>JAMPIT010000481.1:1361250-2722500 GCA_026261815.1 Monarcha castaneiventris obscurior
ATGCCAGCCAGAAGGGCCTAATCCATCTCCTCCTAACTCCTCATGACATCCCGGAGCTGGGGCTGCATTGTGAGCACCCAAGGCAGGCAGCAGGGAAGGAGGTGCTTCCACAGGCTTTTCCCTGTCAGTGCTGGGCTCTGGAGCCAGGAGGGTGTTCAGGATTATTTTCTCTGGTTCAGCTTCTCCTGCCCTGGTTTTAAGGACAGGCTGTTGGGGACCCAGGTGACAGGTTTGAAAGGACAAACTGATCACCCTTGGCAGATGTCATCACTGCTACATCCACCCCATTCCTCTCCATCCACGAGATTTATTAATAAAATCCCACATACCCTATAAAGAATCCCATTTTCCCTTTTACTTTAGTAACACTTTAAAATAATGAGACATTGATACTGCCTTACAAAGCAATTCCCTTGGATGGATCCATGGCACGGTCCTTATCAAATGAGTTGAAGGTGATTTGTGTTATCATGGTGATTTTGCATCTTGTTTATTACCTCCCAGAGATAGCTTTGCAGTGATTTTTAAGGTGGCATGGAAATTGTCTTCTAAATCAATGAAGCCTTTTCCTGCCCAATAATAAAGCCCTCTTATGGTTTTCAATGTGCAGATACTAGCTAATGCTTAATTGCTGTGGAGGGGCAGGTACCAAGCACAGGAGAGTCGACAACATTAATAAAACTCTGGGAGTAAAAATAAATCAGGAGGTAAAATGAGGGGGATGTTGAGGAGTGAAACGCTCACCTCTGGCATTGCCTTGAGGGGACACCAGGGCCTCACTGTGACACCTCAGCCCTTTGGTGTTCCATGGACATCTGTCTCCTGTGAAGATGCTGTTGACCCAGCCCATTATTGCCTAAAATCCCCCAGTGCCTGAAATACTGTCCCTACTACAGGGCTGGGATTCTCTTCATTGATTCCTGACACAATTTCCCATGGATTTTCAAGAACCGAGCTGCACTTGGTGCTGGAAGTTTCATATAAATGCATCTGAGGTGACAACCAGGACAGGTCTGTGATGGGGCAGGTCCTGGCCATCCTCAGCACATAGCTTGTGCCAGCAGCAGGAGGAAGAGACAAAAACCATGCTGCTCCCTCCATCCCTGGCCCACCAGCATCCAAACCCTCTCTCCTCCACGGAAACCTTCTCCTCTGCTTCACTGCAGACTAAAAAAATTATACCTGTGGTACCCAGCATTGCACAAATCCCAGCTGGGCCTTTCAGAGGATCCCCAAAAGCTCGATGCTGCCGTCTTTCCCCCTGCTTTCTCACAAGGAGGCTTTAAAGAAACACATTTTCCAATTTTTTCCCTGCCAAAGGATGCAATTTAATATGAGACTGGGGACTTGACTTCTTTTGTCACAGGACTCTTGGAAATGGTGTTGGCCGATGGTTTGGGCACGAGTAAATTAGGAAGGAAAGAGATGGACGGGTGTGAGGTGGAAAAATCTCCCCACACCTGGGTGCATCCCAGATTTTGGGCACAGCAGCAGGAGCACAAGCTGGTCACTGCAGGCTCAACAGCTGCCTTCTGCTGGCAGAGTCAATCCCTATATCCACCACCAGCCTGTGCATCCTTTTGGATACCATCCTTTGCAGCAATGCATAACTAAAGATGAATTACAACAGAGGAGCTGAGGATTTTTTACCAGAACATGCTGAACTCACAAAAATCCAGCATTAGCAATAAATTCTCAGCATAATCTTCAAAACAGGATGTTTAAACGTGACCAATGCTCCACAAAGAGCATGTTCTAACTCTTGTCTGACGCCTGCATTGCTTCCACTTCTGAGCAGCTTTATTTTCATTCCCCAGAGGAGTTGCATATAAAATAGATCATTTCAGTGTTACTCCATAATACGTTCTTATAACTGATACATTGTGTAAATAAAATGAAACATTAATAAAAATGGTTGGTGTCTATCTCCGGCTCTAATTTGAATACTTAGAGGCAGGGAAAAAAAAAAAAAACAAACCTCCTGGAAGTGATGCTAACAAATTTCACAAAAAAGGCACTAAGAAAATGTGAGCACTCCAGGAGAAGGTGGCCACACGGCCAATAAATCCTCTTCCTTAAGCCAACTAGTTGTTGTCTATAACATTCATAAAACTCTTTGCACAGAAGACCCTTGGTGATGAAGTAAACCATCAATCTCCACTGCATTACTATTCATTTTCCGTGTGTGCTGAGAGCAAATGTCATTCAAGGCATTACAGTTCTCTCAAACTATATTAAAATACATAGTCTGATGTTATATCTCTTCGAGCCTCTCTGTTCATAAATTGTCGCTGCTGATTGGAACATAAAACATATTTTATAACGCCATAAAGCCCCAGAAGATACAAGATCACTCATGTTTGTCTTTATGGCTCAATGTGTAGGACTTTGAGATGCTAAAGCATTGTGTATTTCATACCAGCAATGGCCAGGGCCCTGTGGAGAGGAAGCCTTAGACATTTCCATAAAACATTATTACCATATTCCTTGATGACTGAAGCACCTCTGTGCACAGAGCCTGAGCCCTTAACTTATGGACTGTAAATGGATGAGTTTTCCCAATAAATCAGCTTTGTTTAGGAGCAGAGTTATCCTGTCCAACACTTAGCTTTGAATGTTACCTCCAGGTGTCAGAGTAATGATGACTTTTTTCATTCCTCCATTTTTCTCTTCTTCCTGATGTGGCTAAGAAAACTTCCTTTCTAGGGATAAGTCCCCTGAGAAGTTAGTGAGATATTTCAACATATTAGGAAATTAGATCAGCTTCTCAGTGATGTTCTGTGGCTCCATCTAACCTGCTATTTCTGGATCCTCTTTGGGGAGCCTTGGCTATCACCTTCCAATGCACTGAGATGCTTCTGTGTGGAAGGAAATTTCCTGCCACCATCTCCTGCAATCCCTGCCCTTATGCCTCCCCAAGCTTCAATTCAGACCCTTTACACCCCGTTCACTGCACGAGAGCAGTGCCAGGGCACCCCATCACTGATCCTTGTGCCGCCAGGATCACAAATCAGTGCCCAGAAAAACCAGGGTGGGGGCAAAGGCTGGGTTTGGACTTGAGGTTTTCTGCAGCACCCGATGGATTCAGAGACGACACTGCCGGGAGATGGATGCTGATTCTCAGGTGCCTGTCCATCCCCACAGCATCTGAAGGGTGGCATTTGGGGTGGAGAGAAAAGAAAGACCAAAAAATTTAAAAAATAGGGATGAAGGCTGCTGGCTGGCAAACAGACTGATTTGCCAAGAGAATTGACAAACCCTTACAGTCTCCAGATATCCAAGCTCTCGGTATGAGAGCAGGGACACAACCCCATTCTGCTCTCAGGGAAAGGCCAAGGAGGTGACAGTGGCACAAATTCTCCAAAATATCTGAACCTTGGGACTGGCAGGCATAGCCACAACCTGCTCTGGCTCCAGTTTCCCAGACGGATTTGGGTGAGGATCCCAGCAGCCCTGCTGATCCAGCAGCTCAGCAGGACACCCTCATCCCATGTGCGCAGAGCTAAAGCCTTGGTATTCCAGTGGTTTCCTCTCTGCAGAAAGCTGTGCAGTATTTCCACCCATTTAAAGGTCTGTAAGAGGTCTCATCAAAGCCAGGTATAGTTTATATTGCAGATGGCTGCTGACATGATATAATCCACACTAACAGGCAGGCTGTTAAAGGTCAGAGTCTCACTTCACTTCTGTTATTAGCTTTGATGTTGGGAAGATGCTGAATTCCCTCCGTGTCTTTTTCTTTTAGAAGGAGAAAAGACACTGTTTACTGTCAGGCTCTTCATCAACATAATTGGTGGCTTCTCTGGAATCGCCCCTTTGCTCTAAAAAGCCCTGTAAATCAGCTGTAGGAAGCCTGGTCTTTGAAAAATCCTCGAGCGGAAGGGGAACATGAGCAGCGGTTTGCAGGATCGGCTCCATGTCTGTGCCAGATGTCTGCAGCAGGCAGGGGAGGCTGCAGCCTCCCTCATCCTGCATCCCTAAGCCGGCAAAACTGATCACAGCTTTAAGACATGGGCATACCAGAGCTTGCAGCAACTTTGGGGAGCCCCTCAGGAGCTGCTGCAAGCTCTGGATCAGGTTGGAATCTTGAGCTCCACGTGCTGCTTCCATGCACAGCGGGGATGCTGCTCCCGGCATGTGCGTGCCAGGCTGTAGCGTGGCTGCTCCAATGACCCCTGCCTGCTCCAGAGCCTCGGAGGTCCCTGAGGGAGCAGAGATCACTCCCGGCCATCCAGGCTGTGCAGCCGGACCTGCAGCACTAAAGCACAGCAGGCAAATATTCCTGGGAGCAGGCTGAGCAAAGCGAGGTGCAATAAAGTGTTTGAGGGGTTGAAATGCCAGGGCCACTGTCCTTGGAGCCCACACAGGGCTGCATCCTGCCCAACCCCTCATCCCATCCCTTGCATCCCACTCAGCTGAATGGAGGCTGCGGAGCGGGAATCCCCCATCCTTTATGCCACCCCCTTTCTAAACAGGACCCCAAAGGCAGTTTTTGTTGCTGAATCCCTTATTCAGAAATGATACCGACACTGCCCCAGCTTCCAGCTACCTGGGGGCTCCAGCTCCTGGAAAAAACTTCTCATCTAATCTCGAGCAAGAGACATTATCACCAAGTCCTTGGAAAGTCCCTGCTGACCTTGACCGGACCCCTGTGCGGACCCCAAAGCCATTCCCGACCGGGACACGGCAGGACGAGGCAGGGGCTGCCGGGCTGGTGCCACGCTGGGCTCTTTGATCTCAGCAATGGTGAGGCTTTGCCTGAAGATGGCACTACAGAATGGCTGGGGCGAGCGTGCGGTCGCAGTCCCGGCGGCTTCGGTGCGATTAATCCAGCACTGACCGGCCAAAAATCCCAGCTCCCATTCCCCACACAGTGCCTGTCCATCTGCCGTCCCCTGCCGGCTTGGGGGGTCTGCTGGGGGGAAGGACGGCAGAGGTCACTGTGTGCCCGACAGACACAAACCCCAAATTCTCGGGAGAAAGCTGCACTCTCCCTGTTTCCTGCAAAACTCAGGCTCCCCAAAGCAAAATCGGCCTCTTGCTTTCCGTGTTAATGAGTTTCATCCGTCTTGCTCCTGACTTGGTGAAACTGCAGCAGCAATTTTAGTTTCTCCCCATAAGTGGCACTGCAGAAGCTCACAGGGTGCAGTTGCAGTGCTGAAGTGACCTGAGGCCCTCTCATTTCGGGGCAGCATGGTGGGATGGCTTTTGCCCCTCTTCTCCCTCCCTATCCCATGCTTGTAGCTCCGTTAAAACAAGCCACAACAGGAAGGAGTAACCAAACTACCCAGCCTCGTACAGTGAATCATCTCCTTCCCACCATACCATACCAGGAACTGTGGCTCCCAAATAATCTAAATCCCCAGGCATTAATGCCAAAAATCCCCACAACCCTGAGGGTGCCCGGGCAGAGATACTTCAAAAGCACTTTCCGGGCAGCCAGGGGGAAATTTCTGGGCCAAGGGCCAGGAGGCAACAGGGAGGGAATTGGGAAAAATCAGAGATGAATTGATCTGTGTCCACGAGGGGCCCTGCGGAGGCAGCGTGCCTGGGCATGGGGCACCCACCCGGCCAGTGCCACTCGGCTGGTGGCTAGTGAGAGCAGGAGAGCATCGCTGGTGCCGTGTCACACCCTGTGCCTTTGTTTCCAGGCGAGGGCAGATAAAGGGCTTGGGGCAGGCAGTGGGGCTATGGCCAGGGAAAGACAAGGCCTCATTAAATCCAAACCGGGAAGCAAGGCTGCTGGAGGTGCCCAGGAGAAGGATGCTCGCTCCAGGAGGTCACCCCCAGTCCTCCTGCATCAGGACTTCGACTGCAGGCAGGACAAGCTGGCAGGAGCACAGCCTGCCAAGCTCAGCTCGACATCAGTTCACTGGAGAGGGTGAAGAATTGATCTGGACTGTCAGATCAGTCACATGCCTGAATATGAACCTGAGAAGCCATCGCACACAAAACCCATCTCACTGTCTGTTAGCAGCAATTTCCTGACCACTAGGAAGGGCTCAGGAGAATTTGGATCCCAGTCCAGGACTGGGTGTGGCTGCTGTCCATCAGCAGCTGTCACCTCCATGCTGCAGGATGACCACGGGCTTATGTGTGGGGAGTTGAGTGCATTGCTGTTCCTCCCCTCTGCAGCCAGTGCAGAAACATCCCTGAAGTTTAAACAGATATTTCTGATGCATTACGTGAAAAAAGACATTTTTACTACAAGAATAATGGACCATGATGGGGTTTAATGTCATTGCAAGCCTGTACACATGGTCTTCCCAATGAAAAGAGCATGTGAGGTATTACCAGAGGACTTCCCAAAGAGGA
Organism: Monarcha castaneiventris obscurior; assembly: GCA_026261815.1. Lineage (NCBI taxonomy): Eukaryota > Metazoa > Chordata > Aves > Passeriformes > Monarchidae > Monarcha > Monarcha castaneiventris. The sequence goes on from JAMPIT010000481.1 coordinate 1,367,563, forward strand.
TAAGATATGAAAGGAGAGGATAAACCATGGTGCCAAGTATCCATATGGCAGCACAGCATTTGTGTTGGAAGCAGAGACAAGCCACAAAGTTCAAAGCTCCAAGCAGAGCTGCTCCAGAGTTCAAGGTCCCTCCAGCTTGATGGCATGATTTTGTCAGATATAGCTGCAAACCATGCCATGGCACTGGCATGTGCTCAGCAGGGCTGGGGATCGCCTTCCAGGCCGACCCACGACCGAGTTATAAAGTTCATGTTTGAGCCACTCCAGCATTTTAACTCATCACGGTTTCTAAGCCATTTCTGCATGAGACATGGACAAAGGTGCCACAGTGGGGAGTGGGGCTGCCAGCCCGTGTGGGTCTGAATTCCTTGCTTTCCCTAAATCATGTCATCTGCCTGAGCATCCTTCACCAGCTTCCTAACATTTCCCATCCATCTCGGCCGTTGGAAACCCTTTGGATCTCCCTTTTGTTTACAATGAGTAATGGGCAGGAGTTAACAGAGGTTCCAGAGGAAAAGGTCAGTGTAGTTCAAGCAGCATTAGGAAGAAACTCTCAGCCCCGCTTTGATCTGCAGAGGATTTAAGCGGCCAATAAGGCAGTGCGGGGAGCAGCAGCGTCGCCCAGATGCCCTCTCTGGCTGGAGCTGCTCCGAAGGCCCCGGTCCCGGTCCCAGCCCCGCCAGGATGCAATTCCTCCCAATCCCTCGGGGTTTATGGCCGGGGGAGGGCCTGAGTCACCGGCCCCGTGTCTGGCGGTGCCATGCGCGGCTCCCCGGCCGCCGCCGCAGCCTCCCCGCGTGTTTGCAATTGCTGAGGCAGACTGTTTGCTCCTGCCACGTCCAAGGCAATCCAGTAAAAGTTTACAAAGGGCTAGAGCTCAATCGTGAGCTTGTGAAAACACCAGTCCGGGCTCCCCGGCTCTGCGGTTCAAAGTCTGAAGTGTGCCCCGTCGATTTACACGCGTATTTATTTTACGGCTGAATGGGAGTCATTTCACCGAGATCGACCTTCCACGAAAACGGGGTGAAAGCCCTTGAGCTGGAGGGAGTGGGTGGGGCCTTTTCTTTTTAACCTTCAAATGCGTTGGGCTGATGGATCCTGCCCAAGTACAGCCAATTAATGCCACAGGATGAGGCAGGATGATGAGCTGGAGCAGGGCTGGATGTGCAGCAGCTCCCTTGCCCAGGGTAACACTGGCTCAGACACCCAGTGGCTCAGCTGGGATGAGATTTTAAGAGTCATTTTCATCTCCTCAAGGTGGAAAGACCACAGCCCAGAGTCCCAAGAAGGGACTTTTTAAACACCATACCAGCATAACCCCTGGTGTTTATATCATCTGAAACGACAAATGCCCTGTACGGATGCCCTTTCCATATTCATGATGGCATTTTTCTGGCTTATCCTAATCCACTTTTGAAGTAAAATCAGATACATTTGAAAAAGGTGCTGTCATCATAACAGAGCTGGTTTTGTACAACTCTGGCAGAAAAATTGCATAAGCTCACCCAGCACAAACGTCACATCTGCTGTGGACCAAAGACCTGATGAATCCATGGAGTCTCCAATGCTTTGAGTATCATTTCACCCCACACTGTGTGCATGATGGTAATAGAAAACCCTGTTATCACTCGGTGATTTCCTCCCCACCCCTCTGCCTGTGTCCCTCCCAGTGCTCACCTTTCTGCTGCTCCCTGCCCATGCACAGTCACATTTGATGTCCTGAATTTCTGCCATGCATCCATGCCTGTTCTCAGCCCTCCATCTCAGATGAACATCTCTTCACTGCCCAGCCTCCTTCCCTTCTCTTTCTCTCCTTGCTTGGCTGTTGCCTCTATCAGCAGGATGCATTTGGAAGAGCTTTTACTGAATAAGCCCTATAAATGAAGTCGCTCAGTATCATACACATCTCCCGCTGCTTCCCCAGCAGGTTTCCAGATTAGAGGGGGGGGGGAAAAACCCAGAAGAAATCAAAAGAAACCAGATGCTCAGGGGATTGATTATTCCTGCATGATCCTTTGGATAAATAAAGTGTTTGGAAAGTTCTGAAAACACATTTTGACGCTGGGAACTAATTTATAAAAAGCAGAGGGCAGGAATAGATATGGGTCCAGGCTTCCCAGATGTCAGGAAATGATGTTAGGTTAGGTTTTCTTGGAGTCAGAGCAGTGCAGAGGGTATGATGGGTACCTACCACCTGTGAGCTGGGAGGTTTCCACGGGTGCCTCCAGCTGAATCGTTTTTGGGATGGGTCAAAGGCAGGCACAGACAGCAGCTCTTGCATTTTCCATGGGGTCCCATACGAAGGACAGCTGCAGCCTGAGCAGAGCCTCTTTACATCCTCCCCTAATCTGCTCACACCCTCTCGATCTGGTTCAAATAATTCAGTGGGTTTCTCCCGAGCCCCAAGCAGGGACACACATGTTCCTGGGTGCAGGGGAAGCCTTGGAAATGGGGTCATGAAAGGATATGGCTGGGAGAAACCACTCATCGGGCAAAATCCAGGGCTGAGCACCTGCCTGGAGCTCACATGGGGTGGCTCAGCAGGAGAGGAGCAGCCACGCTGCCGGCAGCTGCCTGACACAGCTTCTCCTCCCTCCAGAGGCAGCCCAGGGATGGAGGGGAGTGAGGAGAGGGCAGAACCCGGGGTCACTGCCCGGACCCCTGCCCAGCTGCCCCCCAGCATCCCACCTCCAAGGGCTGGGGTCCCTGGGCTGGGCCCAGCTGGGGTGGCCATGAATGGGATCCTGGGAGAGGCAGGACAGTCCCACAGCACACACAGGAGTGAGAACAAGGGGTCTAAAGGCAGCAGGATCAGAGATCCAAGGACAGAGGGTTGCTGGAGGAGATAAGCTCTGGAAAAGGTCGTTAGCCAGAGAGGTTGGTATTTATCTGAACATGCAAAAAAACCATAGGGAAAAAGCTGTTAAGTGACAGGGTAAATATGTCAAGTGGTGTTTCCATTAACTCCACACTCCCTTTACAGATTTTCCTTGGTTCTCCTCTTGGACTCAAAGTTGCCTTCAGTGACTTTTTCGTTCTTATCTCAATTCTAAATGTTAAACTCCTTGAGTCAACTGATTCTAATAATTTAGAGTGTTGTTTCAGTGATTTATCAGAGCAATACAAGCCAAAATGAGGGATTATTTGTGAAAGTTTGTTTGAAGCTCTTACAGGAAAAAACCATTTCTGAAAACATGAATGAGATTATTTTTTTAGGGGAAAAAAAACCGTGTGTAATTTCCAGGAGCTGAAATGAAAGTGTGTAATTTTTCTGAAGGAGTTTGACAATCAAAAGCTCTGAAATGAATAACCTTCTGGCCCCCCAACTGTATTCCTGCAAGTCTTTCTATGCTACTAATAAGTGTTAGCATTTCTATCATATTCACCATTGTGCAAAATGCATTTCTGCCATCAATACCTTCATTTATATGAGCCTTTTTCTTGTGCTTTCATTGTTGATATATTCAAGCTATTTATTATTACTTGCTTATTCAAAATCACTTTGCTATATCGCCTTTGTATTTCTTGGCTGCATTCAAAACATATATTTAAATAGTCTATGTCTCTAAGAGGAACGATATTAATGATAAAACACTCACCCAGTGAGTTCTTCTGCACGTTTTATAATCTCCTCACCCTCTTTTGCAAAGGCTTTAATTTCTCTTGTATTATGCAGGGTATAAATACCACAAAGGAGATATTGATATTATTTGTTTATAGGGCACCTCACACATTTACAGCTCAGGTCCAGAGGTTCTCCCATAGCACAGCTAAGAGAAATGGCAGATATTCTTAGGGCAAAATTCCCATCTGACTTTATAACAGAGATATTTCTGCCCTGCAGTATTTGCTTTTAATGATAACGATTCCAGCTCTGGTGATAAAACCCCAAATCTTGCAACAAGTGTTTCTCTTTTTTTTTTCTTTTCCACTACTCCCAGAGTTGTGTGATTGTGCAATTATCTCAGCTTTTTTTTGTTATCATCTTTTATACCTTGTGGCTGCCAAGAAGAGCTTGAAATGGTGAACTCTGATGTTTCAGGTATTCAAAGGCGTTGAGAAATGGGAGGTCCCGAGGCAGAGCTCACTGGCCGAGACATGGCAAGGGGGCCCTCTCCGTGATCCCAGGGGAGGTGTTGGGGCTCTTCTACAACACTGGGGGCTCCTGGCTCCAAATTTGCTGTAGGGCCCGGCCTTGTGCCCCACAGACTGGCCTTGCCCTCTGAGCGCAGTGAGATGTCCACTGAGACCCAGAATTAGCGGGTTCTGCCCAGACGTTGTGAACCAGTGGGAATTTTTAGCTTAAAATACCCCTTAAAGAGGGGCGAGTGCTTTTGGGAGGCTGCAGAATGCCAGTGTCACACACACATGGATGGGGAAGGTGCACATGGATGGAGCAGGCAGCCCCCACTTCCCAAATCACCCCCAGGTGCTGCAGAGCAAACAGGCTGGAAGCCTCTGAGGGACATCCCTGAGCCTGGGACAGCCCCACCGTGCCCCTGCCCCACCGTGCCTCTGCCCCACCGTGCCCCTGCCCCACCGTGCCCCTGTCCCACCGTGCCCCTGTCTCACCGTGCCCCTGCCCCACCGTGCCTCTGCCCCACCGTGCCCCTGCCCCACCGTGCCCCTGCCCCACCGTGCCCCTGCCTCACCGTGCCCCTGCCCCACCGTGCCCCTGCCCCACCGCCCCCGAGGGCCAGCACCGGCACCCGCTGTCCTCGCCAGCTTTGCAGCCTGACCTGTCAAGAGCAGGGTCAGCTGCAGGTCAGCCCCAAAGAGAGAAAACAGCAATTGCCTCCTGCTTATCAGCGCTTGGAGAGACACCCGTGGGGTGGGAGCAGGGGAAGGGCCGCGGGGATGGCCCGAGGGTCACCCCTGGGTTACCACCTAACAGCGCTGGTGGGGGAACCAGAGCTCCACGCAGATTAATCCCATTTGGTGTCCAGCTCCCGCATCCTCACAGCTCTGATAGAAAGCCTGTATGCACTGCCCCACCCAAAAAAGGTGCTTTTCCAGCCAGAATTATGTCCATTTTCATGCCTGACCCAGGAGAGAGTGAAGCTTTGCTGATGCACAGGGTAACCCGATAGAAGGCTCTGAATCTTGTCCATTTTTATTCTCACGCACCTTGCAACCTGCGACTATTTATGTATTCAAGGCTTAAAAGAACAAAGCATTTAATCATGTGCTTAACATCAAGGCCACCAGTAGTTTCCCTGACACTGAAGGAATTATTCCCCTGTGGAGCACAGCCTGCTGTGTTGGGACCCAGGCAGAGCCCTTCCCCAGTCCTGCTCGGAGATATTTTGGTGCAAGTGGGCACAATTACAGGAGAAACAACCCCATATCTGAGAAACAGCCTGGGATTTATAGAAAACTCGGTATCATCCAGAGCTGGGGTAAAGCAGCTGTCTAAAATGAATGCAACACACAGTGTTTCAGAGGATTTGTCATTTTTCCAGGTTTCTGGTGAACTGTCTCAATTTCACTTGCCTGTTTCAGTCCTGCACCTCCCCAGTGCCTGTGCCCCTCATGCAGGGCTGCAGAGCTGGTGCTCCATCTCTCTGTATTTTCCTTTAGCCCAGCTGATCCAATCTGGGAGTAAAAACAGAGGGAAACAGATGGTCCATTGTACACTTGGCTCCTGCCTGCACCGGCTCCCAAGAACCGGGTGCTGGGGCCAGGTCTTGCCTCTTATTTTCCATGTTTCAGGTTAAATGCATGTGCTAAGAGGAATGTGGTGTGTTCCTGAGGGGGGGCCCTCAGTCACCCCCTGCTTTGGGATGGTTTTCCTGCTAGAGCTGAGGAAATTGGGTGGGGAAGGTCCCTGGGGCAGGAATGGTGTCCTTGAGCCAGGAGCCTCTGGGGTGCCAGCAGGTGATTTTTTTGTCAGCCCTATTAATCATTGAGTAACATCTTAGGTGCTACAGAGGTTGGAAAACTCTGAAGTGTGATTTTTGATATCAGTGGATTATGTTTCTCACCAAAAAAAAGGGTAATTTTTACACCTGCAAAGAACTGCGTGTTACCACCTTCCCGTCACAGCTTTTATTGTACTATATAATAATTTATTGACATGACATCAGCTTCGATATCAAACTCTGCCTCCAATTAGCCCAACTCCAGGGAAGTTTCTGTTTCACTTCTGCACAGCAAACATTGGCCACATCCGGCACAGCAAACACCAGGCACAGGCAGCTGGTAGCTCCTAACCCTGCTCCCATTTTCCAGGCTCTCTGCCTACCTTAGGAGACAAGAAAAAGCAGAAGGCTGACCCCCAGCATGATGAATTCCTGCTGAGCTTTTTCCCATTAACTTCAGTAAGGGCTTAATCCGGTGGTTTTCAGAAGCTGGGTGGCTGGTGGGGACTTTTGATGGAGGCAGGGGAGAGAAGACAGGGTGTTAACATGTATTTCTGATTAATTATAGTGTTCTCAAGAGTAAGTGAATAATAGTACTGGTCAGAGCCAGGCATCACATGGGTCTCAGCCCTGCAGAGTAAATGGTGTCTGAATTGTGAGTAATGTTGACCTGGCAGAGGCCAGATAAGATACGGATTTTTCATGTCCAGGACTGGACAGAATTCCACGTATTGATAACTAAATGCACCAAAATTTAGGCAGCACTTAGCACGCAGCTCTTCCTTGCTCTCAGAAATCACATTCAGCTGGGTTAGACACCAGAAGTGCCCAGCAGGGCAGGTAATTCATAAGAGAACAATTAGGAGATTAAATGGCTTCAATAACTTCCAGCCTTGCTGCCTATCTGGTACAAAAAGCATCTTTTCCTGTTAACCTGGTGAGAGCCAGGGGCCAAATCCTGCAGTGTCTAGGAGGGATTTCTGCAGGGACCCTGACAGTTCCCAACTGGAGTTACATTCCAGTGCCACCAGATCAAATCACAACTAAACAAGTGCTGGTGTTAAACTAAACTAATGGCAGAGTTGTGGAGAGAATGAAGTTGTCCCAGCACCCTGGGTGTGTTTGGGGGGCTGAACACTTTCCATGCACGCTGAGCCAGCACCTTTCATAAATAACTCCTAAATTTACCCAAAGCTCTCAAAGCCATCTCACTCTCCTGTGTCAGAGCTGCCCAGAACAATTAAAAATTCACGATTGTTTTTCAAAGCGCAATAATCTGCCTAAAGTCAGCTGTTCTTGTTTTTAGTCATCTTGAAAACATGAAGATACCCCATTGCTCTGAAAACAGGCAGGAGGAATGCAACAAAATGAATAGTTTGACTTTCATGGTTTTATTTTGGTATATATTTCATATCTACATCTCATATCTATATATGATATATATTATTCTATTATTGACTTGTTCAGATGTTTCTCAATGGAAAATGTTCAAAATTTCCAGTTTATGAGCTGTTCTTGGAGGAGAGGTGACTTTTTGACACTGATTTGGAATGAAAAATGGTTTGAATAATCCAAGTTTCCTACAGAATATAAACTCCACCTTCCAGCCAGGTCTGGGAGTGATAATCTTCCTCCTACTCCAGGTTTTCTGACTTATTAAAAAAAAAAAAAAAGATAAATGTCATGATAAATACTTGAGTCTCTTGCATTTTTGCCAGGCTAAGTGATGGAGAAATTGCTTCATCCCTTCTGATGGCACTGGTGGAGATGCTGAGAAATGAGCTGTGTTTAATTCCGTCCTTCTATCAGGAATCTGCTAAAATTTGGGCTGAGTGAAAACAAACATTTCCCCAGGAACTGCACTCAGCACCCACAGCGTGGTGGGAACCAGGTCCTACACTGCCTCCAGCAATTCTCCCTGAGGATGTCACTCCTGTTTACAGGAAGACACTCAGGGGTGGGCTGAGTTAAACTAACTTTAAATATTTTAGCACAGCACATCCACTGCCTTCTCACAAGGTGTCAGAATGAGACATTACTTATAAAAAGGTGATAAGAATGCAAAACCTAACAGAAACTTGGGGTCACCCCTCCTTTTGAGGACTGCTCTGTGCCGAGCTTTGCAGACCCCAGTGCTGCTCTGGACCATCTGCCCCAAACCTGGGCGTTGTAGGAGCTTTCGTGCTACAGCAACAGCTTCTGCTGGCTGGTGTTGTTTGAATGGGGCAGGTCAGAGCTCTCAGTTTCTTTTCAGACTTTGCAAAGTCAGGAAGACTGTGTCTATTCAGTATTAAATATTACCTCCTGCAAACAAGACTTAGGAGCCTGTTTAATAACTGTGGGCTTTAAAAACTGTGGGCTTTAAAAACCGTGGGCTTTCCAGCCCAGCGCAGCAGCAGCACGTGGGGCCACATCAAATTCTTCTTTTATGAATCACAAAATAGATGCTGCTTTAATGCTTATGAATATTTGTGAACTGGGAGTTCTGACTGAAGCCAGCGTTTGACCTCCTGGCATTCCCGGCCGGACACATCCTGGCATGGCTCCTTGAAGATGCCCGTGTTCGGTGCTTTGCCTTGTCACCGGGAGATATGGCACGCAGATGGAATGATCATATTGGCCTCCAAAGGAAAATATTTAACCCAGGGATGTCAATGGAATATAGAGATGATGGTTAAAATCCCAGAAGCCTGCCTTGTTTTTGTCTTTTTCCTTTCATCTAGCACTTTGGGTCATGCCATCACTTATACGCTTCAGCCCAAACAGGCAATTGCTGAGTTAAGAACCTGGAGTTCAAAGTGAACCATAAACCTTAGTCTATAAGATAAATCATACAAATTACTTTACAGAAATAAATAGAACATTTGGGAGAGAGGTTATCTTCTTGCCTTCAGTTTACATCTCTAATGACTGTAAGTTCACAAATGCATTCTGTCAAGAATATAAACATTGCTTTTATTATACCAAAGACAGATATTTATGACCAACTTTTACAGTATGGCCAGCCAGCTTAGAGGAAAACCCTGGAATGTGGGCAAGAATGTAGAAATTTTGTCATGATAATTTTTAAATTTGTGGGCACCTTTTTAAAGCACTGTGAACTTAACTCAGAAAAAAACCTCACCATTTGGGTTAAACTGCAGAAATAAGGTTTTAAAACAGTGGTTAGGGCTGAGCTTTGCTAAATTTTTCTTGTGCAAGTGGTGCTGACATGCAGAAATAGGTGTTCTCACACAAACACACCCAGGTGGGATTTCTCTAAAACTTTGAACTCATCTTTCCCACAGTTCTCAATGATTTTATTATTGCAGCCTTGCAGTGCTGTGTTTCAGGGCACAATCCTTGCTCTCCTGCTCTTGTTGTCAGAGGAATTTCATTTGGATTAGACTAGTCACTTAATCCTTTTTTTTCTATGGCACAGTATAATAAAGAAAAAAAAATATGAGAATGATAAAAAGATTTTTGCTGAAACTGGGTGTTGGAGAGGTCAGGGAAACACAGAGGCAATCCCAAAGGGTGTTTTACACCCAGATCCCAGCGTGGAAACTGGTCCCAGTTTGTTCTTCAAAGTGCTGCCTCATCCTGCTCTTTCCAGACTACATCAGAGTCCCCAGAAAACCAAAATATTTTTTACTGCTCTTTGAAAAGCTCCTCTTGCAAAGCAGGAGAACAGCTTGTGTAGGATGCAGCTTGGGTACCTGACCTAAAGCTCCTGTCTGCAGAAGATGGGGATAAATAACATTTTCCTTGCAACAAATCCAGGAATATTGCGGTGCATTGCAGTTGTGGAAATCTGGTCTCTGCTCCTTGCTCTGTCTTTAGGATAAGGCTGACTGGGGAGAGCTTGGGCTGTCTGGGACAGGAGGTGCTGCTTGTGCCTTGGGAAGTGGTGACATCAAGTGTTTTCACTGCTTGATGGACTCAGGGTGCTCCTGGGGAAAGAGAGGCCAGATCCAGGTCCAAAAGGATAAGAAAAATACCTCCCTGAGCCCCAGAGGCAGCTCCGCAGAGCGTTTGGGCTCTGCTCCATCTCATCTCACTTACCCCTCCAAAACGAGTCCCTCTGAGCCCAAGCTAAGCCTAATTAGCAAAGCAAACGTGGGCACGGCTCCACTCCCAGTGCCTGGGCTGTTTTACGTAAGCCCACGGGTATTTCCCATCCCAGCCAAATCAGCACCTCTCCGGAGCCCTCTTCCCTCCCAGAAAAAAAGCGTCTGCTATGGAGCAGGAGAAGAGGAAAGGCTCACACCAAAACCGCTCTGCAGCGCGTGTCACTGGGCTGCATGTGTTCTGTGAGTGCAGCAGTCATGGATAAGGTATGAGAAATTGGACATGAGATTGCATTTCCTGCTCATGCATCTGCTGGATAAGCTGCTTGGAGCCTGCTGCTCCATCCAGGGATTGTTTCTTTCCTACATCATGGTAGTCACAGTGTCTCTGGTCGGTTGGGGTGAGTTATGTCTGGGAAGGGAAGGGAAGGAAGAGAAAGGAAAGAAAGGGGGAAAAAAGGAGCATGTTGAAGACAAAAGCGTTTAAGCCCGGACACGTCTGTGAGCATGTGTGTGACACATTCATGGGCTGGTTTGTCAGAAGCAGGGATGTAAAATCTGTGCCCCCAGTCGTGCTCAGCAAATCAAAGGGTGGAATGGAAGAAAGAAGGAATTCCTCAGCTCTGGCTACGCCTGCAGATCTTGCCCAAATGTTGCTGGTGTGCGTCTGGGGTGCAGACCAGCTCCCAGTGAGGATTTCACGTCTCCAGTGCCCCCCAAATCCTCACTGCAGGAATGGGGTCAGCACTGAGTGGTGGGAGGATGAGCTGCAAGCTGCTCCTCAGTGCTGATGGGAGCAAATCATCAGTGACCAAGAGAGCTCTGGGCTACTCCCCTCGGGACAGCATCTGGCTGGGAAGCAGAGGGGAGAGGAGGGAGAGGAAGGACAATCAGGGCTTGGGCATGGGTGAGTTTTGGAGTCAGTGGGTTTGTGAGGGACAGCAGGAGGGAGCAGGGCTGCATCTCCTTGGAGGGTCAGCAAACAGTGGCAGTGCCAGTGTCCCCTGCGTCCCCAGGGACACACCCAGATCTCCTCCCAGCTCCACTGGGGCACATCGGAGTGTGCCAGCTGCTCTGTGTCTCCCCTTGCACCTTTCTGCTTTGCATACAGGGGCTGTGGTAGAGACGAGAGCCTCACCTCTGCTGTATAAACCCACGGGACCATTTAAAAACCTTTCCCGATGGAGGGACGACTCCACTCCCTCCCAGCAATGCACCAGAGGGTGTTTTGATAAACTGATTGTATCCACAGCTCAAGTGGATGGGGGTTTCTGGAAAAAGTCCAGGGATTTTCTGCTCCATTTGACATCTCCCACACAGACTCCTCCCTTTTGTTCCAAGCAGAAGTGTTACTTTCCTTCTCTTCCTTTACCTTTTTTTTTTTTTCTTTTTTCCAGAGGGAATCAAGATACAGGATAGGAAGGAACACAAATGAACAAACAAACAAAAAGCCAAGAGAAATTATTTTTGCATTGAATCATGCAGAAAAAGGCCCACTCCTTTCAAATGGAACTGAACAGCCAAGAAAATTCCGAGAAAAAGGGGATTCAATGGGAGAAGTGCATGGAACAAAACTGATTTTTCTTCACTGGAGATGTTTTGCAGGAATGCCTGCCACTCCTCCAGCCCCTGCTCCTGTGCCACCTGCCCTGAGAGGGGGACACAAACAGAACCCAGCCATCATCTCCATCCTTGAGATTGCCCTTTGTGCAGAACTAACCATTGCCCATAGATTAATAGAGGGATTAATTAATAATTTGACTTAAATGGTGTCTCAGGGCTCTTCATTACTTGACTGCTTGGTTGGAAGCACCAACAAATATTTTGTGTTTTAGCACAGAACTGAGAGCAGGAGCATGTTAACTGCATCCCTGAGGTGGTGTCCCTGGCTCAGCAGAGCCTGCTCCTTGGAAGACCCAGACAGATCCAGCCATTTCCCCACACTCCTCTCTCTTGCACTGGAGCCACCCTCTCAAGGGCTTTTTCTCCAAAATTAATTACAACTTGCATTAAAGCCAGTGCATCTTAATACGAGCTCTGTCATAATCACAGATGAATGAGGTATCTGGATGTACACAGTGAAAACTTCTCTTTGTTGGAGCCATTTATAACACACAAGTATTCCAGGATTATTCCAGGCAATAAACAGGCCAGGACAACAGTGATTATCCATGAAAATGAACGATGGTAAATGGTTTAATGCCATGGTTTACACAAGAAGTAGTATAAAAAAACATCTCCCGGGCATCTCACCTGAATGATAAATGAAAACAGAGCCTCGAATAACAATAACAATGTAAAACAATTTGGGAAGCCTTTTCTAAGCAGCACCCTGGTTAGAGTCCAAAGAAAATACATGCAAAAAATATTCAAAATCCCATGCTTTACATTGACTTTGGCCAGCTCCCAGTTCTTGGGTATAAAGCTTTCTCCCAAAGTTTTGCAAGTAAAACAAGTTCTTTGAATGAGGACCTGATCCAGCCAGCTGCTGAGCATTCTCCATTCTCACTGAGGTCATCGACATCTGCGGTTTGCAGGACAGACCTAATGCAGAGGTCAAAAAAATATTCCATATTGAAATCCATCACATAAAACTCACCAAAAAATGAAATTTTCAGGATCCACCCCTTAGTTGTGTAATGCTTTTTTTGGTTTGGTTTTTTTTTTTTTAAATTGAAAATAGCAGAGATTTGAATACTGAAGTCACTGCTGGAAACAGTTCCGGCATCTGAGTGACCATGAGACCCATGGAGCTGGATGCTGCTCTCGAGGTTATGGCCAAACCCTCCCTGCTCCACTCGTGGGAGCAGCCTGATGCTTGGAAGCAGCTTCTGGAAATGCTCCTGCACACAAGCTGCCCCTTCAGCCCCGAGCACGGCGCAGGATTGGGCTCTGAGCCCTTAATCCCCACAGTGAGAAGTGGAACACTGCACACAAGATGTAGCAACAAAATAGATTTAGTTCAAGGTTAGTCTCAAGAACCCTTATCTGATCACTGACAGTAATTTATCACACAGAACCCATCATTAGTGTCAAGCTGTTTTATTACCCACTAACTTAACACTGTTTTACCAAGAGTCAAGTGTGATGTCACTCATGTTAAAGTAATTTACAGCTAATAGATATGAGGTAGGAGTCAATGTTGGCTCGCTGAGTTCCTTTCATACTCGGTGCTAGCTCCTCTCTTTTTGCTCAGTAGGCAAATCAGGGAGCAAGGAGAGGCAGCAATAAAGGGGAAACCAGCCCAAGCACACACAGGGGAGCTTTGAATTCCCCAGCAACTTTTGCTTTGAGTACAAGAACTGACTCAAATACATGAACTCTGATATCCAAGAGTTGAAAGGGACAGTGGGATTCAAGAGACAATAACAAGCAATCTGGTTTGTGAGACAAGAGGTGTGGAGTGCTTTGTCCATGTGGAAGCTCCAGCACATCAGTAGAAGGGACATCCCTCTAGAAGTCACATCATGTACCCCCAAATCCTACAAAATCTGTCTCACCAGGAAAGAATAAGCTTGGGCTGATTTGAGATTGCGTTTTCAATGGTCACAGCTTTGATGGTGAGAGTTCCCCTAATGTGGAATACAAAGAGAAGTTACAGAAACCTCGATAAGGAGTTTTGTTGCAAAAAAGTGGAGACAATTGCACATGAACATCGTTTTCCTTCCCTGCCTTCCCCGTCTCTCCAGCCAATTCTGTTCAGTCTTAAGGTCAGCCCCAGTGCAGGCTGTGTTTATAAGAGAATACATTTCCCATTTCCAAGCACTTGCCATCTCCTCTAATGAATCCTCCTGCTGACGTCTCCAGGATCCATATTCTTAGCCTGCTAGACATTCAGAGATAATCCTGACTAATGTGTATGTATTTGAAGAGTTTTATTGTGGAGAATTGTACATTTGGGTTAAGGGAAAGGGCATCCTATATCAGCTCACCTCTGCAATTTTATACCCATTAAAACCATTTTAAATCACTGTGTCTGCTCTCATTTCCTCTGGAAGTTCCTAAACTTTGGGCTATTTGAGTGGTGACTTCAAATGGTCCTGGAGGTGTGACCCTTCAAGGGACTGCAGAGAAGGTCTCTAGGGATTAAATTTTAACAGTTCTTGGGGTCTCAGGTAAATATGTTGCTCTGACAACACACCTGGACTGTAAATCACTGGAGCATCTCTTTTGTCAGCTCTGTCAATAACTGTCCTGGTCTGTAAATTCTGTTTGATCAAACAACTCTTGGAAACAATCATGATTTCAGCGGTGACCTCTGTTTCAACCCACAGCACCAATTGTATGCAGATTGGCCAATGGCCCCTGAAAGGAAGACCCCCAACTTTTGGCTGCAGGAAGGGACCAGCTGACCAGATGTGAGGCTGAAGGTTTGGAAGAGCTGGACAATGGTTAAAGTCTACCTAGAGATTGGCCTGGGTACAGTCAGATGGGAAATACATGCTCATAATTTTCTTCCTTTCCATGGGGAACTGGATGAAAGCTTGCCAGGACTTCTGCTTCTGCATATCTCTGCTTTCTTAAAATCGTTCCAGAGGTTTCTGGTAACACATGGCTTTGCTCAGGCAGTTCCTGCGGAATCTCAAGAGCGATCAGGAGATTGTGAGTGGCCCTTTGCCGTGTTCTCCCTGGCCACAGCACTGGTGGGCTTCCACTGTGCTGGAAGAAAGCAGCTGGGCAGGACCAGCTGTGATCCAGGCCTAAAACTTGCATGGTGCAAAGCCCAGGTTCTGCCTTGACTTTTCATTTGCAAAAGTAACAAAAAATGTTCCTCTATCCCTCCCCAACTCCAGAGCTTTCAACCATGGATGCCTCTCTTGGGCAGCCCAGAGAGATTAAGAAGTGCTTTGCTTCCCACTTGGGCCAAACCAGCTGCCTCTCCACCTCTCCCTCTCCATACCACCTCTCCAACTAATCGGAGCTATGTTTTCATGCCAAAGCAGATGAAAAATGCAGCCAGTGAAGGCTGAGAGATTGTTGAGAAGGCGAAAAAATGAGGCTTGGAGAGGTCAGGGATGCAGCCAAAGAGGGAAGTTCCATGAGGTGGAGGAGATTTGCTGACCCAGACCGAGGCAGTTCATATGTGGCAGAGAAGCTGTGAAAGGGAAGCGCAGCCTGCAATGGGTGAAGGCAGAAGAATATTGGGCTTAGGGGTATTTAAATGAAGCATAGCAAAGCAAGGCAGGGAACACTGAATTTAGTTCTAATAGGCAGGAAAGGTTGCACCTTTCATTCATCACATCCTTTCAGTACCTTGCCTATGAGAAGTCACAGTGCCACTTCTCCATCATGGAAGATTATTTTTAGACCCATAAGGCACATGAGGAGAGAGATGCAAAATGAAAATTAGCCCATAATGCAGAGGGTCCCAAATTCATCCCTAGGGCACCTGTATCAGCTTCAGTGGAAGACTTCCACCAGAGGTTCATTCAGGCCTGTATTCAGCAGTGCACATCTGTGCAATGCTGGGCTTTTGATTCAGGAACTTCACACCAAGCCTGAAATGGAAAAAAAGAAGTGCTTCTAGTTTTAGATACCAAATAAAGCAGAAAACAAGCTTTAATATCACAGGTGGTTTAGGGAAAAGTTTTATAAGACGGGAAATTCTGTCCCTTTAAGTGCAGAGTTAAATAAAACTCCAGAAAGTAAAATGAGGGAGACTCATGTTTTGGGACTGTGCCGTATTCTGGGCCTTCAGAATCAAATCCATGCAGTCTCCTGATTAAAACAACAGACTTCTGCAAACCTTCAGACCTTGGAAGGAGAAATCACCTTCCATTCAGCCAGGCTCTCAAGTGGTTGGATTTACTAAGTGCATAACTTCTCACTATTTATATTTTAAATCAAAAATTTCTTGCTTCCTTCTACTCTGTACACATATGTAAGGATTAAAAAAGTGGAGATCTGGATTCAAAGCAGCTATAAAAAACCCAATTGATTTATCCCTCTGTGGTGCAGGGACTCCTGTCCTGAACTACTGAACACTCCTGCAGAAGTGGCCGGGTAGAGATCCTCCAGACCCTTCCCATCCTTCCCTCCAAGACAGAATGCTCAAAGAACCAGGAATGATTCCAGATGGGCAAGGGCTACAGAAACCATAAAGAGGGGTAACACAGGCACAGCCTTGCTGCTGCAGGGAGGTTTGTGTAGGGGGTGAGCACTCCCAAAAGCTGTACCTGTGTTCTTTGGGGAGTTTGGGAAGACAAATCTCCAAGAGACACTCACGTTCAGGAGCCATAGACTATCCAAAAGCTATCAAGCAAACCCTAAGGTAAGTGAGTGCTGTCTCATTTTCAAGATAAGGGGTTTAATGCTGTATTGAAACATTAAAGTCTTTCCACCATGAAGGCTGGTTGGAAGTGTATCCAACCAGAGAGCAGGGGCACAGCAGCAGTCCAACAACAACTTCCCAGTCTCCCACTTTTGTCCCAGGTAGATGAAATCAGCAATGCTTCCTCAAAGTCATTGCACTTCTAAGTGATAATGAATCTGAGGGTCTCCCAGATGGATTTTTTTTTTTTAATCCTTGAGATGTCCCCATTTCCAGTTTCCTCGCAGCATCCCACATAGCGAGGGGTTCTGTTTATGAGAACACTGCTGTTGATGTTACAGCTCATTACTCCAGAGCCCAAAGCTTTAAGGAAAAACACCCAGTATCACGAGACTTGAAGAAAATGAGCTCATACCCTAGAGATGTCCAGCTGGGAGATTCCGCTTTATGGAAACATGGTACAAATATCTCCTACTGACTTGGGCACCAACATCTCACCTCCCAACACTTAGTAATAACATAATGGTCCAAATTTTTCCTTCCCTGGCATGTAAAGAGGAAGACCCTTTGCACATTTCTCCCAACCAAGCAACAACCAGGTTACATCATGACTTTGGTGGCCGAAGCTCCTCACTTTCCTCCCTCCCCCACCCTAGGAACAATGGCTAACTGTTCTTTTTCCATCTATAAATTTGTCTGAGTTAACAGTTCCCAAGATCTGGCAGCAAGCTGGAGCTGGGAGTGAGCTGAGAGATAGGAGAGTGACAGTCTGAAATGAAACACAGAGCTGCTGGGCCTGCAGCCGTCAGACAGGAGCCTGGCTCCCTCCCTTAAAGATTAGCGAGACTCCTTCGCTGGAGCCCTCCGCATTCCCCAAAATCCTAGCAACAAAGTGCTGTCTCTCAGCCGCCAATGAATCATGTGAATTTAACCTTTCACCTGGCCACAAGAAGGTTAATATACCAAAATAGCCCCTTTTTTTTTTTCTTCCCCCATTTATTGCCCATAATGGCAGCGGGAAGCGCGGTGAAAACGGAGCTGGAAAGGCTCTGGAAGCGGTTTGATACCAGACTTCTGCCAGGACCGGGCTGGCATGCCCAGCATCAGCCCACCAGGCTGGAGTTTGTACAGGGAAATAGTTTCCATTACGCAGTAGAGAAGATTTTTGCCTCTCCTTGCCTGGCTGGTGCCTCTCTGTGCCCTCCAGCTTCAACCCCACAAACGTTTACCCAAGGCGTCCCCCAGCGTGCCCACATGGCTGCATCCTGAGTCACCCTCTGCTCCTGCCCTAGGCAAAAATCCTGGAGGACTTCCCAGGTGGGGTCAGATTCTCACCCCCCGCGAGATGCTGAGCCCTCCTAGGTCTGGGTATCGTCCCTGGGCTGGAAGTCCTTGTCCTTTGGGTTTGGGGCAAAATTAGAGCCCTGTGTTCCCTGCATGAAAAAACACGGAGACCACAGTTTGCCCATCCGCAAAAAAGCAATGTGGTCTGTCCCTCACAGGGTATTCCCAGCAGCAGGAGCTGCAGCCCCAGCCTGTGCTCACTGGGCCTGCCAGTGCGGATTTCCCGACTGCTCTGCAACTTGGAGCTTCTGTTAAATCCGCCTGGAAGGAAAATGAATTTTAAACAATTTGGGTCCAAATCTAGCAAGCACAGGTCACTTCTTGGAGGCACATGCCAAATTACCCATCTGAGGCGGGCACACACTGCAGCTGGCATTTCGTACCCTTTAAATATTGAAGGAAAAGGGGTGATTTGTTGTAGCCGTTTTTGGCTTGTGAGAGGCTGGAGGAATGGCTGAGACTGAAGCATCCCAGATCCCATAAAGGATCTGTAGGGGACAGCAAGCAACATCATCCCTACAGGACACCTTTTATTTCCCATGCCAGTGAAATCCTTGTGGGCTAAGGAAGAAAACAGGATCTCAGAGCAAGAGGGGGAAATAATTAAACACTTTCCCCCACCTCTATCACAGCCCCCCTTCCTGAGAGCCACTGCCACATGCATAGAACAGGAGATAAATATTTTTGGCAGAGCCTGCTGTTTATTTAACCCTTTTGAGACGCAGCCCTCTGGCATCCTCTCACTCTTCCAGGCACAAAACCCGTCCATCCCTGCCTGGCTGGGCTGGGGCAGCTCAGTCCTTGCCCACAGCCTCTGGCTGGACAGGGCCTCCCCCAGCCCTGGCTGTGTCCATCACTTCTCTCCAGCACTGCCTTTGGAATCAGCCTGGCTGCGACTGCAGGAGGTACCTGAGCTTGGTCCTTGGGCAGGGACCACCCAATCCCTTGGATAGTGGGTAGGAGGGGGCTGGGGGGAGGATGCAGGGATACAGACTGGGGAATGTGGGCTTGGGGATGTGTCGGCAGTGGAGACCAGGGCATGCTGGAGATGCAGACCCTGTTGGTCTCCTCCTGTCCATCCCCCCCTTTCACAGGCTGGGGAAGCAGCTCCGGGCTGTGCAGAGTCAGAGACCAGCCCGGTGCCTCCCATCGGGGCTGAAGGGACTAAATATGCGATGGGTTTCCCTTTGCACCGGGTGGCTCGGGATGGGGGGATCGGACGGGGCCCGGTGCCGGCTGAGCGGGCGGTCCAGGGCAGAGCCAGCCGCGGGCACCGCCTGGGCTCCGTTCTAACATCGGAGCTCACCCTCCCCGGCATCCCGGAGGGCAGGGGGCTGAGAGACGCCTCTGAACCCCGGAGGAGGATGCTGCAGTGCTGGGGAGGCAGAGGAAGGAAAGGGGACACAATTAATTGTCACCTCCCGGTGCACTGAGGGGAAAGGTAACCTCAGTTTCCACTCTCGGGGTGAGCCTTGCTGCCCTGCCCGGTGCAGCAGGAACGGGAACATTTCTGCCCTTCTTTCTCCACTTGGCTTTTCTTTTCTTTTTTTTTTTTTTTTTTCTCCTTGGCTTTTCCTTGGGGGAGGGGGAAGCTAAAAGCCCCCTCCGGGACGGCTCGGGACGCTCCCACGCGTCCGCCCCGCGCAGGACTCACAAATCAGCCCGAGCAGGATTAGGGCCGGGGGGCCGGGGCGCCGGGCAGTCTGTCCCGGCCCGGGGGAGCCTCACCTGGAGGGGTCAGGGCTCCCTCGGGGCCGTGTCGAGCCGCACTGGCCCCTCTGGAACTCAGCCGGAGCCAAGCTCCGCCTGGACGGTGCTGTGAGAGGGTACGGGGAGCCTTTAGGAAGGGGTCGGTCCCTTCTAACCCCCTCAAAATAAGTGGTCGAATCCCCCGGGAAGAGCGGAGCCGGGTCCGACTCAGCCCGGCAAAAGGACCCTGAGCCCAGCAAGGGCCGGGCATCGGGGTCAAAGCTCCTGGAGGTGCCGCCAGGGTCCCTCTCCCGAGAGGCCTTCCCGCCCGTCCCACCGCCAAACGCGGATGGAAGAGAGGGACCGGGATTTCCGGGCATCACCCTCACCGGTGCTGTGTTCCGAATTTTGTGTCTGATCCTCTCCGTGAGCCTGGCGGGGGTGTGCGGCCGCCACGTCGGTGGGGCAGCGAGCACCGGGAGATGCCCGGGCCCCCCGTGTGCCCCACTCCGGTGTGACCGCCCCCGGGCCCCCCGTGTGCCCCACTCCGGTGTGACCGCCCCCGGGCCCCCCGTGTGCCCCACTCCGGTGTGACCGCCCCGGACACAGTGCGAGGGCTGCGGACGGGGCATCGCCGCTGCCGCCGCTGCCACGCTGGCACCTTCCCTCCCGCTTCATTTCAGCATCGCCCACCGGGGCCTCCCTCACGGGAGCACCCCCAGGCCCCCTGCCCGTCCCTCGGTTACGGATCGCAGCCCGAAATCCTACAAACACCCCAAAGCACGGGACCTCCCACGCCGTGGATGCCCCACGCCGTCCTCACGTGTGGGTGACACCAGCCCGGGCCGGTGGCCAGCGGGCACTGGGATGTGGGGCCAGTCCGGCTGCTGGTGCTGGAGCCCCCAGGTTGGGAGCACCTGCCCAGCGCTGCTCCGCGCCCGCCGCTGCGGCAGGAGCCGCTTCTTGCACCCGCCGCCCCTCGGTGGGGCGAGAGCCCGGCAGCCCCAACACCACCGGTGGAGAAAATTAGTAGAAAAACTAGTTAAAAAAAAAAAATTAAACAGAAAAACCCAACAGCTGAACGGATCTGATCACAGGCACGCCGCAGGTCCGAGGGTAGGTTTTCACGCTCCGTGGTTTCCTCTGCCGTGAACACGCTCACCAGGTACATCCCTTCGGATTTAGCAGCGCCTCGTTTATTTCTGCGTATTCACATTTCTTTGAACGCCAGAAGCGATCGGAGAAGGCAGTTCGTAAGCATTTAAAAAAAAAAAATAAATATAATAAATTACAGTTAAGTAACATCTTGAAATTGTGAAAACTAGAAACCCACGCGAAACGAAACGAAGGAAGCTCCAGCGGTGGCTCAGCCGCAGCAACGAAGGGTTTGGGGCTGGTTTTCTGTAGGGACGCTTTTATCCGTGCCGCTGCTGGACTGGGGCTTCCTTGGGTTTTCTTTTCTTTTTCTATAGCTTTTTCATATTTAAAAAAATATTTTTCTGCTTTTTATTTTGATATCCTTTTTTCCCCTTAATTTTCTCCTTTTTTATTTTTTCTTTTTCTTTGTTTGTTGGGGTGGAATTAGTTGTTTTGGTTTTGTTTCCTTCTTTTGCTCCGCGGGCACAGGGACACAGGGATACCCTGCGAGCCGTAAACGGCCGCTTTTGCGAGCAAATAAATACATCTCCAGCCAGTTGCGTCGCATTATTCCGAGGGAAATAGCTGGCATTCCTGCACCAGTTTATTTTGGAGCTGAAATTTCCCACCCTTCCCGCAGCGCTGCTCCCTGCGGAGGCGAGGCTGGACGGGCTCCCCCGGGCGCCGGGACCGCACGGGCGGGCAGCGCTGGGCTGCGTTACCGAAGGGCTCCCGGGGCCCAGCAGGGCCCGATCCAGTCCGTAGAGGCCTGCGGGCGACAAAATTCTGTCCGCCCGGGGATGGAGCGAGCGGCGGGCGAAATTCGACGAGGGCTTTTCCCCGTTTCTCCGGGGAGGTGAGAGGGGCACAGCGACTTTGCGCAAAAGCGCAGTAATTCCCGGGGATAAATCCCGGTAACGAAGGAATTATTTCCTCGCTAGCCGGTACCGGAGGAGAGTTAATTCGGCTGAATTACCCGGGCTGATAGGGCCGCTGGGACTAAAAGCTCCTTTCCCTCTGAAGTCCCTTCCCGGCTCGCACCGACGGGGAGCAGCGGGGAAAGGTTTTTTGTCCCCGTCGCAAGGCCAGAGCGACTGGGCCGGGGGGCTGCAGTGAGGAGGACCCTTCTCTTTGCTGTTCCCCCCGGGGAAGAGCAGAGCCCCTGGAAGCGGGGCAGCCCCGACGGGACCGTGAGGGGCTCTCCGAACGTGGCAAAGCCGCGCTGAGCCCCCGGCACGGCCGGAGCAGGCAGGCTGCGAGCATCGCCGCATCCCCGGCGGGCCCGGGGGCCGCTTGAGAAAGTCAGGGCGGGCCGGGGGCAGGCTGAGACGCCCCTTCCCCGTAAGGATGGGGTTTATGTCAAAACAGAACCGGAGCGCTCGCTCGGCGCAGAAAACCACCCGCTGCCATCCTCGGCTTCCAGATCCGCGCCGGGAAGTTTTCGGTGCGTTCCCCAGCATCTCCCGGCGGCCCGGGCGGGGAGGGGGGGCATCGCCTCCAGATGAGGTGTGGGAGCGAACCCCAGAAACGCAGCGGGGCCCGCAAAGGAGGGAGCCACCCCCAGCCCTCCCCGGGGGCGGGCGGGCACCTCCGGCCCGGCTGCGGGGGCGGCCGGCGGGCCCGGGGCGGTGCGGGGAGCGCTGGGGGCCGCGTCTGCCCCCGCTCCGCCCGGCCCCGCGCCAGGGGGAGGCTGCGGGCGCGTCCCCCCCGCCGGGAGCGGAGCCGGCGGGGCTTGTCCCGTCCCCCCCTGCCGGGAGGCGCCCAATCCCGGCCGGGACCGGGGCTGCCCCGCCGGCCGTCACGTGGGCCGGGCCGCACCGGGGCCGCCGTAAAGAGCCGGGGCCGCCGCCGCCGCCGCCACTTCCCCGCCGGGCGCAGCCACGGACGCACCCACGGGGCGGCGAGAGGGGGGACACGGCGGGAGGGCAGCGCCTCTCCGCCAGCTGGGTTGTTTTTTTCTCCTGCATCGCCCGTGAATTTTATTGTAATTTTTTTTTTTTTTTAATATTGTTATTTTTGTTTTGCTGGGATTTCCCTGGATGGTCTGAGTACAGCTCCATGCCCCCACGGCCATGCCCGGCTCCGCTCCCGGCACGCTGCCATGTGAGTACCTGTGCGGGAGGGGGGTGGGGGGTGCTCTTGCGGGGTTCGGCGGCTCGAGCTCTCCGTCAGCACGGAGAGGCCTGGCCGAGGGTTATTGCGCTTTTTAACAGGAATATGTTAAAAAACAGCTGCGCTGTTGGCTGGGGGACACCGGGGATGCTCCCCATCCTGGACCGCTGCCCAGATCCGTCGGGACCCCGTTCCCGCAGGGAACCCGAGAGGGACGCAGCCGGCCGCGTCCTCGCCAGCAAGGCCCCGAGCTGCGCTCCAGGCCCTGGGTTCCAAAAAAAAAAAAAAGACGGGAAGGGAAATACTATTGGGAAAAAAAAAATTAATTGTTGGACTGTTTTTCCGGCCCCTTGGAGGTGCCCAGGCAGGGCGGCGGGGCGGGGGAAGGTGCCGGAGGGGTCGCTGCCCGTTCCAAGGAGGTTAATTCTCGCCGTGGCTGAGAGGAAAGTTTAAAGGAAAACAAAACAAAGAAAAAAAAAAAAAAAAAAAACCTTACAAATTTCAGGCCCTGCTTGAGGCAGGGAAGAGGCGTTTTCGGCGGGGGAAAGGCCGTCGGGTCGCCTGCGTGTGCGGGTCTAAGGCCGCTGCTCTCGGTTCTCCCCGCAGGTTCCTGTGAGTGAGCCCCTCGGCACCGCGGGGCCGCAGCCGGCCGGGCCCTGAGCAGCCGCCGCCGCCGAGGACGGAACATGTATCAGGGTCTGGCCCTCACCCCCAACCATGGCCAGTCGGCTTATTCCCACGACTCCAGCAACTTCCTCCACTCGTCGGCCGGCTCGCCCGTCTACGTGCCCACCACCCGGGTGCCCTCCGTCCTCCAGACGCTGCCCTACCTGCAAGGCTGCGAGCCGCACCAGAGCCACCTCGGCAACCCCCCGGGCTGGGGCCAGAGCGGCGGCGAGGCCGCGGCTTTCAATGCCGGCAGCCCCCACCCGCCGTCGGGCTTCTCGTACTCGCACAGCCCGCAGGGCAGCAGCCCCTCGGGCCGCGACGGCGCCTACCAGGGGCCCCTGCTGCTGGGCGGCGGGGGCCGGGAGCAGTACGGCAACGCCTTGGTGCGCTCCGTTAACGGGTCCTACTCCAGCCCCTACCCCGCCTACGTGACCCCCGAGATACCGCCTTCCTGGACGGCCGGACACTTCGAGAGCAGCGTGCTGCACAGCCTGCAGACGAGGCAGGCGGCCTTGCCCGGCCGCAGGTCCACTTTCGGTAGGTCGCCGCAGCCCTTCAGCCACGTCTCGGGGCGCCGGGTGGGAGCCATCCCCATCCCAATGCCAAACCCCATCCCCGCTGCGTGTCGGCGGCCCGGCCCCGGGATGAGCTGTGCCGCTGGCATTCCCGACCGGAGAGGAGAGGATGGTTTTATCCAGGGATGGGGAGATGGTTCGGGAACGGGGTATGTGCGGCTGACCCTGCACAGAGGTGGGATAAGGGAGGGGGTTGCGTGTGCGGCAAGAAGGGCAAAGACCACGTTTCAAAGCAGAGCAATTCCCCCGGAGGACAGAGGAGCAGAGGCCGTTCAAGCCCTTCCCTCCCCACCCCACCACCACCCCCGCGATATCTCCTTCCCACAATATCGACTTTGTGCCTGTGCTTCAATACTTACCCTTGTGTTTAAATTAGCGGGGCAGATTTATAGCTCCCTCCCTTTTAAGTAATTTATTGTGGTAAATTAGTTTATATTTGAACAGACTCTCGGTCTCCTCATTCGCCTTCGCCCAAACAGGTCCGTAGCCGCATTGCTCTGCGGCCTTTGGGGAGACACCGAAAGGCGCTCAGGCGTTGAACAATAAACTTCAATTCCTTTGCATCCACACCGAGAGTCCCTTTAAACCAAGCTCTGAGCAAATAAAGTTTCGGGCTTGATTTAACAGGACTCTTCGCGCGCGGGGTTTATAACCCCGGGGGCACTCCACCAGCCTCCTCCGGCTGTGGTTTGCAAAGTCCTTTAAAAGCCACTTCAAGATCTCAGCCGCGTTATCATCTTTACTGCGGTGAACCGAATTATCTTATCTTCACCCCAAGAACAAAGTTAAAGCAGGGAAGCAGCCCCCTCCCCACCGAGCTGCCTCCCCGGCTCGGCTTTTCCTCCCACGCCGGAGATGCCGGGCAGCGGTTTCTTTCCAGGATTTTCTCTTCGTGAAAATCCGATGCGTTGTGCGGGAAAGGATCGTCCTGCTGACGGAGGTGATGCCTTAGAAATATTTTCTGCACTTTGAATTCGGTGCTTTAGGATTCAGGATAGCGGCTGCCGTCCTCTCTGCCGTTTATTTTTTCTCTTGGATAGTGTAAACTCTCTCAAGTAGTCTAAACTATTCTTTCTATCTTTTTTTTTTTTTTTAATTTAATGAGTTACTGCAATATATTTTTTTCTCTTTACATTTTATTTGTATTTTCCATTTTTCCTCCTTTTAAAGTTTTGCTCTTTTTCCTTTTTCTTTCCGTTGCATCATTGTTAATCTGATCGAAGATTCTAAAAAATGATAATACAGGCTATTTTTCCTGTTAAAAAAAAAAAAAAAAAAAAAAAAAGAACGGGAAGAATAGGTTATTTTTAAAAAGAGGGGGAAAAAGCGGTAGGAGGAAAAAGACCGACTCTCGATTGAGAGGTGCCCCCTTTTCGCTCCGGGCTGTCCGTTTGCCGCTGAGCCGAGCTCAGGGCAGGGATGGACAGCGGAGGCTGCTCCGCGGCTCCTTCCCGGGAATTTCTTTTTTCCCGGGGACAGAAAAAGTGAGGAAGAGCCTCTCTGGCAGGAGTTGGGGCCGCGGGAGGCCGGTGATGCTCTCGTGGGGAGCTCGGGAGCCCCACGGGTGCCAGCCCGGCATCGCTCGGCGGGCAGCTCTGAGCCTTCCCCGGCCGGGCCGTCCCCCGCCGCCAGCGCCTGGGGGTGTTTCATGATGGAAATCAGGAAAAGCGCCCCATTTTGTCCCCTCTCCCATTTATTTTTGCACCCCGGAGCGCCTCGGGGCACCCTCCCGCTGATGACCCTGCGCCTCCTCATCTCGGGGAGATCCCGGCCGCGTTCAGCCTTTTGGCGTCTTTCGGGCAAGGGATGGGGGAAGAGGCGGTCTTTGAACAAAACATTAAAAGATTAAGGTGCGGAGGGTTTGGTTCACACTTCCAGGGTGGAGGCAAACCCCCTCCGGACAGGGATTTCCCCTAGTATGGGGACACAGAGGACTGGAGACCCTCTCCCGCAGGGTCCCCGGGGACATCCCCGTGCGCTGGGGATTCCTCCTGACCCTCACGCCGCCGGTGTTTCTTCCAGAGTACCTGGAGGAGTTCCCCGGGGACGGCCGGGAATGCGTGAACTGCGGAGCCATGTCCACCCCGCTCTGGAGGAAGGACGGCACCGGGCACTACCTGTGCAACGCCTGCGGGCTCTACCACAAAATGAACGGCATCAACCGGCCGCTCAAGCCGCAGAAGAGGCTGGTAAGACGGGGAAACCCGGCCGGGACCCCCTGCTCCGCCCGGGGCTGCCCGGAGGGTAGGGGCTGGGGGACTGTGGCAGTGCCGGTGCTGTTGGGATGTCTGTACTTGTGTTAGGGTCTGTCTGACCCCTGTCCTCCCACACCAGGACACCCTTGTTGCGGTGCAGAACCGGCTGGGGTCAGGGGCCGTGGGATGATGCCAGAGGGGTTTCTGCCCTGGCACGAGTGGTGGGCAGTGGAGACAGAGCCGCAGGGACTGGAGGGGTCCCAGGGCTGCACAGAGGGTCTGCACCAGAGCCGAGCAGGGACAACCAGTCCTGCCTGTGGCTGGGACCCTGCGGGCTTCCCCTGGCTCTGTTCCTGCAGTGGGTGCATTGCTTTGTATTCTATTCTACAACTATTATTATTATTAGTATTATTATTGTTATTAATAACAATAATATTAATATTAATATTAATAACAGTAGTAGTAATAATAATAATTCCTTGTTCTCCATGCAGACACACATGGTGTAGGCAGAGCAGTTGAACAGGAGGCAGGGCTGGTCCTGAGCTGGCCCAGAGGTTTTGTGGCTGCTCACAATGCGAGCAGGATGGAGCCCTGCTCCCCTCTGCCTTCACCCTCCTGCCTGAGGGGAAAACTTGGGGTTTGGCAGCTCCCAGTTTCCCTGCTGGTTAAAGCATTAATTCCCTCTGTCAATGTAATATTGGGCTTCCTCCAATTGGGATCCCATGGTGAGAGAGGAAAGGCGCGTCCTTTTTTATATATATATTTTTTTTTTTTTTGTGGAGTGGCTTTGGGATGTTTAAATTTGGTGGTAACAGTTTTGGTTTTAGAGCTTGTCATCAGCTGCCATCATTACAAACAGGATGTTTGTTGGAGCCGTGCTGGGGAACAGCTGGGAGCTCCTTGGGCTTTCACTTGGGGTGTATTCCTGTGGTTATTTTTTTTTTTTATTGCAAAACAAATTATTAGCAATAACTCAACAGTGATAATTTTCTGTGTATGAAAATCAGTAAGGAAAAAAGAAAAGGTTGCAGTTGAGCAAGACGTTTCATTCTGATTCCGACCCTCGGAAGTGTAGCCCCGGATTTGCAAAATGAAATGAGTAGTAGCTCCATGGGAAATACCCTTGTTTTGTTCATCACATTAAAATCAAGACATTTATGTGAAACATTTAGCATTATCCAACAGGATTTGCCTGTCTCTCCAAAATCCTTCTGTCTCCTTAAATGTGATGACATTAAATCTGCACCCCCAGTCTCTGCTGTGCCGCAAATCTCAGAGTTACGCTGCTGATTTCTTCAGAGCAAACACAATCCATGCACAGAGAGAGGTGCAAACCAGTTCAAATCCAACTCTGCATTTCAAACTGACATCCAAATGTGTCACTGGATGAATTTCTAGGGGATTTTTGAGCAGCTTTTCCCTGGGAACTGGAGACATCTCAGTACTATTCCATATTTTATTTCAGCGCACGGGAAGGGAGACAGCCGTGCGTTGCCTGCACCCTGCCTGAGCCTCAGCGGTAGCACCCATCAGGCATTTTTCAACAAATATTTCACCAAAGTTTTCTGATGGAAAAAGTTTGTTTGCAGAATTAGACCGTTGCCCAGGGATGAGCAAATATAGTTGGGAATTATCAAAGTACTTCCAACCTTTTTTTATAATTTTGGCAATAAACACAATAATGATAAAGCTCAAATGAAAGAGCTGATTCTTATCCGGGGGAAGCATTTTGCTAGGGTTGAAATACTTGAGGGGATTTTGGTTTATGGATTAGAAAAGGGGCTGCAATTTTGACTCTCCATCCTGACTTTGGAATGAAACATTTTGAAACCTTGAGTTTTCCCAAGGCTTGTCTTCCCAGTGAAATGTCTTGTTGCAACAAGTTCTGCCCTATTGGAAGAAGAGGGATGTACTGATGATGGGCAAGAGGGCTCCAGCTCTGGGAGCCGAGCAGGGAATGCAGTGACTCCATGGCTGTGGGGACAATGAAATTGGCTTTCACAGTGCAGTGAAATGCAGGCACAGGAAAGAAAAAATGGTTGCTTTCGTCCTTTACGTTACGACCTTTGTTCCGTACGTAGATACTGCTCTGGGAGTTATTCTGACTTCTGCTTTCACAAAGCAAAGTCCCCAGAAGAGAGCACGGCATGGCCCAGATAACACTGAGGGAATGATGTCCTGCAGCTCAGACTGCTCGTGCATGGGAGAGGGAGAGCAGCAGCAGTGTAGTTTCCACTTCATTTTTTGTTTCCTTTTTTTTGAGATAAGGGCAACATCCTCTCCACAGCAGGGACAGCCATTCTGCTCCAGCCTGGGTCTGGATTCAAAGCGCTGTGGCCTTCAGCAGAAAGGGTTTGTGCTAGAGGAGGATGGAGGCAGCACTTTATTTTAGGCAGCACCTTTTCTAGCCAAAGTTTCTCGCTGTGTTTCACAAGATGGTATCTTAGACCTGGTCTGAAAAGCCAAATCACTTTTGGGACCAGGAGCAGCTGGTGGAGTTTCATGGCTCGTGGTATTTCCCCTGTTAAGAGGGTATCTGCCTGCACATTGCAGTACAGGGGGGCAGATGCAGCAGAATCATGAGCTGAAGGACTAATCTGAATTTTTCCAGCTTGGCTCAGAGGATATTTTTTCCACCTCAGCTCAGGAGGAATTTTTTCAGGCTGTCCTTTTTTGCAGTTTGCAGCGTGCGCAGCGCAGTGCAGACACTTTTGGGGAAGGTGGGGATGGGATTGATCACAGCCTTTGGACAATCCAGTTGGACCCTAGAACCACCCAGTGCTCATGGTGTGTGCCTTGGTTTTCTTCTGCCCCTCAGTGTTTGCTGCTCCCTCATCCTGCAAGGTGCAGGTTTGCCCAGAGCCGTAGTGACAAAGGCAAATCTCAGGGAGTGCTGCTGCCTTTGGCTCTGAGCCTCGGATCTCCCCGCTTTCAGGAGCTGAGCTCAGATATCTCAGCATGCTTTGCTACAACTTCTTTCCTGTAAACCACAGGTCCCCTCGAATCTGCTGGAAATGGAGGCAGAGAAGCATTGATTAAATCTGGGGGTTCAGTGCCTTTTTTTTTTCCTGTGAAACCCGGTGGTTTCTTTTCCACCTTTGAAAAGGAGGTGAAGCAAAGTCCCTGACAGCTTGGTGTCCCTCAGAAGGACCCTGCTGGCTTTGAATTTTTTGGGATCTCCAAGCAGCTCTCACACACAGTTAATTCAATAGGCACCAACTCACCATTCCTTGAGCTTATCACCAGCACTTGGCTGTCAAGCCAGGTCTGTGAAGAGTTTTTGTTTGAGTGTATGGTGCATTTGTATAAATAAACACTGAGCACAATGTTGAAGTCAACAACTTCCTAGACAAGGTCAGAATGGTACAAAGGCACTGGGGTGGAGGCAGGCAGAAATGCATTTTCTTTCAAGAGAATTGCTGGGAAACCAGCAATAATGTATTGTACCCTTGTCCTTCAGCGAGCAGTGGTAGCCTTGACTGTCTCTTGCTTGCTAAGCTGGCAGGTTGTGGTGCAGGGGCAGGTTCTCAGGGGGTTTCTGAGGTTTAAATTGTAATATTGGTGGTGGAGGATGGTTTCTTCTCTCCCTGGCTGGGTGAGGAGGAGCCAGCCTGCAGAGTGACATTCAGCACGTGTCACTGTCCCATCAGGAAGCCCATGAGTGGGTTGTGACGCAGTGCTGGCAGGGTGGGCAGAGCTCTGGCAGGGCTGGCATTGCTCTTGGGCCACCAGAGCCACAGGTCTCATTGTCCTGGGGACACAGCATCCTGTGAAAGAGGGAAAGTGTGCCCCTCCCTCACAGGGACCTGTGGTGGCCCAGAAAATTGGAGAATTTGGAAAGGGCTTTGTGCAGATCGCAGCAGGCACCGCTGTCCCAGGGCTGAGCGCCTCCAAACTTCCCTCTGTGCCCAGCAGGAGCCGGACCTCAGAGTCCTTGCATCCGTCAGGTGCTCAGTGCCTGCCTCTGCTCCCATCAGAGCCGGGGTCCCTCCTGGTTGCAGGGATGAGCAGCACGGCCCTGGCAGCTGAAAGGCTCTCAGGGCACTCTGTAGCTGCCCCAGGATCTTGCTGTGACACCAGGTTCCTTATTAGGGACAAAGATTGTTGTCTCATCCTCTGTGCCAGGCTTGTCAGCTCACACCTTGGTGTATTATTATTTTTGCCCGGTTATTTCTTGCAAGCTGAATAATTCCCAAAGTGATGCCATTATCTGTGAATAGTTGCTGAGACCTCCTTGCTGAGCAACAAGTGAACTAAACCTAGGGCATGTCACTTGTGCCGCTTGAAATTCAAAGCTGATTTTTATTTGACTGCTACCCTTGTAAAAACATTTCATTTTTATTCCTACTCTTCCCACCTCATTCGTTATATTGCTCAGTCAGGATATCAAGCAATAATGGAAAAATAAACAAACAGGGAGTTCTTTATTGCCTCCATCCCCTTTTGTCTGCCTTTGAGCAGATTCAAAGTGATTTTTCTGAGAGCTGAAGAACTTATTTAGACACCTGAATGTGGAGAGCCTGAGATATTACTTATGCCCCAGGTATCTTACACTTAGTGAGGTCTTTTATTAAAATAGTTTCAATACCTGGTGTTAAGAGACTCTCAAATGAAATGCCTGTTGAGCTGACAAGTCTGTATAAAGAGAGATGGGAATTTTCCAGCGGCTTGGAGGGAAGTTGTCAGAAATGAGTTTGCTGCTTCTGCCAGAATGTTTTCCTTCTCCATTTGGAATTATTAATGTTTCAGAGCCAGCAATCACTGCACTCACAAAATACGTCATTAATTAATGTCTGCAGGGTGTTTCTAGAGCCCATAAGAGAGCAGGTTATCTGTGAGACTTGAAGAATAACCTCCCTCATCTCACCATGGACCAGTTCAGTTTGGTTCTGCTCAGTTCAGCCAACTGATTCCAGTTGTCTTAACACAGAGATTAATTGGGATGTTTTTAACTTTAGTGGTAGTTCTGAGTGCAAGAAAACAGAAGAGTTCACTTAAAGCATGCATTTTCTTCATGCATTTGAAGCCTGGCTGGCATTTTCCATCTCCTTCTCCATCTGAGTGGATCTCCTGGAGGGAGGGTCTCTACACTCTGAGTCCTGATCACTTCCAGCAGATTTGTTGGAACTTTGTGAAATTAGTTGCAAGGATATTTTCCAGGTTTATCAATCTAAAAAAAACCCAAACCAAACAAAAAAACAAAAACAAAAAAACCCACAAAAAACAAACAAAAAACCCCCAAACCAAACAAACACTTGCAAATTAGAGTGATCTCATTTGAATGCAATTTCTTTGATCTGAGTTTGGCTCTCGCGCTTGTTTCACATTTCCCGGGAATAGGGTGTACTTGGAGATCTCATTTTTATATGAAAGGAAACTTCCCAGTTCATCGCTGCTGTGCGTGCACTCACGTGTTTGTTTGCCTGTTTTGAAGTCTTCATCGAGACGTGCTGGCCTCTGCTGCACTAACTGCCACACCACCAACACCACCCTGTGGAGAAGGAACGCCGAGGGCGAGCCCGTCTGCAACGCCTGCGGGTTGTACATGAAGCTCCACGGGGTGAGGAGCACATCCACCCCGGGAGGGACCCTCTGGGGTTGGGGATCACTGCCCAGCAGCTCTAGATCAGCTCTGGAAGGACCAGCCTCTGGACTGGACGCAGAAGAGCTGTGCCACAGTCCCATCTCATTGAACAGTTAAAAGCTCAGTCTGCTGGGGTTCTCCAGGGTGAGGCTGAGGGAGAGCTGGAATGCTCCCAGCTTGCCCAGAGATGTGGATGCTCCAGCCCTGCAGGTGTCCAAGGCCAGGCTGGATGGGTCTTGGAGAAACCTGGGATAGTGAAGCTTGTCCCTGCCCATGGCAGAGGAGCTGGAACTACGTGATCTTTAAGATCCCTTCTGACCCAAACCATCCTGGGATTCCATGAAAAGAAAGCTCACCAGGCTCCAGTAGCTGGAGACTGAAGCTCCCCAAACCCGAACTGGGATAAGGAGTGTGTTTCTTCTCTATGTGCTAGTTAAGAATGTGTGAAGGAGGCAGCAGAGCCCACATGGAGGCTGATAACATTTCCCCACAGAGGATGGGATCTGTTGGTGACACATCCTTCAGCCAAAGAGGAGACTCCATCCCTCCATAAGGCTTCTTCAAACTTCTGCCATAAAGGCTGAAGCCTCTTCACCCCACACCCATTCCCTCTGAGCCCTGTAGGCTCTCAGTCTGTTGGTGTAATTTAATAGGGCCCTGTCATAAAGGTCACTAATAAATCAGGAAAAGAAAAATAGGAAATAAAGGAAAAAACAAAATTTGTGGGAAAGCCTTAGCTGTTAGCCTTATACATCTCCCAGCCAAGGCCTGATGCAGAGAAAAATAGCTCTTAGTGAAGGACAAGGACTTTAGGTGCTTTGCATGAGCTACAGCACAGAAATAGGAGAGCAACGCATGCGGGAAGGGGCTGAATAAGATACAATATTAATGATTCCAAACTTTATGAATGTCAAGGTACCACGACCTCTGGCCATGAAAAAGGAAAGCATCCAGACGAGGAAAAGGAAACCTAAAAACATTACCAAAGGCAAAGCCTCAACAGGTACAGTGCTGTTATGATCCATCCTGGGGCTTTGGAGCACAGTTCACTTCAATGTCTTCTGCAGGAAATGAGGATAATTAAAAAATAATGTGATTTTTTCCCCTCGTGATTGCTTTAGATCTAGGGCCCATATTTATGCATAGACCTTGTTTGATTAGGAGGATGCTTGGGAGGAGATCTCAGTGGTGTCATATTGTTGTGAGGCTCCTCTGGGCTGTGGGCACCTGCCTCCAGTGCAGCAGTGCTCATGTTCAAGCAGATTTGGGCTAAATTAAATAAAGGGGAAAAAAAAATGCTGCCAGATTTTGAAAGGGTTCCCTCCTCCTCCCTCAGACTCTTGACAGGCAAATACAAAACCTTTCCTGACAGAGATGTAGTAGAAAGAGAAGAGTAGAATCATGCTGTGAGATGTCGTGGTTGCCGTTAAAATAGAAATTTCTTTAAGAGCAGATTTGCACCCACATTGCTTCACTGCCCTCTACCAATTGTCTTCCAGGATCCACGACTTCGGCCACTAACTCCCCCTCTTCCATTACCAACTCAGACAGCACGGTCACTTTAAAGTCAGAGCCCAGCACAACCTCACAGTATCCCGGACAAACCATCGTGTCGGTGTCCCAGGTAAGGAACAGGGCCCAGAGCCATCATCATGGATCCACACGCCTCTGTGGTCACTGCCCTGGGGGGCCTTGATGAGGTTAAGCAATTAATTCATGGCACTGTGGCCACCAGCCTGATGGACTCCCTCAGGCTGAGAAAAGCAGGGACCATGAGCCAAGATGCTGTGGATAGAAAGGTCTCCAGCCTGTTGGATTCCCATTGGATTTTTCATCCTGCAGGGGGGAACTGGAGTGTCCAAGCCCTGCTGCAGCTTCAGTGCAGAGCTGAGTTTAATTCCCATCTCCTGCCATGAAAGCAACACTGCTGAGTTGATGAGATCAGCCCAGGGTGGAAACCTCTGTAGCCTCCGAGAAAAGGCTCCCTGGGCATGTGTTATCTGCACCTTATAGTCCTGAGGTGCTCAGTGACCACAGAGCTGTGGTGCTGTCAGAGGCCCCAGCTCTGTCCCAAGTTTTTCTGAGGGGCTGCTTGCTATTTCATCTTGGTATAGGAATAAAAGGCTCTAAATCAATGCACACATTAAAATTTTGTGGCCCACCACTGTCTTTACGCTGAGTCTAAGCCCTCCCTGAGCTGGACGTGTGTGTATGGAGGGGAAGCTCAGCCCCAGCACCCAAAGGCTTGGCGCAGCACCAGTTACACCATTTGGAGTAGGGAATTTTTTGTTTGAAACCAAGAAATCTGGTTTGTGCTGTGCTCTGAAAAAATACACACACACATAAACATCTCCAAACTGGATATATTTAATCAATGAATAAATGCAGGTGGGCCCTGGGATACCTCGTCTTTGCCTGGCCATTGTGGTTGCATCGAGGGTGCAGCACCCATCCTGCCCAGCTCCGGACAACTCTGGAGGGAACTGTAGCATCAGGGATAACCCACCCTGCTCACAATCCATCCTAGCCCTACTTCTGCATTATGACAAGTGGTTAATGACAGTGGTTAAGGCTTTCTAATGTCCCTCTGCTTCCCTCCCCGGGGCAGGCACAGAGCCAGTCGGACGAGGCGCTGGCCGGCGGCCACGGCGAGTTCAAGTTCGAGCCCGAGGACTACACCTTCTCCCCCAGCAGCATGGCCCCGCAGCCCGGGCTGAGCGTGCCCCTCCGGCAGGACTCCTGGTGTGCCCTGGCACTGGCCTAGGAGCCCCCAGGCTCTGGCAGAAAGCCTCGGGACCAATGTTTTTGGCTGTCCAAAGGGCAGGAGGATGAGCTGCCCCAGCGCCCTGGGACTGCGGGGGTCAAGCCACAGCCACAGGACAGGTTTCTCTTGGAGGATGCCCATGGAAAACGCCAGCTGGATGGGGCTGGGATGACCCCACTGTGGCACCAGGTCCCCAAAAAGCTCATCCTTCCCCAGAGCGACCCAGGGCTGCCTCCCCAAGGCCGGAACCTCGGGGCCACCTCCCTTTTTCCGGGGAAAGCCTTCCTCCTCTGAGATGAAACCAGCAAATAAATGCATCCCAGAATCTATGTTTATTCGCAGTGATTTCTCCCTCCTATGACTCCACTGTGTGCAATTTATTCCACTTTCCAATAAAAGACTGTAATAACATGGCACCAAATAACTTAATTTTATTAAAATGTAAGCTACGTGGCCTGCCTTATGTTTTATTGGCCACAACAGGAAGAAAAGAGAAAAGAAAAAAAAAAAGCAATGGTTGTTTTAAACAGTTGTTTACTGTTTTATATTAAAAACGATCATCTCTATAGAGTGTTAGCTTCTGAAGTGTTTTGCGTATCAACACTGAGCTGATGAGTCATACATGAAATAAACGCTGCTCTTCCCTTTCCAGCTCCAAACAAAGAGGTTTTTATTATTATTTTAGGCAAACGACATGACAAAAATGGTCAAAACCTCCCAATAATAAAAGAATACTAAAATGCTGGGTTTTTTTCTTTTGTATTTCCTGATTGGTTTTGATGTTGCCAAGTCTGAGCCTTAGAGAATCAGAAGTTAGTCCTCAAAATTTAAAATAAAGGCTTGAAAAATAAGGGGTATATTAGAGATGTAATTGTTTGTATCTAGTTTTGGGGATGTTTTGAGTGGAGGATTTCCAGCTTTCAGCCATGCAGAGCAGATTGCTTTTTAATTATTTTAATGAAGGCCAAGTAGAAAACAATATCTTGGAGCTGAGCTGTAGCAAAAGATCTTCAGTGATGCAAAACCCACAACACCCTTCCAAAAAGCTGGCAACAGCATGTTTCTGCAGCATCTCAGAAGTGGGAAATGGGGAGATATGCTCTGTGAGGGGATCCTGGAAGTCCCAAAGAACCTGGGGATGAGGAGTAGACCATGTTGAAGAGGAGAGAAGAGTGGGAAATGAAGGTCATGGAGTTACTTATGGCCTACTTTATTTGTTATTTC
This sequence comes from Monarcha castaneiventris obscurior, assembly GCA_026261815.1. Lineage (NCBI taxonomy): Eukaryota > Metazoa > Chordata > Aves > Passeriformes > Monarchidae > Monarcha > Monarcha castaneiventris. The sequence continues at coordinate 1,403,040 of JAMPIT010000481.1, forward strand.
TAAATAAATCCCCAGCCTTGCTGTACAGCTATTCATGGCCAGGAAACTGTCAAGTAATAGTCCCTTAATATAGAAGTTGACCTGTCCAGGGCTTCCTGGAGCAACTCTTCCTCTTGTCAGAAGAGATGGATTGTTTGATTTTTATTATAAACAACAGGCTAAAGAGGATCAGCGAGAGTGAATCTGACATCAAGTCACAACTCAGCTGAGATGGAGGATGATGCTTTCCACCATGCAACCCTCGCTGGAGGAGAGGAGATGCTCCAGGAGCTGGGGAGCACTGGTTCCCTGCAGGGGTTGGTCTGTGCAGGCACGGTGGGGGTTCAAGCCACCCTTTTATCAAAGCCCATGGGTGAAAACTGTCTTTGGAGGAGTATTTCTTGTGCCTCTAGAGCTTCCTTAGCAGTCTGCATGGTGCCAAGCTCCAGTGGCAGGGCAAAGGCTGTCATGGAATGGCATCCCTCCAGTGCCAGGCTGGCACTGGCACACCGTGTTTGCAGGGCCAGGCTCTGACCATGGATCCGCATCTCCAGCGTTTGTTTTTCCACTCTCTGGCTGGCCAACATCCACAGCAGAGCCAGGCACAGCCAGGCAGCAGATAAGCCAGCAGCACGGGGCTGGAGGGTAACACCATCCCCAAATCCAGCCCAAACTGTGCCTCTGGGAGTCAGGGAAATGGGTGATGTGGCCCGAGCTCAGGCGACCTGCTGGTGCCTGGGGTGACGAGTCAAGGCACAGGCTGGCAAGAGGCAGCAGAGCCCTGGGTAAGGGGCAGCGCTCCCGGGCAGCTGCCCAAGCTCCAAACCCTGCCGGCAGAAAAAAAAGGCAGCGCAGCACAAGTCATGGCAAGATGATTTCTATGGGTGATGGCAGGGGGTCCTTGCTTTTTCATCTGCATGACCCCGAGGAGGAGAGTTATTTTAAAGGCAAACAAGGAGACCTAAACAATGCCAAGATGTTGACACCAGTGGCTCCAGAGGTTTTATTTATTGCCTGTTGGTAACCGTCGACGGCGTGTCAGGATGCTCGGGGGGCTGGTGACAGACGAAACGAGGCAGAGGGACAAGAAGTGAAACAACTGGGACATGTGTAATTTTTCCTTCCTGCTCACTCCCTGCCCTCACTGGGTGACATCATCCACAATGCCATTTTTTCATTTCTTGACTTCCAATCTTTCACTCCCATTCCCAAGGCAGGAGCCATCCCTGCAGACTTGTGTCCCTTGGTCTCCTCATGGCAGAGGCAATGTGTCTGCCCAGCCCTGTGGGAGAGGGGAAATTCCTTCCCTCCAGGTCCTTGCACCCACAGAGGAACCAGCCCCCCTCTGCAGGTCCCAGGCTTGCAGACCCACACCCAGGAGTATCCATGCAATATTTAGCCATTCCCCCCCTCAGCTGCCCTGAAGTCCTTCCCTAAGAGATCCATGTCCCTTTGTACCCCCATTATGTGGCAAAGAGGAGCATTTGCCCCAGTAGGTGTGAACAAAAACCATGGGAAAGTTTGGATCTTCCCATGTCATGCTGCATCCTCAGTCCTGTTCCTGCAGCCTCCTGGTGGCACAGCCCAGCTCAGCCTACAGTGATTGTCACAGGAGTTTGAATGTTTGGGGTGGCAGGATTGAAGATCAGACAGAAAAATGAGGTTTGGGAGAACCAGAGCAGGATGTGGGCTCCCCCCAGAGCAGGCATTGTCCCACCCCTCCTAGCTCCAGCCAGGTTGGACCCTGCCCGACCTGCTGTGCCAACAGCTCTGTCACCTTCAGAGAGCAACTTCTACTTCTCTTTCCCAAACCTTTCTCAGCCCCCTTCATGCTCCCTCCCCTTCCAAGGCATGGGGTGTATCTGCTCTCCTGCAGGTCTGGTGGCTTGTGGACAGCTCTTCTGTTTAATGCTGTTGTACAGCTGCCTTGGAGCTATCAATTGCCTTTGTTCAAAGGTTGCCTGCCCAGATGATTTTACAACATGACTACAATGATTTGCTCCATTTTGCACTTTAAACTGATGCCACGGTGATTTCGACCAAGTCAGCGAGCGAGTAATGAAGCACTTGAGCCTATAAACACATGTTGTTCTTGTTTATGGTCATATTAATAGCACAATAAAATCATTGCTCACCCAAGCAGTTGCTTAAAAAAAAAAAAAAGTTTGTTTCCTTTAGCTTTCTGCATGGAAAATGGAAAGTTGTGGTTTCATGTCTGCCGGACCCCCAAAGCCCCAGACTCTCTAATGGGGTGTCACTTTTATGCTGGAGCACAGAACCATCATTTTTCCTGTGCTGCACACAGAAATGTTCAGCACAACTTGTGTGGCAGCTCAGCTGCCGCCTGGGCTCTGCCTAAACTGCAAATCCCACCCAGCTGGCACGGGGGTTTGACTGCTCCTCACACGAGCCCTGGGGAGACAGCCCCCAGCAGAAGCTGGGCACCAAGTCACTGGTTTGGCTGCTTTGTGCCAGCTGAGGAACCACCGTGGTTATAAGGGAAGGGGGCATCAAACTTCCTTCCCTTGGTCCTGTGGTTGAAAAATCTGCAAAACATTATGTGGATCCAAGAGATTTCTCCTAAAAAGAATGTGGAAGCCGGGTACAGCAGTGCTCCAGGGAATGAAGGGATATAGGGCCCTGTTGCTGGTTTTTAATCTCTCTGGAAGTGCTTGGTGATGCACAGAGGCAAATTCACCATTCCTTCCCAGTCCCTGTCCACTGCTTCACTGCTCCTCTCCAATGTTTTGGGTTTTTTTGCCAAGCTGGTGTCGTGTGCCAGCCAGGGAAACAGCTCACATTGCTTTCCAGGTCAATGTGCTGCTGTAATTAAATATCCAGGCTATTTACTCGTGCAGCAGCTAAAGCAGAGCTGAATATTCAATCTCACCATTGTATGCATAGAAGAAGAAAACAAACAGCACCGGTCCTTTCATCACATCAGGTGGTCCTTCCTGGAGAAAGCTTTGTGGCCAGGGGTTGGTAGGAGGTGGTGTGTCCAAAAGTTTTTTCTGTTCAGTATCAAATTTACATAGAATACACTTAATGAGGAGCAGTAACACCTTCTGCAAAGTAGTTTTAGTTCAAAGAAGTTCCTTCTCAAAGGGAAGCTTATTGAGCAGCACATTCCAAAAAGGCTCTTGTTAAAGGGAGTTTTTCCCCATCCAGTTTTCTTCTCTGAAAAGCCCCAATCCCACGCTCCAGTGAAATTTCTACCCAGGAGCACCACCACAGGTAACATGTCATGGATACAACAGGTGTTAAGTGGAAGGATGGGGAGGAGTTTTGGACAGTTTTTATGGTCAAACTTGGCAAAAAGCATCTTCACCTGCAGTTTTCTAGTGCCCTGGGACTGCTGGAGTTTACCAGCCTTTGCCCTCATCATGCAGGCTCTCCTTAACATCGTTAGGAAATGCATTAATATTGGGATTTCAAGACAGATTTTATAGCAAGCATTTCCAGAGCAGTGTTAAATGTGGCCAACAGCAGACCTTGGCCACTGTTTTGTTTGAAAATGTTGGAGGCTGAGCTGCTTCCAGGGCCACTTTCTCAGCTGCTGCAAGGCAATACTGCTCAGCCACTCTTTCATAGAAACAATTAACCTCATAAAGGGGATGCTGTTTGCATTTCCTGATGACTTAGAAGAAAACAGGAGGAAGTAGGAAAGTTTTATCATTCAAGTAGAAGATTCTGTCTTGTTTTGGGTGTAAAACTTGTTGCCACATGCCTGGGAAAGATTTGGAAGCCCTCATATTGGGAATGAGTGCAAATAAGCACACATGGGAGAAAAGATGGATAGAAAAGAGCAAAGGAAGTTGCTTCTTATGATTTTTTTCCTCCAAACTAAGCAAATGGCTCCTAGAAAACACCAGTAGAAACTTCCAGCCCTTTTTCCAATTTCACCTGTGCTTGCATTTCCCTTTTCTAGGGAAAGGCACAGGACTGACCCTTCTGTGGGAGCACCTGAAAGACTGTTGAGAGGAAAGGAGGAGTGGGCACGCACAGGATGTGGAGCAGGGCCCTCGTGTCATCGTTGTTGCAGGTGTTGGTGTCATTCCTTCCATCTGTTCACTCCTTGGGTGCAATAAAGAGCAGCTCCACTCATGAAACGAATGGAAATGATGGCATTTAGCCCCAGGAGCCCACTGTGACGCCTGACTGGGGGGGTGCTAAAGCTACTTTTGGTGCTGTGGCCTCAGCCAGGGGGTTGGGAAACACTGCTGGAGACCCCACCCCTCCTGCAGGACTAAGGTGAGTGCCGAGGTGGATTCGGTGTTAATCATTTACCCCTGGAGGCTGTAACAGACACTCCATGTGTGTCCGTAGGGATCTGCAGCAGGAATGTTCAACGGGGAAGCTGCTGCTGCTCAAAGGGCACCAGAAAGGGCCCTTTTGGGGAGGCAGTTGGTTCCAATCCACCTTTGTTTGCTTTGTGGGAGCACGTTCCCCGTGCCGTGGGTGCTCGGTCACTGGCAAGGCCGTCCCTGCATGGGGACTGCAGGGTGATTGCCACTGCTGAGCCTGACCTTGACATCTTTCCTTCCTGATTAATAATGCCACAGCACCAAACAGGAGCAGGGAAGTCACAGGGAAGGTGATAGCTAATGGTGAGTCAGGAATGATGGTGGTGTTTCAGCCTCATTCCATGGGAATGGCTTAGGAAGCATTTTAAGCTGGCTTTTCTGCTGTCCTAGGGCATTTTTAGCACGTTTTGTCATCATGGATAGAATATGTATCTATTTCTTATTAAATAATGCAGATATAAGAACAAGCCAAGATTTGGGGTTGAGCTGGCACTCAGGTGTAGCTGAAATTGTTGCTATCACCTTCCTTCAGGAGGAAAAAGTGATAAATACAGGCTGTCATTCCTCCATCTCTCAGTTCATCCCAGTCAACAGCAACCCAGAAGTTCCTGTCTTCAGCTTGGGTTCCTTCAGTTCACGTCCAAAACCAGGCTTTCCCCAGAGCAAACCCTTCCTGTGTGAATCTTGCAGTTCCATGGGAGTCTGTAGAAATCCCATGATAAAAACCAAGGGTGAAAAGGCATCATTCCTCAATGTGCTTCTCTCTTGGATCATTGCAGAGCTTGTTCCTAAATCCTGCTTTGCATCCACAGGAAAGGGTCTGTGAGCATGAGCCTGGTGTGCCAGTTTTGTCCTGAGCTGTGCATTCAGGGTGAATGCAGAGTCTGTGGCTCACAGGACAGTCCCAACACATGAAAGACCCCTGACTTTCTCTTGGAGGAGGCTGAGGACCCAGCAAAGCTGTTCCAGAAGCATCTCTCCCAGAAGGAAAGCTGGTCTCATCAGTATTCCTGCAGCAGGCTTTGCTGCATGCCCAGGGGTGATTGACAGTGGCTTGAGCTTTGCTTTTAAACCATGCAGCTTTGCCTCATATTAACACGTGGTTACAAAGGATTTAGCAATTTAAAATATTAATAATGGATAGGTCATTTCTGAGCAGCCAGTTTTAATAACAATGCTCCTTCTTGGACGGGCTCTGCTCTGAGGTCGTTGACTCTGACATTGCTGCTTGCCCTCAACTTCTGAAAAGATGCAGGGCTGTGCCCTCGTGTTCCCCCCTTTCCCTGCTGTCTGGGGTGCCCTGGGCACTCCAGTTTCAGGGACAGTGATACCTCTGTGGTGTTCATGGCACCAAACCTGGGCAGAGAAGAGCCACATCTGCCCCATCACCTCAAGGTCGCAAGTCTGGGAGAGCAGGAGAACCCTGGGGGGCTCATGAGGAGGGGGTGTTGGGCCTGCCCTTGTCTCCAACCCCTGGAAGTTTTAGATGTACCTAAACCAAAGTGCAAACAGGACAAGTACTGCTTTATGCCATTTTGGGACAGCCAGGGCAGACTGGAGACACCTCGAGCTGCCTTGAGATGTTGGCACTTTCTCCTCGGCAGCTCCAGGTTTCAGAAGGCCTTTGTGCTCACACAAAAAGTTTTCTTAAACTTTTTGAAGCCTTGGGTTGCTCTGAAATGGAGATACCTCTTCATTTTTCTTGGCTTGCTTTGCCTTTGTGGCTTGGTTGGTGCCTCACCAATCATTTTGGCCACAGTGGGGTGTCAGTGGGGCTTGGAACATAACCACAAAATCAGACACATCTGGAGAAAGCTGAGCAAGGTCACGGGGAATGGAGCTGCTTTTGGTTTTTAAAGGCAGCCTGGATAAATGGCAACCAAACCCTCTTCCTCTTGCAGGAGGCAAAAGCCAAAAATAAAACCACAATAGTAGCCACGATTTTTAAAATAGCTGCCTTCCACCCATGTAATTAAATTTAGTTTTGGTTTTTCAAAGAAAAGCTGGCTAAAGATCAGTCCCTAATTCATGGGAAACTGGTTTGGATAAAATAGAAATCTACTTACCTCTTAATCAGAAAACAAATCCTAACAAAACCAGAATCTAATTTGAGGTTTATAAGCTTTTTTTAACTCAGTATTTAAGTGCTTCTGAATGTCTCACTGAAACCCAAAACTAGGAGTGAAAAAAAAAAGTGTCAGGGAGAAATCACTGTGATTTCTCAATCTTACTCAGAAGCAGGAAATCTGGGGACTTCCTTGGAAGGTTTCTTGGGAGACTGATATGCTTTTCATTATCACTGATGCCTTTTAGTGAGGTGCACAATTGGTCTGCAGAAAACACAAGGCAAGGGTTTAGGTTATTTTTCCCTCCTGAGTTAGGCTGCCCAAACGTGGTAGTTCATTAAGCATTCTGTGCTCCTGCTAATTGCCAGCTTGGGTCTGGGCTTCGGTGCGGAGCGGATCCTTGGAGTGGAGGCTTATCTCGGGAGCTTCCTGAGTCTGCAGAATTGAATGAAAGTCTCACCAGGAAAAGTGGTTTGTTTTGCTTTTAGTTTGTTTTGTAAGAAAGCTGAGAATTTCCCTTCCCAGCCAAGGCTGAACTGACCATAGGGAAGCTCACAAATTTCAACGCTTTGGATCGTCAGGCACTTGGGACTCCAGAAGTGCTAAATTCCCTTTCAAAATATATAGCTGCACATTTTCAGTGCTCCAGTGAAATTATTAATTCGGTTCTAATTTGGAAAGAGGCTGTGAATATGTTGCCCTGTTGTCAGTTGATTTCCTTCCTTGCCCCAGGGAGATTTTTGGTCAAACAGAGGTAAAATGTTTAAACTCCATTGGACTTTCAAGTTTGGCTCCCCACTTTTAAGCCTGTAGTTATGAGGGCGCTTTCTGGTGTCATCTTCGTGTCAGAAGTCATCTGTCACATCCATATTTTATCAGTGGTTGGAGCTGGTATGTCATGAGGCAAAGTGGCCTGAAAAAGGCCCAGCACGAGGTCAGTGGCAGAAATGGCCCTGATTTCTTGCCTCAGGATTTTATCCTGGAATTTGGGTAAAATCAATCCATATAATAAAGTTTGGAGTTTGTTTGAGAAGTGAAACCACTGCTGGGGGACAGTGGCTGAGTCCTGCTGAGGCACCCAAATCTACAAACCCATCCTGGAGTGGAGCTGCTGTTGAGGAGCCCTGGCCACCCCTGCCAGCACCCAGATGTAGCTCCCCAAAGACTGGCAAAATCTTCCTAAAACAGGTCATTTCAGGCTGAAAAGCAACAAAGCTTCTCCATTTCAAACCAAAAAGGGATTTTTTGGCAGTGAGGGAGAATAAACTAAATTTGGAAAACACTTAACCAAGTTGCCTTAACTTAACAACAGCTTTTATTAGATTGCACTTGTCCAATGAGATTAATGGACGTTTTCCTTTGAAACTCTGGGAGTCTTTCCTAGACACTGGGAATAAGTAGGTTCCTTCAAATGTTCTGCTTCCTACAGGATTTACTGGTGAAAGATTTAATACAATTCAGCACAAACATTTTAACCTTTCCATCTAAAATGCTGAATTCAACCGTTTCCTGAATGTGTATAATTTAAAGGCTCGTGTTTTCCTGTGTCATGCTCTCTGAAGCATTTTATGTCGCCTTGCTCCTATTGACTCTTTTAAGAAAACACTGCAGGAGTATACAGTCACTTTCAGATAACTCAGATTGTTTACTTTATGAATGAAGGAGGAAATTGAATACTCAAATAAAGTTATGCATCTAAGTGCCAGGAGCTAACTGCCCTCTTAAATTTGCTTGTCTCCTTGAAAGAGCCTTTAAATACAATTTATGACGTAAAGAGCCTTTCTGTTCTGCTGAGAGGGATCTCCACTGTTCCTGTTATAAATGGATGCTCTCAGCAGCTGCTGGAGTCTGGGCCAGGGACAAATGTTGGGCTTTCAGGAGCTCTTGTGCATCCCATTGATCTGTGTGGGGTGCAAATAAGCAGGGGCTGCTGCCTGGGCTGCTGTTTTGCTGGAATTATCTGGTAGCGACCGTGGAAAATAAAGGAAAAGAAGATTTTCTAGCATCATCTAACCACTGTCACACTAAACTTTAATATTAGGTTTAGAGCTCAAACCGGGGGAGGTGGTGTGTGCCTGCCTGTGTGAGCAGTGCCATTTGCTGTCCTGCTTCTCCTGCCCCTGGTTTGGAACAGTTCCAATCTGGTTTGCATTTAGGGATATAACTCAGACCAGTCCCAAGTTATCCTTGTCTCTGCAGTGTGTTAGCACCTGAGGTAATAGTTTTTTCCTTAAAATAGCTGGCAAACATGATTGAATTTGCATTGAATTAAAAAGTAAAGCAATTCCCCAGGTAATTAACCTTGCACATTCCCCAGCCTGTTTCTCCACCCCTTTCCTTCAAGAGAATTTCTCCCAGGATTTCATTCCACCACACTAATGAATCGCTACAGTAATGGGGATATGATTGACACACTAAATGTCCTTCCTTGAGCCAGAGTGATTAGATAAAAATAATTATGAACAGGCACATGTGGCCAGTTTGGCTCTGACAGTAGGGGCAGGGTTTTGGGAGAGGCTTGGGGGATACCAGGGTGCCAGAAGGACTCAAGTGCAGCCCTCCCAGTAGAGATTCAATGCTCGTGAGCCATCATTCGGTGCAGGGTTTTTCCAGGTTCACATCCAGGTACAATGCTTTTACATATATCCCTTTATTTATAAAAAGAGGAAAGGTTCAGAGTCCTTTTGGGTGCTGTTGGCTGGGATTTGATGGCAGGATGAGGGAACAAGGTTAAATTTCAGATCCCAGCTGGATGTGGGAGTTTGATGGCCTCAGCTCTGTTCTCCTCAGCAAAGCCATGACATGCTCAGAGCAGAGCGTGACCATGCAAAGCTGCCTCCTGATGTCCAACATCCTTATCCATAAGTGGGACCAGGGGCCAAACTCTGCTTCACACAATAACCTTTGAGCCAAGGACTGCCATCACCTGCACCGTGGGCACAGAGGGCAGAGGTTACCCTTGAATGGATTATCCAGGCGCCAAAAAGGTGAGGTCCTTGAAACCTGGAGTAATTGAGAAATTGTAAGATAAAGAGCAGGAACCCAAATGAGATTGTGGCCTGCAGAGTGGGGGAAAGGCCAGATTTGGTGGGTGGATTGATGGAGAGAGGCACTGATTTGCACCCAACCTCCTCTTCAGCTTCTCTGCATCTCGCCGGCACAGAGTTCTCCACATTTCCCACAGTCCTTCCTGATGTAAATTTGGGGAGCTTTTGGGGCATGAAGGAGATCTGGAGAGATCTGATTATTCCCATGGCTTGTCCTTCTTGCAGAGCACTTTGCACAGGGGCAGTGGCTGGGAGGGAAGTGTCCTAGACCTTCCTCTCCCCTCCCAAAGTCAAAAATCCCCCTGTCTGAGGGAGGTGCTGGGGGCTTAAGGCAGGTGAGGCAGGCAGAGGTCACTCACAAGGTGCCACCTCTCCCCCAGCATGGGCTGCACCACCAGCCTGACCTCTATCACACACTAATATTGGATTATGATCGTGAGACTCCACAATGTCACACTGATAAGGGTGAGGGTTTTTCCCTGTACGAGCCTGTTTCATTTTCACACATAGGTATGTCAAGTGAAGGGAATATTTTCCCTTCTGCATCAGACTCCAACTTTGCTGAGGTCGGTCACGGGAGAGAGTGTGCAAATGTCAGGGAGACATTTGTCTGGCAAGGAGAGCAGTTGTGGGGTGCAGGGTGCTTCAGAGCTGTGGAAAGGGAAGCGGCTGGGAACGGGATAATGTGGATCAAGACGTGGTGAGGATAAGTCTGATTTTCATGAGTCATGCTGGCAGAGCTGCCTGGCTCTGTGTTTCAGAGGTTGCTGCAATGTTACAAAGACAGTTAAATCATGAAAAGTTACCAGTTTTCCCAAGCTTATCCAGAGAGTGTTTCTAGAGTGTCCAGTAGACACCTTCACTTATTTTCTCAGGTTCAACTGAAACAAGCAGGAGCTTGGTACAGCCTGTGATGGTCTCTCACATCTCCCTTTACACTGTCCATCAGTGGCTTCAAAAGGGGTTTCAAAGGCAGAGAGGCACCAAGGGGTGATGTTGCAAACATCTTACTTCACTGACAGAATGAGAAAGCACTTTTTGCAGTCCTAGAGAAGTTTTCACCAGAAAGTGATGACGCAACAGAAACACCCTGGCGACTGAAAAACTTGATGCTGCTTCAGTTGAACGCAGACAGCTTGCACAGTGCACCCCCCAAACCAGGTAATTTCTGAGGAAGGGGAGGTGGGAGTCATTTGAAGGAGAAAAATACGGTAGCAAAAAGCAAATATTTATTGGTAAACTCCGTTGTCTGGGGCTGGGTCCCACACAGGCAGTGCAATTGCCTCCTCTCTCCATCCAAACCCAAGGCTCCCTGGGGGAGAAGATAAAGTGGTGCTTGAGGAAGTGCACCAGCTTCCCTTGGGCCGAGCTCTAGTTGATGAATTAAAATGCAGAAATGCATCACAGCTTGTGTTCCCTGGTCACTTCCTACTGAACAACCCCTGCAGAACCTCTGCCAGCTCCATGAGCATCCAAGTCAATACGTGCACCAAAATGTCAGAGGGGACAATAGCAACTAAAAATAGGCAAAGACAGGAATTTGCAGATAATATTTTTAACCTTGGAGGATGGCAAAGTTATATATAGCTAATAGAGAAAAATGAGTTTTGTTGCTTAAATGAGGAAAACAAAGAGTGTGTCTGTTTAGTTGGGTAACTGGTTTAGTGTCAGTTCAGTTTCAAACCTAACAACACTTTTTTGGCACCGTACCTGTGTGCACTTCTCCTGGGGCTGTTGAACTGTGTGTGGGCTTCCTGGGGCAGCTGGGGAGAAACGTGGGCCACATCAGAGAGACACTGAGTTTCAGTGGGGGATTTCACCCCCTTTTCCTGTTTGCTGCTTAGCTGAGTAGGGGAGAGAGGTGGAGGGCAGGGCTGGGATTGCAGAGACAGTTTGGAGCTGGGCTCGTGCAGCTGCTGCTGCCTGATCTCTGGGCAGGGACCAAGGTGCAAGGTGGCTCCTGACATCATCTTCAGCTCTCCAGGCCGTGCTGGAAACCTGCCATCCATGCTGCTCCTTGGAAGGACAAGGAGACAGGAGCAAGTCAAGGCTGCTGCTCCCTCTGCTGACTCTGGGTGCAGGCAGGAGGCTGAGCCAGGGCGAGTTCCAGGGCTGAGACCCAGCAGTGCCTGTGCCCAGCTCACCGTGAGCATCACAGGGGTGGGAACCCCCTGCCAGAAGAGCTGCTTGGTAAGCACTCAAAAGGGCAGCTTTGCCTTACAGCAGAAAGACATGAATAAACAGGAAATAAGGGTTTGAGCAACTGTTCCTTTTTTTTTTTTTAATGTAAGTCTATGACAAACTATGACTTTTAGCAAAGAATATCTTGATGATAAAGCATTCAGGATCCAGCACTGAATCAAAGAAAACTTTGCCATTTAATTTAATGGGAACATGTTCAAGTCTGTAATCTGCAATTAGAGCTCTTTGCTTTTTTTTCCCTGCAGATCCCTTTAATCCTTTAGCAATCGTGTATTTTCCAAAGAGGTTTTCTCTGTGTCCCGGGGGTATAAAATCACAGTGGGAAAGAAGGCTGCTCATAACCTGTGAGCAACTACAATCTGCCTCCCACTCTGCTGGTAACACCCTGTGGATATTTGCTTCTCAGAGATTAGAGGAACAAAGCAAGAAGAGTGCAACGTTCCATTATGGTGGAGCATATAATATTGTGATTATTACTCATGCCCTCTGTCTAATTAATCATTTTGTGTGTTATTTGAAGGCAAACAGGGCCTTTGGTTCATTATCGCTTATACATACACAGAACTGGAGTCACTTCAGTGCTGTCAGACTTGGTTAATCCCTGCCTGGGTTTTGTACATGTCTGAGTATCTGAATCATGTACATGGCAAATGATCTACTAATATGTTTGCTCCACCAGTTTGTTCATATGGAGCCAAATATATGAAAGCATTCAAACTCCGGAAAGTGCAGATATGGTCCTAATGGACTTGACAAAGGCACCTAATGTTAAAGGTTATGGAAAAAGGGTTGCTGATGAAATGCTTTTTTTGCTTTCTTTTCTTTTCAAGTATTTTGTTTGTGTTTCTTTTATTATTTATATTTTATCTTGCTCGGTGTTTTAAACTGGGAGGCAGGAAAGGGGATCAACAAAACTCTGAATTCTGTGAAAACAGACTTAGGGGGCGAAACCACCAATTTAATCTGAACTAGAGGAAAAGGGTGGTTGCTGAAGATGGGTGCTTTGTGGTACCCAATACAGGAGCCACCCACTTACCGGAGTTACTGGGATGCTGCAGTGGTGGCATAAAGCACAATGGCCACCAGGTTATCCAGGTGCAGTTATCCTGCCTGCCCACCCCACTGGGGCAGTTGCCTCCATCCTGCCTCACTGCATGGCAGCACTCTGAAAATCTGGGCCGTGAATTTTAAAATTTAAAGAAGCTCTGTGTCCTTTTTTCCTCTCTGCTCATCTGTACGGGAGCAGAGCCTGCTTTGAGACTCTGCACTTGGAAAGACTTCACATTAAGACTGTAACATTTTGATTACAAGTGATATAAAATGCAGTTCACTTTATTTCCTAATTAATGACAGTACATAAGGCAACAGTAAACTCAATTGCTTCCAACAGCTTTTTATATTCACTTGGAGGCATTTACAGAAATATGACTCGTGTACCCAGCAAAATCTTCCCTTGACCAGATGTAGAAGGAAAACAGTTTTATTGGCTCCATGATAATATCACTAAAGAGGAAACAAGCTATAAAAATAATAAAAAAACACAAGCCACGCTGAATTTGAGAGTTGCTAAACTGAAAGATACAGAAACAAATACAGAGAAGATAATAAGGCCTTTTACTGATAGTGCTGTCCTGTGTAAATAACGCAGACACCGAGTAAGTCCCTCTGCAGTGAGACTCATTAGAAACACGTACATCAGCCCAGAGCAATCACTTTGATGGTTCCCCAGCTGCTTTTCACAATAAATGTCCTCAGCCCCACCAAGGTTGGAGTCATTCAGCTCTCTGCACGTCCTTGCAGATACACAGCCGTACTGCAGACAGGGAGCTGCCATGGATTTCCTACTCAAGAATCCTGGGCTCCTTGCTTTATAGACCAGATTTCAGGAGAAGTGCTGGTCCAGGAGAGCTGATTAATGAAGCACCCATTTCCACAAGGAATGAGCATGGCCAAGGATTATATTGATCCATGGCTGTCCAGCACAGAGATCTTGTCTTGGGTTTGTGTCTGCAGAATGAGATGCTCCTGAACTGCAATGAAATCCGTGTGGACCTTATCTTCCTAAACATCAAACCTGTTCACAAACGAGTCTAATTAACACTTTTTTTTGCTTGAAATTAGAGATAATGGAGTTCTGCACACTTTGGCACTCCAAGAACGCAGCAGTGGGTTTTCAGAGATGGGACTTGCCTGGCAGAGGTACAGCACAAGTATCCACATTGCAAACCATCTGTCTCCTGGGGGAGCTGCAAGAAGTCTAGAGAACTGCTTGGCTGCAAGTCAGGAAAGAAAGCTAAATTTCCTAAGGTGAATTTTCTTTCTTTTCCCTTGGTTTTAAATATTTTGCCTGGGGAAGGTCCAATGAAAAGACAAAATAAATGAAGATGGGAGACTACAGCATTTGGCAGCATGATAGAAGTGTAATGTACTAACAAACGTAAGCTGAAAGCCAGTCAGAGTGAAAATCCATATCTTGAGGACACTTTTGTCTTTGTATTTGGTAGTCTGAAGGTGAGGAGGTGAGTAAATGATAGCCAGCAAGCAGAAACACTAAAGCTGGCTCTGAGGCATAAAATTTCATTGTTGCATGGGAAAAGGTGAGCAGTGAGAGTCAACAATGAGCAAGGCATCAAATAAATCTGTGTATCACTGTTCCTAAGTGACAATAAGAACTTTCTCTTCTCTTGCTGTCACAAGTGTTTTCTTCTCTATACAAGTTTTACGGAGGGATGGGACAAAGCCAGCCCAAAGCCTTTCTCCAGCAGGAGTGCAGCTGCTGAATGTCCAGCTTCTGAAGAAAATTCTTACTTTGTCATGACCATGTTACTGAGACAACGGAAAGAAGGACACTGCCTTTGGCAAGACAGTAAAATGGGAACTGGAAAGCATAAAAATATACATGGAGAAAATTGAAGGGAAAGCAAAGAGAGATCTAGGATTTCCTGAGATCCCCTTGCCTTGTGAGGGTGCAATCCTCACAAATGAACCAGAACAGGTACTTGCTCCAAAGAGTTAATATTTATTAACAGCCCCAGAATGCCCTTCAGCTGGTGCGCAGCCTGGTTCAAAGGTTTTCCAGAAAAACAACATACCATAAACCAAAGGGCAGCACTAATTGGAAGCAGAGTAATTCTGAAAACAGCAATACCTTTTTGTGGGTTAATAACCGGAAATTAAATTTCATGTATGTTAGCAAAGCCCATTATAAAGCACCAGGTGAATGAGGGGCACAGGCAATAAGGGCAAGGGTTTGGAGCACGCACAGTCACCATCCAGCAGCAACCCCTATTCCTTGGCCACAGCCAATATTCCCAAAGGATTAGTCCTTGAACTGCTGGTTGGAGGAAATGGTTTGCACGATGCAGCTGCAATGTGGTGGAATAAAGAAGGACATGAATTCAGCTGTTCCCAGAGGCTAAGTTGCTCTGCTCACGCCCATGTGGAGTCAGGGCAGCAGTAAAGGGTGGCTGTGACTTGTCCATCCAGTTGGATATTCCCCCAGTCCAGTGCTCAGGCTACTGGTGCTGTGAATGACCTTGCCATGTGCACTGGATACACAAATGAAAGACTTGTCTGAACAATTAATGGGGTTTCAATGTTACAATGTCATGCGATGGAGAGCAGTTCCAGGCGCACGCTGGGGCTGGGTTTGCTGCTGATGGCATTGCCTGAAATGGAAACTCAGCTAATATTTGGACTGCAGGGTGTGTGCCTCTTATAAGGAAGTGGCTTAATCTGGAAAAGGAGGCAGAAACACAAGGTCAGATCCTCTCTCTTCTGCCCTCATTTCCTCTTCTGGCTGCATTGGCTTCCCCAGCACTGCAGAAAAGTCTCCAAGAGAGACCAAGAAATGTCTCTCTCCAGGGATTCCTGCAGAGCAAGCCACCACTCCAAGCCAGGGCTGCAAGAAGTGGCTGCTGGGTAGGGATGCCAGACCACTTTGAGTTCAGTGACATCTTGCAAGTAGCACAGCCCTGAGGAGATGGATCCCATCCAGAAACTGTCCTTACCCTGCCTGACGTAAGAAAGTCACCTGCTGGACAAGCCAGGCTGATCACATTTAGCTGGAGATACCCATGGACCATCTTCATTCCTGGGAGCTCATTTATGAACAACCAGAGGTGTGGCCTCAGGCAGGAGCTGTGTCTATGGTGGCAGCCCCTCAACACCTCTGCTTCTTGACACACTAGAGAAACATTTGCTGCTATTTGCTTTATTTCCAGCTCTTAGTGGTTAAGATGAAGAGTGGGAAAGCCTGAAAGCCAACATATGCCTGGGCGAGACAAAAAGCTCTCCAAGCACACCATGGGCCGCAGAAAAGGATGGTGATGACCAAGTGTCACTGCCCCTTGCAGCTGTGAACCACAAACCCTGTTTGCCACAAGCTGCTGTTGCTCAGGGTCTATTTTACTTTTCCCTGTCACTGTGTTTGAGAGACTTTTTGTCGGAAGGCCTCTCTCCCACAGAACCCATCCATCACCAGGGCTGACAGAGGTTCCTGCTGCCCAAAATGGCCAGGAAGACTCGGTGGAGCCAGAACCTCAGGGGTCAAGTCCAGGTTGTCATGTCTGAGGGAACGCTGCTCCGGATACACGTGGCCCAACGTCATGTTTGGAAGGCAGTGGAGGACCTAGAGGGAGGAGAAGGAAGGATAGGATGTAATCTTTCATCCTGAGAGCAGGCATGTGGGATGGGAATATTTCATTTTGCTGCTGCTGATGGTCTGGCTCCAAGGGGGTGGAGGAAGGGAGTCCCCAGCCCAGGCAGGGAGCAGCCGCCCTGGCACTGCTCTGCTGCTTGCTGCTTTTGGCTGCAGGAAAAATAAAAAGGCAGGGAATGCTGAGGACATCAAGCTGAACTCATTGATGCTTCTTGTGCAATCAAAGAGGAGAAAGTCTAAGGGTATAGATGCCCCATGGTCGGGGTCCAGAGCCCAGATGCAAGCAGAGGAGAAAGGCTGTAGGCACGGCACTGAGGTGATGGACACAGAATGAGCTCAGGGTCCCCCAAAGCAGCTGCCTCCCAGCTCACCTGATGGGTGCACTGGACTTCCTTCCTCCCCAGGGTACCACCCCCATCTTCCTCTTCGCTCCCACCAGAACCTCTGGCAGCACCAGTAACTCAGTATCCCTGCAGCTGGTTTTACCCAGAGCTATTGCCCAAAAGTCCCTGCAGCCCATCCCTCGATGCCCCCGGTGCCAGTGCTCAGCTGCTCCAGGCTGGGAGCCCTCACTCACCTGCTGGTGTGACCCACAAAATGTCACATCTCTTGTTGGGGCTGAACTCTTATTGGGGGGGCTAAACCAGCTAATGGGGACAGTGACATGCCATAGTCTGCCTCAGCACCCCACTCTGTATCAGACAAACCCCATAAAGTGATCCTTGTTCCACACTGTGGGGTGATGGTCCCAGAGATGGATGCCCACTGAGCTTCCCTGGAGCAGGCACTGCTCCCAAATTGCACCTTGTTTGGTCCCATGTCCCTGGAAGAACACTCTGCTCCCCTCAGGGCTGCCTCCTGCTCCAGGAGCAGCCCCAGCCATGCACAGAGCAGCGAGCACCGAGTCACACTCACATTGTTTCAACACATTTGCTTAATTAGTTTATCAAGAAATGTGTTTGGCCCTGTCTGAGGGAAATGCTGTCTGTCATTCCCAGGCATCCTGCGGGGCCCCAGGGAGCTGACAGACCCTGGCTCCTTCCTATCTCTCCTTAACTCCATTTGCTGGGCCTATTTCCCCCCCTTATTTTTTTTTTTCCATGTAGCACTCCCTCACCATTTTGGGATTAAAGTAATGGATAAAATTATGTCTAAAAGAAGACCATGACAGGTAAGGAAACAATGTAAGGACTGGGAAGATCATTTGGAAAAATGTTAGATCAATGAAAGTGGAACTTGAAATTATTTTTCACTCCAGCTAAATTCTCCGTAGATTGGAGTCACTTCATAGAAGTGGCAATGAATGAAAATTACTAATTATGCATAAAATATTAATTCTGTGCTCCCCTACAGGGAGCAGAGGATGCTCCATCAATGTTGTCTGGCCCAGATGAGAGGTAGGCACATCAGCAGGATGTCCCCCAGCCCTGGGGGAGGTTATTTGGGTGCTTGGGCATTGCTGGAGCAGGGAGATGAAGGCACTGCTGGTCCCAGGTGGGCTCAGGTAAGCAGCAACCTTCAGTGATGCAGCAATTAGCCCATGTGAGCACTTTCTGCTCTCCTGGTGTGCAGCGTTTGAGGTTCAGAGTCCAAGAAAGCTCAGGACAAGGGCGAGAGTGAGAACCACGGACCTGCTCCTGCCCGGGGCCCCTGCAGTGTGTTAAATTGTGTGTTGTCTCCGGGATGCAGCTTCAGGGTCGGAAGTAACCTAAGTTCCTTCCAGAGGTGCTTCATTCATTGTTGGAGAAGCTTGAAATCTTCTCCCTTCCCGGGTGGTGACAGGGTCCTGTCACCTCCCTGTTCCTGTTCCCAAACTGCTGATGAGCACAGGGCACTTGCAGGGTTTCTGGGCTCAGCTGTGGCAGGAGAGGCCTAGGGAAGCTCACCTGCTGAGCTGTACCTGTAGCTATTTATCTGTACCTGGGGTTTCTGGGGTGATGCAGGCAGTCCTGGCTGCTTTAGCAGTTTTGTTGTGATAACAGCTGAGCACTTTTAAGTGATTATTCTTATTCTTATCCTTCCTGTGGCTCCTGATGACAGTTTTGGATGTATCTCATGTTGTTTCCTGTTGCTTTACAGCCATCTTCTATCAAATTAAATTAATACTGTGGGGTTTTTTTCATATGTAGGACATAATCCTAGGGCTCTCACTGGTTCTCCTGTCACAGCTGTGGCAAGCTGGGTGCCTGTGTGACAGCGAGGAATTCGGCTCTGGTGTGTAGTAACCTACTGCAGCTGATAGTCTGGTCTATGGCAGCCAGTTAACTACTGAATGGCAAAGCCCCACGGTGTCTTAACTGAGGTTTCATGGGCTTAATGCCCTTTTTCCAGCTTCCTTCATGTCCTAGACCTGGTGAGTCTGTGTCAGGCCTGTGATCCTTGCACAGCAGCCAGCTCATTACCTGCCATTGTCACCACCAGAGCAACACCACTGCTCTGGGCAGGGCTGGGCAAGAGGGCTCTGAAGAGGGGGAACTCAAAAACCAGTTCTTTTGGTGGGTTTGGTGCAGATATTCTGAAATGGTGAGATTTGACTTTGGCAAGCTGCAGAGCAAAGCAATACTATGATTTTTAACTCCTGAAAGTCTTCCTTCTCTATTAAACAAAACCAAAATAGCTCTGGTTAGGGGGAAAAGAAACTTACTCAATTCAATTCTTGAAAGAGGAACACAGGAGTTGTTTTCAGACTCGTTCTCAATTCCTGGTGAGCTGGCAGCCCAATGCCAATGTTAAATCTCTGCCCCTCAGTAGTGGGGTGTAGAAAAACATCTTTAACTGCTTCTGTTGGAGTCTTAATTGCACTGATGGGACCTCTGTGTGATAACTCGATGTGCAGTGGCAGCCCTGTTGCCTTTGTCCAACCAATCCTGCTCATACTGAAACCAGAGCACTGGCTGTGCACCAGAGAGGGGGAGCTGTGGCCTGTCCCCTCTGTCCCGAGTCAGACAGGAGACACTGTAACTCATCCCTCTGGGCAGTGCTGTCTTTCCCTTTGCTGGGGATGGGTGCAATTCCCCCTGCCCTGGCTGGGACCGGGAGGAGCAGCAGGCTCCCGCTATCGCCGTGTGGGCTGGAGCCAGGGCAGGCGGTGTCGGCTGATCCTGGCCAGGTCCCCAGCTGGCACTGCCAAAGCACGCAGGGCTTTTCTCCAAATGCTCCCAGCACAGGCAAACAGGACTTCTGCTGCCAGGGGACAGCAATGGCACTCAGCTCGGGGACAGCCACTTCAGCAGCCAGTCCAGCGACGCTCTGCGAAAACAAAAGGTGTCTCCATGCCAGAAGGACTATCTTCACTCCCAGGGGAATACATCAGATGTCTGGCAATTTCTGGGAGCCTTCCTCAATAAAAACATGAGGGAATGGAAGTGATGAGTTGCATAGCAGTGTCCTCTAAAGTTCAAGGCATGCTGGCTAAATATATGTCACATTCCTATAGCTCTTGCCAGGATAAAGGTTGTACAAGCTACATCCAGAGTCTGCTTTCCTTCTCCATCAAAAGTCCCTCTAGATCCAAAGCTATCTGAGCCACTTACACCATGGATTTCTTTTGGCTTGATTTTTTTTTTTAAGTTTAGCAAATGAATAAAGGTGGATGCTTGCTTCTCAGGCAAATACAACAGCATTTCTTCGACCTATTTCTGTGTGCTTCTCTCCCTATCACAACATCCCTGAAACACCAGGGCATAAGACAATGGAATCTTGTCTCCATTTTAGCAGTACAAAGCTTGTGTGTTCCTTGTCCAAAATTGCAGAACAAGCATATGGGGTGGAAATGGAGAGGCACTGAAGAAACACCAGTTCTCAGTCACAGGTCTTCAGAAAAAAGTAAGTTATCAGTTGGAGCAAGCTGGCACTTTCACTGTTCAAAAAAGAGACAGAAAATAACAAAATATCACGAAAATTTCCTGTAGATCCAACACCAGCGTGTAGCTCTCTGAGTAGCTAAAGAGCTCTGAATGGAGCTCCTCTTTATGCAGAGGTGCTCAGTTCTCACTAAAAAAATTCAGTGCATTCTGTCCAATCTAATGTTCACAGCAGACTTCCTAGTTCAGTGAAATTTAGACTGATTTAAGCACTATTTAAGCCCTTGCTCAAATTCAGGACACACAATAACTCCATTGGTGGCTCTGCTGTGAGCAATGTTCGAAGGGTAAATGCTGGTGCCCTTCAGAAGGTGACCAGAGCTCTCTGCCTGTGTTACCAGTTTTTTACTGACTGGTCGTGGTCCCCTGTCCTAGAGGGATGGCCTGCAGATAGCTCAGCTCACTTCTCTTCTGGAGTGGTTGGTAACAAGTACATGAAAGGCAGATAATTAAAACACTTCAAAGAACCTAGTAATCCAGACTGGGATTGAGAAAGGAGCATCAGTCTGCTACCACTGCTCTGCTGGAAGGGCTGTTTGTTTCTTTCTGTACTCCAGATTTCCCAAGGCTGTCATATTGTCAACCACTGCCATGATCTGTGAGTCTTTATTCCCAGATAAAGATGTGAACTCCCGGCTCTTGTCACAGATAACGGCACAAAGCGTTACAGCGACAACACAAAGGCTTAAAACTCAGCTTCAAACACGCAGCCATTTGTTACTGTCCTCAGCCCGGGCCAGTCTGCTGCAGGTTGGGCACGACTGGGAGAGCTGAGCTGGGAAAGCTGAGCTGGGAGAGCTGATCTTGACGTACTCAGGTTCCTTAGGGATTATCATCCTTCTGTGTTGCTGGGCCAGGGCGTCTGTCCCCGCCACCTGCTGCTGCAGGGCTGCTGAAGGCTGCTTACCAAGTGAGGATGTGCAGCCTTGGGGTCCTTCATGCCAAAATGCCAAAATACCTCATCTGCGGCCCCACAGGCATCCTTTCTGGCAGCAGGGACCTCATCAGTGCTGTCTGACTCTCTAAGTCAGACCTGGGGGTTTCTCTCCTGGTGTTACTGCAGGCCAAGAGCTGAGATCTCATTTTCCCCTTGCAAGTGTCAGACTCATCTCCACTGGGAACCTGTAAGTCTGGTTCATTCACTACATCATAGGAACGTTCTCAAAAAAATGCCAGCTTTTGTAAGAAAACCTGTTCGGAAATAAGTTGTTAAATGAAGACATCTGGAATCTTCTACTTAAAATGGCAGTGATCTTAGAGTAAAATTGTATTATCTTTTGAGCAGTACACAGCAAGAACTACATCTTCTGAAGGTGGCGTCATTCCTTCAAGTAGAGTTGCACCAGCTCTGGGCTGATGTAGCTGATTTTGGGGGACTATTTGAATTTCTGATGATGTATTTCATTACCTGCTTAGAGCGAGAAAAGTTCCTTCTCTCTGTCCCTGGTAGAAAACACTCGAAAAACAATTCTCTGCTCTACCAGGACGCAAGTAAGGTTCTCCTGGTGGAGGCTGGTGGTCTCCAACATCCTCCTTTTGCTCAGCCCATCCCAGTGCCTGTGACCAGGCAGGGACCGGCAGCGCCTGCCGGAGGCAGCGCTGGGATTGGGATCCGCAGCCTGGGGCCGCGGCCGGGCTCCCATTGTTCCCGGCCTGCCAGACAAAGGGTTAAGTAAATGTTTGGAGAAGATAAGGTGCCCTGTTGACAAGCAGCAGGCTCCAGCGGTCTCAGCAGGATCTCTCCCAGCAGTGATAAATGGGGAGGTTTTCAAAGTGGGATCAGCAGACGCCACGGAGAGGGCGGTTGCTGATGCCGTGATTGGCAGCGGGGAAGGAATCCGAAGGTGTTTAATGATCCCACACTCTGCCGCAGCTTTTTTAAAGACTCTGCGTCTAGCCAGAGGAAAATCCTCTATCAGCCACAGAGGCTCACGTTCCCGGGTCTTTTTTGTTGTTGTTGCCTTTTTTTTTTTCCCCCACTAAAACATGGGAACATCCACTGAAAGGGATCCTGATAAGCACCCTCTGCGATTCCTCATCCTCTCATATCGGTTTTGTCTCTTTTAATTTTCTCTTTGAAGTGCCCTGTGTATAGTAGGTAGACTGTTTAGTTTGGCTAACTTTGGTTAGTAACTGTGTTTGGGGAAAATAATGTCTTTTAAACTAAAGATGTGGGTTTTTTCTTCTCCACATAGAGGTGTTATTCCAATTATTGACTTGTCATTCCTTTGCTCTAGTAAGTATATAATTAAATTACATCAAGGATAAAACCCTTGGAAGGATCCAAATCCCTGATGTGATATTATTTGGTATTCAGACCATTGAAGCGTTTCCTTCCTTTTAAATAGATCCCAAAAGCTGTTTGAAGGGGCGACCACCAAACTTTTTTTTCCAGATAGGTGAAATATTTTCTGTCCTCATCTCTGTCTGAAAGCTGCCCTGGGCAGTAGGAAAAGCTGCAGTGTTGGTGTGGGAAATAGAATAGAGCAGTAGAGCCTGGGAGGATGAAGCTTTGCCATGTGCATGCATGGACTGCCTCTCAAATCAGGATTTTGGTCAGCTGGATTCCCTGTGGAGTGAGAAATGGACATGAAACACTGCGTGATCCAATCTAGACCTGATTTATGCCAAGAGGAGTGAGACAGCCAGGAACATTGATGGATAACAGGGGTCCAGGGAACAAGCTCATCCTTTGGGCCAAGCTCACCCTTTGGGCCATCCTCATCCTAGAAAGATTGAGGTGGGTGGATAAGTCTTTTTTGGGGGAGAAAGCAGTCTGGGCAGTGCTGGTGCTGCTGACCTGGGTGGGCTGGAGGGAGCCAGGGCTGGGAGCTGCTCCATGGGCAGAGATGAAAGGAGCCGGGTACCCCCCAGCAAAGGGCCAAAGGAGTCGGGACATGAAAAGCAGCGGAAAGTATCTGAAGAATGTAAACACCAAGGTGGAAGAGGAATTATTTAGCATGTTACAGGCTTGGAACTAGGTGCCAGGGGATGGAACAACGAGGAAAACTCCCTCTTGCAAGCAGGGAAGCTTTGCTAGTGGCTGGAGGTGGAAAGGGAAGACATGGTTTCAGCAGAGCAGCTCAAGAAGTCTTCTTGTCTGGAGGTTGCTGGGGCAGGGGGCAACTGGAGCCACTTCCCCAGCCTGGGCTGGAAGCCAAGGGGGGTCATTCCATGAACAAATAGGATTTAGTGATCGTAAGAGGGGAATGCAAAATGCCCGGAGGAATTTTGATTGAAATTTTATAACTTCAAGAAAAATCTGTGGCAGATAAATCAGGAGGTGGTTTGATAAACAATTTGAGAGATTAGTATTGAAACAAATCCCAGTTAAGTCTCAGCAGAGGAGCGGGTGAGGGAAGACCACTGCAGAGAAAGAACGTCAGGGGTATTACAGGCACTAAACAGAAGGCTTTCCAAATACATAAACAATCTGGGGAGGGGGCAGATTGGGAAACCTGTAAAAATAAGCAGAACCACATTAAAAGGCTAAGCAGTGGAGCACAATCAAATATTGAACATGGGATTGTGAGGGAGCTTTCATCTCTCAGCATTGGCCAGACTGTTCATACCCAGCCAGGAGCCAAGGCCAGGTCTCCGAGGAGGTGTGGGGCTTGAGGGGCACAGCCTGTGCCATGGTGGGACCCTGGGGAGATGTGGCAGCCTGCAGCCAGGCTGAACAGCATCGTCCTCCAATGGTCACACATGAGATACCATGGGAAACATCCCTTTGATGAGTACCTGAAATGCTTTGGGCACTAAGAAGATGTCTTCCACACGAGGTTTCCTAATATCTGAAGTACTAAAAGGGATTTGTATCTAAAATATTCATAGCAAAGCCCTGAAGACCTGCAGGACGTGGTGATCCAAGAATGGATGAAGGACGTGGCAGAGTGTATGCAGGTGACTTACACGGAGTGAAAGCTGGACCAGCAAAGTCTCTCTGTTAGCAACAAGCCCAGGAACAGCCCTGCAGGGATCTCTCCCACTGGGATAAACCCCAAACCCATTTCCACTACAGAAATCTGTGCCTTGGTCAATAACATCACTAAGAAAAACACATGGTGTGGAGTCAGGGACCTTTGACTTGGGAAATCGTTTGAAGCCCGACTCTTAGATGAGTATTTAATAGAACCCCAGTCTCACATCCCACTTTCTCCAGAGCTCCTGTGGAAGAACAGACACACTGCTCCTTGCCCAGACTTTGTGTCTCTTGCCTGCCTGCAATGAAGCCATAGAGATTGCCAGGTGGACTCACTAGGAACTTCAGAGCCATCCACCACGTACATTTGACCCCTGGATCCATGCTCCAGCATCTCTGTATCACATCTCTGGCACCAGCGTGAGCAGTCCATCTAGTGAGGGTCTGTAAGAGCAGGACCCCCTCAGCCAGAGCAGAGGACAGAGCTGCACACTGATGCTGCAGGCACAGGCAGGTTCCCATGGCTGATGTCTAGCAGAGGAGCAGGATGTCCTGGTGGAGCTGGTGGCATCCTCGGGTATCACTGTTATATCTGCCAGGACCGACCCAGATGAAGCAGTGTTGGTCCATCCAGCTCATCTTCTGGTTGTCAGCTTTGAGACTGTGCCACGTGGGCTTGAGCAATCAGTGTCTGAAACACTGAGCCCACCCTCAGGAGGGGAGGGAAACGGCCTGTCCTTGGACAGTGGGACTCCTGCTGAGGGAACACAGAGGCACAAGCAGGAGAGGACTGCAGAGTGGGATGGAGCTGAAAGCAGGAGGTGCTGGTGCCTCCATCCTGGTCCTGTGGCTCCCCTGCAGCAGCACAGTGACAGACCCTGCAGATGCTCATGGAGGGCCTATTTTTAATCACCTTTCCACTGGGTTTTTGCAACGCCCCATTCACACTTGCTCTGTGAAAAAGGATGTCAGAGCAGATTAACAGCTGGTTCCTGCCTGCTCCGACAGCTCTGACAATGCGTCCCTTCTTCTCAAGGTGACAGGAACATGCAGCTGCCTAATGGGTACAGAAGTGTCTATTCTTTCCCAGTGACATTTATTGTGAAATATCTGAGTGGGACTGAGAGACATGCAAGGCTTTCCCTCCCTTATCAGGCGACCCTGGTCAGTGTCCTGCTGTCAAGGACTAAAGTAATTTATGTCAGAGCTGCAAGTGTTTACTTATCTGCCCCAGCACCCAGCTCGGCCGAGAGCAGCCAGACTGGCTCCAGTGGGGCTCACCAGCCTTTTCCTGCCGGTGGGAAAAGCTGGGTGCCGGCCCTGTCCCAGCCAGCCGCGGCAGGAGGGGTGAAAATGGGCCAGCAAAAACCTTCCTGTGGCCCTGCTGCAGGGGGACAGCAGCAGCACAGCCGTGAGAGTCACAGACATGGCAGCAAGAAGTGACATCCCTGAGCAGAAGGGACTGAAACAAAGCCTGAGCAGCAGCACGAGGCATCTGCTCACAGTGGCACGGGCTGAGGTGTGAATTCAGAGAGGGTTTTCCAGGTGGAGCGGAACAGCATCCAGCCAGTGGAAGCTGCAGCAGGTCCCTGCGTGGGTTTCCTGGGCATCACACCTGGGAGCCCACAGGAAGCGCTGGGGAAGGGTGGCAGAGCTGCTTGACAGCTTCATGCCTTCCTGTGTTCTCATCTTATGGACCCCTGGGGTTTTACTGAGCAGAGGATTTGTGAGGGCAGAGGGGCTCCAGGGAGGCAGAGCTGCTCAGGCACAAGGACAGCCCTGTACTGGGGATTGTTGGCTCTGTAGCAGCTTGGCAAGAGCATCCCAAATCCCTGTGAGCCTCACGGGTGGCTTTGAAGGACTTATCCAGTGCTTCTGTCTTGTGTCATGGCAGAAACCAGAGATTTCAGTGCATCTGGTCCTTAGACTGTACAACTTTCCCTCAGATTTGGTTCCAAAACTCTCCAGTTTTTGTAAAGCAGTACAATTACCCCGGCAATCCTCCCCCACTCTGGCCACCATCCGTCATCCCAAACAGGGGAACAACTTTCATCTCTCTGGAGCTGCACATCCTTCATGGCACAGGAGAGATGAGCATGGGCCTGATAGCTCTGCTGCCGGGGGTGCCTCCTTCCTGATGGATGTGCCCAGAGATAAATGTTAGGCTGTGGTAGTTTCCTCTCCAAAGCTCACAAGCTCTGGTTGTCAGGCGGGAAACCTTTAACCAGTTGGGATGTTGTGAACAATAGATTAAAGGAGACAGACTATCTCTTGCTAAATGAGCTGTTATTTGAAATCAGCTTTTTCTTCTTTTTATTTTTTTTCCCCCAACCCAGGGCACTCCTCAGAAAAAAAAAAAAAATTCCACCGACATTTTGTTTCTCTTGACAAATATTTTTCTGAGCTGTCTCCTCTTCCCACCCATCAGGGCATGATCAAAGGGCTGGTCCTGCCCCAGGGAGGAGCTGCGAGTGCTCGGGGTGGCTGCAGGGCCCTGATCCTGTGCTGCCATCCCTGCCTGGTGGCACTGTCCCGAGTGCTGAGGGACCTGCTGTGGGTATTGCAGGAGTGCAAATTCCTCCAGAGATGCCCTTTGGGGAGCGAGTTTTGTGGCCTCCACAGTACCTCAGGTCATGCTCACCCCAGGAGCGATGCCAGAGGAGTGGCAGAACCAGTGAGGCTCCACAGGTGCCTTTCACCTGTGAGAAGAAAATGTACCTGCAGCAGGCAAAGCAGGAGCCTGGCCTCTGCTCAGCCTGTCCTCCAAACATCAGGAGATTCCTGAAGTGCAGGCTGATCCCATCAAGTGTAACCGCTCCTATTTCTCACTAGAAACCCAAAGCACAGCAGTCAATAACACAAAGCCCCAGCGCTCATCCCTCCACACTCTTGACAGAGGCTCGCAGGCAAAAGTACAAAAGCCTGGCTTGAAAAAAAAAATAAAAATCAGATATTTATTATGCCTTTGATGTGCCATAAGAACAGTTGTGGCTTCTGCTTAGTCTCCAACATCCGATTGACAATTGTTTATTAGTTTTAAAATAGCTGAAATTCATGTCAAACATTCCGCATGTTAGAAAAATGTTTATGAAGTGTTATCATAGTTTATTTAACCGTGAATGTTTAGGAAACCAGCATAAAATATAATGGACCACACAAGGCTCCGAGCAGCCCAACAATGAATGGTAGGCACGTTTTATGGACCATGGGGAAGAGGGATGGCACTTTGTCCTCCTGGAGGATCCACCTGGTCCTTGGGTATGCTGTTGTGGCATCAGGAGTCCAAGAGAGCAGGGCCTGGTTTATTTTGAGGCTGTTTCTCCTAAAAGGTTTACAGGAGCAATTCTCACAGTTGCAGCTTTTGCACAACTGGGTTGAGCACAGGTTTTAAATGCCAGGAGGGAGGGATCTCTTCTGGTGGGCCATGAGGGTTTGCTGATGCAGCAAAATCTCTTCTTCTTTAAGGAATCAGAAGAGCTGCAGAAAAATTTCATAGAATCCTAGGATGGTTTGGGTTCAAAGGGACTTAAATATCATTTCATTCCCCCCCCCCGCCATGGGCAGGGACACCTTCCACTATCCCAGGTTGCTCCAAGCCCCATCCAACCCGGCCTGGGACATTTCCAGGGACCCAGGGGCAGCCACAGCTTCTCTGGGCACCCTGTGCCAGGGCCTCCCCACCCTCACAGGGAATAAATTCTTCCTAAAACCCAATCTAAACCTGCCCTCTTTTAGTTTAGCTCTCCAAAGACACACATTAAAGCACCAAATGATTGCAAGCCAGCTCAGGAGCATCCCAGTACCCTGATTCTGTTCAGAATCCTTGGATGTCGATGAAATATATATTAGAACCGTTCCTACAAGCAATGGCCAATAACAGCTGCTTGCCACTGTTGGTTGCATATGGGATCAAATTTTAGAAATTCCCCATTTTTGTGAGCTTTCCCTTGAAACCTGCACATTTAGCTGCAGGACACAGGAAGGAAATGCCAGGTTATTCTTCCCAGCAGCTGCCAGAGAATTGGAACAATAGGAATGGATATTTTAGTCATTGGGTTAAAAATGCTTTTTTCCCCTGATAGAAATGAACTTGTGGGATTCTTTCTTGTTCCAGAGCCCAGAGAACCCAGGAAGCAAAGATGCTCCAATGCTGTGAGCTTTTCTATGATATTTCTCTGAGCTCAGAATAAAACCAGAATAATCCATACCCAGATTAATTGATTTTATCTCTAACATTTGAATTTTACATCAAAACCTCATTTCTTTCATGGATTTTATTTTTAACTACTGGCATACAAGTGGACCTGGCTTAAGCAGCTTTTCTTGCCTGTTGTTTTACAATCCAACATTACTTTGTGCCTGCATCTCTGATCTCTGGGGCCCAGCCGTGCTCCCATTTAATAAAAAATCCCCCTGGTTCCATGGCTGCAGAGAGGGAGGAGGGAAGGGTTGGCACACCAGGCTCAGCATGGCAGGGTCATTGCCCTTGCTCACTGCAGCACCACCAAAGCTACCAGCGTTTTGTTTCTGGGCTCTTGCTGTTCTCGTCACCTTCATCTGACCATTTTTCCCTTCCAAACATAAAATTTCCACTTTTGATATTTTAAAATCTTATTTCCCATAAAACTCCCAAGTATGAAAATTTCTTTTAAAGAAATACACCATTAATGTATATTTATGATGTGCAGCTGATGCTCACAGCATGGGCTATGACTTTTTTATGTTCCCTACTTGTCCTTGAGACATTTTATTTTGACACCATATCCTCACATTCTAAATTAAAGCATATTTTTATTATCTGTTATGTGCCAGCAGACAGCAGTGCCTTAAAGCTGTTGTACAGCTCCTCATGTCCATCTCAGGCCACCTTCCCCTCTTCCCCTCCACTTCCCCCATTGCTTCACCTCTCCAAAAAAGCAAGGATTGAGTTATCCATGCTGATGGCAATTTACAGTGCCCATTAACAGTCATATAAATTCCAGTGGATCAAGGAAGCTTGGAGTATATGATATTCAGGCACAGCTAATAGCTCTGGGCTAATTGCCATCTCGTGTTTCTGCTCTCCAGCCCCATGTTTATATCTCCAGCACAAGCAGGCAGTAAAACAAGTTTCCAGGTTCCCCGAGTCACCCGAGGAGGGCTGGGAGCTGCTGGCTCCAGTAGCAGGCGGAGGGCTGGAGGTGGCAGTCACTTCCCATATTTAATGGGAGCTGCTCCTCCTGATGGAAATGAGGTCGCTCTGATGGAACTTGTGCAACAGTTGTATGGGAGAAGTCAGTGGCAGCTCAGTGTCATCGTGGTTCTTGTCATGGCTTGAGGGAACAGCGAGGGGTTGGTGGCTTCGGGGAAGTCTCTTAAACAATCTACGTATAAACGACAATTTTCTTTTTGGCGATGAGTAGCTTGAAAGGTTGATGAATAGGGAGATTTATCGTGGAGTCCTTGCTGGCTTGGAAAGCGGGGTGAATAGGGATCCTTACTGTGAAATCTGGGCTGATAAATAAACAGCTGGGTGTTGATTGTCAGAGGAGCCTGGAAATCGGGACCCTGCTCAGGCTGCGCTGGGCTGGGGCGCTGGTAGCAGCAGGGAAAGAAAGGTGTTCCCCTTCTTTCAGCAGCTGCCAGCAGAGGGGCTGTCTGTGCAGGGACTGGCACTGCCGTGTTCTGAGCCCTGCAGAGCCAAGAGGAGCAGGTCTGTGTGCCTCGGGGGGGAGTTTAAAGCCTTTCCCCATCTCATTTGCCGCCGTCCAGGCCTCGACACCTTTTTTTTTTCTTTTTTTTCTTTTTTTTTTTTTTAGGAAATGAAAATTAATCCTCTCCAACACGCAGGCTTTTAATGAATTATTTGTGAGCTCGTGCCTTTCATGTTGGTGGGGTCTGTCAGGGGTGTTTGCTCTCAATTGATTCATCCCACCCTGTGCCGGCGTGGGGGGGGATTTGATTATGGCACAATTAAGCCTGACAGGGTTATCAGATGACCCCTGGAACAATTGTAAAGCACTTTCCATCTTTTTGCAAGATAGAGAGATAAATCTTGTGAGGCTGCTTAGGTACAAGAGCTGGAAAATTCAGCTGGGGTGGGACTGCTGGGGAAGTGTGGAGGTGTGAGGGAAAGGGCAGGAGCCCTGTCTGCGTCTGCAGTGGGTCACGCTCAGGGGGCACCTTGGCAGCCCTTCCCTCCTGCACACCTTGTTTCCATGCCTTTCTGATCACATTCCAGCACGGAGAGTGGGCCAAAGCTATCAATATCGGGTGGCAGTTTCACCCTCCCACCCCAAACACACCCTCCTGCTCCTCTCCTTCCTGGAATTTGCTGCTATCCCCAGCTATTTGCTGACTTGCTTGGTTCGGCAGCTTTCATCCTCCTCATGGCTCCCCAAAACATTTGCTTTGACTATTTGTAGAGTTGACCCAACCCTCCTTCAATATTTGGAGAAAAAAAATGGTTTTTCTGCTACATTTTTTCCCCAGAAATTATCAGCAGGGCTGAATTTCTCTTTATATGAAACGCTTGGATTGACTGAGAGCTGGAACTCAGCGAGGGGAATGTGTCAGACTGTGAAGGATTTGCAAAGTTTTACCACGAGTCCCTTCTGGGCCACTGCTGAGGGGCAGCAAGCCTGAAGATTTTTGTCCAAACTCTTGTCCACTGCTTTCCACTAAATCTGTTAAAACATGCATTGATTTTTGTCTTAAAAGCTCCGGAAATGAAAATAAAGGAGTGGCTACATGGGAGCATTGGGTTGCACTGAATCAAACCCAGCGAAGTGTCACACTGGAGTGACATCTAAGCATCTACTTTTCCTTTCTTTCTTCTTATTTTATTATTTTGACCATTGGAATGACTGACACAGCATCACAATATTATTTTGAACATGCAGATTTGCACTTTCCAGCACATAATCCACACATGAAGTCCACATGAATGTTTTCACTCTCAGGCTGCTTTCAGCAGCCTCTTTCCTCTGCCATATCCTGCACCCCTATCCCAAACTGCAGCACATGAGGGGCTCCTGAGACAACCAAAACCCCTGAAAGAGGAAATTGGCCATTTCCCTTTTTATTTCAGAGTTTGTTTTTTCAGGCTGGACTCTTGGTCTCCTTGGAGAGGTGCAGTGAGAGGGACTCAGGTGGGCAGCCAGGCAGGGAGGGAAGCTTTGCTGGTGTCAGGAGAGGAGCCGTGGTGGGGAGGAGGAAGAGAACTGGGACGTGCAGGACACATCTCTCCCCGGACCCTGGCAGGGAGAAGCAGCAAAACCCTGGACACCAAATGAATTCAGCTTTTCACTTCTGTGATTTTGCAGTAAACCCAAGATCAGTAAATTGATTTTCATAGTAATAAAAGCTGAACACTCATAACCCCCAAAGCGATAAACATTTTACTGCTGTTTAGAATTTATATTTTTATTTCCAGTCTTTTCCTTGGAAATGCCCTGAGGGGAAGGATTTTATGTGCAGCTCTATAAATGAACTGAGTGCAAATATTTTTATTTTCTGCTAAACATCAAAATTTTGATGCATTCTCATGAGGCCAAATGCACTTCTTAAAAGTACAGTGAGCCAGCAGAGTAACTTGGCTGGGCTTTCTTTCTGAAGGAAAAGCATTATCAATAAAAAAGCTGGGCACCGGGCACTGGGCAAAACAGAATGGCCACAATAATTACCAATTTCTGATTTTGACCCTCTTGTTTCTTGAAGTTGAGTTAGAATTAATCAGGTCACTTTCTGTGTTTATGAGTCCTCATAATTCCTACTCCGAGACAGAGGAGAAGGTACGGAAGTGCCTCAAGAAGAATCATTCATTTCCCTCCAGCTCTTGGATCAGTATTTCCTTGTCTAGATCTCGGGGTCGAGTCTTCTGCTGCTGTACAACAGCAAGGCTTGATGGCTTGGACTGGTGCTGGGCTGATTTACACCATGAGAAGCTGGTCCATCCTCTTAATTGTGGCTGTTAATTTCTAGGAGGGTGTGCAGAAGGTGCATGCAATGCTCACTTGGAGCCTTGGGATGTCCCAGGGTTTTGAAGCTTAAAATAACAGTGCAGTGATGGATGAGGAGCCCGTTACAGGTGCATTTTAGAGATTTCTGAAATGTTTGAGCTATAATTCTTCTCTCTTCAGAGTCCCGGGTGGCCAGAATTCATGGCAAAAAAAAAGTGCACCTGGCTTTCTATGAAAAGGGATAAAAGAAGCAAGATATATAAGGGATATTAATGCTCTCTAAAACATCCTGGAAATACTCCTTCTGTAAAATAGACATAACAAATATCGATGGCATCTCCTAAGGTGAGCCAGGTGATTCAGCACTTGACAGCCCATGAGTGATGTGGTCATTGCTCTCCCTGTGGCAGTAACCTCTTCCTGCCATGTAATGGCATCCAGGAGAAGATGCACAGTGTTTTCCACAGGTGTAACTGAAGGCTGCAGGATCCAGATGCCAGGTTTTGGTGAGCTCCCTTAACCATGGCCATGTCTCAGAAAACCTGACGTGGGCAGGAGCCTTGTTTGTGCATTTCCGTGGCCAGTCTCAAGTGCCTGCACTCTTACCTTGCCCCCTCAAACCTGCCCATTTACACCCCTTCTTATTTCCACTGAAGTTTAAGATCCATTTCTATCCTGCACCAGCACAAGAAGGAGAGAATGGGAGATGGAGAAACTTCTGCTTGGCACCAGCTCCTAAATTTCCTTCTCGTCAATGAATCCCCACCATGAGCCAAGCTTAATGAATCAAAATGTTAATTAACCCACACATAAATTCAGCATCCCTGGATGGATGATGCCTGGCCCCCTTTGCTACTCTGAATTCCTCCCCCTCATCATCATCACATCTTCTGGCTCTCTCCTTCATTAGTTTTTATTTGATGATTTAATACCATCGTTAGTCAAAAAATTATCATCTCTAGCGTGCATGCACAGCAAGCTGCAAGTCAGGGCTGTAAAACATGAGGCAATTCATGCTGCAAAGACGTCACACAGCTAAAGAAATCTGTCCCTTATTTCCACTGAGGACTGAATGGACACAGATCCAAAATCCTGGGCAGTACCCTGGAATAGCACTTGGCTCTTGTAGGAAGAAAATCGTATAACCACCAGGTAAAATGAATTTAAATGTAGCTTCTTTGCAATAAAACTGGGTATCCTGGCCTGAAAGAAAAGAAAAAATAATAGGAGAGGCATTTTAATGTGTTTTCTTCTCATGAGTGGACAGTTCCAGCAAGAATGATGGACTGCCCTGGTAGAAACCACTCCCAGCCGTGAGCCGTGGAGTTCTGGGTTGAAAATAAAGCCCTGGGTTGATGTGTCCCCTCCAGGTGCCTTCTCCTGCCCATCAGCATTCACTCAGCATTCTCCTATCAGTTTGAATTTTGGGGACCCAGCATCAATCACCATGGGGAGAAGTGTTTGACACCGCAGCCTCTGGGTGGGCTCAGACTGGTTGCTTTTCTTTGGTAATTAGGGAAGATTACACAAATGATTTAGCCTTTATTTACCATCCGTGCCTGGAGTTTACTGAGCTGTGGCACTGACCTGTCAACCCCACACATTGGGGACTCATCCTGAGCACCAGGAGCCAGAGGAGTCTTGGGCAAGCACAGAGTTAGGCTTCAGAAAGGGACTTTTGGAGAAGGAGGGGTGCTTACAACCCTGCCTAAAGCTCTTGAGCTGCCAGAGGTGCTGCTGCAGCCACTGCCTTTTCTGGGATTGCCCTGGGATGCTGAGCAGCAGGGAATATGTGAAGTGTCCCAGGCACTGACAGTTAACACACACACAGCCTGGATGGCTTGTGCACCAGACAAAGGAGAGAAAACACCTCCTTGAGAGAAAACATCGGATTTCTGCCTCTGCCATCCTTCATCTCCATTGACTCCTGATTGCAATCTCCCAGCCCCCTGGGTGGGTGGCTCCCAGCTGCCTTCCCTTGGTTGTGGGGCTTCCAGAGACACTTTTTGCAGGGTAGAGCAGCCTTCCCTGCAAACCACGTTGTCATCAATGTTTGCTATAGACAGTGTGGGTTTTAGGGGGGAAAACAGTGAGGTTTTATTGGGTCCTAGTGGTGGCTCCAACAGGACAAGGTCCCAGGGATGTGGCACACCCTGGGCCACTCTTCACCCTGCTCTCTCTAAATACCTTTC
Organism: Monarcha castaneiventris obscurior; assembly: GCA_026261815.1. Classification (NCBI taxonomy): domain Eukaryota; kingdom Metazoa; phylum Chordata; class Aves; order Passeriformes; family Monarchidae; genus Monarcha; species Monarcha castaneiventris. The sequence continues at coordinate 1,437,215 of JAMPIT010000481.1, forward strand.
TGCACTGGACAGTGCAAAAAAAAAATTTACAAATGCCCTTCCTTTGGCATAGAGTGAGTGAAGTGTTTCTGGATCAAACCCAAATATTCAAAGTTTTGCTTTCTGACATCTGAAGAAATCCAGAGGGTTTTCTTTTGGGAGAAAGAAGAGAATTGAAAAGTGGTCTGACAGGCTAGAGAAAGGTGAATGGGGGGGTTAAAGAAGGAACCACCTTCAGAATTTAGTTAAGTATTTAAGGCTAAGAGCACTGAACAATATGCTGGAAAATTTTTGTCCATCAGGCAAGGGTTTGGATCAATTTGTTCTGCCTTTGCACCACCATTGATTTCCGCTCCCAGACCATTAGTGCTGCCAGGGATCTGCCTGTGGGTGGGGGCTGGAGGCACTGCTGGACAACTTCTGGCCTCAGCTCCAATCCTCACACAGGAGAAGCACCCCAGAGGCTGTGCAGCCCCTCAGAGACCCTTGACTTGTCTCCTACATGCCACTGGTCACTGTGGGACCAGTGATGGCTGTTGGGACCCCGGGCAGATCCCCCCATTCGGAGCTGCTGGGGAACTGCTGAGCTGAAGTCAAGGATGGATTGGGTGAATAGGCACAAAATCTTCCATTAATGGCCAAATGCTGCTGCCAGCCCAGACAGCTGGAGGGCTGCACATGTGCCAGCGTGGGCGGACTCTCTTCCTAAAATAGCTTTTTGGGACTGATGCTCCCAGGGCTCAGCATTTCCCGAGGTGTCGGGGCAATGCTTTGTTCTGACGCACTGCCTTCCCCAATAACCATGGCAGGGACCAAGCAGGCTGCAGGGAAATTAATTGGAAAACTCTCCCAGTCCCCCCCAGACTCCCAGCCCCTTGTAAACACGTACCCACAGTAATGTCACCAGCTGCCCACAGCGACAGCAGCGCAGAGCTCTCATAGAAAAGCAGAGATTTCAGGGATTTCCTTCACTCCTGCCCCAGGCAGGGCCAAGGCTCTCCGAATTGTGTTAGTGGGAGTCATTTTCATTTGATCACGGTGTTGTGAAGGATTTTAATTCAGGCTGCTTCAGTCCTGTCTTTCTGATTTTCTTTGTTTCTTTAATACAAACAAAAAGCCTGAAATGGAATATTTGTACCTCACAGTCCTTGGATGTCAGGAATCGCTCCTAGAATTTTTGTAATGCTGAAATATCACAGAATCATAGAATGACAGAATGGTTTGGGTCAGAAGAGACCTTAAAGACCATCACATTCCAATCCCCTGCCATGGGCAGGGACACCTTCCACCATCCCAGGTTGCTCCAAGCACCATCCAGCCTGGCCTTGAACACTTCCAGGGCAGTCACAGTTTCTGTGGGCAACCTGTGACTCACCACCCTCACAGGGGAGAATTTCTTGTTAATCCCTAATCTAAACCTACCCAAGTATGGCCCCTGCAATCCATCCTTTGGGACAGTCCTGATCCACCAACAGCTGAGGAAAAAGGGATCAGCCACTTCCAAACCAGTGGGACCAGCATCACCAATTAAGTGAGAATTGCCTTATTTCTCCACAAACTTGGGGTTTTTGTTCATATTCAGGAGTGGGGTGAAGCTGTGGGGACAGGGTCCCTGCACCAACCCAGAGACACAATCCTGCTGGGATTCACCCGGGTCCTGTCAGAGCAGCAAAGTGGCCAGCACACAGAGATGGGGGGAAAAGATTATGGAGAAAAGAAAGGGCTCCACTGCACCCAGATATAGATTAATAAGTGAACCATTCATCTGATAGGGACACGAGGGAAGTTTGCAGGTATTGAGCCCCACTACAATTCAGTAATACCACTTGGCTTTATCTCTTGCCCAAGTAACACAAACATTTATGGAATTACATTTTAAGGCTTTTAAAGGTGTATTTAGAACGTGTTTCCTTTGAAGTGTTATCTTTGCAAGCTCTCGTGTGCTGATAAAACCCGTGTTTAGCTGCCTCACAAGGAGCGCTCAAAAACTGTCGGTTCAGAGATTTTTCACCCTCTTTGGCCAGGACAGGGCAGCCTTCCCGGGGGCCGTGCTTTGCCTCATGCCACTGGCATTTGCCACAGCCCTTTCCCAGCAGAGCCGTCGTGTTTGCAGGAAAGCAGCAGTGGGAGGTCTGCTGTGGTGGGGGCGATGTTGTGGGGTCATCTTTGGAGCTGGGTGACGTCCTTGGAGGCTGTGAAGCTTTAACACAATGAAACAAGACCCCTGAGGTTTTGCAGGCATCGCTGCCTGGGAGCTCCACTTCCCTTCCTGGGAACCTTCAGGAGAAGGGAAACAGCGTGGCGAAACAAATGACTTCATTCCAGGCTGGTTCCAGTTAGCTTCCCCATCCCTCCTCCCAGCCCTGCCCAGGGATGAAGACATTGTTCAACAGCTCATCACTCACCAGCAGGCTCCGCACAGGCAGCCAATGCACAGACCCCAAGCCTCATCCCACAGGCAGAAGACTTGACCCAAAACTCCCTGAGACCCATGGAAAGGCTCCAGTGGATTTCTATGGGTCTTGGATCTCAGCAAATGTTGGCAAACTCCACCAGAGCTAATGGGAACGTTGCTGGCAGCACAGACTGACGGGTCAAGCAAAGGGAGAAAATTAATTTATCAGCCAAGGGGATTTGTCTTCCCTTGAAGTTTCGAAGGAGTTTCTTAACAGGATGCTCATTAACATACCTTTGAGGGAGGAGGGACGCCTCTCTGCTTGCCATTTTAAATACCAACAGCTCCAGATTGGCAGTGGCCACATGGCAAACAGCTCAAGGGGCTGGAAATACTCTCCCCATTCCCTTTGCCCCTTTTCTGGTCCTCCCCAGCTCTAGGCAGACTGTCTTGCTCCTGACCTCCACCCTCGACTGGAGCCGAAATCTTGGTGCTGGAGCCAGGCCATGATCATTCCAGCCCTGCTCAACTGCCTTTTTGGAGTTGCTTTCATTCATTTTCTTCCCCCCAAACACACCCCCCCACCTCCAAAATCACCAGGCACAACTTGTCTGAACGTGTGCCGAACCTGATAAGCCTTTGGCAACCACCAGAATAAATTGCTTTAATAAAAATGAAAACCATTTTGAGGGGGGAGCGGGGAGGGAAGGGAAGCAAAAGAAAATGCAAAAATAATGTGCAGGCAAGGGCCCATGTGATCACCTGGCAGGAAGAGGCATTCCCAAATCAAAGCATAAATCACGGGGCTGGGAGCAGCCAGGCCAGCGTGGGGGCAGGCAGCGAAACCCTGCACTTCTAAGTCCACATTTACTGCTGCAAGGAGCATGGAGCGGGTGTTGCTTTTACCAGGTGATGGAGAGGAACGTGCTAAAATACTTCTCAAAAGAAGTTGTGTGAGGGGCAGCCTCGTGGGGGGACCCAGGAGCGTGTGGCTGCAGTGGTTTTACATCCAGTCAGGATGGGCAGATGCAGGGGAGAGGGAAGGTCTGCAGGATCCATCCTCCAGGCAGCCCTGTGTGCCAAGCATGTTTGCTCCATCCCACCCCACAGCAAGGCAAGGGAGCCAGACAGGCAAGGGGAGCCTGCAAAACCCACGCCTGCAAGGTTGTGAATTGGACACAGCCCTTGTGGGGGAGAAGTTGGCCCAAATCTACCACATTCCGCAAAGGAGCTTTCACACTTGGAGAAGGATTCTGCAGAAGTTCTTTTAAATACTTGGGATGACGTTGTCTTTATCTGTGCTCAGGAGGAAGGGACATAAATCCCAGACATGGCACAGTGTGTACACCACGCTGATGGTGCCACACCAGGGAAGAATCTTAGAGCAGGGAGGGAGATTTGCAGCCTGACTTGGTGGAGGGCTACTGTAGATTGCCTAAAAGTTGACCAGCCATCACTGCAAAACAAATAATTTGATTTTCTATGGTTTTTCCTTTAAAACAAAATTATTATCTAGTTAGGGATTGGTGAAAAACCAGTGATGGATTCGTGGATTCGATGCTCCTCAACTGGTTTGACATTTGCTCTTTCCACTTCAACTGGACTCAGGCAGATCATCTCATTCCTAGTTTTTATTTTGGCATGAGCACTTCACTTCTGGTTTTCCATCATGGGAAAGAGAAGATGGAAACAGAGAAAAAAACCAACTTTGGCACATTCACGGTTCCTGTGTTGGGCATTCAGGTGCTGCCACACTGGAGATAACACATCAGGGAGAGCCAAGGAGAGCTATGGAGCATCTTTCTTTCCAAGGATCTGCACCAGAAATGAAGTTCAAAGTAAGTTTTGTTGTCTTTAATACTGAGATATTATTGATTAATTAATTACAGAGGGATAAATGACACAGTTGTGTGTTATGGGTAAACCATTTAAAGCCTAAGAGCTGTCATCCTTCCCCAGCTCTTGAGAGCAGGAGTCTTCCCAGTGAAAAGCTTTGCTAATGAAGCAGTCGTGAAAAATATTTACTGCCAGAGGTTCTTCAATTGACATTTGCATCTTCTGTAATTTGCAAACTCCGTGCAATTTGAGCCATTTTCATGGGACTATAATTTACGGGAAGGGTTTTTCCTTCACTTCTCAGCATTTCTGTAAAAAAACACAAAAGCATCTTTTGCTCTGAAATTCACACTTAATTTTTTACTTCTTTTTGGCCAGGGGAGGAGGGAGGGGCAAGGGAAAATGGATATTGCAGGAGACAGAGCAGAGATGGAGGAGTAAGAGACAGGAAGGACTATTAAGTGCAGAGTTTCTCAAACTATGGGTCATGACTGCTTAAAAGAGAGCCAAGATGTGTCAGAGGACAGTGGGATCCTCCTTAGTTTAGCCTTTGAAAAAACGACCTGGCTCCCCTCTCCCCATAGAAAAAAAAGATAAATTTTGGGCAAGATGGGCATCCTGGTGCAGCCTGGACAGGAATGCAAGAGGGGCTGCCTGGCTGTCCTCCATCCCTGGGCAGTGGGAGCCAGCTGTGAACTCCCCCTACGTGTTTTCATGCTAGAGAGGAAATGGTTACAAAACCCTAATTGCATTAATCTCCCCCTTGCAGAAGGAGGGGAAGGCAGAGGTGAAGAGAAGAACCCCAGCAGCACAACCCATTTGTGTTTCCCCAGCCTGGGTTGAGCCGCTGCTGGCTGAGAGCTGGCATGAAGACGGATGAGTCAAAAAAAGCACATTTTTGTAAAGTTTAGAAGTGTTTGTTTCAACTTTTGGCACAGCCCACCCAGCCCTGAGCATCCTCAGCAGGGAGCCAGGCACCCCGAGCTCTGCAAGCCACACCATCCACACAGACTATTTTTTTCAGGGTATAAAGTATTTAAACATTTGTCTATTGAGAAAATGTGAGCAACAGCAACAGGAACAGGTGAATTTAGGTGGGACCACAAAAACTTACAACGTGTTTCCTGACTAGACAAGTTGTGCCAAAGCCTGACATCGACAGCTACCTTCCCACCACCCCTTTGCACTTCATTGAGAGCAGCTGCCACCCAGTTTGAGGATGTCTTTGTACTCTCCCGCACGTTCCCAGCACCTTGGAAGGCAAGGGCTGCACACTCATGGAGTTTGCAGCCCAGATGGTGAAGGGTGGAGAAGGTGAAGGAAAACTAAGCCAGAGTGGAAAGGACTCATCTGCTTCTCCTTCCAGCTGAGAGAAAACCCTCACACCCGCTGCCCTTTTCCCAGCTGATCTGGTTTTGTATCTTTTAGCAATGGAAATTTAAGGTAGGTTTTTCTGTGCAGATTTCTGAGATCTGTGGATGACCTCTGGAGTTAAAGCATCTCCTGTTCACCTGCACCCTGTGTCGCCCGGTGCCGCCCCGTGCAAATCCAGGGAGAAGTGGCACAACCACAGCCCACAGAGGCAGGCTGCCTTTGTTATTTAGCGTAATTTAAATGCTTATAACACCAGAAAACTACTGGTTTGGCTAAGCCTCTCCTTGTCTCACTTTTACAGAACCTTTTCAAGGTGAGAAAAGCATCCAGCAACCTCCTTGCCCTGGTCCTGCAGGTAATGATGCTCCATTCCTCGGGTCCGGCACCCTCGGGTCCTGCTGGACGAGAGCCCTCCGAGCTTGTGGGCTCCCAAATCCCACCCCGGGCGATGTCCCGGGGCTGTGCCCTGCGCAGGCAGCTGCGGGCAGCGGAGGTTCCGAAGCCATCGAGCAGCCTCTGCTGGAAGCTGCCTGCTCTGCGTGCGCTGCCTCCCGTGCGCGTCCTGCCGCAGCCCGCTCGGTGTTCCTGGCGGGATGGGGCGGCTGATCCAGGGAATAATTCCTTCTCTCATTGCAGCACCCGCCTGGCAACGTTGCTCTACCTCCCCTTTATATTTTTGCCTTTGTTTCTGTGTCTGCTGTGGAGCAGCGTCTGCCCAGCGATGCTGTTCCCGTGGGCTCGTTCTTACTGCAGGAGCTCTTTTGGGTTTGCTCTGCTGGGATTTGATGAAAAGCCCAAGAGGATCATGTTCTGAAGTCCTCAGGCTGCTATGTGACGAGTGACAGGACCGGGGGAATGGCTTCAAACCGGCAGAGGGCGGGGTAAAATTAGGTATCAGGGAGAAATCCTTCACTGTGGGGCTGGCGAGGCACTGGCACACGGTGCCCAGGAGGTGTTTGCCTGATCCCTCGTGCCCACCAGTTACTGCTAATGATGCTTTTGTCAGCACCCTGATGGGCTTTAACAGCATCCTCAGCCGGGGCCTCCACCCACATCCATGGCCCGGGAGCCCATTCCAGCCCAGCATGCAGCAGCTCCTGTGCCAGGGATGCTGCAGGATGCTGGTCTCCAGCTCTGGCCATGTCGCCATGAAATCACCTGGAGGGATTTTTTCCATTCTGTTGTTCCTGTGAAACGAAGGATGAGCTGCATCCATAATAGATGTTAATTTTGGTGATCAGCTTTTCCTGAATCCTAACTTGTTCTTACCCTTTACTTTTGGGTGATCAAGAACTGTCTCAGTCTTGATCAAGTATTTCCCCACTGCAATAGTGGATTTCTGTTGCTTTCCTTATTTTATAGCTCTTCTTCTAGAAAAAGGGCTTGAAATTATTTTTAAATTTTTTTTTTCAGGTCTCTAGATGTAAAGAAATCCATTCCTGCCCAGATCTTTTGGCTCTTCAGCCAGGAAGCAGACAGCCCTTAGTTTCTGTGAGCAATCTGTGTGATCCTCAGTAGACATCACAAGAGGAGCTTATATGGAGGTGATTCCCAGAAATGTCCGTTCTGCCTTTTTGTGCACCAACACAACACTTGCAGACAGCTGCTCTGCCTCAAACCTCCTCGGTCCCACAAGCAGCTGCTCCCATCAAACCCTTCTTTTGGTGTTTCTCTCTTTGATGCTCCAGAGCAGCCACTGAGCTGCTGGAGGCAGGTGTGGGATGGTGTCGGTGCCCCCATGGCTCATGCTCCACATCCCAGTGTCACTGCTGGGAGGCCTGGCTGCTGCAGGTGATCTCCCCAAGCCCCACACTTCCCAGTTACCCCACTGCCCCTCCCGTGATGTCACCAGGCTGGTCTGAGCAAGGATCTCTCTTCCATGTGGTTGCCATTAATTCCACCACCGCAAGCATCAGCCTGAGGTACCCAACCACATCAAGCAGTCGATCTCTAATTGTCATATCCGACAGTAAAACAAAGGGCTCAAAAGGAAAGAGGGAAAATTAAGGCCAAGAGCTTCCCTCTGCCCATTGCAGGTGACTCCTAAGAAGGCTTGGATGGAAAACACCCCCTTAACCTTGTGCTGTGTCCCTCTTGCAGAGGAATGAGTCAGGAATTTCATGCACGTAGAGCAATCACCGAACAGCCCCTACAGGTCTGCCCAGGACCACGGCTCGCCAGGCAGCTGCTTGTTTACCTGCCACCCATTTCCATAGCATGGGTGTGCAGCCGCATTCCTGGGAGCCCCGGCTGCTCCCGCCTGCCCGACCTGTCCGTGCGCCGGAGCAAAGCTCCAAGCCAGCGTTTGAGAGATGCGATTGCCACGGGGAGGCACTGCCAAGGATGCTCGGTGCTCTGCTGGGATGACTGAGGAGCCAGCTCAGCAGCCGGGCTGTAAGGCAGCGTGGTGGCATCGCCGCTTGTGGGACTTTACACCAGCAGAGGGTCTGGGCACCGAGCTCTGGGGATGAGCGGCACGGGATGACAGAGGAGGAGCAGCTCAGCCTCGGTGGCTTCAAATCCCCTTCCACAGGAGCTCTCGCTATCCGCTGGCCCTGGAAATGTCACAGGGAAACCACCCTCCGCAGGTTGCGTGCCCTATTAAGCAAGAGGGACGCGTCCCTCCCGAGCCAGAGCCGCGCTCGGAGGTGGCTGTGCCAGCACAGCAGGGCCCCGCTCGCAGGGCAGCTTTCGGCAGAGCAGGATGTGCTGTCGGGGTCCCAGATACGCAGGCAACAACTTTCTATTTCTTTTCATGAGTGCCAGGCTGATGGGGAGCAAGAGCATCTCTGGCTTTTTCCTGGGAGCTGCTGCTGTGTGCAGCACTGCGGGGGAAGGCTGTCCCTGCCCAGCCTGGGCAGGGGAATCCGTGCCAGCGTTTTCCCCGGGGGGTGCTGAAGTAGCTGCACTTCAAAGGCTCAGGAAGTGTCCATTTTGCCTTCGGCTCCACCAGCCCACGGTTTAGGGTGAAAGCTGCTTGTGTCAGCAGCTGGAGCTGGGAGGAAACCCGGGCTAAGCCAGGGCTGCTGGCCAGGATCAGCACCAAAGTCACCCAGCCTTTCCTCTCTGGTCCCTAGAGCATCCCCAGCCACTGCAAAATGCCCCTAGAAGACAGTCCAGGACCAGGGGCTTTCACCCTGCACTTGAAGCAGCCATTTGTGTCAATTTGGGCACATCCCTTTCCCTCCCCCGAGTGTTTGGGTTGGGGGCTGTTGAGTGCCCTGGGCTGTGCCACTCTAGTTTAGTAGGATGCTGCTGCTGCTGTCACATTTCTTTTTCTTTTTTTCCTCTTCCTCTCAAAAATGCCAAGTTGTAGAAAACAAAAAAACTTCCCATCCTAATGCTGGATGAATTATTTAAAAGGGTCTGTTTGCTAATGTGATTGACTTCAACCAACAGCGCAGGTTGAGCTGTAATTACGGGAAAACAATCAAATCTCTATCTGGGTTCACACCATACTGGTCTCACCACTTTTTGTGTTACAGCAGAACTTGTCGGGCAGCTTTAGCTAAGCTGAGCCTCCTTTCTGCTGCTGGGGCAAAGAAACGCAAACCAGTAGAACCAGTCGGGCTGCAAGGAAAAATTATGGCTTATTGTCTGTGCAAGTTCACCCACACTGCTCACTCCTGTCCCAGATGACCGTCTGCTGATCACGACCTAACTGAGCTCCAGGAGCCGAGGAAGAGACACAGGCGCAGTCCTCCAACGTGAGTATTGTGCTTGCACTGATTTTTCTCTGCCCCCCAGCATCCTGGGCAGTTTTGTGTGGCTGGGAAGGGAGCTGGCGTGAGCCACGTGTGGAGAGCTGCCCAAAATTCGCTCAGCAGAGCGCCGGGAGAGCTGTCACTCGGTGCCGGCACACGGAGCCTGGTCCAGCTCCCATCTGATGGGCAGAGGTTGGTGTGTCACGGGTTTGCTTGCTTTTCTGTCCCCTCTCAGAGTTCGGGGAGGAAATTTGGATTAGTGTAGCAGCCGGGGAGCCGATGGTTTGTGGCAGAGTGGCAGCTCTGAGGGGTCGGTGCGGAGAGGACCTGAGCCTGCTCGAGCCAGGACCTCAGGGCTCTCCTGCTGACAAAAGCTATTCCTCTGGCATTTTCCACTTGAGCGTGAAAGGTAATGGGATATCCCTGTGATCCGAAATGCCGAGAAATGGCATCCAGCTCCACTCGGGTGGAGTGAAATAGCTGTGGAGGCTCAGAGCAATTTGTGGGTGCCAGGGTTTATCTGAGTACCGTGGAGCCCAGTCGCGTCTGCATCTGGCCAGCGAGGACCAGGGGCAGGAACAGAAAACTTGTCTGAGCAAACATCCAGGAGTGTGACAGCCATGGGGGAGCAGAGCTGTGGCCGTGGGGGGTGGACTGGGACTGTGTGGGATGGCAGCAGTGCCCATCCTGGGCAGGCAGCACCCGGGGGTTGGTGCTGGGTACTGGGGGGCATCACCCCTTCCACAGCTGATCCACCTTCCGTGCAGCATCTCGGGCAGCCCTGACCTGCACCATGCACATGCTGGGCAGTAAATAACTTTCAGTGGAGTTGTGGGTCTCCCTTCCCACCCCATTTCACACCTTGAACTCATCTCTGTTGCCAAAGCTGAGAATAAATTTGCTCCTTTTTCCCTCAGTGGCAGCTTGGAGCTGGGTTGTGGTGAGCCCCTGCTACCTGACCCTCTGTCCCCCCCTCTGTCCCGCTTGTGTCCCTCGTGGGACGTGCTGACAGTGCCCTCCTGGGCTGTCCAGATACGTTCCTTCAGGCAGCACAAATATTCGGAGAGGCTGGAGCTCGCTGGGCTTCCAGCAGCCCCAGGCAGGAGGTGTAATGCGACCGAGGGCTGGCATCCTTTAAACCCAGGAGGAAGGAGGTGGCGGCGGGATCGCTGTGGGGGAGAGGCTGTGCCTGCACACGCGGCCTCCCTGCTCTGGGGTCTGCTGCTGTGGGCTGAGCTGTCCCCATTGCCTGCTCCTTGTCCCTTCTGCTGGGACAGTGCCTCGGTGGGGAATGTCCTGAGAGCCCAGGGGAGATGGCCCCAGATCCACCCCTGGAGGATGCAGGATGCCGATGCATCGATTCAAAACCTAGCCTAGGTAGCAATGTGTCCCCAGCACCAGCGTGTCACCAGGCATTTGGGACATGCAGAGATGCTTCAGTCTATAAAAATGCCCAGCTATGTCTGCCCCAGCTGTGGGACAGCACAACGTGGGGCTGAGCTGGTGAGGCTCATCCTTGGTGCTGCAGCAGGGCTTAACACCCAGGAGGGTTTTGCAGGATTGGGCCTTCCTAGCACATTTCTCCTTTTCTAAATGGTGCTGAAGAGAAAAGCTAATCCTGTCAAATACTTCATCGTCAGGGGATATCAGGGGGAGAGAGATCTTTCTGTTTGCATGGCCATTTTCTTGACTCGGGTTGCCCGTGCACCCCTCACACAGCAGGAGCAGAGGTGCCAGCTAATGGAAGCGTGGTTGAGAGGAATATTTGTGCCCATTCTCCAATGCAAGACCTGCTTTCCCATGCGGGACCAGGAATGATGAATTCCCTGTGTCAGGAGCAGTGTGGGCTCTGAGGAGACCCTCTGGGGAGGTCTCCTGCTGTGGAGGAGAAGACAGTGAGACCAAGGTGCTCTCCAGGCACCATGAGCAGCATAACAGGATCACAAGCAGGGAATGGGGTGATAACCACCATCTATCAGAGATTCCCAGGGTGTTTTCCTGCCACTTTGCCCAGCCAGGGGCTCTGGAGCTGGGGGTGGCAGTGGGAGTGTTTTGGATGGGCAGTCACCACATGCCTCCAGTCCCAACAGGGCCTTGAGCTATTCCTGAGCCTCACCGCTTTGCAATTAGAACACCCGAAAAACGCGATAATGCCTCATTACCCACTTCCCAGAGCATTTTGAGGTGTTAATTGAGTAATGTTTATAGAACCTGTGGTTACCCCGAGATGCACGGGCAGATAAGTGGCTACTTTTAATCCTCTTCTGAATCCTCCTGTGGGCAGACAGGCCTGCCCACAGATCTGCCCAAAGCCCACCGCCCTCTGGGGAGCATCATGGCACAGCTGGTGGGTCCAAATGTCATTCCTTATCAAGTGGGGAGCAGAACAAATATTTACTGTTAAACCTCAGCAAAGCAGAAGGAGCTGGGGAGTGGGAGGACAAAACCTCCCTCCCAGCTGGGGATGGTGCAAGGAGAGACCCCCAAACTGCTCACTCTGCTATGTAAAAGCCAAAGTCAGATTCCTGGGTATATTCAGGTGTTGCAGAGGACCAACAGCTCTGGCTTTAAGTGATCCTGCAAGCCCAGGGCAGCCAGACTCTTTGGCTGGAGTTGGGAGGAGGGATGTCCCTGTTGCAAGGGGCTCTTGAGGGGAATAGGGGCCCTTGAGCAGAAATGAGGTAATGGAAGAAATCCCATACTGAGGGTTTGGTGACTGCCACAGCAGCTGGAGAAGCAGAAGCTGCCTCCACAGGGCCAGGATGGTGGGGGAGAAATTGAGCTGCCGGGTTTGTGATCACCAGGGCTGTGCTGTATTGTGGCAACAGAGTCTTTACGGGGTAGAAGTAAATCAGTGTGCAGGTTGTGACTTGAGGCTGGAGCTGCATCTCGGAGGGTTTGCTCCAGCCCTGCTCCCCCTGCAGTGGGACACGTCTGTGCACACGTGAGCAGGGGCAGCATCTCCCTGGTGCTGCCGATCCTGCTGAACTGGTTCAGGGGGCTGTGACCAGCGCAGTCCACACAAACCCAGAGGGCCATTGGGGCTGTTCACAGCCGTGCTGTAGCTCCACATCACCCGAGTGGGACCCCCATGCATCAGCCAGCAGAGGCAACCCTGGGGCTGGCTGCAAACCGGCCCCTGGGCTGGTGGAGCAGCACGGAGCAGCTGCCCTGCTCCGGGGAGGATTTTCAGGTTGTGCGAGGTAGAGGAAGGCACCAAATCCTCCTCCCTGGAGAGGCAAGAGCCGAGGCTGCTCCTCCTGTCTCACTTGTTGGGAGGTAATTTTGCAATCTGGCAGCCCCTGTGCAGCACCCACAGCAAACCCAGCACGGTGGAGAGCAGGCGCTGGGCTCCATTTTAGGGCAGTCTGTGCCGTGTTAAGTCATGCAAATAAATAAATACCCAGCAAGAAAAAAAGAATCCCTCAACATACCAAAAAAGCCCTCTTCAAACTGCCAAGCAAAGTACAGCAGCAAAGAGCATTAGCTCTACACTGGCCTGTGAAATACTCCTGGCACTGCAGATTTTCCATGAGTGATCAGGCAGTTTTTCTCAGTACAAACTTGTATTATAATTCTAAAATTAGACCAGGAATCTAGTAGGGTAGCCAAGGAAAGAAATTTTGGCTGGTTAAAGCAGCTCTGCCCAACAATCGCCCAGAGAAGGTGTGTGACATCAATCCAGCCCAGAGCTGAACAACTCCAGCACTGCTGATGGGGAAATAACTGGTGGTAAATCCATTAAGCTTCACTGATCCCACAGTGCCACAATGTCACAGTCCTGCCTTTTTCTTTTTTCCTTTTTTTTTTTTTTTTTTTTTAATGATTTAAGCTCGTTTAGCTAATGAGCTTCTTTATCCATCTGAAAGGAGACACAGCTGAGGGTGGGGATGTGCTGTGGCTCACTGTGAGTGTGACAGACAGTGCTGGGGATGGTGTTGAGATGTCAGGAACCCCCTGGGGACCAAGGAATGGGGGTTGGCTGTGCTGTCCGAGCCAGCTGTCCAAGTCCATCCCCTCCCCAGCCCCCTCGGACGGGACAGAAAATAACCTCGCCGCTGCTTTTCCTTTCCCCAGCCACAACAGCAGCATCCTGCCCAAGGAGCGATGCCATTGGTGCCCAGGAGATGCTGGGGGCTGCCCCAGCCCCGTGCATGAGAGCAGACACCCCAGGGACATCCCTGTGCCCCAGCCTGAAGCCCCTGTCCCACCCTGAGCTGAGCATCGAGGGATGCAGAGAGCAGGTGAGCAAAGCCACGGCAGTCAACAACAGCTCTACCCCAGGTCTTGGGCTTTCCAAAGCCTCCAGATTTAGGGCCTGGATGAGGAGTTTGCCTTCGGTCCCCGACACTGGGGCTCTGTTTGCAGAGGGCGCCCGTCACTGGGAAATACGCCCGGCCCTGCCAGGACGCCAAAGGGCTGCTCCAGCCCCGCTACGGGCTCTATATCACAGTGACAGCTTGCAAAGGGCTCAGGGCTGTAAATGAGATCCCTGTCTCAGGGAGCGAGCTCCACACTGAGGGACTCTGTGGTCGGGGCTTCAGCAATAAATCGCCCTCAATAAATCCTCTGGAGCACGGTAGAGGAGTGGGGAGCTGCGGTTTGGCACCTTCACCTGTCCACACCGGGTGAGAGGGAGCAAAGCTGAGCCCCTCGGGGAGCCTGGGCTGTTGGTGGGGCTGTTCTGCTGCAGCAAAAGGCTGAATCCTGGGAATGGATATATGGGGAGTGATGCTCATGCAGGGTCTCTGTTACCGTGTGTGCACACAGACGAGACCCGAGGTCCTCGCCAGATTTGCCACAGAGCGGCTGTTCCATCTGCAGGCAGAGATGGGCTCCGGCATCTCAAAAATCACCAAAACCGGCAGCTTTTCCCTGCTGATCGGATCTGCAGCAGGTCACAGGAGGTCACTCCTCCTTCTCTGAGGAGAAGAAAACCAGGAGTGAGCCCCAAGCCTGGTGGCACCACAGCCTCAGCCATGCACAGAAGGCGAAGCTGCTGCCCACAGCCCAGCCCCAAACCCTGCTCTGCCGGGCTGTGCCTGCAGCCCTGAGTCACTGATCCGGATCCGGCACCCAGCACCCGGGCTGCCCCCGCGCCTCCCACCTCCCACCGCACGGCAGCCCAGCCCTACCTCCCTGAGCAGCGGGCTGGCACCGCTCCCAGCCGGGTGTCACCTTCCCGGGATGGCTGGGCTGGAGCCCTGTGTCTCGAAATGCTGGGTTCAGCCCTCGGAGACACCAGCCTCGGGGAAAGGGCTGTGCCCTTCAGTACAAGGTGGGCAGGATCCGATCCAGCAGCAGCGAGCACATGCAGCCACCAACTCCTCTGCTCCCAGTTGCGATCCCTTCCCGGATTACAGCACTGGAGAATGCAAGGGGAATTAGTACCTGAGTGCTTCAGAGCCTTCCCAGCTGCTGCTCGGGGTATCAGTCCCGTGATGGCAGTGGCTGATCTCACAACCTCCCTTCAGCCCTGGGGAGGTGCTTTGCCCAGGGCAGAGCCAAATTTCGGACTCAGTGATCCTGTGAAGTGCATCCCATTAACATCAGGAGCGGGGTTTTTTTCTGTTTTGCACGTTATTTCCCCTGGCTGGTTTTACAGCTGTGGCTCTTGGGCCTGAGGTCAGCTCCCAATCCCATTTCACAGCAGCAGATCTCGAGCTGGACGAGCCACACCATGCTTTTATTCGCCGGGATCGATCACCCAGCCCTGGGAACGGGTGGGTTATGCCCTGGGAAGTGGGAGCAATGAATATTTTTTAATCGTTTCCCCAGAGAGTGAGATCTCTACTCTGTTTGCATCAGATTTGCCCAAAAGCCAAGCAGAGAGGCTCCGGGATGGTTCGTGTTCAGGCAGCTGCTCCGCCGATCCGAGCGTGCCGAGCTCGCTGCTTGTGCTTGCTGGCGCGTGCCTCATTTCTTTTGAAAATCAGATGCTTTAGGGGAAACTTTCTTCTTCCAGCTCTGCGTGCCCACATCTTGCATATGCAGGCGATCTGGCACATCCCTGCTCCGCATGCAGATAAAGGCACGGGAGGGAGCCGGGCTGGGAGAGCGCTGGAGCCCAGCACAGACCTTCCCCGAGGGGCTGCAACGCCCAGGTCCCAGCCCACTCCTCACTTTTCTCCCTGGTCATCTCTCCGTGGCTGAAAGCCGAGTGTCCAGGGGCTTTGTTGGGGTCAGGATTACTCGCCGCGACTCATTAACGTACCCATTAACCGCCTGTCCTGGTTTCTCTGTAAAATTGGGTGAAAAAGCTCTGTTGGGTGCCTCCCAAGGTTTCAAAGAGCCTGCAGCCAGCGAGGGCACGCAGAAAGCCTGGGCAGTGACAGCAGGGTGGCCAAGTGCTGCGTGTTGCCTCTGTAAAAGCTGCGTGTGGAGCCAGAGGGAGGAGGGATGCATGGGAGCATCCCAGCAGATGAGTCCATCAGGCTCAAGCACCAAAGCTGCTGTGAATTTCCCCATCATCAGTCCCCATGTGGTCCCAGCACGAGTTCTGCAGTGCCTTCTTTATGCTCAAGATGCCCTGCCCCACCTCATCCCGGAGAAATGCAATTTAAACAGCTCAACAAGTAGAGGAAAAGCCTGATTTTCCAGCTGGGCTTCTCCTGGTATCTAAGACATGCTCTTTGCTATGCTCAGCGCTGAGGCAAGGTGGACAAAACCCGTCTCATGGTTTAGCAAATGATTTCCCTTCCTAACTTTGGGCTTTGTCCTTTCCAGAGCATCACATGCACACGACACATCTCTTTTGTTGGACTTTTTCTTTCTATTTTAGGCTGAAACTGGAATAATTTGAAGCAAAAGGACAGAACCTGGTGTGTGGTTTAGCCCTGAACATGACCACAGAGAGTTTTGCAGAGTTCCTGAACAAGCTCAAGGAAATCCACGAGAAAGAGGTCCAAGGTAGGGAGACACAAAATATCTTATCAAAAACAGGCCAAGATCCATTTCTTTGTAATGTAACCTGAAGGGAGGAGGAGCAGGTGCGGATTAGGGAGCTTTGGGGATTAGTGCTGAGCAAGCAGCACCCACAGGGATGGGTTGGGACATGGGGTCACAGCCTGTCCCTCAGGGGAGAGCACCCTCTGATGGCACCTTGGTACCTCTCATCGGCATGCTGAGAAAAAAGCAACTTTTGGATGATGAGAAGGAGCAGAAGAGAGGGGACATTCCTTCACTCCATGCTCCTGGAAAGCAAGCTGTGGAGGTGCTCAGTCCCCGCAGGAATCCCACTTGCTGCAAGCAGTAACCACAGGGGATTTGGCTCCTTTCCTGCCCCTGCTGTGGTGGTCTGAGATAAAGGTGAATTGGGAGCTTTGCAGAGGTGACACACACACCCCCTGGGCTTCTGCCCCGAGCACTGAGGCCTGGAGTGTATTTGGATACTGAGGGATCAAAGGGAAAGCAGAAAGATGCAATAATCTATAAGACAGAAGCAGCAGGAGATGAAGCTCTGTTAAAGGAATGCTTGAGTCAGGTTGGATATCTTATTCCTCTAGGGAATAAATTATTTCTCAGGTCATACATTATTAAAATAAAACCCATTAGGTTAAGCGCCCAAGTGCCAAGTCCCATTGTTTTCCTATTAGAATAATTCCCAGTATCAATATTATGAACAAAACTTCAGCACTTTTGGATGATTCTGGCTTATGAATTCATTCTTCTCTTGTGTAATTTCAAGTCGTGTGAGAGTTAGAGGAAACTGTTGAGCAATTTAAACCACATGTTTACATCTACTTTGCATAAAATGGATTTGACAGGATACAATGTCTGCAGATCCATCAAGGAAAGCCGTTCAGCTGTAAATATTCTCCAAGATGCCTTCCAACCCTGAAAGCTATAAAATACTGCCCACCTGGGAAAAGCGGGCCGTAGTGAGAAATAAGTGGAAACAAAACTAAACCAGACTTTTTGGGTCTGGGAAGGAAAAGCAGACTCATTAAATAGTGGGGATACAGAACGAGCTCAGACTTTGTACAACTTTCCCAGTTACATTAAACTGTGACAGCATTTAACACATGCAACGTGTTATTCCTTGTCGGAGATAAGGCTTGTGAATGGATGAGATTTCTGCAAAGCCACTCACCTTCCTGAAATTCCATCAGTGCCACTTGCTCCTGAGTGCTGGGGAATTGGCAATAAACACCCACGTGTCTGTGTCTGTTCATTATTCCAGGCCTGCACAGCAAGGTGACGGAGCTGACGACGGAGAAGTGCCGGTGAGCGATGCTGGGGCAGGGGGGCACAGGGGTGGCCACACCACTGGAATTTCAGACTTCCCCAGTTGTCCTCCAAGACTGCTGGATGAGGGAGCACCATTTGCCATTCTGGCACTGCCAAATTCAAGCCTTTTGGCTCCAGGCAGGGCTTGGGCGATCCCAGTCCAGCTCCAGTTTGCCTTCCCACTGGCAGGTGATGCTCGTGCCAGCCATGAGTTATTCCTTGGGAAGGAATAACTGGGAGGAATTAGGCTGCTAACTCCAAGGAGGGTGCCACAGGGCAGCATCCAGGCCCCAACACATTTGTTTCCCCTCCTGCCGCACAAGAAAAAGGGCATTGTGGATGAAGGCATAGGTTTTAGGGAGAAATCTAATAACCCTCTTGTCTTTGTTTTGTTTCTTCAATTAGCGATGCTCAGAGAATTGAAGAGCTATTTGCTAAAAATCACCAGTTAAGGGAACAACAGAAGGTCCTTAAAGAAAATGTAAAGGTGTTAGAAAACAGGTAGGATTTGTTTTTAAGTAGGGTGCTGCTGAGGGGCAGCAACTGCACCCTCCTAGGGGGAGAGTTTGGGATTTGCTGTCTTCCCCAGAGTGGGATGTAGCACATGAACCTCTATTTTTCCCATACTCAGCTGCTGGGAGAGCTGGAGGAGCCTGGGCACGTGCATAGGAGATTTCCTAGGCTGGGGGTGGTGGGACTGGATCTGGAGGGGTTCAAGGGCCAGTGCTGGGCTGCAGGGGTGGTTCTGGGTGATGGTCTGGGGTTCCACACTTCTCCGTGGGGAGGGAAGGAACTTATTTCTCCCATGGAAACCATGTGGTAACACGCCATGGGGTTCCCTTCCTCCAGGCTGCGAGCTGGTCTTTGTGACAGATGCATGGTCACCCAGGAGCTGGCCAAAAAGAAGCAGAATGAGTACGAGACCTCTCATTTCCAGAGCCTGCAGCACATCTTCATCCTCTGTACGTACTGACGCCCACTGTAAGCATGGCTTTGGCAGGCTGAGTCTTTGCTCAAACCCCTCTCCCAGATATTTGCACGTGAGCCCTCATGGTGAGCAGGAATCTGGAAAGGGTTTGGGGATGGGGAGAACGGAGGGAGCAGGGCTGTGGATGGAAGTTCACATCCCCCCAAGCAGACATAACCCTTCACACAAATCAGCAGAGCTGGGGGTTGCAGCCCTCCGCACCTCCAGAAAAATGAGGGATTCCAGGCCATGTCAGTTGCCTGGAAAAAGGATGCATTTGGCACGGCAGGAGCAACACTTTGGCAAAGACAGGAAAGTCACAGCAGCAGCTCAGCACGGGTAAATGAAATCAAGCAACACGTGGGATGGATCTTCTCCTGAGCCTTTGGCAGGGCTCCCAGCACCGCTCAGGCGCGGGGTGTTTTTCCCTGGGGATCTGAGCGGCCCAGGGAGGGTCATGGGGGTAAAGGAGATAAGGCATTTAGGAGGGATGGAGAGGCGCCAGGAACCCTTGGTTTATCTCCCCTGCTATGCCACTGCTCCCCGAGTGCCGCTTTTGAGCGGGAGCAAGGCAAGGCACCGTGCCTGGGAGCCCACCCCTGCTCTTGGTGGCCTCCTTGCTGCAGCACCCAGTGCTGGGTGCTCACAGCTCCCTCTGGCTTCTGTCTGATCCCCCCAGATCCCCAACCCTCCCCTAACACAGCACCCACTCTTCACTCTGCCCTGGTGTTCAGGGGCAGGATGTTGGCTGTGTCCAACCCACCACTGCCTCTCTGGGGCCGTGCTCTGCCCCTGAGCTGGGCGAGCCGCAAGAGGACCCAATCCCAATGAAACCTGAGCCAGAAAGTTGCTCTCTTTTATCCTTTAGCCCCAGCACGTTTACAAAGAAGGAAGGAAATTTGGCATCCCTCCAAAACCCGGTGCTATTCCCACCTCCTTCCCCGGGCACCCCAGTGAGCTGTGAGGTGCATCAGCTCTCTCTTGGCAGCACCTGAACTCACAGCACCTCCTCTGTCCCTGCAGCAAACGAGACCAACCGCCTGAGGGAAGAGAACAAAACTCTCAAGGAAGAACTGAAGAGGCTCCGGAGCCTGGAGTAAGCACTTTCCTGGCTTCCTTCTTTACAAGGGGTGTTGGTAACAACCAAGGCATCCCCACATCTGAGCAGGGCAAGGTCCAGACTGTGGCATCCTCAGGAGTATTTTAGCATCTAATTCCTGTATATGTTAGACACGGAGAGTGACAGGCAAGGGACTGTGATGGGGTTAAAGAGGGAGAAGTGATCTGCACCAACAGGTTCATAGCCCGGCAGAGCGCTGTGCTGGAAGCCAAGTAACCTGCCAGGCTGGCCAATATATACAAATCAGCTCATTCCTCAAGGGTTTAAAGTCCAGAGGAATTAGCACTGAGGGATTAGTTTAGAAATGCGTTTTCTTTGGAGCGCAGGACCACCATCCACTTAAAGAGAAATTCTGGCTTTTTATTCCCCAGTGCTTTCCAAGGGCTGAGTAGTTCCAGAGCTGTAGGCTGGGCTGGGTTTGCTGAGCACTGAGTGATCCTGCCCTGCTCTGCCCTCCCTTGAGATGCTGGATAGGAAGACTTCCAGCCACCCATGTCCCATCAGAGCATCAGAGTCCATCCAGGACTCTGTGTGTGTCTCCGAGATTCAGTCACTCCCTTGTAGTCACCGAGACCATCAGCCCCTCTATCTTGATATGGTGACAGGGGACAGACACCACATCCCTGTGCTGAATCCACCCCTCCATCAGGCTGAAAGCCCAGCCAGGGACAGGTTCCCACAGAGCTTTTGCAACAGCCACAGCTGGGTCCTGGCTTACCCAACATTGTGGCTTCCTGCAATGTTACCCACGACCAAGTGGGGCAATCACACCTTGGGCTGTCGTGCTGGCTCTGTCCATGCTCCAGACTGCAGCTGGGTACTGATAAGCTGCAGTGGAAGGAGGTGAGTCTGACGATCTGGTATATCCACATCACACATACATAAATATGTGTATTTCTATATCAGGCTCAGAGCTCTCAGTACAGTGGCTCCAAAACCTTCCTTCTCCTGCCCTTTCTCATTCATTCATGTCCCTTTCCTTCCAACAGGGACAGGACAAAGACCCCTGGAGTCACTTCCAGAGAAAGCTGCTCCACACCAAGTTCCCCTTTGACTTTACTGTCCCCAGTGAGCAGGAATGTCAGCATGGAGAAAACAGAGCACAGGGAAGCAGAAGAAGCCCACCAGGATGTGCCGGACCTCGAGCTCAGTGAAGGTGGGTGTTGCTGGCTCCTGCCACCCTTGAGGGAGCTGGGGCTGGGAAGAGTCACTGATCCATGGGGCAAAACTGCTCTGGGAAAGGGTCTGGAGAGCAAAGATGAAGCAGTTGGCAGCTCAGATGGACATTGCCACGGGCAGAAAAGCTGATGGGGGGGAAATTCAGGTCAAGGGAGAAACACCCTGCTCTGCACTAGGGCAAAAGTGTGCCTGGTGTCCTCACTGTAAGACAATTCATGCAGAGACCATGGCATTCCCTTCCTGCCACCCACACATGCAACGAAGGGCACATTCTGTCAGGTGCTGGCTTGAGCCAGAAGGCAATTTTTACTCAAAATCTTCACTGAGATGTGGTTGGTACCAGCCAGTGCCATCCCTGGGAGGCTGCAAGGCTCCAGCATGCTGCAGGGCTGAGCTACAGCAGCTCTGGGGGACCATCACAGCAGCTGGTTCTGCCTTTTTTTGCAGAAAAGCCTCCAGAGAAGCTCCAGAGAAGCTCTCCAAGCAGCAG
This sequence comes from Monarcha castaneiventris obscurior, assembly GCA_026261815.1. Taxonomy (NCBI): domain Eukaryota; kingdom Metazoa; phylum Chordata; class Aves; order Passeriformes; family Monarchidae; genus Monarcha; species Monarcha castaneiventris. The sequence goes on from JAMPIT010000481.1 coordinate 1,458,488, forward strand.
GACTTCTCCAGGCACTGTCCTCCAAGAAGTCAGCCTTGCAGAAATGGTGAGTTGTCAGAGGCAGCCTGATGTCCTCAGGCCTTCTCCCCCCGCTGTGGCCGTCTGAACTGGATCAAGACAAGCAGATTGGGATAGGGAAAGAGCAGAAGGCACTTGGGGGGTTGAACACTTAGCCAGACCCGGGTAGTTCATCACTGCCAGAGCTAAGGAGGGCACCTATCAAACACAGATCCATCCTCCCTGCAGAAATTGCCACTTGCTGCAAGCACAGCTTGGCACAGGCTCCTGTCCCTGCTGTGACCATGCACGTCCTTGTTTGCTCCTGTGTTTATCCTCCATGACAATCCTTAGGCACTCTGCTCATCACTCTGGTTCCTCTCTCAGAGTTCTAACTGGGGAAAACTCTGAGGAGTGGAACACCTGGGGAGAGGGTGCTGAGCCACATTTCAGTGTAGCTTATCCTGAGCCACAGAGGCAGCTCTCCATTTCCTGGGCAAGCAGGGAGCTGGAGCGTGGTGAAGGTTGGAAGAGGCTGGAGAACATGTAAACTGTGGGAGTTGTGGGTACTGAGAACAGAAGCGCCACAACAGCCCTGCCCAAGAGCATCACAGATGTCCCTGCACCTGCAGTATGATCAATATTGGCATTTTCAGAGGGCCTGGCTTTCAGTGTTTGCAAGGACAAACAGAGAGGGTGTCAGCCGAGGTTTGCTGAGTGATATGGTGACACTGGGAACTGAGAGATGAGACTGCAGGACCTGGACCTTGCTCCTGGTCATGGGAACTCAAGCCCACGTACACACCCACACAGATTCTTCTGTTTTGGCACAGGTTTTGCTTACTCGACCTCCACAAAAAACTTGAAAGAGCAAGTGAAAAGAGGTTTTGGTGAGGCTGCAGGCAGGCTGTGGGGGTAATTAATAGGGATCGCAGGAAGGGTTGGTGACATCTCCAGGTGGGCAGGGAAAAGTCAAGTCAGAACGTGTGGTGAGCCTTTCATGACAGCTGATGGAGACAATGATGTCCTGGCCCAGGTACTCCTCTAGAAATACACCCACCCAACCAGTGTGTGCCAGGAGCCTGCATGAATAAAGTCTTGCATGAGTAAAGGCCTGACTAGGGGACAAGGAATTCGCAGGGTCTTATCTTGGTTGAGCCACTGAATCATGACTTAAAAGGAGACAAAAAACCTCCTGCACTACAAATCAGTGCAGCCAGAAAATAGAGAGTACATGAAGGAGAAATTTCCTGGGAAAATGAATAAAAACTTGATAGAGCTGTTGACCAGAACCATATTAAGCAGCACACTCTGGAGCTGTCTGTCTTGTTCCCACTGGCAAGAAGTGTCCCAGTTCAGCCAGGCCCCCTGGAACCCAGGACACACTGCAGAATGGCTCACCTGGGCTTTGCCTCCTCTGCCACAGGCATCCCAGAGGATTTCCAACCAGCTGCATGGAACCATTGCCCTGGTGAGACCTGGCTCCAGACCCTGCCTCCTGGAAAGGAGCCCTTCAGGGGCAGCAGTGTCTCCACCAGCGAGGAAGACTCCTCTCCCTCCCGAGCGTGAGCACAGCCCCGGCCTCGAGGCGTGAGTACCAGCTTTGGGGCCATGGTGTGGGCCTGACCCATGGCCCATTGCAGCTGGCCCTCAATGGATGGATGGCCAGCATTCACTGTGTCTGCCCACCTTTCTCCCCAGACTTCCCCCACAGCCTTGGGAAGGGGGGGGATCTCCCAGTTGGCACCAGTAAAAAATGACTGGAATCCAGCCCAACAAGATCAGCCTCTCATTATTCCAGCTCCTCAGACAGACCCACAAAGTGAACCAGGTGCCCCCATATCCAGGCAGGACTGTCCCAGGCAGGCTGCAATTCCTGCTCCTCCTTATCTATTCTAATGGGCTTTCCTGCAGGGCTCAGTACTTCCCAGGCTTATCCTCCCCGATGATTTCGGGAGCACAGAGCAAGGCCAGTGAGTTTGTCTGTAGAGACAGTGAATTTCCCGGGGTGTGAGTAGTTCTGCTGAGCATTTCTGGGAACAGCTGGCACTCATGGAAGTGGCCAAATAACCACGAGCAGCTGGGACTGGGCTTGCAGGGCGGGTTCCTGCACTGTACCAACCTTCCTAGGATGGCTGTAAAACTCTCCCACTGAGTGAGATCAGGGGTGGGTGGGCTGTTCCTCTGTCCTGGGGGTCTTCGGGCACTGAGAAAGCCCAGGGGGGTGGTTAGGATGTTGCTGCCTGCAATACATTGTTCAAAACGTTACTTCTCAGCAGCAGTGCTGATGTGAGAGGTCACTGCATCCTTACCCTCACTCAAGCCCCTGCCTTGAGCTGCCGTGGCCCAGGGACAGGGGATTGCTGCTGGGTGGTGGGATGGGAACGGCTTCCTGCCCTGGGTGGAGACCCACTGCTGACTGCCTGACGCCCCAGGCCACCAGGACCCTCCTCCCCAGCACAGAACCCAAAGACAAGCGTGATGTGTTGGCCAGGAGCTGCAACAGGGCATGGAAAGAGCAGGAGAGACCACACACATCCCTGCAGAGCTGGGAAACCATGGGAAAACTCTAATGCTCTAATTTTATTTTTTTACCCTAATGTGATGTAGCTAATGTGATTTTTTTTTTTTCCCCACGCTTTTTTTTATCTTTTAGTTATTTAACAGCAAGCAAACTGGATTCCCCCAAGGTTGCTCCATCCTACGAAAACCTAAAACTGAGTGCCCGGAGAGAGCAGCTCTGCCTGCTCCACAAGCACCTTTCCCTGCACCAGCTGGGGCTGGCGGGTCACTGCGGCCCTGCTGACCGGGACGGCAGCAGCTTCCCCAGCCACTTGCTCCGGACCAAAGCTGCCGAGGGCAGGACGCGCTCCCGGGACAGCTGGGAAGACCACGCAGCCTTGCTGAAGCTTCCTGCCACCATGGTGTACGTGAGGGACCAGCAGCTGGAGGAGAAGCTGCACCTCCTCAAGCACCGGGAGCGGCTGCAGCATCTCCTGCAGCAGCAGCAGCAGCAGCAGCAGCAGCAGCAGCGCCAGCGGGCGGACGGCGACACAAAGCCCCCGGCCGGGGAGCGGCCCCTGTCCCCCTGGCTCGGCATCGCGGCAGCCTGCAAGGAGGAGAGGGCCTTCCTGGAGGATGCTGCGGATGGGAAGGGAGAGAAGGAGCTTTGGCTGAGCCGGGACCGCTGCGAGCTCCGAGCAAAGGTGAAGGAGGCGAGGGACGATGATGCGGACGCGCCGCTGGACCTGTCCGACTCCGGCCGGGGCAGGACGGACTGGCACGGCCGCCGGGAGCTGCGGGGCTGCGGCAGCCCCCGGGAGAGCCCCGGGGACAGCCCGGCTGTGCCGGCAGCCCGCGGGCCCGGCGGGGCACACAGGGCACAGCGGGACGAGCCGCGCTGTCCCTACCACTGGCCCAGTGACACCCGGGCCCTGGCTGCCAAGGAGGAGGAGGAGGAGGAGGAGGAGGATGCAGCTGTGGTGAGTACAGCTCGTGTTGGCATCGACTGCAGCCCCTTACCCACCCCAGGGTGTCCAGCACTGCTGCTGGCACCATTGTGACCAGCATTAATGTCCTGTGGGAGGGTGGGTTTTATACGTGTGAAGCCAATTTGCACTTTGCTCAGTCCTGCCTCTCATTCCCCACCTCCCCTCCAGCTCCCACAGGGTTTGCACCCAGGCCCAAGGGCAGGCAGTGCCTGTGCCCCCTCCCGCAGGCTGCTGCAGGAGCTGCTGGGCTCCCTGCAAACACACCACAGTGCCCAGTGATGCTCGTCCCCGTGGGTGTCACAGTCATCAAGGAAGGGCTGAGGACGATCCTCTCCTGCCTGGTGACAGCAGCATTTGTGCTCCCTGTCTCCCTGTATCCCACAGCTCACGCTCTCACGGGCATATCTGACAAACAACTCCACACCAAGTGACCCAGAGGCCCTTCCCGAGGCTGGGATGAGACGGGATGTCAGTGCACAGAAGGGAGAAGCAGGTAAGAAGCCCCAGGCGAATGTGACATTTGAGAAGGCAAGAGTGAAAGGTGCCTTTTGGTGAAGGCATTTCCCAGCCCAGAGCTCTCCACTGGGCTCTGCACACACCTGCAAAGCCACCTTCCAGGGACAAAGTGTTCCTGGCTCTCAGCTCTTCTGGGCCATTGGGAGAAATTTCAGGTTTCACAATTCTGTCCTTGGGAGCTCAATTTTCCACCCTAGATACATCCAAAATTCAGGTTTGCAGGACTAGCACGGGAAAACCACCCCTGCCTGTCCTCTTGCTCCAAAGTGTGTCCTGTGATGACACAGCACATAGGGCTGAGCACGGAGCCAGGGATGCTGGTGCCCCTAGCAGGTAGATCAGGATGGTTTCCTCCCTTTCCCTGCTCCATTCCCCATAAGAGCCCTTCCAAGGCTTTTTCCCTGCCTGACCCCCACGGGACACAGGTGCCAGGTTTGTCCAGGCGGGTGGGAAGCAGCAGCCATGGGGATCGGAGTGGGAAGCACGTCTGCTGGGAGCTGCTCAGTACCAGCATTACTGGCTTGGCCAGAAAGTTGAGCTCGCCTGGATTAGTTGGTCTGGGCGTGTCAGAGTGGTTTGGGAACACTCTCCGGAGCAGGATTTTTCAAGGTGGAAAAAAAAAAAAAGGGAGTCCTCTGTGATTTACATGCTAAGGAGATATCATCATGGCAGAAGAATTTCAACTGATTACATTCTGGGTGTGGGAATACAGGACTTTCTTCAGTTCTCACCTTCAGGTTGACACAAAGCCCAGGAAAAAATACACAAATATTTCTGCACTTTCTAGTGAGCCTTAACCTGCAGAAGGATAAGGTGAGGATGGGATCAGGCTGCACAGAATCCAGGAGTGCCTGGAAGCAGCATCATCTGCTCTCCCACCTCTGCAAGGGCAGCAAGGGGGGCTGCCCTGCTGAGCTCCATCCTGGCTAGACCTGGGTGTCTAGCAACAAGTATTGAGCTCCTGGGATGCCCCTGTCCATCAGAAGAGCCCCCAGCCCTTTCTGCCCACCGTGGCCAGCCCAGGTGTGTTGCTGTGAGTGCAGACAGGGTGATGCCACCACCAGCAAGGCTTGGCCCCCAACCCATGCAGATTCAGCCTGTGCAGAGGTCAGGTGTGTGGAGGCACATGTCTGGGGCTGTGCAGCCCCAGGGTCTGTGTACAGCACGATGCTTTTGCTGGGAAGGGAAGTATCTCCCCAGCCTTTCCTTCCTCTGCTCCTCAGCAGACACTGGGGATTGTCCCTTTTGGCCTCTTCACCCCAACACGCTTCTCCCCGCCTGGGGCTCAAACAGGAAGATGCAGTCTGGGGCTTAAATCCCCACCTGTATGTAGCCACAGATGTTGGGACAGCTCTTGTGACCTTGGCATAGCAAAGTTCAATGGATACAGATTTCCTGGGAGCTGGTTCCCAACTGAGTCTTGTTGGATCACCCCTAAACATTCATTCCAGGCCATGTAGCTTGCAGTGCCTCTGCTGCACATCACAGTTTGTCGCTGAAGCTGTTTCCTGCCTCAGTGGTTCTGTGAGCCTGGGCCAGTGGCTCTGTATCTGCTCATGAGCTTGTCAAGTCTCTCACCAGCCAAAAAACCTTCTTTTTGTGTTTCCTTAGATGACAATGATGCCGAGTCTGGGAAGCAAGAATCGGATGAGCCAGACACGACGGACAGTGAGGTTTGTTTGTTCTCTTCAGCCATCAGCTTAGGCTGCCGGGTCCCAGAGACATGAGACAGGCTGTCCCAGCCCAAGCTCCCTCCAGGAGGTGATGGCTCTTCCTGCACCTGGTGCCAAACCTCATTCCCACCCTGTTGCACAACTTGCTGCTGAGGGACAGAAGTGCCACTCTTTCCAGCCAGTCAAGAGTGTTTATGAACAACAGCATTTGTCATCACTCCCTAGCAATGGTCACAAAGGTCCCTGGCAATGCCACCAGCTCCCTGGGAAAGCCAGGGTAGTTTGTAGACTGACTGTTCTTCTCATTGGTGTAGGAGAAGTATGAAGATGAGATCCTACAAGAAGCTGAGGCTGATGGGAAATACTTTTGCACCAAAGACAAAGCCCATGTGCAGCAGAGGAAGAGAAAAAGAGGACAGGATCCCTGGATAAAAGGTAGGGAGGAGGAGTTCCTTGGGGCATCAGCTCAGGGCTACAACTTCTGCTGCTTCCAGAAGGACTCCTGTGAGAAATGCCTGAGGACACTGAGGGAGAGGAGGTTTCTCCTCCGTGCTCCTCTGAGCCATGTTTTGGCAGCACTCATATCTCCAGCCAGAGGAGGCCCTGCTAATGGTTAGCCAGGGCAGCCTGGTCAGGGTGACCAGGAGAGCACTGCAAGCACCTAAGCTAACAGAGCTTAGTCCCTTGTGTTTGCTTATCTGGTCGGGGAGGTGGTGACTGGGGAAGGCCAAATTCCCAGGGGTGAGTTATTGACATTCAGAGAAAGGTTTCTGCCCGTTCTGTTGATCTTCCAGTGTGGCTGTGGAGGTTTCCCTGCTGACAGAGGAATGTGTTGTAGCCATGTTTCCTACAGGTGAATAAGTAGAAAACTGCTCCTGATAAGGGCAAGGATAAGACAGTTTGTCTGTCAGGCCTTAAAAAATGCTCTGTCAGAGAAACCCCGCTGCTCACCCGCTCTGTACTGGTGGTAAAAACAGGGAAGGGTTGGCCCAACCATAAATGTAGAGAGGGCTATTGCTTAAGCTTGAAGGGAATTTGTTTAACAGCCCGACCTTCAGAGGGCCCTGCTCGCTCAGGGGACACCACCACAGCTGGGTGACAAGAGGATTTGCTGTACAAAACCAGGCCCTTGGAGCACTGGGGAGGAAGCTGCCCTGTGTAGCCCAGGGCAGACACATACAACCCTCCAGGACTGGATGGGGATGTCCCAAGTGAGGGGTGGGTGCAGCTGTGGCAGGAATGGGATGATGGAGGGACATAGCACCTCTCTCAGAATGCGGTGTGGGCCATGAACCACACTGGAAGGGGAAGAAATCCACGGAATGCATCCTACTGCTCTGGGTGCCCTCTCAGGGAAGCTCCTGCACCAGGTCAGCTCTCTGCCTATTTCACTCCACATATTGCTTTGTGCCCAGGATCACAACAGCCTCCCCTGGATACCCACACATCTCACATCTGAGGGGTTTCCCTTCATCTTTGCTTTGCTGAGCTTTGCTTCCTCCTGCGCTGCCCCTGTTTCGGGATGAGGCCATGCTGAGTCCAGAAGTGTAAATCCATTTCTCTGTGGTTAACTCCTGCTGTCACCTTGCTGTTTACAGGGGCTAAGAAGTCGATGAGGGGAAGAAAGAAAATCAAAGTGGAGCAATGCCCAGTGGGGATCACAAAGGAACTGGAGGATTGCTCTGCTTCCCACAATGATCCCTCCAAGGAGAGTTAACAGCAGGGCAGGATGAAGCAACTGCAGACCAAAGGAGAGGGCTCAGAGACCTCAGCATCCTACCCATGCTGGGAGAGTGAATCCTCCTGTCATGCTGGGCCAGGCAGTGGGGAATTCATAAGGACTCATTAATGAGCAGAGCACCCTGAAAAGCCTCACTCAGTGGCCCAGGGGAGGCTGGGCAAGGATGAGCTGTGCAGGTGACCCCAGGAGCAGCCAGGTCACTGCTGGTGGAGCAGCACAGTCAGTGACCCCTCAGACTGGTGCTAGGAAGAGGAGATGTCTCTTTGCAACCCTCACCCTGCACAGCACCATGTTCTTCCCTGGGATTCCACGCTTGGAGAACGGACTAGCAGACCCCTCTCCCCATGAAGGATGTCCCCGTGGCTGGCTGAGGGGTGGTGATCAAACCAAACACTGCAGAGCCCCATGCCCAAACCTGCTTCAATTAAATCCCTACCCAGGTTTCATACGCATGTGGATCTTCTCTGACCTGGAGAAAGTCCATGGTTTTCTCTTCTGTTTAAGTGAGGAGTAAGCACATGGGCAGACAGGTGGGATGTGTCCCTGGAGAGGGCAGGGAGAAGAGCATGGGAAGGGAGGGCTTGGGTGCTCCCTCTCCCCAAGGTGTCCTGCACTGCCTGGAAAAGGCCAGTGTGCGAGACCCAGCTGTGGCTCACAGCAGAGCACCAGCTCAGCAGTTTGCAATGACCTTAGCAGGACTGCTGGGAGCTGTTTTTAACATGGATAAACTCTTCTTAGTAATTTTTTTCTGATGGGATGAGATGGGAAGGGCTGCAGTGAGCACCCCTGCAGGCATAACATCGATCCAAGTATTCAGGCTGGGTTGTTCCTGGCACAAGGGTGGAGAACAGGCACAAAACAGACGGAGACCAGTGAAGAAGTGCCAGAGCCAATTCCTGCTGTGGTGTCCTCCCACTCCGTTAACCCGCCGTTATTTCTATTTAAACGTGGTTTCGTTTGCCCGTTCACAAGAACGAAGGCAGAGTGCAGCCAGCCAAGAGCAGCATCCTCTGCCTGTAGCACCTTCCGGTCTCCCCAGCCCTAAAATCTCATTCAGGGAGCCCCGGCTGCGGGGGAGCGGGGGCAGGAGGGTCCAGCACTGCCCGGGGCAGCCTCGCATCCATCCAGACGGGCGGGAGCGCTGCGGGAGCGGGACCGGGACCAGGAGCGGGAGCGGTGCGGGACCGGAGCCGGGAGCGGTGCGGGCGGTGCGGGACCGGAGCCAGGAGCGGGAGCGGTGCGGGACCGGAGCCGGGAGCGGGAGCGGTGCGGGACCGGAGCCGGGAGCGGTGCGGGACCGGAGCCGGGAGCGGGAGCGGTGCGGGACCGGAGCCGGGAGCGGTGCGGGACCGGAGCCGGGAGCGGTGCGGGCGGTGCGGGAGGTGCGGGAGGTGCGGGAGGTGCGGCGGGCGGGCAGTGCCGCCTGCTGGGCAGCGCCGGGCCGGGCCGGGGCCGCTCCCCGGATCCCGGGGGATGAGGTTCAGCCTCCCCGGGGCACAGCAGGTCTGTCCCCGATGGCTGTGGAGCCACGGGAAGGGGAGCGGTGACAGCCGGCAGCTCCGGCAGCGAGGATGGAGCGCGGATGTCCCGCAGGGCTGCTGCTGCTGCTGCTGTCAGGGAACTTCACAGGAGCGAAACTTTCCCAGGCTGAAAAATTATTGAGACAGCTGTCCTCTTCCTCCTGTCTTCACCGTTTGGAAGAGCTCGTTGGATGAGCTCATCCTGGAGAAAAAGAGGCTCAGGGGAGACCTTTTCCCTCTCTACAACTCCCTGGAAGGAGGTCGTAGCCAGGTGGGGTTGGTCTCTTCTCCCAGGTAAAAAGTGACAAGACAAGAGGAAAACGGCCTCAAGTTGCACCAGGGGAGGTTTGGATTAGATGTTAGGTAAAAAAATTTCACTGAAAGGGTTATCAAGCACTGGAACAAGCTGCCCAGGGCAGTGGTGGGGTCACCAGGGTTGCAGGGCTGATTTATCCTGGCTCAAAGCATTGATCGGATCACGGCCATGGGGAATGAATCAGGATCACCACTAACGCCTTTCCCTCTCGGTCCTGGGCAGACAGCACAGCGTCTGTCCCTTCTCAGACCAGCTTACAGGGCAGAGCAATAACCCACTGAACACAGTGGTGAACCGGATAAATCTGTCTTTTAAAAATATCCCAGCAAGGAAAAAAATAAAATGGAGGGCTGGGGGAAAAAAAAGGAGAGAAGTTGAAATGTCATCCCACAAAGAGGCCTCTCAGACCATAGGGAGGTTGCTTGGGATGGGAGAACTGAAGGACGGAGGGAAATTTCATGGACTAGAAAATAATCAGCTCCCTATGACAATCCCTTGATAAGCAAAATGTGCAGAAATCCTGCCAAAAATAAAGAAGTCCTCAATTTTACTTTTTTTCCCACTAAGATTTTTTTCTTCACAATGCATGACACCACCACAGAATCCACCTTAAATTGTTTGGCTTTTAATACTTTTTGTGTTGCCTTTCTTCATTAGATGTTTTCACCCGTATCTCGTGCTGGGTGTGTTTGAGGGGCTGGCAGGGACACATTTCACTGTTAGGGCAATCCCAAATCTGAAAAAACAAAAAATAGTTTTGTCAGCTCTGAGCAAAGTGCTCCTCTGAGCAAATTGTTGAAATAAATTAAACTTTATGTGCTGCACTTGATCCAGGCCTGGAATTTCTCTGCTCCTACCATCCCCTGGCTTGCTGTTACCTCCTCACCATGTTACAGAAAGAAGAATAATCACTGAGGTCCATTAATTCTCAAAATTATGTTTGTCAGTCTCTTGTTCAAGTCATTCTTGACAGGTAAATGCATGTATTGATCTCGTGATATGCATGCAGCCTCAGACTTGAATTCTTTTGCTGTAAGGAAGAAATCTGAGCCCTGCAAGCAGCTCTGGAGCTCTGCAGAGGTTTCCACATGAAGGTTCAGTCCTGCCTGAGGTGCCGTGTTTGCAGGAAAAGTGTTCAGCCCCACGGGCTCATCCTGCCTTCCCTGGAGCACAGCAGCCTTTTAATGACTCCACAGGAGTTTGATTAATGACTCCAAGTGGCATTTGTGTACCAGACCCAGCAGTCTCTGCTTTTTACAGAGTTAATCCATTCTGTTGCCACACTTCCGTTCAGTATGACGGTTTTACACAATAATCTTCAAAAATGCACTGAAATTACCCTTAGAGTGCATGAGTTACATCCCACAGAGCAACAGAGCAGAAGGGAAACTGTCCCAAGAGCAGCTCAGTACTTCTGGGAGGCTGGCAGCTCACGTTTGTTTTGTTCAGACAAATTACAGCTCTGATGTCACCAGTGATGTGGGTAGGATATCTGGGCCAGTGAAGTGGTTTCCCAGAGGAAGGGGTTCAGAGCCCAGCTTGGGTTCACCCAGGTCAGGGGCTGGATTTGAAACTGCACAGAAATCTGGGAGAGCGATGATGTCACCGTTTCTGCTCACTTTTAGTCCTTCAGAAATAGCAACGAGTGGTTCCCTTAATGCCTGTCAGGCCAAACAATTCCGGTAACAGACAACTGCAACTATTTTGCTTCCTGATGCTCAAGAATCTGCACATGCTGAATCATCCTCACAGCACAGAGCGCTGCTCTCAGCTCTCAGACCCTCCAGGCCTCCCTGTGGATCAGCCTCCCACCAAACTCACCAGCAAAATGATATTTTCTGCTTCTCTCTAGGGTGAATTTGTAAAATTTTGTAAGAAGTAAATTTGTGGGAGTTGAGCTGTGAGTATAAATCTCCATCTCAGGGGGGAAAAAAAATCTCCCAGCACATAAAGGTTCCTCTGTTGCGTGTGTAAGGGAGACAGTCCTGGGCAGGGAAGTAGGAAGTCCCACAAGCTCAAAGCAAGAGGGAACTGTGCTGGGAGCTCAGCTGGCTGCAATGCAGGAACCAAAAGCTCCAGAAATAGAGATATGCACATCAGATTCTTCCCCCTCACTACCTTCTGCTGTGGCATTGCCTTCATGGCAACAGATAACTTGAAGGTGATTTAATCCATGCCCTTTTCATGAGCCTGAACACCACCTTTTCTGCAGTGAAATGCTTTTAGCTGAGATCTGGTCTGTCAGCAGTGCCCATTTATAGTGCTGGCTTTGGAAGCACAACTTCACTCCTCAGTCCACCACAGGAAAACTCATTCCAAGCATTACTGAAGTCTTGCTTCAATCCTGTTTTGGGGATTTAAGTGGGATGGGCATTTTGTGTAGGTCCTTCCGAGGGTGAGGTGTGCCCTGAATGTGTGAAAAGGGCAGAAAAAGGACCCTGGCAGTCTCACACGTGCACAGGCAGGAGCTCAGAGGGAACGGGGACAGGGACAGCTTGGGTGCTCAGAACAGCACAGGGACAAGCCTTCACACTTTTGAAAGGAGGCTGTGAAGTTGTGGATAGATTTAGCGAATCCAGCAAGCAGTAGCAATTCTTGGAAGGGAGAGATTTGGGGAGTTCCTTTGCTCCTTTATCTCAAGCAAAGTTTGCTGTAGGAATTTTTGAGCCAGAATGCAAGTTCCTCTTGCAAACCTTGGGTATCAGAGCTTTCTGCTCTGCCTCGAACATTGCCACCAACACTTCAGGAGTTCCCCAGGCTGTGCTGCACACCCTGCTCATACCAAACTTGCTGCTGGATGTGCTGATCTCCAGCGGGATCTCTCCAAAAAGCACATTCTCCAAGATTCTGCCATGAAAATTATTGATTTATTAATAACAGCGTTTAGTGCAGCACCACGTGCTTCAGGGAAGAGAGTTTGATTCATTCATTCACAAATCCTCCCGTAAACACCACGCAACATTTTCATTACTCAAGCACAGGGCCCTCCTGAGCGCAGAGAGATATGACTAAATCAACCAGGTCCATGTCTTTTAAATACTCTGTGTCATGCAGGAGAACCTGAGTCACTCTCCGAGGCACACAGGGCTGCTGGCAATGTTTGCCTCCTGAGGAGCAGCAGCTGATTTTGCTGTAACTGTGGATCTGCAGCGAGAGCAGAGGATTGTGTCAGCCAGCAGGGCGAGCACATGGCAATCCAGGGAATACTGATACTCTGCTCCAGAAGCAGCCTAAAGAAACCAGGACTCCCAACCGGAACCCACTGGAGGCAGATGAAAACCATCGCAGGCTGCAGAGCTGGTGGCACTGACAGCTTGAGTCAAACCTGTCTCACGGGTTTGGGATGCAGGAGGAGAGCGGCGGGGATGGATGTGCCAGCAGGGAGCAGGAGTGGTCCAACACGTGAACGTGGTTGGGAAGGGTTTCGTCATTGCACGTAACACAAGCAGGGAATGGCACCTCCGGGTGTGTTCTGAGAGACCAAAAAGGAGGGGGAAGATGAGCTTAGGAGAATGTGTAGTCCCAAAAACTGGTCTTTATATGGATGTGGTGAGTGTGAGGCTGAGCTCCAAAGACTGCTGGTGCCCCCAGGGGTGCTGACTTTAAGAGAGAATTTAAAAGGGGGAAACTATGATAGGAAATTTGGGACAAAGATTAAAGCCTGCTCAGGAAAGAGGAGACAGTAAGTTCTGGATGCACATTGCACTTCTATGTCATCCTCCCAGACTTCCAGAGACCATCCTGGTCCCCTGTGAGGCCTCCTGGACCCCCATCCCCACCCTGTTTAGGCTGGAAAAATGTGTACAGCAATTTCTGGTGCCTTATCTTAATACCAGCATTTCCTCCAACTAGAAGCTGCACTTCTGGTTCCCAGCCTAAATATACTTATGACCTGTTTATCTTTGCTTGATTTGGGGCCATGATTTTGCAAAAAATATAACAGCCAGCCCACATATGCACTTTAAAATGCTGTCTCATATCAGATGCTTAGACCAAATCCTGCAGTTCTTGCATGGAGAAAAATCCTTGTGACCTTGGTGACTCTACTCCCCAGACAGTATTGGAATAAGGATTTGCAGGCTTGTCCTGTTTCACACGAGCTCCTTATTCCAGCAGCCCCTGACTGCTCAGACACACATCCAAACATCCCAGGGCTTCCTTTAAGGCAGAGCAGAAGCTCCAGGAGCAAAATGAGTGTGAGTTGAGTGTTGGTGATTCAGAGTAACATTTTACATCTGTGCAATAATGTTGCTGCAAATGCATAATTGCCTGCTTTCCTCCTTGTCCAGGGATTTTGTGGCGGTTAAGGCTGGAAAAGGCTTCAGGCAGAACTCGAAGCTGCTGTGCAGCAGCAGGGTGGAGAGTCCAGCCTTTCTCCAGAACAGCCTCCCTGTGCATGAATGAGAGAACATTTATGAGCTTGGGCTTCCTGCATCCCCCCACTCCAGGGATTCCCCTGTTGCAGAAGACAGGGAGAAAAGGTTGTTCAGGGTTGTACCCAGTCGCTGACTTTTGTGGGAGTGATGCTGATGTACCATTAGTCTGTTTTAGCATCAGATCCCCTGAAACACAGCACTGTGCTCACTGTACTCAAACACTGTGAGCTGTCAGACATAGATAAAAGCTCCCCAACATTAACAGCAGCAACACTCCAACCGCTAAATTCAGCTTTGAAGTTAGCAACCCACTAAGCCATGGAGGCTGCTCCTTTCTGCGCTGACTCAGTGGGACGATTTACATCCCACAGCTATTTTTACAGGGAAAGAATGAGAAAAAAGCCACACTTTTATTTTTCAAAATCCAGTCTTGGGTTCTAGAGAATTGTTTGCAGCAAGCCTAGATAGGTTTCCATGCCTATTCATCCCCTGGCTTATTTGATGAGCTTGCCAGCAGGAAGGATTTTAATTCCTTTTTATCCCAAACTATTTTTTCCACAGCTGTGATATGAAATGGTTCTGCCAAATAATTTAGGCTCGAAATCTGACCTATATTGAATAGTATAAGATGCTGAGCAGGTTCTTGGGATTTTAAGGGCAGAGTTTGTATTCCACTGTAGGATTTTTAGTGGAAGCCTGCAAGAAAACATTGTCTTACGTCTTCTATCTTAATCCTATTATTATTATTGTTGTTGTTGTTATTATTATTACTACTACTATTATTATTATTATTAAATGCTACTAATACTACAAGACATGTTGATGGCCCACTTGCAACAGCATACAAAAATGGATCTTGTGAAACAGCCATATGAAAAGACATAGAACCTCTATGCGTTTTATAGGACAGTTTCAAAACCTATCTTTCACTCAGTGCCCATATTTCAGGCCATATCATCAGACACCAGTTTTGTTGCTGGTGCAGACTGCAAGCAACATTAAGAGTCGCCATGTGGCTGCTTTAAGCCTATTTGGCAAAAGAATTCACCACTCTAAGGGTTCAGTGCTGCAAATACAGTAATTGCAACTTTTTAATTGCAAACATCTCAAATGGCAAATTTGGTCTGTACTTTAAGATATGTACTGCGTGGGCAAAATCCTGCTTGGGAGCACAAGCTGCTTCAGGGCATGAGAGGTGGGAAGCATGGGAAGTCTTCATTTCGGTTTCAGAGGAACACAGAGGCCACCCGCACCCACACACTGCTGTTCTCAGCTCCAAAGGCTTCCTCACGCCCAGCACAGCTCCCAAACCTCCCCTTCCAGGCCCAGTGGCACGGACACTGTCAGGGCACATCAACGTCCTCCGAGGAAAGGAAAGCACAGAGCTTTCTGCCTTGGCAGGCGGTCAGAGCATCATCCCGGGATGTGACAGACACGGGTTCAAGTGCCTGAGGGGAATGTTTATCCCGTGCAGTATTAAACACACCACTCCGGGAAGCAACGTATTGCGCAGAGATGCCTTGAGTCACTTTGTGGAGATAAATACTAAGTTTATGTCCTCCCAGCCCCGGGTCTGCCTTGCCCATATACGGCCCAGGATCAGCACTGCCTTGGCTTTGCTTCAGGAGCTGGAAGCGTGGGGATCCATCCCTCCGCGGGGGTTTCGGGGCTGCTGGTGAGTCTCAGGGCTGTGCACGGGGGTCTGTGCCCTGGGGGTCGGCACTTTGGGGTCCCCCTCAGCCCTGCAAGCCAGAGGGTCGGGTCCCCGGCCGCTGGGATGGAGCAAGAGGATCGACGACCTCCATCCGCTTTTACAGGAGCGCTTTGACGCGCATCAATGCCGGCGATGGGTTTAGCAGATGTGTCCTCCTGCCTGCAGGAAGGCCAGGACCTCTTGGGAGCAGGCGGCCACCAGTGTTACTGATGGCTCGGGTGGGGGAAATGAGGGGAGGAGAAGTTTTTAAAAAAGTCACACAAAGGGACACGGTGGGTGGTCGTGGGGGGACACGGCGGGTGGTTGCATGGGGACACCGCGGGCGGGGGGCTGCGGTAGGGAAGCAGCCGAGGTAGGAGACGGAGGGGCCGGAGAGGCTGCCGGGGGTGCCGGGGTTACCGGGGGTGCCAGGGTTACCGGGGGTGCCGGGGCTGCCGGGGTTACCGGAACTGCCGGGGTTACCGGGGCTGCCGGGGTTACCGGGGGTGCCGCGGCCCCGAACCCGCGGGGCTCCGGCGCTGCCCCCGCCGGCGGCGCCAGGACCCGGCACGGCCCAGCGGGCCGGGGGCGGGGCCACGCGCGGGCAGCCAATGGCCGCGCGGCCACCGCCGGGTTCATTTGCATTCGGGCGCGACGCAGCCAATGAGCGCGCGAGCCGCCGGCCGCGCTGCGCTCCAGCCGCCCCGCCCGGGCGGCCGCGGCTCATTCGGAGAATGGCCGCGGCCACGGCGTGCGGCTCCCCGCCTCCCCGCCCGCCCCGCGAGCAGCCGCCGCCGCGCAAGCGGGGCGACTCTCGGCGGCGGCAGGCCGCCCTCTTCTTCCTCAACAACATCTCCCTGGACGGGCGGCCGCCCTGCCCGCCCGCCGAGAAGCCGCCGCTGCCCGCTGGCCCGGGTGACGGGGAGGAGGCGGCGGCGGAGCCGGCCGGAGCCCCCCCGCGCCTGCTGCCCCCGCCGCCCGTATGCCAGCCGCCGCCCGCCCTGCTGCTGCCCGGCGTGCCCGCGCTCGCCGCCGCCGGAGCCAAGGGGGATGCGGACCCCACCCGTGGGGGCATCTTCCTGCCGCAGCTGCTGCTGGGCGGCCCGCTGTGCCCGCCGCCCCCGGCCCCGCCCGCCCTGCCGGGGATGCTGGCGGCCCCCAAGCCGGGCGCCCCGGGGCTGCTGAGCCCCACGCAGAGCGCGGCGGGCGGCGGCTTCGCGCTGGAGGCGCAGCGGCAGAGGTGAGTGAGGGGACGGGGCTCGCCGGGCCAGCCTCCACCCCCGCCCCCGGGGCGCTGACCCCGCGGGGCGTGGGAAGCGCCGGGACCCCCCGCGGCCCTGGGAAGAGCCGGACTTTCCCAGGGCCCTCGGCCGGCCGGCGGCTCCGGGAGGGGGGAGCGGGGCATGGGAAACGGGCGCCCCCGGGGAGAGCGGCCGTGGGAGGCGGCGCCGGCCCCGCGGCGGCCCCGGGAGGCAGCACCTGCCCCGGCGGCCCGGCCAGAGGTGCGCGGGGATCCGGCCGGGGAGCGCTGCGCGCTCGGCCCGCGCTGCCGCCGCCTCGGGCCCGGGGACGCGGAGGATGCCCCGGCCGGCGCAGCGGCGGATGACGGGCATCTGCGGAGGGCATCGCTCGCTGAGGCTCTGTCTGCAGGTCTGCGGTACCCTGAACCCTGCCTCCTGCTTTTCCCCAGCCCGGTTTCTGCATTTCTGTGTTTCCAGATGAAGCTGGCAGGGTCACTGCTAGGCAGGACGCTTCCTCCGTGCAGCGGCCACACTGCTGGTGTCGTTCCTTCTGCTCTCTGCTGCTTGTCTCTGCAACTGTGTATTAATGAATGCTTGTGCACAGGGAACTTGGAATCAGCCTCGGGGGAGGATGCTCTGGCCTTCAGAGAAGGATTACTATTGCATTTCCAAGGGACTTCTGTCAGGCTGAAAGTGTTGGTTTTCTAATCGACTGGAAGGCAGGCTCTTGCTCAGATCTTGGGGATTTGAGCTCTGAAAGAACTCTTTTCAGGCCGTTTCTTGCATAAACAGCCCTGTAAAGTGAGCTGGCCCTCTGAGCCTGCGGATAGGCAGCGGTGTCAAAGGCTTTAAGTCTCCGTGGTCTTTACTGTGGCTTCGAGAGCTTTGTTAGTGAGCTGAAATAGAGATGTTGTCAGTGCTTTAAAGCTGGGGAGTTTGCTAATGCAGTTGATGGGTATTTTCTTTCAGTGTGCATCTCACAGTGGAGATGTCCTGTGTATCCCCCAGCTTGGGGGTTCAGGTGAATTTGAAGAGGAGTAGGTGTTTGTCAGCAATGTGGGGGTCCTCATGTGTTGTTCCTCCTGGGGTGTTTTCCTTCTTGAACTGTTATTTACCACTCATTGCTTTTCTTGTCATGGAACACACCTTTCCCTCCTTGTTTGTTGGAGAAATTGAAGCTGGGGCTGTCAGCTGGGTGCCCTGTATGCACAGATTGTGCTGTTGTGTGCCGCTTGTTGAGCAGGAAAGCCTGGAGTGAGGGTGTTGGCTGTGGAACAGTTCCTTCCCAGCACTCCTGGTCTACAAAAGCCAGCACAGGAGGTGCTGTGTGATTTAATTTCACTGATTTAATATTAATAGGCAAAGCTCTTGAGGGCAAGTTTTGCATCAAGAGTTTTTAAGCACAGTTCACTTTGTGGATGTGGCCTTCGTTGTGCCTGTGCGTACAGAGTTCTGGAACTGTGATCCTTCCCCTCCCCATGCCGAGTCAATAGGACACTAAGAAAATATTCCTAGGATCTTTTCATTTGATGTCCTTCCTGCCTCTTTCTTTGGCATCAGGTTTGAGCTGTTCCACTACAGTAATTTGAATCAATCTGGCTGAAAAGAATGATGAATCAGAAATAAAAGGTAGAGAGAAGTGCGAGGGGCAATCAAGGGAATCAAAAGGCTTCTGTCTGAGTAATGGCAAAACAAACCATGATTTTTTTGCTTGGAAGAGTTGGCTGGAAGGGTATATTGTATTGATCAGTTTGTGTACTGCTTTTAAGGGTGATTTGGAGTGAGAGTTCATCTGGTTTTCATCTTGAAAGAAAAAGAGCATCCGCTGAAGCATCAAACAGAAGATCCACATGTTTACACAGATACACACTGTATCTGATAAAAGGCCAGTTTTGTGCTGCCTGTGGGGATGTGTTAGACCCAATGTATCTCATCCCAGTCACACTGGGCACGGGTGGGTTACATGGACAACTACAATTTCACTGTCAACTTACAAGATGAGGGACTTAGCACTTTCTTTTTCACAGGACAGTTTTCTGCTTTGGTCTGTGACAGAATATCTCTCCGTCCCCACTGAGCAGAGCCATCTCTTCTTGTTGCAAATACACGAGGAGTGATTCAGGGAATCACAGAAGGAATATCCTTCGGACAGTGGTGCTTTTACTCCTTCCCCTTCTGTGTTGGGTGATCTGTTTTCAAAATAAGGTTCTGAAATCAACAGTTGCAAAATAGATCTTCTTTTATTGGGAGTCTGAGAATTATTTTGCCATACAGCGATGTTGCTATTCTAGATCATGAACTGCCTGCATCACGCAGAGGTACAGGCGAGTGAAGTTGGTGGAGGGAAGGGGGAGGTGGAATCTGCACTGCCATCCTGGACTTTTAATCCTCGGTGCCCACTTTTAGGCAGCTGTTCTTTTCAGAGTCCTTTCTGAGTCACTATCAAGAGCTGCTTTGAATTTTCCTCAGTGGAGCCTCCCATAAAGGCACCAGGAGCACTGGCTGCAGGATCTCCAGACTCACTCACTCTGTGTTCAGTGACCAGTCTTGTGCCATGTCCGGGGATTTCATCGTGCTGGGGCCTGCCCCAATCCATGGAGATATCTCTCTGCTATCAGTGTCTCTATCTACTGACAGTATCATTGGACGGAGTTTTGTTACAAAACTTGGTCTTGTTTGACTTGATTGAGAAGTTGCAAGAAGCTGATGAGAGCGGCCAGCGTGGCTCAGGGCAGGGCGTGGTGGCAGCTCTGCTCGAGTTGGGGGTTAGGTATTGGCAACAGGCAGGATGTGCAACACAGCCCAGGCAGCGAGAGATCTGCTCACCTGATGTAACCTGGCGTTCCCTGGAGTTCCTCCATAGCTGTCAGGTCCTTTAGGATGGAAGCTTAGCAGAGGTGGCACCATTCAAATCTTGATGCTCAGTTTCATGGTGCTGCTGTCTGAGCATTATCAACTTTAACCTTCCACTTCCATTTTCCTAAGGAATCTTCAGCTTACAGGATCTTAAATTACAATGCTGTGTTATACCAGCTTGCCTGGTCTGCTTGCCATCCCTCTTCCCTTCTCCTCTTCCATCTTGCTCTGTTCTTTTGTTCTTTCAAAGAACGAGCCTCACAGAAAGCAGTGGAGGGAGGCAGCAAACAGGGAACAAATCGGCATTCACAGATTTTTAATGAATTTCTGCAGCTGGGTCTGAAACTGGCAGAGCTTTCTGGGGAAACAGATAGCAGAGAGCCCTGGAAATAGCCAGGTTATGAAAGCATGAAAAATGGAAACAACAGCCCTGAATGTCAATGCTTGTTGTGCATCTGAGGTTTCATTTATAGTGTAATGTAAAGCAGCTGGTTTTGCCATAATTTGCTGCGTTTTGCTGGGCCTAAGAATAAACACAGAGACTAAATTATTTGTGACTGATGCTTTAATGTCCTTGGAGTTCAGTGGTCAGGGAGCTGAACTGAGTGTTTGTGATAGCTCAGTCATTTCTGATTTATCAGCAAATTTAGGTCATTTTGAAAGTGGGAGTTTAAACAGTAGTTGATAACAGCAACACTTTGGACCTACTCTGCTTTTAAGTGTTAATTGGATGCCAGATTGCTGACATAGGTGTGATCAGATTAGTTCCGTGGGTGGAACAGCAGAAATGCTTAGTCAGGATTTTATACTTATGGTGGTTAATGTGTTGTTTTGTCCTACTGTCATCTTAGCTGCTGTTGTCACTTCAAGAAATAGAAATATTTTTATAGAAACTCCTCTGCTAATAAGCAGATATCGTTGAGATGGATGAAATAAAAAGTCTTAGTTTAAATTTCCAACCTAATTTGGAATAAGCTGGGCACATGGTGCTTTTCAGGAAGCAGCAAGCTCTGTCAGACGTGGCAAGCTTTGACCTTTCAGAGGTGAACAGTAGACGGGGATGTGCTGCTCGGGGCTGAGAATGAACACATTCTAAACCTGAACTTCATTTAAAAGTCAGCTGAAGTGTTAAGGCTGCAATCTCCTCCCCAGGTTGCTTCAGCAGATTTCTCTCATATTCTCGACTGCAGGTGAATTGCATGTTCCCAGTATTAAGTGTTTTATAGCTGCCTGTAGACATTCCCAGCCAGGTATATTAGGCAGAAGAAGTTGTATGCCTGGCAGGAAACCTGGAGATCAGAACATCCATGTCCTTGTATCCTGTGCACCTCTGTGAATGGGTCTGGGTCAGGCAGTCCGAGACACTTCCAACACCAGGGTTATTTGACCTCTTCAATTTAGACAGTCCAGAGGCTTTAAAGTACCTTTGCTCTCCACACAGGAGTAGTCTGTGCACAACTAACTGTACCTGCAGCTGATTTTTACCTGTGGATGGATTCTGCAGCTTTTCAGAGTGATTGTGCAAGAGGCCTGGCAGCGGGTTTTGGGATGCTGTGGGTTTCGGGATGCTCTAGAAGCACTGTTTCCATGTTTTCCTTGCTTCCAGCTCACAGCTCCTCTCCACAGGAGGTGATGAGGGTGGTCGGAATGATGATGTCTTGCTTCAAGTCAAGGACTCATCAGCCAAGAAGGAAAATGCTACTAAATTATATATATATAAAAACCAGAATAACTTAATTTTGGGGATCCCATTCAGACCTCCAGTGAGCAAGTCCTGTAGGAGTGTTACAGTATAGTATATTAAAAGTATTTATTTAGTTATATATAGCATATTAAATCCTGTGTTCTCCTGTTTTCCATCTGTCAACGAGTTAAAGCTGTGAGGCTGTCAGGCTGAGCGAGCTTGAAGATATTTTTGAGCCGCCTTTTGAAGGTTGTTCTGAAGGTTTCTGGCTCTGTAGTTGGAGTTTTAGAAATGCACAATGAAATTTGGGCTCTTTATGAGCACAAAGTATTGTTGATAGAGCAGGTGACAGCAAATGGAGGGTGCTCAGCTAAAGCCACGCAGTCAGCCCAGTTCTTCAGACAGAGCTCCAAATGCCTGACCTTTGGTTTACAGCTGTTGTGTATTTAACGTGCTGTAATTGGAATTCACCTGGAGTTACTGTAACCTACTGTAATAGGAATTCACCTATTCCCTGAAAAGGTGTTAAATGAAGAACCTTCAGCTGGCCCTCTTTTTCACAAGACGTGCTATGTCCGTAAAACTCAAAGCTTGCTCTCAGCTGACGTCAGAGCTGGGCACCTGGCTCATTTTGGAGTCCCCCCAGCATGGGCTGAACTGCTGCTGGTCAGGGCTGCTTGCTCAACAGCATGGACAGATTTGCACTTGCTCTGTCGTGGTTGCTGCAATTTAAGCATAAACTTTTGCCCTGGTGGAGCTACAACCTCTTGACTGTGGGTAGAAGGGGATAACTGATGGAATGGGAAAAACCAGGTGCCCATGAGAACACTGTGGGACCTCTCTAAACTTGCTTTGATTTGGTTTCCTCCAGTTGCCTGTTTTAATTTTCTCCTTTCCAGTTAAAAGCATCTCTTTTTCTTTCCTTTTTTCTTCTTCCTGTTTTTTTTTTTTTAGCTCGGGAGTTTATTGTGCTGAAGGCTTTTATTTAGCAAGGCACATGATGAAATGACAGCATCATCTCTCAGTGAAGTGCATGAATATTTCTAGCATAATGCCCACAGTGTCATCAAGGACGCACTTTGCATTTCACGTGCCTGTTTTGGTCAGCAGTTCAGTGCTGAGTAAGCAGAGCACAAAGCACAGGGGGCAACCAGGTTGGTGAGCTATAAACACCTCCAGAAACGGGGAGAAATTTGGAGAAATGCTGGTGGTGTCCTAGCCAGCACATCTAGTCTGCTCTGTGAGAAGCAGCAGGGATTTCAGAGTGAGCTTTAGGAGAGGGCCGTGGGCACAGCAAACCTTACATCTGGTTTGGTGGTTCTGTCGCAACAGCTGGGCTTTCACAATACTTACTGGAAGGCATTATTTTCTCCTTGCATTGTCTAAACACTGAGCACCAAAACAATGTGATTTATGAAACTCAATGAATATAAAGCTCATTCTCTATTAGTCTTAATCATATGTGGTTGTGAATCAGCAATGAAGTAGCAGCTGCTGTGAAGATTATCTAATTTCTTTCCTTGTTAGTATTTAAAACTCTCCAGGTTTAGTGAGCTTCCCACTTACTCGGCCTCCACCTTCATTCAAATTATACTTCCTTTCTGTTCATTCTCATCTGTTCCATAGGCTGTGTGACACATTCTTCCCCTGCATGTGGTTTTTAGTGGTGTTGGAGGAGTGCAGGATTTTCTCCTGGCTGTTTGGGACCAGCAGGAAAGCCCCTGGTGCCCTTTCAGTTTTGCAAACAAACCTTGAGTAGGAATACAAAGGTGAAGGAATTAGGCCTCATCCTGGGCTCTCACAGAGGGACCTGCTCTGTAGCCTAAAAGTATTTTGAATGCTCATGTGGCTGATTTCAGCTTACCCTTTAAAATGACGATTACTGGATGAATAAGTTAAACTAGCCCTGCTGTGAGACTTGTATTTATTCTCTGGCAGTCTGGTACTTAAACAAATGTCAGAAAGAGCTCCTGGGATGGTGGCCTGCAATCCAAATGCACATCTGTGGTGCCATAAAACAGCGAGTAGCTGACTTTGAGAAGAAGGAGCACTGAGCTGTACACTTACTGTTGGTGATGCAAAGTGTCTTTCTTCTCTGCCATTCAAGGAACATCTGAGCTGAAACCATCCACCCATGAAAATGGCCTGCTTGGTGTGGGGCACTTCATGGCACAGATCCTTTCTGAAGTCATTTGTTTTACCAAAGACACAGTTTTGATGTGATTCAGTGTAAATGCAGTCTCTGGCTTCTTTTGGCTTTAATTACTGAGAACTTGTTGCTACCAGTGAGCTGTACTCAATCTGCTTTTGAGCAGGAAACTCATTAGTGTGAGCGCCGAGGGTGGTGAGGCACAGGGCACTGATAGCAGAACAGGGATGCTCCCACTCACACACTCCAGGATGCAAGCCTGAAATCAGTAATGTCTCCTGGGCTGCAGAAGAAATTGCAGCTGCTAAAAAGTAAGCTTAAAAACCAGGAGTAGCTTTCTTAATCCCCCAATGCCTGTATTTTACCTAGTGAAGCCCAAGCACAGTTGATATCTGTTTATTGTCTTGCCCGTAAGGAATGAAAACAATACAGCTTAATCTTTAAAATATGTCTTGGAAAAACAAAGCTGACAGGTATGTCTTCCTATTGTACACAGAATTTGGGATCTGGATTTCTTGTGCAAATTACCTTTGACAGTTGTTTCTAAGCTAGTACTTCCCAAAACCAATAAATGATTTTTTTTGTCCTTGTTGTATTAATAACTCAGCCTCTTGACAGATGTGATTATACTGAGGCCTGTAAAGGACATTACAAAGGGGCATCACATTAAAATAAAACTCAAGTGAGAAATAGGAAACCAAAATCTATTAGGCCCTAATTTTACACAGTAATTAAAAATCCTTGACCTCCCCCATTCCACTCATCTGTTAGCAGTACGGATGGCTAAAGAGCAACAGAGGATATCAGCCCTGCTGCTAATTTTAGCCCAGTGCCTGGGGTGTGTGTCTGTGTGTGCATGCAGCATCAGCAGGGCCATGGATGCAGCTCCACTGGAAACAAATCCACCCTGCCAGGCCCCTTGGAGGAGGGCTCGGGCCATGTCCAGCTTTGGCAGCATCTTTGAATGCTCCTGTCACAGGGCTCGGGGATCCTGGAGGTGATGAGAATAAGAGATCACAGCATAAATGAACTCGGGGTGCTGTGTTGGTGGGAACAGCTGAATGTTGGTTGAACTCTGGCTGTGTGGGGGGCTCAGAGTGCAGCCCTGTCCCTGAGGGGGATGGGGTTAATCAGCATGGGGGAGAATCACAGATGCTAGAAATTTCCAATTTCACCCTTCAGGAGGCCAGTTTGTCTGTTCACCGGCTGTGGCAGAAATGCAGGAACCAGAATGGCAAAATGGAGAGAAGCTTCAAAGTGGCCAAATGGCAGCTGCATGCAGGCTTAAGAAAGACCACTGGCCACTGTCAGACCCAGTATTGGGGGTTAAGGCCCAACATTAAAGGGTTAAAATGAGATTTGTGAGGGCTGTGTGTTGCAGAACCTGCAAGTGCAGAGTGTGGTCATGGGTGCCCAAAGGAGTGCCTTAGAGGACTGTGAGTGGCCCTGGAGTGCTCCCCTGTGAGTGGAGCAGGAGTGGATGAAGCCACATCTGACAGCACAGGGTCAGCATCTCTTGCATTCAGTATCTGGTAAAGAGGAGTCAACTTGCACACTTCCAACTGCAGCAACATCCCAAACCTTCACCCTTGTCCTCCTCAGTGTCTGCAGGTAGCCCAGTGTGGGTGGGAAGGGGGAAAACACTCTTGGCAAGCCATCAGAAAGGTCAGTGTTCTTTAATCTGGAGCAGTGACTTAACCAGCTTTCTCCTTTCCATTCATAAGACAGGACATGTAGGGATTACCAGTGCTATAGATAGATTGCTCTTAGCTGTGTCCTGTCCTGCTGGGAACACTTAAGAGCTGTGTCAACCTCAGGGCTGGCGATCCCACTGCTGCTTGTCCAGTGTCCACCCTCTGCAAAGGGTTTCAGTGGGACTCTGGCAGGACCAGAAGAGGACAACTCTGAAGCTGGAAGCACTCAAAAATTGGGTTTCCTCAGTGGGAAATCCATCAGAAAGGATAAATGGATGGGCTGGCTGCCGCTTCCCAGGGCAGGAGTTGAAATGTAGCTCTGAAGATAATTTTTTGGGTTTTTTTCTGAACATGAGGGGTTTTTGTGGGCTTTTTTTTAAGTGCGTGTTTAGCTCGTCAGGGATTTGGCAGCGGTGTTGGATTGTGTGAGCCCATGTGTGCACATGGAGATAACGAGCCAAGGCGTAATCCAGAATTCCTCTACGTGATAGCCCCTTATCTCTGGGCATGTGCTGTGTGTGTTTTTGCTCTTGTTGGGTCCCCTCGAGGTGCTGGCTCTGTAAACACAGTTGCTGTATTTAATGGTCTGGGAGTGTCCTGCTTTGGCCTTTATTGGCTTCTGAAATAAAAGGCTGGGAAGCACCCAAAAATGAGCGCCTGGTCAGGGACATACAAGCACGCAAACCCTCTATAGCTTGTCAGGGCAATGGCTGGTGCTGCCAAACAAGCACGTTTGAACTTTTCTGTTGGAATTACAGCCTGCTCCATGGAACCCATAAACATTTTAATATTGGGTATTTCAATGTTTAATTGTCTTGTCACACATGGGTAAGGGTGTGCATGAGGTAACTCACAGCTTATGTAGAGACATTGGTATTCCTGGGATTTAGGTTGCTTTCGGCAACAAACACACTGTGTAAACAACTTAAAATCCTTAAAATTCTGTGGACCATAGCAAGAAGTGTTATCCTAGGTGAAGCTGCTTAGCACAGGATAGATGACTTGACTTTTTTTTTGTCATCAAAGTTAGCAGTCACTGGAGTGACCCTGTGCGGCCTGTTGTGCAAGTGTGAGTTGGCTGTATGAGAAGAGCACTCAAAATAAAGGAAATAGATGTGTATGTGTGTGTGTGTGTGTGTGTGTGTGTGTGTGTGCATATATTTAAGTGCAGACTATTCAAAAGGCGTCAAATTTTGCTGCATTTTCCAAGTACTGCACCAGTGAGTCTCTTGGACTGTGGTGAGGTTTGTAGGCCCAGATGTTGTCTTGGGCCTACAAACTGTTTCAGGTGCTCTGGATTAGTGCTGATTCTTTACATACACCCCGTTTTGAGATTTGAGGGAGAGTGGCTCAGCATCAGGGATTCCTCCAAGGTGACAGCTTCGCTGAGGGTAGAAATTATTTACAAGTGCAGCTAAAAATGAAGTTTCCTGTTGGCAGAGTGGGGATGAGTCATTGTGGTTCTGACTCAAGGGGTGGGATTTTCCCTTCACTGCAGCAGGGTTTTACTTCCAGATCTGCTCTCAGTTCAGGTGTTCGTCACTCTTGTCCGTGTTACTGAGAAAACAAGGGGGTATTCAGAAGGTGTAACACCCTGGATGAGTCTCCACTGTGGAGGCAGGAGTGAGGGGCAAGCCACGGCTCTCCCAATCCACCCTGTTATTCACCCCTGCATCCTTTTACAGAACTATGTGCTTTTTTTGTACCAGTGCCCACTGGCATTAGCTGTGTTTTTCCTTTGCTTGCCATACACGGTGTCTTTCTGTCTCCATCCAGCCAGGTCTCCCCTGGGAGGGGAGGAAGACTGTGGATGTTAATAACTGCATTAAAGCCAGGAGGTTTGCAGTCACCTTCTCTTTTAATGACAGGTTTTTTATTGCATTTTAGATGCCAGATTAGACTGGAGAACCATGTATATGTGAAAGTGTTAAACGTTCTATGCCATTCTTGCTGAAAAGCAGCAAACCAGTAATAATTTTAAAACTGAAGTGCTGGTGGAGGGTGTTGGAGTTGTGCCAGGAATGTTCTCCAGTTGCACCTTAATGCCTGTGGATTTGTAGGAGGCAGTCTCTAGCAATACTGAAGGTGTTAGTCCTGTGGGAGGGTTTGCCTCCCTTGTGTTTGCAGAAAGGGACACTAATTTTTCATCCTCCTACCTGTTTGAGTTCTGAGCTTTACTTCCTTGTAAGAGTGCTTGAATGGTGCAGCTGACAGTGCTCTGCTGCAGTTTGAAGTTTGTTTCTATTTTTTTTGCCTGAAGCTGGTCTTGTCAGACCAGAGCCCTGCAACTTTTGTCTCACGTGCTGCTTCTGCGCTGACTTCCATGGCAGCATTGCCCATTTGTTGAGTCCCTGTGTCACTTGGGAAGAAAGCCTTGGACTTGAACACACATGCCTTGTGCTAAAAGTGTAGCACAATGCATCCATAAACAAAGGCAGAAAATATGGTCTCTGATAGTCGTAGTGTCAGTGTTTTGCTGGTGGAGTGCATTGTTCCTATGGAAATTGCAGTCAGAGTTGCACAATTCATTTGTAGATCTTTACCAACAAAGAAAGACTTGACTTGGACAATAGTAATGTATCTTACTTTGGCAAAGTCTATTTTTTTTTTTGCTTGAACGTAATATCCTATTACTGTTACACTAACTCACGAGTCCTACTATTATTCTTGCATCTTCCATTCTGGGACTTCACATGGGTGCCAAATACTTTTCGCTTCCTCTAATAACCCTCTCTATTGTTTCTCAGAGAGATTTGTCAGTTTTATTGAGCTGCAGTCACAGACTCTCAGTCTGCTGACTCCTGCAGCTGGAGACAGCTGTTCTGAATGGAGAATGCACACAGATGTTTGGTCATCATACAGATATACCTGTATGTGAACTTAAATTGATATAAAATGACTTATTCCCCTGCCTTGATAGGGGGATCTTTTTGTGACATTCTTGTCAGATTTTAAATGAGTATTTGGAAGCTTTTTAGGTGTTTAACTTACAGGTAGGCATTTTTCTGTGTGGCAGATAGTAAATGGTCTTGTTGATGAAGTTGGTGTAAATGTGTATTTCAAAGGTCCTAGAGGGGGAGACAAGTTCCTGGCCTTTTTAGGAATTTTAAACTCTTAGTTAAGCACTCTTGCAGCAAAACAAAAGTCAAGAAAACCTGCCATGTGTCCTAAGAGCTCGTAGATCTGTTGTAGTTCATCAACTCGGAGGCCATGAACTAATACTGTTCACTCTTCGTGGTGTTGTACATTTTGCAGAAGGCGTTTTATCTCCCAGCGCTGCTCTCTAGACTTTTTAGAAGACATAGTGGAATATGCCAGTGTACGAAGGTACTTGTTTTCAAAAGCAGCATTAACCTCAACTCGTTGCATGCAGTCCTCTCCTCCCTCCACCCTCTTCCACGCCAATATCTGAGGTCCTGCATGCTAGTGCTGCCATCTGATCATACAACTGGCATGAATTTTTCACAGAACACTTAACAGATTTGGGGGTTTTGTTTGTTTTTCTTTTTATCATTGCAGAACCAAGCATATATCTGGGTCTCCAAGACACAAAAGTTTGAAGAAGATGCACTTCATCAAGAACATGAGGCAGTATGACACCAAGAACAGCAGGTAACATGGAGGTCGAGGTTCCCCCTGTACTTGTGTGCAATAGGAAGCAGCCTCCAGTTCCATGCAGTAAGACATTTAATACCAGTGGGAATTAGGGGATGCCCCTGGGGCCTTGTTAGTTTTATCCAGACTTCTATCAAAGGCAGTAGGTGCTCATATCTGCTACATTTGCAGCAATATACTCATGATTCTGCCACCCTACTCTGGGGAGGTTAAATCATTCTCTCTTTTCTTCTCTCACTTTTCTTATTTCTCTCACTTTCTTATCTCTGGCACAAAGAGAGGTCAGAGCTGAGGAGGATTTAAGGAGAATGACTTGGT
Organism: Monarcha castaneiventris obscurior; assembly: GCA_026261815.1. NCBI lineage: Eukaryota > Metazoa > Chordata > Aves > Passeriformes > Monarchidae > Monarcha > Monarcha castaneiventris. Next base: position 1,487,368 of record JAMPIT010000481.1, read on the forward strand.
TTAGCCAAATTCTTGGCTCATGGTTGCTGAGCAGAAGAGAAAGGCGAGGCTGCATTTGTTTATTATTAATGGAAGTGTGAGGTTTCATCTAAATGTAGAATATTATCTACATCTTCTCACAAGGTTTATGTAAAAATTACATAAATATAGATATATATTTAAAGACTAGGATCTCCTTTGAGGAGCTCTCAAGGTGATGGCAGGTCCTGAAGGCTGAGGTTTGATAGAGAGTCCCAAGGACCTGTAGGGTCAGTGTGAAACCTCTGCTCTTCTGCTGCTTTCTGAAAACATTAAATCCATAGCAGTATCTGTATGACTTGCAGAGCAAGATAAGAAGAGCCTTGTCTGAATATCCCATAAATTGCTGCTTTTTAACTTCTGGATCTTAATTCATACCCTGATCTTTCTCCATCTGCTTGCAGGATAGTGTTAATCTGTGCTAAACGAACACTGTGCGTGGCGTTTTCTATCCTACCTTACGGGGAGGGGTTACGGATCAGGTGAGTCTCTTCAGCTGCTTTGTGAAATGTCTGCTCTGTTGTTTCAGAAGATCTTTTGCAATGAGTGTGGCTGGTGCAGGTCTCTTGTTTTAAGCAAGTGAACCTATTTAACCTGCCATTCATGTATAAGGACAAGACCTTGCTATCAGAGCAGTAAAACCAGACACCGCCACAGTGTCAAAGTGTTCATTCTAGAGAAAAGTAGTAGGAAAGGAAGACTTTTCTTCCTGTGTTTATTCACATTTTAAAGCACTCCAGTCCTGTGAACTCTCTGAAATCAACTTTGAACAAATAATGTGATTTGCTGTTGTGTAGGTTTTCTGTACTCCTAAAGTGGTTAGAAATCAACTGCCTTTAGTACCACAAATGGTGGTATCAGCAAAAAAAGCACAGGGAGTTTCAGGGAAAGGTGCTGCTGCCTTCACTGGAAATCCTCAAGGTTTTATAGTGAATTTACACCTAAATAAGTTTAAGATGTTCTCTTGTTTCTCAGCTTTAAGCCATGAATGTCACTGTTTGCAACCTAAGAAAAGCAAGAAACAGTTTGGACTGATTCAAACTGCTTTTAGTGTTTGGACTACATTTTTGTATACAACTGTCAGTATGCTCATTTATGAGAAACAAAACCTGCAAACTGGATTTCCCTGCATCTTTCCTCAGTCCCTTGTGAAGTTTAAGTCCATTCTGTGAAGGTCTGTTATCTACAAATATACCATAGAAAACACTAATTCTGTTCTGGCAAAACAATTGTGTTGTCACTTCTGTCCTGTCCGTAACTTATGGACAAAGGAAGCGGATGCTTAGTGGTGGGAATTGTATTGTATGCAAATACATGCCATAAAAATAGTAGATGGGAAAATATTCTCCCACATAATAGAAAGGCAGCAAGGTCACTGGAGCTATTTCAGAGCAGTTCTGAGCACTGTGCTGTTCTGCTTGCAAGGCAGTTCTTCACCTGAAAACTGTTTTTTTGTATTGGAATATTGGTGACAAAGCCACGTGCTGCCATCGCTGACACAGAGATCTGCAGCTTCATTCTTAACTTGAGCTTGTGTGCACGGGGGTTGGAAAATTGCACTTGAAAGGCAAGTTTCTAATCCTGGAAGACAATTAATGTAGCTCATGTTTACTGTTAGGTGTTTGAGCATTAGAGTGTTGGGAATGCTGTGGTCTTGTGCAGAAAGACCATATTAAAAACAGTATAGTTTTGGGAGGGAGATTGGTACAGATTTGTGTTAAACGGAGATGAAATCTGATTCTTTGGTTAATGAGCATCTCCACATTTTGAAAAGAGTAGTTAAAACTAATGCTGTCCTGGAGGTGGCATTGAGGGGTTGGCTTGTTCCCATACAGGAGAACTCTGACCTGGTGGTGTTGGCTGGTGTTTGTCATGGGAAGCTGGGCTAGCATTTTGTGATAGTGCTCTTTCTTACCTGCATTTAGTGATCTGAAAATGGAAGGACAGAAGCAGCGACATCCTTCTGGGGGAGTTTCTGTCTCTACTGAGATGGTGCTTGGACTGGAAGGAGTAGAGCTGGGTGCTGATGGCAAGGTAAGGACATTTATTTTTTCACCCCAGGGCCATTTCATGCTGGGACAAATCAATTTATGCAGTGCTTTGCTATCCATTATGCGAGAGCTGTGGCATTTCAGAGCAGTGGAAGTTTTAGACCCATAATTTGAAATTGTGGCTTGTGATAATGCTTCTTCTGAGGAGACGGTTGAAGCTTGTGACCACTTCTGCCTCCGTTTCTTGAGGATTGGTTTGACTTTGCTCTCTGAGGCAACACATGAGTGAAGTTTTGATAGAAATATGGGTGAAATTCATACTGCTTTAGTTAAATTTATATGCTGCCAGAATTTTACTCTTGTGATTCTCGCCTTTTCTTTGCCACCCCACCAAATCTTCTACAACACTTCACTTTAAAGTTGTGGAAACAATATACTCCTCATCCAACTTTTCCCTTCCTCCAGTTGCACAGTTCCAGGGTCCCCACTGTCAAATCCAAACTCTAGCGGACTCTGATTTGGAAAATCCTAGATGTCTGGAAATAAGCTTTTCAGTAAACTTCCCCCCATAACTACTACAACTTTGTCCTCTTTAAGGTTGTGTCCTATGCAAAATTCTTGTACCCGACCAATGCTCTGGTTGTTCGCAAAGCCGACGCCTACGGTGCTGTTCCCCCCTGTCGAGCCAGTGCTCCCCGAAGTCTTCCTGGATCAAGATACAAACCTGTGACAGCAAAAACAATACCAGCAGGGACAGACCTTGGTAAGGACAGGAGCCAGCTCTGTCATTGCTCGTGCACACAGCAGAAAAGGCAGAGATCTGTCTGAGACCTCTGCAAGTGGTCAGTGTGTTACTGGGATGGATGTGCTGCAGCTCATCAGTGCGGTGCAAATGATGAGCCTTAGGACTGTGCCTTCCACAAACTCCTTACATCCTCCATATATCTGGCCTAGTTCTGTTTATGCCATTCAAGAAGCACAAAGCTTTTGCTTGGGAATGTAAAGTTTTATATTACTCACCAAGAAACATCTGGTGCTCATGGATCCAGGTGGTTCTCCCTGCCTTCTAGCACAGTAACAATGCATAAGCCAGAGTTTGTGTCAAGAATCCATTCTCTTGTGTAAAAGAGCAAACCTGACAGCTCTGCTGTCTTATTAGACTGTAGGCAAAAGAATTCAGTCTTGTGCAGTTGTTTTCTGGGTATATTTGTAGATGCAAACTCAGTTTGCACTAAATCTAAAATGGTGTGTCAGGCATGTGGTGGAGAAAGAGTTTGTGTGGTTTATTTAATGGTTTTAATTTGTGACTGGTGCATTTATGAAATGCAAACATGGGCCTGTAGCTGCAATTTGCCTGTACCGTGAGATCTGCCAACACTTAATGTTTGCTATTTGAAAACTTTCTTAAAGAGGAAACAGGGAATTTAAAGCTCTTTATCTGGTGACCCAATGTGCTTTCCTCATTCCCTCAGGAAGTGAAGCTGGGGAGTCTGCAGAGTATGATCCAAATCTTCTGGATGATCCTCAGTGGCCCTGTGGGAAACATAAACGTGTTCTCATCTTTGCCTCTTACATGGTGAGTGACTGGCATACCTGAACAGAGGAGAGACTCCCTGACAGATCCTCATATAAAGAGCTTCCTTGAGGAAGATAAAGTCCTTCAGGAAGAAAAAGTTGTGGCTTTTCTGATAATTGATCAGGAAAAATAAAGCAGTTGAGTTTGTACAGTGAGCTTGTCAAGGGCCAATCTGACACCTGTCTTCATGTTGTCATTTACTTCTTGTAACCGTTTGCTTATTGTTTTTTGAGCCTTTGTCTGTAGTTGGGATTCAGCTTTGGGACATTTCAGAAATGTTAAACTGTGAATGATAAAACTCAATTTTGCCTTTGCATTAGTGTTTTTGATGACTTGTTTGGCTGTCAGTCATGTTCACAAGACAAATGGTAAATTTTGCTTCTTGCATTTCAGACTACAGTCATAGAGTATGTGAAACCCTCGGACCTTAAAAAGGATATGAATGAAACCTTTAGGGAGAAGTTTCCTCATATCAAGTTGACATTGAGCAAAATTAGGAGGTAAGAAATAAGCCTTGAATAACGAGAACATCGTCCACACTGTCTGAGGCTGCACTTTATGGAGTAAATAGCATCTATTAATAGCATATATGATTAAACACTAACCTCCTGTTGTCAGTTGAGCTGACTGTAGGATGACAGCCCTGTACTGGAATGTTTAGGATGCTGAGAAAGGGTAACAGCTGGTTTTCATAGTTCCACCTAAAGGGTTTTGTTTCACCAACTGCGGTGTAGTAACACTAGGAGCCAATTAACAGTGCAGCAGCATGAGCTTTGAAACAAACACTTGTAACCTGATTGCTTGGCTGCAGTGCAGTCCCACTCCAACTGGATTGGCTTTCTGGGCCCTCTGGCTATTTTTGCCTTTCAATTACCAGACTCACTGATGACCACAGACTCTAACAAGATTGTAGGATAAAAAGTGTTAGATCTGGGGAGACTTGGTAAGGAAAAGCTTTTTGTGGAGGCCCCACAGATTTTCTCATCCTTAAGTAAATGCATCTGGTCTCTCCTCAGCAAGATGTGCTGTTGCACCTTCAGAGAGCTGTAACCTTGCTGGTGTTACAGGGAGATTAATGCAATCAGAGCCTGCTGAAATAGCCATTTTAAACACGATTCTGCTGAGTCATCAGGGCTAGGTGTAGCTCAACTCCAGGGGAGGATTTGCTTGGGCAGTCTGTTCTGCCTGAGTCCTGCATGCTCCTCTTTGCAGCAGTTCAGAGCAGTGTGTTCATGCAGAGATCATGGAGGTGCTCTGAATGGCAGCCCTGTGAGGAACCATCCACCTCCAGGCCTGCCTTGATGCTGAGGTGAAGGGCTGGTCCTGTGGGAAGTGTGGAAAGCAGGCTGCCTTCCCCCTCACACCTGGCTCTTACTCGAGATGTGTAGTAGACAGGTCTCTATGCAGCAGCTGCTGTCATCTGCAGGGCTCTGATGTGGTTTTCTGTAGGTCAGAGTGGTTCACTCTTATGATATGAATCACAAACCAGTTTGGGAGCCCAGAAGGAATCCTACAGCATTAGCCTGTGTGTCAGTGAGGCAGCTAAGCCCTGGTGTTTATGGGCAGATGAGGAATTGTTCTACCACAGTGGATGTTGCCAGCCAGGTGAAATCAGTCTGTGCATCGGCACCAGCTTGCTGCCAGCTGGGCTTCTCCACTCTAGGATAATACTTGTCATGGTTTTCCAAACAGGAGTCTTGCCCATATGCTCCTCTGAGTTGCTGTGCTGCAGTATTTCTACAACATTTAATAAAATCTGTCATGTCTGGGGGGTGTCTTTTCTCCTGTTCCCAGTTTGAAGAGAGAGATGAGAAACCTGAGTGAGGAGTGCAGTCTGGAGCCGGTGACTGTCTCCATGGCTTATGTTTACTTTGAGAAGCTCGTCCTCCAAGGCAAACTCAACAAACAGAACCGCAAACTGTGTGCTGGTGCTTGTGTTCTGCTCGCAGCCAAGATCAGCAGTGACCTCAGGAAACACGAAGTTAAACACCTAATAGATGTAAGTGCTATGAGCCTTGTTCCAGCTGTTGTCAGAACCTCCTCCCTAGCTCATAGGCAAAGATTAAAGCAAGATTTTCAGTGGCACGTGCTTGCATGGAAGACCAGCTCTTTCAGCCAGTTTTCTCTCTCCTTAGGGCTCTTCCTTGCTTTATTTTTTTAATTCATTAAAACTATCTGCCTGGTGCGGGCCACTGTCGTACTGATCCTGCAGTAAAGTTATTTTTGCACTTGCCTATGTTTGCCTGAGACACAGTAACTGTTGTGTGGGTGTCACAGCTGAGCTGATAAGCTGGTTTACTTCTCTGATCTCTGGCAATACGTTTTGATTCTGAAGATACAGCTCAGGCCGTGCATCGCTGACTTGATCTAACAATGCCTTGAAATCACCTGGATTAACTGATTCTTTCTCCCCTCCTTTGTTTTGTTTTGTTATCACTGTCATAGAAACTAGAAGAGAGATTCAGATTCAACAGAAGGGATCTCATTGGTTTTGAATTCACCGTCCTCGTAGCTTTGGAACTGGCTCTGTATCTCCCTGAAAACCAAGTTTTACCTCATTACAGACGGCTCACACAACAGTCTTAACCAAAGCTCCATCCCAGCCGGCATCCAGCCGTGCTGGGCTCACATCCCGGGATGCTGCTGGTGGAGCTGCCACTGGCTCCAGCTCGTTGGGAAGGCTGCAGGGTGTTGGGAGCTGTCGAGATCTTTGGACACAGATGCCAAGTCTGGGGGATGGTACGAGAAGAGTTATTGAACTTCTGTTTTCTTTTGGACATTTAAAGCACAAATATTCACCAGTCAGCTGTCATGGCTGCTTATTATTCCTTATTTATCCTCCTGGTTTTACTAAAACTGTTCTTCCCTATGAAGAATACTATGGTATTGGTTCTTTTTCTTTTGTTTTAAGTCTTTATTGTATTCCTTGAAACTGAAGGAACATCACTTCCATTCCAGTGCACCATAAAGTTCAGATGTTTCTAAGAACCTTCTCACATTTTTACATTAATGAAATGCATACTTTATTTTTTTAAAGATGTGCCTAAAACTGGCTGGTCTGGTACCAGTGCTTTTTAAGTTAGTTCTGTTATTTAGTGGGGAATCCTGAATTTGTATAGCCATTTATTCTTTACCTGCATTGGCCTTGCATACAAGGAAAACAATTCCAGTATATCTGCACTAATAATATACAGGGCATCTATTCTATGACCTATAAGTAGTGAGGTTGAAATTACTCCATTTCAATTTATTTACTATAAATACCTTAAAAATATACATTTTACTTAAGAAGGAAAGGTGGTTTGAAAACCTGTCATGAAGTACCACATGTTGAGTGAGGTAGCTGGGAGGTGATTGCCATCCTAATCCACTCCTGAGTGGAAGATGAGCACTTGCCTAAGAGCAATTTGCTGTCAAATGTATCATTTAGGGGTTTGATTTGTTGTTTCACTGTTCCGTAGCCTGAAATAAGCACCTTTTGTAGTATGACTGTATTATATATGGTCTTACCTGAGCAAATATGAAGCCAGTAGAGTTACTGCTGCCAAAGGAAGCCAATGGAACAAAGCATGCTCGGTATTTAAAATGCTACTTTTTTTACTCTCTGTTCTTCCAAGCGTTGCATCACTGTGATGGTCCTCATAAACTGGCATTTCTTGCACATCTCAGCAGCCACTCCTGGCTGGTGCCCAGCAGCGCTCTAGTGCATACACAGAGCTTAAATAACTTCTCTGCCCATTGGCTATTCCTTCCTTTATTTTTACAGTGTCCAGGTTGGGAATGAATTCTTGGTTACATGTGGAACCTTCTGTGGTATTGGGTTTATTTCCTGAAGCAATATTACGATACAAGTTACTGGGTCCGTTTGCAAGGAACAGAACTGACACTTGGTTATTCTGACTGAGAAAGTTGTAATTTAAGTTTGACTCGTAAACTACCAGACCTCATGCTGAGGTCAGGGACTTGCTATCTAATATGTAAAGTAATGTAAATTCCTGTTCCTTGTATTAAATATGGGTTGTAGCCAAAACCAAAGCTGAACTTTGCTCTTCAGCTGTGTTTTGTCTGAAGCTAATTTGGCTTCATTAGAATTGCAGCAAACTTTACTGGAGCCCCTCCCTCTTTGAGTGGGGCTCAAAGTGTATTTTTCATATATAATAATTACAGTGACTATCAAATCTTTTGTAACTGTGTTCAGCTGTATGTAGCTTCAAATTCTTTGTGTAAAATTTAATATGCTTGTGATTTCTCTAACACAAAAGGACCTTCCAGTCTCCAGAAGTGAGATGGTAGCTAATAGCTTAGACAACAAGCTTGCCAATTATCTTCCAAAAGGTTTCAAAAAATTGCCTACTAGTTAAACTTTCTACTGAATATAACTGTCTTTGCATGCAGAAATAGTGATGTACTAAACATCTAGTTTAATGTAATGAGCCTCCAAATTAGCAAACAGTGGTGCAGACAGCTGAGGTGATCCACCACTTCCCAAGGCATTGTGGAGGGGACAGAGGTACAACAGAGCAAAGAAATTCCTCACACAACAGCTTGATTACTATGAATGAAATCTGAAAGTGTCTTTCTCTGGGAACTTCTTTATTTAGTGTATAAAGAGTTTTCTGTAACATTAACTTTCCTTTCTCACCATCTAAGGGAACAAAATGCACTTTGGTTTGCAACACTTTGCAGTCTCTATTCAGTGGAAGTTTGTCTAGTTCAAGTGGCCATTTGGGCTGCAATTACACTCCCAGAATCTGCGGGTTTACGTCATAAAACCGGCAAGCTTTTGTTTTCTTCCAGGAGAACAAATTGGGATAAAGGAGCATTAAATTACAGAATGCTGAATGTTGTCTAATAGTTATTCTAGAACTTGGCTTGGGCACGCGCTTGAGTTGGGGAGCCTCTCGAGCACGGGCCAGGGATGACGCAGGGCAGCGAGGGCTGTGCCAGCCTTGTCTGGCAGAGCTTGGGGTTGGGGTGATGCTGCCCGGAGCCAGGGGCTTGGGTACCTCGTGTGTCTGTGCAGGAACAGCCCTTCTGCAGGGATCCACCCCCACCTCCGTGTGCGTTTGCCTGCTGTTTTCCCGTTTCCAGAGCGCAGCTTGCAGTCCTGTGTGGGAATCTCTCTCTTTTCACCTAAAAGCTGCCACCATGTGGCAAAGAACTATCAGTACCTTGTCTGTTCACAAACTGAACGCGGGACCCAAAGCCAGACCCAGATCTGCCGGTTTACGTTTGCACAGCCAAACTCCTCTTGCTCTGACCAGGTTTACACCGAGGAGGGGTCTGGTGCTTTGTGAAGGTGCTGCTGGGGTGGCTCAGCATGGAGACCTCTCTTGAGAAGAGCCTGTACATTTTCATGTAAACAAAAACTCTTCTGGTTTTGTCATACTCCATTATTTAAAAGTCTTGAGTTGTAGCGTGTTTTGTTTTTTGGTTTTTTTTTTTTTTTTCTTCTGTGAAATTAAGATGCTGTGAAATAAAACCTGTTTTGGTTTGTAACCAAATGTCTCATTTTGGAATAACAGAATGGGTGGTGTTGGAGGGGCCGTCTGGAGCTCATCCAGTCTGACCCCACTGCTAAGGTGGGTCACAGGAATGCATCCAGGTGGGTTTGAAATGTTTCCAGAGATGGAGACTCCCTGATGTCCCTGGGCAGCTGTTCCAGTGATCTGCCACCCTCAGTGGAAAATTCTTCCTCAGTTTAAGATGGAATTTCTTGTGGTTCAGTTTATGGCCATTTCTCCTTGTCCTGTCACTGGGCACCACTGAAAAGAGTCTGGCAACATTTTCTGGCAGCCCTTGGAGGTATTTGTACGGATTGAGGAGCTCTCCTCTCAGTCTTCTCCAGACTAAACAGGCCCAGCTCCTCCAGTCTCTCCTCCTAAGAGGGATGCTCCAGACCCCTTCTCATCCTTGTGGCCTCCACTCCGGTAGCTCGGAATGGTCTTTTGGGTTTCTGAGCGGGCGCCGGGGTGGTCTGGTCATAGAATCACAGAAGGGTTCAGGATGGAAGGGGCCTCTGGAGCTTATCCAGTCCAACCCACCTGCCGAGGGAGGGTCACCTGGAGCAGGTGCCGCGGCAGCGGGCCCAGATGGGTTTGGAATGTCCCGAGAGGCGCCCTCAGCTGTGCGGCGCTGGGACCCTCCCTAACGAGGGGCTGGCCCGGGGGGGAGAACGGAACGCGCCTGGCCCCATCCCCTGTCCCCAGCGGGGCAGGCGGTGCTGGGGGCACTGCGGGGCCAGGGGATGCTGCGGGGCAGGCGGTGCTGGGGGCACTGCGGGGCCGATCCCCCGGCCGCAGCCGGCCCAGCCCCCCCGCTGCCCCGGGGCCGCTCCCGGCGCCGCCCTGCCCCGCCCCGCGCTGTGAGGGAAGCACGCCCCTGGTTGAGACGCATTTCCGCGTCCGGGCCTGCCCCTTCCTTTCCGCCCGGCCGCGCGCGAGGTGGGAGCGATGGCGGCGGGGCTGAGAGCGATGGGAGCGGTGGCGAGGCCGGGGCCGGGAGCGATGGGAGCTGTGGCGGTGGGGCCGGGACCGGGAGCGGTGGCGGCGGGGCCGGGAGCGATGGGAGCGGTGGCGGCGGGGCCGGGGCCGGGAGCGATGGGAGCGGTGGCGGCGGGGCCGGGAGCGATGGAAGCGGTGGCGCCGGGGCCGGGAGCGATGGGAGCGGTGGCGGCGGGGCCGAGGGCGGCGGGGGCGATGGCGGTGGAGCTCCGGGAGCGATGCTGCGGCCGGGGCCGGCGGCTCCGCAGCGGGGTCCGGCTTCAGGGCACGGCCTCTGGGCCCGGCCGGGCTCCGGCATCGCCTCACGGCGGGGGCAGCTCGGGTCCCTGTAGCCAGGGACCAGAGGGAAAGGCTGGAGCTGTGTCAGGGAGGGTTAGGGTGGATATCAGGAAAAGGTTCTTCCCCCAGAGGGTGCTGGGCACTGCCCAGGCTCCCCAGGGAATGGGCACGGCCCCGAGGCTGCCAGAGCTCCAGGAGCGTTTGGACACCGCTCTCAGGGATGCCCAGGGTGGGATTTTTGGGGGGTCTGTGCAGGAACAGGGGTTGGACTCGATGATCCGTGTGGATCCCTTCCAACTCGCGATATTCCATGATTCTTCCAGGTGTTTCTGCTTAGTGCCTCAGCAGGGACCAGGACGAGATGCAGAACGACGCTGGAGAGTTCGTGGACCTTTATGTCCCTCGGAAATGGTGAGCAGGGGCCCGAGGGGCCAGGCTGGGATTGGAGTTGCCCCCAAGGCCAATTCAGCCTGTGCAAAGGGGCTTTTTGTAGTAACGAATATCTGTGGAGGGAAAAAAAGATCCATTTTCTGTCAGTTTCTGTATTTTTAAATGCTTTATGTAAAGTACGTGAAGTAAAGACGAAAGTTGAGGAGAACGCTTTGCACCTTTTGTTCCAAAACTGTCAGCCTTACACTGGCACTGACAGCACATGGAATCACACACTGGTTTGGGTGGGCAGGGACCCTAAAGCTCATCTCATTCCATCCCCTGCCGTGGGCAGGGACACCTTCCACTGACCCAGGTTACTCCAAGCCCTGTCCAACCTGGCTTTGGACACTTCCAGGGATGGGGCAGCCACAGCTTCTCTGGGCACCCTGTGCCAGGGCCTCCCCACCCTCACAGGGAACAATTTCTTCCTAAAATGGTTCATATCAAACATAAATGTGTGCTTGTAGCATACAAGTGTTTCTGCGGTCTGTGCTCCAAGTTGTTGAAGTGAACCTGTTCGGTTATCACAGATTGCCTTGATGGCAGATCATAAATGTGATTTTGGTATAGTAATAAATGGGATTGGAAGCTTTCTGTAACTGTGTGTGTCTGTGTTAAAAGTCACTAAAAATAAGCCATTTGTAGGAACTTTATTAGATTAAATCAAATATGTTTTACAGCTTGCGATTCCTGAGCATTTGCAACTTGAGTGTCTTTAACAGCTGTAGTGGCTCACAGCAAAAAAGGCATAGAAATTAATCTTATTAATTACATTGAGGACTGTATTTTTTGCATTTTAGGAAACAAAATAACATTCTGTGTGCTCTGAAGGCTTGTACTGCCCTGTGCACTGTATAAGGGTGAACTGGGCACATAGAAACCAAAGCAAAGAGATAATTGGCTAATTAGTGTGATGCTACCAAGCGAAAATTTCCTTTAAATGTACTTAAAACTGCACTTTAACCTTTTAAGTACTGAAAGCTTAAACTGTTACTGTCTGAATTTCTTGTGTAGTTTTAACTGGCCTGTAGACTTGGCTCTAACAGCTTTTTTGTCATTGTCCCTGCCTGTTGCCTTTTGTGTAAATCCGTCCTGTTTTATTCCTTAGCTCTGCTAGCAACCGAATCATTGGTGCTAAGGATCATGCTTCCATTCAGATAAACATTTCTGAGGTAAGTAAAGAAAGCCACAGTAGACCTTGACTCCTGCAGGATCCCAGTTAATGCATGTGGGTTCCAGTTAATTTAAATTCTTTTTAGCATGGTTTGGGATTTTTTTCCCATTTGTTTATTAGTATTCAGCTTCCAGGAATTTTGTGGACACAGTGTTCCTGTAGCTTATGAGCTATAGATCTTGATTTCATTCTTGAATGGGAGACCACATTCCCAACTATTTTAAAAAACTGATCCTCTTGAGTTACCTGACCAAAAAAAAAGTCATTTTAAAAAATGCCATTTATGGTTTCCTGTCATTGTTAAGGCAAATACTTTTCATGTTCACCAGTTTTCATTCTTTCAGTGATCCCTGCTTCTTGTTTTCAAGGGATCAGAGATTAGCAGAACATGGAAATAAACCCACCTGGTATTACAGGTTTCACTATGCTGTTAAATTTCATGATTTATACTGTTCAGTCTTTTCCCTGTAAAATTTCTCAGCAGCTTGAGAAAGTGAGCCAATTTCTGTCTTTCAGCTTGGGCATTTTCCTACCCATGTCCCCTTCCCCCTTCAGTTCAATTTTCCGTGATATGACCTTAGTTAAAAGAAACAAAAAAAATAGCAAAGGCAGGGAAATCCACAAATAAACTTTACATTGATCTTTTCCATTTGTTCAGAACTCAAATATGTTTTTCTTTTAGCTACCATTTCTTGTCAATCTGTGTGATCCACTGGATTTTATGGCTGCACTGCGTAGCTATAAATTCGCTGTGCAAAGATCATTGTAGTTGACTTTCTAACTCCAGTGTTTGCCTTGAGATTTTGTAGTATCTATCCTATACTGCAAGTATTTTTCTGCAGTTTTTAACTTCGGGGTGCTTGGCAAGTGTGATGTGAGAGCATAAAGCTTTGTGAGAATCTGTGTGCAGCAGCTTTGCTGTGATTGCAGGTTGACAAGGTGACAGGCAGAGTGAACGGCCAGTTCAAGACCTACGCCATCTGCGGCCCGATCCGGAGGATGGTGAGTGCCTTCCTGAGAATTCCTGCAGAGCTGCTGTGCTGCTTTTTCTCTTCAGTAGTAATTCATCAGATGTGTATTTGGCACTGAAAACGCAGCGTGCCCTCGGCTCGTTGTAGAGCAAGAAGTTTTGGGGGATGATGAAGGCAGAGCGAAGATGTGAACAAATTTGTATAATCACAGAATGGTTTGGGTTGGAAGGGACCTTAAAGCTCATCTCATTCCACCCCCTGCCATGGGCAGGGACACCTTCCACTGACCCAGGTTGCTCCAAGCCCCATCCAGCCTGGCCTGGGACACTTCCAGGGATGAGGCAGCTGCAGCTTGACTGGGCACCCTGTGCCAGGACCTTGGATTAACTTGGAATAATCAATTTCTTCTGGGAATGTTTATATTTTTTCAAATGCATGAAGGATGCAAGTGGTTTTCTTTCTTTTAAGAATGTACCAAGGTACTAATCCTGGCTTTTATCTGCTGTTTATAATTACTGAAGATGATACTACTATGACTTCAAGATGGTGTGAGGAGTTCATCGCAAGTCCACTTATCCATAAATATATGTTGTTAGTGCAAATGCTTATTTTTATCAAGTTAAAGCTATTTCTTACCCTTAAGGATGACAAAAAATTAACAGTTCATTTTGAAAACACTAATCTGCCCTAACTGCTGCAGCTGCCTCTCTTCCATGCCTGTCTGCAATTATTTGGACACTTGAGAATATTTTCTGTTCTCTTTTTACAGGGTGAATCAGATGACTCCATTTTGCGCCTGGCAAAAAATGATGGAATTGTTTCCAAGTATGTATGTTTATCTTATCCTCTAACTCTTGCAGGGGGAACTTCCATTCCCAAATCCAGCTTTTAGGATGACAGTCTGTGCATTGTATTTATAGGATGATTACACAGTTGGTTAAAGATATTTACTTGAGCTGTTGAAGGAAACTGATTTGTAACAATGTTTGTTTCACTTTCTTCTAGGAACTTTTAACTGAAGAAACTCCGGTATGGAACATGTGAAATAAACAGTTCAAAACTATATTGTGCCCTGTCTTTTTTTCAAGTCATAAACATGAGTGGGTTCATTGTAGTTACTCTTAAAAGACTTAGAAATGTGTCTTAAAAATACACAGATTCTGATTGTGAATTCTTAAAACAAATCGGCCTGTCAAGCAATGCCAGAGTTGAAATTCAAGGATCTCCACTTCACTCTAGGATTCACTGTTATTTTTCTTTTCCAGATTTAGTAAGTTTTGCATCTGTAATGGAACACTTGCAATGTTGCAATCTAAGTGAACTTGCTGGTTTTTCACTGGAAAAGCTAAGGGGATTCTTATTGTTAGGATACAAGAAAGGGTCTGTCCTTTCTTCCAGATGCTGCTTTTGTCTTGGTAGATTTTGTTTGCACACAACAGGTTTGTCAGATTGTGATTATCATTTAAATAGATGTTATCTATGGGTTTGGGTTTAAAATAAAGTAATAGGGTATGACTTGTATGGAAAACTTCCCGTCAGCCACATTTTACCAGTTTCATGATACCCACAGCTACACAGGGACTGTCCTGATGGCGTATCCTGATCTGCACATTCTCAAGCATTTACTCAGAGGTTATATCCAGATTACACTTGTGATCACCTCTGGGTTACCATTTGCAGTTGTCCATCCTCAGATCTCTGCATGGGCCCTCCCAGAATTCTTCCAAGTGACAGAAGCTGTTCAGTGATGCTTTCCTGTTTATGCTGCAAGCTGTCACCAGTGAGAGGGGGTCACCGTGGGCTTTATTTCTCACTTGTTTGCAGGTTACTGTGGGTGCAGGGGGGTGTGGGACACCTCACAGGCCTTTTTTCAGACCTCAGGACAGCCTCGAACAGGGATGCTGCTGCCTCTGGGCTAAGGGGAATGGCTGAACTGCCCACGTGTAGTATCTTTCTGCTTATCTATTTTCTGACTGCTCAGACATGTCAAAGTGCAGCATATCTTTGGAAGATCATGTTTTGGCACCAGGGATACCTACTGAATATTAGCAGAGCAAATCAGGCCGTGTTAATGTGTGGTTACTGTGTGGTGTGGGGTTTTTTGGTAATTTTAGTAAGTTTTTTTGCAAATCATAAATTGGGATTTAGAGTGTAAGCTACTGTATAGATACAGTGAAGTCATAACTAAACCTTTATTCCAGGAGCAGTTTCAGCAGAGAAGTCAGAACTCAGCAGGCTGTGA
The DNA here is from genome assembly GCA_026261815.1 of Monarcha castaneiventris obscurior. NCBI lineage: Eukaryota > Metazoa > Chordata > Aves > Passeriformes > Monarchidae > Monarcha > Monarcha castaneiventris. The sequence goes on from JAMPIT010000481.1 coordinate 1,502,554, forward strand.
GCCCTTTTTAGCAGAGCCATAACCCGAAACATCTTTGGCTGCACAGTCTCCCTTCCCACTGATAACACTTGAATTTACTACTGCTTCTCTGAGCTCATAGAGCTTTTAAAAGATAAACTCCTGGATGTTGCAAGTAGGGAGGAACTCAGCTAAAAAGGGCAAAAAAATGGTTCATGTTGAATTCATGTTGAACTTAATATACAAAGTACATGAGAGAAACCTTTTAAATACTAAAATCGGGGGGGAAAGTTAATCCATACTTTATTTCTGAGCTATTTTCTTCTGACATCTAAGTTAATGATGAAAGATGCATTAAAAAAAAAAGGGGAGGAGGGATGACAATGTTGTGATTCTCCTAGAAATAATTCATTTTTCCAGCAGATAAATCTGTGAAAACATTTTCTGGAAAGAAAAATAGAGTCTCCAAACTGGAGAGATTTCAGCTTGGCTTATGTCCAATCCTATTACTTTCTTTTGTACACAGTAAGAGGAGATAAGTTTTAATTGGACTTGATCTTTTTTTTTCTGACATATCTTAAATTAGCTGCTTCTGCCCTGGCATTAGGGTAGAACTTTAAATAAAACCCTTAACTGTTTACTGCTGATAAATGCCTGGTTTACCAAAGAGTTTAAATGTTGACTTGTTCCTAATCCCCTGAGACTCTGTTCATCCATGTGGATTTCAGTGGAATTCCTCCATAAGGCACGGTGAACTGACAGTTTAAAAGTTCAAGATGGACTTGAGGTCTCTCAGATGTCTTTTTAAGCAGTACAACCCCATTAGCATTCAGCTGATCCAAATTTACACTTCTGGTTTGAGTATTTAAGGACTGTGTTGTGATTTAAAATGTTCTGTGCTTTGTAACACTGATTGTTGCCATTTGGTTTTTGGAATTTTAAAAAATTGAAGCAAATTATTCTCTCATTAATTTATTGTCAAAATAAACGTTATGTTGCCATATCCTAAAACAATTCTGTTGGGGATGGATTAGTGCTGTGCTGAAGGCTTCCTGAAGTTCACACCATCATTACCAGCAAGACTGCACGTGAGTCCTACCAAAATTTCTGAAGAATCCTATCAAGGGAGGACACGTGTCCCTTTAAAAATCCACTTTCAGTTGCATTTTCTAGTATTGTGATGTAAAATGTTCTTTGTTTTCCTGGAACAGGAATAGTTCAGATGTTTGAGGGCCATGAAAGGGAATGAACTGTACTCGTACTGTATAAGATGGACAGAGTTGCCCTTACATGGTTACATTGCACCAAGTCGTGAAATTCTTTGCTGTTACTTACGAGGACTTGGCAGTGGCATCCTGAAGACATCTGATTTAACTGGGGCTATTTTAGTATTTTTGGCCAAAATTCTGCTGCTCAGACAAGAGCCTGAAACTCCTGAAAACACCTGGGGGCTTGGTAGGAGCTTGTCGATGTCTCATAATAGTGATTTTTCTTTTTAAGCCTTGACGTTCTAACGAACTACACGGTGCTGAAAAGCTGCTTCAGTGGGTGTCAGCTGTGAGCCTGTTGTGACCAGAGCCCCGGGGTTAGGAGGTCACTGCTGATAACAAGAGTTATCAGCTTTGATAGCATCTCCCCTGCTCGAGGTGCCAAACAGGCACAGCCCTGCCAGGGCTGCGAGGGGACAAGAGGCGACAAAAGCTCCCCTGGCACTGCTCGTGGCTCACTGCACGGAGGAGACTGAGACTCAGGGCAGGAAAAAAGGCCAGGAGCGTCCTTTGCCTCCGTGAGTGCCCATCAGGCTCCAGGGGATGTTTGGAGCAGAGCTGTCTCAGCAGTGCTCTCTGCAGAAGGGAACCTGGCATAGCTCTGCGGGATATCCTTTATTTTCCCAAAGCACGTGCTGATGCTGGAGGCTGCTGAAAGCCTACCTAGAGGACTGAGATAATCTAGTTCCACTAGATTTGGCAACTGTTTTGTTTTCCATTTGGATGTTGTGGAGAGCTGTCTATTCCCACCTCCTGTTTTGTTCAATTGCTGTCACTCTGAGTGATACACAGAGATAAATACACCTCTGCTGCAAATAGTACATTGAGCAGGTTAAGAGAGGTTTTGATTTTAGTTAATTTGTTTTTGGCTGTTTGTGTTGAGGCATCCCTAGGGAGGCAGCTTCCCTGTATGTATGTTGGACTAATCAGCCATGGAAAAAACCAAAGAAAATTAATTAGGCCTTTTTTTTTTTCCTTCTGGGAAACACACTATTGTTTAACATCAGACAGGAGTTCTGCTTGGCTAAATCCTCAACAGGAACTGCAGGTACTGAGATTTTAAGAATTAAGAACAATTGATAAGGTCAATGTGGGATTTATTTTTTAAATAAATTATTATGGAAAAGATACTATTTTAACATCTGTTTATAGATATCTGATAGTGAGTAAAACTACTGTGACCAGGCTGGACCAAGTGTATTTTGCAAGGTACACAGCCGAGCGTGTTAACAAATGAGCAAAGTGAAGAAACTTTAACAAATCCTGTTCCATGGCTTATTTCTGGGACCATGGAGAAGAGCAGGTATGTGCCTGTTCTGCTGAGGATTGGGGCCCCTTGGGCTGCTGTTCGCAGTCCTGGGCTGACCATGGCCAGCTGCCAGTGCCCACCCAGCTCCTCCTCACTCCCCCTCCACAACAGGGCAGAAAATAGGGTGGAAAGGCACATGGGTGACAGCAGGGAGGCCACTTATCAATTACCATCATGAGCAAAACAGGAAAATCCATGTATTGCTTATTAAACCAGAACTGGATTGATAGCACCAGGATTAGGCTGCAGATCATAGGAGCCCCAGAGCTGTACATACACTTTATGTAAATTCAGGTGCTCTTCCAAGAAGATGAAGGACAATCCTTGTGCAGGGAGCCAGGGCTTGTGGGCATTGACTGGGGGTTCCTGCAGGGATGGAAGTGAGAGTCACACTTGCATTTTGGTGAGCCAGTTGTAAGCTGTGTGCTGAGACACAACACATCCATCTAAATTAAGGTGTTGCTTATCTGGCTCTAAACACAATAATCTTTTTGCTGTTTTCACAGGGCACCAGAGCCCAGACAAGCACCTTGATCCATCCATCAATACCAAAATACAATGCACTGGTGCCCTGATGTGAAGTCATTCAGGCTGTCACCCTCTTGTGAGCTGCAGAGCCTGTCAGGTAAGTCAGGTTGAGCAAAAATGCTAAAATACCATGTGTTTTATCTCACAGAGCAGTGTTTTCATAAAGTGTTTAGCACAACTCTGTGCGGGTTGCTCATTGAGCTGGGAAATGTGGTATTTCATGCTCCAGGCAAAATGTTACAAGTGTCTGAGGCTGAACAAAAATAGCCCTTCAGAATAAATTGGGTAGTGCACAGGGGAGGTGGCAGAGATCATTACTTGCTGCTTGTCCCTGCTTCATTCAGTTCTTTTCCCTACAAGGGCTAGAAAGGCTGGGGATTTAATTCTCCCTTTGACCAGTTTGAGGTTAAAGAAAGGGATTTACATGCCTGATTTCTGTTCCGGCCAATGGAGCCATGCTCACAGCAAACTCCCTCTGCATTCCTGGGAAAATGGGGTCATTTGTGCCGGATCACTCAGCCAAGCATGGATGTGTGACAGTACAGCCCCCGAGCCAGCTGTGCTGAGAAAATAACCTTAAAAAGTTGATGCTGCAGCTGAGTTCAGTGTCTGCTGATGGGTCACTTTTGTTCTTGCCTTGTGTCTGCTCTCAAGTGCCTGAAACCCTTATCCCAGTCTCCTGTCCCTGAGCTGGTAATCTCAAACTTGGAAGAGTTTCCAGGCAGGCCGACCAAAATCTGAGGATCTAAGACCGCCTGTATCGAAAAATAAGTAAATAAAAGGAAGCTAATCCCAGATGGTGCTGATTAAAACACGGACTACAAAGGGAGGGTGAGGAAGCAGCTTTCAGGCTGAGATGTCTATTACCTGAGAGGGAGCTTGATCACTGTGCACAGAGCTCATACATCAGGCAGCCCAGCACATCCTGACACAGCGCTGCCTTTGGAGAGCCTGCATCCTCCTGCAGAAGATAACGGAGCCAAACTTGGGGTCTTTTGATCACAGAGGGAATTAACATCTCAGCAGTCTTCTTGGCGAGTGACACAAGTGTGACCACAGTAGGGATAAACCCCTTTCAGGTTAAAGGGAGGCAATTTTACAAGATTTTTCTGACCTTCTCCCAAACGCTGGATTGCCGAGGGAACAGGAGGCTTTGCAGGTGGCAGTGTGCCTGCCTGCCAGTGACACCATGGCCAGTGCTCACTTCTCATCTTGGCTGAATGGCTGATAACAGGTCTGCTTTGCTCTTAAGGCCCCAGGTGCTGATCTTTTGTTTCCCAAATTTTATTTGTCACCTATCTCTGTGGTTTTGATTTTTCAAACTTGTTTGAGACTGTCCTGACAGGAAGGTTAATCCTTGCCTCAGTTGAAAGAGTGCTGACTCACTGCTGCAAGTCATAATTCCCTGAAAACTTTAAATATCCAGGAAAGTCTCATACACATATCACAGCTTTCCATATGGTTACATAAAAATCTCAAACTGTCATTGTCAAGGTGTCATTGCATCAGATACCTTGTGGTTCATGCCTGCTCTGCTACTCAGCCTTCGCTGCTTTCAGTGCCTTTAAAAAGAAAGAGAAAAAAAAAGTTCTGTTTGTTTCTGCAGAGCTGGGACCTGCTCCTGGTGTGCTTCCCATTAAGGGTGCATCCCAGGCATTCCATAAAACTGCAGCACTGTACAGCACCGGGACCAAGGCTTAGGAGACTCATTTCTGCTTCCAGAAGTGACGTTAGTTTTGAGCAAGACCTGTGAACTGCTACATCCTATACTAGAATTTACCCCTCTCTCAAATGAATGTGAGTAAAACAGTAGGAAGCTTCAAATCAATGTAAGGAGTGCTCAGAAAATGCGGTGTGAGGTGGCATAGTTCTCTAAGTAACTTTTATAAGGAATATAAACTTTAAAGAAGATCTGCAGTGAACTCAGTAGAGTTGCGCCAGAGGCAGGTGTGCTAATTTACTATTTTAACCCTGGTTTTATCCTCTATCCAGCAGGGGAATTTTACACCACCAATTTTCTGGATGTGCAAATAAAATAGTGTCATTTTTGTCTTTTTGAATCCAGGAACATTTATAGGGGTAGGACCCTTAGAGTGTTCTTTCTTCCTTCAGGGAGTGGGTAAAGAGAGGGAGGGCCATATCAAAGCTGGCTGCTGGAAAGAATTAACTCAGATTTACGATGCTCTGCAGCTCAAGATAATTCCTCTGGTATTTGGAGACTCCAAAATGCAAAAAGCAGTGCTCATGGGGAGCGTGCTCTCAGTCACCCCTTTCTGGTGTCAGTAACTGGCACCCAGGAGTGCGAATCCCACAGAGGACTGGTCACTGCCAAGCCAGTAGAAGGCACAAAGCTGGAGCTGCCACGTCTGCTCCTACTGCTCTGGCCCAGCCTAAAGACTTCCTGCACCTCCAAGGGCGGAGCAGCCTTTAATGCAAACTCACAGGATACCATGAGCCTTAGATCCCCATCTTCATAAATTTGCAAAAGACAACCAGGACACTCTCCAGAAGTGCTCAGAGTTGGGAACAGAGCAAACCAAGAAAAATTCCAGCAAAGGGGGCAGTGACTGATCCCAGCCCCAGATAACAGTTCTTATCAGAAAAGCTCATAAATCCACCCAGTTTAAACAGTGTCAGCAGCATCCCGTGCTGCTTTGTGTGTCCCCTCAAGGGATCTACAGCTTCTTGTTCCCATCAGCGATTTCCATTCTATCCTTCAGGTTCCCAAAAGTCACTACTTCCTGGAAAATGTTTATGGAAGTGCTAATTCTGAATATCTTTGTGGCCTTAGAAGGAGCAGACCATGTTGCTGTTGTAATAAACAGCCCAAATTACTGTTTGGCTGTCACTTGTGATTAAAGCAGCAAATACTGGCAAAAACAACATGCCAGAAGTAGGGAACTTGTTTAAATGTTGGCTTTTGGGTCTGATTTTCAAGTGTCTGGTGGAATATGAAGTCTTCATCAAGACACAGCATCAGTGTCTCTCCTGGGAGCTGTAAATAGACACCTGATAGCCCTGCCCTTTGTGAAGCACAAACACATGGATAACACCACCTTCTCTGGTCACTGTCACCCCTCTGGTGTCACCACTGCCACTGCAGATGAAGATTATTTGAGGAGAACTACACAAGACCGCACCGTGGTCTTGTCTCTTAATTCCAGTTTTACCTCAAGCATTATTATTTCTTTTCTTTTAGGTACTATGTCCTAATAAAAACAAGGCAGAATATATTCATTTACTGCTTGGAAAAAAAATCCCACAGCTTTTTCACAGAAAGGTATGGATTTGGTGTGAAAGAATGATGTAGATGTGAGAAAATGAGCACCCCATCAAAGACCTGGTCCCAAGTAAAATATCAAGCTGACACTCATGTGCTCCGAGTGATTTCTCAACAACTGCTTCCTGCTACATGCAAAAAAAAAAAAAATATTTGTATTGTGGTCAGCCACCCCTTTTAGGGATGTGCTGCAGCAATTATGAGGAGTGAGAGGGAGTCATGACCTTGCTATTATTCTAGAAACTCTATTTGGGGAAAATCTGTGGACTTATTTAAGCCACATTTTGTCTCTTCCAGCAAACAGTTTGGTAGTTTCCAAAACACCAAGAAGAGCATAAGGGGATTTTGTCTCCAGTGTTGTGACTTTTCAATGACCTCGCAGAACAAGGACCAGATGATGAAGTGGCCCCATAAAACACTCTTTTGGGAAAACACCATGTCATACACTGCTGGGACGAACTGTGCAGAACAGGATACTGGGAACAACTCCCATGCTTGAGAGGAACCTATAAAACAAAGCTCTGGACTTACCCCATGAGAGAGAGAGAGAGTATGGAATGGGGAAGGTTGTTTCTTCTGCTATGGGAAAAAGTTTTGCATCTTGTCTACCTTCACAAGGGTATAATAGCCCCTTCCTGACTTGTGTGGTGAGGAAATTTGGGTCACAAAAGCTGTGTCCTTCTATCTATCAGGTAACTTCTAAATAAGCCATTGTGCCCAAGGAGGAGGGTGGTTGTGTGCTGAGACCCAGTGCAGAGTGGGATTCCCAAAGAACAGCTCTGGGGAGCAGCATTTAGGGGAAGAAATTGATAAAATGAGAAAACAGCACCACAAATATTTTTTTTTTCATTTACTATTGTAAGAAGTCACTGGAAGATAAGAGCAGATGCAAATGTTTGGTGGTTAGTGAAAGGTGAATACCGCAGCAAGCTCTTCTGGCTGTCCTGAGAGGAGCTTCTCACATGAATGCTGAGCCCATGATGCTGTGTGTGTCTTCCTGCAGTGTTTTGGAATGTGCTGCACGAGGTGCAGGAGATGCTCCAGGGCTGTGTGCAACCCTCTCCTGGCCAGGCAGGGAGGGCAGATGGACCCCAACAGAACACAAGAGGCAAGGTGTGAGGAGAGACGGAGTGGTTTGGTAGTTAGCTAAAGGGCAGAGAATCACGGAACTGGAGCTGATGCCACCAGAGCAGGAGATACCTGAGCAGCTGGAGTGGGTCTGCTTACACGGAGGGGCAAAGCAGGATAACTGCAGGAGCAATGAGCACACTCAGGAGCAGTGGGAGAGGGCACTGGGCAAGCCTGAGGTGCTCAGTGCTCATGACTTGGGGGGAATTTCAAGGAAAGCTACAAGAGATCTGGAGGGAGGCACTGCTGCCTGCTGGAAGCAACGGGGGAGGGAGAGGTTTTGTGTATTTAGACTCTCTGTGGGGCCCAGACATTGAGATCACTGTGCAAGCACTGCACTGCCACGTGTTCCTTGTAAATGCGTGGGCAGCTGGATGTGTCCTTTTGAAGCAGCAGCACCGTGTTCATCTGCCCTGTCTGGCACTGCTTAATCCTGAAAAGAAGCAGCACTTCCCTGTCTGCTCCTTAGAAATGACCTGAGCAGCAGCAGCGTAATCACTTGCATTAAATACATGGCTGGAATCCTCTTGATAAAGTCCAAGACACGGGACAGCTTCCTACAAACTGCCCAGGGGCAGACCTGACCATCTGACTCCCATTGTAGTGACATTTCAGAACAATTTTATTTGTTCCGGTCGGCTGTAATTGAACATCTGGGTTAATAACGGGGAGATTCCCAAGGTTGGCATCAGAGTCGGGAAGGAAAAGGAGTAATTTTGGAGTCCTTCCTTAATCCCAGCTCCTTTGTTAGAAGTGTTGGTGTTATTTAATTGACTGTTAAATCCCAGTCACATGAGCACCCTCGAGTGTAATCTCCTGTGATAAATTGCCCGGTACTCGTGTCAGAGGCACATTCTGGTCTCCAGCCTGTGCAAGACTGAGTGCCCTGTGATTACAGCTGACTTTTGCATAGGAAATGAGGGAGGAATGGATCTTATTTCAGTTTAAATTGATTTAAGAAGACAGTCGACTCCAGATCTGGATAGAGACACTGTTCTCTAACCTGCTTGAAGTCGTTGTAGATACAGTTATTTTTTCCATGCTTTTCAGCAAATGTTTGCAGGGTCCAGGTCTTGTCAGATGAATGCAGACAGCCCTTAAGGGGGAAAAACCAGATAATTGCACAAGGTTTCATCTCACAGGTGGGAAAGAAGGAAGGGAAAGGGCTCAGTTAGGGTTAGGGGGGAACCAGTTACCTGTTGGAAACAGCCTGCACGCAGTCAGATCTCTAGGATCAGGAAAAAGAATGTCAAGGTGGAAATGGAAACTAGATATGAAGAAGGAACTGAGCAGATAAGAAAAGGATGGCAAGGAATGTGTGTAAGATGTCAAGAAAACCTTTTTTGTCCCGCAGTCCTCTAATATTTCCCCATTTGATTCTGGTCATTCTCCCTCATTAGAGATTTCACCCTATGTCTTGTGGTCCCTGAGACCAACCAGAGCCAGAGAGATTGGCCAGAGGCAGGGCAAGGTGCTGGCATCCCTGAGGGGCACAGATGCTTGCATGGAGCGTGCAGGGGACAGTCAGTGAGTTCTGAGATGCTCCTGACCCCACTGGCACTGCTCTCCCCAAGCCTTGTGAATTAGGAAGGTGGCAGTGCCTGTGAGCTGCCCAGAAAGGTCGCTGCTCTCAGACCTCCATGCCTGGGTTCATTGTCAGAATTCACTGTCTCTCAGGTGCAGATCTTCAGCCCTTTTTGAAGCCACTCACATTTACACCCAGCTGGGAGGGCAGGTTTAGCTTTGCTCAGCCAGTCTCCACTTAGAGATTCCTCACCTGACGTTCCCTTAATGCTCAGGGCAGCAGCAAAACAGCTCAGGGCTCCTGCCTGCCCTCGGGAAGGTGGTGATGGGCAGCAGCAGCCTGGAAGTTCCCTGGAAGCAGAGCCAAGAAACCAAGGATGCGCAGCAGGACAGGAGCAGCCCTGTGGGAAGCAGTTTGCAGCATGGACATGTCCAGGTAGGACAAGAGGTCTGGTCCAGACTGGCTGCACCTGGGTCCAGATGCAGGCATTGTATCTGGCAGAGGTCTGGAGGGACTGGTCCCGGTGTCAGGCATTTGTCTCCCTCCTGGAAGGCGAGGCTTGTGCTGAGAGCAGCCCACCGGCTGCTGTTTTGCTGTGGTTTGCAGGCTGTGGCACTGAGGGAAGTGGCAGCGTGCTGTGATGGGCTCAGGGAGCAGCCTGGCCCAGTCCCTGCGCTGCGATGTCCCGGCTCTGCTGCAGCAGCAGCTCTGACAGGAGCCCTGTCCCACCACACACAGCCCTGCCGATAACAGCCTGCCCCCTCAGCCCTCCACAGCCGCATCACAGCCCATCTCATTTTATCCAAATGCCATTCCCCCCGCCCCCCCAGCTCTGGCTCATCACCAGGCTGATATCAGTGCCCATGTGTCAATACCAAAGGAATGCCTGATAACATCCCGGCTTTCTCCTCGGTTTTTTCCCAGCTCCCTTTCAATCCAGAATAATTTGTGCTTCCTTATGACCCCAAAGGCACCACAAGACAAATGTATCAACATGAGTGTGAGCACTTTAATCAGTAAAATGCAAGATTAAAAAAAATAATAATAATAATAGCAGTACCCTGCAGGGAGAGAGACTGAGAAAAGAAGAGCAAATAAAAAGAAATGCTCTGTATGTTCTGGCTGGGAGCCAAAGGCCCTCTGGGCCAGGTTTGGATAAAATAGGGCTTAATTTCTGGTGTGAGAAACCGCTAGAGTGAATCTGTAGCAAACAAAGGCCAATTCACAAAGGGACATAGGCCAGGGCTGGAGGAGGAGAGGGCAGCCTGCCAGTTCTGCCAGCTCCCGTGATTTTATCATGTCTTGCAATATCAGATGTTTTACTTCTAGCTTCCTTTTCCTCTTGCATTTTTTTAAAAAAACTGCATTTCTGCTCATGAAGTCTGTAGGGGAAAACTTGAGATGATACACTTCAAAGATGGTCCAGAAAGCAAAACGAAGATAACAAACACTAAAGCTCCTTAACTTAATGGAAATTAAATTGAGATTCTTAAACAAGACTCGGGGAGAGGAGAGGTTTTTTTAAAATGTTTGGGCTGGGCAGTGTGAAATGCTTTCTTGGACCATGGACAAGTGTTTACATTTGAAAAGAAATGCTGTGTCAGCAGTGCTAGTGGGCTCATCGCTCAGTGACAGCATTATCTCCCTGGAGAGCTTCCAGTGCCAGAGGAGGGTGAGATCCCCAGATCTCACAGGGCTCAGCCCTGCCCTCTTCCACAGCACCAAAACCTCTGCTCTGCACATCCCCAGGCTCAGGGAGATGACAGAACGCCAACTATGGTAACAGGGTAGTACAAACCTACCAAGGGAATTCTCTCCGTAATGGGAATCTTGCCCGATTCTTGAAAGTCCACTCTTTCCCTTGGGAGCACAGCAAAGAGCCTGTACCCAGAACAGTGGCATTTCCATCTCACCCCACAGTAGGGCTGGTACTGATGGGAATGAGTCACGATCCCGTTATTCCTCTGATTCTTTCCAACAAACAGAGCAGGGAGAATGGCTTGTCCTGAAAATCCCAAGCTTTGCTGTTAGCTGCACGCTGTGCTTAATACCCTCAACAATTAAACAGTTGGCTGGTAGAATATACTTCTTTTTCTCTCTAATTGCTCAGATCCAGGCAGTGTGTTTGGGATTCGGCTCTCAAACACTTCAGCATTTACTGCAGCTACAGAAACCCAGGGGCATTATGTGCAGTGGTGACCGCTTGGAGCCACTCTCAAGAAGGCTGCTGGGGATACAGGATTGCTTCCCCAGGGGTCATCCCTGTATTTTCCCATGGTATTATCTGATTTTTGAGGCCAGTTGTGGATGCAGGAATTCTGCCCACGCACATTTCTTCTGGCTGCTGTAGGTCCTGGGATGACAGTGGGTCGGCCCACACAGGGCAGCCTGTGGTCAGTCACCAGCCCACGCCAACATAAGCTCAGTCCTCATTTCTGAGTTTGAAAACACCGTTCTGGGAGTGTGAACAACTGTGGTGTCACCACGTCCACTTTGGCTTTGCCTCAGGCCACCGTGACTTGGGCTTTCCCCATAAGATTTGTGATTGAACACAAGCAATGTGGGGAGCGTTTGTGGAGTGGTTTGGGCTGTTTTGAGTTTCAGCCCTAAAGGAGCCACTTCTAGAAACTGTTGCTTGAGTTGCTGCACTTCAGCAGGCAAAATAATTAAGTTTTCAAGAAGCTATTGAGCTAGGGAGCTGAGATGTCATGATATAGTTGGTTGAGAAGAGGCTGGTGGAGTTTACATCAAACCCCACTCTGTTAATGAAGGATTTGAGCCCCATCCCAAAAGAAGGGGGGCCATATATGCAGTGGGAAGGCAAGGGATGAAAGAACACTGCAGTGTTCATGACAGCAATGCAAAAATTTGGAAAATCCAAATTGCTCCATGCCCTCTGTGCTGGAGGGGAGCTGCCAGGCACGTGTGGATACAGATTTTTATACACCCAGGGCACCAGGGACAACCAGAGGCTTCAGTGACAGCCAGTCTCGTAGCACTGGTGACATTTCCCTCCAGGACAAGAGTACTGGGGGTGACTGGTGAGCCAGTAGCCCTCTCCCAGTCTCCTGGTGCCCTGCACAGGTGTCCCTTGCTGGGGAAGGGAACCAGAGCCATAGCCAGAGCTGCTTCCAGCCTGTCCATGTCCAGAGCCCAGCCCTGGCATGGTGGGGAGGGTCTCATCTGTGGGCACTGCCCTGCTCAGTGCCCAGAGGCAGGTGCAGCTTTTCCACTGTGCTGCTCAGGCTCAGTGGGACTAACAGAAGGGAAACAAGCAGAGTTTGACCCCCATTAGTGTCATAATTTCAAGTGATGCCCACCCCTTCCCTGAAGAGTCTTTTACACCCGCGGGGCTCTGACAAAGAGGGCTGTGTTCTTGCTGTGTATGATTAACTAAATCCTGTGCTGGATGTACCAGGCTGAATGGGCAGCTGAGGACCCTGTTTGCAGAGATAAAGGACGTGCACTGGCACAGGCAGTGCCTCTGCACGAGTGGGTTTGGAGAGGAGAGAGAGGCTGGGGCCTGTTTTCATCTAGTTTGTAGCTGTGGCACTTACAGTACATGAAATCTGAAAAATCCCTTTGTTTGGCCGCCCTCAAGCTTCCCACATGGAAAAAGGGTGTGTGGGGATGGGAGTGCACAGGCTGTGAACACAGTGTGCTCTCTGAGTGAGGCAGTGGGCAGGGAAGGAGGAGTCATTCCCCCACGTCATGGGAATTGTTTGGTTACCACCATCACACAAGGGAGGCTCCGCAGGTCACCCCTCAGGGAACTCCCCCAGGGATCCAAACCTGTTCTCTTCCCTGCCTCCACCCCAGTGTTTCACACTGTTTAGACACAGACATGCTCAGACACCACATTTTTCCTGCTGTTCCCACTTGCCTCTGTTCTTCTGCACCAAGACCACATATATCAAAATATTACAAGGGACAGGTGCTTGCAGGGTGAGGAGGTACAGAGAAGTCCCCAAGACTCCACATGCTAATTCATTTCAGCATCACCTGTCCCCTCTGCCCATCATCTAACACTGTTTTCATTACTCATAAATTTTCAAATGGAGTAAAGAAGTTTGGGCAGCTCAATGTGACTGCAAATGCTTTTGGAGATTGACAGGGACAACACTTAAATTGTCACATTCCAGCATAAGCATACTTTTCACTTCAGATATTTGGATAAAAGTGATATATTATGATGGTTTTCCAGGTTTAGTTTCACCTACAGCCTCTTGCATGGCAGCAGCTATCAGAAATGAATGATGCCAGAACCAGACAGAGCCTGTGCTCTTAATTGTAGGGGCCACTTGTGCTGTGCTGATGACAGACAGTGTCTGCCTGTGTGCTCTGACTTCACCTGCTCATGTGTTTCTAGTTTGGCTGCAGTGTTGGGAATGGAGGCAACTGAGAACATCCTTTTTGTACCATCTGTGGTGGTTTTTTTCCCTCCCAAGGGTTCTGAAAGATCAACTTGTAGTCAGACGAGTGTGATGTCTTTGAGCTCAGAGCAGATGCCTGCTTCAGGAACTGATCCAGGGGACACAAGTCAGGAACTAATATCGAGTCCACCTCATCCTGGTATGGCTGTGTCTTAGCTGAGACTGCACAGCCCCTCCCAAGAATTTCACTCAGAGGAGGAGCAGGTGTGGAGGCAAACATGATATAACAGCCTGTGCACTTTATTGCCCAAACAGGAGTCCTGTGGAAGCAGCTCAGCACATCCTGGTGTGGTGTTCATTAGCACACAGGGCACCACTTCTAATGGCTTTATGTTGGGGTAAATATTCAGCATGGGTTAGGGTAGCCAGTGAGGTTGGGACGAGTGGGAGATTTGTTTCACTTTCTGAAAGTGACATTAGGACAGTTTATTTTGACTTTTTTATTTCTGCTTGCAAATATTTTTGTGTCTGTGTCTGCACACGGTGAGTTTCTTTTGTAACAAATCTTCACCTGTTTGCTAATTGCTGCAAGGCAAAGCCCTGCTGCATTTGGCACCTGGTTTCCTATGAACACCTTCACTTCTGGATATTACTTTGATAATCCCAACAAAACCATCCTGACAGCTCTGACTGATTGTCCCCATTCATAAAACTGCATCTTAATACCTAATCCTCCCCATTGCTGCCAGCCAGGCAGTTCCATTGTTAGAAAGATTAAACTATTATCCCATGCAAACACCAACCTCTAATTTTTAAATGTTAGGCTGGAATCTTCCAGTGATGGGAAATGCCAGGATGCACGGGACACTGTGTTCCCTGGAGTTTCGTGGCCAATATGTTTAAAGCTCATGAAATATAAGCTACTGCCTCCTTCATGACTTCTGTAGGTGAATTAGTGTCCCCTCCCCCAGTCCAGTCTCAGCTGCTTTGCAACTCAGAAATGAAAGTGAATCTTTTGTTTTGCTTTTAAAATGTTTTTGTGGTGGTTTGGTTGGTTTTGTTTTTTTTTTTTTGTTTTTAAATTCTGCTTGAGTCACAGGCTAAAATTATAGATGATTTTGGACTATTTACAGCACAAAGATTTTAATAGCAGGCGCTCACTGAAAACTCAAAGAACAGTCCCCAGAACTGGACAAGTTAAATTCTTCACTACTGGGCCTTGTGCTAATACCAACTTTTTCCCATGGATTAGTATCAGACATGATCTAAGCGAGGTGCATTTTGAGTCAGATTACTGCTCTCTCAGAAGAGCAGACTGGGCTGACAGGCACCTTCCTGAAAACTCCTTTTTTACCACGCTGGGTCTTGGAGCACTTTGGGTTTTATCAAATCTGCTCTGAAAGGGGCGATAACACCCCAACATAAGTTTTAAATTAACCCTCTTTGGCTGATGGGAATCTTGAACAGATTTGAGTAGCTGGAGTTACAATCAGAGAGCCCCGTGAGGCTGCGTTTGGCCAGCTAAACCCTTGCTAAAGGATGACCCATTTAATCTTTGTCATCATGGGAGATGGTGCATGGTAAACCCCACAGAAGGATGTAAGGAACAGTGAACCTTTGTCCAGGCAGTCCCTGGTGTGGGGCACTGCTGTGAGCCCTGACCAGGAGCACTGGGTGGGTGCAGATGCCTCTTCTTGTGTGTGAGCACAGGCAGCAGCAGCCTGAGCTGTGGGGTGGCTCATGGGGCCATGGGGTGGATCATGGGGCCATCATTCATTCCTGTCACTCGCTGGAACTGCTGAGCTGTTGCATGCAAGACCTGGGAAGTCAGCATGGTCTGGAGACGGTGATTAAACAAAGATACAGGGCCTAAGGAAATGCTCTGCTTGGCTGAGATTTATGAGCCATGGTCGGATATGTCACTTGAAACTGCCAAAACAGAGGGGGATGGGCACTGGTCCTTCTGGATGTGCTGGAGAGCTGCAGGCTGTCCTTTTCCATCAATTTGTGTCCCTGCTACAACTCAGCTGTCTGAGTGATGCCTGCAGCTTCAGGTGCTAGGCTCTCCCTTGGTATTTCTTGCCTTGACTTTTTTCCCTTGGTAGAAAGAATTCTGCAGTCTTGCTTATTTCACATCTTCAATTTTTAAAAGACAGTGGTTTTTCTATGTGAACCTGGCTTTTTCTGTAATTTTTTTACTGAGCTGAGGTGAGGAACTGAGGCTGCATGGTGGGGCTGTGCAGATCCCTGGGTTTGATCCATAGCTGCTGACGTGCTTGGGGAGTCTCTTGCTGACAGAATGCCTCTTGTTTATAGGAGAAAAGGCCTCTGAAGTGAAACTCTTATGTTTTCAAAAGGCAGCATCTCTCTGCTTTGCCTGAAGTATGTATGGGACTGGAGTTAATGGCTTCTGTTTTTGTGATTTCTGCTCCCACCTGTTCTGGAAGTGAAGGGTAATCAGCAGCCTCCAGCTCCTTTTCAGAGCTAAAAAGAGCCAAACTGGGAAGAAGATAAAGCAGATATGCACAGATTATGGTGCTCTGAAGAACCAGGAGGGACCTGTGGGATGAGGATCTGTCCTCTCCTGCCTGTTTCTCCTGCCCAGCTGTGAAAGGTGTCAGAAGTGCCAGGTCACCTGTGGCACTTGTCCCCTTTGCCAGAGCTGCCTTGTCGTGCCAGGAGGTGACTGGGAAAACAACCAGCCATGAAGCGTGGAAATCCCTGGAATGCTGTCTTCATCTCAAGGAGGGGATCTTCTGGTACATTTTGTCTTGAAAACATTTTATTAGGGGAAAAAACCAGAGCTGCAGGGGCTAGGAATGGCAGGCAGGCAGGGGAATGATTTCAGACAAGAAAAATGCTCCTGAACCTCTCCGCTCCTCCCAGGCAAAGAAGCTGCCAGCCTTCATGTGGCATGTCATTCATCAAGCTGTCACCCCGGGCTCCGTGGGTTCACCCAGGAGGGAGCGTGGGGCACACCTGTAACCTTTGCCTCCGGAGCTGTCTGCAGTTGTCCCCAAGGCTGGTTTCTGACTGCAAATGCAACAGTGGGGGAGGTGGGGAGGGGCTGGGGGTGTTCATGCCTGCAGGACTGGGAGTGGGGAGTGTGTGGAGGGTGCCCTGGAAAGCCTCAGCTCTCCGTTGTAGGGGTGTGCTGTAGCCTAGGGACACCTCTCCCCTTTCAGGGAGCAGCAGCACAGCTCCTCCCTGCCCTGGGGGTCCTGACACTGCACCCCAAACCCACAGAAGGTCCGTTTTTGGGAGGGATCCCAAGTGCTGGATTTGCTCATGCTGAGGGTGGTTAAGAGCCGTTTCAGAAGATTTCTGGTCACCTTTGTGGGATGCAGAGCACCTCCCAGACCTGCAAGCAGGCATCTCCTTCCTAAATGTTGGGGCTCTCTTTTGGGGTTCTATTTTGAAGTAACTCTTCCTCTCCCCATCAACTAAAGATGTTCAGATTTTGTTTACTGCTGGTTTCCAGATGTTATAGCAGCTTCATCTTGTGGTTTACCTCAGAGCAAAACACAAAAGAAGAGCCCCGTGCCCATTCCTGGCTGAGCACAGGCAGGAAAGCTGCAATCCCACCCTGCTGAGTGACTGAAGGTGGGCTGGGCAGGCTTTGTGCCTCCTGAGGGTATGAGCTGCAAGATGCCAACAGAAGCAGTAGCTAGGCAGGAGATAAAAAACACACCTGGTAGGAGAAATGAGTGGGTGCCAGCTTATTTTTGAAGTAGCATGCGAGTATCTGTATAGAGGGAGTGGCCTTTAAATTAGGGTAAAGTACTTAAAGGACTTTCTATCAGGCCAGTAAGTCCCACTCTTCATGGTTATTGTATAATTTATATAACACTTCAAAGGTATCAGGGCTCTCTGCAAGAAAATACTGGGGGAAAATCCACTCCTCAGGAAGTCTGCACTATGACCTTACAAGCATTAAATTCCCGACTCTCCCTTTTTGCTGCAACCTGGAACCCCCTTCTCTTCCAAAATGTCACCGAGGTCCCTTTTCCTTCCCTCCATCAGTTGCTTTGTTCTCATTACCTGTAAGTTTATGGATTAAAGCAGATGCTGCTCTTCCTGATATTTAAGAGGATGCTGCTGTGCATCAGGGAATCAATTTCATTTCTTAGCCACTGAATATTTACAGATTTTTTTTTTTTTTTTTAATTCTTGCTCCTCTTTTTGTTGTTGTTTTGTTTTGCTTGTTGGTGTTTGTTTTCTTTATAATTTTTTTTTCTTTTAACCTCTCAGCTCCGCGGGAAGTGGAATCTGGGCGGCTCAAGTATTTCTGGTATCAGGGCTGTAGTGTTTGCCGAAGATCAAAGGAACCTTTTCAAACATCATGGTTACCATTAAGAGGTGGCAGCCGCATCTTAAGTAACCAACCTTTTCATCCGAGGCATGGGTGATTGAGACACAAACCCAGCTGAGGGGGCTGGATTTCAGTTCCTTGCTGGTCAATTTTGGCATCTCAGTTCTCTTGTAGCCGAGCTCTGGCCGCAGCGAGCCCCCAAGGGATGATCTGACCTTTAGTATGAATTTAGATTTGTGCTGTGACTTCTCTAAATTATGACTGCCAGAGGTCCTGGGGTCACAGCTCTCCATCGTCAGAGCAGTTCCAGCTCCCAACACACTCCCAGTGTGGGAGAAGGGATGCAATTATTGATGCTGATTTAAAAGAAAAAAAGAAAAGCTGGATGTAAACTGGATGCAAAATGCCAATCTGCTGAGGCGTGTCCTTGTTGTGACTGCTATGTATTAGAGATTCTTCTGGCCAAATATAAATGGCACCACCTAAATTTCTGCTCTAGGACAACACATTAGCTCTGAACATGTCCCACATGGTGTTCCTGCCACCTTATAAATGGTTAAAGTAAAAGAGCTGCTCTCTTTGCTTAGATAAACAGGGTCTCTGTGTGAATAGCTTGCAACCCCCATCATAATCCCTCTCTGATCTCTGGTTATAAAAATGATAGATGGAATGTAAACT
Source organism: Monarcha castaneiventris obscurior (assembly GCA_026261815.1). Classification (NCBI taxonomy): domain Eukaryota; kingdom Metazoa; phylum Chordata; class Aves; order Passeriformes; family Monarchidae; genus Monarcha; species Monarcha castaneiventris. The sequence continues at coordinate 1,520,913 of JAMPIT010000481.1, forward strand.
CCATAAAGATTAGTAATCACCAAAAGCATAGAAAAAATATTGGGAAGAGTTGTAAGGTTTTTCTGCATTCCTGAGGAATTCTGCTGGGATTCCTTTTCCTTGGTGGAGCTTGTGCTACTCCCCAGCTCATCTCCTTTCAAACTTGCTGTCTGGAGACATTCGTGGAGGATTTTCAAGTATCTCTGAAGAAGTCTGGCATGGGTTCCCTGTAACCTCGTGTAAATGCCTGCTGCTCGCCCCGGTTCGGCAGCTGGGAAGCAGGGCAACAGGATGTACATACTTGTCAAAGAATCCAGGGATTTACTGCTGGCAAGGGTGGTGCTGTGGTGCTCTCAGGGAAGGAGTTCTGACTCCAAAGCATCATTGCTCTCTGGCAGAACAGCAACCCTCTGTCATCCTATACCTTTCAGAGTATTCACGTGGAATCCTTTTTCCCCCATCTTTTGCATGCAGGGCAGCACATCCAAACACAGCTCTTGATCTTGTGTCTTGTGCTGCACGTCCGATTTTCAGAAGCTCATGGTTTACCTTAAAATGGAACCATTTTACAGTGTACAAATGCAGACTGCAAGTCACATCTCTCTCAAAACAAACCTCTAAACTCGGTCCTTTAGTCCACTTCGGGAAATACTCCGGGGTTAAAAAACGTGAAGGTGGATCTTCCCAAAAATGGAATCGTTGGGAACTGGGTTATGACAGCTGCAGCCTTTGAGAAATCCAGCCGACTCTGTATGTGAGAGATTTGCTGGACTTGAAATTAAGTTTCTGCTAGTTGGTGGCAGTAAGGCAATTTGGAGAAGGGGAAAATGTACTCAACAAGAGATGGTCCCATCCTTTGGGATGGAATGTGGGTGTGGGATGAAGGTCCCAAGTCCAGCTGGTGCAGGGGGCTCAGTGGGACAGGGAATATCCACTGGGAACAAACCTCTCAAGCACTTGTGGCGTGGCTACAGCACCAGTGTGGAAGCCATGCCTGGGCTGTGAGCTGAGGGATTTGGGGGAAATGGGGAGGTTGTTTCACCTACTCCTCTGCAGGGTTTTCCCATGTACCTCCCACCTCTGCAGGGCCTTTGGACTGCGTTCAGAGCAGCTGTGTCAGGTTGAACAGCTCCAGGGACAAAGTCAGGCTTTCATTTAGCAGGAAGGTGTTTGAGGTATGTTGCCAAGATGGTGTTTTATTGCAAATTATCAATGTAAGCTGCATCAGAGACCACCCAGAATCTTCCCTGAGAACATGGCTGTGCTTCGAAACTCCTGTGAGATTTCATTGCCCTCCTGTCCCTGCAGTGGGTACAAGCTGCATGTCCTGGGTTGATGCCATGGGCTGTTGGTGAGTCTTTTTCCTGTTATGCTAGGAGTGTTTTACTTCAGTGTGTTTGCAGTCTGATTGTATCTGCTTTCCAGCTGGGAAACTGGGGTGCAGGCAAGCAATCCTTCCAAGACCACGTAGGAAACTCATGAAAATCAAGGACTTAATCCAGACCCCAGATAAGCACTTAAAATATTTTGGTTTTTCTTCTCTTTTGCTGCTGATTACTGCAGCTCATTTATCTTTCCTGACTAACTCAGCCAACCCCATTGAAAATCTGGATTTGGCTGGAGACTACTCCAGCAAAACATTTGGGATTTTGCCCTGACAAGATCTGTAAGGCTGGCTGAAGCAGCACAGTTTATGCGTGCTCTAAGAATTAAAAACTCTGCCCTAAGTGCATTGACCTGTCTTTCTCTCCTGCAAAACGGATGGATCACTTTCAGTTCTGCCCTAATGACACTCCACTTGGCTATACATCATTGCTCCTAATATTAGGAACTCCTGTCTTAAATCAGCAAGAGCTGGATGTCCCTTTCAGCAGCGTGCAGTGCTTACCTGTGTTAACAGCCTCACACAGAAATAGTTGTGCTTTCAGATGCCTGACTTGTGCAGTCTCACAGGGAGGGCTATTCCTTAAATGGGTTAAGAGAGCTTAAAAAAATAAACTGCAAAAGAATTGTTTACACCCCTTTTTATAGCTGGCTCAGTTCCCAACCTGGTTCCACAAATGGTTCTGTTGGCACAACCAGAAGGGGAAAAAGGGCAAAAACTGATTTTGTCAGTGCTGCTGCCAAAGACAACATGTTGTGGAGCACAGCCTGGGTCCCTCCTGTGTGGGGAGCAGGTCCCCTCCACTCCCTGCAGCCCCAAACACCATCAACAAACAGCAAAAGGGACTCTGACGCTTCCTCTCCCAAAGCCAGCGAGGGCCTGTAACAATAAGGATTTGATAAACGGCCAAAGCACTTACTCTGCTTTTTCAGGGAGCTGCAGGCCAGGGAACAGCCAGAGAGACATTAAAGAGCAGAAGCAGAATAGAGCGTAATTAACTTTAAACCCCTGTGCAACTCCTGCTGCTGTGTGTGGCAGGCTCACTTTGGAACACAGTTGGGTTTAGTGCAAGTTCTAATCGTGGCATCAAGTCAAGGCTTGTCCAGAGAAAGTGTGTGTGCCTTTCTTAGCATGCAAATCACTGATCCTCCTTATTACACTGTCTCTGCATCCCTCCCTCTAGAGCTGTTTAGTAGAAGCAGGCAAGAACTAATTAAATTCCTTTATTCATACCTCATCCTTGAAGTGCAGAGCCCAAGGCAGGAATGCCAACGGGCACACGCCCATACCCTCTCTGCTTCCACAACGAGCGTGGCAGGCCTGACCTTCACCTCATTAGGCAAGGAATAAATCCCCTGCCATGAAGATGAGGATGTCAGGCACTACATGCATAAATCACATAAGGAGTTTCCAAATGGCTTTCATCTTGGGAGTCCTTAAGAGTTCAGAGCTATGGATCAATCCACAGTGGATACCTTTCAGCAGTAATTCCACATCTGAAGTTTTTTAATAATGTGGCTCCTTTAAATAAGATTCTAAAAGCCCAAGCCAGCTGAAATGGTAGCACACAATCAAGTTAATTACTTTAATTACTATAAAATTATCAGACGGTGTATTTGTAATTTTAATCTCCTAATCTGCAAAGTACCTTTTTCCCTTTAGCGTTCCTAAAGAAAGTAAAATAGCTTTTGGGTTCCTTGCCAGCTTTCCAAGGATCTTTGAAAACTGAGAAGAAACCTCCCACAAATAGCCTGGCTGTGATGATGAGATTTCTTTTCTCGTTATTTAAAATATCATCCTTTTTATGAATGCAAAGCATTTAAAAGCAGTAACAGGATCTATCCCAGCAAACCAGGCACTTGAGTTTAAGATTTCTTGGGTTACCTGGACTGTACAAATGTAATGCACAGCATAAACCTTCCTTAAAGTGCTGAGGAAATTGGAGGTTATGGCAAGGGGAAACCAGTAGCCAAAGAACAAGCCCAGGACTATGCTGTGTTATGTTTCCAGCTGCCTAATTTGAAGTGTTATGGCTGGAAAACTGCACTCAAAGTTTTGCACTGGAGGACCCCAAAGTGTTTTCCCCTGCTATGAAAAAGGGTTCCTGACCTCCAGGGCTGCAGCTGTTCTGCACTTCAGCTTGTCCTCTGGGATGATCCAAGATTCTCCAGCATAGCAAGGCTGTTCATAGACAAACATCTCACTGCAACCTCCTGAGCTCCCAGCCTGGAGAACCCCTCAGGCTGCCCTGAGATGAGAGCTGGTCATGACTTTTCCATTCACCAGCCCTTGGAGCTGAGTTTAGGGCCCATTGTGTTTCTGATCTGTGTAAACCCTGACTCACTGTCAGTTCTTGTGCTTGCTGTTCCATCTCCTGGCAGGTGAACTGGAGAGGCTGGGCAGAATGTGTGGGATTTTCACTGAAGTCTATTGGACCTACAGGGCCCAAGCAGGGCTTAGCTGTTAAACCCATTTTTTACAAACTTAAAAATGCACCTACATTGGATGGTTGAGCATCTTACAGCTTTTATTCTTGTCGTACCGCATGACTGCTGCTCCTTTTCATTTTGAGTTGATGAAGAGAGGCAAAGAAAAAGTTAAGTGATGTGTCCAAGGTCATGCAGGGAAGAAGCAGTGAAGGGATTTGAGCCTCAGACATAGTTTAAGTTCTTGGCTGTGGCACCATCTCTCTCTGTGATGTCTGAAACAGGCTCATAGCTCTTCTATTGTGGAGAAAGCACCTCTTTTCCTACTTGCTCCCTCTTCCTACTGGAGGGAATTATTTTTAAGCACAAAACAGCTGTCTGTTCCTATTAAGCTACTGTAGGAATAATCTGCATGGAAAAAAACTCAGATGCTTTCCCAAATAGGAAGTAATTTAGATTTCAGATTAATGGCTGTGACAATGGAAATATATAAAATCTTTTCCTGATATGGAGCCCAAACCATGGGTTGTTCTTATCGATGGTGGACACAGGTGTGAAATCTGACTTGTGCTGCACATGGGGAACAAACACTAAAGAAAGGCACAAATATCCCTGTTATGCAGAGGTCCCAGCCTGTGGTGTGCATTTAGTGGATGAGTCAGCTGGTGAAAGATGACAACTCTTGCTCTTGCAAGCCTTCCTCTCTTGCAGGCACTCTGCCCTGATCCCACTCAGGGAAATTAATCGTTTTCCCAGAAATAAGAGTAAGAGTGAGAAGTAGGGAGGATCAGGGCATTGAGTTGCTCTCTCTGGGACCCATAAATCCTCAGTCCTGGCTGTGAAAGGAGCTTGACAAAAGGAAAATTAAGGCTTGGGGTGGACAGCTGGGATGGAGGGAGCCAGCACAAGGAGCAAGCCCAGGTCTGGAGCAGTGATGGTACTCTGGGCTGTCAGCTTCAGTTTACAAAGGAGCTGAAGCTGGAGTTCTCTCTGCTGCCACTGCCCTGTGGCTGGGATGGTGCCAGCCTTCCTGGGGACAGCAGGGCTGCAATCCAGGGCTTTCTTCGCAGGCACCTGCTCGAACAGAGAATTTCTCTTTTGTGCAAGCCTCAAGCTGTACATGGTCAGCAGCATGAACCTGAGCACCTCAGGCTGCACCCAGCAGATGGGGACCAGTGTGCCTGTAGTGCCAGGGAGCCTGGGAGGGACGTGATGGGAGAGGCTTGGTCTGGTCTGGGTTTTGTGGCAGAAGGGCTGCTGAGATCTGTTCATGGAGTGTTTCTTACTTTGCATTGCATGAGGGCCCTCAGCATTCCCCACGTGTTCCGCTCTCTGGGAAGGTTAACAGGATAAAGGAAATGTTACCAAATGCATTTTAACAGATGACTGCAATTTGCACTCAGCTGTTAGGCTGCTGCCTTTTCTGTCTTAGGAACTGCAGAATGGGAAAGCCTAGCCTGTGTTATTGAGAGGGGCGAGATGAAAGTGAGGAGCTGCAGAGTGAAGCTCCACAAATTTCTCTTGCACTTGGTCAAACTACAAATAATCAGATTAAGCCATAACTGTATAAATGGGCCTTGAGTGTGTTTGCTCTGCTGACTTGGTCATGCATTCAGGACTTTCAGACTGGTGTAACTACAGCCCAGGAGGTATTAGTCACGCTGGGAGGACTTCAGTGAATATAAGAGGGCTTCATCTGGCCAGTTACCAAGGCAACTCTTGCTAATATTTCATTACAATGCTTTTGCCCTCTGCAAGTCCCACGGATTAGGACTGGGAATCTCAGAAAGAAGAGTTGATTGTCAATATTGTGCTTGGATTGAATGTGTCCCAAAGAAAAAAAAAAAAGGTAAAGCATTTCCCATAGGCAGAGCCCAAAATGCGCAGCTGGAGCTAAACTCCGTCTGTCATCCAGCACTGCCTTGTGCCCTGAGGAGAGTCTTGGGTAGCAACTAATCTCCCACTTTCCAGCTCTGAAACAAATGGAAAATGCAGGTATGAACTCATCCTCATCCGTGTTGAGATGCAGAGCAGCAGAGCTGTGCCAGGTTCCCTTCAGAGCGGCTGCAGCACAACCTGCACCAGTACAGGCTGGTGCCCTCAAACTGGGGCCAGTGCCAGCCAGAGGGACCACCCTCACACCTCAGGGCTGTGGTGTCACCGGTTTTGCTGGCTCTGTGCACCTTCCTCTAAAAGTGTTCCTTGTCACTGACACAAGAGCTGCTGCTGATTCCCTTGGGGAGCCACAGCCACTGTGTGTCGGACTGGACATCCTCTTCCTCTGGGAAAACACACGTGGAAATAAAAGGGCATCTGCCTCTGTGGGATATTACTTGAGATGTTCCTTCCTCTGGGCCAGCTTGGCATTTGTAATGCTGCTGGGGTCTGTTGCTTGTTCCTAATTACACTTTTAATTAGCTGTGTATTATTTCTCATTAATGAAACAGGACTTCATAGGAAAATGGCAGTACAACTACCCTGTATGACAGAGATTAGAAGTGCTACTGGGTTTTTATCTGCTACCAGTGATTCCCACCTCGATTTTGAAAAACTAGATATGATGTGATGTTGGTGGAAGCCAGCAAGGGTATGCCATGACCCCATGCCTGAGGAGTATTTATGAGCACATAGCCACAGGGCACAGAAACAAGCCCGGCTGAAGTACTCTGTGGGAGGATGAACTTCCCGGCATTCAAAGAAGTTACAATGACATAGTAGGAGCAGTCCTATTCTCTGAGTCAGGCTTGAGTCAGTTTCCCATTCGCACTGCTGGATGTGTCCCACCTTTCAGACAAGGAGCAAAAGCATGTTCTGTCTGAGTGTCTCCAGTTTGCCCCCAGTGCTCTGTCACACTCGAGCGGGTGTGTTAACCCCAGCATTGCACTGCTCTTCACCCCGAGCACATTCACTCATCCCCTCGCTTCCTCCCTGGATTCAACTTGACACAGCGCCCTTGGTCCTCCTGTGGTGCTAAACAGCTACCAAAGCTCACCCCAGGAGTAGCTGCACTTTTCTGGTGGGTGAACTGATCTCTGTTGACATGTCAGCTCGTTAAATCTGCAGGGCCCTTCTGGCTAGAGGCAGGACTGTGTGGCACATTTAAAGCATGATTTAGTTATTAACATAAAAGCAGCTGTGTTCCTGTTTGAGCTGTGCAAAGAAAAACACGTAGCTAATGATGACCGAGCCCGGAGCGTGCCTGGGAGACAGCACTTACGTATGTTTTCTGTGTGCCCCAGAATAATACAGAGTTTAGGCTTTAAAAGAAAGTATTTGGGTCCTTGCCAGGTAGACAGACAGTATGAATGAAACACCTGTTCTGGCTTTGGGAGGGTTTTGGAACCATTTGATTACAGGGAAGGTACAGGCTGACCTTAAAGTGAATTGAATTCTCTGGTGTAGAGTAACATGTCCTGCTACATTATGAATCTTCTTGATCTCTTCGAGAAAATGTCCACAGCAGACAAAACACAGATGTCTGCTCCTTTTGGTTTTAACTAGAAGGTGCTGCTTGGGCATGGCAAATTGACCAGCTCTGTCTCAAAACAGTCTTTTTCAATTTTGAATAAATGTTAAAGGAGGAACACTATAAAGGAAACAAACATAAAACACATTAAAGTAATTCTACCGAGAGAAGAAAAATAACTGTTCATTCCAGATGTGCCCTAATTCAGCTCTTACTAATGCTCCTTGGCACTTGGCAGTTTTAGGGGGTTTCATTTTCACATGGTGGTTAATTCAATTCCAAAAAAGATTTAAAGAATCCTGTCTTTCCTAGAGTTTCTTCCTATTGAATCACCTTATCAGTCTGGTCTGGTTTGTCCAGTCTTAACTATTTCTGTTAATATGGCAAAACCAGCACCAGGAATACTTTCATAAAAGCAGACTGCAGCAGATGGTAGTGTGATGAGTTTGATCATCCCTGCTGGCCTTTGGTTTTATATATTCATAAGAACCAGTCTGAGAAACCAAGGCAGATCCTGGTCAAATTCCTCATGCCTTCAACAAAACCCTCCAGTCCTTTCCCACTGTAGATTCAAGCTGCGCCCTAGCTCCCCCGATGCAGAAGGGTTTAAAAAGCTGTAATTGAGCTGTCAGTTTGAAGAACAAACAGGGGAAATGTACTTTGGGTCTCTGTTTGGGGGCTGTTTGCAGAACTGTCTGTATGTGCATGTGTGGGGGTGTGTGTGAACAGGAGGGGAACTCCTTCCCGAGCCTCTGTGAACTCAGCAAACGCAGTGCAAGCCTCACATGGAACCCGTTCGTGCCTTTTGTGGGTTTGTTTTACAACCTTCTCAGGTAGAGCCTGTGGAGACTGTAAAATTATAAAGCTGGAGATGCGCATGAAGGATATTGATTGCACTTCTGGCTTGTGTTAGTCCAACTCCAGCTCATGTGGAATTAGTTCTTAGCTCCTGGTAGCTGCTCCTGACACACTTGTGTCAAGACACAACACGCTTATGAATGGTGAGCTTGGCGTGAAGTTCTTGGGTCAGCACAGAGCACAGCTCAGGAAACACATTCCTTCACACAGCCTGCAGCAGGGTAGCAGGAAAGTGATTAAATCTTCCCTAAGATAACATGTTCCTGACCCTGCACCATACAGGAACCATATGCTCACTTATTTCTCTTGGCTCAGGCCCTGCTCTCAGTGATGGCTCTGGTTGTGGTGGTGCCTTGGTAGGAAATACTGTAAGTGAAGGCAACGAGTCTTTCCCCATTGGCCATGTGTTGCTTTTCCGGGAGTGAGGAGAAGTCCTTTCATTTCTCCATGTAACAGACAATATAAAACCAGAGAATTTATTCACAGCAAGCGGAATGTGTCTGTGTCACCACTGATTTACTCAGCAGGCCTTGCTTCTGGCTGTCAGAGGCTTCCCCATGCTCCAGCTGTAGGTTAAAAGGGTCTGTGCAGGCAGGAAAACTCTCACTTATAACTTGCAGCATCTTTTTTCAGATTTAAGAACTGTGTTCCCTCATTGAGATAGCTTGTTTGGAGCCCATACACTCCATTTGCTCTCAGACCTCTTTTAAGCTCTTCTGTCACTCTACAGCTTGCTTGAAGAAAGAATTTGTGGTTTCTGGTGGCAGCTTCAGGCAAGCTCCTCATGGTCCTGCAGTTTTTAGGGAGGCAAAAGTAAAACTTTCAGTGGGACTCGGATGCCTTCAGTGGATGCAGATGGATAACAGCATGGCTGAGGTCGTGTTACTACATGTAGGCTCAGAGAAGATTGGAGTAGGAATGCTACAGGCTGGATTTTTTTCCCCAGTTCTTTCTGCATTCACTGGTAGTGGATTGGATTTAAAATGAAAAGTCTCTTCTACTTCAACACGTCTTATTTGAGAGCATGTCACTGTGACCAGCTTTGTGAAGCTGAGCCAAGCAGCACCATTGCAAGGCTCAAGAAACTAGTAAAATTCAAAGAGGGATCAGAGCAGTAAAGGAATGGCAAATGTCCAGGGATGCTGAAATTTATGCTTAGAAAAACCTCTTAAATGGAAGAAAGGCTTCACTACTCAAGCTAAGTTGTAGCTGATATAAATCAGGCGACATCTTTTTTGGGAGCAGAGTGTTCCTTGCCCACCCATGGGGATTTTCACTGGAAATATTTGCTGCTGGTGACTCTCAGATGAGATGGTAGACCAGATGGGACACGTGTCCAGTCCTACTTAGCAGAAATGACTTTTTTCCTTGAGTGTGGCTGAAAAGAGATGGCATCAGGAAAGGAGTTCAAGTCGTTAACCTCAACTTCTTGGTTAACCTCTAAATTGGATGTTTAGCAATGTCAGAGACCCTCTGTCCTTTTCTTCCTGAGCTGGAAAAAGACCCTTAGAATGCTCTTTCTTTAAACCATTTCCATTGCTTCTTGGACAGCTTCAGATCCCCTCAGTTACAGGTGGCCTGAGTATGATTTCAGTCCTCAAACTCTCTCTGAAAGAAGCTCTGCAGTCGACTGGAGGCCAGTTCAGACAGCAGAGGGTCATTTTTTCTGCATGGTGCTCCTGAGTCTGTGCCACAAAACCCACGTGCTAACTGTGATTTCACTTTCCTTAATTGCATTTTGGAAGGGAGATTAATTATATTACCACTAGAGGGATTACAGATATTAATTAGACTGGCCCAAGTGTTTTGCCCTGAAACTCTTGTGGGGGTGGGAGAAAGTTATTTTCCTAATCTGTGCCCTGCTCTCCTTGTTAACTCTTTTTACATATTTACAGGTGCCGTGGGGTGTAAGTAGCTAATTAAATAAGGCATTTGATAAAGTTTAAGGAAGTTTTAATTCCTGTCCTGTGGAGTATCGGTCTCCCGTGCATAAACATGTTAGTTAACGATTACTGCAGAGCACAAGTATTTTCAAAGGTGGCTGTTCCCAGAGGAACCTACCCATTTTCAGGCACGGTTTAAAGGGCAAAGACTGCCTGTTCTCGTGATAAGAATTTGTTTTTAAAGGTTCTATTTAGCTTTTAAAGGATACATTCATCCGCGGAGTGATAAGATCTTGCATTAAGCGGGGAAAGCAGGGAAAGGTCTCCAAAGAGACGGGCGAGCAGGAAGGGGTTAAAAGATGTCTGAAAGCGCTTTGGGAAGTGTTTCTGACTGAATGGGCTTGGCGGCCGTGCTTCAGTGCTTCCTCACCATGTGGAACCAGGCACCTCTCGCCGCCCTGCGCTCACGAACCCTGATGTCAGGATAATGTGATCGCCCAGAGACAGCTGGCACTGGGTGCCTGCCTGGCTCCCGATGGCACCGGGGCTCCTGCACTCCTCCTCCTCCTCCTCCCGATGCTGGCACCCACCAGCATTCCCACAGCATTCCCGGCCCGAGGGCCGTGACAGTCCCGCCGCCTGCAGCGCCCCGCGGAAACACTACAGTAAATCGATAGATGCACTAAGATACATTTACAGGGCTCCAGACACAGGGAGAGGGACCTTTCAAAAGCCCCTGGAAGTGCTGAAATCAGGGTAGTTGCAGAGCCTGGCTGGTACACGCCATGTGTGAGTTCACTTTGTGGAACTACGTGTTTGAACACACATCATAATGAGTTTTTGGGTTTGTTGGGTGGTTTTTTGTTTTTTTTTTTTTTTTTAAGCTTTTCATTCTTAAGACAGTAACTTTTCTAAGAGGACTGGTACCTCTTAGGCTGTCCACAGGAAAAAAAGAAACAAAGAGGATGATGTGATGCAAGGAGCAAATGCCCCGCAGCAGCCGGTGAAGACCTGGACACGCTTAAGAGCTTGTTTTGCTTCCTGTGGGGTTCAAATACCGCAGCAATCCAACTGTTTGGAGTCCAGACCTGGTCTCTTGGTATGTTCTAGTTTAATGGAAGTCTTGTCCAGTTCAGGCACAATGTTTTGCGTGTATCATTTAATTATTGGATTTAAGAAAAGAGTCCGTGTTTGCCAGAAAATCGAAGCAGTGGTTTGATGAGTTAATTTATGTGTTGCTCTTTATTTATGTGTAGGTTTTATCTGTAAAATATCTTCCCCCCAGCAGCATGTAAAGACCTGGCGGTGTGTGTGTCCTTGCAAGTGACACCACGGAGGGATTGTCCATGGGCAGTGGAGGGAATGGGAGAGAGTTGGGTTATCGCTGAGCTGCTTCCTTCCCCCTTAGGTGCGAAGGTGAAGTCATTTCCCCAAAGCCATCCTTTCCGGGGAAAGTGGAAGTAAAATTTTCACTGCTCAAATTAATTGAGAACCCACAGCTTACCTCGAGGAGAGCGAACTGGGTTTGGTCAAGCCTTCCCGTTTCGTTAATTAGTAATAGAGTTTTTCCTGTAGATAACCCGATCTATCGGTTAATGGAGTTTAACGCACTAAAACACCAGCGAGCCGCCGCGGGCAGCGCAGCCCCGCAGATACAATGGGCACATTGTTCCCGGGGCATCCCGTCCCCGTTTATTTGAGAAGGGGGGCATCACCTCACCCCACTCGGCCTCCCCTGGCTCCGGCAGGGCGGGGGGGTCCCGGGGCGAGGCCGGCTGGGCAGAGGGGGGTTCCGGGGCGGCAAAGGGTTAATCGGGGCGGCGGGGCGGCCGCGGCCCCTCCCCGCTGCCGGGGCTGAAGTAGCGCGGCGGCGGCGGCGCGGGGCAGAGCCGAGCCGAGCCGGGCAGAGCCGAGCGGGGCGGCGGCAGCGGAGCCGGGGGGAGCGGAGCCGGTGCCGGTGTCGGTGCCGCAGCGCTGCCCGGCCCCGCCGAGCGAAGATGGCGAGGGCGGCGGAGCGGGGCGGTGCGCGGCTCCTGCTGCTGCCGCTGCTGCTGGCGCTGCCCGCCGCCGCCGCCCGGCCGCCCGCTTCCTTCCCCAGCGATGTGAACGGGCACAGCCTCCACCCGCCCTACTTCAACCTGGCCGAGGGCACCCGCATCTCCGCCACCGCCACCTGCGGCGAGGAGCCGACGGGCGCCGGCGGCCGCCGCGCCGTGGAGGATCTGTACTGCAAGCTGGTGGGGGGCCCGGTGGCCGGGGGGGACCCCAACCAGACCATCCAGGTACGGCCGGGGCGGCGGAGGCCGGGCCGGACCCCGCGCACGCACGGGCGGCTGGCGGGGCCCGGGGTGCGCTCGGCCCCGAGCCCCCTTTGTGCGCCCCCGGTTCTCGGTGCCGCCGCGGAGCGCGGGGGCTGCGGCGGGGGCAGCCCGGGGCTGGGCGGGCAGGGCCCCGCTCCCCGCGGGTTCCCACGCAGCCCCGGCTGCCTCGGGCAGAGCTGGGCCAGCAGCCGCGGGTGGGTCGGGGCTGGGGGCTCCGGGAGGGCTGGTCCCAGGGCATCCCCCTGCCCAGGTCCGCCCCGCAGCAGCGGGGCCGTGGGATGCACGTGCTCGGTCTCTCTCCCAGCCTTGCCAGGAGTTGTTCGCATGAAACGCGGCTCGCTGAGTTCCCAGGACATTATTTTTAAAGTTGTGGGTTCTTTATGTTTTTAAAATCCCGGGCAAACCAGTACCCAAATTCCCTTTGCGAGTCAGGGAATAATGTTTAATGTTTACATTGATGTGTCTTGAACGTGATAATATTTACCTTGATGTGTTTTAAACTACACCGTTCCCCGTGCGTTCGGTGGGGCATTGGGATGAGCAGAGGGAGAAGTTAGGAGGGTGGATTTTACAAGCGAATGTCAGGTGACTTATCTCAGGGGTCCCATTTTAAGCTGCCCAGAGGGAGCTTGCAGCCAGGAATGTAGACGGTGAAAGCTGCAGTGCAGTGTAACAGCTATGGCTCGCTTGAAGGGAGGAAAGAAGAGTTGTAAACGGGCTTGTAAAACACCAGGGTTAGTTGCAAGAACTCCGGACCCAGTGTCCCCCCGCTGAGGGCAGCCCAAGCTGGGAAGAGCAGCTCTGATTTGAAATGCTCCTGCAGCCTCAAGCCAGCCACAGAGCCACCGGCTGCTGCTCAGTGATTCCTGCGTGCTGCTTGTGAGGGTCTGGTGCCAGTCACCTGTTGCACTGGAGCCGTGGGGCTGTCCCTGGTGTCTGTAACAGCACGGATGAGCAAAGGAAAACTGGCACTTTCTCAGACCGAGCCTTTCCCGGCCTTTTGGTGGGGGTGGCTTTGTTACAAGATTGTCTCTGAAGCGTTTTTCTCATTCTGGCCGCATTCTCCTGAGTTATTGCTGCACTAGGAATTTTCCGGCTATTGTGCGGTTATGACATGGAATTTTGCTGTCTGTGGAGTATAAATGGTTGAAGATGTCACTGGATGGCAAAAACCTGACGTATCCTCCTCCGAGCTTTGCCACCTTTTAAAGCGATGTTTCCCTGCACTGCGCTGTAAAAGTGTAACTCGGGGAAGCTTTAAGTCCCAGTAGCAGGAGGCTCGCAGGGAGCTCGATGTAGTAATTGTGCCTCCAGTGAGGGAAAGGAGTAAGGAAAGGTGAAGAAGGAACTGCTACTCGGTGCACTTGCAAACAAATAGCTGAATGATGTGCCAAGCAAAATTGGGCAGATAAGGCTGCTTGGAAAAGCTGGCAAATGTGGGGATGCATTTATCACCCTCCATGTGTCCATCTGTGCTCTGGCCACCCTGCTAGCTCAGCATGGCACGCAGCACTAGGGATGCTGGTGACTGAAGGAAACCCTTCAGGCTGTCCCAGCTCTGGGGGCAGCCCCAGCACACCCCTGCTGCCAAACACAGCTCCTGAGCTGTGGAATTCTGTGGCAACCCCCTCCCATCCCCTGTGCAGCTCTGGCACAGGGGGGCTTTGATCTGAGCACCACTTCCCAGGCCAGCGGGCTTCACTCAGTTTGAAAGCTTTAGAAAAATCCTTTTGTAGTGGCTGCTTTCCATGACCACAGGCAGCACCTAAAAGGGAGGGGAGGAAACAGGAGGCATCAGAGCAGAGGTCAGAGTTCCCAATTGATCCCCTTTAGGGGTCTTGGCACCACCCGGTGACTAAAGCAAGGAGAGAGGTGGGAGGGAAGTGTTCAATTTGAGCGGACTGAAACAACAATAATGAACTCCACATGCATGTCCTTGCTGCCAGCATGTCCCACCAGCCCAGAGTCCCTTCCCTTTTCCACTCACCTGCTCAGTGCTGCTCATGTGTGATGTGGCTGTGGCATAAGGAGTTTTCATCAGGAATACTGGAACAGTGCTGCTCAGGACCCTCCAAGAGACATCTACATGCTCTGGTGGCGAAGGGACATTCGCTTGATTAAAGGCCTAGGATAAACATTAATACAATTATCTAGTAAATTAGTTCAGTCATTTCTCTGTTTTCTGCTGGTTTAATTTGACATTGTAGAAGACTTCAGAAAAGGGAGTTCACTGACTTCTAAACATGATGGTCTTAAAATGTCAATAATCATTAAGTTTTCTGAAGTAATGCTGCCCTGAAGACACTTGCAGTGGTTTTGGCACAGCTTGTGGGAAGGCTGTAAACCTTTTCAAGGAGTTTCCTTTGCTTCATTCAGGGTTTTTTGGCAGAAGACTGCATTTCCAACTGTGGGGGGCTTTTCAGTCTGGAAGGATGTGAGGCACAGCAATGCTGAGGTGTGCTGAAAGGGACTTGCCATGGAGGATGGTTTCCCTTGTCAAACTCACTCCCTAGCGTGGGCAGCCCCATTATTAATGATAATGTCTTGAGGATGAGGCAAAAGAGAGATCACAGGTTTCTTTTTTTGATTAAGCATTACTGGAGATGCTTGTAACTGCCTTCCAAAACAGGCAACTCTGCAAAGGCACAGCCGTGTGCTCATGTTCCCCATCCCACCCCTGTGCCTGGAGGCTGTTCCAAAACCAGCAGGGATCGTGCCCTGCTCCTGGGGTGGGGCAGGGTTGTAGATTATTATTTCAAATTAGGAATGTAACAGTAAGGCAGGTTACTGGCATTAATCGAAGCAATTATAGACCTCAGAATTTCAGAACATACAACAAATTTGACCGATTTCAAGTCAGTGCTGCTTGTGCCTTCCTCTGAAGCCTGTCTTCACCGCAGCCCTGTGTTCAGAGTACTGCTTTGCATGCTGAATTGCAGCCCTGAGCTATCCTTGCCTGAGGAGCGTGGGCACTGACCAGAGCTCTGGTCCTCTCACTCTTTCAGGTGTTGGTGACAGGTGAAATCTGAAGCTGTTTCATTCCTCAGTGTCTCAGAATTAAGTGACATTCTCTCTTGATGCGCTGCATTGTGGGTGACCATTTGTCCTGGTGCCTCTTTATCCCATGCTGTGTCTCTGGTGTGTGGCAGAGGGAATCGGGCTCAGCCCAGGGCTCTCACTGCTCCAGGTGACAATTGGTGCTGTAGCTCTCTGTACGTGTCTCTTCTGTGTTTGCATCTATGTTAGTGTTGGATTTCAGTGGTTTAACTGTGGCTGAAAACACAATTTTGAAACAAGTTGTTGTTTCCCACAGAAGACACCTGGTGAGGCAGCGCCTGCTTAACTCCATGTGGGCAGCTGATCTGCAGGGACAGCCCAGGGAGCAGCTTGCAAGCAGGCACTTTGTCTGAAACAGTACTTTTTACACCCCATTTCCTGCCCTTTTTACCTCATCCCCAGCAGCCCCATGCTCCCTGTGGCTTTCTGATAAATCAGGTGAGGGGAGCTGGTGGTGGGTCATGGCAGGGCCAGGTAAACTGGGACAAAGCCACCTGAGAGTGGTGCCAGCAGGGTGCCTGGCTTGTCTTTATGCTCAGAGGAAACTTCAAAGTTCCCACTGACCTGTGAAGGATCAGGCCTTGCAGCTCTCTGGAAGCTACCCCTCATTCAAACCTCCTCCTTATCTCTCCCTCTCTGCAGTTTGCTCTGATAGTGGCAGTTTTATGTTCTCTGAGCCGCCCTGCAACTCATTGCATTGCTGAAGTTCTTTCTTTGGCCATACCTTTGTAGTGTCCACGCCTCTCCTGCTCTGGCAACCTGCTGTCTCTGCTAAGCCTGCAGCTCACAATTGCTTTTTAATTAAAATCCTCTTGCTGATGTCAGAAATTCCCTGTAGAGAACCTAACGCAATGTGCAGGAGCCTGAGTTGCTCTAAAACACAAAGAGCTGGAAATGATTCTGGTCAGGTTTAGGTCTGGCTCTAATAAAACAACTAATGAGCAACTGGTGCATCAGAGAGGCTAATCACACTCTGAACAGCAAACCTGCTTCAGCTTTGACGTGTTCCTAGCCCAGCAGGCTGCCCAGGGAGGGACAACAGCAGCATTGTAAATGTGGAGCAGCTGATCCTAATTTTTACTCCCCTCTTACTCAACTTGAGTTGACTGTCTCCCAACAATGTGAGCATTGGGTTCAAAATGGTTTTTACATCTGTGGCAAGAATTTAAAGCATGAAAGCACTTTATTTTTTTTGTTACTTATCCCTGTTCTGTAGTCTTGCCTCACTTCCCCCCACCTCAGTGTTGTGTGTTGTGCAGCAGAAATTTCCACACAACCTGTTGCACCGGTTCCAATTAAAGGTTTGAGCTGAAGAGTTGGGTCAGTTTTATCTGGTCTGCTCTCCCTCCTGGCTCAAAGCATGTCCAAACCAGCCTTGTGACCTCTCTGTACACTGAGTGCTTCCTGCATGAATGTCAGGGTTACCTGGATGGTTTCAGCTCCCCTTTTCTTTGGCTTTGTGCTTGCCTGTCTCTATTTTCACATCTCTAGAGAAATTAATTTAAAAGTGTTCTTGTTCAGGGCAATTTGTGTTGCATAATTGCCTGCAAGTAACAAAGCAGGTGGCAGTGGGGAATAATGCTGTGAAATCTGCTTCCTTTGCACTGAGATGCCTCCAGAGTTTGGAGCATCTGGAAAATCACAAGGTCTGGGGTGGCTCTGCCTTGCCTCAGCCCTTGTAGGGGCAGGAAGGGGATTGCCTGTCTTGAGATCTTGTACCTGGTGTAATATTAACGCTGGCTGCAGCTGGGACAGGCAAGGGCAGCATTCCTGCCTGGGGATAACTGCGCCTTTAAAAGGAAAACTGCCTGTAACACAGCTCCCTTCCAGGCTGTTTGCAGCAGCAATTCAAGTGACACAACAGTGGCTACACAAAACAATTTGCCAGTTTTCAGGGCTCTTTGCAGGTTTCTTTGAGCGTGGGTCAGATTCATTTGTCCATTAATGAGAGGGAAAGAATTGCCCCTAACAGCTCAGGTCTTTGTCTGATCCTGCTCAGGAGGTGCTGTTTAAGTTGCGGGGTTGTTTTCTCTGGCAGCGTGTCCATGGAGCTGACAAAACTACCCGGGCCACAAAAGCAAGGCAGAGAAGTGATGGCAGTCCCTGGCCAGCTGACAGCTGGGGCTGTCCCTTTCTGGCCTTGCATTGCAGCATCATCAGCAAAAGGAACTTGGCTGCAAGACTAAGCTTGAAAATGTAGCTGAAAGAACTATACTGTGAAATGAATAGGTGGACAAGAAACAGATTGCAGGGAGCTGGACAGAGGAGCTGCCAGTCTGAGCCCATAGAAGTGACTGAATGGTTCAGGTCAGGATGTCTGGGCTTGGAAGGGGTGGGTGTGAGTGGCAGCCTCGGCAGAGGAGCTGCTGGCTATGGAGTTTGAGCCACTGCTCTCCCTTGCAGTGCAGCTTCTCCCTCAGATACTCCTTCCTCTGCTTCTGACAACCGGTCCTTTAAGTCTGGGATCCTTTGCCAACGTTCACTGCATGTCTGAAATTCAGAAGGGATGCTGCTCAGAGCAGCCCAAATTCTGCACTGGGCGGTTGTGGGGGTTTTGAGCCTTTTCATGGACCTTTTTGCATCCACACTTTAAATTGGCGCAAACAAAGATTTCTGTATGTTGATTTGCATTAGCAGGCTTGCACCCTATGTTTTCTGGATTGCTGTGACACCCGTCTGCTTTGTACCACGTTTTTCTGGCCAGAGCTAAATGATGTTTTTGTACTTTCCACCAGGGCCAGTACTGCGACATCTGCTCCTCTGCAAACAGCAACAAAGCCCACCCCATCACAAACGCCATTGATGGCACAGAGCGCTGGTGGCAGAGCCCCCCTCTTTCCCGGGGACTGGAGTTCAACCAGGTCAACGTCACCCTGGACCTTGGACAGGTAACACAAATCCTTTCTTCATTGTATTTTAGACCGTGCTAGTGAGGAACTGCTGCTCTGCTTCCAAAATCCTTTGTGGACCTTGCTGGAAGTGTGGAACAAAATCCACTCGTTTAAGGACAGGGCAGGAGGTCCTGGTTAAAATAGGGAAGGGAAAACCTCTTGCCTGTTGTAATATTAACTACATTGTGCTCTTTGCTGTTGCTATTTAGATTTTCCCTAAAAGTTGAGTTGCTTGTGGAAACTCATCACATTATGTAGGTGCCATTCCCCATAGAGCGTACCTGCCTCTCAAAGGGGGACACTTAGCAAGGCCTCACCCCAGAATGGGAAATGCAGCTGCGAGAAATTCTTTCTACTTTCTACTGGTGCGTTTAAAACTCTTTACAAAAACAGCAAGTCTGTCGTGAAGGTCTTCCCGTAAAAGACAAAGGGTGACAATGGATGTTTGGTCTCTAATGCTGCCAAGTCAAAGGGAATTACCATTGTAATAGCAGGGCTGCCATCCCCCTCTCTGCCACCTCCTCTGCTGCTCCTATTCATCTGCAAAATGTCCCTCTGGACATGGAGTGCTCTCTCAGACTTCCCTCAGCTCAGAGGGAAGCAGCATCAAAGATGTTCTGTGGCTTCACAGGTGGCTTTTTTGCTCTCTCTGCTGGAGTAAAGGCTCATTTGTCACTGCAGTTTGCAGGGTGCCTGACTCCAAATTTACACCTATCGATACCCAGGCTGTATTGATGCTGGTACCCTTCTGTTAGATGCCTCAAACACACTCTTTAGTCCACAGGATTGGCTCTGACCCGCTCCCTGCCTTGCTGGAGCACTTGTCTGGAGCCTGCCAAACACCCTTCAAGAATTTGTTCTCTCCATGAGTGCCAGCTGTCTAAAGCTGTGCTGTACCAGGAGCAGTGAAATATCTGCTACTGCCCAGGGCACAAGAGCTGTGTGGGCAAAGCTTCTCGGGGCTGCACACGGAGAGCTGAGCCCTCAGCAGCGTAGGTGGCATCTGCTGTGTCTCTTAGAAACAGCCCAGCTGGCAGGGATGTGCTGGTGGGTGGATTGCTTTGTGCTCACTCCCCCTGTGACCCAGGGCCAGCCTGCAGTGTGGCGTTTCCATCGCTCACCACGTCTCTGGAGAGGGATTTTTCAAAGGTCGGGTTCCCTCAGGAGCTTCTCCTCCTCTTTGTCATTTCTGTGGCAACTTTCTGGCTTTAGGCCAGAGCTGACCCAGCTGCCCTGTGTGCCTGCAAGCTGCTGAGTTTGGCTCACCTGGGGACTTGCAGCCTTCAGAGCTGCTGTGCTGGGAGCCTGAGCCTGGAATAATTTGGGAGGACTTCAGTGCTGTTACAACTGAGCTGGTCTAAGCTGACCTTCTCTCTCTGGAGTCTGTTTGCCCTTGGTACCCAGGGAGATGGGATTGCACTGTCATTTCTGCAGCATTGGTACCAGAATTTGCATGTGTGGTGCTGGTAGCAGATGCTTCACCTGGTGTGGATTTTCTCCAGGCTCACAGACCCTCTGCTTCCCTGTCCCCTTTGTAATACTTCATAAACCCAGCTGGTCCCAAGAGCAGCACAGTCCTAAAGCTTCAGTGGGTTTTAGTGGCTTCCCTTTGTACATGGCCTTATTGCATGTAATTGCTATAATAACCTGTTTATACTCCTGGTGAGAGTCAGTTCTTTGCTTTTAACTCCTTTGTTTTGGTAGGTCAGGCAATAGAAACAAGATTAAATGTTAGGGAATTGCTAATTTCCTCCTTTTGAAGTTGATTCTGGTTGAAAGGATGGAAGAGAGAAAGATAAATTCTTGGGACCCAGTGTGGTCAGCAGGGCAAGTGCAGGATCAGGCTGGTGTACCTGGCAGCCAGGCTTCTCAAATTCTTTGGATACCAATGAAAACAGCACAGGTAGCAACACCCTCACAGGTATGTCTGACAGCAGGGCTTTTTATTGGCAAACAAGGCCTCTCCTTCCTCTATCAGTCTAGAGAGCTCTTGGACCAATTAAGGTTTAATTTAAGGGACTCACAGCCACTAAAAGCTTTTGTCCCTCCAGGGGCTCATGAGTGCCTGGAGTGCTGATGGCATTGGGGGCACGGCAGGGGTTGGCACAGGGGGGGATTGTGTTGTCAGCCCCTTCCTTTGCTTGTGCTAGCTTCGTCCCTCTCCAGCCAGAAGTGCTTAATTACCAGCTGGAATCGGGTTTCTCCAGCATTTGGTGAGGCTGTGGCAACTGGGAGAGGGTCAGTTAATTAAGCAGCCTGTTGGTCTTTGCTTTTTGCTGGCCAGGAGCTTGCTCTCCTCACAGGGCTGTTAAAATCCTGTGGGAAGGAGAGAAGGAGGAATATTCACAGCCAGCAAATAAGCTCCAGAGTGGCTTGGGCTGGCCACCCAGCTGGTGTGAGGATATTAAACACTCTCCTCACGTCATCTTAGTGCCAGCAGCAGCCTAATCTTAATGGCTTCATCAGCAAGATGGATCAGGGCTCCCATCATGGCTTGGGAAGGGGCTGTGTCCTGTTATCTGCTGGGGGGGTTGGATGGGAATTGCTCCTGCTTGGTACCTTGTCTGTTCCTGCCTCCTTGGGGAGAAGTGATTTTTCTTTTCAGAATTGGTGGGGGAGAAAGGCTGCAAGAGGAGGAAAAGTCACTTGAAGGTTTCCATGTCAGACCCAGGTCTGAGCACCAGAAATACGACACACAGCTCCAGGGAGGAAAATTGAATGGGTTTTAGGAGATGCTGAGGAATATGGTGAGGGAATTTTTTTTCCTTGCTTTTAATCATGACCTTGTGCTTAGTGTATTTAGGATGAATTGGGTGTAAAATGCATCATGGCACCATGGTGAAGCATGGCTCAGGTTTTGGAGAGTAGAAGAATTGCGGGTGCTGTGTGCTGGGAGGACACTGCTGTTGCTGGACAGCCTGGACTTGTCAAAATCCCAAAAAGTGGCTGTCCTACCTGGCTTGGAGGGCAAAGGTCCATGTTGTGGTGGAGGCTCTTAAACCTGCCCCACTGCTGCTCAGCTCCAAGCTCTTTCCTCTCCTGCCTGGAGGCTCCGGGCCAGCTGGAAAAGAGAATGTGCCTCTGCTGCAGAGGGGCTGTGCAGAGAGCAGAGGGACAGGAGACCATGACTCACAGCCACCATGGGAATGGTCCCCTGTGATCCTGCTCTGATTAGTTGCCACAGTGGGTGGAGGGGGAGGAAAGGTTGTGATGGAAGTTTCTTTTTTTTCTTTCCCCCCCCCAAAAAGGTCGTCTGAGTCAGAGCTGACAAGGTTTAAGGAAGCATGAATGGCTGGCTCCCTGCCAGAGCCTGACATCTTCCTTGCATGAAGGTGAACCCAGGCCAGCCCTTCCTTGAGATGTTTATGGATAGTTGGTGCTTTATGATAAACTCTGGGGGAGGAATGTTTGCAGTCATGCAAGAGCAGGAGCTTCGTGCCAGTGCTTGCTTGAGGTTAATTACTGCAGTGAGAAGGTGGCTGGGTAGCAGCCCCCATCTCCCCCTGCGTTGTCTGCTGGCCCTGGTGACACTGGAGAACAGCAGGATTTCAGACCGAAGCTTTGCAGGGAGTTTTGATTTACACTCCAAAGGTATTTAGTTGAGCAGTGCCTGACAGAAACACTGTGCCCTAACACACTGACATCCATTCACTTCTGCTGAGGAGAGAAGAGAAGCCTCCTCCTTTGGAGACCTCCTTAAAACACAGCTCCCTTTGGGGTTAGAAGGAGGGAAAAAAATTGCATTCGTTGTTAATTCAAAAAAGTGGAAAGGAAGTGAAGGGGATTGCAAGCCAAGCTCCTGGGCCAGTGCAAAGGTGTGTTTTGTAGTCACTGTGGGACGTATCTCAGCAAGGGAGTAGGTAGATAACTTTCTGGGTACTTTGAGAAGCACCTCTTGAGTTTTCTGCTGCTTATAGGGGATCTGCCAAAGCTGCCACTTTTTCTGGCCTCTGAACTGATGAACCTGTGCTTGCCAGGCTCTTCCAGCTCCAGAGTAAGGGTGTTGATACACAAAACACACGAGGTGCTTCAGCACTTGACCAGCAAGCTGCTGGTTTTTCAGTGTGAAACTTGGCTCAAAAGGAGCTGGGTGTTTTTGCCATGGGGGATTTTCAGGGCATAAACCTATTTCCTTCCCCTTTTGCGCTGCAAACGTGGCCCCTCAGGACCAGCTTTGCATGGTTTGATGTGCAGGATGCCTACAAATGTTTGAGTGTAGCTGAATGCCTGACGTGCATGAACAGCTCCATCCTTGTTGTGTGAACTGCATTCTTGTTTATGAATATTAAAATCCTGCTCATCTTTGGCAGATCTGGACTGGCTTAGACCTGGCCTAATGCTAAAGGAACACCACTGATCTGGAGCATGGTACCTTGTGTGTAACAACACTCCGAAATCTTATTTCAGCTCATTTTCTCACCTCCCATTTATTTTGATTTAGTTGAAATTGTACTGGGAGCTGCTGGTGGAGGTCTTCAAGAGCCCCCTTTAAAAGGCAGCTGGAAGGAAATCCCTCAAACTGATGGGCTGACGCTCACCTCGCTGTTCCCAGCAAAAGCCTTCAACATGAAGATGAATGTGATGTTTATTTTGTGGCTTAATTAATTGAAAAATCCCTCTTGAGGGAGTAACTCATGAAATCCTGAGAGAACGCTCAGGGTTCTTCATGAATAAAGATGATGTCCTAGAGGCTGCTTTCCCTAGGAAAATGTGGGGTAGGGGTGATGGTCATCCAAGCATTTTCAGCTGAAAACCATTTAAATTTCTCCCTTTTTTCACCTTGTTCCTTTTGCAAATTCATTTCCGTTGCTGTGGGAGCCCTTACTGCCTCCGGGTGATGAAGCTGCTGCTTACATTTCCCTCGGGGGCTCTCTTGTTCATCCTTGCAGTACACAGGGGGAAAGTTGAACTGAGTCTCTTCTTTTCCTTCCCCTCACTGGGGATGTCTCCTGCAGCATTTTCCCCAGCACACATCCCTGGAAAATGCACAGTGCCCATTTCTCCCGGGGCCACAGGCGGCCTTACCTGCCTGGTGTGTTTTTCATGGAGCATTGCAAGAAGGGGGTGAGGGTTTAAGATTTTTTTTTTTTGTACATGGTTTTTACTTTTCTCCTCTTAATGCTGAGGAGTAACTATTTGGTAATTACTCCTACTTGGTCTTCACTGTACTGGGGCACCACTGTGGGAAAGGGGTAGGAGGGCTTAGTGACATTTGTTGTGAGCTTTTGCACCTTAAATAAAGGGCTGGGGCGTAAAATCCCTAACAGAGACGTTCTTTCTCCAAATTGTTCTCTGGCTCTTGGAGCAAAAGCAGTATTAAAAATAAAGCACATTAAGTAGGCTGAGCAGAAATCTTTTTTACTTTCAACAGCTGAGGCTGTGGTCTCTTCTCCTGTGTAGAGTCCTCTGCAATTGCCATAAAATCCTTCGAAAGCAGATCAAGGTCTTTGTTTATAGGCTTCAAAACTATAGTTTCCTGATCTGAGATGGTTTGTGGGTTCCATTTAACTACAGAGCCCGTTCAGTGCTGCTGTCCTTTGCCATGGCTGTGGAATGGAAGCAGGGTGTGTATTTGAAATGCTTCTCTGGGAAAAGCAGAAAAGTTGTGACTGGCAGAGTATGCAGCACTGGGAGCTGGAAGCAAGCCCAAGTGGATGGATCCTCTCTTCTCTCCCAATTTATTTCCCACTTTATTGTTTAAATTAACTTAGCTGTGAAGTGTCTCCTGTTTTCTTCAAAGCTGCGGTTCCCCTGACCTGCACCAGCAGCTATTTAGGGTTTTTTTTTGTGCTGATAAAGTGAGATTTTTGCCTTCACTTAGTGCAGAAAGGTCGAGAAGGGCCATCTGCCAACTCCCACCAGATTCCTGGCTCCAAGGGCTGTGTGGGAGCCGCTCAGGTGAGCGGGAAGGGAGTGTCTGCTTGTTAATCAACTGGGGATCTGTCTCTTCTGGCAGCAAGAGCAGACCCATCCTCTCCTTTTCAAACAGCCTTGCCAAATTGGATGGCAAACTCCAGGATCCAGAGCAGCCAAGGCTGAAACTTCTTTCCACTTTGTTGCTGCTGCTGTTGGTCGCTCTTAAGGGAGAAGATTTGCACAATACTGGTGCAGGTAAATCATGGGTGATACGTGAATTTTAGCTTTGGGTTATGTTTATTCCAGTCATGAACCAGTACTGCTTAAAAATCAGTCTTCCAGGGCTGCAATGACTAGAAAGTATTTCACTTGTAACATCCAATTCCCAAAAGACCTGCCCTGCCTCACGTCTGCCAGGCTGTGAGCACGAGGAAGAGCAGGAGGCTCTGGGCAGGTCACTCAGCACTGTGGCACCTTCTGTGGCCTCAAGGAGGTTGTTTCTGCCTGTCCTTTGCATCTCGTACAAATGACCCTTGTGCTTCAACAGCTTAATCTTCCCAGAGGCTGTGCTTGCTCTGCCTAGACCTGAACCAGGTGTTAAAATAAGCCTGAACCTCCCCCCCCAAGAACAGCTCCAGGTAATGACTGATGAAAGGATAATTGCTGGTTCTAAGAAATGCATGCAAGATTTCCACTGTAGTTTCTCCCTAGATGTTGTTGCCTATTTATAATGTTGGTGTGATGAGAAACAAAGGGGCTGATGGTGAGGTGTCCTGCCATGGAGCTTCTTACTCCCTCCAGGCTGTCCCTTCCTTCTCGACTCCCTGGGATTCTTCAAAGATTAGGAGAGAGCCTCGGGGTGAGCGCGGGCTGGGGAGAGGTCAGGCTGGCGGAGGGGAGGCTTTAGTTTGTAATGAATAGCTGGAAGGCAAGCCTGGTAATTCCTTGCTGTTCTCCTGGAAAGTGTCTGCTTGGCTGGGCTGGAAAACAAGAGCGTGCTTTGGCTGGGGGTGTGTGGGTACACGTGCTCCGGGGTCAGCTCTGTCCGGGCCGTGCGTGGCTGCACCAGGCGAGTTAAAACAGAGAGGGACTGCCTGGGTCAGACCCCTGTTCGTGTTGTTTTCCTCCTTTAGAGATGTGTTCCAGGGAGTTTTTTGGGAAGGTCAGGTTACCCAGTGGAAGCAGAGTGGTTCACAGCTGTGACACAGAGCATGCTGGCATCCCGTTGAGTGGTTTAGCATTTTCTGGGCTTTGGCTTGTCCCACCTTCAGAATGGGAATACTGCATTTTATCTCCATTGTTTTCCGTGCATGGCCTGCATGCAGGAGCCTGCACAGCACCAGACCAGGGAGTACAAAATCTGTTGCAGGAGAGAATGATTTCTTGAGTCAAGCTCTTGGCTTGGTTCTGTGCAGCCCTTCTCCTCTGTCTGTCACTTCTTGCAGCAAGTGAGAGCATCCCTCAGCCCTGTGGGTGCTCATCTGTCCACAAACTCGTGTCCTGCACACATCCCTGAGTGCTGAAGCTGCTGAAGCTGAGGGCTGTGAGCCTGGAATTGCTGCCAGTCCTGCTGTTCGTGTGGGACTGGGAGAAAGGCTCATCCTGTGGCATTGCACAGCCAGTTCAGTTCTTGACACTTGTCCTGGTCAGGATGGGAAGCCCCTCAAGTGAGCTCTTCCTGCTTCCTGGGGCACGATTCCAGGAGCCGTCCTTGCCCTCCACAGCTCCAGCACAGCTATGTCCTGGCTCAGCTCCACAGGGCTGGCAGGGAGGATGCTAAATACGCTTTTGATCATCTGCCTAGTCAGCTTCTCTGCTCTTTCAAGCCTGTTCTAGCCCCCTGCACCTTTCTTTTGATGCTTTACCAAGCCTGGCTCAGCCCTGCATTCATCTCTGCCATATCCTTTTATTATAGTCATAAACGTGGGGCCTTCAGGCTGTGCCCAGCCTTGATCCTCAGTCGTTTCCTGTTTTCTGGATTCAGTGCTCTTCAAATTCCAGACCTCCCCTCTTATGCTTAATGCCAGCAGTGCAATAAATAGTACGTTGCTTCCCATTTGATAGGAATGAAAAGGGAGATCAGTAGGAAGACACAAGGAGAGAGGCACATGCCTGGTGTGCTGGGGTGGAAGGGTCTTCCTAAATGGCTTAAGAGCAGACTCTAGATCAGTGGCAGTTCATTAGGGAAATGCAGCCTATTCACACAGACTTGGTAACTGAGGGTTTGTTTCTGGAGGCATCCTGGAGGTTAGAGAGGAGAGATGGGAACAGGGATGAGAGATACTGGGAGATCCAGGGAGGAAGAGGACAAAGCCTCGAGAGTGACACATGGATGACTCTGCACAAGGCAGGGACTGGGCAGTGGTTTGGGGCTACTTTGGCCGCCAGAAACTCTGGCAAGAATGAGAGGAATGACATTTTGTTCCCCACAGAAGGACTTGCCAAACATGACTATAAAAAAGCCTTTGTTAACGTGAGGTCACTGCTAATGCAAGGTGGGTCTGGATGGTGCCAGCTCCTGTTTGTGCAGTGGAGGAAGCCACGTTGCCTGTTTCCTCCAGGCACCCCAACCTGGCCCCAGTGCTTTGGCAAGGCAGCCAGGCAGAGGCAGGGAGGGGATGAGCAGGTAACAGGGCCAGCAATTGCTGCTGCACCAAGCCCTGCCAGGACTTGTCAGTCAGAGCTCCTGGAGGACAGTGTTAGGATGGTAGTTTGACATTCTTGTCCTTCCCTCTGTCAAACAACAGAACATTCATGGGACATGATGTGGCAGAAAGCATCATTCCTTTTGTTCCCAGCCACATCTACCTGGAGAAGCTGGGGCTCAGCCCGCAGGGTTAAACCAGCTGAGCTCCTCTGTTGCATGATGGATGTGGTTATCTGGAAGTTTGAACAGCTTCCCTTAGAAGAAGTTGCCTATATTCTAGAAGATTTGCATATCACTGATGGATTTTTTCATGAAGCTGTGTGCTGTAAACTGCATCTTTGATGGAGCAGATTTCCTGGCAAAGCTGGTGTTTGTAACTTGCTCTCATTGGTGTTCCCTGCCTGAGAATCACTTTGCATCCTCAGCTTGGCATCCTGAGCCTTGCCACTGGTTGTTTGTGTGACCCATGCAGGGACAAGCAAACAGCCAAACCAAGAACTGCCGCAAGTTTTTTTTTTTTTTAGTTTCTCTTTCCCCTTTCTTTCTCTGCCTGCTTTGATACAGAGCTCTCCCACACACACACACACACACACTCAGCTGAGCTCTATTTATGGGTTCCTGCAAGTTCCCATCACTGTGGATTGGAGCATGCCCTGTGCCCAAAATCCAGCTGGCATGCTGCTGTAGGCATCTCTTGGATCTAGTTAAATGTGCTCAATGCCAAGTCCCGATGGGAAGAGGAAAAGAATGGCTTTCTGGTATTTGCACATAGTTGCAAACTGTAAACACAGACTCATGACTGCAAACAGAAATCTGTATCGCTGGCTTCATCATGACTTCACTGTTGTTGTCCTGGCTGTTTGCTAAAGCTGTTCCTTAATCCTATTCCAGGCTTTTGCAAAGTCTGCATACACCCAAACTTAGTGGGCACAAAGATTTTGGCCGGACTCCAGGAAGGGGTTTGGTTATTTCTTTCTCTGCCGGTTGTCGTTTTCTGCCTTGGGAGCAGGCTTGCTTCAAGTCTCTGCAAATGGGGCTGGAAATACAAGGGGGTTTTGGGGGGATTGTGAGGACAAACCCTGTGTTCTTGTGAGCCTTGTAGGTCTGAACAGCAGCAGGAACTCCACACAAGCAGCGTAGCTGCAGATCTGTGCTGGTGTTAGCAGTGCTGTTGGGAATGTTAATCCCACTGTGACCCTGGTATGTGCTGCTGTTGGGTCAGCTCACCCAGCTCTGAATGGCAGTGTCATGGTGGGGAAACTTGCTGACAAATGCTAACGTGGTGCACGGCTGGGATGCAGATTTTTAGAAGAATAAACCTGCTTGCATGTGCCGGGTTTGGCTTTGTTGAAATCTGCTAACGACCAGGCTTTAAACCCAGCGCTGTCAAGGCTTGCAGGAACCATGCAGAGGAGTTACAGAAAGGCAGCGCTGCCTGGAAGCTGGGTGCTCTTGGGTTTGGAGGGACCCAATACAAGGTGCAAGGGAGACTTCTCCTGTTGGAGCTGGGTCATCCTGGTACATGTGGGATCTGGAGCCTTGTCAGGTCCAGAGAGGGGCCTACCAAAACCACCTGGCCCTGGGAATGGTGAAGTAAGAAATACAAGGAGAGACAGGCATTTGTCACCTCCTAGAACTGGGTTCAGAACCTGACAGAAATCAGGTGTCAGAGCTTGAGCATCCATATCCCCCTTCCAAATCCAGTGCAGGGAGGATTTAGGTGTACTCCTTTGGGGTGCTGGAGAGCTTGGGGTTCCTGAGACTTGTGTGAGTCATTCAGCATTGGCACTTGGCCATTTGAAATGA
Organism: Monarcha castaneiventris obscurior; assembly: GCA_026261815.1. NCBI lineage: Eukaryota > Metazoa > Chordata > Aves > Passeriformes > Monarchidae > Monarcha > Monarcha castaneiventris. The sequence goes on from JAMPIT010000481.1 coordinate 1,549,487, forward strand.
AAAGCCTTTCAGGGCTCTGGTGGCAAGCTGAGACCTCTCACGTTGTGCCAATTTTTAGCTAATTCGTCCTCTTCCGTTTCCTTCCCCTCCTCACCCTTCCCATGCGCGCAGGTTTGTGACAGGATATCCACTTCATCCCAGGGAACTGGGGGAAATACTTTCTTGTAGCGTGGCCTGCTGCCAAGGTTGCTTTGTTCTCCTTGTCGCTGAAAGAACAGCCCGAGGAAACCCTTGGAGCTGAAGCTGGCATATGACTTAGAGTGGATTTCCTGCAGCTCTGGAAGTGAAGTGTATGACATGGGGCTTTTTTTTTAATCCCATAAATGCAAGGAAAAAGAGGACTTGGGTAGGTTACAGAGGGCTGGGTCTGAAATCCTCTCTTTGATGGGAAATTGCTGCGTCACGGACGTACAGGTTGTGCCTTGTCAAGGTTAAAATTGCTCTTGGGGTTTTTTTAGTTGAATTATGAGCTGAGCTTGCAACAGGCCTGGGGTTTTTAGTAGAATTCAGTTTGTGGTGAAGATGCTGGTTGACCATGCACCATTCAGTGTGTTGTAGCTGGAGGCTCTGCTTAGCGACTCCTGAGTGCCTCCATGAAGGAGTAAGTCATTTTTGTCACCAATTCAGAGCTGTATTGATAATGGCAAGAAAAGTAGTGATTTTCAGTGTTTGGGACTTAATTCCTTGCTGTGGCCAAAGCAATGATGTCCAGGGCCCTGGGGTGTTAGTACAGAGAGGGTGGGACAGCTCTTCCTCATTGTGGTGGGCTGGTACCTGGGCTTGTGCTTGTGCTTGCCCACCTTGCCCTGCCCACTGTGCCTTGCAGGACACAAGATTTGGCTCATTTTTGTCACAGCAGATCAGGTGGCATTTATCTGTGTACATACTGTGTTTTAGTGGGTTCCTTACATCCCTGCCCAGGACCTCCAGAAAGCTGGCAATGTCACAGAGATCTAATTCACTGTTGGCCACAGAAGAAGCAGATGCTGTTTCAAGTCTCATCCAAAGCACAAAATCCTATTTGTATCCTATGGAAGGGGACTTGAGTATTTCCTTTTTCAGCCCATGATTTAGCCAAGGGCTTCCTGAAAAAACATAGCAAATCAGCAAGGCTTTGGCAATACTGAAAAGGGTCTTACTTTTTGCTCTTTTATAGTATTTCTTAAATTTTATATTTCGTGCTGCAGAGCCTAGGATGTCTGGGTGGAGCAGGTCCCAGATTTGTACAGCTCCTAGCCCGCTCTGGAGAGCCCATCCCAGCAAGCTTGTGCTCCTGACTGCTGGAGCTGTGCTTGTAAAACTCTGGGTGTAAAAACCAGCCTGCAAGCTGTCTAAAGCACAGACAAGTATTCTTTTGTCTGGCTTCTCCCTTTTAATTCTAAACTGGCCCAGGAACTCCTCTAAGAATATTTAAATACCTTGTGCAGTGAACCTGTATTGATCTTACTTGCTACAACTCAAACAACTCATAGAACATACAGTTGGGAACATTTGTTTGCTCTGGATGGTAGGAATGTCCTCTTGAAAATGTGCTGTGCTTTGGTAAGAATGAATAGAGGGTTTTTCTACCCCCTCTCCAGGTTTCTGAAGGCCAAAGTCTTGAAACAGCTTGGAAAGGCTGCTGAAGCTGCTGATAAGATACGCAGCAAATGTGCTTGAGAGCCTAATGTAGGAACAGAAATGTCTGAGCTGTTTGCTTTCCCCTTAACAGTGTGAAAAATTAGTGTGTCTTTTTAAGGAGCCTGGGGAATTGTGTGCTCAGAGTGAGGGCTGTGCTGAGCTATTACTCCTGGCTTGTGTTATCCCTGGGGCTGGCAGCTGAAATGCTTGGTTTGGAGTTACTGGGTAGGAGAGTGGAGCTCATTTGGACCCTGCAGAGCCCCAGTTGTTGCAGTTTTGTTTTTAGCAGGCTCCCTCTGGCTCTGAGCTTGCTGCAGAGATGGGATGGCCTCTTGATACAGCAAGCCCTGTGTTTGGAAATGTGATTTTTCTATCCAGTTAATTCCTTCTTTTCTCCCCCCACCACTTTGTTGGTCCTGTGTCTCATTGCTGAAGGAAGCTCTCCAGCAGTTTTGGTAGCAGGTCTGTGCACCTGCCGTGAGTGTTCTGGGAGCTTTTGGTGGGGCTGGGCTCAGGCACCATCAGCCAGCTCAGGGGGAGGATGCTGCTCTACACTGTGTGTTTTATACCAGTGCTGCTTTTGGCTTGAAATGTGTGCTACCCCAGGCTGGGGGGCAGAGGAGCAGGGCGCTCATTGGAGCTGTGGGATCCCACTCTGCCCACGCTGGGCTGCTGTGGCATCCACGAGCCATCTGCAGAGAGCCACTTCCATGAAGGCCAGTTGGACATCATCAGCATGTGGTGCCGTGAGAACGACAATGTAGCTATTGCTTAAAAACTTTTTTAACCTCTCAAGTCAGACACACCTGTGCTGTACCCCCACCCTGGACACGTGCCATCCCATACTCCTCCCCTTCTTTCAGCAGTGGTCTTTATTTCAGTGGTGTGTGCTTATTCACCCAGACCTCTTATCTCCACTAAATCAGAGTTTCTTAAGCCCTTGTGTTTTCTGTAGCACTCCCCTTATCTCTGCTCCTTCCCGGGGCTGGGCAGTGGGAGCAGGGAAGCAGGAGGGGCTGAGCACGCTGTAAATGCCTGTTTGCCCTGCAGTGATGCTGTGTGGCTTAACAGCAACAGACAAGGCTGAGAGCACCTGCAGGACAGCTGGGTTTTCCCAAATTGCTGGGCAGCTCAGGGTTCTGCAAGGTGATTTTATTTTTCAGGGTCTGAGGCAATGGGATTTGTAGTGTGTTAATGCAGTCCACAATTGCAGTTTCTCATGTGGATGGCAGGTCAGAGAAAAAGACTGAGAACTGTCTTGCAGGTTGCTGTCAGGTGTATCTGTGGTCTTGTCTCTGTTCTCTGTCCCCTTGTCCTTCTCCCCAGCCACCAGAATAAGGATACTGTGGAATCCTGTGGGAGTTTGTCATCCACAGGGAAGGGCAGCAGCTCCATAGCTCACCCCACCTTTGCCCCAGTCTGTAGGTGCAGGTTTGGGCCGTGACACCAAACTGCATCTGCAGGTGCTGTTTTGGGGGAAAGCTGTGCAATGTGAGTACACCTGGATGAGGTGTGAGTGCCTGCTGTGGTGCAAGCAGCTGTGTGGATGGATATGCATATACTTGGAATAATGTCAGGGTAGTTGTACAGCAGTGTCAGTTTTGCTGTTTGTAAGGCATCTGACCTTTCTTTTGCTTAGGCTTTCAACAAGTCAGTTTACAGTCTTGGAAGGGACCACCCAGAGCCTGGTTTTGTGGCCGGGGAGAAGGAAGGGAGGGAGCTCTTCAAAGAACAGAGGAGACGAAATAACTCCCGTGGCCTGTATATTGATTTCATGAACCGTGGGGCTCCGAGGCAGATGCCAGTCTGCTTTGCTGTGATCTTGGCAGAATGTGACCCCTGTCCCTCAGCAGCAGGGCAGTGGAGGCGATCACGTTTCCCCAGGCAGATCTGATTTCTGGAGGCTGTGAGGGTGATGTACCCTGTGCCTGGGAACGGGGCTGGGAGGCATTGCAGGGGAGGCTTTGGCTGTGCCTGGTAGACACACATCGAGTGCAAACACCCACCTCAGCAGCTCTGGAGACAAGTGAGTGCCACACTGCATTGCTTGTAGCTATGCTGTTTGCATGAATGGCTTTGCCTCCCTTCCTTTGAAGATGATGATTCTCTTTTGAAAACAGGAGATCAAGAATCTGGTGTCAAGACGTGTTGAAAGACACTATTTACAAATGTTTATCCTGGAAAATATTTATAAAGTTCCCCTTGGGAGCAGAGCTTTACAGTACAGTGGCCTCCTATGGACTGGAGTACAGCTGACAGCTCATGAGCCAGACCTGCTCAGGTTGGAGTCCTGCTGAGATCCCACTTCTTCCCTCATTGCACACCCCATGGTGTTCCATGTTGCTGTCACACATGGGGCTGTATTCAATGCTAAACGGCACTCTCGAAGGGCTCTGCCTCTACCAGAACTGCAAGTGTTTAGCAAAGGGTAGAAGTTATTTGGCTGCTCTAAAGGTATTTTGGGACATTCACATCAATAAAAGATCAATTAAAGCTTCTTGTTAATTTCCTAGTGGCATGATGTGCTACAACAGTGCTACTGCCATCTCCAAAGTACCAGCCTTGTGTCCTTGGTTCTTGCTCTGAGGAGCAGCACAGATTCCAAATTTCAGCAGCAGTGTGGGGTAATGTGCACTGTCCCTGCCTGAATCAGAGCAAATCCCAGAACCTGGTGGAGATGATCTTACTGTGCCTGTGGTGCTGATGGTTGCATGCATCTCCAGTGAGGGCATGCACTGGGTGTTCCAGGCGTGCTGAGTTTGTAATCCCCTGTTTGTGCTGTATCCATAACTGGTGTGTGAGTTCCGGTCCTTTTTTTTCTTGAGGGATAGTAAATCACCCCTGGTGTTACTTTCTGGGCAGCGAGTGCGGATAAGGCCTTGGATTCTGCAGTGGGGGGGACTGATCAGTTATCATGTCCCTACGCTACCAGGAAGGAGGAAACATGAGATGGCCGGGGTGTTTGTTGTCTTCAGTGCCGGCGTTGGAAAGGCTTTGGGGTTTATTTTCCCCACATCCCAGCGTCAGCAGTGAGCCTTGGTGCAGCTCAGCGTTCCTGCCCTGCGTGCCTCAGTGTCCCCGGGGCTGGGACAGGATGTGAGCACGTTTGTGGCGTGGTGGCCCTGGCTCAGGTTGCTGAAAGGGAGAGGGGTGACAGCTGCGTGGCCGGCGGCGCAGCCGGGGCCGTGGCGTGGTGCTCTGCAAATAAAACCCGCCCGGATTTGGAACTGGGTCAGGAGCACGACCTGAAACGCACCAAGGGGCTCGGGGAGTTTTGGGCTGCGCCGCTTCCTCCCGATCCTGGCTGCTGCCTCAGCCAGAAATTGGGTGTGAGAAATGTGAGCAGGTGGATTAGTGCTGCCGCTGGCTCGGTGCTGACTGAGCAGGAGCACTTGCAGTGATGGGGTTTGCAGTTGGCCTCTTCCTTCTTTGTGTGCTGAGCCCTTTCTGACCAGGGTGGCTGGAGGTGTGCTCAGAGCATCAGTCCTCAGCGAAGTGAAGCTGTTGTGGTTGGGCTGGGCTGCTCTGTCAGCAGCAAGACCTGCTTTGGGCAGCCCTGGGGCAGGTCAGAGGAACGTGGGGCTCTACAGAGAGCAGCATAAAGCTGCTGGGGATGTCTGAGCTGCAGGGGCTGCTGGGCTGGAGAGCAGTGACCGCACGCGTCCACAGCGTGTGTCGTCTTAATGTGTTGTTTATTTGATGTGCTGTTTGTTCTGGCACAGCCCGGGCGCACGCTGGGGTGGATAATGCTGGAGAACAGCGTGAGCTAACCCTGCTTCTCAAAGAGAAGCCTTGCATTTGTTACAGAAGCATCTTTTCTCCCAGTGCCTGGTGTGTGGAAGCCGAGGATTCAGCAAGGGACGGGGGAGTCTCTTTGCCTGTCCCCAAGGCAGGGATAGTAGCTCGCCTCTGTGTGTGTGGAAGTGCCTTTGGTGTTCAGCGTAGCTGCACCAAACCTGGACAAAGGCTTCAGGCTTCATTTGCCCCACAGCTGCAGGGGAGAGTGCATGGGAGGAATGGGGCATCTGGAAAGTCCTCGGCTCTGGATTCTGCCTTCTGTCTTCCCTTGTATCTTGTGCTGGTCCTTTGAAGGGTGTCTGGTGCTTTCCAGAGCCAGCACACAGGATATGGCCGTGGTGGGGACGGTCAGCAGCCTGCCCCAGGGGGCCTGCCTTGTGTCCCACCACATAGCGAGCCACCAATTTCCTGTTATTGGTTACAATAACACAGGGCCTGTTTAAAAACAACCCGCATTAGCCCTCCCTCCGAAAGAATTTGAACCTGTCATGAAAGTTGGAGGAGAAACATTTTCCCAGAGATCTCATCCAAAGTGGAGCATTTCTGGAGCTTGAAGCCCAGGGAGTGGAGGGACCTCACTTGCCATCCCAGGGGGTTTGGGACGTGTCAGTGTCACCCAGAGCGTATCAGCTGAAGTGATGTGAGGTGGAGATGAAAAAATTCCCTGATATTTCAGTGGCTGATTGAAACCATACTGAAAATCTCTGCCCACGGGAGTTGCTGCATTTCATTAAATAAAAACAGCTTCTCTTCATCCTCCTGGAGTTGAGCTGACAGGGGCAGACAAAAACCATGTTGTTGATATCACGCTCATGATATGATCTTATCAGCCCCTGCCTGTAAATTGTGACCAAGTTTGACTCTTTCCTTGGATTGATTTGGAAAGCCTCCTCTTCCCCAGAAATGAGTTTTCCAGATGCTTGCTTTAAAGGGAAAAAAAAAATAGTTAGGGATTTTCTTTGGCCACCTTTCCAGCTTCCAGCTGTTAAGTGCTGGAAATGTGTTCTTCATTATGTCCAAGAGAGAAATGTTTCTTTCTTCCGATTGGGGAGGCAGTAAATATTTCACAACATAATATGCTGTGGACAAGTGAGTTAGTGTGGTTTGTTCTCTGGGCAGCAGCGCCGGCGGCTGCCGTGGGGAGCCAGTGCCGGTGTGATGGACGGGGCAGGGATTCAGCTGTCCACAGGCTCTGCACAGTCACTTCATTGGATTATAGATTCCATAACCGAGTTCTTCTGCCTTCAGCACCATGCCCCACAGCAGAAATCAGCAGCAATCCTTAGCAGCCCCTAAGTGCATTAACTTTCCAGTGTTGCCACTTACAGCCAACATGCCGCCTCCTACGATTCCTTTCTCCTTGTCTGACCCCAAAGCAGTTGAGTTCTGGGTTGAGCCTGATGAGCTGGCAATGGAGCTATTTTGGATTAAGAGGAGGAGGGGTGAATTCCAGCTTTATGGATTACTCCATCCTCTGCCAGCAATGGCTTTAAGGATGCTCCAGTTTGCTCCTAGTGCTCTTGGCCAGCGTGGCCTGGGCACTTCCACAGATCAGAGAATTGCAGGATATCCCCCAGCACTTGTTCCAGCTAATATTAGGCAATTAAGTTGCCAAAGTTTGGCATGTACTTTCCTCTTTGGTCAAGAAGGTGTGCAGGGATGGAACAGATAAATTTGAGCATCTGCAAGAGTTTCTGTCTGTAGTCACTGCGTCCAGCTTGGTGGTGCCAGGGGGTGGTGATGCCAGGGACAGCTGTGACGGTGTCTACATCTGAGGGGATTTTCTTGGCAAAGATGGAGGGAGGGGGCTGTTGTCAATGGTAACAGCAGCCCATGACCTGAATCAGCTTATGGAAGTGGTGTTGTAATCAGGGTGCATCCATGAAGAAGCCCTGGGAGCAGAAGAGCAGCAGCTGATGCTGTAGATGATAACCTGTAGTGTGAAAGGCTAAAATATCAAAAATGCTGTGGGCTGATGAAAACTTGAAGGAGTATGAGCCCCAACAGGGAGATGACATGAGTGAAAGAGCAGAGCTGGAAAATGGAACTGAAGGGTTTCTTGGACAGGAAATGAAGGAGCAGCCTAGTGGGTGGGAGGGTGGTTGATCACAGAGTTGGGAATTCTCCCGGGTCTCTGCTGTGATCCCTGTTCTGCACCTGGCACGGGCGGCTCTCAGGCAGCCCACGTGTCCTGTGGGGAAGTCAGAGGGCACAGGTATCCATATGGGAATGTTGGGCAAGTTACCTGCTGTTGGTGCAGTTACATCTCTGCAAAGCCTAACCTGGAGCCTACATCACCTGTTGTGCTCCCTCCTGCCTATATATCTCTAAAAATTATTCCATCCCTTTTGGCTTCTCACATTTTCTCTGGCAACAGCCCAAAACTAATGGGAAAGACAGAATGGGACTTTTCAGATGTTCTAGACTTTAATTTCCAATATGGGATATGGTTTAAAATATCTGCTTTGACCACAAAAACTGCAGCATATTTTCCCTTTAAAAAAATGTTTAATAAGATTTTTTTAAAAAATGAATTAAAATACCAGTAGAAGTAGGAGAGCATAAGCCAAGCATTAAGAAAAAACCCTTGAGGATAAAATGAGTTTGTGAGCAATTTGGTCCTGAACTCTGTGGGAATGGGACTAAATCTGTGAAGTCTTCCCGGATGTCCTGGCACAATTTGGAGCCCTAAAAATAGCTCAAAACTTGAATAGCCTGGATGACCTCAAAGCTGCTTTTCAAGAGACTTTTAGTGTAGTCAGAGTAGGTGAACACCCTGCAGCACACCCAGGTCTCAGGAACCCCTGATGAGTCAATTGGGGGATTGCTAATTGGTTACTGGACCTTGTTAGCATCAGGCTTTGATGGATTGGGCTCCCGGGTTTGCTCCTGCGATGAGCAAATAGCGGTGGGGCACAGTGGCCTCTTTGGAAACGTGAAGCGAGTCTAAAGGGCCCAATTAAGCGGGTCCCAGGGAGGGCTCTTTGACAGAAGAGCACTGCCCTGGCTGCTGCCGGCTGTGCTGGCCCAGAGCCCGCTCCAGTGATTTATTCCTGGGCTCCAGGGCTGACCCCCGGGGCGGGGAGGAGATGCAGGCTATGCAGAAAGGTGCTTAGGAGGGAGCTCTGCTTTGAAACAAAGCAGCCAATTTCCTTTCACCACAGACAAGTCTTATCTCGGGAGATTACGTTGGTCTCCAGTGGAGCCTCTGGTGTCATAACCGTGCTCTTCCTGGGCAGATAGGGAGGCTTGTGCAAAAATCCCATAGCAGCAGCCTGAGAGCTGATGTGGCAGTGATTCACGAGCCTTGGACTGCGTGGGAGGTGCTGGGACCAGGCAGTTTGGGGCTTTTTGGCTCGTTTTCATGTTTTTTGTGATTTTGGGGTTTTTTTAAACTGGCAGATGAGAAGAGCTGCAGGGCCTGTTGTCCTGGACATTGTAGAGAGGCTCAACTCAGGTGTGTTTTGAGGCATCTCGCTGATACCTGACTGCTGTTCTGGGTCTCTGCAGATGTATGGATCCTGCTCTGCTGTCAGGAGAGGGCTGCCCACCACCTGAGATCTGTCTTGCTGGTCTGACAGGCACCAGGGTTTCTCCCAGTAGTCATGCATGGATGTTGTCCAAGGAAAAGGTCTTCTCTGGGACATGTTCTCCTCAGGCAGACAGAGAAGGTTGTTTTCTCCAGCTCTTGGGAAACCCTTCTCAGCTGCAGGAATCAACTGCTTACAGGGTTGTTGCCCATAAAGTTTGCAGTGTGGGTTGTAGATAAGCTGCTTAGTCCACCATACCCAAGAATGGACCATAGTTTATGCTCCTGGCACAAACATAGCTGAGATGTGTTTGCCTTTTTCCCTCTTCCTGTGATCCCAGTGGATGCTGCTTGACATTACTGATGGGCTGCTAATAGGTTGGTCTGGGGGAATTTCTTAGTTACCCTGTCCTCATCAGCCAAGAGAGATTACTTCTCCTCATCTCTTCATGCAAAGCCCCATCCTGCCTCTCCAAGTGTGCTGGGTAGCCAGGTTGATGAAGATTTTGGGCTGATGTTTATATATAAATATATATAATTTTTTTTTAGCTCATTCATATTGTTCTGTGATGCTCAATGTTCTTTTTGAAGCTGGGGCAGGAAGAGGCTAGAGATAAGACAACAATAAAAGGCTGGAGTAAGTCCTGTAAGCAGAGATAATGTACTTCAGAGAATATGGGTGAACTGGCAGACTGGAAAGTTCAAGGAAATTAGAACTTTCGGCCACTCAGGATGATGACTTTTCCCACGAACTGCCCTGCACAGCCTTGGCTTGTGATGTACCTGAGACAGCTTTTAGTTTAATTGGGAGCACCTGTTAGATGCAAGTTCATTATGTTCAGAGTTGTATGACAGCATATCTGTTACTTCACTAACGTTTTTTTAGAATATTAGTCCATTTAAAGGATTTAGCTCTTAATACCTGGCCTAAATCAAAAGGTTTCCCATGTACCCTCCTCAGCTTTTCCTCCCCTGCATTCTTGTTGTACAAATCCATCTTGTGATACCTGACACTTGTACAACGAGGAGAAATTAATCACTGCATTTTGTCTTGATTTTGCGCCCTCCCACCCCAGCTTGTTGGGAAGTTGGCGTTATATCATTAGGGATTTGCTAACCCTGTGGAGAGAGGTCTCCTTCCTGTCTGCATTGCAGGTTTCTCTCTCTGAATGCCTGGGTTTGGGAGGTGTTGAAGGCTGAGTGATGATGGGGAGATACCGTGAGCTGCAGGCACTGGTTGCAGGGTCAGGCTGGCTCCAGGGGGTTTAAGACAGGATTTTTGTTTGAACACGTCTTGAAGGATAGTTTTGAAAATTGCTGAGTGTTACATCTCTCAGGACCTCAGTTCTCAGGTTGAACCCGAAGTGAGAACCAGGCAATCTCCTTTTTGCCTCGGCCAATTTCTTTGCTTGGCTTGAAATGCCTTTGGGGTGTAATTCCACATTTGTAGGCTGTCCATTTTTATTGGGGTAGAATTTACCCACAGACAGTGTTTGCTGAGTTTAGACATCAGCAGTACAGTGTAGGTGCTACATAATCTGCCACACAGATTTACCTCAGCCTTTCCAAATCTTCAGCAGCCCATGCTGCTTCCATACAGAAATGGTGCAAAAATCGATGTCCGCACTGTGCTGCTTTTTACTTGCAGAGCAGGAGAAATGAAGCTGTATGAAAGGTCAGAACAGATTTTTTAGTGAGGAGCTGTTTGGAGGAAGTTGAAGAATTTTGGCCCAGTGCAGGCTGAAATTCCTGCTTGGTTTGTGTGGGAGCTTCAGCTCTGGGGGAGGCAGCTCCGCTCGCAAATCCATTGAGGCTTTGCCTGGACTTTAATTTATAAGGGCACGAATGGTTTGTACCCTGCAGGCTGGGTTCTGGTGGCTTGCAAGAATGGGAACTGGAGGAGGTGTGGGGAAGAGCCCCTCTGCCTCCTTCCAGGCAGGCTCAGGGAGAAGGAGAAGACCTGAACACACCAGAGGCTCCGAGCTCTGCGGTCCGGACGTGGGCCTGTGCTTTGTCACAGCTGTGCCCATACATCTGGGTCTGGAATGTGCCATGGTTTAATGGCTTGGCTTCATCATATTCACTGCCAAAGTCACGGATTCCTCCTATATGTTTTAAAAGCAAACAGTCCGTGACTGCGGACAGTGTTCCCTGTGTGTCAGCACGCAGGCAGCTGGGGGAACACGTAAACCAAATTAACCCAGAGCTGTTAAATTATTCTCCGAGGAAATGAGAAAGATGAGCAGCAGCGACTGAGGAACTCTTGGTGAAACCCTCTCACAGTGGCATTGAACCCTCTCACTACCTGTCATTGGCAGGTAGAGGAGTGAACGTGGACCTTTAATGGAATTCTTTTCCTTGTGCTCAAGGTCGTAGTTTCCACCCTGTTAGACTGCACGTTGATAAACAGGAGGTACCAGGCAGGGCTGTCATTACTAAAAGTATTAACAGCTCTTTGACTTCGAGCCCATTCTCTCTCTGTCCCAGCAGCAGATGCCCAGGGAGGCCTTACAGACAATATCTACAGCTGCTGGGAGAGTTTGGCAGTAAGAAGGGTCTGAACTGGGCTCTCCTCCCTGCTGTGCTTGCTGTGCAGCAATGGCCACTCACTGGGGAAGAGAAGAGGAACAGGTTTTTCTCTAAAGCTGCACCTTCTCCCCAATGGACAGTTCAGGATTTTTAGCCACATGGCAGAAGCTGTGGCAGTGCCATCATCTCCTTCATGTCTCCTGTCTCTTGTTACAGTCTTCCTCACAAAGCACCCAGTTGATGTCCTTGAAATACAGGTGTGAGATTGTTTCCTGAGCAAAGGCAGCGTTGGGATCAGCTGCTCTTGAGGAGTGTTGTCCATGTGAACAGGGGCATCGGAAGATGACCAGATGGACTTAGAAGGTTCATTTCCAGATCAGTGCCATGCTGGAGCTCAGTGTGAGGTGCTGAGCCCTTTATCCTGGGCACAGGGACTGGTCATCTCCTTCCAGGACAGAGACATGCTCCTTGTCTAGAATTTGCCATGGTAGAATGGGACACTCCGAGGAGGTTTTTAAATTTCCTTTCAAGGTCTCTCTGGCATTAAAAACTCAGTCAGTTTTCCCATTAGTTCCAAAAAGCTTTCTCTCCCTGTGTGTGGAGTGGCAGCTCCCTGAAGAGGCTCTGCTTCTTGCAGTCTCAAATAACTGCAGTCAGATGACATCCCTCAAGTCAGGCTTTTTCTTAGCAGTTTCAGATTGAGGCTGCAAGCACACCAGTTAGTATTAGCAAGCTGGAATTCCCTGCTTCTTCTATTTATAGGAAAGCACTTTTTTTCTGTATGTTCTGGGATTACAGGAGTTTCTGCTGTGGTGTAGTTTTCCTTTTGCTAAAATTAGTCTCAGACTCCTCTTAGTTTGAGGGAGGAGAATTAAGGCAGTGGACCCAAGGCCCTTTGAAAATCTGTCTTGAGAACCATGTGGGTTTTCTTCTCTCTCATGAAGTAGGTGGCTGGATTTATTTAGCTGCCTGCATTTGAGTGACTTCCAGTTAAATTCCTCTAGAGCACCAAGTCTTCCTGGGACACCTGCCTATTGCTCACCTGTCTGCATGAAGCTGCTTGCAGGAGTTTTGGCTTTCTCACTTCTGCACATCAGACAGCGTGGCACAAACACACGGTGCTTCCCAGTGAGTGCCATCAGGGCATTTTGTGTCTCTGTAAAAGACTTTTTTCCTTTGAGTCACTTTTTTCCTTATCCCACTTCTCATGTAATACTGTATTTTACTGGGAGGAAGACCCTGGTGTGAACTGCCACTAATCCTGCCAGCTAATTATTGATGCTCATATTTTCCCAGAACACACCACTCCTGAAAAAAAACCCCTCTAACATTCCCGGAATCTTCCTAGAAGCATTTAACCATCAAGGGCAATTGACACCTCAAGGTAAATAGTCTGAGAATCTGAAATCCTGAATGTAGTTACAGTGTCTTATCTCTGCAGCACCAGGAAGTTTTCAGGGTCTCTTTACAGCCACCTCTGTGCTGAGTTTCTGATGGTGTTTGCAGGAGGATTAAAGCAACTGGGGAGGGTGGGAGGACTTGTGGTGGGGGCACCTGATCCTCTCCACACTCTGGCCTCAGTCAGCTCCTGGGCTGGGCTGGCCTTGGAGACCAGTGCTTGTACCCCTTTACGGGGTGCCCAAGGACAGGGGAGTCCACTTAGCCATTCCCTGAGGGTGTGGTAGATCACGTTTGGGCTAAAAGACAAATATTTAAGTCTTGTCTTTTATGGGTTACTTAACACTTTGCCCAGGAGCCTGGAAAGTTGCAAAAGCCATCTCAGTCAAGTGCAGGGAATCTCCTACTGCACAGTGAGAAGCTGGTGTGGGCAAAGTCCTTCTCTGTAGAGAAGGAACTGTAGACTGAAGCCTTATCCCAAGGAATTCCAGTCATTTCCCTCTGTCCTGACCAGCTTTGCTCTGCTGTGGTGCCTCTGGTTACCCAAGTCTGGCTGCAGTGACCTTTGGGTGGCTGTTGGGCACGCACAAAGGGCTGGTCTGAATTCGGAAGGGACCCCTCTTGCTGGGGTTTAAGCACAGGCTTGTGTTTGGCCATGTACAGGTCGGTGTGCCAGCATCCCTGAATGCTGCACCTGCAGCTGTGGGGCATTTGCTGTTTGCAGCTCCAGGTAGGCAGGGATTTACCAGGATGTTCCTCTGTGCCTCTCCTTGGTGCCAGCTGGCTGAACCTGCTGCGAATCAGGCTCTTGCTGCTGCCCTGTTGGAGGTAATTTCTAAACCTTGGCTATTCAGATCTTCAGTTCAGCACTGTGCAGGCCACAAGTGATGGCACTGCTCTGCCCTGCCATGTGCCAAGTGCTGCAGATTTAGTCCCCCAAGGATTTTTGGCAGGAGGTGTGTGTGGCACCGGCAGGGGAAGGACAACTTGCACAGGAGGATGCTGTGAAGATAAAGCAGTGCTGTGTGTGAAATCAGTGGATGAGCCAAATCCTTCTCAGAAGTGGTGTTTAAAGAAAAAATCCTTTGTGGAAAATGCTCCATCAGCTGCTCACCTAAGCCAAGCTGCTTAGGAAGGGAATTGGCGATGTTTAGAAAATAACATCATAAAGCATTGGGTTGCTGCTGCTGCTTGTTATGACACTGAGAGGGTTTCATGCTGGCTGGTAGCTCTGAATCTGTGGTTTCCTGGAGAGGGTTTTCTTTGATCTCTCTCAATAAAACTCCAGAGTTTGGAGAGGAAAATTTGAAAACAGGTTGGTGCAAAATTAAGTCTCAGTGCTCACCTCTCTCCCCAGCCCTACCGAGGTGTTTAACAGCTGCCACTTTGCACCTCTGGGTGGTTATTTCTAAAGCTTGGCTGTCAAAATCTTGAGATGCAAGCATAGGGAACCTTCTCATTCAGAACCCTGTAACCCTCCATGAGCAAGTTGGAAAAATATCATTTTTAGGAGCGAGGATTTGAGACACAGACATACAAGAACAAGCCAGGAGCTGCTGTGAGGAAAAGAGCAAAATGGGGGCAAAGCATATTTCAGTGCACACCCCTCTTTCAAACACTGACTTTTGTGCTTTTGTATGTGGGGTTTGTTTGCTCTCAGGCACTTGAGTATTTTATAAAAAATGACTGAATAAAAAGCCGTGCCCACTTGGAGGGGAAGCACCTTTGTTTGCTGCCTGGAAGGGTTGAAGTAGTTCTTGTGTGATTGAAACTAAAAAGTAGGCACACACTACATGTGAGAGATTTTATTAAAGGATTCTGATGGATGGGCTGGGGAGATATAAATCTGCTGTAGGACAGCAGAAGCTCAGCAGGGGGACAGTCAGTTGTTAATGAGTAAATTCACTGCTTCCATGAGAATAAATGATTACAGGCAAAGGATGCAAAAAGGGCAGATCACTGACCTAGAGTGGTTCAAAGTGAGTCAGAAGCTCTCTGCTTTTCCAGGGCTTTTCCACCTCCTGCATATTTGTTTGTGGGGATAAAAGGTGCACAAAAAAGCACATTCTTAGCTTTAGCTGCTGCCACTGACGTGGTGCCAGCACTGCCGAGTGTTTCCAAGGTTTATTCATGGCAGCCACTCGCCCAGGCTGTGGACAGAGGTGACCTGTGCTCCCCGAGAGCTGTTCTTCCCTGGCACTGTGGACTGAATAACCCCATCCAGCCTCTGACATCTCCATGTTTTCCAGGTGGGCTTGTGGCTGCAGTGATGGACCAGGGAATGCCTGGGGGATGGATGGGCTTGGGAGGGAGTAGAATAATTTGATTTTTGAAACTGGGGAAAAATAATTAACATTCCCTGACACTTTGCATAGTGGCTCTTTTTCTGCTTTCCCTGCTCCTGGGTTTTGCAGGTGTCTGGAGCTGCTGTGCAGTGGCCCAGACTGGGGTGCAGAACGCCCCAAAACGCTGCAGGTGCCTGCTGAAGGTGTCCTGAAGCGCTTTGCTGTGCATATCCAGGAGGCCTCATGTGCCCCTAAACAGTGGGATTTATTGCCCGTGCACTGGTGTTGAGGTGCACCTGCTCAGCAGGTCCATCCCATCCTTCCAGGAAATCCCAAGTGGGAATGAGCAGCGCTGGCAATGCTGTCCACACACAGCTCCACAGGGGTATGGAGCACTGGTGAGGGAGAGATGGACTGCTTTGTTTTTACATGGTGCTATTTTCATAAGTCAACTCCAAAGGTAATAAATCTGTCCTGTGGAAAATTAGCCAGTGGTTTAGTGTACAGACTCCTCCTGTGGGATCCGGGGCTGGGAGCAGAGCTGGGTGCAGCTCCAGCCAGCACAGCCTGGTCAGATCTTTTAATCTGAGAACCAAAAAGAGCCCCCCTTGCTGTTGGTGAAAATGTAGTTGCCAATACTACAACAGTGTGAAGATCTGTTTTGGTTATTGATGTTTCTGTGTGGCTTTGTGGTGCCTTGGAGAATCAGTGAGACTTCCCCAAAACTCTGTCACCAAGGCAAGCCAGGACACAGCTGGTCCAGCTTGTTGTCTTCTTCCCACATGTACCTCCCAGAGCTGGAAAACTGAAATCAGTGTCTCGGGGGAAGGAATGGAGAAGAAATGTGTGGGTTTGCCATCATGTGCTGCTTACACAGAAGGATGGATGAACAACTGGACAGAGAACGTGCTGCTCCGAAAGCAGCTGAGTTTCTTGTGCCCCTCTGGAATCTGTTTTTACTCTTCAAGTCTTTGCACTGTCGCACTGGGCAGTAATCAGAATTGTATTCTCATGGGATTTTGGTGCTGGATAAAGCTGCCCACCCTCTAAAGGCACAAAGGGATGGGGTGTGGGACACGGAGGAAATGCCTTCATCTCCATCTCCCTCTCCTGGCTCCGGCACTTGCTCTGTCCTTCCAGACACTGGGGCAGCTGCAAGTGATTGTTACTAAGGAAACTTGCTTCAAAACCACTACAGCAACATCAGCTACATGTAGGGATGTTACTATTTTCAAAGAAATCTGGTTGCTAATTAAAGCAGTGTCAGAATTTCCTGGCTGGAAGGTCGTTTTATGAAATCCCAGGGGCTGGTCAAAGGTTGAGCTGTACCTGGCATGTTTTCAGAGGTGGGGAAAGCAAGGGATCTGCCAGCCTGGAGACAAGTGTGTGCATCAAGTCTAGTGTTTCACCTCTTTTCTCCATCAAGAAGGGAAAAAAATTGTCGTAAGTGGCTGGGAGCATAGAGGTTTTTATTCATCTGACTGATAATAGGAGCTAAATAAAGGCTTTGGAAAAAAACCCAACCATTTCTCTTGCAATATTGGTTGGGCAGAACTGTACTGGAACTAAACATGGAATGAAAAGTCTGGCTTTTCTGCCAGCTCTATTTTTAGAGCTACTGCTCCATCTTTGCATCTGAGTTTTCTCAGCAGATGCACTGGAAACAGGCAATTTGCTGTTATTTTTTCCGGCCAGGCTGTGATACTCTGCAAGATAAGGATGTTGGATGGAGGGGCAGGGGACTCGCCAGACTGGACAGAAATCCCCCTGAATACCAGGACATGGGTCTTGTTCCAGGTTTGGGGTCACTGTGGTCACAGACTCCTGAATATTTTCTGTGCTTCATTAGGAATGACCCTTGCATGCTGAAGGGGAGTGGTTGTGCAGTGTTGGCTGGTTTCTTTGTGTCCCAAAATTGCGGTCATGATGGGAATAAAATTCAGCAGCAGTAAGAACACACAGCAGTGCTACAGATGGATTTGGGTATGGAGAGAGGAATGGTGTCTGGCTTTGAGAGCAAGTATCTGCCCTGGGCTTCAGCTGAGGTACTGCAGCTGATCCATACATATCCAGCAAGAACCCAGAGGTTCTTGTGCTTTCCTGTGAAAAGCAGCAATAGGAGATAAAAGTGCTAGCCCTGGTCTGGGACATCTCACCCTGCCAGTGGGGCTGGGACTGGCCTTCCAGAGAGCTCCCAGCAAGCATGGCCACAGTTGTCCCCAGTGCCCCGTGTGTGTGTGTGTCTCCCATGACTCAAAATGGACTGAAACCATCTCTACCTTCTTCTTTCAGCTGGAGAGGGCTCAGAGGGGTCAGGAGCCTGTGGCTGCCCGACCCTGCCTCTACCTACCCCAGGGGCATTTACACGAGAGCTTGCAACCAGCAGCACCGAGTTCTTTTTCTGGCTGTTGTTTTCACTTCGTGAATCACTGAGCCCGAGGCTTGGTTTTGTGTCAAGTTTCACTGTTTGGGCAAAAGCTGCACCAATCTGACTGCATGGTAATCCATGCTCTCCGGAGGGAGGGGACTTCTGAGAACCAGAAGCGTGCAAGGAGTTGGACTCCAGGACATTTAATTAACAACACCTTTTTCCAGCCTAAAGCTGAAGAACGAGGAGGAGCCCCCAGAAATTCCATGGGATTTACTGGCAATAAACTTACTGGCTTTGCAAAAAGAAAGGCAGAAGAGAGGGATGCACCTCACATTTCTAGATTTGTGTTTGTGGTTGCTGTTCATTCAGAGCAGAAAATCCCCCTGTGCCTGCGGCCAGAACATCTACAGGTATTCTGGAGCCACAGGGGATTTTGTCCAGCTAAAGGCAGTGCTGGATTCCAGCAGGAGCATTAATTTGTTCCCTGCAGAATAAAGCTGGAGGAGGGTTTAAAGTGGAGGGAAGGTGTAACTTCACAGGCTGGTGTTCAGCCCTGTTCCCATGCCAGGAGGCAGATGTTGAGCTGTGAGAACTGGTCCTGCAGAGAAAGCAGCTGCCTGAGCTGAAGCCTCTTGGGCTTCACTATCAAATAACAGCTCTGCTGAGAGGGTAAGCAGGCAGAAAACACTGCTCCTCTAAAAAAGCTTAGTCTTGTATGCCTTGACAAAACACCCGTGTTGCAGAGGGGGAACTAGGGCAGCATTGAAGTCTGTTTTCCCTCAGTTTTTGTAAAGGATGCCTGTTTCCCCCTTGTCTGGGCTTGAAAGTCTTTTGGCAGCAGGGATCTGAGCTGGGTGACCACACTGATTTCTTCATTCTGGATGGCACCAGTCCTTACCAGTGCAAACCCTGAGAGTGGTGACAAATTCCACCCTCCTGCCCATTCCCAGCTGGAGAACAGCCTCTGCCTTGCTGTGCTTGATGATCATGTGGATTTCCCAGCTGGATCTGGGTCACTCCTCCCTGAGCATCTCTCTCAAGCCCCCTTAGCCTACACCCAGGTGTGGTTTTAGGTGCTACCAGCCTGCAGTGGGAACCAGACCAATCCCCCTGGTAAGTGAGGAGAGGCTGCCCCAGAGCCAGGGGAGCATTTGGCAGTGTCCTGAGGAGGTTTTTGCTTGAATGTCCTGCTGAGGGGGAATCTGAGCTGGTACCGGTCCTCAGGGCTGCCCACATCCCCTTGTCCATACCTGCATACCAGCAGTCAGACCCCTTGTCTGACTGTCCCCAACAAGATCTGTGCTTTATAGATGGCTTGGTAGGTTTAAATACCTCTTTCGTGCTTCTTCTGCCCTTTAGTTGCCCAATCTGTGGATGTTCAGGGCTGTTTTGGAGACATGTTATTAATACTCGTCCTCTGGCTCAGCGATGCGTGTGGCCGGGGCAGGCTGAGGTGCTGGCTGCTGTTCTGGCCCTCCTGCATGGCTGAGATGCTCATGGAGAAGTCCTTCTCCTCCCCTTGCAGCAATGTCCCTCTGGATACTTCTCAGTCTTCAGCAGGGGTGTATGCTCACACAGCCCCAACTCTGCATGGGGAGGGACTCATGAGCTATAAATCTCTGCCTTTCAAGCACTAAACTCCCTTTTGGGTTGTTTTTGACGTTCGGAATTTTCTGTGATAAGAGAACTTTATTTGCCTTTAAATATCACTTTGTGACAGGATGATGGAGTGGGGATTCTTGGAGCGAGCCTGTGCCAGCCGGGGAAGGGAAGTTGTGCTGGGGCTTTTGTTTCTCTCTAGCACTGACATTGTAGCTCTTTAAAGACTACGTTTATTTTATACTTGGCAGGAGTGTGTGTGCACACGTCAGTGTCCAGACAAATGGGAGCAGCCCAGCGTTGGAGCTGTGCTGGAGCCAAGTGGGTCTCCTGCTCTCCCCTCCCTGTGGCACCTGGGCAAGAGGATCCCTGTGCTGGGGTTTTTTTGGAACGGGCTTCAGAGAACACAGCTTGTGCTGTTGAAGCAGGGCTGGTACATGGAATGCCTTAAAAAGCCAGAAGGATTTTGTGACACTGTGTGCAAGGTGCAGTTGGATGCTCCCTGGCTGGCAGGCCAGTGTGTCACCTGTTACAAGTGCCCAGGGCAGCATCGTAGCTGGTTTGTAATGCAGCCTGCTCTGGCTGAGCCTGAGGTGTCTCCCAGCACAACCTAAGTGCAGCCTGTAGCCACAAAGTCTGAGCTTTGTTTGCATTCAGTGGGAGCTGAGCTCCCTAATCTGGCTCTCTGCAGCAGCCGTGTCCTATCACCATCCCTTTAGATACGGAGGATTTCGCTCCACAGGCTGCTTGTGAGCAGCAGGAGCTGCAAAGTGCCAGCTCATTTATTCCACTTGGATCCCACGAAGTTCTCTCTGCTTTTCAGGATGCCTCAAGCAGCCAACTCACTCTGTGTTCCTTTCTTTCAGCTCTTCCATGTAGCATATGTCCTGATCAAGTTTGCCAATTCCCCTCGTCCTGACCTCTGGGTGCTGGAGCGATCGACTGATTTTGGCCTCACCTACGAGCCCTGGCAGTATTTTGCCTGTGAGTATGACAGGGGGCTGCAGTGCAGTGCCAGGTGGTGAGGGCAGGGTGAAGATGTCTCTGTGCAAATGCAAAGCTGGGTTTGGAGCTGTTCCTGTGTCATTGTTGTGATGCAGCCTATGTCCTCTGTTTCATCTGCCCAATGAGGGTGCAAGAATTGAAGGTTAAATGTTCCTCAGGGCAGGAGAACTGTTTTCCTTTCTGGTACTAAAATTTTTAAAACACTGTCATGAAATGTGTGGGGATGCCAAAGCTGGCACCAGCGTCCGCAGTTGGGTGATGCTGATCTAGACCTGAACGTGAGATTTCTTATCATCTCCTCCCTGCCCTCCTCTTCCTGCCTGTCTGCTCTGGACCATCCCAGACTGTATTTCAGCTCCTCCAGAAGCCAAGCAGCAGCTTACTTCCAAGTGGCTGCTATCACAGAAAAGTCTGGATGCAGAAAGCATTCCCTTGTGGTTATCAGTACCAGAGATTGGATGCAGCCTGTGCAGGGCAGGGAGCCGCTGTCCTGCCGCTGTGCAAGGTGGGGTCAGAGACAGCTGGCTGGAAAGGAGATCTAGTCTGTGCATTTGGCTTCCCCATTCTCTGATTAAAACCTTAACAAACAGCTGGTTCTACAAAACTCTTCTCCCAGAGGGTCTGTGGGGTAGCCGGATGCTGAGGAACTTGTTAACCACCGGCTCCTCCCAGAAGCAGCAGCAGTAATTGGGAGAAGATGTGAGTTAAGATCTACAGCCAGAGCTTAAAACCTGGCAAGAAAGGACCTGGGAGCACTCAGAGGCCTTGCCCTGGGCTGTCCCTAAAGGCTCATATTTCTGGCTTACCTGTCAGGCTGTGCTTTGGATTTCTGGCCTCTTCTTGTGCAAGAAAGAGCTGCAGACATGTTACTGCTGTGTTGCCTTAGCGCAGTAGCTCCTCAGCAGGGCGGATGTTTTTCTCTCTGCTGTGTGCTAGTAGGGAATTATTGCTGTCAAATTCCTGCTTTGCTTTTTTTCTATCTTCTCTGAGAATTTCTCTGCCAGCTCTGAAGCCTCTCTTGGGGCCCATTACACTCGTGTTCCTGCATGGTCTGGAGCTGCACAGAGAGCTCTTGCCCCGCTGGCTTGTTCCTGTGTGTGGTGGCAGTGCTGCAACATGTGGAGTCCCCTTCCCTCCCAAAACATCAGGCCCTGTTACCACTCCCCTGGAGAAGTGACGTGCAGTGACACAGCCCAGTGGAAAATTCCCATGGAAATAAAGAGGTGGCTGCTCCAAAACCTACCAGATTTGCTAGCACAAGAAGTCCTCTGAGGAGGTTTATTTTTGTAGCGGGGAGTTCTGTAGGTGGTCTAATAAAAACACTGCCAGGTCAGTACCAGGGTTATAAGCAGCTGGCAGAAATGCAGGGTTTCTTCAGAGCTGCCAGTGAGCCTTGCCAGGGGTGACACTGTGGCACTGTCCACCCTGGCTCAGTGCTGCTCATCACAGGAGGTGCCAAGGTGCTTTTGGGCTTAGCTCTGCAGGAGGAGGGAGAAGTGTCTGCTGGGTGAGGCTCTGTCCTTGTCTGTTTCCTTAAAGTACTGCTGGGGTTTAAGGCCAGTGGGTCACTCTGTTTTAGCTCAGAATGCCCAGCTTCTGGCTCACGTGGTTGTGCAGATTTTGCAGTAACTGGAGGAGTTCTTTGGTTTTCCTGAGTAGCTCCTTGGGCCGAGCATCCTGTCTCCATGCAGCCATGGCGGTGCTCTGGCAATTAATCATCTTGAGCCAGTGGTGACAGGTTCCTCGCCTGGGGCTTTAAAAATAAATCGCCTTTGAAAAAGCACCTGGTGAAGCAAACCTTGGCGGCCAGAGACCTGATGTTAAATGTTTCCACATCTTCCTGTGCATGCAACTGAGCTCTTGCTGTTGCCAAAACAGTGTTTCCTGGAGCAAGGCCACGTTCTGGAGACAACGTGTGGGTGGGTGCAAGCCAGAGGTAAAGACAGGGAGGCAGAAATTCTCTGCTCCCCCTTTGCTGTTCCTTCTGCCTGGCTCAGCCTACCCAGGCAGCACATGGAGCGAGGGACCTGCCTTCTGGAGGCACATTGAGACAGATTTTGAAGGATTATTCCCATGAATTGGGTTAACGTTTCCCCTTCAGTTTCCTGTGTGAGCTGAGCAGCGCTGGCAGGAGCAGGAGGTTGTGTTGGCTGCCTTTTCTTCCTTTTTCTTCTCATGGAAACAGCCTCAGGAATACTGCAGTGACACACACTTCAGCACACTGCTGTGAGCTCCTGGCACAGGTGAAAAGGGGGTGGGAAGGAGCAGCAGCCTTTGTCCAGGCTCTTCCTGAGGGAGCAGTCGTTGAGAGTAGCACTGTATAGGTTTTTGCATGGGTAGATGAAGGTGCTCACCACCCTGCACAATCAGGCCCTGAACTGCCCAGCCATGGTTTGGTTGGCTCTGCCACCACAGGGATGTCACACATCCCAGGGACGAGGGCTCTAGGCTTGCAGGAGCAGTTGTTCAGGGAAGCCCAGGCCACTGCTGTGGCTGCAAGGAGAGTCTTGGCATGCAGCATCCCCAAAGCAGGTCACTGAGCCAGCAGAGTGGCTGCCTGGTGGTGCCTGTCCCTGACTTTAGCCAGCCTTGCATTGCCACTTAGTGGCAGGAGCCCTCGTTTGCTGTCCCCAAGAGATGGTTCTTGGTGGCTTTGGCATTTCTGGTTCGTAGCATTGGTTTAAGAGCAGAGTTCAGAGTAAGGTGTGAGGAGGAGACATCCTGCAGGCCATTGCTCTGCCTCTCCCAAATCCTGTGGGTCCCCGTCCCACACCTGCGTGTCCTCCCTGCCTGATGGGAAATGTCCCCAGTGGTGGCTGTGGCTTGTGGTTGCTCCTGTTGTGGGTTCTGTGCTGGCTTCAGGACTGACCTAGGAAGTTTGGGAGCCACATGAAATGGTGGTGCAGCTCCTACATCAGGAGCAGAGCCCTGGCAGCAAAGGGCCCTTCTGCAGTTCAGTGGCAGCAGTGTAGCAAATCCACTGCCAGCAAGGCAACAGATTGAGACCAGAGTTAGATCTCAGTTTAGCTAAAATATGAGCTCAGTGCCAAAATGAAGGGCTGGGTTTCTCTGCAGGTGGTGGCAGTGGGTACGGTGGCTGTTCTGACACTGCTCATTTGCTGCAGGGAGGTGATTTGGCGGGGGGTTTCTGCCTGTAACTGTTGGAGTGACTCCCTCCCTTAGTGGAGGACATGTATTTAACCACGACAGAGTTAATGATACAGAGCAATCTCTATGTAGTAAATGCTTAACAAAGATCGTGCACCCATCTCTCCTGTGGTCAGCGTGGGAAAATCCATGGAGGGCTGGGAATTGCTCCTTTTCTCTTACTGCTCCCATCTCTGGTTGATGAACAGCTTCCAAGAGGGACTGCATTGAGAAGTTTGGCCAGCACACTGTGGACCGGATCACCAGGGATGACCATGCCATCTGCACCACTGAATACTCCCGGATCGTGCCTTTGGAAAATGGGGAGGTGAGCAGCCGCCTGTTTCCATCCCTTGGAGTGTCCAGGATTACTCAGTGACTGTTGGTACTCTATTAATTGGCTCTCTCTCGATTTTCAGATACCACTTCAAGTATTCAGTTAAACCAAATGAGATTCACAGGGATTCAGTCATCTGGATGACTGGGTTCAGCTGAGGGAGAGATTCATTTCCTCCCACCCCAAAAGATTACTCATAGATTTGTTCTCATAGATTCACAGAATGTCTTGGGTTGGAAGGGACCTTAATGACCACCCAGTTCTAACCCGCTGCCATGAGCAGAAGCACCTTCCACTGGAGCTGGTTGCTCAGTGCCCAGTCCAACCTGGCCTTCTCCCTCCTGCCACTCACAGATCGTTGTCTCTCTGGTGAACGGGCGCCCAGGGGCCATGAACTTCTCCTACTCTCCTCTCCTGCGGAATTTCACCAAAGCCACCAACATCCGACTGCGCTTCCTGCAGACGAACACTCTGCTGGGGCACCTGATGGGCAAAGCTCTGAGGGACCCTACGGTCACAAGGAGGGTAAGGCAGGCCTTGATACCACTTGCTGGGGAGGTGGAAGTGCTTGAGGGCTGTGCAAGCCTCCTCTGGGGAGAGCACATCCCTGGGTGTTGCCTGTGGGGATTTCCTCTCTCTTGCACTCCCTAAAGCCGAAGGTGTCTGCAGCGGATGCTGCCGTGGCTGGAGCTGGAGGCTGCTTGGGAGGACACCAACAATGTGGAATTGGGAAACACTTCTTGGTGTCACATGTGGCTTTCTGGCTGTGCTGGGAGCCCCCCACTCATAGCTGATGGGCTCTGTTAGAGGTGGTGGATCTTACCATAGGTGGATGCAATGTCACTGTAAGGGAAATATCCCAACACATCATTTTACTGGATAAAGTCCTGCTGAATCCTGAGTAGAACGGTTACAAATCTGATTTGTAAAGATTGTAATGGGCAGCTTGTCTTGTGCTCTCCAGTATTACTACAGCATCAAGGACATCAGCATCGGAGGGCGCTGTGTCTGCCACGGCCATGCAGACGTCTGCGATGCCAAAGACCCCAACGACCCTTACAGGTACCTTTTGCAAAATCCCAGTTCTGTGTGAGGGCATTTGCATTACTGTTCTAAGAGTGAAAGATACCAGTATTAGTTGTGTCCTGTCCTGAGCTTGTAATGGTGCCATCACTGCTGTTTGTGACTCTGCCCTGAGAAAGAAGCAGAAACTGCTCCAGACAAAGTAGCAAAAATTACAGTTTTTCAGACTATTTTTCAGCCAGATCAGCTCCCTGGTTGGGTTTCCCTGTCCACAACTTTGCCGTCCCATTGGAGCAGAGTGTGAGAAGGAGAAGGTGGGATACTGATGTGGAACAGGGAGGTTTCCCATTGAAGTCCAGGGATCATTTCTGAACTTGTACAGAGAAGTCTCTTGCTTCCCACATGGCTTCTTAGGCATTGGCACAATGCTCTCATAAATAGATGGTCTCCCATGAAACCAGAGACTGCTGCCCATTTGTACTCCCAAGAACCATAAATTGGTCATGTATGTATCTGAACAACTCTTTGCAAAAGGACAAGAGCGTGCAAAGAAGTTACATTTTGGCTTATGGGACTTCCCATCTGCCTTGGCAACTTGGCATGCCAAAGAGCTGCTTCAGACCATGGAAGTGTTGCTTTTAGCCATCTGTTTGCAGCTTGAATGTTGCCTTTATGAAAGGGATGGGTAGATTCAGCTGGACGAGGGGAGCTTGTATTTCTTTCTCATCAGGATCATGTAGAACTTTTGGATCGTCTAAAATGAAATTCCAGTGAGTCCCAGCCAAGGTTAAAGCTGTTAAGTATTAAAACAAAGATGTATTGGTAAGCAAGCCTGCCTTAATGTGCCAAACTCTCTGACAAAAGGAAGTTCATAAATATTTGAATGTACAGTTCCTTGTTTTGTAGACATTGGTGTTGCTGGATGCACAGTACACCTGTGTGTGGGGCAAAAGGCTTCACGGGGACAAGTAATTCTTTAACCTGGAAGTGCCAGGACTTTTCTTGGTCATGGGTGTTTCAATGGCTTGGGGCTCTCCAGGAATGGAGGGAAAATTGAGCATTAGAAATGCATGTATTAGAAATCCTTGTTCAATGCCACCTTTTCTTGCAACTGTCTCTGTCTCCTGAAATTCCTCTCCCCCACTCTCATTTGGATGCATTTGGCATCTTCACTCTTGGCCCCAGCCTGTTCTGTGATGTTGCAGCACATGTTGGTAAGCAGCTGTTGCATTTCACCCAGAGCAGATCCCGCTGGCCTGAGGGAGAAGACATTTCCTGCTTGGGTGCTTTGTACAGTCAGCACATAACAGCTGTAAGTCCTTTGGGATACAGCAGGAGAAGGTGCTGGATAAATAGATCTTCTCATGGCATTGCTGTACCCTTTAGCAAGCCCAGGAGTACAGGCAAGTCAGCAGAAATC
The DNA here is from genome assembly GCA_026261815.1 of Monarcha castaneiventris obscurior. Classification (NCBI taxonomy): domain Eukaryota; kingdom Metazoa; phylum Chordata; class Aves; order Passeriformes; family Monarchidae; genus Monarcha; species Monarcha castaneiventris. Next base: position 1,575,548 of record JAMPIT010000481.1, read on the forward strand.
TGATAGTTTCAGTTGAGAAAATGAGTAATTGGTGAAATACTGCTCTTCTCCAGGCTCTGGGAGCAGCTGTGTTCAGCCTTCCCATTAAGGCAGGCACTGCTGGGCAGGATCCCAGCCCTGCTGCCCTGGCACAGCACAGAGCCAGCTTGGGGATATCTGTAATGCCACAGCAGCTGGGGCTCAGACACACTGTCCCCTTGAGACACAGACCCAGCTACCAGAAACTTGTCATGTCCTCAGCAGTCTGTGCAGTGCGTCCCTCTGCACATGTCCTGCCTTTTCAGGTGCTGACGTGTGACAGCAACGGGGCAAGGAAATGCAAATAGAGGGCTGTGGATTGGCCTGGCCCTATTAAAAACCCCACAATCTCAGCCTGTTGTGGTGGTCTCTGCTGCTCATTTTAACTTCTCTCTTTTGCACATCTCTGTGTTTCTCATGCCCGTTGCTCAGAAAGGCAGGATGAGCACTTGGATAGGGGTGAGGTGAGCTAGAAATCTTGGCAAAGACTTCAGGACGTGATGGAGCATGTCCATGAGCTGACTTCCTGGCCATAAACGATAATATTCGTGCAACTTTGGAAGGTTTATGTGAAGTGCCAAGCTACAGAGGCTGCACATCCATCTGTGTTGATCTGGCAGCACATCTGGGCCCTGTGTATGTGCAGGGAGCTGTGGGCAGGTGCAGCCTCCTCAAGGCTCTCTGCACTTCTCACAGCTTTCTCTCTTTGCCCCACGTTGGAATGGGCTGAATGAAGCAGAGGGAAGGAATGTTCTCCTGGTTAAAGGTGAACACCAGCAGGATGAGGCACAGCCCTTTCTCCTGGCAAACCCTGGGAGCAGTGAGATAAAGATCAGCAGGAACCTGGCTTGGAGAGCCCAGACAGGAGTGGTGTGTTAGCAGGCTGAGTGAGCTCAGGAGAACTCTGCAAGGGTTCTGCATCTGTCTGTAAGAGCAACTCCTGTGGCTTCACTGCCCTGTCACAGATGCCACAAGCAAGGGGGAGACAGCTGTGCCTGATGCTGAAGATAACCAGCAAGACTGCAGCAGCCTGGCTGGTCAGAAGCACATCCACAGGTGAAGGATGCTTTCCCACTGCTGGATCCTGAACTCCAGCTTCCCCTTTCCCATTTGGAAGGGAGAGCACCATGTGTGCTGGTAGATTTGTGCCGTCTGTCAGTCTCTTTTTGCAGGTGGTTTCTTCCCCGTACAGTCAGAAACAGAGGAAGGGCCGTTTTTTTTTTCTTGATTGTGCTCCTCAGATGTCCCAGCCAAATGCAGATGCTGCACTGTTTGTGTGCTGCTCTCAGTTCTGCCACAGCTGCTCGCTGGAAACTGTTTAGTCTCTGCTGTTGAGCACCAGTTCCAGCGGGATGACTGCGGTTTCATTTCTTGTGGCAGGATGACCAGGAAATATGTGCTATGTGAACACAGCCGCTCCCACTTCTTCGTGGTATATACTCAATCAATGAAACATGTAAATATTGTGGTTTTTGTGCATTTGTCCGTAATTCATTAGCAGCACGGACTCGGCACAAGGTGCAGTAAAGCCATAATAGATGAGCTCTCTGAGAGGTCATTGCTAACTCTGAGCAGCAGAGACTAAATAAATACCTCCTTCTCCATGCGAAATGAGCATCCTTAGTCATGCAGTGCCATCGTTTTGCCTTCTGGGAACTGAACCAGTACTTTTCAAACATCTTGAACATGAAGGAGCCCGGGGTGTGTGGCTGGAGCCACGTCCTCCAGTCAGGGAGATTTACACTGCTCAGCAGGTTTATAAGTTCCCTGACTCAGTGACCATCTTTCTCTACACGAATGTATGTGGATCTTAATCTCCAGCTGCTGCCATGGAAAGAAATGATAAAATGTTGTTTCCATGAAAGTGCAGAGTGGTAGTCAGCCAGGTGAGAGGTCTGTGGGTGGTTGAGTTCCAGAGACATGGCCAAGGTTTGCCTCTCATTGAGACTCCCCTTTGGGTCTGCAAAACACTTGGAGAACAAAGCTCCTAATGAATATTTCAGGGCTGTTTTCTGCCACTTAAACTCTAGCCAGGGGTTCAGTTTCATGCCTGGACTCTCCCAGCTACAGCCCAGGCTGTGAATGTGGGCAGGGACGGGGCATGATAAGTGCTGAGAGAACTGCCTGTGGCTATGTGTCCCATGGCATCTGCAAGGGAAGGGCTGGGAGCAGCAGTGGGACCTCCTGCCTCTTAACCCCTCTGCCTGAAGCAAACATGCTGAGTGTGGATCCTGCTTACATTCCCCCAAACTTTCAGATCATCCCATATTTTATTAAAATGAGGTCACTAGTCCAGTGCTGCTGCCTCTATCTGGCAACTTACTATGCATAGACTTGTAGGTCTCACATCTTAAAATTACATGTAGGTGGAAACTGTGGTGCTCAGCTCACTGCAGAGTGTGCCTGGACTTCACCCTGAATGACTGCTCCTTTTGTTTCTAACGTTTTAAAAAAAATGACATTTATTTTTAAACACACTGCTTTTGAATGGAAAGCCATCGGAGGGAGGGAGAGGTGGGAGTGGCAGACTGGCCCTGAGGGGAAATGAGTAATTGCACAGATAAAAGCTGGAACATGCTGTATTATCCATAAGTCTAATACAACAGAAAGCGTTTGTGTTGGATGGGAATCGCCTTGTGCTAAGTGGAGGTTTTGGGGATGATGTCACCGACGTTAATGAATCACCGGTGCGGTCGGGCAGGGACGAGATCCATCGGGTGCCTGTCGAGATTCCTTGCCTGGCGCCTCTGGAGCCGCCTGTTTACCCAGCACAGCCCTGCCTGGAAAGCAGGAGGTGCATAGCACAGGGAGCGTGGGGCCAGCATCTATTAAAATGCTTAATTCAAATTTCATGCCCTCCTCCCTGCAGCACAGGTATACCTGGAGGAGCAGATGGCACCTGTGTGGCCCCATCCCTCTCCAGCTCTGGGCTCTCATTTTGTCCTTTTGTGCTGCCCCTGCACAGTGGTGGGGACATCTTTGTGTCCCTGCACCACTCTACACTCTCTGAAGTAATCTGCTTCAGCTCAGGTTCCTACCACTGCCACCTCCAGCCATTTCACATTTTACTCTCTGCTGAGCTGGCTAGGCGATGGCACACTGATTTTTCTCTTATGAAGAAAAAAAGGTATGATGGTGGAGGAGAAAAAAGGGAGAAAACGGAGCTGGAATAGCAAAGTTTGGTGTTTGGCTCAGAAAAAAATAAATCAATTAAAAAGCTGAAAAAAAAAAAGCCTTAGAAGCCTCTTTCCCAGAACATTCAGATTAGCAAATCCCACTCATTCATGTACCAGATCAGCGACAGTGATGCACAGCAGGGTCACCCAGCAGCTCCCCATCCCTCACGTCCCTGTCGTGGCCCCAACGCTGTGTGTGCCCCGTTCTGTGCCCACAGGCTGCAGTGTGACTGCCAGCACAACACCTGCGGTGGCTCCTGCGATCGCTGCTGCCCCGGCTACCACCAGTTCCCCTGGAAGCCTGCCACTGCCGACAGCGCCAACGAGTGCCAGCGTAAGTGGGAGCTGGGCTTCTCCTTCTGCCCAAGCACAGCGCTGCTGTGGGGCAGAGGGGCCGTTCCCTGCACTGGTGGGACTGGGTGAACTGGAGGGCAGTGACACGGCACAGAGGGCTCTGTGCAGAGGGTGGTGCCGTTCAGGTGAGGCTCACACGGGAAGGTCTCCAAGGTCTGTGTGGGATTTCGGCTCTGCTTGCATTCCAGTTCCTCCTGTGTGTCCAAGGGTTCGTGCAGGCAAGTCTCATTGCTCAATTCCGTCTGCAAGATGAATTAGGTTTGGATGTGTTTACATACAGGACATCTTTATTTGTCTAGAGAAACCTTTGGTCAGTGCCGACAGTGGAATTTCTGCTGCGCTGGGAGTGCAGAGCACAGAGCTGCACCGCACGATGTCTTAGGAGCACAGGGTGGCAAAGGAGCTTAATCCTGGGAGTTTGTAAAGCCCCCTCACTGGGTGCTGGATTTTACAGCTCGCCTCTCTCCAGGGTGGGATAAAAGAGGCAAGAATGTTCTCTCTAAACCAGACTACTCAAGACCCCACAGTGTGGTAATTTTTCTTTCTCGTCCATACGCGCCTGCACATATTTCACTTGCGATTTTGTGCCCGCTGCGCTCTCCTGGTTGCAGACCAGACTTCGTGAGGGAGTTGTTGCTTCTGTGCTTTTGAACTGAAGGACTTTAGAGAGGACGTGGGAGATCGTGTAATCCCCCGGATGCATTCAGGCATCTTTTCCTCATGGAAGAGCAACCCATCCAACATCACGCCCAGGCGGGAGAGTTGACATCTTGAGATCCAGCTGCTGACTGGAGGACCTCTGAGGACGGGTGGTTTAGCTGCCATCTCTTTGTATTCCAGCCTGCAATTGCAATGGCCATGCCTACGACTGCTACTATGACCCGGAGGTGGATCGGCACAAAGCCAGCAGGAGTCGTGAGGACAAGTTTGAAGGGGGAGGCGTTTGTATTGATTGCCAGGTAGGCCTGAAGAGCTCCTCTGGAAAAGGCTGATGTAAATGTTTGTGTTTGTTTCCGCTGTCAGCCTGGCGTTCAGCCTCGCTGGGACCTCCACCAAGCCCCTCTGTTATCTAAATTAGGTCTCTCCCTGGAAATTCAGTGTCTTTGCCATGGATTAAAGGAGTGTGCACCAGTAATGAGAACAGCACTTGGGTTTCTAGCTGTCCCCTGGTGGTACCACTACCTCCTAAAGCTTTAGTTTGCTGAGGCACTGGAATTGGAAGGAACAGGTTGCTGCCCAGCACATTGGGAAATCCCTACCCAGTTCACAGTGCTCTGGCATCTCCCTGGATGTCTCTCTGCCCACCAAAATGCCAGTCTTCGGTCTCTGTGAAAGCGGGAAAGTAGCTCTGCCCTTCCCAAGGTGATGGTGACTGTGATGTGGTTAATTCATGCACTGGCATGAAACATTTTGCTGTGCTTCCTTGCTGGGAGGACACAGGTTGCTGCCATCCTCCAAGCACAAACTGGTCAGGACATTTTACCGTCTGAAGGAAGTGAAATGGGCTCGTGGTCAGATACGAACCTGAAACTCACACTATGTTTATGGGAGGATACAGTTTGCGGGAAATGCTTTGTTTCCAAGTCAGTGCATGGGAATTTGGAGTAGATTTAGGTCTTTGGTGTGCTGACACTCCTGAGCTGCATTCTCTGTAACCTGGAGCTTTTAGTTAATCTGGCAGATGAAATTGTGAATCCTGCAGGCGGAGGAACTGATGCCTCTCTAACCCACTGTCTTCCAGCATCACACCACGGGCATTAATTGTGAGAGGTGCATCCCAGGGTACTATCGCTCCCCCGACCACCCCATCGACTCTCCGTACATCTGCTACCGTGAGTGTGAACTCCTTGGCAGTGACATCTCCTGGACTTGGTGACACTGGGGAGGGCACTCTGGAGAGTTCTTGAGAGGTTTTCCTGCTGTAGGGAGTGCGAGGCCTCTGTCAGTGACACTGCTGCTGGCTTGTCCCTCTCTGCAGGCTGTAACTGTGAGTCTGACTTCACCGACGGCACCTGCGAGGACCTCACTGGGCGCTGCTACTGCAAACCCAACTACACCGGGGAGCACTGCGACGCCTGTGCCGAGGGCTACCTCAGCTTCCCCCACTGCTACCGTGAGTGGGGGGTTCAGATCTGGGAGCCCACAGACCCAGCAGGTGTGGGAAGGGCCAGCAGTTCCAGCTGTGGCTCTTGGGTTGTCTTTTCCCCATGCCACATGGCACTCCTGTCCCAGGAGGAGTTCTTTCAGGTGGGCACAAATCCACGTTCGGCTTGGGTGGAAGCTGGACCAGAGCTGAACTGGTCTGAACACAGAGTCCAACAGGAGCTTCCCATTTGGCTGGAGTTATCTCTCAGTGAAAGACAGGCTAAAAAGGGCTGTAATGGATCATTGTTTAGTGGGACATCTGTGCTTTGTTCCATGTTCCACATTTTCATTCAGTCTGTTCAGCTGTGGGACTGTCCAGCCCTTGGTATTCCATCAGGATTTCTCGGGGTGTGTGTGATGACCTGGGCAATGTCTCTTTCCCCGCACAGCCGTTCCAGCTTTCTCTCACAACGATACCGGAGAACAAGTGCTGCCTGCAGGACAGATAATAAGTAAGCAGTGCAGTTTTCCTTGATGCTTTGGCAATGCTGTCATTTCTGTTACACCTCCCATCCAGTGCAAGATCAGTTCTTCAGATCATTGGGCACATACGTTGTATGAGGCAGCCCTGAGTGGTTGTAAGAGAGTACAGCCAGCAGCTGAGGGTGGGGGAAAGGAAGTTTTATGATGCCCTTTTTATAGATGTGGAAACTCTAGCCTAGAGTGCCAGTGTGAATTTTGTTCTGGGGTCCAGGCCATGTTAGGGGTGTCCCTTATGCCCTCCCTGTGAGGAGCCTCCCCCAAAGGTCATGGAGGGGCTGTGGCTGAGCTGGAGCTCTGCTGTGGATGCCTCTGAATGGTCGTGCACAGGCAGCCACTCGCTCTGTCATTTCCTCTGTTGTTTAGAAAGCTCATCCTGCTCTCCTTCACTTCCCTCCTCTCTCATGCTCACTTCTCTCAGTTCATCTACTCCCTTGTGCCTTTTTCTGTCTCTTTTCCCACCGAATCCTCCCCTGTCTCATGCTCCCCAGCACACTCCAGATAACCTTTTCCTTCCTTCTGATATTTTGAAGTCTGTATCTTCCAGACAGGTTTTTTCTTTCCTGAGCTGGAATTTCTCACTTCCCTTCTCATTTCCCCACCTCCCCCTCCCTCTGGTTTTTGGATGATGTTTGTCCTTCCCTATCCTAGCCGAGCACCCCACACCACTGCTGTTTGTGACAGCAGGGCTGGCTCAGAGCCTGAGCACTGCCTGCCTGGAACACCCTGCCCTGGCAGTGGGAAGGTCTCGGGTGCAGCTGAGCACGGAGTGACCAGAGAGAAAGCCCAAAGTTCACCCTGGTTAGCCAAAGGCTCTGATTACTCCCACACTACAGTGAATCAGCTCTGTCTGGGCTTGTGGCAGCAGCATTTGCCTGCCCTGTGCATTGCTCTGCTGCCCACCCTGCACCTTCACACCTGTGTGGTGCTGAGGCCTCCCACCCGTGAGCCTGGCGTGGTTTGGTTAAAACATTTGCATCTGATAGGGAGGTTATGGAGGCAAATGCTTGAGCATTTCAGGTGCCTCTCATGGCAGCTCCTGCCCTGTCCTTGCAGGGCCTCAGAGCTCGGCTGACGGCCCTGTGTTGTGTCCTGTTGTGTGTCCCCATCCAGACTGCGACTGCTACGCGGGTGGGACCGAAGGCAACGCCTGTCGGAAGGACCCCCGGGTGGGGATGTGCGTGTGCAAACCCAACTTCCAGGGAACACACTGTGACCAGTGTGCCCCAGGCCACTACGGACCCAGCTGCCAGCGTGAGTACCCAGCACAGCGTCCCCAGGCTCGCCCTGCTGGGCTTCTCCTTGTTCTCCACCCGTGCTGGGGAGAAGGAATTCCGCAGCTTCACTTCCAAGTGACAAATTCCCATGACTTCTGCACTTGTGCTGTTGTTTTCCACCCAGCCCTGACCCTCCAGCATCGTCCAGGCTGTGGGGGGGCTCTTCAGGAATTCCCTATGGACATGAGCTATGGGCCAGGCACATTTGCTGTCAGCTCTGTTCCCCGTGCTTTCTCCAGCAACTGCTCTTCTACCCCAGAGGAACAAGTGCTCTGGTTCCTTTTCTGGGAAGGCTAAAGACAAAAACCTGCTTATTTACTAATGCCCTTGTTGCTTTGCAGCCTGCCAGTGCTCCGGCCCTGGTCAGTATGATGGCACCTGTGACAGCGAGACAGGGCAGTGTCTGTGCCGGACAGGGTTTGAAGGGCACTCGTGTGACCAGTGTGCTCCAGGCTACTTCAACTACCCTCTGTGCCAGCGTGAGTGTCTGTCCTTCACGGGCCAGGGTGGGGACACACAGCCAGAGTCCTTTGGAGGGGGGCTGAAGGGCTGGACAGTGATTCTGTGGGTGTTTTGGAGAACTTGTGCCATGGGCAGATTGATGGTGTGAACGCTTAGAGCAGCACCTAATGCCTATCTGAGAACCCCAGGACGAAGACATTTTGCCATGAGCTGTGCCCCAGGCTCGCATCTCAGGGCAGGTGGTTTCTGTGTGTTGCAGTGTGTGGCTGCAGCTCAGTTGGGACGCTGCCGGGAGGCTGCGACTCCGCCGGGAATTGTTTCTGCAGAGCCGAGTTCGCTGGGCCACGGTGTGAGCAGTGCAGCCCTGGGCACCACTCCTACCCCCACTGCTACGGTAAGCACCTGAACCGTCAGCTCCTGCTGCTCTAAAAATCATACCTGTTCTTGCAAGGCTTCGCTGTTCCTCAAAATCAACCCCGTGTGGTTTGCACTGTGAATTTGGTGGGCTTGTTTTGGAGGTTATGGATCACAGCAAAGCCTGGAAGGCAAAGCAGTTTTTATCAGTGGCACTTCCTCATCACAACCCTGCCGTGACCTGGTGTCTCAGCTTATGCCTTTTTTGTGTGTCACTGTGGTGCATTAACCTACTAAACTGCTGGGGAACGTTGAATGGGCTGTAAAAACCCCTCAGTGGCATTTTCCTGGTATGGCTATGAAAATACTGCATGATTTGCCAAGGGATTAAGAAATCAATTGAGTTCTGATGGAAATGGCTAATTCCTGGGGGGCTGAATGATGGTTCAGACCAGCAGTGCTTGGCCCCAGACCACAGGGATCATCAGAGTCCTGCTCTTACAGCTTGCTCCTGCGATTCCCGGGGTGCAGTGGACAACAACTGCAGCCCGGCGGGGCAGTGCCGGTGCCATGGGAATTTTGCGGGACACACCTGCAACCAGTGTGCCCTGGGCTTCTATGGATACCCCAGCTGCACACGTGAGTAACACCTTACTGCTCTCTGCTACCTGACAGGAGGGGGTAGCCAGACCGGGGTTGGTCTCTTCTCCCAAGTTACAAGGGGCAGGATAACAGGAGAAGGCCCCAAGTTGCACCATGGGAGGTTTAGGTTGGGTATTAGGAAAAATTTCTTCACCAAAACAGTTGTCAAGCATTGGATCAGGCTGCCCAGGGTAGTGGTGGAGTCACAATCATTGGGAGAATTAAAAAGCTGTGTAGATGTGGTTGGAAGTGCAGGGGGAACAGTTGGATGATGATATTAGAGGTCTTTTCCAACCTTAATGAGTCTCTGATCCTGTCCATTTCCTTGGGCACTCCTGGACTATTGCTGCTGGTGCCAGGACTGAGCAATGGCTGTGGTCGGTGCCTGCAGCCCCAAATCCTCTGACCAGCCCTCCCCAGCTCCGGGCAGTGTCCCCATCTCCCTCCCTGTCAGCAGTCCCAACTGGAAGCCAGATGTACTCTTGTGTCTCCCAGCAAGAATTTTCTGCTCATTAAAAAGTAATCCGTGATACAATTTCCCTGAAGCAACAAAAGAGCATCATCACCCTCCTGCACTGTACTAAATGTGGACTCCTGAGCCGTGCCAGCTGGCAGAACACTCCTCCCAAATGCTGATGCCGGCAATATGCCTTTGAAGAGGCTGGAGGCAGAGATGAAGTGGTCTCACAGGAGTTCAGTAGTCACTTTTCTTTTTGTCTCATAAAGCAGTGTCCACATTGCAGAGCTGTGGAAGATCCACAGTAAAGAAAGAAAAGATCCACCTGATTTTTGTGGGTTTTTTTTAATCTGTTGTCATATGAGCAATCTTTTGCTGTTAGCCAGCGTGGGGGTGTCAGCCTAGAATGTCTCCTTTGGCAGGGATTTGAGGTGTGCTGGCTGGGCAAGGAAGGCATGGGCAGCTCCCTGGCAGCTCGCTGACCTTTCCTGTGATAGGGCAGTGGGATCTCTGTGCATTCATGGGCAGCAGGTCGTGCAGGAAGCTGTGGAGCCATTGCCCTGCCCTCACCCCGCTGCCCACATCCAACATCCTCCTCAGGGCAGACCCTGATGGCCAAATGCTGCTCTTTGGTGTTTGGGATTTTGTAGGGTCTGATACATCACTGGCGACTGACCTGGGGGCATGAGATCACACCTACCCCTTCTCCTCAACCAGAACTCTTCCCTGCCTCTTAAATACACTTAAATGTATGTGCATGTGTGTGATAAACATTGAGGCTTCTATTGTTTTTCTTAAAAGATCGGGGTGGTTTTAACCAAAAGCAAAGAATGAGAATTTTATTTATAACCCGCATTTCTGGCTGCTTTTGGTGAAGGTCAGGCAGACAAAAGAGGCTGCTGCTGGGAAGCCTGGAGTGCAGCTGCAGCAGTTCTCCCCCCTCTCTTGCAGCTTGCCAGTGCTCCCGGGAGGGGTCCCTGCACGGCGCCTGTGACCAGGACACGGGGCAGTGCAGCTGCCGGCCCAAGGTGACGGGACTGCGCTGTGACAGCTGCGTGCCCGGCGCCTACGGCTTCCCCCACTGCCAAGGTAGCCCCTTCTCCCTCATCTCTTGGCACGCTGCAGTGTCTTGGGTGCTGGTAAATGCATTTATCATCCCCCTTTGCAAGGGGAGAAATGACCCCAGTTAGGGACAGGCAAGGGGCAAGCTGGCTCTATAAATCCCCTCTTTTACCCCTTTTTTTAACCCTCTTTTCTAGTGGGCTCCTGTAACCCAGCAGGGTTGGAAACTGCAGATCCCTCGCTGGCCTCGGTGAGTGTCAAATGAACCCACCACAACCCCTGCAGGTCATTTTTGTATGATCCCCTTTATCTCATGTTGGATCAGGTCCTTCCTTAAGCTCAGCCCGAAAGCATCCAGAGCAGCAGACCCCACGTTCAACCACTGCTGCAAATTCTCACCTGCTCTTTTCTTCCCCTGCCTTTCCCCAGGGCTCCTGTGCATGTCGGGCATACGTTGAAGGCCCAGCTTGTGACAGATGCAAGCCTGGATACTGGAACCTGACTCCAGAGAACCCCTATGGCTGCCTGAGTAAGGAAATGGCATTTGCACAGCCCACCAAAGTCCCCTCCATGGTACAAGAGCCAAACCCAAGCCAGTGGGCACCACCACTGCAGGATTGGAAGTGATGGCCTTCCTTCCATCTTCACCCAGAAGTGATATGCCAAAGCTGGAGTGCTCTGGGTAACCCCCACGTGGAGAGGGGAAAGGCTGGAGCCTGGAGCTTTTTGCTTGGGATAAAACATAGGGCTCATGCAATGAGTTCTGCTGTTCTCAGCCCTCCCTGCAGACACGTAACTTTTTATGGCCAAATATGCAGAAAAGGCAAATGTCTTTGGTAGCTGTGTCCTCAGCAGTAGCTGTCCAAAATGGAATGTGAGCCCTTGTGCAGCGCTACCTTCTACTTGACCAGTTCCTGGCTCCTCTTACCCAACCAATATCCTCTGGTGTGGTGGGTGCTGACCCCATCTTCTCAGGGGCTGATTGACCTTCTGGCTTTCTTGTTCATCTCCCTCTCCCCAGGCTGCAAGTGTGACACCAAGGGCACCATCAGCGGAATCTCTGAGTGCCGGCAGGTGGGTTTGCTCCTCTGCTTCCAGGCTCCTCTGAGCATGCTGTGTTGGGAGTGTTCAGCTCTGTTTCTTGCAGCAGCTGGTGGAGAGGCCCTGACACAGCTCTCGGCGCTTGCACCACAATCTGGGCTTGCATGGGAATGTGGGATTAAGACCTGTCATAAATTAGGCACCTAAATATTTCTGGGTCTGTCCCAGGATGCCTGGATTTTTGTTTGCCTGCATTGTTGGATAATTTAAGTTATCTGGCCCTTATCTGGCCCACCCACGTGCAGGAAGCCATGTGGAGCGTGAAACTCAAAATGCTTCTGCAGTGTCTCAGACCAGAACCCAAATAACTGAGGAACAGCTTAGCCATGACAAGCAACAGGAGGGAATGAGTTTCCATGCCTGCTTCTCTCGCAGGGTGATGGGCAGTGCTTCTGCAAAGCCAACGTGTGTGGGCAGTTGTGCTCGGCTTGCAGGGACGGCTTCTTCAACATGGAGAACGCAAATTACTTCGGCTGCCAAGGTGAGCCCCCTTCATTGTGTGTCCAGTGAGTGAGGGGGGCCACAGGAACTGACCCCACTGCACAGACTGACTGGTTGGTGACCTTGGAGAGCACGGGCAAGAGATGTCCCACCTCCTCTTTTGGGTCATCATTTTAGGGGTGATGTGGTTTAGTGCTTTAGGGGTTTCAGTGGTAGTGCTGGGTTGATAGCTGGAATTTGATGATCTTAAAAGTCTCTTCCAACTCTGATGATTCTGTGATTCTGTACCATGGCCCAGAGCATGGGTTGGGAGTTACTGTGGGGGTGGAGATCTGAGATCATGTTTTTCCACTATTGGGCACAGGTCTGTCAGGCTGGGGAGCAAACAGCCAGATAAGGTACACCTTAGGGTACCAGAAACTGGTGTTTGAACCACTGGTCAGGTCCTTGCAGCTGTGCCCCTTCCTCCTGCTGGGAGAGGGTGGGCATGGAAATGTGGGGTTGACCACTCTCTGCCGTGTCCATGGGAAGAGGTAAAGGAAGAGAACCGGCTGCTCTGAGCCATCCCACGCAGTGCTGGCAGGGCTGGGAAGAGGGAGCGAGGCTGTGGCTGGTGGCAGGGCTGCGGCCGTGAGGGTTTGCAGGCCTTGTTCCCTCAGCCGCCTGGAAATAGCTCGGCGCTGAGGTGGAAGAAGAGTCGATCCAAGTGAGCCCGGGGCCAAATATGAAAACGGATACAACGGAATAAAAATAGTGGCCGCAGGCTCCCCGCCCGCTGGGATGCGCCTTTGATTAGCGACCAGGAGCTCGTTAGCACGGCGGGAATGTAAACAAGCGCTTCCTCCCGCAGGCTGCCGGTGCGACGTCGGCGGGGCCCTGGGGCCGTCCTGCGAGGAGCGCAGCGGAGCCTGTCGCTGCCGGCAGAGCACACGGGGTCCCACCTGCACCCAGTAAGCTGCACCTTGGCGAGCTCTGCCTCCCACGGTGTCCTCGGCCACCACGGGGATGGGCACGGCATCGTCAGGGCTGCCGTCACATCGGCCGTGTGCCCGGCGGAGGTGTCCTCTTGCCGCTCCCTCCGGTAGCCCAGCAGGTCACGGTGCTCTCTCTTTTCCCCAGGCCAGCACGGGACCATTATTTCCCTGACCTTCACCACTTGAAGTTCGAGCTGGAGGAAGGCACCACGCCGGCCGGGCGGGCCGTGCGCTTCGGCTACAACCCCCTGGAGTTCGAGGGCTTCAGCTGGAGAGGATACGCACAGATGTCCTCCATCCAGGTATGCCTGGGGGCTGCAGCCCAGCCCGGCTCCCCCTGGGGAGGACCGATGTGCATTTGGCACATATCTTTCACCCCAAGTGCTCCTGAAACCCCCAAAGTCACGGGATGGCCAACATAAACAGCACAGTGTATATATAGCCTGTTTGTGCAGATATTTCCTGTAGTGCTGGGGGTGGCATAGACTGATGAGGGGAAAGATCCTAAATTGGGAATCCAGTGACATCCTAATCCATTTAGACAAAGGTGGTAGCATGGTGATTACTTACAGGGATGTCTGTAAACACTGTCTCGCAGTTTCCTTGTTTCTCTTTCAACTGACTCTGCTCTTTTCCTATAACTCTGCGTAACCTTTCCTCCCTTTTCCAAAAATAAGTTCTCTCCTCCTCAGCTGCCATGTTCAGCTTGGACTTCTTAGCTGCCATGTTCAGCTTGGACTTCTTGTTACCCTTCAGCCTTTGCCCTTGCTGTTAGCTGATTTGCTGTAACAATGGTTTACACTAACCTGGAGTTGTGTAAGTCCTAGCAGTGAAGCTGTTTCATCTGTTGACTCTTCTTCTCTCCTTGGTGGTTTCTTCTGCATGGCCCCTGCGGAAGCGTGTACGTGTTTGGGGATGGAGTGCAGGGCAGTGATTTCTCTGACAGTCTTGTCCCATGTGAGATGCTCCTTACTCTGGTGCATGTACTTAAGAGTTCTCTTCACATTTTTGTGCTTAGGTGAAATAACAGAGGGGCTGTTTCCCACTGAATCTTTGGTAGGAGCTAAGCAATGAACTCCTGTAGGCTCCCTTGAGAAAATCCCAGCCTTAAAACTTGAGGATGGAGCTCATAGCTACAGTGTTGCAGCCAGTGTTGGTGTTTGAGCTAGAAATAGACCTTGATAGAAGGGCTAGCACATGGCTTTCTGCTGGCAGGTCTCACTGTAGTTTGTTGTCATCAAAACGCCTTCCAGTTTGCTCTCCAGCGGGAAGATGGTGTGTAACTGGAGCTTTGACGAGCACGGCCCTCATTAGAAATCTCCCTAGGCAGAGCCCAGTTTTGCCCTGTAGGCAGGAGGTTATTTAAGCCTAGATCTCTTTGATTAAGCATCTCCTTAGCAGGTGTCTCGCCAAGCAGTGTCCAGGCAGGTGGAGGGCAGATGTGCCATCAGCTGTATGGTCCATTGGCCCTGCTGGTCCTTAGCACTGCACGTTCCTGGGGATGAGGCGCCAGCTCAATTCCCAGCCTCTTCTGTAGGCAGTTGGGCAGAGCCCCATAAACACAAGGGGCAGGAGTTTGGTACCTGATGCCTGGTTATGGCACACTAAACCCAAAAGCAATGACTTCCTATAGCCTTTCCCCTGTCGTGGTGTGTGCCCCAGGACAGCTGAGCTGCCCTGCTGTGCCACAGCATCTTCCAGATGTGAGCACAGCCTTCCCACCCCCTTGCACAGGCAGGTAGCTCCCTCGGTGGCTGGCCCCAGCAAGGGCACCGTGTGCTCACTGTGTAGGGTCTGTGTGCTTTTGTCTCCTCCTCGCACTGTGGCATGATGCTTTGGGAGCAGTGAGCCGAGCGGCTGCGCTTGGGCTGGCAGTGTGGGTGGTGGAGGTAATTGAAGGTGTGCTCTGCTTCTCTCCCCTTTCTCTCTCCCACCAGCCCAAGGTAGTGGTGACTCTCAATGTGACCTCCCCCGACCTCTTCCGCCTCGTCTTCCGCTACGTCAGCCGGGGGCCCGCCAGTGTGGAAGGGAGGGTCTCGGTCGTTGAGGAAGGAAAGTTTAATGTTTGTGGCAACTGTAAGTGCATTTTTCACTTCTAGACTAACTCAGAGCATCCCACGCTGCGACACTGCTCCTCTGCCCCTTCTCCTGCCCCGAGGTGTGTCCGTCCCGAGTGTGCCCGTCTCAGGTGGCCGGCCAGAGCCGTGCCGTGGGCTGGCGAGGGAGGGGGAAGAGAGGCAGGCAGGCAGGCAGGTAGGGCAGGAGGGTCAGGCCCTCCCCAGAGCGGGCGGGCGCTCAGGAGCTGCCCCCACAGTGATGTGTGCCCCGTGTGCTCTTTTGCTTTTTGCAGAATAAAATCAGAGTCACTGTAGACGTGAAGGAGGCAGAGCTCTATCTGTTCCATGTCATCCTGAGGTATATTAATTCAGGAGGGGCCACTGTGTATGGCAAAATTACAGCTTATCAGCCACGAAGGAGAGGTAAGGATCCCAGACTGCTCTGCTTCCCTGTGCCATCGCCACCTCCTCCCCATCCCAGGCAACCTTCTGCATCATCCTTTCCAGAAGACGCTTCCATATGGCTTTACCCATTAGTCCTGCTCTCCCAGTTGAAAGGCTGATTTGAGTTTGCGGCCCCCTTTATTTACCAGAGCAGCAGCAAGGTGGGCCCAGCCCTGGGGCTGCTCGCTGAGGACTGATACCAGCCAGGCTGGTTGGAGATAAGGCTGTTGTACAATTCCATACAACATTTCCAGCACGGGACAAGATCACCCCAGTGCCCCAGGCAAAACTGCGCTGACTTTCCACAAAACCAGAATGGGCCAAGAGCTGGGAAGCGGATCCAAACTTTGGATGGATGTGGTTTTATTTAGCAGATGCCCTGATGTGGCAGTCCTGCCTTTTCCATGTGCTTCCAGCCAGGCTGCGGGCTTCACACGTGGTGTGGGGCTTGGAAGTGCCCTGGAATTACACGTTACACAGGCTTTGCACTCTAGTGCAGTGTCCTCTCATCAAGAGCCACCAAAAGATTTCTGAACAAGCCTAGAAACCTGGACAGCAAATATTGTGGGAAACAATCTGAGCCAGACTGCATGGGAACACACCCGAGGCTGTGGTGGGTGGTTGGCTGGTTGATTTCAGCCCTTCGGGTGCCACAGCCACATCATCCTGCAAAGCTCTACCACAATTTACCACAGCACCAGCTACCTAATTTATCAGTGTGCAAAGTTCTCTCCTCTGTCTTGAGTTGACATAGGTTCTGCCTTTGATGTGATACGCAAGGTTTGAAATGCCAAAATATTATTTTTCTGCCTTTTTTTTTTTTTTGAGAGGGAAAATGGCCTATTTTTATGTCCAGTCATATTACACAGAAGAAGAACAAGAAGAGCAGAAGCTGTGGTCATGCTTTAGGATCCCACCAAAAGTCAGGAGGTATTTAATCTGTCCAGTCCAGCAGCAGATCTCATTTGCCTTGAAAAGTGCTTCATTTGTGCAGAAGCAGCTTGATTTTTCTAGTGCTGAAGGCAAGCAGCTGGACTGGTGCACCAACAACGGGACCCAGGAGGGCATACTTGGGGAGCCTCAGGAGTGCTGAGCCACATCCTGTCTGGATGGAAAGGGCTTCACATGGCAAAGGACAAGCAGCTTGGAAAGAAGTTGGAAGATGTGGCTTGCAAAAGGGGAAGCCTTTTCCAAGTATGGGATTTTCAGCCTAGTTTCTTCCACTCTGCCTCCAGGAGCCATCTCAGTTGGAGCTGTGGATCACCTCAAAGGGATGTGAAACTTCAGCCTGACAAGAAGTCTGCCCCGGTGACAGTTCAGGGAAATCTCTTCACTCCTTGCACCCTCACCTCTGCTTCCCATCTGGAAAAGCGAGGGCCCACCCTCAGCTGATGCCAGGCATGGCACACATGGGAAGGGTTTATTATCCATCCCAGCAGTAGCACAAGCCTTCACTTTAGCTTCTGGCCCTCTGTGTTGAGCCTTGATATCCATGTACCACACCAGGACAGTCAGTGTGCCACATTCTCCACTTCCTTCTTCATCTCATCTGCTCACCGTGCAGCCATTCCCAGTGAATCCCTCACCTGTGCTCTTCAAAAGCTCCTGAGACTGCTGGGGCAGGCACAAAGTCTGCTTCTAGGTGCTGTATTGTGATTGCATCCATTAATGAACAGGTTGTGGGACTGCCAGCTGAGCCAAGGAGCTGCTCAGCAGCAGCAGGATCAGGCCTTGCACCCATTCTGTCTTGTCAGCTAAAAATAATGTCTAAATCTCGAGGGCAGAGTCTGTGGTTGGCAGGAAGAAAGGCAGGAGCACACCTTGTGGGCCTGGAAGTTTGCCAGAAGACAGGTATCTTGCCTGTGGACCTGAGGTCAGAATTTCCCTGAGGAAAAATGTATCTGGGCAATTCTTTTTGTCTGTCTGATGATTAACTCCTCACAGATGAGTTCTTTCCTTTTCTAGCTGGCAAAACACTCCTTGGCTTGCAACACTCTGTGCTTTGCGGTCTGGGGGTGCAGAGCACACTGTGAGAGCTCTGGATTTGCATTAAGGATTGCAGTGATTTATATTTATTTCTCCCATCAGGCTTTTGAGCAGATTGAGAGTGGATGTCTCTGTTCCAGGCCAGTGTGGGATTGTGGTGCACCGAGAGAGCGGGAGCCTGTCACTCCCCACTGCACCACAGAGCTGCTTCCCTGAGCCAGGTTTTCCATTCCAGTCCCTTCACAGCCTCTCATCCCTCCTATTCCAGGTACAGAGCAGACCAAGCAGATTGTCTTTGCTCCCAGCACGGAGCCAGCCTTTGTCACCGTGCCCCAGAACAGCTTCGGGGAGCCCTTCGTTCTCAACCCCAGCACCTGGTCTCTGGTTGTTGAAGCAGAGGGTGTGCTGCTGGTAAGGCCCTGTGCTCCACCCACCCTGGGGGCTTCAGCAGCTCCCTGGGGATGAGTGTCCCAAGCATCACACCTCTCCCACCTCTCCTCCTAGGACTATCTGGTTTTGCTGCCCAGCTCGTACTACGAAGCACCAATCCTGCAGCTGAAGGTCACGGAGCCTTGCACCTACCAGCCAGCCCCTGAGCAAGCCACCCAGAAGTAAGGATCTGCACATTTTTGTGCTATGTGGGGCTTGCTCAGCTCCTCTTGGCCTGGGGTTAAAGATTACCATTTGTACTTTGCCCTTTTTTTCTGTGTGTTCCAGCTGCCTCTTGTACAAGTACCTGTCGGTGGAGGGCTTCCCTGGCATGCCAGGGGTGGATGCAGTGTGCAGGCTGGACAACCGGCTGCCCAGGCTGTGTCCCACGGAGCAGCTCACCCCCTCCCACCCCCCCATGGCCACCTGCAGTGGCAGTGACGTGAGTGCCACTTCTGTTTTGTCCCTCTCCCATACGCTGCAATGCTCACTCCTCTACTTCCACTGTTTGGGGCTTTACACCTGGGCAGGTGACCAGAAAGGCTTTACACCTGTGCAGCTGTGTGCTTGTGTGCCCTGTTCAAGGCACCCAAACCCAGAGTCTCACGTGTAAAGGTTTGCAAGGATTTGATGCCATTTGTTCCGTTGTCCCCTGAGCTGCAGAGGAGGCTCAGCACAGGCATCCTGCACACGCTCCCTCAGTCATCCCCCTGTCCTCCAGGTGGAAGTGCAGCTGTCCCTGCCCGTGGCCCAGCCTGGGAAGTACGTGCTGCTGGTGGAATATGCCAACACCAACGCTCTGCAGACCATGGGCATTGCCGTGAGCTCGCCACACTCGGCCACTCAGCGGGGCACATTCACCTTCTACCCCTGTGTCTACAGGTATGGGCAGCTCAAAGGAGAAAGGGTTCAGCTCTCTTCCTTCCCTCCAGCTGAAGGTTTATCACATGAACAAAGCAAGCTTCAGTGTTGTCTGTCTAAGCTCCGTGTGTCCAAACTCATTCTAGCTGGACACAGATTTTGGTGGCTGGCCATCCCATCCCAGGGTAGTGTGTGCGTGTGCCAGCACAGGCCTCTAATGCCTCTGCCAGGAGATAATCTTTTGCATCTGTTTACAGCTGGATGTGTTGGTAGGGGCCTTGACTTAGGGAATGACCTACAGGCAGGTTTATTGGAGACAGGTCAAACCCTGTCTGACTTCAGACTGCAACCTTTGCAGTAGGAAACAAATGTTTGGGGTGTCCTTGGGAAACTTCACTGTTACGAGCAGCCAGAAAAAACATCAAAAGATTTCCAGGGACTTTGTGTAAATCCTCTCAGGACATATAGCTGACAGGACAAGAAACGGGTCGTGACCCTGCTCAAGGCTGGCTTCAGATGTGTGTTTCTCTTGCAGTTTCCTTTGTCGAGGGATTGCTGTAGATTCGCAGAGTCGAATGGCAACTTTTGAGCTCACCTCAGAGGCCACTGTTCAGTTCACCTCTGATCTGGCTGATTTCTTCCTGGTAAGGCTCCCTCTGAGGGCAGCTCTGTCAACTGGTCACAGGGAGGAAAGGCTGGACTGGTAGCCAGCCTGTAGAAGGGTTTTCTAGTCCTGTTTGGGTTGGATACTGGATCTTAGTCTGTGTCATGACCAGTCCAGGTGGAGAATGTGGTCAGTGGGGTGTTTTGAAGTAGATCATGGGACTGGGAGTGGGGAGGAGATGGGGAGAAGCAGCTGCTCTTGCAGAGGGAGCTCGGCAGCAGTGGGGCAGTTCCTTTTTTATCTTGGAGAGATTCCTTGTTTAGCCAAGGATAGAAGAATCCCATCCATATGTGGAGTTTCTAAATGCACAAGGCATGTGCCAGGGAAAAGGGGCAGTAAGCAGAGGTGTGAGTGCCATGCACTAGCTGCAGGGCCTGGTGCCTGGTGGGCACAGGCACTGCTGTGGCCCTGTGGCAGAGGCTGTCACACAACCAGGTGTCTCTCTCTGTGTGGCAGCACAAAGTGTACCTGATCCCTGCTGCCCAGTTCACCGTGGAGCTCATCGAGCCGAAGGTGCACTGCATCAGTGTCCATGGCACCTTCTCATCCAACAGGTGAGAGTCTCTGGTCCCCTTAGCTTTAGCATGAATGGAGCTGTTTCCAAAAACATTCGCTTCCCCCGCTTCCCTCAGGCTCAGAGACTTTTTAAATTCTTGATGCAGTGGAAAGAAATCTCTAGCTGAGGTGAAGCTCCTTGCCTGCATGCTCTGAGCAGGGGCTGGGAGTCAGGTCCTGTACCTGAGCCCTGCTCTGCCTCCTGGGGCAGACACTCAAGTGTCATCCCAAACAGGCATTCCTGTGCTTGCTCTCTTGTACAGCAAGACACTCTCTGTATCCAAATTTTTGACACTGCTTCGAATAA
This sequence comes from Monarcha castaneiventris obscurior, assembly GCA_026261815.1. Taxonomy (NCBI): domain Eukaryota; kingdom Metazoa; phylum Chordata; class Aves; order Passeriformes; family Monarchidae; genus Monarcha; species Monarcha castaneiventris. The sequence continues at coordinate 1,595,794 of JAMPIT010000481.1, forward strand.
ATATTTGCAGAAGAATTAGCCTGTGCCAGGCTCCTGCTCTTCCTGCTGAGCCCATGTCCCAGAGCCCCAGGGGTGCTGGCAGTGAGCTTTCCCTCAGCAGGCACACGTTGTAATCCACCAGGAGTTACAGGGTGTGCTTCCCTGCCAGGACCCCAGAGCCTCTCTCTTTTCTTTCTGGGGATACTCACATCCTGTTTACTCCTTGTTTTTCAGCAGCTCCTGTGTCCCCTCAAGGTTCCTGAAGCTTTCTCAGTCAATCATTTTGGAGGGGGCCCAGGCTCTTCCCATCGCCCCAGAGGTGCCCCTGGCTCAGGCTGTCCATGTGGCTCCTTCTGGGGTCCCAGTGGAGCCTGCTCCTCGTCCTCCCACAGCGATGGATCCCACTGCAGAGCTCATTCTCCTGCAGTCCCCACAGGTAGTGGTTGGGCTGGTTTGCTGGTGCTGTGACACTGGACCACTGGGGCAGGGAGAAGTTTCTCCTATCTGTTGAGTAGCTTTATCAGTTAACATTTTCAGAATTTAATCTGGACTTTAAACTTGTCCCTGAACCTGTAATTCCTGTGGACTCGCCTGTCTTTGCTCCATCCAACCCTGTTTGGTTCTCTGGGATCCCAGGAAAAGCTTTGCAGGTGGCAGCATTAGAGGGGGCAGTGTGGAGTTGTGGGGGGTTTGATTCACTGAATTCTCAAGACCTGACAGTTGTGCAATAAGAGCAGAAATTTGTGCAATAATTAAAAAACATCCCAGCTGTGAGTGCAGGCATCAGACATGGATTTCTGTTTGTGCTCTCCCGTTTTGGGGCAGGCTGCAGTGGTGTTTAACAGCCGCATCCAGACCCTGGGACGCTATGCCTTCATCCTGCACTTCTACCAGCCCAACCACCCCACCTTCCCCGTGGAAGTGCTCATCAATGGTGGCCGCATCTGGCAAGGTGAGAAGGGCACGGGCCTGGGGAAGCTGCTGGTTGGCAGAAGCCCTGGGAGTTTTCCATGCCAGAGGATAACTGCGGGTTCTTTGGGGGTCGTAAAAGAGAAGTGAGACTGACTTAGCCCCTCCAAACCCAGGAGGGTGTGATGGGGACTCGAGGCACACCTGGCACCAACACATTTGTTGTCTTTCCAGGTCAGACCAACGCGAATTTCTGCCCACATGCCTACGGCTGCCGGAGCCTGGTGGTTTCTGAGGACCAAATCGTCCTGGATGTTACTGATAATGATCTGACTGTGGTTGTTCGAGTGCCAGAGGGCAAGCAGCTGTGGCTGGTGAGCCTCTCTCCAGGAAGCTGCCAGAGCATGTTGGGCCAGGCTTCAGCAGGGAGTTTTTCCTTGGATTTTTGTCACTGTGTGACTGCAGGGATGTTTCCCACCATCACTGGGTCTCTGAACTACCCTAGAAAGTTGCAGTCTCCAACCTCAGTGGTGTGGAATCAAGGGCAGAATTCACAGGGGCAGATCCTGTATATGACAGCTGTCCTTCCCTGTCTGGTTTTGATATCAAAACAAAGCAGAAATCAAAGCTGTTACTTTGCATACATAGTTTGTGGTAATCCAGAATAAGCCTTTATTCCTGCCCTAGAAATATTTTGCACCTGCATAGTATTGTTTGTTCAGGCAGGCCTCATCATGGGAGTACGTAGCCCTTGTTATTCTCAGGCAACAGCACTGGAAGATTGACCAAAATTTGGATAAATGGCTAAAAGACAGAACTGGAACCCAGGTGCCTTCATGTATAGAAATTTGGGGTGATAAAGACTACTGCTGAGGCAGTCCCAGTGCTGCACTCTGGGGATTTTCTGCCTGTTTCTACTCCAGTGAATTTGGGCTGTTCTGGATGTGGAGCTTTAGGTTAGATGGACCCTGATGGACCCTTGATTGAGAGGTGACTCCTGGTCTTTGCAGTACTTGGCTGTGTTATGTTCTGTCCCAGCAAGGAATGAAAGGTTAAAGGTGCATTTGGACTTGGGAGTCATTTTGGATGGTGTCTGTCTGTCTGAGCTGAGAACCTGGCTCACCCAGCTCGCCCTTGCTTTGCAGGATTACATCCTCGTGGTGCCTGAGGACAGCTACACCTCCCAGTACCTGCAGGAGGAACCCCTGGACAAGTCCTATGATTTCATCAGCAGCTGTGGCATCAACAGCTTCTACATCAAGTGAGATCCTTGGCTTTGGGTGCCCATTCTGCTGTCCACAGGCTGCACACTCCTCAGGGAGCAGCACCCCCTTCCCTTCATGTGTGGCAAGGAGGGGGCTGGTTGAGGCTTTTGTTCTATTGACCAAACGTGGGTATTTGGGGGATCTCAGTGTCACAGAGCTCTCCCTCCCACTAACTACCCATCGCTGCAGGAGATTCTGGATCCGTGGGAGATGCAGGATTTGGGGCGGTGGGGGGGGCATGGGGATGTTCAGCACTGACTCCTCTCACCTTCCCCTGCAGCCCCAGCACGTCCTCGAGGTTCTGCCGCGACTCTGCCATCTCGCTGTCCCTCTTCTACAACAACGGGGCGCAGCCGTGCCGCTGCCACGAGGCCGGGGCGCGGGGCAGCCAGTGCCAGCCCTTCGGCGGGCAGTGCCCCTGCAAGTCCAACGTCATCGGCCGCGACTGCTCCCGCTGTGCCACCGGCTACTGGGGCTTCCCCAACTGCAGGCGTGAGTTCTCCCGTCTCCCAGCTCTGCCTTCCCGGCACTTGCTTTGTATCCGTTCCCCACGCTCGCCTCGGGTTCCTGGGTCTGGCTCCCCCAAACCCAGCCCCGTTCTGCCCCTTGCAGCCTGCGACTGCGGGACGCGTCTCTGTGATGAAGTGACAGGGCAGTGCATCTGTCCTCCCCACACCCTGAAGCCGGAGTGTGTCGTGTGCGAGCCCCAAACCTTCGGCTGCCACCCCCTCATCGGCTGTGAGGACTGCAACTGCTCCCGGCCCGGCGTGCAGGACCTGACAGAGCCGGGCTGCGACGTGGACAGTGGGCAGTGCAGGTGAGGGAGCCTCGTCCTGGCGCTGGGGACAGCTGGCAGCATCCCTGCTCCCTGCTGGAGTGGTGGGACATGTTAGCAAGCTGAAGGGAGGAAATGTGCACAATGGGGGTGAGGAAAGCTCTGAAAGCTCTTCTGGCTCTTGTGTCCGCCCAGGTGCAAGCCCAACATCATCGGGCGGCAGTGTGACCTCTGTGCCCCTGGCTACTACCACTACCCCGAGTGCCGGCGCTGTGACTGCCACCAGGCTGGCACTGAAGCCAGCGTGTGTGACCCGGTCACAGGGCAGTGTCACTGCAAGGTCAGTCCCTCGATGCCTCCACGTGGTGCCTTTCTCCTTGGCTCGGCTCTCCTGCTCTGTGTGGGGGTGGCAGGGGCTGTGTGTGCCCGGCATGGCGGAGGGAGCAGGGCTGGAGAAGGAGAGTGCCTGCGTGCCTGAGCTGCAGCCAGCCTGCCCCATGGGGTGGTAGGTTCAGAGCACCCTGAGAAACTCCTATCTTCTCATCCTTCCTGGCCGTGAGGGCTCCCTCCTTGGGCTGTCACTGGGGAAGATGGGCAGTCTGAGTCCAGCCCTGTATCAGAGCTTGTTGGAGGTAGAGCTGTCAGCCCTATTGGCTCCTTGGCAGCAGAGCTTCTGAGCTGCCTGCTCCAGCCTCTTTTTAGGGCTTACAAGTGCTTTCTTCAGGTGAATTTAATGTTTGAGGGCTGCTGTACAAGCAAATCTGTTGGTGGACTGCTTCAGCATCTTCCAGCACCACGGCGTTGTGCTTTGATCACTCAGCCAGCCATCCCTGTCCTCCACTGAGGCCCTGTGAGAAGCTGGTGACGCTGTTGAGCTTTGCTTGTCTTTCAGGAAAATGTGGAGGGCCTGAGGTGTGACCAGTGCCGCCTGGGGACGTTTTCTTTGGATGCCACCAACCCCAAGGGTTGCACCAAGTGTTTCTGCTTCGGTGCGACCGATCGCTGCCGCAGCGCCGAGAAGCACCGAGCTGAGGTGAGAGGGGCTGTGGCCACCAGGGCCTGCAGGTCAGGTGTGTTCCCATCCACCTGGCTCCCCGCTCCCCTCGGGTCTCTGTCCTGCGTTAATCCTACTGAAGATGCACCGTGAGGAGGGTTATCTTTGACTCCCTGTGCCCATCTCCTGCTTTCAGCCCCTTTTCCTGGTCTCTGGGGTCTCATGTGCTGGGCGGGGGTGATGATCAGCCTTCCAGTGGCTTCATCAGGATGCATGTGAGGTGTGAGCCTGTTATTCCCCTTTCTGCTGCTCTGGGACCTGTTCTTCTGGAGCATCAACACCCAAATGCGTCCTGTAACTCCACTGGAAGACCCACAGTTGCTCTTCCCCTCCAGTTTGTCGACATGAACGGGTGGCTCTTGCTGAGCAGTGACCGCCACGAAGTGCCAACAGCTCTGAACCCACGGGAGCAGCTCGTCACTGCTGACCTCAGGAACCTCCTAGATGCCTACCAGGAGCTCTACTGGGTTGCACCCAGCTCCTACCTTGGGGACCAGGTAAGAGAATGGGGAACCACCCTGACCCTACCAACACGTGTGCCAGCAGCCTGACACGCAGGCATTGCTCACACTCCAGTTGAACAGGGCCATGTCTGGCTTGTCTCAGTGCTGCGAGCTTGCAGCAACGTGTGGGATTTGTCTCTCCCTCAGGTTTCCTCCTATGGAGGGCACCTTCGCTATGAGCTGCACTCCAACCCTCGGAGGGGTGACGTGTTCATTCCCATGGAGTCCCGCCCGGATGTGATCTTGAAGGTGCAGGCCAAGAAACTCCCTGGTGCCCCCTGCTAATGCAGGAGCAGGATGAGGTGATGGCTGACGCCTTCCTTGCTTTTCCCAGGGAAATCAGATGAGCATCATGTTTCTGGAAGGTGCCTACCCGTCCCCAGGGGAGGCACACGAGGGCCGGCTGCAGCTGGTGGAGGTGAGTTCGCACACACAGGTGAAGTGCTCAGATAATGCCGTAAAGGACCAGACCTCATGCAGACAGAGGGACAAAGGCTTTGAGCTCAGCATTTTAGGTGTTGCCAGGGCTGTTTCACCCATGCAGAGGGGGGAGATTCCAGCAGCAGGGACGTGGAGGCTGGGCTGGATGTTCAGGTGTCTGTGCTTCCTGCCACTAATGCCAGGTTTTTCTCCCTCCAGGGTAACTTCAGACACACAGAGACTCATAACCCTGTGTCCAGAGAGGAGCTCATGATGGTGCTGGCAAACCTGGAGCAGCTGCAGATCCGGGCGCTCTTCTCCCAGCTCTCTTCCTCCGTGTCCCTGCGCCGCGTGGTGCTGGAGGTGGCAACAGCCACAGCCACAGGCGTCCGTGCCAGCAACGTGGAGCTGTGTTTGTGCCCAGCTAACTACCAGGGAGACTCCTGCCAGGTCAGGGGGAAGGGGATGTGCTGTTCAGTCAGAGGGGAGTCACACATTTTGTGTGTCAGCCCCACCTCGTGTTTGGTGTGTGTGGTGGCTGTGGGGTTTGGATGTTTGTGTACGGCACTGGTGCCAAGGCACCAGCAGCCTCCAAGCTGGCTCCTGAGGGCTTCAGTTGAAATGGCAGCTCAGGTAGTTCCAAAGGAAGGAACACTTCCCCACCACAACACCTTGGAGAGGTGCAATAGCTGTGTCTGCCTTCTTGGAAGGGGCACGATGGGGAACTCATTCAGGTGTTGCAGTACCTTGGAATGGGTCCTTCTCTCTGGCCAATTCTCTCCTGGTTAAAAGGAGAAGGAAGGAACTGCACTGAAAAATCTTCATCATTGCTTTTAATCTCTTCTCCATCAGTACAACCCTATGGGAATTCTGTCATGGAAACTAATTTAGTTTCTTTGCTTTTCCCAAAAGTATCAGGCTGTTTATCAGATCTCTGCCTTTTTCTGTCTCCTCAGGAATGTGCTCCAGGTTACTACAGGGACACCAAGGGGCTCTTTCTGGGAAAATGCATCCCCTGCCATTGCAATGGCCACTCAGATCAGTGCCTGCCAGGCTCTGGGATATGCCTTGTAAGTAAACAGTGGAGCAGTGTGGTATTTTGGAGTTAGGAGGTCTGTAGCATGGGATTCAAAAGCTCTTTACATACTAACTGGGCTGGCAGAACCATGCCTGAGTCGGAGCATTGGCTGCATTGATTCACTGGTGACCCTGCCTACGGTCAGCTCAGGGTGCAAGGCAGTTCTGGGATAGAGGAAGGACTGAGGCATCATGATGGGGAGTTTTTAGTGCATCCACCATTTCCTGTCAGTGCTGAGCCCAGAGCTTGCCTTTTCCTTGCAGAACTGCCAGCACAACACAGAAGGAGACCACTGTGAGCGATGCAAGGACGGCTACATGGGCAGCCCCTCTGCCCAAGAGCCCCTGCAGTGTGTTGGGTGCCCGTGCCCTCTTTCAGTTGCCTCCAACAAGTAAGAACCCCAGGATGGGATTGCCTGTTTGGCCTCACTGTTTGACCACTGGAACCACTCTGTGCCCCCACCAGGGCAGGTGTCCCAATGCCAGCCTTGTCCTTGTCCCCAGACCATGCCCATGCCTTCTTACCCAAGGCCCCAACAGCCCACAATGAGTGATCAGCTCCCCTGGCACCTTCAAGGAGGGTAACTGCATCTCCCTGTGTCCCCCTTCTCGTTTCAGTTTTGCTGTTGGTTGTGTCCACAAGGGTTCCAACATGCAGTGCCTCTGCAAGCCAGGCTACGCTGGAGCCAACTGTGAGCGGTAAGGGGGGTGGCACCCGTGTTTGGGGGGCCTCAGGCACCACACTAACCCTGTGCAGCCACTGCTGTGGCAGAGGAGAAGTTTTCCCCTTAAGGACTGCAGCAGAAATGGTTGGCTCTGCCCCCGTGTGCTTTGTTCTGGCAGCTTTTCCTTCAGTCCTTTTCAGCCTGCAAATGCCCAACTGCTAAAATTCTGTTACCGTGGGTGTATGACTTCCCTGTGCTTTGCCTTGACTTGCAGCCTGTGATAAAGGCACCTTTCTGAGGCATCATGAGGCAAAACACAAAGAGCTTTGAGATCCCCGAGGGCTGCAGCAGTTACAAGTGTTGGATGCTCCCACTATTCCAGTTGCGCAACTCCAGTGCAGGGTGCAGGATCCTCACCCTGTTGTAACTGGTGTTTCTCCAGGTGTGCCCCGGGGTACTACGGCAATCCCTTGGTGATCGGCAGCTCGTGCCAGCCCTGTGACTGCAGCGGGAACACGGATCCCAACATGCTGTTCAGCAGCTGTGACTCCCTGACGGGTGCCTGCTCGGGCTGCATGCACCACACGGCCGGCGCGCGCTGCGAGCTCTGCGCGCCCGGCTACTACGGGGACGCCGTGGTGGCCAAGAACTGCACACGTGAGTGGGGCAGGCAGCCAGCACAGGGGCAAGGGGAGGGTGCCCATTCCCAGCACTGCTCCTCTCCCTCTGAGGAACAGCGGCCCAAGTGCAGCTTGCAAAAGGAGTCAAGGGAATAAGTTGTTGTGCGAAACAAATCCAAGAGGAGAGAGGCTCTGTCTTAACTTTGACTGATAGATAAGGGGGAAAGAGGATTCCCTGTTAGCAATAAGTGTTGTGAGTGGCTGACGGGCTCTTCAGTGAAATACTGGGTGTATTTTTCCCTGGCAGAGTGCAACTGTTCGCCTTGTGGGACTGAGTCCTGCCATCCACAAACTGGCCAGTGCTTCTGCAAGACTGGAGTGACAGGCCAGCACTGTGATCGCTGCGAGGTGAGGGTCACCTGGGCCCTGGGATGGTGCCTGTCCTTGTGGTGGGGATGAGGGGCAGCCCTGGTGTGTCATCCCCCAGGCCTGTAAGCAGAGCAGGGCTGGCTGCCAGCATTTACATGAGCTGTCCTGTACATGGCAAAAGCTTGTTAAAGATCTGGCAGCAAGCAGTGGAGGCAGCATGGGGCATCATTTGGGAAACTGCAGTAAACCCCATTTTCCTGAGTGCATTCAGCTTGGACAAGGGCAGGTTCACAGGGCGCTGCCGTGGTGTATGTGGATTCTCACTGCAGCTCCACACCTTCACCACGTTGCTTTGAGTTTTGTGGCGCTCAGAACACACCTAGAAAGAAACCCTGGGGTCCCACATCGCTGACCCAGGAGAGGGGCACGCTTGCTGACCGGGCCATCCATGTCCTGCTTTTCCCTAGGAGGGATACTACGGCTTCGAGGGATGCTCGGGCTGCCGGAGGTGTGACTGCGACGTGGGCGCCGTGGGGAGCAGCTGCCACGTGCAGAGCGGCCAGTGCAGCTGCCTGCCCGGCGTCAGCGGCTCGCGCTGCCACCAGTGCGCCCCGGGCTACTGGGGCTTCGGCCAGGGCGGCTGCACAAGTGAGTGTGGGGTCCCAGACAGGGGCACTGGGACAGGGCTGTGGTGCTGGCACAGTTGTTGAAGGTGGTAAGCGGCTGGCAGGGGTCTGAGGGCCTGTGCACGTCGCTGGGTTGCACGGGAAACCCTAGGCAGTGGCGTGTGGATAAGCACCGCTGGAATAAAACTCTTCTTCCCCTCTCTCCGGAGGGGTAAAAGCACAAAATGATTCTCTGTTGCTCGACCCCGCAGAGTGCGAGTGCAGAGGGGGCTCCTGTGACCCTCGCACGGGGGAGTGCACGTGCCCCAACGGGCTCACGGGGAAGCAGTGTGACGTCTGCCTGCGCGAGCACGAGGTCCTGGTGGCAAACGGCCCTGACAGCATCAAGTGTGAAGGTCTGTGCCCCCCTGTCCTGGGGAAAGAGGTGAGGGAAGCCTGGCAGAGGGCCTGTGCTGAGTGCTGCGTTCCCTGCAGTGTGTGACAGCTGTGTCCTGCTCCTGCTGGAGGACCTGCAGAGCATCGAGATGTCCTTCCCGTCCATCCGCAGCCAGCTGGGCACCCTCAACGCCAGCTCCATCGCCTGGGCTCGCCTCCACGGCCTCAACGGCACCATAATGACCATTGCTGTGCGTGCAAGGTTTAACATCACCTTCTGCCCGTGTTTCCTGGCCTGTTGGCTTGATTTAGTCTCTTTTTTTTTTTTTTCCCCAGAGCCAGCTCCGTGAGTACCACAGAGCCATGAGCAGGGTCAGGCAAAGGGCTGACGAGCTGGAGGATGAGAACATGGATCTCACACAGGACCTGAACGCGCTGCAGCACAAAGTAGGGTATTTCTCCACCTTTCTTCGCCAGAGCACAAGTCCCCTTTTTACCAAAATGAGGGCTTTGAAGGCTCTGAGGAGCCTAGTTCAGGCAGGTTGGATCTCCTGCTCGACCAGTACTAAGTTGCAGTGTTAGGTGCTCAAGGTGGATTACCTGCTTTCTTCCTTGGAGAGCTGTTAAACATCTCATGATACTGATAGTCTTTCTTGGTTTGCTGCTTTCTTTTGAGGTGGCTCCAACTTCAAGCAGTAAAAATAAATTCAATCCATATCACTCATAGAAGGGGCATACAAGTAAGGAGCATAAAACATCGGGGTCCATTGTGGATGCATTCTATATCCAGTCTAAAATCCAGCAGTTGCATATTCAGAGAACTTACAAACTGAGCAAGATTTGATTTCATTTGATTTGATTTATAAACTTCCTGCTCCTAATCTGAGGGAGAGGGAAAAATCTCTACTTGATGACATACTGCCCCAGAGAGCTGCAAAGATAAAACTGCCTCTGTGTGTACCAAACAGCCAGACTGCAGCCCTCTATCTCCTGATCAGGACACAGGTGTGCCTGGCTCCAGGCTTTGGGGCTTTTCCTGTGTTAATAGCACAGAACAGTGCTGTGCTCTGTGCTGTTGGGATTGCTCCAGCATCCAGAGCCTGTTGCATTGGAGCTGCATTTATTGCTTGTGCTTCTCTGAAGGTGCTAAATGAGATCATCCTTCAGTGCACTGTAGGACAGCAGCATGGGCCAGGCTGGACCTCACAAGCTGCACATTCCCAAGCCTGTGTGCCTTTTGGGAGCAGCAGTCCCACTGACAAATCACAAAAAATGTCATCTCGTACTTGAGCTAAGACAGTTTTTGTTGTAGATGACCATGACTCACAGAGAAGCGATCCGTGTTGATCAGCACACGAAGGACATGTACCAGAGGGGGGAACAGCTCCTGCTGCACATCCAAAGCATCCAGAGGAGCATTGCAGGTGTGTAAAGAAGGGTCTTCACTTCAGGGTTCTTTGCTGTGATATGCCATGCTCTTGGTTTTAACCACTGCCAAGCACTGCATTGCTTAGAAAAAGCCATGGAGAGAACAAGGGAAAATACAAATGAAGATCCCTGCAGAATCCCAGCTTTTACTCTGACCAGGCTTATTGTGAGTCTCAGCTGCTTGCCTAAACACAAGTCTGGGGAAAAAACACTTTAAACTTACACAAGTGTTACTAAAATGCATAAAGCAGGGTCAATCTGCACTGCAGTCTCTGGAGAGATTGAGCAAAACAGAGTGGCTGTGCTCTGGGAGAGGAGGTAAAGCCACAGAAAGATGCTCAGGATGTAGGATGTGTTACTGGTAGTGGCCAAGGAGGCAGAAACATGGGGTAGTGCCTCTGGGCGATCTCAAGCAATTTGTTTTCTGAGTGCTGCCTGAAAGCTGCCTGTGGTTTGTGAGGGGACAAACCTCAGGGGATTACGAAGGACCTGGTTTGGTCAGTGCTGATGCTGGGTGTGGGTTTCTCTGCAGACCTGGTGCGGCAGATGGCCAGGTTTGGGGCAGCGAACGCCAGCACCACGTCCGGCGAGGAGTTCCGGCAGAAGCTGGCCGAGGTGGAAAGGATGCTGAGGGAGATGAAGGAGAGGAGCCTAGGAGCCCAGGAGGAGCTGGCAAGGCGTGAGCACGAGGAGGCTCAGAAGTGTGAGTCCAGCTTGGTGGCACAGGGCTGCCCAGATCCTGCTGGGTCTGGCTGTTCCTGGCTTGGAGCCCACACAGACACCGCACATCATGGTTGTGTTTAGAGAGTGCTGTTAAGGACCAGGCACCCCCAACAATTTTTATAGGAGTTCCAGAGTCCCCTGTGACACTCGAACGGGATCATTTGTGGTTCCTTTTCCCTTAAGGCAAACTTCAGAGCAGAACTAACTCTGGGTAGTTCTGTTTGATGAACAAAAATGGCAACACTTAGAGCCAGGAATGGCCATTATTATGCGATGTATCCACATCACATATGGATGTGAGTAAGTCACACCATGTTTCTTCCTATTTGCTGTCCCTGTAGAGAGGTTCAGAGTAAGAACCAGCAGCCTGCATCCACAGTAGCTCTGCTGTCCTGAGGGCATCCTTGCAGGAGTGAGAGCAGTGAGCCCAACCTGGCACTGCAGGAGGAAAGCACTTCTGATTAACAGGCCCTGGCAAAACGTAACTCAGCAGCTGGAAGCTGGAATTATAAACTGGCTCTTGTTGGAAATAAGTAGTTTTCCACAGTGGAAGTAATCAAGGCCTCAGGTGGGGTTTCTCCATCATCTGGAGCTTTTCAGGCATGGCTGTGTGTGTCTGAAAGAGATCCCGTCTCTAACCACCACTGAGAGAGACAATCATGGACCAGATCCTGTGCTATCCAGGCTGAAAAGGAGGGAGGGATGGAAGATGGTCACTTCTGGCCTTGATTCCTGCCAAGTGAGACCAGAACCAGGCTTTAAGGCAGCCAGGCACAGAAGGAGCCTATTTAACACAGGAAGAGGACTTAGCAACAGTTGTCATCCGCTCCCTCCCCAGTGCTGCATCGGGTGAAGAGTGAGCTGCACGCCCGCTGGCAGTCCAACCAGGACCTGGTGAGCAGCATCCAGGAGCGCCTGGCACAGCACAGCTCCCAGCTCATGGATCTGCGTGATGCCCTCAACGAGGCCGTGAACAAAACCCGGCAGACAGAGGACTTGAACAGCCTGAACCGAAACAACCTGGAGGAGAGTCAGGTACACCTTCACCATGGCCATCGGTGATGTGGGGGACTGTCCCAGCACTGCTGCTCCCTAACTCTGGGTCTTTGTGTCCAGCAAAAGAGCCAGGAACTCCAAAAGCAGCACGCCCTGGTGCAGGAGACCCTGCAGATGGCCAAGGACGCCCTTGCCCAGGTCTCTGACTTCGTGCAGATGATGGAGCGTGCGAAGGAGGTGAGTGGCAGAGGCGCTTTGGCACGGGCAGAGGGCAAGGGGTGGCAGCCCCCAGGAGTGACAGGTGTCCTTGCAGGCGTACGAGAAGCTGGCAGCGCTGCTGGATGGGGCAAAGCTGCCCCTGACTGAGCGGGTCAAGAAGTTCTCCCCGGCCAGCAGCAAGATCCCCATCGTGGAGCAGGCGGAGGAGCACGCCCGGCTCCTGGATGAGCTCGCAAGGAACCTGTCTGGGTAAGGCACCTGTCCTGACCATCTCTAGTCAGGCTGTCTCCTGCCAGAGCTGGGGATGGGAAACTGCAGCCGCAGCATGGCAGGGGAGCAGCAGGGTGTCACCTCCAAAGTTTATACTGGAGCACACGTTGTGTTGAGGAACCCAAAGGGTTTGTCTGGGCAGGCATGGGAGTGTTCTCCATGGACTTGATGGCTTCATCTTCCAACACAGCATTATCCAGGACACAAACCAGGATGGCTTTATCCAGCGGGCGGTCGATGCCTCCAATGCCTACGCCAGCATCATTGAAGCTGTGAGGAAAGCAGAGCGAGCAGCCCACGATGCTGACGAGGCAGCCAGCGAGGCCCTGCTGGTACGTGCTGTGGGGAGCTCTGTGAGGATGGGCAAAAACCAAACTCCCTTCCCTCTGACACGTGTTCTGTGCCTGAGAGCAGAGTCTGCCACAGCCGGGGCCAGACCCAGTGTTTGGGTCTCCCTGTCACACCCCGCTGCAGATGTCTGAACGAGCATTTTTGTGTGCAGAGCCAGAGGCTTGAATTCCTCTTCAGAGCCCCGTGTTTGTTTCACAGAATGTCATATCAGAAAACCTTGGGGCCGTCTCCAGAACACTGAAGAGGAACAGCAGCAGCCTGGAGGAGGCTGTGAGGAGACAGCAGAGCAAACTCAACGGGGGTGAGAGAGGCTCCTCGCAGGGTCTGATGTCCTTCAGCCTGGACTGAGCTCCAACAAACAGCACGTGCATTTCTTTAATTGCAGCTATTAAAGGCTCTCTGCAGACAGCAAGGGACAAGCTGGCTGACCTCCGTGCGAGGAAGGAGCAGCTCCTGACCCAGCTCCAGTCCGTGCAGGACATGCTGGGCAGGGAGCAAGGTTTGTTCTGGGGTAGCGGGACTGATTCTCTCTGCTCCCTTCTTCGTGCACCAACTGTGACCCAAGGGTGCTTCCTCCCTGCTCCTGACCACCTCAGAGATACTTCTTTCCTTTCAGAGGACACAAAGGACACGATCCAGAATGCCAAAGCAGCTGCTGCTGAGGCCAACGAAACAGCTGCGAGAGTGGAGGATACCCTGAACACCATGAAGAAGAACCTGGATGAGTGGAAAGATCAGTATGGAGGCCTCCGAAATGAAGACCTGAACCAGGCAGTCCAGGATGCCAGGAAATCTGGTGAGTGCTGAGTCTGATATGAGCCACTGCATGCATAGATATCCCCAGAGTATTTTTGAAAGCTGTGCTTTGCAGGTCCAGGTCAAGAGCAGAGGGAGGTGGCCAGTACTGGATGCTTTAAGTCCTGGCCCTTTTTATTTTTGTCTCCTGCAGTGTCTGTATCACCTGTAGCTTTACTGCAGGAGGTTGCATGCACTGGAGCATTCTCACACCCCCCTCAAGGCTGATGGGTTTAGGGGATCTCTCTGCGACTGCTCCCAGCTTCTGCTCCTTTGACCTGCATGTCTCAAACTGCTTTACTTTCACATTTCCCTTCCTTACTAACCTCCAAAACTCCTGGCTCCTCTTCAACTCCAGTGTCCAGCCTGGAGAGCACCATTCCCCTGCTGCTGGAGAAGCTGAGCAGCCTGGAGAACAGGAGGAACAAAAACGCCACCGTGTCGGAGAACATAGTGAGGATCCGGCAGCTCATCACGCAGGCGAGGAACGCTGCCAGCAAGGTGAGCTCAGGGGTGGCTGAGGGCTGGGCATGGTGTGCTGGGGGCCTGGGGGGGAGGAGGGCTTTCCTGAGGGTAGCATGCAAAGGGGAGGGTGCCTGGGGCCACCAGGCAGGGTCCCTTTCTCATGGGATTAGGTGGAACTGGCAGTGACCAGACGGGTGGCAGTGGGTTCAGTGCCATGGAGCTGGATTTCTTTCCCTACAGGTGAAAGTGCCCATGAAGTTCAATGGCACCTCAGGAGTGCAGGTCCGGATGCCCAGCAATCTGCAGGATTTGGCAGCCTACACATCCCTCAAATTCTACATCCAAAACCCCGAGCCCAGGAGCCAGCAGGACGAGGTGGAGGAGGGGCGGTTCGTGTTGTACCTGGGCAGCCAGGAGGTGAGATGGGGCCAGAGGGTGGATGGAGCCCTTGTTGCACCAATGGGGAATCGTGCCTGGGCATCAGCCCCTCACCCTCTCCCTGAATATCTTTGTGGGGAGCACAAGCAGCCCCTGGATGCAGCCGTCAGCCTGGGTGGGGAGTGGGATAGGCGGTGTTTGTCCAGTGCAGCCCTGGGAGCATGAGGGAGAGCTCCTGCCTGTCCCAAATGCCTACACGTGGCCCTGTCTCTCCCTGTGTTCAGGCCACTGGAGACTACCTGGGCATTGTGCTCAAGGATCGCAGAGTGCATTGGATTTACAAACTGGGAGATGAGGAGCCAACCTCCCTGAGTGTCGACGAGGATATTGGAGAGCAGTTTGTCACCATCAGCATCAACAGGTAGGGTCTTTGCTCGGGGAGGACAGGGTTTACTTCTATTTTGGGGTTCTCCCCTGGTCTTGACCATGCCTCCCTGCTGCAGGATCCTGCAGTACGGGCACATGTCGGTGATCGTGGAGAGGCAGAGGGTGCACGAGATCAAGGGAGACAGCGTGGCCAAGGGAGAGCAAGGCCTGCTCAACCTTGACCCACGCAACGTGGTCTTCTATGTGGGTGGCTACCCCTCCAGCTTCACGGTGAGACGGGCGGCAGGGAGGGGGAGCGGGTTTTGGGCGCTTTGCGATGCCTTTGGAGGTTCTCACAGGAGGGAAACTCCTTTAACTGCTGTGTTTCATTCCCAGCCTCCTCCCGCTCTGCGCTACCCCAACTACCGCGGGTGCCTGGAGCTGGACACGCTGAACGAGGAGGTGGTGAGCCTCTACAACTTCCAGCACACCTTCGAGCTGGACACTGCTGCTGAGAAACCCTGCGCAAGGTGGGCACCGCCCCTGAGCTGGGAGCAGCCCTGCTCCGGGGCGCTTCTCCTCAGCTCTGCTTGCTCCAGGGCACGGCACAGGGCTTGGGTTTGATGCCTCTGGTGTGTCTCAGGTCCAAGTCCACAGGAGACCCCTGGCTGACTGACGGCTCCTACTTCGATGGCACCGGCTACGCGGAGATCAAGTTCGAGAGCCAGTTCGGCACAACCAAGCGCTTCGAGCAGGAGATCCGGGTGGTCTCCTACAACGGCATCATCTTCTTCCTGGAGAACCAGGCAGGTGCTTGCTCCCCTGGGGAGCCTTTGTCCCTCAGTGCGTGGGCTGGGACAATCCCAGGCCTGCTTGCTGGCATTCCCAGTTCAGGACGCTGGGGAGAGGAGGGCTTCCGAGATCTCAGGGCTGCTTGGAGCAGGATTTCAGCACTGTTGTTAAAAGCCATGAGCAGGCTGGACCCAAACCTCACAGCACTCACTTGGCTGGTGTTGGAGGGGCTCCCCAAAACTTGGGAGACACTCCAAGCTGGGTTCACTGGGGCAGACAGTGCTGCAAGGAGCATTTCCAGCTTGCACAGGGCTGCTGTTGGCAGATAAATCCCAAATAATGTGACCAGGGCACCGGCAGTGGGATCTGCTCCCATCAGTGCTAAAGGGCAGGTGGGCTCAGTGCCACAATTGCATCCTGGGCACCTGCTGAGTGTCCATCCTGCCTCCCCCAGGGTCAATTCCTGTGTCTGGCCATCCGGGATGGGAAGCTGGCGCTGTACTATGATTTCAGCTCTGGCCTGGAGATGGCAAAACCGAGCAACTCGTCCTCTCTCACCATCAGCAGCACCACAAACAAAGCGGTAAGAGGGAGCAGGGCCCACTTGGAGAGAGGGCTCCTCATCTGGGGTGGGGAGGCACATAGACCCTTGTTTTTGAGGGGAGAAGAGCTGCAAGAAGTTTTTTGACTTGAGCCATTAACTAGATACCTTGTCCTGACCTCTGAGATGGACCTAATTGCCCCAGACTGACAGATCATTTCTCTCCTCTGTCTCCAGATCCAGATTTTCCTCCTCAAAATGAATAACAAGAAGCGCATCCTGGTGCGGGTGGAGCGCCTCACCATCTTTGTGGTGGAGCAGGAGAACTCCCTGGAGAACGCTGTCTCCTACTACCTGGGGGGTGTGCCCCTGGCTGTGCTGCCCCCCAGGTGTGTCCAGCCTGCAATGGGGTGGGACAGTCACAGGTTCCCCTCCAGAGTCCCTGGTGGTGGCCCTGGCCCTTTCTCAGCCACATCCAGGGCTGTTGGGACCCTACTGAAACTCTGGGGGAAGATTTCCTCTCCCTGTCGTTCATCCTGAACTTTTTAAAGATGGTAACTTTCCCATCTCTGGTGAGGGATGAGGTGCTGGTGGGTGTCCCCAAGTCCTCCTTTGCCGTGCTGGATGCTTTGGAGCAGCCTTGGCACTGGAGCTACCTGTGACCATCACGGTTCTTTCCCAGGCACTTTGCCTGAAGAGCTGCAGGGCCAGATCCTGCCCAAGGCTGCGTCTGCCTGGGGCTGTCCTTGTTAACACTGCCTGCTTCTCCTGCAGCTTGAGAGCTCTCTTCCCCACGGGTGGGCCCATCCGGGGCTGCATGAAGGGCTTGAAGGCTCTTGGCAAATACGTGGACCTGAAGCGCATGAACACCGTGGGCGTCAGCTATGGATGCACCTCGGATCTCCTGGTGAGCACAAAGCCCTGGCAGCCTGGCCAGCGTGCTGGGGGAAGGGTCTGTCAGGGGAGGGAGCACAGGACCCCAGGATGGGCCCCATCTCCTCTCATTCACACAGAAACAAGCATAAACCCCCCAAGGCCTCACCGCTTGACGAAGACATTCCCGATGCAGCCGGTGAGGTTGCTGAGGGCACAGTGCAGAGGGCCTCAGTGCAGAGGGGTCATGGTGAGGTGCTTGCCCCACGTGGTTGGCCGTAGCACCAGCCAGACCCAGCAAGGAACCAGAGCTCCTCACTGACCTCCCAGCAAGGCCAGGGCCAGTCTCCCACATTGCCTCTGTGCTGTCCCTCACAGGTTGCCCGCTCAGTCAGCGTCCATGGCCATGGCTACCTGACCCTGGCTCTGACGGATGTGCCGGGGCTGCGGGACTTCTACAGTGGCTTCAGCTTCCAGACAAGCCAGCGTGAGGGGCTGCTCTACCACCACTCCACCCAGGTGGGCACCCACAGGCACCCAGATATCCCAGCAGTGGGGCTGCTAGGGAGGGTGCTGCTTCCCCTTGGAAAATGGGGGATTCTGCTGGGGCCAGGGTGTGAATCTGCGCCCTGAGCTCCTGCAGAGCAGTGGGGAAGTGGGATCTTCCTTGGGGTTCAGCTGCTGAGCTGCTGGGTGATGCTTTCTGCAGGAGGGGACGTGCCAGGTGTCCCTCCAGCGGGGCCAGCTGGCCTTGAACGTGCTGGGGAACGAAGTCACCACTGGCGGTGCCTATGCGGACGGCAGGGCTCACTACGTGGCCTTCTACAGCGATGCCCGTGGGTACGTGTCGTGCTGTGGGTGCTGCTGGGGTGCCCAGAGCCACAGGGACCTGCTGAGCCCCTGCTGCCACCCCCAGGGTCCGGCTGTACGTGGATGACGAGCTGCAGGACACCAGGACAGGCCCCGGGCCCAGCCGGCGGCAGCGGCGCCAGGACGGGCGTCGGCTCTTCCAGCTTGGGGGCTCACCGGATCCAGGTGCCCTCAGCAACCTCACCGGCTGCATCGGGAATGTCTTCGTCAAGCGGTGAGCGACTCCCTGCCGCTGCCAGACAGCGGGGCTCGGCCCCTTGCCACCTCCCAGCTGGTGTGACAAGGACCTCTTCTCCCCGTGTGTAGGATGTCAGAGCCACAGATGGTGGTGGACCTGCAGCAGAACGTGGAGAGCATCAATGTCACCATGAGCTGTCCCTTGGGCGAGCAGTCACAGCAGCTCAGAGTCACTCCAAAGAAGGACAGGCGGAAACCCAAGGTACCGGCTGCTGCTGGAACTCCCCAAAACCTCCTCCTCATCATCCTCAGATGTCGCTGCTCAGCTCTGCTGGTGCGTGCAGGGATGCTCCCCTCACTCACTCCATTCCCTGGTGCACACTGTGTAGGTGCCAGGCAAGCCTGCGCCGAAGGGCCGCCGCCACGACCAGGACGGGCTGTGCCAGCTGCAGCCCCAGCCCCGCGCAGCCAGGGGCACCTTCCGCTTCGGGGGAGCCCCAAGCAGCCGCTGGGAGTTTGATGAGATCCCAGCCTCCTTTGCGTGGAGGTGAGCCTCGCCCCATGCCCACCCCATGCAAACCCGGCCCTGGGGTCATGGTCTGGAAGCACGCGTCCCTTGCAGTTGTGAGAGCCAGCTGCTTCCATCACTCTCTGTCCCTGCAGGTCCCATTTCTCCCTGGAGGTGAAGCTGAACTCCTCCAGTGGGCTGCTCTTCTACGTGGCGGGCGAGCAGGGCTCCTCCATGGCTCTCTTTGTCTCCAACGGGCGCTTTGTCTTCCTGGTGGACATCGGAAGGCGCCGGCTGCGCATCCGCAGCAAGGACAAGTACCGCGACCGGCGGTGGCACACGGTGAGCAGGGGCAGGGCTCAGCAGGGCCCACAGCGTTGCCTCCTGCACCAGGTGCCCCTGCAGGGGCTGGCTCAGTTCAGCCCTGCTCTGGGCATTGTTTCCTGATTGCACTTGGGACACTACAGTCCCAGGGGAGCAAAGGGGACAGCAAAAACACAGCCAGGGCTGGCTGAACCTCTGAGCTGAGGCCTCCCTTCCCTGGGTGCAGCCCTGGGGCTCCTCCCAACCCAGGAAGCCCTCAGTTCCAGCATTGACCTTTGGTGCTTGCAGGTCTTCTTCAGCAGAGACCAGAGCCGGGTGCAGCTGGTCATCGATGGGCTGCGAGCCCAGGATGCTGCAGTGGCCACCACAGCGCTCTTCATGGCCCAGACCCCCTTGTATGTGGGGGGAGTTCCAGCTGGAAAAGCCAAGGCTCACATACCGGTAAGGGCTGGGCGGTCCCATGACATCATCCTCTCTGTCTGTTCCCAGTGCCATGGCCTCACCTTGTGCTGGGTGCTTTTGCCCCCTCTATGCTCAGTCTCATGGCCTCTCTCCACAGGCTGCATCGGCCTCCAGCTTTGATGGCTGCCTGAGGAACCCCCAGCTGGACGGGAAGCCCCTGGGTCCCCCCTCACGCACCTTTGGGGTGACACCGTGCTACGAGGGCACACTGGAAAGCGGGGTCTTCTTTGCCGCAGATGGCGGCTCCATCACCTTAGGTACCCCCCAGCAGGCTGGGACTAGGAGGAACAAATCCCATGGGAATCCCCTTGGTCCTCTCCTCATCAATGGCACTTCCCTTCCAGCTGATGCAGTGATGACTGAGCAGGACTTGGAGGTGACACTGGAGGTCCGGCCCCGCAGTGCCTCTGGCCTCATCTTCCACATCGGCACGAGGAGGAGCCACCATCTCCTGCTCTACATGGAGGAGACCAAGGTACCAGGAGGGTGGCTTCCCCTCAGGTTTTCAGTCAGCGGGGGTCTCCTGCTGTCCCTCTCAGCTCTCCAGCTCTGATGGGTTTGTCTCACCCCAGGTCACCGTGAGAGCGAACACTGGGGCCGATGAGTTCTCTGCGTCGGTGACGTGTCCAGCTCTCTGCGACGGGCAGTGGCACACCATTGCAGGTGAGGTGACAGCTCCCTTGGCTCTGGGACTCTGCTCCAGCCCTGCTCAGCCCACACCTAGGGGAGCTCAGGGCAAGCCCAGGCTTGGCTATTGAAACCGTATGCCCCTGCTGTATGCACTTAATTTGGGAGTTTGTAGCTGCAATGAGGTGATCCATCCTGGACTGTGTCCAGCTTCAAGCGAAAATCCAATTTGCTTTGGTGTCGTGTGTCCAAAGGGCTCCAAGCCCACAGCTGGGAGCAGCGATTGCAGGATTCACACCTGTGCAGGAAACTCAGCCTTTAACGTAGCTGCCATTGAGCGGGTGCTGTTTTGCATCAAACCCTTTGTGGGGTTGGGGGCACAGCTGCAGCCCCACCTCAGCCCAGCTCTGTTTTAAACCCTCATCTCGTTCAGCGCTGGGTGAGGTTTTGGGGGAGACTTTCCAGAGTCTGGGCTTTTCCCAAGAGCCAGGCCAGGCCCTTGGACTCTCCCAGTAGTTTTGCTCTGCTCCAGCACTGGTCTGGGCTGGAGGGCAGAGGTGGGCTTGCTCCATGGCTAAGGAAGAAGCACTAACTGTTCTTTTCTTTTGAAGTTACCAAATGGAAAAACATAATCCAGGTGGATGTGGATGCGGAAGGCAACCACACAGTGGGACCCAGCCAGCCTCCTGCACCCAGCACAAGGGCGACCTTCTCGCTGGGAGGGCTGCCAGGTGAGTTGGGAAGGATGTGCTCCAGGATGAAATACCCCAAGGCCAAGGGAGATACTATTCCTGGTGTGAGGAAGAGGTATTTAAGCATTTGCCAGATTAATGCCTGCTTTTCCTTGTTGCTTCTGCAGAGACAGACAAGGCCAGCACAGGGCTGCTGTTACCTCCCCTCCCTCACTACGTGGGCTGTGTCAGGAACCTGCTGATTAACCAGAGGCACGTGGACCTGCCTCGAGCTGGGACTGCCCGGGGCTCTGTCAGCCTGAAGGGCTGCCCTGTGCTCTGAGTGCCACATGCACGGACAGCCTGAGGGACAGAACGCTGCTCCGGCCCCGGCGTCGCCACTTGAGAGCACTGACCGTGCTCGGACACACTTATCTCCAGTGACTGCAGGCACAAGTCTGGGCCAAACCAGAGGGGCCACAAATCCCAGGGGAAGGAGGGCAGGGGAGGACAGCTGGGGAGAAGGGGGCACTTTGGGGATGTTTCACAAATAGAACCAAAGCGGGATGTGGTGACAGGTGAGTCCTCCCTGGGTGGTCAAGGATCTGTAACAGGGCTCGTGCTGCCCCGTGGCTCGTGGTGGGAGCGTGGGCTGGAGCACAGAGCAGCCCTGCAGCACGTCCTGAATCCTGTTCCCTTCACCCCACACGTACAATGCACATAGATGTAGTTCACCGAACACTTGAGGCTATTAATAAACTGTCACAGACTGTCTGCTGATAAAGGCTGCAGGCAGTTTGTGTTTTATAATAAATGCAATTAGGACAAACTGGATTAATTCTATCGGTTTGGGGGTTTTATAAGCAAGGGCACATTTAACCTCCCCCCAAGGGCAGTCTCAGCTCACCTGCTACTGCTACGCAAAGAGCTCTGCAAGGGGGAACTTGGACAAAATTCTGTTCTCAGAATTAGCATCTTCTTATCAGAGTAATTTATAAGAATCAAAACAAGAACAGAATAGGCTGGGAGAACTGCCGAGGGAAAGCAGAAAGGCACAACCACCACTGGCTCTGCACTTGCATTCAGCACGGGTAGTACACTGACAACAGTCCTGTAGTGTGAAGCAAGAAACTATTGCTTGAAAGGGAAGAAATAGAAAGGTTACCTCCACATCTGGCCAGGTGTGCAAGGTGGCACCTGGCCCTCGCCCACCCTGGCTCCTGCTCAGCCTCCCTCAGCCCTGGTGTAGTGCAGTCTCCACTTGAAGCAGCTTTTTACTCCCAAGACACCCAGTTCACTCGTGCACTTACACGTCATATATATATTTGTGTGTGTATATATATCTCTGGCCACTTGGGGACAAAATCTTGCTTCTGAAATGGACTTGTAACTTATATCATTATATTGTGGGTTTTTTTTTATGAGGGGTAAATATTGTAAAATGGGTTTTTAACATGTCCATGTTAAACAAATGTAATTATGACCTGTTTTTAAGTTGTAGTATTAAAGATGGTCTTTGTAAATCACTGGTACATACTTTGGAGTCAAATAAAATTTTATGTTACTCTCTTTCACTTTACCTGGGGAGAGTAAGCATGAGGCTGATGAGCTGGAAGAGGGATCATCAGCACCATAGGGATTACTGTACAGATTGGAAGGAACAGTATGGCAGATAAAAGAAAATTCCTTTATTTGTAGATTTATATAAGCATAATATGAAGTTAGTAATCCTACTGCAGTTGCTTAAGTTAGTATCTAGGAATATCTGTAAGGAAGAGCAAATAACTTAATCTAAACTCATATCTTCCTCTTCATCTTTCTTGTCCTTAGAGTCTCCTTCCTTTTGGTCTGACTTGACACTGTTCTGCATGGCTTTGGCAAAGGCTTCTACATCTAGAAGTTAAAAACACGAGTTAACTGCAGTTCCTGAGCTGGAACTCATTGTCCACACAAGGTTAAAGCTTCATTACTTAGAAAGCAAACAGTTGCTTTAGTATGAATTAGCAGGGAGGAAAATTTTAAATAACACCACAGATCAGATCTCTCCGACACAGGATTTTATGCACTTTCACTGAGCATGGGTATCCTAAGACCAGAATTCCTGCAGTAATGGGAGGGAGGCTAAAAGCTCATTAGGGAAAAGGGAAACCCCCTCCCCCAGAGCTGGCCCTGAGTGTTCACTGATTTCAGATGAATCATTACAGACTCCCACAAGAAAGGCATTCCTGAACAAGGTCACTGTGACACCTCCAGAGTCCTTTACATCTCTAGCAGGAAAACAAGGCCAACAAATCTCTGCACAATCCCAATTTCTCTATGTGCTTATCACGCCTCACTCTGTGTCTGTTGGGAACACCTGTAGCACCTGCCTTTTCCTTGTAAACTTCAGTGCAAGAGTCAGCTTTGGAGAGTTAGAGAGAAGCTGATCCTTCCATCCCACACTCAGTGGTTGTGTGCAGTGCCAACACCCCCAACAACCCCCTCCATCGTGCTCCCACCAACACCAGCACTCACCGCCTTTATTTGCTGCATCTACTGCCTCTGCAGGTAGCCCAAACTGGCTCATGAGTGGGCCCAGCTGTCCTGAAGCTAAGGCAGCACTGAACATGCTCAAAGCCTGTGAATTGGAGTCAACAGCATCAAAAGAAAGTTTGAATTGGATTCCTGCAGCAGTAACCCCAGGAGGAGAGCAGTCCTATCAGGGCAGGGATTGGGAACAGATACGCAATGAAATAATCACCAGTTAAATGTCCCTCACTTCCTTTTGTCTGCATGGAAGTTGCTACAGTTCAATCTAAAACAATCATTTAAGCTACTGAAATTTTGCAAATTGAGAAAGTTCAATTAATTCTGTAAGACACCAGCTTTTATCACACACAGTGTGCTGCAATTACAGACTGGTGTTTCAAGGGATATAGTGTAATAATCATGAGCATCACTTCCCTTCAGTCACTTGAAATTAACTTTAAGGAGCCATTTGTTGAAAGGGAATAATGAATCTGCTAATACTCCTGTCATTTGCCAGAGAGCATTTATAGTGAAGAGAAAGGTAAAGCCCAGCTCCAAAAGCTAAAAAGTAAAAACCCTTCCCATCTGCCCTTGAGTGACTGCAGGAAGGAAGAGCTAGTGCTCCATTAAACCATGTCCCTCCTCCCTTCCACTTGGACTGAGCAACTTCCCACTCTGAACAGTGCCAGAACCTGGAAAAGCAGGGCAAGGTGAATCAGGAGGATGGGAAATGGGGAAGGAGAAGTGCACTTCCCCCCAGAGCCAGGCATCTACCTGCTGGAACTGAGGAGACGTCAGGGTGTTCTGGATCTCTTCCGCAGTCTGCGGCAGGGATTCCCCTGAGGGAAGGTAAGGCATCAATCGCTCCTGAACTTCAGCGTTGGCCAGGATGGGAGCCATGATCTCAGGAGTCAGAACAGCTGCCAGGTCCACTAGGAGAAAACAAAGGGTTGACCATCAGACTACACCCAAAACCCCATGTTTTTGTTATGTAAATCAAATTATCTAGTCAGGGTCTGAGTGTTAAAACTTAGTAGCACACTGCCACCATCTTTTCTTCCTCTCAGTTTTGGAGTGAGAATGTCTCCTGAAGCAGCCAAGAACAGCACTGAAATTAAAAAAAAAAAAAAACCACCAAAAAACAGGATAAAAAAAATTAAGAGACCTTTCAAACCAATGTGGAACAGGACAGGACAGTAAAACAGCTCCAAAGGACTCCTGGATCCAACAGCTGCCTGGCCAGAACACTGTTACCTTGCTGTCCTCCTGCTCCAGATGGCACATTCATAGTAGCTAAAATGTTCTGAAGGTCACTCAATTGAATGGGCTGGGTTGGGCTTGTGGCTGAGCTGGTTCCATTACCCGAACTGGGAACGGGGCTGGGACTGGTCACGGAGGCAGCCGCAGGAACGGACGGGGCAGGCGTTACACGGGTGGAAGAAGTCGTGGAAGATGGAGTCACTGCAGCCGACTGGCTGCGAGAGCTGGGCAAGATAATTAGCATAATTAATTCCCTGGAAAAAACCTCTTGTATTCTGAAAAGCTTCTTTTCAAACCCTTACAATATGAAAAACTCCTACCTCATTTTAGAGAGGTAATAAGCAGCCTTGGTTCCCACCATACTCCCCATTCAATAAGCCATGATTCCTCCCACAGAAGTGGCAAGTTCACATTTCAAAAGCCCTGCAGGCCCAGGGCAGACAAGGGCTCCTACCTTGATGATGAACTGCTGGTCGGGGGTCCCCCACTCCCGAGCAGACTGGCCAGCCCGGGCCCCGTCAGCGCGCCCAGCCCACCTTCCATAAACATAAAAGAAGAACAGGTTTAGACATTTATTTCTTCAGGTCTTCTGCACCTCTCTTCTCTGGAGAGGCTGCTCTTGTACCTGAAAGGTTTTATTTGCTAAAATAGAGGAGGGGGTGAAAGAGCCCAACCCACCCTCCCAACAGAATCTTGTTTTCTGATCTTGCATCCCCATTAGAGAGCTGAACATCTCAGAAATTACTCAGTTTCTAGGTGTACACAAGGATGAAGTTATTCCAGTTTGTGCCGTACGTACATCGTTGCATCACAGCCCTCTCCTCTTATCTGCTATCCCAAAATTCCAACTTTTCTATGGACTTTAAAGCCAAGGCCCCCAGCAGAAGATCCCAGAGGTGTCTTTGAGTCGCCACCACTCTCTACCCACAGACCAGGGGTTTGCAGCTTCAAACCTAACGCAGAGATGCGGCAACAGAATCAGCCTTAACCCTTCACTGGCAAAGGAAGGACAGCTCCACTCACCAAGTGCTCCCAGGGGAGCAGCCAGCAGGAAACCAACACCCCTATGCCAAAGAAACCAGAATCAGCCTCCTCCATCACACATCCAAGCTACCAAGGACTTATTGCAGGGTCAAGAACCTCAGCTGGGAAAAGGCCTGGCTGCTGGGCCCCCCAGAGTTGTCAGGGACTCGACTGTCCCCCTGCAACTCCTTTGAGCCACACCAGCCAAAGGCTCCATTTACCACACGCCTCCCATCAGTGGTTCCTTGCACCACACCTGATTATCCACACAAAGCACCTGCATTTCTCACCCACCTTTGGGAGCACCTGGGAACAGAGGACAGAACAGCAGCACTTCATGAGCAAACCCATGGCCAACTGCAGCTGCAGACAGTGCAGGTCAGTCCCTCCTCATACAGGAACAATCCCATGGAACCAACACTTCCTGTCACTCATCCCAGAGCTTCCCCTACAGCAGGCACGGAAGGTGAAGCTCACCTGGCTGCACCACACACTGCTCTGCTCCATTTCATGCCAGAAGTGACCTAGGAGCAAGAGAGCTCCTTTGGAGCTCTGCAGAGCCCCAAGAGATGCAAACCAGATGTGAAGAAGACAACAATGATCCCCAGGGATTTACCACAACCACTGTTTGCAGAGGCAAGCAGATGGTTCTCTTTTTGTTACATGTCAGTTTGGCTTAAGGCTAGATGTAAAGGCAAAGAAAGAAGAAATACTGAGGAAAAGTGTTGAGAAAAGGAGGACAGTCTCAGGATTAGGTGAAGCTTCAAGAGGAAGATCATTTCCAAACACATCCTAAAAGGCCAGAACCTTCCAACACTAACATGAGATTTGCATCTGAATATCCCAGCAGTAAGACTCGCACTGAAGCTAAAAAGACACCAGCCAGATCCACAAAAATGGACTTCTGAGCTTAAGCACAGAACCTTAGTCACTGCCATCTGTGTTCCTTTGCCTACTTCCACTCGAGGGTCTGACCTCTCAGAAAATGCTCCTGGAGCACAAATAGCATTGAGAACAGACCACAGCAGGGACTTCAACACAGCCCTCAGCCCCTTCAGCAACCAGTGATTCCAGCCCTCCCCAGGGCTGCCCAGGAGAGAAATCCCTGCCCTGAGCCTTGTCCCTCTGACTGGCGAGTGCTGTGGGGTGGGACCACTCTGACCTTCCTCTTGAACTCTTTCTACTTTGCACACAAATATTCACTGAATCAGAGACAACACAAGCAACCCCACAGCCTGGTAACCAGCACACTCACCAGGAACAAATCACTGGTTTTCAGCCCCTGCTCCAGTGAATAATTAGGAGGAAGAAAAGGAGTAGAAAAATACAAGGGAAAAAAAAAGCAGAAGATTGAGTGCAGCAAGGAGCAGAACCAAGGTTCCTCGCAGATCAAGCCCTGAGATGAGTGCTGTGTACAATGTGGGACCCTTTTTCTGCCCCTGAGCTCATCTCTGAGGCAGGGCCTTGCGTTCTCACGTGAAAGAAGCGCTATTGAGATCAATAGCACTACTTGAAAATATTGTCAGGTAAGATTTAACCTGGCAGGAGAAAATACCATTTTGGCATAAAGATATTAAAGCATTTTACCAAGTCCTCCTAAGCCCGTTGGTCCGATCAGCTGCATGAGCTGGTTATGGCTCATGTTTCCAAGAAGGCTTTGCAAGCCACCCTCACCTAAAAACAAAAACATTCTGAAACACAACATATTCACATAGTTTTTTTCACAGCACTCCGGCTCAAACAGCAGGAGATTAATTGGCATCACATTCTGTATGGAAAAACAGTTTCAAGTGTTTACTGATTCATGATCCTCATAAAAGATAAATGTAACTTGGCTTCATAAAGAGGTAAGACTCCAGAGAATCTACTGGAAACAAAGAGATTTCTCCTGGCAGTCTTAACTTTCAGCCTACACCTACTTTAACAGCACAGTTTATTCTGCTAAAAGCGCATTTACGCTTCTGTATTAACATTGTCCCCAGCTCACCCTCCACAGCCATCAGGGATTTCTTCCTAGGGAACTCTAGGGGCTTATTCTAGACATAAATTAAAAAAAAAGCCTCTGACATGAAGGAGCAGAGAATGGACTGTACCTCCTAGCGCTGAGAGCTCGTGGCCTCCGCTGGCATTCCCACCCAGTGCCCCTGGCATGGGGGGATTGTTGAGATACTCGTTCACCTTACGGCAGTGCTCTTCATCCTTGTCTGTCTTCGGCTCCTGCAAGAGAATTGCTCTTGGTAGGAGTCATACCGGGGGTATTTTGATCCAAGACCTTTGTCATTGGCTTCCCACAAACCTGCATCCAGAAGAAGAGTCGTTTTGATCCTGCCTTGAACTTCAATACATACACACGGCCCGTGGTGCACTGCGGGACTCTCTTGAACTCACAGTCATCAGGAAAAATAATCAAATCCTGGAAAGTGTGTCAGAAGAAACAAATGTTTGAGAAAATCCATCAATATTCCTTTTCACCTCCCAAAGCCCTCTGCCCTCCTCCACAAACTTTCTTCCATCTGCTCCTCAGAGCCGAGAGGACGTGGAAGTGCAAGTCTGTCAGTGACATTCTCACCCTAATTTGTCCTGGAGGAGCTCTTTCCACAGTGCCAGCAGATCAGAACATGACGTAACACCTCAGCACTGAAACACAAGCTCATACTCACATCCTCCACATTGCCCGAAGTCCTGTCCTTCCAGCAGAAGTGAATGAGGGAATCGTCGGTTTGCTGGATGTAAACAAGGCCTTTTCTCTTGTCTGGAGTTACAGTGCTGCCTTTCAAGGACATCTTCCCTGCTCGAAATTCCACCAGGTATTTGCTTGAGGAACCACGAGAGCCTGGCACCAGGCTTGGAAATAACGCACCTGAAGACATCCTGGAAAGAGAGAGAGCAGCAGGTGTGATGAGAAACCTTCCCGCATACTCCCTTCCCAATATCGAATTTCAACCTTTACCAGGTGGCTTCACAAAAGCAATCTGTCCCACTGCCAGCAGAATTCCAGGATGATTCAGCTGAGCTACAGCGGAAGCCTGGATGAAGACAGGCGGCTCTACAGCCCTCCACTAATAAAGTAGAGCCTGTGTGCTGAGGCACTTGAAAATGAAGCCAACGTCCCCCGGCGTTTCCTTCTTCAGTTCCAACCATGGTTCAAAGCAGGAAGCCCTGCTGTACCTTCGGCCTGCGGCTCCAGCACCCCGGCAGAGCCCCGCAGAGCCCCGCAGGCTGCCCCGTGCCCCACTGGCCCTCACGGCGCCCCCCTGGCCCTCCCTGCCGCACTGACCGCCCCGCGGGCCTGGCGGCGATGGCGGGCCCGGCCGGCCCTGTGGGACACCGCGGCTGCTCCCGGGGTGGCGCTGGGCTCAGAGCGCGGCCAGCCCCGGCCCCGCCGCTGGGCAGCAACCGGAGCGGAGCCGGGACCGGGGGGAGGGGGGCTGGCGGGCCGGCCCGGGCACCCCCCGCCCGCCCAGAGGCCGCGATCTTCTGCCGGGCCCCCCGAGGCCGCCGTGCCGCCTTCCCCCCCGGTTTGCCCCGGAAGGAAACCCCCATCCCGGCCGCCGCTGGGCGAGGGGTCCCGGGGGTGCCGCGGCGGGTCCCGGCCGGTACCTTCAGCCTCCTCCTCCGCCGCCGCCGCCGCCTCAGCTCTTCCTGCCCCGCGCGCCGGAACCCCGCCCCGCACGGGGCGCGCGCGGCCGCGGCTCGACGCGATTGGCTGGCGCGGCTGTCAATCAAAGGGGGCGGTGCGAGGCGCCCCTGCTGTGTCACGGAACATGGCGGCGCCTCCTTCCTTCCCCCCCCCTCCCCTCATGACCCCCTCACCCCCATCCCAGCCCTCAGCCCCTGCTCCGTCCTCAGCCAAGCACGGCCCAGGGCCAGCGCGCCTCCAACAACGCTTTTATTCCCGGCACAGGCAGGGAATGGTTACAAAAACGAAATCCTTCCACGGGGGCGGGCCGGGTCCATGCCCAAAGCCCGGGTTGCCTCACAGTGTTTCAGTATTGCTTCCCTGACCCAAAGCCCGGGCTGCCTCACAGTGTTTCAGTATTGCTTCCCTGACCCAAATCCCAGGTGTTTCCAAGGGGCCGTTGGTGTGCGGTGTGGGGCCTGGCCAACACAGGAGTACTCCCAACAGTAGCAGCATCGCTGGGAAAGAGTCTTGGGTTTGTTTTTTAAAGCCGTTTTTGGCGAAAAATTTACTGGGAAATTGTTTTTAATTAATAAACAAGAATAAATACTTCTCATGAGCTCTCTTCTCTCTGGTTGATCTAGGATAAATTACTCCTGTCCTCGTTAATCCAGTGACAAGAACTCTATAAATGCCGGATGTGTAAAAAGCTGCTCCCCATTTACAACAGGATGTCACATCCAAGACACAAATGCTGTACAGCAACTACTAAGTTAACTGTCACATTTATAACATTTTTTACCAGAAGTCCACTCTCTCCCCAGCTCCAGCTCACACCAATGCGAGGTCTCAGTGCTGGGAGCACTCCACTCCCAAGGCTGTTCCCGATGCCAATTCCCGACCACTGCAGGTTTCCAACCCAGCACCACACAGCCCTCGCTGTCCTGCACCCAGGGCTGGAGGTGTCCAAAGCTCCAGTTTAAATCATCTTTGTCCAGTGAACATCACCATAAAAATCAAGGTACAGCCCCCAGAGCTGGCTGAGCAAAGCCAGAGTCCTCCTGCCCCCCGCCAGCTGCTCTGTACGAGTCTCACAAAAATCTCTGTCACCATCCAGAGGCCCAAAGGGTATTTATTAAGTATTTATTATAATTTCTTTCTAGCTGGTTTCTCTATGTAGCTGTATTAACATATACTAACACAGTTATCTTATATACAGTGTTTAATCAAGTTATAAAAGTGACATTCTTTCAAAAGGTGCAAAGTTATTAATGTTTTGACACGTAAACTACTGAGGCGAGATCTGCATCGAAAATAAAACTTTTGGACTTTGAGAGCATTAGGAATGCCAGGGCTGGCCAAGCAGAGCCGTGTGGGCAGCGCAGGGAAAGGGTTCTGCAAGTGTTGCTAATGAAGAACAATAAATTAGAAGAATGGATTTGGAACTAATCTGAAATTTTACTGAAAGCTTTAGACTAAAGGAAGGGGAGAAGGGGGTGAAGATGTAACTAATGAAGTGTTTTTACACTGGAAATGGTCCCAGTTTCTTTTTATATCCCATGAAGATTCTATACTGAAGTTTGGATTAAACACGTTGGTACAATTGTTTCATGCTTTCACATAATGACAAGGCTTTAGGTCTTTGAATTTAAATCCTGGCTTAGACAAAAGGGATGCTAACCTGTACACCTCCTCTTAGAGACAGAACATCTGTACAGTTTTTTTCCATTCAGGCAATTTCTATTTATATGCATTGTTTTAAAAACACCACTCCAGCACTGAACATCCTATGTAGTGTAAGCAAGTTTTAAACTCCCACTGGTCTAATATGTGATTCCTTTCAATCCTCACCTAACAAAAAATTCCCTATGGCACGTGCAGCAAGTTTGGAAAGGAGTTACAGTGCCTGACACTGTCGTTAAAGCTCAGGTTTTTATCAAAACTATTTTTATGCTGCTCCATGTGGATCAGCACCATCTTTACAGAAGTGTCTGTGCCCTTACTAGGAACAAACACAACCCCAACTGTGCCACTAAGTCCAGCTCAAGTTCTGAGGACTCCATCAACGCAAGGTACAAATTTTGGCAACAGAATCAAGTTGCCATAAACAAGATTCAGATTATGTCCTTCCTTACTTCAACTGCCTTGAAGTTTTACAGCTTATTTTTCCAATGAAGACAACTAAATTTCCCCCAAATTTAATCTAATTCTTGTACACATGATTTGATAGAAGAATTTCTCTATGAATATGTTAATTTTCTTTTGCTGTTTAATCCTGTGGCTGAGAGAGAAACACTTCAAAAATCTACTTTCTGGATGAAATCCCAGATGTTTTGGACATTAAACAGACCAGTTCTTTCTTGAACTCCTCATGTTGCTGGCACTTAACACCAACAATTTCTAAATTACTGTAAACTTCACAGCAGCACAGCCGCTCTCCATTTTTGCCTGGTTACTCAATTAAAAACTTTCATAAAAGAAGCAGCAACATTAGGATCAGTTTTAATTACTGGACCTAATTTTTCAAGCCTCTGTCCCCACCCTGCCCCCTGAAGTGTACTACTTGAAAGAAAATTAATGCATCAGTTCAGTAATTGATTATTTCCAGTATTAGACGGCTTTGATGGTTTGATATGGAACAAAAAAAAAATCCCACTTTTTGACATCACGTGCTCACAGGAAACTTGTAATAGGTATAACTCTGCCAAAGCTTTAAATTGATTCTGCTTTTTCACAACATACAAACCAGACATGACCTAATAATGAGAAACATGCAAACCAAAACTTCCCCAAAACATGAACCTGTGTGGATACACACACGGAAGTGCTTCCAAAGGAAAGTTTAGTCTAGAAGCATTCACAGTGCCAAAGCTGCCAAAGGTAGTGCAGAAAGAGTTGAGCCTCCAAGTGGTAGCAAGCAATATATTGTACATTGTAACCACCTCGACATTCCTGCTATTGCTTCCAAAGCTTCTCCTATGGTAAGAACAGCATTTGACCTCAGGAAAAGCACATTTTGGCTGTGCCCTTCCCTCCTCCTAAGGTATGCTCTATGGGATTTATCACAGGTATACAGTTTAATGCTCACAGTGTCCCAAAGTTGTGAAGACTCTGTAACAGACAACTACAGTGTGAGAGGCTCAGGCTGGGTTTTGTGTCCCAAGTCTCTCAGTTATGGAATTGTTGAGAAGGGAGGGGGCCGAGAGCTCCCGTCCCCAGGGAGTGCTACATACAGTACGGGGAGTGTGACAGGACTGGGTTTGATCCTCTTGGTACCATGTTGGCTTTCATCCCTGCTCCAAGTGCCAAAAACTTCAGCTTCTTCACTATTGTACTAAGTAACAAGGATATTATCTCTATTTTATTTAACTTAGGTAGTTTTCAAGGATGTTATGTGCTCTACGGATACAGCATATCCTCCTGCCAGAGAAACTAGGGGAGGAAATGGAGAACCAAAGGTCCCTCTGAAAATTAGTGAAAACTTGATTATTCCAGGTGCAGCTTTATGGAATGAGCGCAACAGTATTTAAATATTTGGCAATCCAACATTAGTGATAATTAAATCATTGATTGTTGACTGACAGAATTTCTGTTAAAATTTACTTAGAAAAGCTGGTTTTTGCTACCAACAAAACCAGAGTAACTGGCTTGGAATGAAATCTAGTAACTAGATGTCCGGATGAGATGAGCAATTAGTTCTGGAATCTCAATATATGTCTGGACAGTCTGAGAAATTTCTATCAAAATAGCCACCTGAGTACAGCCAATCTGGAGTCCCAGTGTACGGGTTAGTGCCTTGATGAAACCATCTGCAACACAAAAAAAGAAAAAGGAGAGAAAGAATAAAAGAAAAAAGCAAACAGAGTGAACAGTTATTAACAGGGAAAAAATCCCAACGTTGTTTCTTTCACAAAACATTCTAAAAATACACTGGTATTTCTTATCAAAAAAATTCTCAGGAAATATTCTGAACATGAAAAACATTGAACTTCCTACACAATTACCACCACCTTGTAGAGCAGCTTTTTTTTTAGCATAAACTCAAGGAGTATGGAATGGATTTTAAAATTGCTCTCCTATTCAAAGTAAAAATAACATTGATACTCTAGTTTACATATATTAATTTTAACTTTAAAAGGATGCCAAATCAGTTACACAATCATTTCTGGAAATTTGTCCCAAGAGGAAACAGCTTCTCTTCTATGGAGCTGTGCCCTGCAAAGAACATCAACAGCTGCTCACTTTTTAACCACGTTGACCAAAAACAATTTTATATTCTCTGGAAGAGATTTTTCAAAGCACTAACTGGAATTAATCTGTAGCTGCTCCTCCAGGCTTTGGGAAAGAATGCTTTCTCTTCTGAATTTCATAAAATCATGGAGAATCCCAAAGTTCTTGCCTTTGAAGGAAGCAACTGCAGCGACTGGCCATGAGCACACACTCGACTGCCCAGCATTGGCAGCTGTGAAAAGCACCCTGTGGGAGCAGCAGCCAAATCACACATCACTCCCTGATGCACTCTGTGACTCAGAAATCACTTGAATATGCAGTCAAAAAAGCAATTTCTGAAGTATCTAAGCCAAGAAATACAAAGACTGTGAAAATAAAAGGCCCTAGAGGGCCACAATGACTTGCTCAACTACCAAAAGCTGGACAGGAATTGGTTAATGGAGAGATGACACTTAACATTTTATTAATTCTAACAAAAACATTACCTCTGTAGGTTAAAAAAAGAAAAAATCCAGCATTACCACAGTATTTAATTATGACAGGCTTCAGCATTTATTATTCAATAATTTGTCCAGGACAGACTTATCAGCAATTTTGGCTTCCAGCTACATATTTAATTGTTG
The DNA here is from genome assembly GCA_026261815.1 of Monarcha castaneiventris obscurior. Lineage (NCBI taxonomy): Eukaryota > Metazoa > Chordata > Aves > Passeriformes > Monarchidae > Monarcha > Monarcha castaneiventris. Next base: position 1,629,530 of record JAMPIT010000481.1, read on the forward strand.
ACCCAGCAATGCTTTCAATGACACTACAAATTGCACTGTCACGGAAGCAATCAGACATGTGCTGTCCTGAATAAAAACAATTCAAGCAGAGTATCCAAGTATTCCAAGCTTAGACAAATTCCCCCTTCCTTGCCCCTTACCGTGTGTGCCACTCCACTTCGTCTTTCGCACGCTCCTTGCGAGCAGCTCTTTGTTTCTCCTCTAGTCTCTCCTTCTCTTTGCTTGCCACATCTAATCAATGTTTCAAGAGAAATTGGTTACTTAGCAAAACAAAAACAAAAATGCAGAAAACACAGGAAAGACCAGATAAATGAAACAGAGCTCATTTAAGCAGGAGAAAGCATTTGCTGTACAGTCTCAGGCAAAAAAACCTAAAACTCATTTCAAAAAAGTTGCTGCTACAAACACAGAGCTGAAACTGAAATGTTGGTGTTTTATCTCTCAGAAACACTGTACTGAGACAGCAGGAACAAACTCAGATTAGACATGAGAGAGAGAGAGTGATTTTTTTCAGTATTTGGCCATGTGTTTGCTCTGACAAACACCAGAGCAGCAGAGCATGTCTGCTCACCACATGTCTCTCCAGACAAACTCCAGAGCAAGTGGAGCACGTCTGCAGCTCCTCCCAAGCTAACAAACATGCATATACCCCACAACACAGGATAGCAGCCCTGGGATCCACCTGGGATGCATCTGTTCTCCCAGGCTTTACTGGGAGAAAACAGACATCATACACCATTCCAAAGTATGTTCATTGCACAGGACGAAAAAGAGTTAAGGCTGCTCCAGGAAGAAGAAACTGAGGGCAGTGTTTCCTGCATGGACCTTCCTTCAGCCACCCCTCCAAAGCTTACTCGTGTGCCAGTATTTCCTGCAGCAAACACATACCCATGTTCCCGTTCTCCATGTTCCTGATGTCCGGCCGTAGCCGGCAGTCCGTGGGAGCCAATATCGCTTCCATGCCCTTTTCCAGCTCATTGAGACTCACAGCAAAACTGGTGAAATTGTACATCTGAAAAGCAAATTAAAGAGAACATACAAGTTATTCCAGCAAAGCAGCGCTGGGTTCCCTACAATGAATGGATACAAGAAAACTTCTAAGAGAAACTGCTGAGTCAAAACTTCTCCCACTGGCTGCCCTGAAGGCAAGGTTAGGTTCACACAACACCAGCTGGATTTTTTGTTGGAGGAAAGGAACAAGAAAGGGCAGATGGGGATAGAATCACAGCTTTCATTTTTTAAGCAGTCTTTGCTTGGGAGGATAAGACAGATTTTCTACCATATTGATACTTAACATCATGATTTTTAGGAAAAAGCAAAACAAAACAAAACCACCCACACCTAAAAGACCGAAAAGTCTCGTTGAAACTATGGAAATTAATATCCAGCTGCCCAGTTTCTGCAGCCTGTGGCAGCCTGTCTTGGAACAGCAGGGCCAGCAGAAGGGAATGTGTATCCATATTTTAGCCACTCTCAGTGCAAAGGTCTCGCTGACAGGTTAACCAAAGTGCCCAGGTTCCCAGCTGCACTCAGAGCACGCATTCCTTGTGCCAGCTCAGGCACAGCAGGGCTGCTTTCAGCACGGGACTGAAGCAGAGCTTGCTGGAGTGTAATTTCAGTGCTGCAGCAAGAACTGCCAGAGCCTGGCCCTGTGCCAAGGAGTGACACTGCAACACGGCTCCCTGGACCATTATTCATGTTCCCCTGGATAAGTCACCAGCAAGAGCAAGGCACAGGCTGATTGGAACAGTTACCTGTGATGAGTTTGGTGGCCTACAATTTATTCTCCAAAGCAATTTACTGCCTGGTATGAACTGCACCGTGTCTTGAACCTCTGGCATATCATCAGCCTCATCATTTTCAGATTTAATATCTTCTTCACTCTGAAACAGAGATAACAGTTGGCAGAGGAACAAAGGAACATTGGATGGTTTCATCTAGAATTCTGCAGAGACTGTTGAAGAATCTGTTCACATTTGAGATACTGAACACTCCTGTACTTCTGCCTCACCCCTCCTGTTTGCTTTTCATCACGCTGTATACAGTCCCTCTCATTTTTGTCTTGCTCCTGATACCCCAGATAGTCTCCCAACTCTTAAATAAAACTTGATTATCTCTTAAAAAAACCCCAGCAATAGTAATAATAGTAAATAATAGTAATAAAAAATAGTAATAATGTCTTTCAGAAGTGTTTTCTCCAGCTGCCCCTTCTATCCTATGCCATAGCTTAATTTCACCTCACATGACCATTATTTCTTCAGGTGCAAATGAGCCAAGACTGAAATTTAAACCAGTTCCCAAGTTAGTTCTTAAGTCATAAATAGGGCACACCTGGTTTTGGATATTGCTTCATCATTTGCAAAACATTTGGATGTGTGGTTAAAAAAAGACAGGCTCTCATTTCACTCTGATTTCCTATGATCCAGACTGCAATCACAATTATCACTGCCAGTTTTCTCACTGTGAAGACTGTGTCCCTAAGTTTATGAATACAGCAGCTTTCCTTCAAAGTTCCTTTGTTACCAGCTGCACTGCTGTGCTGCACATACAAAAATCCAATGTTCAGGAGGCTGCTCTCAGAATCTGAGAGAATCTGACTGCTGCAGGACACAGACAGCTGCACTGTGGAACTTTAGAGGATTTTGCCCCGAGAACCCATTTAAAACCACAACAACCAGAAGGGAAGTTTGAGGCAATAACATCCTGGAGTGACAGTAACAGTTTTCCTCACTCCCACCCCCTTTCTATTTTCTTTCTGCCCTCTCTGACATGGGTCATTTGTTTCAATCAAAAATACCCTACTAGGTTAAACAGGGCCTGTTTTATACACTAGAAAACAGCGCAATATGGTTAAGAGTCTAATTTCAATAATTTGGTTTGAGTATTCATTATTTTAAAAGACACTTCTAGGCTACTTTCCATGTCAACATCTGGTTTACTGTTAGACAGTTCCCCATCTAAATATAGTCTCAACAGGAAGGAAGGAAGGAAAGAAAGAGTTGATTTTCTTAAGATGAACAGAACCTTATTATTTTAAAAAGAAAGTCAAAATATAAGCTTGTACCATGATGGAATACAGAGCCAAAAGCAAGGCCTGTTGTTGCTCTAGATTCTTCTGATGTGAATACTTTTACAGTTTGAGCCTCTTAACATCAAGAGTGATTAGCTTCTGTTTAACTTTTCATTTTCAATGAGAAACTGTTGATATCAGGAAACCCAAAGTCCTCTGCTGCACCATACAATATTTCTCATTTTCTATGTGACACTGAGGATTTGGCAGCAACTTACCTGACACTGCTTTCATGTGAAGTAAACCCTGCATGTCTCCAGACCTCTTTGTTGTAATGATCTTCTACATCATAAATTCTGAAAAGCTGCACCACCAAAAAGGCTATCTGACTTAAACAAAATTATTATTCTTTTTACTGCCCAAATCCTAGTATTTTTACAGCTGGAGTTGGCCATAGAGCCACTTTCCACATTCAAGGACTGGACAGTATCAGCTTGAGGGTTGGTATTTGATGACTGACAGATCTCTAGCAGACACCATTCCTATGAGCTCCCTTCCACACCAGCAGCTCACACTACAACCTGCAAAGCTCAAAGTGCCAAGTGCCTTCTCACTGCCCCATCCAAGCCCTACCAAATGACAAGTTTTAACCCTTCATTCACCTCAAGAAGAGGTTTTGATTTCATTTCTGACATTTCAGTATCTTTTCTCCCCTAAAGAATCCTTCACCTTACCGACTTCTTCTTCTGCTCACCACCTCTCTTCTCGCTCTTTTTGTAGGTCTCGTACGTGGTGGGATCAGTGCACCACAAACATTCTGTCCACTTGCCATAGATCACACACAGCTTCTTCCTGCTGCAGACAAAGCAAAGGACACTGAGCTCTTCCTTCTTGTTGAGCCTTCTAAGCCAAGCCCTGCAGATTCTGATCTATATTAAATACTCAGCTTCCTACTTCACCACATTTTATGTTTCTATTTGCAGATTTCACAGAATCACAGAATGGGTGACTCTTAGAAAACACAGATGTTTGATAAGGCAAAGAAAAGGTTTCAGCTCATTCCAGCCCTCCAGAACAGATCCTCATGACAGTCACATGCTTTTGCCACTGTTAAATGAATGTGGGCACATCAAAGCCAATTATAATACAGAGACTCAGAGTCACAAAACAGGTTTAGGTTAATTAAAAACTTCTAACAACCACATTCTCATTATTTTAAACTGAAGACTGGAATTATGACTGTACAATAATAAATCAGTTGCAACTACTCTGCATTTTCCCTTTATTTCCAAAACCTGGACTGGAGAGTTTTTCTAATAATGCTAAAAAATTATCATCTTGGAGTCAGGGGATTTAATACTGACAAAGAGAACAAAAATGGGTTACAAATTACATTGGTAGCAACTTTACAGTCACATGAGCTGTGGTTACTATACCAGCAAAAGAAATGCCCCAGTGCTGAAAAACAGAGAGACCAAGAGGCTTTTTTCACTTACTGCTTGTCCTGAATATATCCCTCTACTCTGTGAAGCTCTTTCCCAAACAGTCCACACGGTTTAAAATTAAGGACACATTTATCTCCAGTACTGTGGAGAAAATAAGTACATGCTTAGAGAATAAATAAATCAAAAAAATTACTTTTTAAACTTATTTACCTTTTTTAATATAGTTGCAGTTAGCTGGTGGTTAGTTATATATATAATTATTTTTATTTAGTTATGGTTTATTATCTGACCCCCAGGCATTAAAAATGGCACACAAATTTCAAAATTTCACACAACTAACAAATTTTGTGCAAGTACAGGAGACAGGATTGCAGATTTGATGCTATGAGAAGTATAAAACAGCAGCTCATTGGACCGAAGCTGTCATTTATTAACAGAGCAATGTGTGCAGGAGTAATAGCTCTCACAAAATTCCCTCCCTCATCATTTAGAAGGTAATTTATTTTTTATAAGTGAAAAGCTTTTATACAGGCAGTTGGCAGAGCAGTTGACGCTCTCTAAATTCACATTTCTAAACTCTACAGTCACTTTTGTGTGCTGTGCCCTTAATTCAAGACATTCTCCATTATCTAAACTAAAAACAGTGACAAATCACAATCAACACCGTGGAGGTCGAATCTGCCTCTGACAATTATTCCATTTAATGGTTCTGGAGTTAAATTTAATTTCTGTTCTCTGTCAATGGGGCTGAATTTGGATGGGTAACTCACAAATGTAAAACCTTTGCACTCCATAGGCCATCTGGCTTTGTGCCTTTTCATTAATAACATTATGATAGTAAGCCCAGGCTTAGGGATAATTTGCATTTGTCAGGAGAAGAAAAAAACAACCCCACAAAAAGACAAAAAAAACCAAACCCCATGAGACTTTGGAGCTACAAAACAAAGCTTCCTGTGTGTCTGACAAAAATCAAATCTGCTCTGTAACACAAATGACCACAACAACCCCTGCAGCCCCTGGGTTTAGGATCAGCATTACCTGTGATTTACAATTTCTACCACTCCGTACTGTTCTAACCACAGTTTACCAATAATTACATTATGTACACAACAGGTTGGATTTGTCCATGTGTAAGCTTCATTGTGCCTGTCAAGGAAATGAGAGAAAGGAATCATTTTCTTGAGCTTGAGATGGAATGCAAGCCTGTTTTCCATTCTGTTCATGGCAGGGCAAAATATGTAGCACTGCTCTGAACAGCCAGCACTCATAGTTGAAGCAATATTTAAAATAAATGCTTTAATTGTTTATATTCCAGTTTAAATCTCAGCCTTGATTAGGCTCAGCAAGAATTTTAACAGTATTCTAAATAAAGGCTCTGAAGGAACAAACGTTGTTTTGGTAACACCTGCATTCTGCACTAACATTCACAGTTCCTTTCTACATTCAGAAGAAATTTCCTTTACTTTCATCACCATTTATCTACAAGACCAGTTCATATTTTTATGAACTTCAGAATATTAGATGCCAACAGCTCAAAAATTAAACTACTTCCAAAAGAAAGTACAGGAAAAGTCAATGCTTGCTATGGCAGGCAAGTTACTTTGTTATTGAAAACAAATGCCTAGAACTTTCTTAAGGCAACATTTCAAAACCACCTCAGAGTTAGGCCTCAGAAAGGCTTTTATAAAAGCACCATTTGCAGAATCCTTTATTTGCAACTGCTCTGGTGCATCCTCGTGTCTCACTTGGGGAAGTTCCAGAGTCTTTGTGCCATCAGGGCACAAAACAACTCATGGGACGTCACATAATTTATGAGAGACAAGACTGGGAGCAATCTAGAGAGACATTCTTGGTTTCAGTAGGAAGCTGATCCTTCTCTGCAAGTGGCAATCCTGACAAGTTTCTCCTGTTCCCTCACAGAGCAGTGATTGTGAGATGCAGCTCCTTCCACACATTCACACAAACCACCAAAACCAACAGCAATATTGAAAAATGAGATGAGCCCAGTAAGAGAATTTTATCTCTGTATTTAAATTTTACATGCCTTCCCAGAACTAGCTTTCAGTAGCAATCAATTTGTAAGAAATGTTCATTTTCATGCTGGAGAAACTGGGTCAAATTGCTACAGCTATGGAAGCAGAACACAAATTAAAAAAACAGCTCTGAAATTAGGCAGTGAAAATTAACTTGTAAATCAATTTACAACCTCTTCAGCAAGGGGTTTTTAGACAATCACCAATAAGTAAAAAAAGTTATTTACTTCTCATACTCACTTCAGAAGCTCCAAAGTAATTGTTCCCCGAGGCTCTGCTTCTATACTCTTTCCCCAGAATTTTAGTTTGGGATAGATTGATCCATGAAATATGAAGTCCTTATTGAGGCCTTCAGAATAAAATGCACTAATAGGTGGGTGGTGGCTGACTTGTTCGGATATAAACCTAAATCCTAAATCCTCCCTGGCAACAACAAAAGAAGAGCATTAAACGGTAAGTATATTTTTAATATTGCAAGAGAAAAGAGCTGATATTTTTAAAAAATGCAAAGTATTTTTAGATTAAACTGAAGGTGAGACTTTCCTAGTTCCAAGACACATTTACAATTAATGAAATGAAAGGATTTCTACTCTGAACACTTTCTTTTTATACCCCAAACCAGATTCTACCCAGAAAGGCATCTGAAGAAGTTTCCCTGAAATAACTCATGAAAATACAGAAACCCTTTGGGCAGCATGAAAAGGTCTGACTGAAAATTCTTCAACTCCACTGCAGACATATCACCCATTTATTTGAGGACGCTGGAAGTCCTTCAGACTAATTTCTTTATCTGACATGATCAACAAAACAATATTTAAATTAATTAATAGTATCTGTTCAGGAAATGTCTTTGGTGGAAGAACATAAGCCAATTTTTCTCTAAATAATTCTAAGAGTACTCTGCCTAAACTTAGAAATAAAATTATTAGTTTTTACAACAACTTGTCAGAAATTCTTAGACAGTTTGAAGGAAAGAATTTTAGCTATACTCATAAATATATTTTAGTGGTATTTCACTACAACCAAACCAGCGTGAGAGTCTGCTAACTCAAGAACACAAACAACCCCAGCTCCCAATTTAAAGTAATTACTACCTGGTTAATTCATAGGTTTCTCCTAACAGTGGGTTAAATGGTTTGCCAGTTCTCTCCCACTGAGAAGCTACAGCAGAAACTGCAAAAGCAGCTACAGCCTGTAAGCAAATTCAGAACACAGTGTAATGAGAATAGTGCATTAAAACTCCAAGTTTAACATATTATATTTGTTGCACATTACAGTATCTTACTATTATTCCAAAAAGGAATTGCTTTATATTGTTTTAAGGCCAAAACATTTGTAAGCCATGGGATAAATGATATAGAAGTGGGGAAATATAAGCACCTATTAAGAATCTCATTTCCAACAGGGATGATTTTCTGTGGAAAGTTCTGCCAGGTTACATCCTGCCCCACCTACCTCTAGGAGATCAGCCTGGTTTTTTAAATCTGCTTTTCCCCCACTTTGGCTGCGCCCCACCCTCGGCTCGTTGGGAACAGAGCCTCGCTTTCCTAGTGCCAGGTAAGAACTATCTCAGCACAGATGAGACTTCTCACCCCATGCCAGCAGGTTCAGGTGACACTGAGGAGCTGCTGCAGGCTGGGATATGGAGGTATGGATCCCACAAACACAGGATCCAAGATAAACTCTCCAGTTTCGTTTAAATAAATCCGAGCTGTGAGCAACACCAGCATAACCTGATGCACATGGGTGTCACTGCATTCACTTCCTTGGTGTGAGACCAGCCAGGTTCTAACTATATCCTACTCCCAGTAACAACCAGTTTTGGAGAAGAAAAGAGTGGTAAAAGTTGGCTCTGTCACAACTTTTTCATCCACTAACTTCAAAATCATGAGGCCACTCAACAAACCAATTTAGAGTGACATAAAGCCAAGATTTCATCCTCACAACCATAAAACCACAAAAAGAAATTTTTGTGTTAAAGAAATGAGTTGAGATCCTTGGGCATGGTCAGTTGTGGCACTTTCCTACTCTATACTTTTGTTTCAAAGTCTGTGCACAGCATGGAGTGTGAAAGTGTCACAAATATTTGATACAGCCACTATGAAAGAAGCAACTCATCTAGACAGAAAAATTGGGCATTTTCACGGTAGCCCCTCAGAAAGAAATACATTGAAGTGAGAAACTGTCTTAAAATCAAAGACTGGGAGAAAAAAACAACTTCTGAACTACCCAGAAGGTGGTAGGGGCTCTTACCTGCATTCTTTCCAGGGGATCTGCATGACTACAAGCCTTATTAATGAGGTATATATGCTCCATATATTCTGTTATCCTTTGAAGGAAACTCAAGGGCTCGTTGAAGACAATGGGCATCGTAATCTTGGACAGCTCCTACATAACCAAAGGGCAGGATCACTTCTTAGACACAACACTAAGTTAATGACTGACAACAACAAGAATTTTCAAAATAAGTTGTGGGTGAGTTTATTTATAGTATTCCTCAAAGGATATTTGGCAAGCCTGGAGCAGACCTCCAAATGCTACAGCTGGAAGGGGCTGGAAGCACTGCAGAACCCTACTTGCAATCTGAAATAACAAAACATTGATCCAGCTAACCTAATAAATTCCCAGAGAATGTTACCTTCTCTGCTGTGGTCTGTGCAAAGCAGAAGAGGTTGAAATTTCCATAGGTAGCAGCAATAATGTGCTAACCCAGCTCTGTGCTGATACTGAAGTGCCACACACTCCTTGGAAACCCTCACATGCTTATTTGCATAAAATCTATCTATTTTACTGCAGCAACCACAAATTATTTTTTGAAAGAACAGTTACATAAAGAATAGTACTTGAATTGCTCTAGGAGATTTTAGGGACTTTATTTCAGCAACCTGTTATTTGTGTCAGACCGTTTCTGGTTTCACATGTGGATACAAGACAGACACGAAGTTCACCCAGAGATTTCCAATTCCCCAGGTCTTCTACTATACCCAAGCAAATTTGGCTGTTTAATTACAAAGTTGCACTCGTGACTGAGTATTAAAGCATTAATGTAAGTGCTTAAAACTTAAGAGAAAGCAGAAGGCCACCACATGAAGCTAATGCAACATTTTCCTCACCTTGGCACAGGCAGTAAGGGAAGAAAAATGTTAACCTTAACTGACTTAAACTGATTTGGTCCAAGCAAAAGGTTCCAGTAGATGGGTCACTCATCCCACCAAAAGGAGTTTTGAGAGTACAGCTGTATCTCCTAGATGACATGGATTAATAAAATAAAGCCCTAAAACACATTTTGCTAAGTAAAGAGTAAAAAAGGCAGGTAAAAGACCATTGTGTCAAACATATTTGACTGTATTTTAATGGCTATATCCTAGTTATTAAAGGACAGCTTCAGAAATGCCAATCCACATGCTCTAACAGCTAAAGATGATATGGAAATAGTACTGTTAATAAATAAATGTTGAGATTTAGAGAGTTACAGTTTAAAATTGTTTCCTAGTGAAAAGAAAGAAAAATGCACCAGGTGTTATTCTGTATCTTGTTTAAGCAATAAAATTAACCAGCTTACATTAGGAGACCTAACATAGATGCTTCAACCAAGCTAACTTACCAGTCCAATGCATTTTTTTAATATGCTCCACACACTAAAATCACTTCTAGAAAACATTGGGGCAGGTAATGATGTCCTGTAATGGAAAAAAAAAATGCAGCTGTCATTATCAGCCCATTAAACAACAAGCCATTTTCTTTGGCAGGTATGGAAGCAACTTCTAAAGGAAGCAAAGCATCACCCCAGACTTGGCACAGGAAGCAGACACGTGAAATGACTTTTCAGTTCCAGAGAATTGCCCTCTCCCGTGAGAACAGCACCGCCCCAAAACGTCTGAGCCAGCACGTGCTCACCTCTCATCTCCTATGCAGCTCTGTGTGTTTACCTGTGTCTCTTAATCCCATTTTCTTGTATCTCTGTCTCTCCATTATGCTTTCCAGTCCTATTGCTTTGGTGTGGATCTAGATCAAGCATTTCTGGAACTTTATGATTTGCTTCTGAAAAGTCTCCTGAAGAATTGTCAGAATCAAAGCCTGTATAAAAACCAAAAGGTAACAGTTTTCTTAGGAACCTTACCATGCCACAGTGCCACTCACATTTTGCAAGTGTCACACCTGAGGGACACTTAGACCAGGTTAGTTTATTTCAAAGAGTATCAGAGTGAAAACCTTTATTAAGTGACCTAATTTCCAGGAGTATTATGAGCCAATTATTGCATTAGAATCAAGAATTACCATTTTTCACACTGCTGAATATAAAACTAATTTAGAATCTTAAAAGCTCTCAAGTAGCTCCTAATCAGATTAGCTGCATTGTCTCTTTTTCAGAGCTGCAGTGTAATTACAATAATTTGGTTCAGTTTTGCAGTTTTCCTCAAAGGCCTTAAATAAATTAAACTTACACTGCTAATAGGCAAGGAGAAAAAGAAAAAAAGAAAAGAGAAAATGGACATTTCACATTGCAGGGGCAAACACCCAGGCAACTGGAACCACAGAAATGTAGGATTTCCAACTTCTTTTTGCCTCCCTTCTGTGCAAACCATGTAACACTTCCCTAATGGTTGCAGCAGGAACATGTGGAGACCAGGATGAATCACTCACTCAGCTCTATGAGTGACCCACAGCATGATCTGCAGGAGGTGGCTGCATTTCCTATGTCCCAAATCCACCCACTTGGTCAAGAGCTACTGGAAACACCACTGTAACCATACCCCAGCTTGCAGCAATACGCCTGGAACAGCTTTAATCCCAAAAATGTTAAACCACGAGGCATCTGTAGAACACAAACTCGTGTATCAAGCAACCCCAAGTTGGACTAAACCAACAATCTAAGATTCCAGTCTAATGATCTTTTTTTTTAGTCACATAAATTACACCTAGTAATATAAATAATATAAATAATGACAATTTTTGCATTTGGCTTTGAATAAGAAGATTTTAAAAGCATTCTATGCACCTCTACACACACCCTTGGTCTCGATCAACAGCAAGAGGCCTCCCCTCAGTGCTGCTACCCAGACTGACAGCAGAAACAAAACACTTGTAAACCACAACAGCATCACCACAGAGCACCCTAAAATGATCAACTAATACAATCCTTCACAACTGCCACAGTATTACAACAGAAAATGCTGCTGATCGTTCAGTGTAATAAAGGAACATCTTGGCTGAAATTAATTGTAAGATCATTAAGTCCTTTCTGAGTGCCAAAAGGGTCAATTCTTTCTCAAGAAAGACTTAAGTGTCCAGCTTCCAGTTTAAGAGTCAGAATCAAATAGCAACATGAAAATGTGGGTATTTCCTGGCATACGATTTTTGCCATGGTTTGAAGGAATACATAACATTTCATTCAGCTGTCACAACCTGGGCAGCCCCTTGTCTTTGTGCTGAGTTGCTATCACACTCAGTTACAGCCTGTCCCAGAGTCAGGGTGGGTACAGAAAGATTCTGAAATATTACAAAGCCTGTAAACACTCTAATGGAGTAAAGAAATCAGTTGTGACAAAGATTATTTCCATTTCAATTTTAAATCCACTAAAATGCTGTGATCCTCTGCCATTAACCTTTTTAAAAAGCAGTACTTCAACTTTGTTTTAACTTCTTCAATGGCTGCTTTTGCTGTATTAGAGCAATTCGTGCAAGGCACACAGCCAGAAACAAAAAGCTGCACTTTTTTCAGGGATCAAGATCAGGGCAACAACATCCAGAACTGCACCAGGAAGTCCCACTGATAGGATCTTATTTGGTAAACAGCAGCTGTAATGGGTGATGTCATGTCTTGCCCTGTCTGCTACATTTTGATGTCACAAGAATGCAATTACACAGCAATAACCACACCTTGGCACTCTTAGTACTCAACTGGAAAGCATGACAGTCACATACAGATTCAGGTCATTAAAATGAAGACTACCCTGAAACACCTGTCTTAACCTTCAGCCAACTCACAACAATATATTTATGATTTTAAAATAGTATTTTTAACCATATATTAGCTTTGTTTGAACCTGTTACAGTACAAGCAGCAAAATAACTTATTAGTTTAACTATAAAGTTGGGAAAAAAAAATTATGAGCTTTCTGGTACATGTGCCCTCACCCAAAAAACGGATCAAGCTCACACAATGTAAGGAATAGCAGAACTTCAATGAGATAAACACACCTAAATGTAAAAGTAATGCTTCACAACAGGAATAGTCCACTGGATTACAGAGGAATAGTTCTGAAAAATGTTACTGTAATTTCAGTCTTTACATTGTACCTGAAACTCTGCAAATCCTATCAATGGTTACTGTGTTATTCACGTTAGGTTTTTTTCTATTTCCTAAGATTTAGAATTGTTTTGTCCTGTTCCTGTAAAGCACAACAGGAATTTATATTCAAGTATATATATTATTTATGAACAACAATATGTCATTGGTAAGTAAATAAATGCCAATTCAAATGAATGTCTTGCAGACAAACAACAAAAATTAAATCCCAGAAAAGGAAGTACATCAGAAGGGTAAGTTTGCTTTTCTTAGATTGCATTTCCACCTAATTACTTTAAAAAAAAAAAAAACCAAACAAAAAAAAACCCACCAACAAAACCACTGTGGTACACAGCCAGATAATCATAGACTTTCAACTACACTTTCAACCTTAGCATCACATGACTTATCCACTACAAGCCCATTGAGAAAGTTTCAGAAGATGCTTCTCAGTGAAGTTCTAGGTATTATAGTTCTGTGAAGAACTATCCTATGAAGACACTGTTCTTCAGAGAGGAGGTAGATCTGGAAGAAAAACAGCTTACAGAAATGCTTTGTTCTAGTTTTCCTAAGTTCCAAAAAGAGCCTTACACCAGCTGCCAATAAAGCTTTAAACTTGAGAAATTGAGTAGGTAAGAGTTACTTACAGGACAGTTTTCATACTGAAAAGCCACTGGGAGTGAGGATAAAAATGGAGATTTAAAAGGAGGATAGGGGACTACAGACAGAAATACAATTGTCAACAATTACTTTAATCAGAAGTTCCACTTACGTGTGTTAAGAGTGAAACAGAAGCTTTTAAGTCTTAAATTTTCAAAGTAAAAGACTTAAGTTGGCTGCCAACATAAATCTATTTCAAGAGCTTAAAGAAAAGTGACTTGCCAGTAACTTTAGTTCTCTTAGCCTTCCTCTTCCACATCCTGCAAATGAAACAAGTCCACTCAGACTGTGCTTGCTGCACATCAGCCAAGGCAGCAGAGGCCCTGCTTCTGTGAGTCACGGACACAGACACAAGACCTCCCCTTCAGACACTCAGCAACTTCCCTAAGCACCAATTAAGCTTTGTCAGCCAAGGCAGAAAGGGAATCAAAATACCTTGGTACTGGGAGCCTTCAGATCTAAAAAAGGCATAAGGAACAGGGATAAACAACTGGAAGTGTAGGCAGCAAGTGAAGCAAGAGGTTTTACTTTTCTTTGCCAGAAATTAACCATTCTCCACTTTCCAAAATAGTGCCACAGTCACAAGCTGTAGCTGATGGGAGGCAGGTTGGCCTTTCACAACATCTGCAATACTTACACAGCCATTGATTCAGTCTGATCCAGATATAATGAAAATCTATGAGTTTGGCAGATAACCTCACTTCCTGCTCCCCACGAGAAAGCAACAGAGAACAACAAATACATCCGGCTGGATGAACCAGCTGAGCCTCATGGGCACAGAACAGATGTCCATGGAACTACAGGCTAATATTTAAAAAAGCAAAATTAAACTATCCATGTTCTCAAAAATAATTTACCCTGGTAAACAGCCAGGCATTTTCCTGCTTTGTGGCAACCCTTTCACAAAACGCTTTGGCAAAAAGACACCTGACAATATTAATGAATGATACAGCTCTAAAAGAGGCACAGAGTCTTTAAAAAGTCTGTGATGACATTAACACACCCAAGGTGACATAGATCAAAGCTGTATGCTCCTTGTCTCACAGAAAATTTCAAAGAATCTGAAATTCCTCAAAGGATTTGACCACCTTTATCCTGATCCTACCTCATAGAAAGCTTCCACTGGAATTTGAGAAAAAGCAGATTCTTGACAGCTGTGATGTCTGGAATTAAGTGAGATCACAGGTAACATTCCCAAGGGATTCCCAAGGGGAGTACTCATTTATGAGGTAAGGCTGTCAAGTGTCAGCAATGTTAATAACCTCTGACTGCAAAGAAACTTCTCCCCATGGAAACTCTCTTTGTCACCAACTCGATTCATCGATACCCCAGCCCAGGCTGCACTGCCACAAGTGCCATCATCATCCAGTCAGGGACAAACCATCTGCCAGGAGGATGACTCCCACCCACACAGCACACAATTCCCTCCCATGAGCATGTCTCTTGGATGAGATGGGGACAGTGTCAGAAGCAGGAAACTTCCCAGCCAAGGAGTTAAATCCACCACAACAAAACTCAGGGGTCTCCTTAGCAGAGATTCATATTCTAGAAGTGGATATCATCAATTAGTAACTATAGAAAAGCTGTGATTTCCTCAAGGAGTGAGCCCATACTACCTTAAAGGAGGCAGGAAACTACCTGGGCTGCTGCTGAGAGTGCTGCAGAATTCCAGAGTAACTCCCACGGAGTCCAAGTGCTCTAAGCCTGGTTTACTCCCTACAGGACACAAACCACAGTACCCAATTCCTAAAATCAGTGAACTCTGGGAACACTTCGCAGCTCCTTCTAGGGAAACCAGGGCCCAGACCTCAGCAGGAGCAAGAGAAAAGTATGGTGCACACACTGTTTTCATCTCAACACTAAAACACAGCGGGAAAACATGCTCATTCCTGGCAGCCCATCCCAATCCTCGACTTCAAGCAGAAAAAGCACATCTAAAGGCAGCTTCTGCCCTTCTACTGATCTGACCTAAAAACAAGAAGAGCATCCTTGGAAAGAGCAGAATGAGGAGTCTGCCAAGGGCATTTCATTTTTTTTAATCAAAATTTGTAAGCCCAAATCCTGAAGTTTTCACTGGGAAACCTGGAAGCTCAGAAGAGACCTTGACTGTGGACTTGATCTCCTGGGAGTGCAGTGCCTACACCTACCATGTCCAAACCATTAAAAAACTAAGAGACAGGCAGGCACTACCAGGATCCATTAACACCTAAAAAATTGACTAAAGCACCATGTGAAAGATAAAGAGTGTTAACAGGAGCAAAGAGTTACCACAGACATCAGCAGCCAAGGAACATGAATGCAGAGAGGCCCATTTACAGTTGTTCTCTGCATCACATTTCTGACCTAGACAAGACACAGCTACAGAGAACTAGGTCTGACTTCACTAGGTCTGTGCAAATAACTCATCAAACTGTCAGCATCTCCTAAAACCCAGCAGGAGAAAGGGATTGAGCACCTGTCCTTAAAGAGAGACAGAGAGAACAAATCTGAAGCTAAGTATTCCAAACTTAGCACTCCTCTTAAACCAAGTTTAAGAAACCCAGGCTCCAAGGGAACACATATAACACACACACACACACACACACACACACACACACACACATATATATATAAACTTCTCTCCTGTCAGCACATTTCCCCCTGAGGAAGAGTAAGATGGGGATGGAACAAGGAGTGCTCACAGAACTGATACACAACAGCCCAGTTCTGAGCAGAGTCAGCCACGACTGCAGGTACAAGAACAGCTCATGCACAATAGCTCAGTCACCACCACCTGGAGCACTGCAGAGGGAATCAACCTTTTGAAGTAGAGGGGAAAAAGAAGAGGAAAGAGGACAAAACCAGTGTCTAAATGCAGATGAGTCAAACACCAAGGGCTGTGCAGTTCTGCAGCAAGGGACAAAGGAATGCATCACCATCAAAGCTGTATAACACAGACCTCATGCTTAGAGGCACATTTTTTTCACACCTTTTTCAGTGAAAAAAAAAATCTAGTTCATTTATGGCAGTGACCCTGAGCTCTTGCAACTGAAAGATTACTAATGACATACAGAAACAACCCATTGTGTTTTCAAGACTTCAGTGGTACAAAGGCTTGATTTTACAGATGAATTTGGAGTACTAGTCCCCATCACACCTAGCTGGCATGAATGCAAACTGAATTTCCTCCTCTCCTCTGTGACACAGTTGTGACAAGTCCTGTACAGTCTGCTGTCAGTCACACTGCTTCACCCAGCCCCCTCTTTTTACCCCTCACATGAATTTCCAGCCAACCATGCCTAAGTCTACCTTACCCACTTCTATCTACCATGCTACTTGCATTCCTTCAGCTTTCACACTTACCATTATTCTCTTTTCATTCCTGTGATGTTACATTAACTGCTGTACACTCAGTACTTCTCATTTCACCTCTGCTACACGATTTCTCAAGAGACATTTCAGCGGAAGACTTCTTGTTTGAGATCTTTGAGAGGATTTCCTTTTTGTTTATTAAAATACTTCAAGCATTTTATTTCACCACTAAAACCATCCAAAGTTCTTATAAATAACGATTCATCCTTATTAGTTCAAAGCAAAGTACTATTTGATACACTGCTCAAGTGGGAAGTGCTTCATGTTTGCTTTCTTTAGAAAAAACAGGATTGCAAAGACTTTTTGCTCCCTTCTTGAAAACACATTTTTACAATAATTTGTTTCTGACCAGGAAACCATTTTCTACTTCAATTCTTTAGGATAAGGTTTTTATTAAAATAAAAAAAAAAAATAACAATAAAAACAACCCACAGGAAATATTTCACCTTTCAAAGGGTCTTAAAAGCATTACTTCTCAAGCTGCTATTAAATTGCTTTTCACAGAAAACGAAAGCAAGACCTAGCCACTAAAGGACTGTTAGAGTGATGAAATAATAACCAGCACTAAGCTTTAACAAAAAAACCCCTCATTTCTAAGCCTGAACATCAGTTGTAATTTTCCCTTTCTGCTTTCAGAAGACGGCACTACAAGTTTTACCAACACAAGTTTACTTTTGATTTACTATTAACAGCTGTCTATTACAACACACACAATGCAATTTATAGGGGTTTTCTTCCCCTTGGCACTGTGCCCATCACTCACCCGTAACGGCATCATAAAACTCTTCTTCACTGTTCATCCTTCAGTGTGAAATCCCTGTGCAGCCAGTGCAGCTTCCTCTAATGCATCGTTGAACTTGATTTACAGATTAAATATCTGTGTGCTGTCAGGGTCTTCTTTTGAAAATACCCAGCTGCTTTAGAGGATCTATTTGACAAGACAGAGAAACAAAATTAGCAGCTTCCACAGTTCTCCTGTGTACAAACACTCACACTTGACAAACACTAATTTTCCCATTTCTTCCCATGGCAAAAGCTGGATTTTTGCATTCATAAGTAAACAGCTATCTTTGATACCACAGTAATTTTGAAGACAACTACTACCTGCCACAAGAACAGCTCAGAGAAATGCCACACTTCTCTCTGTATAAATACCTCATATACATTACTGTAAAATATATCTTATTTACAGCAAGTTAAATTTCAGGCAAGTACAGCTAGAAGGAGCAGAGAGAACTGACAGAAGAAAACCAAAGCTGGCAAACCAAAAATTCTCCTTAGCAAGAGGATAAGCCTTACTGCATCCTTAACCAAGAAAGCTGGGAACAAGAAAGAATCTTTGTCTCTCAAAATCTGACCACTGCATGAAAATGCTGGGCCTGACTGTACATCATGCAACCAATATGTAGACCCTGAGAGAAGTTTTGTCAGGCTACTGCTATGCACTCTTGAAGAGACAACTGGAGATTTTTCCTTCTAGAAGGAAGGTAAAGAACCAACAAACTTTTCCTCAGTAGAACCACGCACTCTGCAAGTAACTTAGAGATTTATGTAGCAATCCAGCTCTCCTTTATGGATACACTAAATTAGATTTTTCCAGATGGCTGGCAATGGTGTAACGCAAACATTTTTACCTCACCCAATTCTAGTTTAAGAAGAAGAATGAGAAAATTCTGTTTTCACTCTTACAAATGTTCACCAGGTTCCAACAACGAGCCAAGTACACAGCAATAAATGACAGCATGGCAATGCTATCGATATCTCCTCCAAAACAACCTCAATCTGTCAGTCTCAATTTTTTCTGATCCTGAAGATTCCACTGTTTTTGTGACAGTAGTTTCTCCAGAGTAATTATAACTTGCACAATTCCATCCTAATTAAGAGAAACAAAGACAGAAGCGCACTCTGCTCCTAGAAGAGTTTACTGTGTTGGAAGCCAATTCCTTCTTCTCTGCAAGAAACCAAACTGTGTTTCAAGCCTTTTTCCCTTCACTGCCCAGAACAAAAGCTGTTTGAATGTCTCACATACATACAGTTCTTCTAACTGTCCATTCAGAAGAAGGAGCTAAACCGGCCCATTATGGAACTCATCTAAGTTAATGAATTTAGTGTTTGCCTTGAATTATTCTACATCTTTCAAGGCCAGGTATTTCAGTTTGTCACTTTTGCCTTAGGAACCTCCCATTTCCTTGCTACTGTAAGATTTTATATCAATCTGTGCACCAGCAATATCATATTTACAAGTCCTCACCCTCCAAGTATCTTCGAAGATGCAAGGCATTTATGGTTTCAATTGTCTGCAAGCACTGCATCCTTCTAGCAAAACAGCAGCCAGTATTTCCAGAAGGAACTTATAGATGGACAAGACATAGCCCTCTCATGATCAGCACTACAACTACATTATTTTCTCCATGTTTTCTTTCATCTTTCCTTTTCGTGTTTGGTCTTGTACGGAAGGCACTTAGAAAAAAATTATGACTTAAAAAACTGTCAAATATCATTAAAGAGACTTAGAATAAATAAGGTCATACAGATGAATGCCATTTTCTCCCCTCCCCTCTCCTGCACAATAATAATTGCATTACAAAAGGCCTTGTGAAGTGGAACTGCATCCCACAGTGTGCAGTTTCACCGCAGAGGCAACGAAGCTTTCCCATAAAAACACTCACCAAGTTATAAGTTATATACAAGTTACACCAAGTTGTAAGTTATATACAAAATATTCATTAAAGTCACTTGAAATAAGTCACAAATTGTCCTAAGGTGCTAGGAACATTTTAAAAAGGATAAAAGAATATATTTCGCTGAGTTACACTAGGAATAACTTCACGCTTATATCACTTCTTTTACATTCAGTTCTTTTATATAGCAGAGATTAACATGAATTTGCATGTAGCTGAACACACAGTGATAACAGCATTCAGATTTCATGAGACAAAAAGTTGGGATTAAATCCTGTTCACTTACTAAGAGCAACAGCAAAAATTGATTTCAAATAGGCTGAAATACCAAAAGACAAAACTATCCTGGTTGCTTCATATTCAGTATCTGTAATCTGTATTTCTTCCTCCATGTCCCTGATGTTCCCAGAAGAATTCACTTGCACACCAGCAAGTGTGGTTAGCAACTTTTACCAAAATTGCCACTGAAGGAAGGGTGCAACACTCCTGTATCAGACAGGCCTTCAGGAGCTCGGGACCAGCTGCTGTCCTGGAAAATCTTTCATAAAGAAAAAAACATCCTATCGTGGCCTCACCTTTCAGTCCCATAGTGCAGAAGAAACACGAAGTCTGTTTGGACGTTTTCTTGCCTGCACAGTAACCATTAGGAATGTAACAAACAGGTTTCCACACAGACTTCACTTGCTGAGTGAACACTGTTTCACCAGTTGAGGCTTTCTCGTTTACAAACTAAAATTACCTCAGTGGGCTTCACTTTCCAGGCAGGGCCAAGGGGCTGAGCCTGGGTGCCCAAGGCACAGACACCCAGAAATTGCTTTTCCTGGGGATCTCAGCCCAGCTGCACTCACCAAACCATCTCATCAATAACAGGGAAAACTAGAGGCACCTTAAGAGAACTGGAAATTCCTCATTTAATGATGACAACACACCCCTGGCCACAACCAGTACAGATTTTGTGGTTTACAGAATAAGCAACAAAGCTTATCTACTTCCTCATATTTTAAGGCTATGGATTGGTACGAACTAATTTGATTTATTATGGGATTTGTGTGCATGAGTACAAACAGCTATGTTTATTTTTATTTCTTAATTTTTGCTGTTAAAAAGTGTCATTGGTACTGCACAACAACTCAAAAGCAGGTTACCTGAAGGGAGCTTACAGGAAAGGTGGAGAGGGACTTTTTAAAAGAGCATGTAGTGACAGGACAAAGAAGAATGGCTTCACACTGACAGAGAGCAAATTTAGATTCAGTATTGGAAAAAAATCTTCCCCATGAGGATGGTGAGGCCCTGGCACAGGCTGGCCAGAGCAGCTGTGGCTGCCCCATCCCTGGAAGTGTCTAAGGCCAGACTGGACAGGGCTTGGAGCAACCTGGGATAGTGGGAGGTGTCCCTGCCCATGGCTGGGGCATGGAATGAGATGAGCTTTAAGGTCCCTTCCAACTCAAACCATCCTATAATTCTGTGATAATCATTAAAACTCCTTTAAATTCTCATAGGTTACCAGAAATGGTCACACATTCCTGACTGATGACCACGGACAGCCCCTTTCTTAAAGGATGTGATAATTTTGCAAAGGCAAAGGACAAAACAAAACACGCAGCTGAAGTAAAAGCTGCAGAAACACATCCACAGCACACCTTCAAATAGGTTCTGCAGAGGGGAGGGAACTACTCAGACTGACACCCTGCCTTCCAGAGCTACATCTATCACAGGAGAGGGAACAAACAGAAAGGGCTGCTCCTAAACATGAGACAGGTCCCAAGAGAAGCACGGGAGCAAACTCCCTTCTCCCAGTGACCCCCACAGCCCTGATGCAGAGGGTGTAATAAACTATTCACACCACCCACAGTCCCAGCCAAGGTCCCATGACCGAGGAAGAACAAAGTGGTAGCGGATCTGTCAATCAGCTGGTTGGGAATAATGTCACACAAAGTGGTCTGTCAGGCACAGAGCCCAACATGTCACTCAGCAGTGACACAAACCAGGTGATCTGGCTGCCAGTAACATGTTCTGCTTTCCAAAGCTCTGTGCAGGTCACAGTGTCCCCTACAAGGTCACAGTCCCCAGCAGTAGAAGGTACACGAACTCTCTTCCAGAAATACATCAGCCCCAGACTTTGCACAGTTCCTATTTTAAACCATTTCCTCCCACTTGAACTTATTTTTAAAACCAGGACAACAGAAGCGCAAGACTCTGCAAATCACTTTATAAACTGCCTAATTTGCTCCACGCATTCTGTGACGTGCATGTGAGCATCTCTCTGAGAGGAGATGCACATTCCACCTTCATGGCTGCTCTCCAAAACCAGAGTGTGGGAATCCACTGCCTTTATCTTGGTAAATTAATAATCCCTCAATTTGTCACCTCGTAGGCTTGCTCCTTCTCAAATTTAATTTTTCAGGAGAAAAATAATAAAAACAACCAGCTTGCTCCTCTATCACCATGATCCTGGATCCAAGGAACTTATACACCAATTAAAGAACTCCGAAAACTTGTAGCCCTCTAAGAGTTTAAACCTGCAAGTACCCTGACTAAATTAATTTGACTAGCTCCTCCATACTAACTCGTTCTTCCAGGTTAATCCTCAACAAAGACCCAGCTGGATAACCGAAAGTTACTCCTCCTTAAAGAAACATTTACATTTCTATAGAAAGACCAGCATTTACAATGAGTGGCTCACTGGGCTGGAATGTGGCTCAGCAAGCTCAGGTTTGAAGCTGGCTGGGGACAGCTGCAGTGCCTTTTTCCTCAAGACCTCAAGCTGAAATTTCTCATCATGCAGCAATTCTGGAAAGCTTTGCTGACATCACCCTGCTAAATTAAAAATCCTTTTTTTTTCTTTTTTTGCTTTGAAAGCACATGTTCTAGCTCTACACAACATATGAAACACTTGGTCCTATTCATTACACAGATATTGAATCTACTTGAGAAATCCAGGAGCATTTAAGTAAAACCAAGTACAGAATCAATAAGCAGTCATGAAAATAACCACAGAGGTTCACCAGCACGAGCAGGTAGGGTGTTAGGAGTCCAATACACTGGAATTAGAGTGCCACCAAAGAATTCATGAACTAGCACATTCATCAGCTTTTTCACATGCCTAACAAGGTTTTGTTGGATGTGCACTTCCACAGCAAATTAAGTTTTTTAACGTGAAAAGAGAAAAATTGCAAGCACTAAAGAAAAAGGGGGAAAAAAGAGTCACTTGGGACCTTCCTCATGAAAACCATTTTCATTACTTTGATATGGTAAGGACAAGTGGGAATCTGAACTTTCAAACTGACAGAGGGCAGGTTGAGATTACATATTAGACAAGAATTCTTCCCTGTGAGGGTGGTGAGGCCCTGGCACAGGGTGCCCAGAGAAGCTGTGGCAGCCCCATCCCTGGCAGTGTCCAAGGCCAGGTTGGACAGGGCTTGGAGTAACCTGGGACAGTGGAAGGTGTCACTGCCCATGGCAGGGATGGAATGAGATGAGCTTTAAGGCCCCTTCCAAGCCAAATAGTTCTGTGATATCCTGGGCTCAGGATGCACCTTCTGTCCAGAAAGAGATGCCCAAAGAGCCAGCAGAAGATCAAACATCCACACCCTTCACACTAACACCAAAAATATGAAATGGGGAAACAAGGGAGAACAAAAATCCCAGGAGTCTACAACATGACCGGGGGAATAAGAGCCAACCCCATCGTCTCTTGAGTTGCTGGCTGAAATAAAACATAGCTGTAGTACTTCAAGGGATAGAAATAAATAACTTGAACTAGAAGATAAATATTCATGTGTGTTTGATTCATACACATCTCCTGAAAACATCAAACTGCAGTGTTTCATCTGAATGAAAGCTTCAGTAAGGATGAATCTTAATTGACTCATGAAATTAGGTTACCAGCAACACTGAATCTAAAACCTCTACAAAAATTAGCCAAGAAGCAATTTAATTGGCAATTTAGATTAACTGTTATGCACTTAAAATCTCGTCAGCCAGAGAACAGCAGAATCCAGAAGAGGATTTTCTTTACCAAGTGAGATTTGTTTCTTACTCCAAAGTTTGAATGCAATACCATCTTCCAGATGTCTTGGCAAGATAAAGCTCTCTGCAAACACAGCAAGAGAAGGGCAACTTCCTTCTCAAATCTGTTAAATAAAGTGCAGAGGGCTGAGTGAAGAGGATCAGCTGAACACCCAGCCCACTGTCACTTTTCCATTTCTTCAGAGATTGCAGCTGTCTCTACCACAGGCTTTTATGTAGTTGCGAGTTATTAAATGGCCTGGGGACAGTTCAGTGCCAGCACTGGAAGCAATGATGACAACAAACTGAACATCTGAAAGGTTAGCTTTGAACAAATGAGCTGAACAATTTATGGCAGGCAGAACCATGTTCTGTTCTCTCAGAAATACCGATTTTTGGTGATGCTTCACAGGAATTAAGAGACAACTGAAACACTGCAAGTCTGGCTTTCAAAGAAGTAAAGGTCACAAAACTTGTTTCTGCATCAGAACAAATGACAATAATTGTTCTACACACTAATCACTGCCCCCAGCACAAAGCTCCAGTGATGCTACCAGAGGTACTATTTATTTAACATAAAATCTGTAAAGATGAAACTGGACAGAAAATATCCTCCCAGAATAGTGCTCAATTACCTATGGAACCAATGGCTATTCCCCACTTTCGTTTCAGCCAAAAATTCTGTTCTACAGCCAAGGGTACTGGCTTGTAGAACTCCCTTCAAATCTAACAGACAAATAGACCAAGGAAACTTGATTCCAGCAGATTAATATTTTCTGATGCAAAACACTTCGTTGAAATTCATGCAGAATGGAGTAAATGTTCTCCTTTCTTAACATTACCTCAATATCTGAGACATTTTTCCACCAAAAGCATCTGGTACAACATTTTTCAGACTCTGTAACCTTCCCTTGGAAATTATTTCATGGCCCATGATTGTAAAAAATGACAAAATTCTGTTCTGCACACCTCTCCACGCATGATGCATAATGCTAGGTTTGATCAGGAGTGATAAATCAGATCATTTCTAGCCACTCCGGTAAAAAAAATAAATCATTCAATACTGTATTGTAAAGCAAGTTACTTCTTAGTTGTTTCCTGGGGATCTGTTTTATCTCACTTTTAAGAGATAAGGTAGGAAGTAATCAATAACTCCAAGCACAGCGGCTTTGGACACAAGTGTCAGTAAATACACAATTAATCATTTATGAACACTTCTCTTTGAATGCAAAATTAAGGCTGCTTGGGTATTTCTCATCATAATGCAACCACCCCTGCAAATTGACCACTGAAGCTTCTGAACGTGAAGACAGTTACAGCATAAAACATCACTGGAGGAAACCCCTAGAACAGCAAAACCAGTTACACGTTGAAGTTTATAGATCCTCCTCCTCAATGGCAGCTTTGTCTCTCTGGACTCATTCTCTCCAGACAGGTGCAGGTTCACATTTATTCTGTACAAGGTATTTTGCACAGAATATTCACAGAGACTCTTCGACAATTATGACAGCAATTATATTGCAAATAGAGCAGGAGGACGACAGTGACAAACCCAGTGCAGAGCTCTACACTATAAGAAATTTTTATGCCTACCACCAACTCCTCACACACTCAGATTCCACAGCACGAGCTCATGCACACAGCTAACAGACTATTTGTGAAGGGGTTTTAAGATGATACCACAAATTTGCAAAAGCTTTAGGAAGTCAGAGTTTATGCTGTGATTGAACCTCCTTTAAAAGCTGCATTTATAGTAAATACCTAATGGATTCCATTAGGTATTTACTGAGGTATTCCAAGGTTGCTACTACGTTTGCTGTCGCCACAACATTAAAAAAATAAAACAAAATTAACTTTGACTCCTCAAAGCAGGATATTTGACCTGTCTCCATTTGGAATCCAGTTTTAACAAAGAATCGACCCAGCTCTCTGCTCAGTAACATTAACCCACTTGGGTAACAAAATGTGCACAGCACTTGGTTTAAAACAAAACAAGAGCACGTAAACAAAGTTATTTATACCTCTGAAGATGGGTGGCATTTTTGTTCCACTATTAAACAACCACTCAACAGTTTCATTGTTCTAGTGCAAAACCTAGAAAGAAGCCATGCACGGGGCAGTTCTGCTCTCCTGAAAAGTTCTCCTTTCAGTCAGCACACGCTGCTGTAGAGCCCCTTATGAACAGGCTGGTGAGAGAATTTCTCTGCAGCCTTAACATACACAAGTTTCATAATGGAGAGCTATTAAAGGGATTCTTATCCTCACTTGATTGCCCTGACACGTTGTAGGGAGCAGAGGGAGCTGGTCAGTGAGTTAGTGAGCCGAAGGGAGTGACGTGAACCACAGACACCTCAGAATTCACACACTTTACCACCTCTGACTTCCACTGCCTCTAACTACCACTAGAATCAAAACACAGTGAGATCTACCAACAGATTCTTTCGGGAGCCCTAAAAAAATTTTACTCAGAAGTGTAAAAATAACACTAGTAAAAATATAATGATGTTATTTATCCAGTCATGAAAACACTTTTTTTGACAAATACTCTAAGCATGCAAATTTTGCAATACCCCAGAGGTTCACAGCATCTCAAGAGCCTTTATCTTAGCCAAAACTGCCCAGCACAGCAAAGGAACTGGACTGGAGCAGGAACACCACAGACAAGGTTTCCATTTGGTCTAACACCAAGCACAGACACTACGTGTCCAACAGAGCAAAAGACAGTTCAAGTTGGGGACTATAAAACCAACAGGGCCAGGACTAAAAGGTCCAGCTCTGTTTCTGCAGCTGCAGGGACAATTCACCTTTTGTGCACCCTCCCTCCCACCAGATGGATAAACAAGCCCAGGAAGACAACACTCTGCAGCCTCTGCATTTTCTGAATGGAGAGCTGCTGCAATTTACTACAAACCTGTCTCATTAAATTATGTGCATAATAAAATATACTGAATTAATCTAAATGATCTGTCTAGACCAGCAAATGAATTTCCAATTGTAACTGTATTTAAGGAAAGAAAAAAAAAAATCAAGTTTAAGTAAGCTTAGTCTATTCTCGTCACTTATTGATCCTGAAAATTAAGACATTATCTTTGTGCACTGAATCAACAATACATTTTTAAAGAGTATAACTGAAAGTTATGGCAAACCACATTTGACACATTCTAATTGCTTGTTGCTCTCCCGCAACTTGCTACTACAAGCCTTTAAGGATACAAAGTAAATAATTACATCATCATACCTTTGCACAGTAATTATTAAGATGCAAGGACTGAGATATGAATTCTTGAATTCCAAGTTCTGTGGTGGTCTATTCCATAAAATAATAAAATCCAATAAAGAACTGCTATAAAGCATAACCTCTATTTTTTTGCACCAGGAAAAACATCAAAGTCCCTTATCTCCAAAGTGGCAGATACAGGGTGACCAACTTGTTCCTTGCTCTCACCTTCCAATTTATTCAGCTTGGAGAAGATGCCCCTGTGATCAGCTACACATTTTCAGGCTCAGTAACAACATTCAAGTTCTTGAGCACTCCATATTTAACACATATTCTTTGCATGCCTCATTTTGTGCATTTCTTCCAAAAATTGTAAGAACCAAACATTTTAGTTACTTCACAAAGAAGAGACCAAACACGGAGCATTTTAGAACATCGTAGCAGTGTCAAGTACAGACATTTCTTATCTCTCCATGGTGCAGGTGACAAAACTGATGCTGAGGGAAGGACTAGAAAAATGGCACCTTGTAAAGAGAAGGCCTAGATATCAACAGCATGATGTAACATTGCATTTGTTCAAGGACAAGCTACTTCAAATACCAAAGCCAATAAATTATCTGCTTAAAAATTCAGCGTACTTGCAGGCTAATCTTGCTTTCAAACAACAGCAAAAAAAAAAAAAAAATCATCTGACTGGCACTACAAACAGTGATTTAAAAATATAGCCTTATCAAAGCAAAAAAAGCCTGATTGGGACGTTTTCCAGCCAACACTAAGATAACAGAAAGCAAAGCTTTCCACCTTTGTTCTAGGTCAGCATGTGTGAAGTTCACACAGTAGAATTCACAAGAAGAAAGACTGAAAGAAATACCAGTTTCTATCATAAGACCTGCCAGCAAGTACATATCATGGAAAGCAGTAACAGGATTAAAACTGACTTAGAGAAACCATCCAGGAGTGAACACTACCTTCTGTGATCAGTTACCAAAAGATGTCAGCAAACAAATAACTGATAACCACACTGCTTTTCAGTATTGCATCAACTGAAACCTTTATCCCATCTAGTCTTCAACTACCTGTAGGCACAGGGTTTGTTGTCTAATCACCGCTTTCTATCTCAAACTTTTGCCTTCTGTTTCTAAGATTATTTTGGCATGGCTGAAGAGCCAGTTCTGAAGGAAAAATGCCGTATTTTTTCCTGGACAGCAGACATCTCAGTGTTTCCTTTTGAGGACTTCCTGAAAATACAAGCTCATCGTGAGGTGCTGTTGGTTCAGGAAAGCAACAATAAGAACCACTCCAGATCCTATCCCAGCCAGCCCTCAGCTTTCTGTCACGTGGTCAAACATCTGTATGGCTTGACAGCTATTTTAAGAAAAAGCTGTGTTTACTGTAACTGAAAACCCAAGGGGTTACTTAGGGGGAAAAAATCACTGCTCGGAATTTCTTGCTTCCATGCTAGTTTAGCCAGTTCTCCTACTCCCATCCCACGGCACAGCACTTCATGTTTGGAAGTTACCCAAGTCACTGCTTCCAGAAATTGCCCTGAGGTTTTAGAAGTCCCTGAGCACGCCGGTGTAAAGTTTGTTAAGATGATAACACAAGCGGCTGCCCCCAGATGGCAACGTGAACGTGGATTTATTCAACTTTGGAAGGTTAAGTTGGAATGATCAAATTTATCTTCCCTTGCATGCAAAGCCTTAGAAAAGGAAACACGATGGGAAGAGTGGTGCAAATCAACACTGCAGATCCATGTTTCCTTTTTACTTTTCCGGGAATCTCAAGTGAAGGCTATGTAACTTAGCTGAGAAAATTCACTGTAAATGGAAGGAGTATCTGCTTGCACTCAACATGCTTTGGCATATCCTTCTGAGAGGGAACACAAGGTTATGACACACGTAAAAGCCAGGAGATGATTTTGAACCTACATTTGAAATTCTGGCCTGCAAGTGCTGCACAGTAACAAGCTGCTTCGCAAAGGAGTCCTGAATCCAAACACAAAGAGAGCACAAACATGATCAATGACCAAATTAAATAAATGGCAACTTATACCTTTATTACCATGCGGAAGTTTTGGTGGCATGTTATTTAAAAAAACGCCTTTTTTCCTGCTATTTTTCCCATCTTGCTTGTCTCCTTTTCAGGAGCTCTGTAAGAGAAACATCGAGTAGGTAACTCAAAAACAAAATAACAAAAAAGCCAACCCCAAATAAACCCCGACTGCTCGCTGTGCTTCAGCTGTGACCTAAAAGGCCCCTTGAGGCTCCTGTACTGTGCTGAAACGGAGCCCAGCACATTCCTCTGGGGAGTCGGGTATCGTAGACTCCTTTGCTAAACCACCCAGCTGCAAAAGCAATCGGAAAAAAATACGGTAAAAATCAGAAAAAGCCCAACGCTGGGGCTGGCGGAGCTGCGCTGACCCGCACCCTCCGCACAGCAACGTCCTTCAAACCCCGCTGCCTCCCGGGCCCAGGGAGCCCAAAGGAGGGGTGGAACCGGGCACGGCTCGGCCCGGGATGGGATCTCAGCACCGAGGAGAGTCACGGCACCGGGCACGGCTCGGCACCGGGCAGGATTCACCGCACCGAGCAGGATTCACTGCACCGGGCACGGCTCAGCACCGGGCAGGATTCACTGCACCGGGCACGGCTCAGCACCGGGCAGGATTCACTGCACCGGGCACGGCTCAGCACCGGGCACGGCTCGGCACCGGGCAGGATTCACTGCACCGGGCACGGGCTCAGCACCGGGCAGGATTCACCGCACCGGGCACGGCTCAGCACCGGGCAGAAACCACAGCACCGGGCACGGCTCAGCACCTCACCCCAGCGCTGCCGACGCTGCAGCACCGGCCTGCGGCCCGCAGCGCCCCGAGACCCCCGGGCGGCTCAAGGCCCCCTCGGCCGCCGGGACGGGAGCGCACCCCAGGGGCAGCCGCTCCCGCCCGCCCCCGCCGCGCTGACAGCGCGGTCCGCGGCCCGCTGGGGACGGGATCCCCGAGCCGGGCCCGAGCGGGGCTGCGGGGTCGCTGGGGCCGGCGAGGGGAGCGGCAGCCCCGCGGGAGCGGAGCGGGAAGCGGAGCGCGGCTGCCCGGGGCCCGGCCCGCGGCGTTACCTGCACCGGCTCCAGCGACGGCCCCGCCGGCACCGCGGACACCGAGGCGGAAGTGCGGCCCTGGCCGCGGCGGATTGACAGGCGGCTCCGCCAATCGCGGAGCGCGGCCGCGCTCCGTCGTTGCCAAGACGACGAATCAGCTCCCCCGTCGCCCCGCTGGGAGGCGGGGCGAATGCTAATGAGGCGCCGAGCCCGACCGCCCCGGGCCGCGCCACCGCTGGGGAGACCGCTGGCCAATGGCGCAGGGCATATGCAGATGAAGGCGTGGCTATGCAGATGAGGCGGGGCCGGCAGCCCCCGGGGCGCGGGGCCGCCTCACCGGGCGCGTTCCCAGGGATTGTTGGGGTCCCCTCGGCACGAACCAACCCATTGTGGCTGCTTTGGCCTGCCTGATTTGTGGCATATTTGTGCTAGCTGTTGGTTTCAGAAATCCATGCGGGCTCACCGTAACCTCAGTAGGAGAACATGTCATTCTCAAGGACAGGCAGAGGGGGCTCAGGCCTTTCAGCGTGTTAATCTCCAGATAGTTTCTCAAGTAGGGGCTCTCACTTGCGTATTTTGTTGTAGATGCTGCAGTTTGATGAGGGCGAGTATTAAATCAAACGAATCTGCTGGGTTCTGTAAGTTTCAGGCCAGCATCCCTGTGGTGATGAGTTCTCGCATCCTATTGACATCCTCTTTCCCTGTCGCTCTGAGCAGGTCAATGGATACCTTACAACCCCAGAGAAATGATCCACAAAGCCATGTATGAGTACGAAATGGTAGGGAGTGAAGGAGGGAGATGAGACACAAATACTTATCCTCAAAATTATCTTCTCTT
This sequence comes from Monarcha castaneiventris obscurior, assembly GCA_026261815.1. Taxonomy (NCBI): domain Eukaryota; kingdom Metazoa; phylum Chordata; class Aves; order Passeriformes; family Monarchidae; genus Monarcha; species Monarcha castaneiventris. The sequence goes on from JAMPIT010000481.1 coordinate 1,660,158, forward strand.
ACCGCTGATTCAGCCCTCAGTGCAAAGCAAATAGAGGGATGAGCAAATTAATCCTGCAGCACAAACGCATTCATCACAGGCAGATACAAATGTTCTTTAACAAGGGAATGGCTGCAAGGGCAGTGGGGAAAATCATCGCAAACTCTGAACCACTCCTTTGCTGCACAGCTCCCTCCTGCCATCCCCAATACTTTTGGCAGCATGCTGTTGATTCTGGAGTTTTACTCACCCCTAAATGGGCTGACAGCTCCGGGCCATCAGCCACGTGCTGACAATGTACGGGACATGAATTAACAGTGATAATGCTCCTTGCTCTGGCACAAGTGTAAGGAGGTAATGAAATCTCCACTGGGAATTTCTCACATGCGTTGGGACTGAGGAGTGCTTTGGGGTGGGCACAGCTGGCTCCAAGGATGTCTGTTGGTCCTCCTCAATCCGGTCTTGCCATACCCATGTGTTGTTTCACCCCTGCATTTACCCAAAGTTGTTGGACTCCTCTTTAGGGAGTACAAATCTTTGGGACTAAAGGATAATTTGTATCACTCCAAATATTTTTGTACTATTTTCCCAATTTGCCCAGAAAAGTTATTTTCTTCCAGTAGGCCCCAATTCAGCCATCCTCTCGGATTGCTCAACATTATAGGCTCAACATGAAGCACAGAAATATTTCTACTCCAGCTTTTCAGCAAAGTCCCACGAACTGAAAGTGAGCAGGAATTTAAATTATTATTTTCTGATGGTGCGGGCCTTTGTCATGACTAAGCAGCTGATCTGAAAGAGTTCTTCAAAAGGACCGTGGCAAGAAAAATCCACCAATTAGATAACCAAGATATACTGAATTTTTATAGCTTTCTCAGGTCTTAATTGAAGGCATGGGCATCCTTTTCCAGGGCAGTTTGTGAGCATTTCAGCTAGATTTCCATGCTTAGCAAAAATGAGGATAATTGACAATTTCTTCCTTTGTTAAATATTCAGGGGCTATTCTCTAGCAATCTAACACCATAAAACCCAAAACTGGACAGGGAGAAGAATCTAACTCCATATTTGTCTCCCTCCTGCGCTGGCAGGGAGGGGAGAGAGCAGTTACATTTTAAAGGAGATGGCACAGAAATTTTGCCTTGTTGGCAAAGTTTTGCAATGTTAAAGTAATTAAAAACGGGGTTTACAGTGGAAAGTATTGGGCAACTGTCTCAGGTATAGGTGTAACCATCAGCTCCACCTATAATAAACCCAACTGCTTCCCTCCTGTGGAGAAACACAATCCACTTAGAAAACTGATCCCAGCAAAACTTGTCACTGCAGCAGATGTAGGAAACCTCAATGGGTTAGGAGGAAGGAAGGGCAAACCAAGATATCTAGAGATGTTGATGTAGCCGTATCGCAAGGAAATGTGGCACGCTGCAGCAGAAAAACCTGTCAGCAGTCAGTCCATCACCCACTGTATGTCAGCAGAGACAAAGGCCTCTTCCCTCCTCCTCCAGATCATCCAGTAGCCAAAGCAGTCACTCAGCCCCAGCGTGTTCAGGCAAGCTGTTCAGCTCCGACATGGGAAGCTCTTTTTAGTCCGTGACTCCTTGCCAGGGAGTTTCAAAACCAATCCCGTTTGTTTAGTGAAGGCTCCAGCATCTTCAGCTCCGTGCTGCCTGTCCCTCCTCCCGGCCGGAATTCCCAGCACCCCGTGCCTCCACAGCCTTTCAGAGACACAGCAGTGTCCTCACAGTTCCCTGCCAAATGTCCTTGGAAACGCTCCCAACACTCCTGTTCACCAACAGCTTCACCTTAGAGGAGTGAGGGGCCTGTCCACACTTGAAAGATAATTTGGATTAAGGGACAGTGTGAATTAAAAGCAGAATGGGAATCCCAAAATATCTCTGGGCAAATAAGCTTTTAATCAAAGCACTTGATTAAAGAGTTTTCAAGATCTCTCTCTTCCTGCATCCCCATAAGAGTGAGCCAGACACCACTCTGCAAAATGGGAAACATCCAAATCTTCCATAATCCAAATAATAAAGATTTCCTCCTGCAGTCTAGCTCATATTAAAAGACAGGAATTTTGAGTTCTATTGGCGGTAATAGAGTGTTTTGAGCTGCTGGCACTGAAAAAGGGAAGATAGCGTGAAAGAGCTACAGTCACAGAAATTTATTTAATAAAAAAAAATATTAAAAAAGCAGACACTGGTAATACTGATAAGGCTGTAATGAAAAACGTGGTAATGCTGGAACCACATGAATTTTAACCAGTACCTTGAAGAAAAGCAATTCAAGGGAAAAAGGGATCCGTAAATAATGAGGAACATGGCAAAAGCTGAATAAGTAGAAATAGCCAGTCTGTTAAAAGGCTGAATAAGCATGTTCTTTGTAGTGGCATGGAAAGGAAAAGACACAACCGCCTGTATCCTCCGCTTCAGTGATAATTCCCCTGGGAGCTGCACCCATTCAGCTGAGGGCAGCTCAGGGGCTCAGCCACTTCCCTTCAATATAAAATAAAGTTTTGAGAATCTCTGTGGTCAGAGTTGTGAAAGCTTAAAAACCTGAGACTTCAAGGGGATTTCTGCAGGAAGCCAGAAAGCTATTAAAAACCATGTTATCTCACAAAGTCTAGACACGGCCACAAAATCACGGGATTGTTAAGGTTGGAAAAGACCTTTAAGATCATCAAATCCAACTGTGACCTCCATCTTCACCATTAAAACCTGTCCTCAACTGCCATGTCCACAGGTTTTTGGAATGTGCCATATCCCCCTCTGCTGAATCCTGAATTCTAATTCCAGGCATGACTTCTAGTGCTGGAAACTCCTGCTCCTGGAGCTGAGTAGAGATGAGCAGGAGAATGTGCTCAGGATAAAAATATTTGGGCTAAACTGGCTCACTTTCATACCCCATCTTCCCCGGGATGGAAGTCCGTGGATTTTTTGCATATCCATAGCAGGGAAGATGGGGGGAGATCCATTTTAACTCACAACTACAATCTTTCACACACCTGTACAGGATTTGGGAAGCTCCTTATGGGGATACTGTGGAACCCCCTCCCTATGAGGGCGGGCACACGTGAGCTTCAGCCTGAGTTCCAGGAGCAGATCTGAAGAAACTCTATTTTCCCAAAGCCTATGCACCACTGCTGCCAGTTGATCTGTCATCAATCAGCCACACTTTTTATCCTAATAGATGTTTATTTGCCAAACCTGGCCACAAGAACAGCTTGTTTAGAATTAATTCCCACATCCAAGCTGAGCTACAGTACGGCAGCGAGGCAAGTGACCCCTGTACTCTCGGGACCACATTTCCTCTATGATGGCAGCAGATCAATTCAGCAGCTCGTGTGAGGCTTCTTTCTGGAAACTCAAGTCAACAGAAGTTAATTATACTTATTGATGCAAGATTAGAATTGATGTGGGAGTAATATTTAACCTGTCTGAGTGCTTCCTTGGTAACTTCCCTCAGTCCCCAGGATCTCAGTCAGTGAAGCAGCTGAGCAGGGTGGGTGTGCACAAGGCAGAGTGAAGGGAAGCTCCTCACAGTCCACAGCAGAAGGGATATTTCCTTTTAGATATTCCCTGTGCCAGGTCAGACAGATTTCGACTGCCCAGGTTAGATGGTACTGATGTTGGTTAATTTAATTTAATTATTCACTGAATTCAATACTGTTGTTTCGGTAGCACAGCTTTTCCCCCAGGCAGCATCAGTTCCCTCTCCACTTTGCTAGCTTTGTGGATGAAGGGATGGCAGAGAAGTGTTCTCTGTGGCATGCACATGTATTTTCCAAGTGTTCTTGATGACACATCTGCACTGTGCCCCCCGAAACAGGGCAGAGCTGCCAGGGCTGGCAGAGTTCACAGCACAAGGACAAGTGCCCTGACAGCCAGGGTGCCACCTCCTCAGAGTGCAGCAGAGAGCTCAGGCACCTACTGACCCCAGCAATGGGCTCAGGAAAGTTCAGCCCTGCAATTTTGCAGAAAAAGCCCTGGATTTTAACCCTGTGACCTGGGACAACCAGCAACACCTACAAAAAGAAGAAAACGTCACCATGTAAAAACTGTCAGCTGTGTTTACTGATACATTATAGGCTGTTTTAGCTTGTAATTTTCTCTAGCTGGGTAAAATTAGCACCTTTGATCCCGCAAATATTTATATGCACATATTACTTTCCAGAATAGTCTCCTGTACTCAGTGTAACGAAGTCCTGTCCACTGGTCCCTAGGCAACCACTAGAACAAACTAATTAGTAACCTACAAATTCACACATATCCATCAAAACAGGATCCAGGTTAATTTTATGGTGCCTCCATATTTTCTGTGTTTAAAAATTAGCATGTCAACTTTCCCCGAATAAATAATACTAATCTACAGACTGGTTTTAAAAATGAGTATAAAAAATCTCTCATTGTGAAATTCCACAAAAAAAAAAAAAAAGTTATTGAAGTAAATAAGATATTTGAGCATGAACAAAAAGAAAAAAATCAGATCCTGTCCCAGATCCTGTCCCAGATGGAGTTGGGAAGGTTGGCTCTAGTTCTGAAGGCTGCTACACAAGAAATCCCCGACAGGCAGACAAACTAATGTGCCTCCCTCATCAGCTTCTGTGTCAGCTACAGCTGACTCTATTTACTTTTAGCCCAGAGAAGGAACTGGGAGCAGAAGGAAAAGAAAAAAACCCTTCATTGATATTCACAATGTTGTCTTACATGTCCAGCATTATTTTTGTCCAAGGAAGCTCTTTCAGAAAGTGGGAGAAAACAAGTGATGAGGTGGAAGAATGGCCTTCAGAGGGGAAGAAAGGACCCTGTTGTGGAGGAAGGGGTCTGTTTTATTCTGTATTAAAGTACCATGAATCATTTTGGTTTCTGTTTGTATATTGGATATCAGGAGAGTGAGGTGGACTCAATCTGAAAAATGGACTTTTTTACCCTAACTAAGCTAAATACCAAATTAGACATCTTTAACGATGATTGGTTGGTGGAAATTGCAGCTCACCCTGATGGCAAAAATCCCCACTTGTCCCCATTTCCATGCAAAATAAACGATGTCCTGAACCAAACCACAGCCTTGCCCTGGTCCACGGGTGAAAATCCAGGCCCTGAGCTTTGGCAGGAGGGCTCATGCCCGGTGTCTGCGGGCTGGGCCGGCTGTGCCAGCGTCTCCCGAGTGCCAAGCCCCGCATTCCCGGCCATCCGGCCCCGCGGCAGCAGGAAGGAGCCCTGCCAGCTGGCTGCCTGCTAAGGCCTCCCAGCAGCGAGGGACCGCTCTGCCTGCAGCACTGCCCAGGGCTCCTTTCGCATTTCCATGGATCCCCGTCACCAGGGATGGGAACCTGGAAGGAGGAGGAGCCGCTTTACCTGCGCCCGGCCGCTCCGGATGCAAACCACACTTGTGTTTTTCCAGCCCTGCCGTTCTGAAGGGGATTTTGCAGCTCCTCTCTTCCTATCTACACCGAGTGAGGGTTTCTCCCTGGCTGACAGAGCTCAGTTTTGGCTCCAAGCATGGCAATTACACTGCTGGGAATAATGTCCGAGAAGGCACGACTGACAGGAAACTTCTCATTGACCACGATGTGATTCATTGGGAGGCTCGCACTCTCTGAGCTAAAACAGCATCACTAAACAAAAATCACTGAAACCCCCAGGCTGGCTGGCAATCAAGTGCCCCAGGAGCCTTGACATGCTGGTGGGGGATGGCCAGGGCTGTTTGCTGCAGGTGCAGCAGGGCTGGAGCTGCTCAGCCCCTCACGTGCAGCTCAGGCAGGGTCCAGCAATGGCTCTCCAAATGCAGCCACTTTGGTTTTGGCAGCAGCTTTGCACAGGCCAGGGAAAACAGCCCTTCTCTGGGAGCATGGAGGTGAAAGGAGTGAAGGCTGAAGCAGGAAGGAGTGGGGTGAGGAAGGAACCAATGAGGCTCGGATTTCCTCAAATTAGTCATAGAATCATAGCATAGTTTGGGTTAGAAGTTTTGGCCCATTCCCTCTGCAGTGCACAGGGACACCTTCAACTAGGCCAGGTTTCTCAGAACCCTGTCCAACCTAACCTTGGACACTTCAAGGGATGGGACATCCATCACCTTGACAACTTTTTCTAGTGTTTTACCACGCTCATTTTGATTTTTCCCCCCCCAATATCTACACTGAATCAATCCTCTTTTAGTTTAAAAGCATCCTTGGCAGTGCTCAGACCAGCCCTGGGAGTTCTAGCCTGGAGAGGGATGAGTCTGGAGCAGCCCTATGCCAAGAGAGGAGACACAAGTGCCAACTTTTCCTAGTGTTTTACCATGCTCATTCTGATTTTTTTCCCCCTAATATCTGCACTGAATCAATCCTCTTTTAGTTTAAAAGCATCACCCATCCTTGGCAGTGCTCTGACCAGCCCTGGGAGTTCTTCTAGCCTGGAGAGGGATGAGTCTGGAGCAGCCCTATGCCAAGAGAGGAGACACAAGTGCCCTTTCAGCCAGAGTGAACTTTATCAGGTTTTTCGTGGGAAAAAAACGTTATCTGTTCACAAGAGCAGCCTTGTGAGGCTGCACATGCTCTCACTGCTTCAGGCAAACAGAAGTGGAAGGACTTTTTCCTCTCTTTTGTATGTGCAGCCACTATTTAATGTAAATGTACTTACCAGAAATTGAATAACTCCCACACCAGTAATTTTATACCCATCCAACATTTAAATTATGAATGCAATAATCTGCAGCACCACGACTCACAAGGCAAGGCTAGAATTCCCGAGGCAAGAAAAGTCTATTTTTAGACCTTTGCAGCTGAGATTTTTACTAGATGTAGAAATTTGCTCCCTTCTGCTGCCTCGGGGGTTAACTTGCGTGCAGAGTTTCAACGTTCTGTTTTTCTGATGTTTGGGCAGTCAAACAGCAGCAAAGCAAACAAGCTGCTTTTGGGGGAAGGACTGCAAGGAGAAATCCCCGTGCTCTGCCCGGGTGAAGGATTGCCTAACAGGGTTACTCTGAGGCAGAGAAGTGATGAAATTGGTTGTTCCTCTGAGGACATCCTCTGGCTGGGCTGTAACCTGGCTCAGGAGGGGTGGGTGCTCTCCCTCAGCATGGGCTCTGCTGGAATCTTTCCATCTTTAGTCCATGTAGCTGGCAGCAGTTCCGCAGAAGATGCTCCTGACTCATATTCGCAAATGCCATTTAAAATCTTGGGTTATTTTCTTCTCTATGTTACTTAAGGGGTTTTTTTATATATATTTCAGGGACTTGGTGTTTTACTTGCTCTTCTTCTGTGCGTGGTACCCAGGAGAGAGCAAAGCAGTGCAAAACTCTCATTTTCCACTGTGTGTGGCAATAGCAGAAAATGAAAGAGGGAGAGAAAAGGATCAGATGCACCCCCATAATCAGAAGCTCCTTTCTGCTGGGCCCCACGAGGGATCTGTGTCATCGAGAGCACAGAGACAGCTCTGGTTCAGGCTGAGCAGCTCAGGGCTTCATCACTTTTTGTGTCACATACAAGCATTTATCAGCAGGGCTCAATAACTGGTGGATGAGATGTGATGCTCCTTCCAAATCAGGACTGTAATGTTCTCCGTGCCAAGCTCCGTCTGGAATTACAGCCTGGTGAGAAATCCCAGCCCTGGCACTCTCCTCCCCTGACAAATCACCCCACTGCCTTTTCCTAATCAAAGGCTGCCAAAACAGGAGCTCTCACACCACCTCGCCTGCCCGAACCCAGCTGAGAGGCTGCTTGGTGGCAAGAGTTAAACACAGTTATTTCACCTCTGAATATCATCTGTGGACCATGTACAGAAAAAGATGCTAAATCTCTGTCTCCCAGTGCCCTATGAAAGGCTCTAGCAGAGTAGATGGACCTTAATTTCCTCTCCTCTGCAAAGCAATGCACTGCTTTCCCTGGTGTCATCAGGCTTTGGTTGTACTTGAGGGAAAAAATATTTTGAAAAAAGAAAAATATTGTGGCAAATGGAGATGCAATTCTTTTAAAACATTGTCTTTTTTGAGAAGCAACAGCAACAAAAATTATGTGAAGATCAAAGAGAAAAGAGGCTGTGCTCAAGGGTAACTCAAAAATAATATGGGGCAGTTGCTGAGCAACTCTCCAATGCAAAGTATTGCTATTTTCTGATCCCTCCCCCCATCTGCACAAGAGGGATGGTGTCTAGTACTGGTCAAAGAAAAAGTCTGTGTGATTGCCTGGGTACAATTAGATATAAGGTCTTTGCAAACAGCTCCTATCAATCAGCCTCGAGCCATTGATCTTACATCTAAAGCACTTATTGAAAAATAAATTATGGTTTTTTTGATCTAATCCACTATTAAGGATTCCTTTCTTCCTTTTTGAGGCTGGGTAAATAAAATTCTTCTGTCAGAACTTGCTTAATAATTATGCTGGACACACAGTAGACCAAATCCCGAGGGTGAAGCAAAACGACAACTCAGAAGCTAAAGGCTGATTTCTTTTTCTCTCGTCTTTTCTTTTTTTGTTGGAGTAGCTATTCTTTACCCAGGCACTGCACAGTGCCAAATGCATGCCAATAATCAGGGTATTGTCTGTTATCTGCCTCGAGCTGAGAAGCACACGTGCCACAGGGATCTGCCTACTGCAGAGTGATACCCGAGGACTTCACCTTTCTCCTCCCACAGTGGCTTCGTCCTTGTCCTGCTTTTGTGCAGCTGCTGGCACTTGGCTCCAGATGCAAAAGTGCTTTTGTCCTCCGAGGAGGGATTATCAGCGTCCATCCATGGGGATCTCTGGCATCAGGATTGCACTGAGACCACCAAATGGAGGGGCAGATGACAGCCCCATAGCAGGGCTGGGACACAGCTCAGGTGGTCACTGTCCCTCTCTCCTGCTGGGGTTTCTGGGGAGGTGTTTAGATCTCTGATAACCATGGAAATACATTGTGTCATCTCATTTTGTCACCGAAGGGAATAAACTCCTGAGCTCCACCCCAGCCTGCAGAAATGGGGAGGGATCCCACTTTTCCATCTCCCTCTCCAGCAGGGCAGGATGGAGATGTGACTCAACAGCACACTGTGCACCCCTCGGGGAAGGGTCCCTGTGAGTGGGAGTGGGCTCAGCCACAGGGTCAGGGACCACAGCCCCTGCTCAACACCTTCTTCCCAGGGGATGGACCTGAGGCAAAACAGATGCTTGACCCACAGCAACGTCAGTGTGACAAGGTTTGCCCTGCTATTTCCCACTGTGGTTGGTTTTTTTTTTAAATACCCCTTTGAAAGCAGTGCAGCCAGCTCAGCTCTGCCTCTTGGATGCTGGCAGGCTGCCACCCTTTAATTAAGTCTGCTGTTATGTCTAATGCTGGTGGCAGCATTTCAGGGCACCAGCACAGAGGCTGTGGGAGTGGGAGATGAGGTGGCTGCAGAGCTGTGAGGTGACTTGGGTGCTCAGGCTAACACGCCGAAGTAAGAGTGTTGATTTTATCATCCTCACGGGTCAGATCAGCTCCTGAGCACAGGTCCGGCCACGCCATAGAAAAACTCATTTTCCTGCAGGGGAGAGAGCAGCTGGGAGCAGAGAGCACTGGTTTGAAACCCCACCTCTCACTTCATGGCACAAAAGTGCTGGCAGAGCCCTCTCTGCAGTCCCCTGGTACCCGGGTGTGTGCCCACCCAGGGAGCCAGCTCGACAGTGCCCTAAGCCTGTGCCCAGGGGCAGCCCGCACCTCAGGGGCTGCCCCTGGGCTGTCCCTGCTTGATCTGAGCCTGAGCTGAGCTTCCAGCCCGGCTAACACCAGCAGGGACTGAGGAAGGGACAGCTTTAGCATCTCTCGCTGTGCTGGAGGCCAGACCGCAGGTAAAGTGTGGGTGGTTTTCCCTGCACTTCTGGCTGCTCCACAGAGAGCAGCTCAAATTCATCTCGTTCCCCATCATGAGCATCGACAGAGTGAGTCTGTGGCCAGGTACAGAGCCTCTTTGCTGCAAGCCATGGCTTGACTTCAGTGCGTTCTTCAGCCTCATTCCTCCTCACCCAGCTCCCCAAGAGCACAGATCTGCTCCTTCCCCTCCTCTCCGCGCAGCTGCTGCCCTTGTGCAACCCCAGGGCTGAATTTCAGTGCCACTGGGCAATGACCACGCACAGGACACGGTGACGAGGCACAGCCGCGAGTGTGCAATCCCAAATCCAGGTTCCCGCAGCTCCCTGTCCCCGGAGCCAGCCGCGGATGCTTTGGGAAATAAATCAGCCTCGCATTGCAAAACGCGTTGGGATCTTGTCTGGGATGTGGGACTCTGCCACCACCAAGTGATCGGTGGAAAGAAGAGAGAAGAGCCTGCTCAAGGCAGCGCCCGTGCAACCTCAGGCTGGTGCCCAGCACCCTGCGATTTGTATTCTGCCTCTTGTTCTCCAGCAGCTGTGCCCTGCTGCCCCTCCCGGTCCCCATCAGCTGCCCCAGAGCAGTTCGTCACTCCCTCAGCCCCACAAGGCTGATTTGATCTGCTCTGCCATGGACAGAGCCGCGTTGCAATTAAATACTCTCCCGGTTCTATGCTAATGAGAGGCAGGAACAGAATGCACAATGGCAGATAATTACAGGCGAGCAATTACAGACACAATCTTCCCTCTTCCTTGTCCTTGCAGTGTTTTTTCCACTGTTCCACACTTGCTGTGAGCCTAACACAGCGACCAGAGCTCTGAAGATGATAAGCAGAGTAATAAAAAATCTCTTTGAAGCACACCCCTGAAGCTCCATGAGCCCTGATCATCCCTTCATGCCATGTTTCTGCAGCCTGGCTGGCCAGGGCAGCGAGCAGGAGGCCCACTTCAGGTGGTCTGAGCTGCTAAAAGCAGTGCCATTAAAGAACTCCAACTTAATAACGATAATTGAATTAAAGGATTATTGTGGAATATTTCCTGCTTGTTTCCAAGAAGACTTGTAACTTGCTAAAACTTTTTGAAACCCATCTGTTGTAAATAGCAGCTCATGTGCTTTCCCAACACTTTACCTTTCTTGCTCAATACCAAGTGTCTACTTAGGAACTGTTTTTCAAAACACTGTGCACTTTGCACAATTAATTTGGGGAAGTCTGTGGTGTGTCCCAATGCCCAAAAAAGGGCTGTGACAGGCTGGGGAGATCACATGTATAAAGTCAACGTATGGAAACAAATAAGCACATTTTTATGCATGCAATCTCAGGCAGGATTGCTTAGAAATGGTGAAGTGCTTTAAAACAATGCCATGATATTCTTAAATGCCAAGTGTCATATGAAATATTATTCAGAATCACTTCTCTCTCCTTCCCAACCTTCCTGCAAACAAGTGGGATCTGCACATCCCGGCCGTGGGCGCTGGGAACAGCATCAGCTGTGAGTGGTGCATTATTAACAACTGGAATTATTAACTCTGTTTCAGAAAGCTGTTCTGTGCCTCTACACACAGTCGTTTGCAAAATTATTTGGAAAATTCATCTTGCACCTGATCCCTCCCTTTTTTAATGAAGCATGTCGTGCTGTCAGACAATGCTGATGGGCAACAGAAAGCAGGGAGAAAGGGAAATAGCACCTGAAATGAGAGGCAGAGCCTTTCCCACAAAGCAACTCACTCACAGAGTTAAAGCAGAGCAAAACAAGGAGAGATTAAAAGAGAAATTGCACTGTGGGAGGGGGTGTCAGTGTGATGGGACCTGGGTCCCTGTAGGGAAGGTGAATATCCTGGTTCCTCACTTACTGCCAAACTTTTAGCCACCAAGAAGATGCTGATGGTACCTGGCTCCAGTTTGGTGCCCTCCTCTATTTCCATTTGCCCTGGCTCTGCTTCTCCAGCCACAGCTCCAGGGAGAACCTCTCTGCTCATGGGGCATCATTGCTTTTTTTCTCCTTCAACATCTGGTTGGAAAGTAGGAAAACCCCCTCTTGGTAGTGACCAGAGATACCCCTGGGCTCCAGGGGAGCTGTATAACCACTGGAACTCTTGGCATCCTCACTCCATGCTCAGGTCTGCATCTCATTCCTATTTTTGCCACTCTTCTCTTTTTTCCAAGCAAATTTCTAAGGAATCCTTCACCCGCCAAGCACCAGCCCAACCTTCATCAGATAATATTGCCTGCAAAAATTGTACAGCAGAATTTTTTGTGTGGTTGACATTAATTTTCATGCTTCACAGTGTCTTGTAGGCCCTGTGAAAGAAAGGGAAGAGACAGGTTGGAATGATTTCTTGCTTCCCCTGCCCTGCTAGGGTGATGTTTCTCAGCATCCACAGGGAGGAGATGTGTGGGAAGCAAAAGGATGAGAGGAGTTCCTGTGGCCACTGGTTTTGAGATAAGCAAGTACAGTTTGTCATGCAGCCTAAAAGGAGATCTGGCTTCTGCATTCCCCAAATTCTCGCTCCTCTGCTCTCTGGCACTGCACCATGCAGGAAAATTGCTGATTGACCATCATGCCCTGGAGGTGCCGGATCTGATCCTGCCATGCTGAGGCAGAGAACAGCCAGGGGCTGACAGCAAACACCCTCCAGAAGGAAGACCTAGCTCCTGCACATATGGTTTTGCTACAGCTCCTGTCTTATTCAGTTCCTTAAATTATAGAGAAAGTGTTAAATGTTCCTTGTCCTCAACTTCTCCCTCCAGCACGGCTGCACTCTGGTTAGGCAGAGGTCAAAACCAGCAGGACGTGATTACTCACTGGAGAGGGAAGGGTGTCCAGTTTTTCTTTTTCCCATTTTTTGTTTCAGGATGGTCTAAACTCTCCTCAGATCACAGCAGCTGTGACATCCAGTGGCAGCTCTGTAGTATTTGGAGTCTCCTAAGACAGCTTAGCTGAGTGGTTTCACAAGAAGAGCCATCTCATCACCACAGTCAGGACAAGGAGAATCCTGCTACTTGCAGCCACAGCAAACTCTCTCTCTTTAGGCCAGAAGCCTCAGCAAAGCCCAGGCTGGCTGATGAGATGGATTTATTTGCTAAAACCCTGTTTGCTGCAGCCAGACCAATAAAGAGACCTGCTGGAGGTCTCAGCTCTCCAGACCCAGGAGGGCTCTGTTTCCTCTGCCCTGTGCTATCTTTGCACAAATCTGACTCCAAATGACTTGTCTGGAGGCCAAACCAGCTTCAGGAATAGGAATTGGGCTTGGAAGAGGAAGGCAGTTGATAACAGCACGGGCAAAAACATCCTGAGCGTCGTTGCAGCTTTGCCTGCAGTGAGCTGATGCTTTGTCTTCCTCCTGTCTCTGAGTCCCTTTTCACTCCTCTTCCCCATGCCTTTGTAGTTGGATGCCTGACATACTCTCTATTAGTCTCTGCTGCCTTGTAATGAACATCAAAAGAATGAAAAGATGATGAATCGGAGATCAGGACCCAGAGCAATCGTTAATAGAAGGGAATACATTAGGCACACCACGGCTCAATAGGAAATATATTTTCCATCTGCCTTTGTTACACAGATCTAAGGGCAGGCTTGGCATTGTCTCAAGCAGCCAGAGATGGGGTTGAGACAAGGTTTTTTATGAGAAAAGCCAGCAGTCAGGGAAAATCCTCGTACAGATGAAGGTCTTTCTAAATTAGAGTGATCTGGAGACCGCGGGTCAGGCTTTGGAAGGCAGCGGGCAGGCAGGGGGAGCAGCATCCTTCTGGTAGCAAATTCATAACCAGGGAGCTGAACACAATCCGGCCCCTTCAAAACTGGAGAAGTGGCTGCACTGGCTGACAGGGGTGAGACAGGGAACTTGGCAGAGCTGCCAAGGGCTGGAAGGACAGAGGGATGCGTTCCCCTCTCCCAGGAACCTTTCTCTGGAGAAAATGCAATTGATAACTGATGCTGAAGTGTTGGACCTTAAACCTTGAGAGGGCTTTTAGAGACATGAACACTTGAAATTCCTGCCTGACATGGCAGCATCTCCAGAGAGATAACAGAGGTGGTGTCTTGGTGAAGGAGTGCTGCCTGTCGGGCCTGGGCAGGTGCTGCTTCATCATTTCACAGGGGCCACTGGAGAGGGATAGAACAACAACAAGTTTCAGTCCCTCTTGACTAAACACTGCCCAGCACCTGGGGGCACCAGGTTTCATTATCAGGGGCTTCACAGAAGCCAAATGGTCAAATAAACAAGAAAAAATTAGCTAGACTGCTGATTCTCCTCATCTCAGACACAGAGATCTTGTTTGCTCTCTGCTCTCCAGAGAAATGTGTTTCCCTCTGTTCCATGGTGCTTACACAACCACATATGCTTGGGAAAGAAGTGTCATACAGGAAATACAAGTTTTGGCTGAGAAAACTCCCTCAAATACTGTGCCTGAAGGACCCTCCAGCTTGTAAGACACCTGATGGGAGTCTGTGGCCTCCCATCAGCTTTTGCTCTCGGCTGCCCTGGCATGGCTCAGAAGAAACTCTTTTAGTTCAGTTAAGTTGGGCAGAGACAAGAGCAAAGTTTTCTATGTTTGTGTTTGGAAGTGATCTGGCAAACCCAGGGCTCCATCATCACCCCTGATGCACACAAAGAATTAATGGATTTGCATCTTTGTAAGGGGAAAGAGAATTGGGCCCACGTTGAGTGGTGATAATGAATCAAACTGAATTAAATTTTGATACATATTGGAGATATGTTAGTTACTATATAAAGTAATATACTTAATTAGCTCAGGAAGTCTGTTAAATATTGCATAAGGTTACCAATGAGTTCCTGCAGGAAGCGAGGGAGCTGACATTTGTAGGTCTCCTCACATGAGAACCTGGTGGTAGCTCTGGAGAAATCCATGGACTCCACAAGTGGGCTTAAACTCTCCCCCTCTAATTGCTTAGTGACCTGAAGTTTTATGAGGTCTGATGGAATGCAAAGGAGCCCACTGTGCCACAGCTTGCACCACGGCCCAGAGAAGCCCAGCTCATTTCTTCACAGCTGCTCTGTTTTCCATCTGCCTGGGAACAGCACTGGCTTTGATTAGAAATGTTTTAGTCCTTCCCAAATCTCCTTTTGTCACTCCTGACCCACACTGCTTGCTGCCATTAAGAGTATTGGAAACAAAGCCCAGCATTGCCTCTTAAACCATCCCCTGATGGAGTACCAAATTCAACTGATACTTTTTCAACAGAGCTTTAACATTCACTCCTCCATGTGGCAAAATGCTTCCAGCAGCTGCACGTGGATATCACATCTTGATATTCAGACCCTGCTGTCTCTCTCTGAAAACATCTATCGGTCTGAGCAGTGGCTGCCAACTCAGTCCAAGCTGACAGATGTAGGATGACTTCTGGTTTCATTCCCCACTGTGCTCTGAAATTTTCATTTCAAAATACAATACTGAATTGGCCTTGGCAGAAATCAGGTGTTAACTCTGATCAGACAGTTACTTCATTACTAATGGCATTACTCATCCTGCTCTGCGGTGCTTTCCTCCCCCAGAGTCGTTAAACATTATCCTGTTCACCAAAGTGCTGTTGGCTTGAACAAGGATAGAAATGTGACTTTCTTTGGTGACAAGGTGATTTGTAATTTTAGGGAGCTCGTTCCCAAGAAGCCAAAAGCAGGCATGGTAGTTCAGGACAGGTCCAACTATGAAAAGTCTTCCTTTACTAAAGGATGCATTTTTGGACACTTTGGGAGTTTGGATTTGCAGGTTACAGCTGGGAGTGGAGAGAAAGAACAAAGGAAGGAGAGGAAAGAAGGAAGGGAAAGAGAAGTGAAAAGGTACAGGCCATGTTTTGAGCACAGGTGGACACACACCGTGCCCAGATGGGGACAATTCCCCTCCAGAATTTGTGATCCTTCTCAGGGACATGGTGGCTTTGTGGCCATGTGCAGCTCTCAGCACGTGTTGCTTTGGGAGTGGAGATGTTAAGTCCTCCCACCTTTCTGAAAGCTGGCTCACAGGTTGTTTCTCAGCATTTTCAAGGATTATTCTGGTCATCATTGCCTTTGTTCAACATCAAACTTGCTCAGTGATGTCCCTTCCCTATGGCCTTGAAGGAAGAGACCTTCTGCCACCAGCAGAAGCTGTTTTGCCACCTGGCTGAGCTGGATGAAGCACATCCAGGAGCTGATTTCATCATGTCCCAGCCCAGTTTGGATTGCCATGCTGGTTTTCAGTCCTAATAGCTCCCCAAGTTTTGACAGACAATTTGTTGTTGGGTTTGTTTTTAAGAGGAATACATATCAAAGAGTAACATTTCACTGCAAAGGCATCTCTACCATGAGAAATGTTCCCCTGGCATTTTCTGTCTCCTACTCACTGGTGCTACATGTGAAATATTTATGCTGAGGCTTTGTGCTGTATCTTGGGGTCTGGCAAAGCAGGAGCTCATGGGTTCCTTGAAGATTTTGCCCTCAGCCACTCTGGAATCTTTTCTCTGCCCCACTGCCCTTCCCGTCACCCACTTATGCTAACTTGTGAGGGGATCTCAAAAGAGGGAATTTTCCAAACAGAATAAACATGTCCCATGATGAAAGGCAGAAGAAAAGTAAATAAAACAAAGGGATGGGTTTCACAGTGACAGATACTTGTGTGAATGCCAGAGCACTTTCAACCCTCATCAGTAAAGACATGAACACAAAGAGGTTTTTTAATCATTTCTTTCTTTAAAGTTTGTCTCACAGACTCACTGCCTCCATGGGACAGAAGTAAGCAGTGGAAAAACTACAATTTGTGCATATCCTCCTAGTTCCAGGTTTATAGAGAGCTATCTGGGGGCAAGATGGTGCAAACAAGAGAAGACTTTTTGACTGTGAGGGCAGTTTGGAAGGCAGCTGGAACAGGTTGTCTGGAGGGGTTATGGAGTCTTCATTCCTGGAGATATTCAAACCCCGACCAGACAAAGTCCTGGCCAGCCTGCTGTGTCTGACCCTGCTTCAGCAGAGGACTTGGCCTAGAAAACCTCAAGAAGTCCCTTCCAGCCTGAACCATTCTGTGATTTGCCACCCCCAGGTCCTGCTTCTCAGGCACAACCTCAGAACAAACAGAAAATGGGCTCAGGAGAGAGAGCTTGGAGCTGAGCTACAGCTCGGACCCTCTGGAAAGGTTCCACTGTACAGATCCACAAGGACTGAGCAGTGTTCAGGCTCTGAGCTTCCAGAGATCTCCCTGCCCAGGAGAGAACCCCACGGCCTGGTGCAGGGTGATCAGAACACCCTCTATGAACATCCATAAGCACTTAGGAGCATATGGGATATCTGCACATGGCATATGCACTGTGTAAGCCAGGTCCAAACGTGAGCTCTCAGACCATCTGCTCACATGTCTGTGTGTGATCTGCTTTAACTACAGGTTGGGTGGTTTCCTTTATTACCAAGATGGCATGTTTCCTGAAATACATTGTAAATGCACTTGTCCTGTCTGCTGAAACAGGAGAGAAACATTGGGACCAGGAAACCTGTAATCTGAGCTCTGTCACCTCTTATTTATCTAACAATCCTGGCAATTTACTCTGCCTAAAAAATAACTGTGGTTTGTCCACGTTGTACTTTATCACTTTGTAAATTATTTTAGGTACAAAGTACGGACTTTGCTTTCTATGTGGATGGTGAAAAATCGGAATAATGGATGTCAGCTAACAAACAGCAAGCTGCTCCTGGGGATAGGAGCTGCACAGCACACACCCCATCATTTGGAATTTGTAAACATTTCCATGAATGCTAGCGCTTGATTGAGTAGCTGGAGATTTGAAATAACGCCAGATCACAAACAGCCGCGCAGTGAAAGTGGTTTGTGGGTTCATTAAACATCACGGCCGTCAAAGAAAAAAAAAAAAAAAAAAAAAAAAAGCTGTTTCTCCATCACATCTGCGGTGATCGACACAAAATTCATATCCTCTCTGTCTGTGCGGCTGCCCAGCTGGGCTGTGGTGAAACCCCGGCCCGGCCAGGAGTGTGGTTAAGTCTGATCACCCCCAAAGCAGGGCTGGAGCCACGCACCAGGTACCCGAAAGCCGCTGCCCTGCGCTGCCTCGCACCCGCCGCATCCTGAGCGCTGCCACCCGCGGCTCCGCGGGCCCACAGTGACATCCTCTGTCGGGATGCGGCAGCAGCCGAGCCCGGGCTCCATCGGCGCAGGGAGCGCCCTGGGGACTCTCCTCTCCTCTTCCCGAGGACGGGACCCAGGGTCCCGGCAGGGCAGTGCCCGGCTGCCGGCTCCGAGCACAGCCCGCCTGCCCCGCACGCAGCCGGGAAAAGCCAGCCCGGCTCTGAGCACGGAGCCAGAGCGATGTCCCGGTGCTGGGCACGCTGAGGGACGGGATGAGGCTGGTTCTTGCTGAGGCCACCCTTGGGTGGGTGCCACCAAAGCCACCCCTGCGGGAGGGCTGAGAAGTGTTCCCACTGCTCGGCTCTGCAGGCTGCAAATGATTTACCGCGATTCCAGAGAGCCCTCCCGGCCCCCTCGCAGCAGGATCAGCCGCTGCTATCAGGACAGTGGCTGCGGTAGTGTTTGAAGAGGAATTCTGTGAGTTCCTGAGGTGAAAATAGCTTTTGGAGCAATCAGAAGGTGGCAAACCCTCTGGGTATTAACTTCAGGCTTGTTTCTGGGTTTGCACAATTTGCTTGCTTTGCTTATTTTCTCACTGTTCCTCACAGCTTATCAGAATTTCCCAGAAAGAAGGCTCTTGGCCAGGGTCTCCAGCCAGTATCCTTCTCTGTTTTGCAGTTGCTGCTCTGCACATCCCTGTGCTGTTCTCCGGAGTGGTGAGAGTGCAGCTGATCCTGCCCCTGTAACACGACGTCTGTGAGGATATTTCCTCTCCTGCGACCTGGAGCAGGCGCCGTGCACAGGGGTTGTGTAGTGGTGGGTAACTGCACCCTGCAGAATCACCAGCTGAAACAAGTCCTCAGACAAAAGTTATTCCCTTTAGCTATGAAGAGCGAACAAGTGGTGGAATAAGGGAGCGTTAATCACCTCCCTGGAGCTGGGGCCTGGGGCAAGGACTCCTTGGTTTGCAGACCAAGAATTATCTGCTCCTGGGCAGCTTTACCTCTTCCTCCTACTGCCCATGAGGAGCAGGGGCAAGGTCATCACCCTCCATGTTCCACCCGCCCAGGGAGCCCTCCTGGCTGACTGATTAAAGGCAAATGAAGTTCTGACCTTCATTTCTGTTCATTAAGGCACAGACCCCACGGCAGGAGCAATAAACTCATGGTGGATGCTTTGGAGAGATGCAAGAATGTTGCTGTGCAGAATGCAAGGGTGGTCTGGGGGAATACAAGGCTACTCCTGAGCTGAGAAGGGAAAGAGGAATGTGGAGATGTTCTAGAGGGTGGCAAGGATACTTTGAGGCAATGCGGTGATGCTCCACGGCTGAGAAGGGAAGGGATAATGGGAGAGGACGCTCTGGGGGGATTCAGGGATGCTCGGGGGTAGCGCAAGGATGCTGCCAGGTTGACAGGGGAATGTGTGGATGCTCAGGGGTGCTCTGGAGGAACGAAGGGGTGTTCTGGGGTAAAACAAGGATGCTCCCGGGCTGAGACGGTGCGTGGGAATGTGCAGACGCTCAGGCATGCTCCGGTGGGATGCAGAGCTGCTCGGGCAGATTCAGGGATGCTCCGGTGGGATGCAGAGCTGCTCGGGCAGATTCAGGGATGCTCCGGGGGTTTCGGGGCTGCTCGGGGGGTATGCGGGGGTGCTGGGGGCCGGAGCGGGAGGCGGGAGCGGGCGGGGCGGGGAGGGGCAGCAGCCCCGCGGCGGCGGCGCGGCGGGAGCGGTGCGGGCCATGGAGAGCGGCGGGGCTCTGAACGGCTCGGCCGCCGCCGGGCGCTTCGCGGCCGCGGGCACGGCAGCGCTGGGCGCGCTGATGGCCCTGCTCATCGCCGTCACCGTGGCGGGCAACGCGCTGGTGATGCTGGCCTTCGTGGCGGACTCCAGCCTGCGCACCCAGAACAACTTCTTCCTCCTCAACCTGGCCATCTCGGATTTCCTCGTAGGTAAAGTGCCGCCCGCGGGGCGCCGCGCCCGCCGCCACCGGCACGGCCCGGCAGCAACTCGGCGGCGGGGCGGGCGGAGCGGCCGGGGCTCCTCCTGCCCTCCTGCTGCCCCCGGGCCGTGCCCCGCTCCTGCCCCGCACCCTCCCGCAGCCCCCGGCCCCCTCCCTCCGTCCGGGGCAGGACCCGCCCGGCGCCCGCGGATCTGCCGGGGCAGAGCCCCGGGCTCACCGGGAACGGCCCCTCCGCTTGCAGGTGCCTTCTGCATCCCCCTGTACGTGCCCTATGTGCTGACGGGGAGATGGATCTTTGGGAGAAGCCTCTGCAAACTCTGGCTGGTGGTTGATTACCTGCTCTGCACCTCCTCGGTCTTCAACATCGTACTAATTAGCTACGACAGATTCCTCTCGGTGACAAGAGCGGTGAGTCCTGTCATGGCAGCTGAGAGGGGCATAACTCTCCTCCTCCTTTATTCTCCAGATTCTCTGCAATAATTAAAAGCTCTTTGAATACTCCAGAAATTACGGATCTTTCAGCCTGGAAAGCAATAATCATCCACAAATAATTCAGTGGTGGTTTCAGCTTGGTATTCCTGGCATAATTAAATCACTTAAGGCTCAGAGCCCGTTGTGCGGGTGTTCCCTTCCCAGATGACGGGATAGTAGTGTACAAGCAAGCCAGCCAGGTAAGCAGACTTTTAACTAACTTGCAAGAGCTTGTTATCTCCAGGACAAACCAGTGGATTGCAGTCAGGCTCTCAGCTTCTCCCTGGCTACCACGGCAGTAGATTGCACTGCCGGCTTTGGCAGGGAATGTGGGGAGGTCCCTGGGTGTGTGGGAAGATCAAAATGCTCAGCCTTTCGCAGGAGGTAACGAGCAGTTCACGGGCAGATCTGATCCACCGCTGTTTGCTCGTTCCCTGGCTGCAAATACAACACAGATTCAGCCCAGGAGTTTGTCAAGTCCCTCTCCTTGTGACTTACAGGGAGTAGCTGGGGACAACTCAGGCAAGTGGTGGGTGCAGACAACTGCCGGGCTCCAACCAAGTCAGTACATTTCCACTTAGCAGACACCACATTTTGGAGCTGTAAAATGAGTGTTCTGAATCTTCCCTGTAAGAGTGAGATTTATCTAGCAGTTGCTCCTGTTGCCTATGGCATATCAATTTGTTGGACTGCTGGGATATTGCCTAGCAACTTTACCAGGAATGCTAACAGTCCATTTATGAGGAGCCTCAGCCAGCTGGGGTGTGGGACTGTGTGTAAGAAAAGGCTTTCCTCTTGCAGGTCGCCTACAGAGCGCAGCAAGGCAACACCAGGCAAGCAGTGCTGAAGATGGTGCTGGTGTGGGTGTTGGCATTCCTGCTGTACGGACCTGCCATTATCAGCTGGGAGTACATATCAGGCCGGAGCATCATCCCCACCGGGGAATGCTACGCCGAGTTCTTCTACAACTGGTATTTCCTCATGACAGCCTCCACGCTGGAGTTTTTCACTCCTTTCATCAGCGTGATGTTTTTCAACCTGAGCATTTACCTGAACATACAGAAGCGCACCAAAATGCGCCTGGATGTTTTCCATGAGGTGCACAACCAGTCCTTCACTGAAGAGATGGAAAGGAGCCCAGAAGCAAAGCTTTCTTTGAAATGCTGTAAGTGGGAGCAGAAGGAGTCAGCTGAAACCCTCGACCTCTCTAAGAGCAAAGCTCAAGGAGCAGCCTCCACTTCCAGCCTGGATGCCAAAGATCTGCTGGTAACAAGCTCGGAGAGCTCCAGGAAACCCAAGTGTTGCTACAAAAAGAGCTGTAAGAATTCAGCCTCCACTCTGTGCTCAGAGAAACAGATGAAGATCATGTCCCAGAGCACGACTCAGCGCTTCAGGCTCTCTAGAGACAAGAAAGTGGCCAAATCACTGGCAATCATCGTGGGCATTTTTGGGATTTGCTGGGCACCCTACACTCTCCTGATGATCATCCGCGCTGGCTGCCACGGCCAGTGCATCTCCGAGTTCTGGTACGAGACTTCCTTCTGGCTGCTGTGGATCAACTCGGCTGTCAACCCTGTCCTGTACCCTCTCTGCCACTCCAGCTTCAGAAGGGCTTTTGTTAAACTCCTTTGTCCCAAGAAGCTGAAGATTCAGCCCCACAATGCCCTTCAGAACTACTGAAAGTGAAGCCAGCCCAGTGTGAGGGTGAGAAAAGCCTTGGTTTACTTCTGCAGGATTGGGACTGCAGCTGGTTTCCTTGGAAGAACCCAGGAGCAGTGGTCTGGGACAGGTGAGGAAAGCAGAAAAGAGCCCACTATTAACTTACTTTAGTTCATCAACAACAAAATCCCACGGCATATAAGGATAAAGAGGTTTATTGACATTAACCACAGGTAGTGAAATCTGTGTCTGCCACTTGCAGGTGCCACAAAAGAGCTCTGCTGCCACCTAGTCAGCCTGAGCAGCACCAGCATTTTGCTCCGATAAACTGAAGACTGAAAAATAAAAGCTAACAAAATATCTGGCTTCAAACTACTGCACTAAACTACAGCTTAGCTGTTTGCAGACCTGATCTTTCCTGTAAATGGGAGTGTTTTTTCCTTACACTTGCTACATGTAGATGATGATACAGAAAGAAAAGAACAAACCTCAGAAGGAAAACAGCTCATTTATCATTTCTGCTACAGCAGCTGCAGCCATAATCTGGATCTCTGTTCCATGGGGTGCCATAGATGTCCCTTCCACACCCCAGGAAGGGACAGATCTCTGCCCTAAGGAGTTTACAGCCAGACTCTGAGGCACTGAGCATCTTGAAGTGCCCTGTTGACATTGCCTGATCCCTCCCTGCTTCAAAAGTGCTCTGATTTCCTTTGGGTCCTGCCACACACTGCCCGGTGCTCCCATGGGAGCACTTCCTTCCTGCCTGGAGCCACACAACAGCAATGGGCCCTGGAAGGCCAAGGAAAGGGTTCCTGTGACTACATGGAAGGTGCCAGCACAGCACCAGCTTCTCCACAGACTCCGCCATGACAACCCAAAGACATTTTCAAATCTCTTCTGCAGGATCTTAAAGATACTCTTCTGGCACTGTGTTAGGGAATGTCAAGCTCAGAGAGAAGCAAATCTTGTGTTGTGTTTTTTATGTTCATTTTTTTAGTGTTCCTTTCAAACCTCTTGAATTCATCAAGTTTCAGAACTCTTGCATTCCTTCTTTTAAAATACCTCACTTCATTGGAGACCTGGGTTGAGCTGATTCAGTCAACATAAACATCAATTCTTTTATTGTTTAATTTTCAAAATTTTTTTTGGAACAGTCAAATAATTGCACAGATAGAGCACCAGGTTCAAGAGACCAGGGCTCTAACCTTGGTCTTACTATGAAATTCTGGACATTTTATCTCTGCTCCCAATCACAGTTGCCCATTTGTTCTGTAACCTCTTCGGGCACAGAGGCAGTAAGACCAAAAAGCAGATTAATTCCACTGCTGGCACTGCTCAGTGATGTAGTAGCACAAATAAGTAATTAGTTGCCATGGCAAATGCTCGTATTTAACAGTATTGCACAGAGAAGCTCAAGATCCTAAGTCTGAAAACTACATTTAAAATAGAAACCCAAATGTTGTAAAGTAGTACCCAAAAGCTTATGATGTTGTGATTGCCAATTACATTTTGCTGTTGCAAGCAAACTGCTTTTTGGCTGCTGCTATGAGTAAAAGAAAATGCCATCCAACTGTATCCCAGTGATATTTGTCAAGTAGATCAGTATTGTCATCTGAAGTCAGGTTTTAAATGATGTCTTGTCTTGTGTATGTGATATTTCAGACTTGTGACATGTTCTGTCAGTCTGTTATATATGGGTTAAAATATACCCTTTGAAGTATGTGTGCTATGAATTGACAGGATGAACTGTTGAGCCTGCTCGTACCTTTCCCTGTGTCTGCTCCCTCCTGAAAACCTCAATAAAGTATTTTTATAAGAAGCTCACAGAATATTTTATGGTGAACAAGGTGTTGTCAGAAATTATCAAATCCAACTGGAAGCAAAACATCTATGGATTTGCCTGAGGAGGCAGATACACGTCACAGAAAAAACAGCTCCTGAAACAGCTGAGTTTCTCTCACCTCTGGTGAGCAGGTTCCTGACAGCCCCCTGAGGCTGTGGTGAGTGCACATCACTCAATTCTCTCCAGCTTCAGGGCTTTTACTGAGCATGTTACATGCAACTGAGATCTGGAGAGGTTACATCAACAATAACTCTTCCTGTAATTTACAAACCCCACTGGTCTGCCTAAAAATGACAAAGTCATAACATGGTGACCAAGGCACCAGTTTCCAGCTGTGCTTCTCTTCAGTCGTTCATCAGGAGAGGTGGAACTTCCAGATCATTCCTTCTGAGAAAAGAAGGTGCCTGTTGTTACACCTTCCTTTCCCAGAGGGAAGAAAAGGACATATTTCCTTGTGAGCCTTTTGCACAGTATTTTCATGGTCTCTGAACTCCATATGGGCAGAATTATCTACACTTGACTGAAAGTTATTTTATTCATTGTTGGATTTTGCAGGGAAGATACTTATATTCCTTCCTGGAATAAGAGCTCTTGCTTTGCCAAATAAAAAAGAAAAATAATTACTTATGCCTGGACCTGAGGTCACACCTGAGCCTGGTTTTCATACTGAAAACCCTGGGAGCTGCTCTGAAGTTCCAGAGTAGCTGATGACTAATTCAAATATGCTTAAAAGAGTATTTGAATTCTGCTGATTTTTAGTGTTCGGAATATAAATGTCTATAAGTATTTGAAAGAGGCAGGGATTGGGAGATTCTAGGCACAATCCAATATGAATTGTAAAAGTGCATAACCACTAGACAAGGTAGGGCTGCTCATCAACCAGCCCAGCAAAACAGCTGTGTATAATTCATTTGCCATACCTGCTAAAATAATGCCTCTTTCCTATTGTCTAGGCATAAGCTAAGCAGGCAGGACCTGTTTTCAACAAGCATGAAAGAAGGCTTGCTGGAATTATGAACATGATTCAAATATTCGGGGAAGCACATAGGCTTCATTTCCACAGCACATCTCCACAGAGGAAAGAAACCCAGCTAATTCCAGAGAGAAGCATCCAATTCATGCACGGAGTGTTAGCAAACAGCATTCACGCAGCTGCAAGTCATGCCCAGGGAGCTTTTTGAATAAGTGACTTCCCACAGGAGCTGTGTGGAGGTGATGCCAGGTCCTCTCTCTTCATCCAAACCTACACTCCATTAACTCGAGGACATAAAGGCCTCCCTAACGAGGTCTGTGGTCTTTTCCTACAGCAGCACCTGCATATCAATAAACCATCAAAAACCATTTTTTTTTTTTCAGCACAGCTACTTTCTTTCTGTCTCTGTAAATGCTTCCTCCCTAATCACCAGTAATGAGAGATCTCTTTACACAGACAGAGGAACTTTGCTCCTGCAGCCTCTCCTCCAGCCCTTCCTCAATTACCATCCCTTATTTGTTCTCTCCAACCTGCAGTTACAGAAATTGCTCCATTGTTCCATAGACATCACTGAAGCTTCATTAGCTCAAGTAGGAGGCTGGAGAAGAAGAGAGAAGAAGAGAGAACGCAAGAAGGAGCTTTTGTTTAAAAACACCTGTCTGGGATAATTAATGAGATTTGCTGGCAGGGAAGGGCTTTGAAATTAGCAAGACGTGATTAGATTTTGATTTGAAAGAATACTAATGGTTTTTCTTCATGTTTCTAAATGACCATTCATTTTCACAGCAGAACTAGGGTGGAAAGACCAGGGGTCAACATCCTTGCCAGAAAGAACTTCAACAAGGTTTCTGTGAGGGAGGATTAATTTTTCATAGCCCCAGCTCCCGAGCAGTGACACCAGCACAACTTTGCAGCACAGATCTGGTCCTAAAAGAGATCTCCTGCA
This sequence comes from Monarcha castaneiventris obscurior, assembly GCA_026261815.1. Taxonomy (NCBI): domain Eukaryota; kingdom Metazoa; phylum Chordata; class Aves; order Passeriformes; family Monarchidae; genus Monarcha; species Monarcha castaneiventris. The sequence goes on from JAMPIT010000481.1 coordinate 1,685,860, forward strand.
CTCTACAGAACTTGTTCTGGAAATAGATGGGGCACAATAAGGAGTGTTATTACCCTTACTTCTGATGTGAGAATTGCAGACAAGAATAAAAACTCTTTGCAAGCTGCTCTGGATGAGTGCCACAAAAGAGAAAAGCTCTCTCAATTTCTGACACCACAAAGCCAACCTTTCATGCAAGATTGCACAGATGTTCCTGTGGACAGTAGGGAACTCGCAGCACTTCTCTGTTCCCTTAACCTTTAAGTCTCCTCCTTTCCTCCTTAAAACAATTTTCTGTCACTATAGTTGCATTTGCAAGATTAAGGAATTAGGGGGGGTTTAGAAAAGCAATTAGGAATTCTGCAGACGGAAGGTCTTACCTATAACCATGTACCACCATTTTATTGAGATATAAAAAACTATCATTGGCACTTACTTCAACAAACCCACCACCACCTGAGGGAGGAAGACTTGTACACACCTCAAAGGCAAAAACCCCAGCTCTGTCCTTATACCTCTTGTTGCAAGCTCAGGAATGCTGATGACTCGTTCAATCAGCACCATTTTTGTTGCTTAAGTCCAGGATGCATGATCATTACTTATTATTTACAAGCCCCCCCCCCCCCCGACTTTTACTCCATAATTTGCAAGCTGCTTGCACAGTCTGGGTGCAAAAGGGAGCTAATACTTAACCCAAGTACCAAACATCACAGGTAGAGCTGTGTGCACATCTGTGGGGGAAGAACAAGACTATTTTTCCTATTTTAAAAAGCTACAACCTGATATTTTTTGAAATTACTTAAAGGCACTGAGCAAGACCTTTGGTTGTGTTGCAAAGGCTTCATGACAAAACTGGAGTTTTTAAAAGCAGACAGGACCCATAACTTAAACATCAGTTCTTTCAAGCACGAAAATGTGTCAGTGATGTGACATTGACTTTGGAATTTTTTCTGTCACAATATCCTAGGATTTAACAGCACAATTAACACGGAAGGAAAACTGATTGAAAAGTAGTTAATCTCATTCAAGATCTCTCTGAGCATTCACAAACAGCCAGCTCTCTGCTAGGAGGGCAACAACAGTTCCAGCAAATATTTTAGCTGTTGACTAACAGCTCACACACAGCTTTAGTCTTTAGAAGCTATTTACTGAAGAACAAACAATAATGAGGGTTGCATATAACCCCTTGAACACGAGACTGCAAGTACACCCTGAAGTGTCCATGAATTGAAGACAGATTGACAAAGCAGAACAATCACCCTCCATTATGAAAATAATTCATACTTTATACTCCAAAAAGCACAAATTTAATAGCCCATAGTGGTTAAAACACCATTCAATGTCTCTGATACAGCTTGTATTCAAAATATACAGGGATAAAAAAATATGTGTAGTACTTTTATGAAGTCTGTGGTCAGTGCTCTGGGAATGAGGCTGTTAGCCAAGAGCTTTCATGAAACGAACATTGCTGCCCTTAAAATTCTTAATCAAAATGAAGGTTGCAGAAGACTTTCTGGAACTGTATAGGCAGAGGAATGCTGACACACAGCTAATTCCAGCGTAAGGAGAAGGCTGAAGTCAAATATGATGTCTGTCACTGGAAGAATACAGCACCAGGGCAATATAAAACTTCAGCAGAGGACAAAAACGCCCAACACATCCTTCCTGAAGCAGTCACTGGGAAGATCTCATGCAAACAGAAGCCTGTAGAACAGTTCATCTTTATTTCAGAAAAAGCTGAAACCCCTTAGAAATTCCCCATCACAAGTCCCACACGCTCCTGTCCTCTGCTACGAAGTGACAATCTCAAAAATGAGATAATCCCATAGAACACGGGGATTATACTGATTTCCCTTGAAAAAGCCCAGAAATTCAAACTTCCTTCACTCACCTCTTGAGAGATGCTCCAGCAGTACCGAACAAACAACTGAAAGCTGGGAAAATTGGCTATTTAAGGTCATTATGATTGACTCATCTTAATAACCATGTTTTCACCTCAGCAGTTATTTCACTGAGAGCCATCACTAAGCACCACTTTAGAAAAGTGCCTTCCAGTCACCATTTGTAAATAGGAAATATTTGTAATCAATATTAATCACTCCCCACTGTGGCATAACAAGTTATCAAATCAGAAATGCCTCCTCCACAACGAAAGAACACAGAACAGAAATTTTAGTCGGCCTAAATGCCACTTTAACAGCAGACTCTGAAGAGGTATTTGTGTGCTGACAGAATCTACCAAATTGCCTTTGAAAAGCCAGATATATTAACTGAAAGACCAGAACAAGCATAACATTTTCTGAGAAAATCTGAACATGTTCCTTCTTTATTCAATCACATTTGTGACCCTCTGCAATAATTTTCTCCATTAGTGTACAAGCACTCAGGCTTTCCTGGCATGAAAGAGGGAATATAGCTATTTTTCAGCTTAAATATTCACTAAAAGCAAATCTTCTACTCTGCACCCATTCATCAAGTGCCCTAGTTAGCTAAATGTGATAACAGTTTCATTTCAGGCTAAATACATTAGGAAAATAACTTCTGTAGCACTAATTTAATTTAGTCTTAACATACAATTCTTGAACTGTCTAAGCTTCATAAGCCACTTCAAGCCATTGAATAACAATTACAAAAACCACTATCTTTAGAACATTTAATTAGTGATAATTACATCAATTAGTAGCACCAGTTAGTAAATTGTACATGTTTCACATGGCAATTGTTGTTATCCATCTAAAGATTAATTTTTATTTACTTTGAAAGGAATTCTGAATGCCTTAAAAAATAAACAGGAGATGTGTGAGGGAGCTCTTGTAAAGCTCCTAAACACTGCCATGGACTGCAGTTCCATGAAGAGGGTAAAGTGGATACTGGAGGATTATTTTCCAAATTCCAGGTCATCTCTCTTGCCACAGAATTTCTATGTGACTCTGCAAGTTGCTAGGGTCCAAATCCAGACAGATCTTTTAATTCAAAATGTTTAAAGTTCAGTGGGTTGCCGGCTTTTCCAAGCCTGGCTAAGTTGGACCTCAGCCTTCCGTGACTCAGTTTCTACCACTGAAAGAAGATTTAAAAAATCACTCAGAAACATAAGGTACTGTAATTTGAAAAAAAAAAAAAAATACTTAAACCCATGAAATTTTCATCCATCAAAACCATTTTCCTAATGGCCATAAATTAATTAATGAAGCTAGAAAATGTTGGTTGATTTAGAAACAGAGATGTGTTAGCTTACCGAAATAAAATACATTTTTTCTGCCTAGAGATACAAGGGGCACAAGCACAGCTAATGGGGCACCCAACCCATTGCAAAGAGGGGCAAGCTTCAAACCCACAGCTCCTGGCACTGGAGTTATTTAATGTCATCAGATTTGGGGTTTTTTAGACAGAGCTCAGCATCCCGGTAATTGCTGTTTTGCACCACTGCTTTAAACTTCCATTACATGTCTGCTGGGGGGGTGGGTAAGTGCAGAGATGAAACATTTTCGAAAGCAATGCAGTAAGAAAATATTGATTTAATACAGTGACCTTTTACCAGGTTACTTTTTAAATGTGATAAATGTGAGTCCTGTCTGGACAGAGCACTCTAGCTGCCCGAACTCATCTTCCTGATTTATAAGAGAGGAAAACAACAGGAAATGAATAGCCACAAACCAGTATGATTTAATGAACAAGATAATCAAAATATGGATACCTCATCCGTAATATCACAGGTGTCTTCTTGACAACCAGTGTTTTAGCAATTATATTGTCTCATGCAAATATTTTTCTCCATGAGCATTTTCCACTTTTAGTGGAAGATTAATTTATCTGGATTTAGAGAGTGAATAGTAACTTCTGTGAATAGCTGATTAGTGTGTGTACAAAGGAAGCACTGGGTGGGGATTCCCAAGTCTTTGGGAAACAACGATGTTCCAGACTCAAGGGTAATTAAGCACCGAGGACCCAAATGTCAAGATTCAAATGAGAAATCTTTAAACCATGACAAAGCTTTTCCATATGCAAAAATTGATCCCAAACCATCAGATGCTTTCTAAAATATTGACTGTTACCTGCACATTTATTGCCTATCGATTTCTCCAGTTGCAAAGACAAAAAGGCCCCAAGTAGCATTTGAATAACAAAAGATAATTTGTTCAGCAGTTCATTTTCAGCTTTTCAATTGGTCTTAATAAGTCTGGATCTAAAATGCATTTCTAAACTTGCATCTTAGAAGATGGTTGTGTCTGTATGAAACATTTTCAGTGTATTTGAATAAGCACAAGGCTCTTCATGTTTTGTGTCATGTTGTACTCACCCATCACGACATAAAGTAACAGCATTTGGGTTTGCTGCAGTGCTGCAGTGCTGCAGCCAGGTTAAAAGCCTACCAAACTGAGCCCAGGTCACCACTGCATTATGCCACCCACTCCAATTAAATTAATTTAATGTTACCAAAATAAAACTGATTGTAACAAAGTAACTAGCCACAGCCATTACTTCTGACTGAAATGGAACATGCAGACATGAGTGAGTTATTAAACCATAATTACATCGATTTGTAGTACGGTTGGTCTTTTGTTCTCTTTCATCAGTCGGGAAATGTGTACATAATACACAAATAGATGTCCCCACCTTGGTGGCATAACAATATAGCAATATGCAAAGAACAGAGCTGAGCAAGGAATGCACGCCTCGAGGAGTCAAAGCTGTATTTTATATATACAAGGGCAGAGAAAAAAACCCCAAACCCTGTGGATGACAAATCAGATGCCGTTAAGTCCTCCTTGGACAATTCTATTTCAATCAGAAAAGAGGAGATGAAAAATTACTCTCAGTGGGGAAACGAAGGACAAACACAATCTCAACATTAAAACAAGGTTGATGAAAATCTCCCTGCCTTTGTCCTCCTACCAACTAGGTTTTATGACTCAGAAAAATGGGCACATACCACATGATAAATTTCAGAACTGCTTAGAGAAAAATCAAGAGTGCAGCCTGAAGAGAGCTTTGTTCCGTTATCAAGAGTTGCAAAATCATCTCTTATCATTATTGGCATGCAAATGTGACCTCCCCTCCAAATAATAATACTCCCCTCCAAGTAATAACTGCAGTCTTTCCAGACCTCTACAGCGCAGCCACATTTAAACTCTATTTAAAAAAATAGAAAAATTGTTGCTGGGGGATGGCACTAGAAACTGCAGCATGGAAGACAAGCAGAAAACAGAGCTGTTCTTCAAAGGCCAGGCACACATCAACATTGGGATGAAGTTTAGCTGTGTCAGGATGGGGTTTTAATTCACACCAAAGCCCTTTCCACAACGGTGCACTCACAATGCAGATGTCAGCCAGTATCCCATGGAAGACAGGACAGAAAAGCAGTTGGATGGTGGTTCTGTATCCAGCACAAACTATGACAGGATCCCACTCTACCAGCATGAACATCTCTGGTTCACAGCCTCTCCTGCCATTCTTTAATTTGGATTAATATTTCAAAACAGGTAATGAGTTGTTAAGCATGGTCAAGAGTACTTATGCACTTACCACAAATCTACTGAATACCAGAAATCACTATGAAGACTCCTAGCAAGTACAGACAATAATGGAAGATCTTTCCCTAAAGTAAAAAAAATACTAGGTAATTCAAAAAAGTGCTTTAGGAAACCATAAGTAAAGCAGATTGCAAAATATCTCATGCTTAAACACCTTGATTGAATGCTTTAATTAATGTACTGCAATGAGTCCTCAGTATCCACATGCTTAAAATTGTGGTCCTTTCTAATGCTTGTTTTTACATTCCCACTTGATTTTCTTTCTTTGTGCAACTGATACCACTTACATTTTCCAAGGACTTACAAAGGGGAAGAGGACTGCAAATAAATACAAAACCCCTACAATTAGCACTGAAATAATGTTGTAATCATGTACTAAAAAAATGCATTAAAGAGTACCAGAACAGTAAAGTGCTAAACAAAATTATGGCTCAAGCCTCTCCAGGAAATAGAGAATTGACTGGGCTTCAATTCACATTGAATTCCCATGGCTTATTGTCAGAATAAGAAAAAAAATCTACCATCTTTTTCTTCTTGCTGGCTGAAAAGACAAGGCCAGCGTTACGGGCTCAGCAGAGGAAAGCAAAAGAAAGTTAATCCACCAAAACCTAAACAAAAACAAGCCCTCCCACCCCAACCCCAGTGAAAAAAGTGTAAAGAAATCCTCTAGCACACAACTCTTCCCCAAAACAATTCACCGTTAAACTGATTCTTTTTTTCCCTCTCTGTTTTTAGAGGCATTTCCTTTGTAAATCCTTTATTTTCAACAGAACCAGAGATTGCCCCTCAGCCCTGTGCCTCCTGTGGAGTGGGATCCAAGAGATCTTTGTGCTAACTCTGAAGGAGCACCCCGGAGAAATGTGAACCAAGTGATTAAAGACTTCGGGAAGTTGAAGTTTCTACGGAGAGCTGTTCCAGCAGAAAAGCTGGAGCTATTTGGCACTCTTCAGATGAGGAGTAGCTGATGCTGCAAAGCCTCTTTGAAGCCTGTTAAGAACACAGCTTTAGGAACTTGGTGCTGCCACCTAAGAACAAAGCACCCAACTTCAGAATCAACAGCACATTCCGGGGAGGTGTCAGGAAACCCGCGGTGCCTTTCTCACCCCAGTAAACAACACTGCTCCCCCTGCAAGAGCTGAGCTTACCTGAACACTAAAGGAAGGGTGGGAGCTGCTCTCAGTACTGAGGCTTCTGGAACAGCCTCTGGCACTCTCGAACGCAGCCACAGAAAGCACAAAGCACCTGTGGGTATTAAATAATCTGCTAAGAAGCTGCACCAGCTTTGGTGCTCAGGCAACCTTCCCCTGGTTTTATTAAATGTGGCTGGAAGGCATGCAGCAATAGAAGGAAGAACAGCAGTGAAGCCTAAAAATGCTGCACAAAACCAAACAGAAAGAACTGAGTATTAACTTCTACTTAATTCAACTCAGTAAATCCCAGGGATGAAGCAAAACATGAGACTTTAGGAGATAATATTAGTTCTGATTTTTTCCTGATCCCATTTTTACCAGTATCACTGCTTAGAATGCACAGATTACTTCCCACACCTGATCACGAATAGAAATATTCAGAATGTGAATTTAGGAGAGGTAACTATTTGGTTAGCCATAATTTATTAAACAATTCAGGCTTTCAAGTTGACCTGTACTTTTTCAGAATTAAAAACCTGCTTTTAAGGATGTTCCATGCAGAAGCATTAGACTACCAGGGATGAAATCAAAAATGTGCAGTGAAAGAAGCAGAGAGAATTATCACCTTCACTGTGGTGCATTAGAAAAAGTGGTTAGAGGCTACAGCTGAGTGTTTTTTCATAACCACTCAGTAATTTCCTCTATTTCTGACAGTGTTTGTGTCTCAGCATCCCACAAGCCTGTTCAGGTCCCTTATGAAAAAGCTTAATAATACATTTTGATGAATTTCGACTTTCCATTATTAAGATAATAATCTTTTACACAATATATAACCAGAGCATACAGAAGCAGTTCTTCTTTCAGTATGAGGAGAGGGCAAAGACCACTGTTCTAAATTAAGATGCCTGAATTCCTAAAGAATAAAGTTTAAGAACACAGTTCTTTAAATGATGTAGTTAAAAATAAAAGGGGGTGGGGGGGTGTGGAGGGATGACAAAGAACTGTATTTTTCTTTTATTGGAAGTATCTAAGCCTAGGATTTCTCAGAACATTGCCTGAGATTCCTAAATGGGAGAACTCAGATGTGACTCTCAAATGGCTGGCTCCTGGCCAGTTCATTCAGCTACTTAATTGCTGCCAGCATTTAAAGATAGTTTAATATGAGGAAATAATTTCAGTCATGAATTGTAGTTCTTTCATGCTCCTCCTCCCTAAAATTACTGAGGACCTGTGCCCCCTCTGAGGAAAAAAAACCCACACCACACCATGACAGAGCAGAGGAAAAGTTTAAGACATGATTGAAATTGGTCATCATATAGAAACAGATAAACATGGGACCACTTTTTTTTATTTTAGAATTTTTAATTTGTGAAAATTGAGAAAGTCACTTCGCTACAATTCATAAAACAATACAGCATCTCCTGCAGATCCTGCATTTCAGTCATTTGTACTAGACAGCATTCTCTTCATTCCATAGTATGCCAAACAAGAGCCAGGTTTCCAGTTCAACATCCACCACGATTACAATTTTCAAGCTTGGTTGTAAAACTTCAGAGATACCTTAAAAGTGAACAAACAAACAGAACAATCTTTCCAAAGCAGCAGTCCAGAACAAATCCCCACGCTCTGCCCTTCCATTTTAACAACGAAAACAACCCACAAGAAGCCCAAACCAGAGATGCAGTTGAATCAAACTGCTATTTTAATTTTGTTCTCCTTCCAGCACAGTTCACAGCAGTTGTGGCTCCTACCACTTGACTGGGCTTTGTCCCCGTGACTGTTCTGCCTTCACATAAGTGTCATACAGCTCTCTGAGATGCAACAGCAGCTCCTCCAGGTTGTCTCCTGTCAGCGCAGACAACGCAATGACCCTCTCAGCTACCTGCTCCCTAAGGAGTGGCAGATTGATCCTGGACTGAGCAAGGTCAATCTTATTCCCAATCACAACACAGGGCCTCTCAGACAAGCCTTTTTCATACGCTTCCAGTTCACATTTCAAGTCCTGCAGCTGAACCCACGGCCGAGGCACAGAGAGATCCAGCACGTACAAGAGGAAGCGGCAGCGCTCAATGTGCTTTAGGAAGGCCACCCCCAGCCCACGGTTCTGATGAGCACCTTTGATGAGGCCAGGAATGTCAGCAACTACAACAGAAATTTCACAGTGAATCCAACAGATCCAACTAAAAAAAAAAACCAAAGAAACAAATCCCCCCAGTCTTTTACTGGCCAGTGTGAGTACTTTTAGAATTACATCTCAGTGCATCAATAGTAAAGTACAACTCACGCTAAGTTTGCTGCAATTATCTTTTAAACCACCTCACTTTACATTACTCCAGTGCAGACAGAAAACAGATTGCCAGTTTGGTTCTAAAGGTGCCTATAGCTGAACATGAAATGGGCTTTCAGTAGAGTTTTGTTTGAAGCTCTTTAGAACTAGCAAGAAGTCTACAGAACTCCTGAACCTATTTCTGCAGCATTTTAAAGCATTACCCATGAATTGCTATCAAGGTAGACACAACAAACTCCAAATTCTTACCTGCCACTTGTTCATAGTCTTGATAATGGACAATGCCAACATGGGGGTTTAGGGTTGTGAATGGGTAGGCAGCCACAGCTGGCTTTGCACGGGAGAGAGCTCTCAAAAGTGAGGATTTGCCAGCGTTGGGAAAGCCCACCTGGAATACAAACACCCAAATTTCTCAATTTTTAAACGAATCTGAAAAATTCTGCCAGGCCAGACAGTTATTCTGCAGTTGTTGGACTACATCAAGAACATCTTGCAGCAAAACGTAACTTTCACAGCTTTGACAGCTGGTGTTAGAATATTTCCATACTAAAATACAAAAATAGCTTAAGCTCAAACTTGACTCAGCATTTTTCATTTCAGAGGATGATAAACCTGCCTCTAACAAAGTCAAATGTTTAATATCTGTAAAAAGAGAAATACAGGGATGAAACTGTCATGGTTTGATGATTTGAACTTTATCATTTAGAAAAAAACCCCAAAAACCAAGAAAAAAAAACAGTTTAGAAGAATTCTCTATGCTGTACTGTTCATCTGCAGAACCAGCAGACAAAGCTGCTGTACATCATCAGCAATCACTGATGAATCTTGGTTTTTTTATGCATAGTGTGGATTTTAGCAGAAGTAGGACAACGCCAAGTAGCAAGAGAGTGACAGCTCTGTGAATTACTTTGGACATCCTTCCACCAAGTAACAGCAAAAAAGCATCAGGCTGCATCTCTAAACAAGCAAGCCGGAGGCTAAGAAAATGTTATCACACATTATTCCTTCAGTCATCTTCCAACGATATGGAAGCTGAAGCAACAGAAACTCACCAATCCTGCATGAGCTGTTGTCTTGAGCTCCAGCTGAAGGACTCTCTCCTGACCTGGCTCTCCTGGAGTAAAAAACTTTGGAGCGCGGTTTTCATTGGAGAGAAAGAAGCGATTCCCTTTCCCTCCAGCTCCTCCATAAGCTGCAATGTACTCTTCTCCATGCTGAGTGAGGTCAGCCACAACTTTGCCATCCTCCTTCACCAAAGTACCTACAGGGACCTCAAAGTGAAGAGGTGCAAGCATTACACTCAAGCTCAAAGCCTGCAGCAGATCCTCCACCAGCCAATTTCAGATTTGCTGAAAACCACTCCTGTATATTCTCAAGGTGAGGAACCCAGAAAGAGAACTGTATTTCATGAAGCTCACTTTTTGAACTCAAACAACACTGTCAGACATTTACCCTTCATTACACATGAGATTTGCTCACAATAAGGTTCTCCAGGGTGAAAATGAGCCATGTACCAAGCTGTCACGCAGCAGGAAGCATTCACTGACTTACTTTAACATACATGTGTGCACCATTAGCTCCATAACAGTTTTTGCTTCCTCCTCTCTCTCCGTGGAAGCCCTGATAGAAGGGGAACACCGAGGAAAGTGATTTCATTTGCTGGTCAGCTGTAAAGCAAAATACACACATTTTCAACACATTGCTTTAGCAAAACAGGCACAGAAGAGCAACATTTTGACTGTTCTTTCCCTTTTTGAATATTGCATGAGTGCACATCCTATTTACTGTCTCAACAATAACATATCAGGGAAGACTAATATTAATCTATTTAACTGCCTTTACTTAGCTGCTTAGGTTTATTAACCATGCAGTTTATAATAAAGTGGTCATTCCAAATCAAAATTAATTTGCTAGATTAGATTTTGCAGCAGGGTGGTGGTAGAAGCAGCTTTATTTGTTGTAAGAGGAAAATTCAATCAGATCCCAGCCTTAACATAACACAGTCAGGCACCAGGCACTAAAATATCTGCAAAATACCTTGATTTTCAGAATTCTTTCTTGGGCTGTCAGTGTCATTTATGTCCCCCTTACCAGCACAGGACAAAGCTTAAAAAGCAAAGGCATCTCACACAGAAATAACCATTTTAACCTTTTTGGCATTTACCATTTCTATCCATGGGGGGCTGTTTTTACTGGGGTGGGGTGTTAAGCAATAAGACAACAACATGAAACAGAACAGATTTGGTGGGGTTTACCTTTCAAAATTACATGACCCCCATCACCTCCATTTCCACCATCAGGACCTCCAAATACTTTTCTGGGCTCGCTGTAGAAGGAATGGCCTCCTCCTCCTCCTTGCCCTCCAACCACGCGCACCTTCCGCTGATCCACGAAATAACGTGTCTGCAACAAGGGTGGGGGTTGTAGCCTTAAAGAACAATTTATCAGACTCATCTTCCAAGAAGTTTTAGTTAATAGGCAGACCTGCTACTTTTAGCATGATAAATTCCATTCAACTGTAAAAAAAAAAAGAAATCAGAGCTCTGCTGCCATTCACAGATCAACTAAATGGAGTGTACTGAGTGTAATAATAAAGAAAAACAGATCTCATCTTTCAAGGATTTTTAAGAACTTCTTCAAAAGCATATGCCTAAGGCTACGTTGATGTAACTTTATCTATCTCCAGAAAAGAGGCTGAAATTCCCAAGGGAAAATACTACAGAAGTGCATTCATTTACAGGCGGAATTGTTTACACAGAGGGATGAAAATAGAAAGCATGACTGTGATCACGGTAACTTTCAAATCCTGTCAGTTACTAAGGGACTTCATAAAGAGAATGGGCTTTAAGGGTCACTTTAAGTAAACTGCACAAATAGTACGTGAGGGAGAAAAAGTCTCATTAGAGTTATGATTCCAAAGATAAGCAACTGAAAAAAAAAACCCCTCGCAACTGAACTTTTGGTAATCAGATTTATACTACACTAAAAAGCCTCTTTTAGAAAGTATTTGGCACCACCACATGGTGAGACAGCAAACTATGGCTTTTAATGGGAAGTGATTTACAGATCATTAGAAAATAAGATTTTTCGGAGACGTGTAAATATAAAAATAAGATGAAGAATAAATTCTAGGACCCTGCAGTTTCTCGGACAAATAGTGATGCTTGTTTGGCAGTTGGCTACACCGCAAGACTAAAAAAGCAGTGAGAAACAAAGCAGCATTTTAGATTTAAAGCTAAAATACCGTTTTACAGCTTTAGCTTTAAAAATACTTTTTGCTTTCTCGACTTATGAATGCTTCAATCCCAAAGAGGCCACAGGGAACGTGAGCGCTACTATGATCACTGTCAAACAGAGAACATCGCGGGGCAGACTCAATTCCTCGCTATTCTGAAAGTTAACTATATTCTAGTCAGTATCTCCTCACTCCAGAAGCGCCAGCGGCGGGAGCTGTGTCCGAGGCACCCCGAACTCGCACGGAACCCAGCACTTACCAGCTGCCGCTCCGAAATGGCTCTTTTTTGCCGCAGCCGCCTGTCCTTGGCGCACCTGGCGCAGGTGGTGGAGAAAGCGGGCGGGCTGAGCAGGAGCAGGAGCGGCCTCCAGGGACTGCGGCCGCTGCCCCAGGCCCCGCAGCGCCTCAGGGCGGCCCCGGCAGCGACCGGGAACCCCAGCCCGGCCCCGCACAGCCCCGCCATGCCGGGAACAGCCACAGGCCCGCCCCGGCCTCCCGGGCGCAGCCGCTGCGGCGAAGCCGCGCCCCCGGCAGCCGCGCCCGCCTGCCCTGAGCCCCGCCTGAGCCCCGGCTCAGCCCCTCCTCAGCCCCGGCTCAGCCCCGCCTCAGCCCCTCCTCAGCCCCGCCTCAGCCCCGCCTCAGCCCCGCCTGAGCCCCGCCTCAGCCCCGCCTCAGCCCCGCCTCAGCCCCGCCTCAGCCGGCTCCGGCCTGGGTGTGCCGGGAGCGGCGCTGGTCAGCGCTGAGGCGGTCGGTGAATCGCACAGTCCGGAGTGGTTTGAGTTGGAAGGGGCCTTAAAGATCATCTCGTTCCACCCCCTGCCTCTTCCACTCTCCCAGGTTGCTGCAAGCCCCGTCCAGCCTGGCCTTGAGCACTTCCAGGCGTGCGGTAGCCACAGTTTCTCTTGGGCAACCTGTGCCAGAGCCTCACCGCCCTGCAGAGAGCATCCTCCTAGTACCCCATCTATCACAGAATCACAGAATCACAGAATCACCAGGTTGGAAGAGGCTTTCAAGATCATCGAGTCCAACCCATGTCCAAACACCTCAACTAAACTAAACTATGGCACCGAGTGCCACATCCAATCTCCTTTTAAACACGTCCAGGGATGGTGATTCCACCACCTCCCCGGGTAAACCATTCCAATATTTTATCACTCTTCCTGTAAAAAAGTTTCTCCTAATATCCAACCTGTATTTTCCTTGGCGCAACTTAAGACTGTGTCCTCTTGTTCTGTCAGTTGTTGCCTGGAAAAAGAGACCAGCTCCCACCTCACTACAGCCACCTTTCAAGAAGTTGTAGAAATCTAACCCTGCCCTCTGCCAGTTTGAAGTCATTCCTCTTTTCCAGACACTCCAAGCCCGTGTAAATAGTCTCTAACTTTCTTGCAGCTCCCTTCAGGCACCAGAAGGCCACAGTCAAGGCACCCCAAAGCCTTCTCTTCTCCAGGCTGAACAATCCCAACTCGCCCAGCCTTTCCTCATAGCAGAGCTGCTCCATCCCTCCCATCTACTTGGTGGCCTCCTTTGGACTATCTCCAGCAGCTCCAAGCCCCGAGGGGCAGAATTCCCCCTCCCCTGCTGCCCACGCCAGGGGATCAGCCCAGCACTCGGGGGATTTCTGAGCTGGGGCATGAAACCAGCACCCCCAAGTAAAAGGTAACCTGTGGTATCCGTTCCATCTGCCACAAGAAAAGTACCACCAACTCCACTTTCAGATAATATTTAAACTAAACAATTTTCAAGCATTCTGTATTACAAAACAGAAAATGATACAATTCATGGAAGAAGTCAAAATGCTGGCATCACTTTGTTTCCACATTAATACATAAAAATGGACGACACATTAAATAAACATTTTGTTATTAACAGTTAGAAATATTAACACCAAAAATCATGTATAAATTAGGAAATAAATGTACAAACTATTTCCAAAGTGCTCTTTCAAATACATTATATACACAACATTCACGAAGTTCTTAATGTAAGACATTTCAGATTGATGTAATGTTGCTGTTTCGGTTTAAGTGTTGTTCATATTCTCTCAAAAGCATTTCAGCACTTTCAAAAACCACATAAAAGGCATATTTCCAAACTGGCAAAGAGCAATATTGCATTCTTCTGGCTACCTGGAATATTAATTATTCTAAAGAAAACAATCTTACTTCCTTTCTGTTCCTTGCTATTTGAGAGTACTTATTTGTATGAAAACACCAGCAGGAAAGATGAGAGAAATGAGGTCTGACTAAAAAAATGTCTTGTATTTCACCAGTAGTTGAAATTATTAACATAGGAAGGGCAGTGCTTGGACAACATTTAATAGTAAACTCTCTAGTTGTCCAGTTAAAGATTTTCTTCTACAGGAAAAAAAAAAGTAATGAATTGAGAGATGTTGTATTTTCCTTGTGGCCTTGGTTTTTCAAAATATAAAATACTCAAAATCCCATAAATAACACCAGTTCAGACAAAGAAAAGGAGAAAAATCCTACAGAGTGTATTTTCTTTAAATTGCAAATTTGCAGTTTATCTCATATTAAAAAATGTTTGTGGGCTATAGTCACCCCAGCTTTTTGCTTCAGAGAAATTTGGACACAGTATTTTGTTCAACATTTATATAAGCACTTTAAAAGTGGGTTTTTTTCACCCTCCAAGACTTTATAGGAACATATAAAACTGAATAGAAGCGACTTACATTGTTCATACTGATTTTTACATACCACTAGTTTTTCTCTCTAAATTCTCCCTCTCTAGGTATTCTCTCACTGGTTGACCCCATTAATAGCTCCCCTCTCTATATGCATAATAGTGTCTCACAATTAAAGCTGAATTTAGTTGCTTGTCTGCAATAAAGATGTATTTTTTTTTCTTTTACCTCTGAACTATTTCTGTCGAGCTACGAGAGGAAAATAAAAGTGATGATGAGCTGTAAGAACAACAGACCAACAAATTCGACAATATTTATGGTTATAATGCTTGCTGGGAAATCTAAGCAAGGGCAGTGCAAGAATCAGAATAAAGAGGGATGCCAGCCACCTGCTTGCAAAATTTGGCATGAAAATTTATATGCAAGTTATAAAATTTGTAGTAGGATATTCAAGATGGGACTTCTGCCAGATGTTTTTCTCAGCTAAGCACGATATGAAGCAATATTGACATCGAGCAGGCTGACACTGCAGACCTCAGAGCTCCCTTCTGTTTTTCTTTCCACGACAGAAATACCTTTGTTTACATGGGCATATAAAAGGTGCCTCTAGTTATTAACATTTCTATGATCAGAAGTTTGGTTACTCTTTCTGTACCTTTCACAACAGAAATGTGGACTTATGCAGATTATTGAATTATAAGATTTGGGTAGGTAGGTATTACAGAAGTTGCAGTTATTTTTTGTCATATAGCATAGAACTGTCTTTTTATAAGGAATGTATCCATCCCCTTGTTCTGTAGAAGTAAAGAGCCATGGATTTTGGAGGCTGGCAGGTAAACTTCAATGCATTCAGTTAAAAAAAGGTCAATAACTTACCGCAGGGAACTTCCCTGGACTGAGGTGTGACTGATGGGCTTTGCATTGAGCCAGACTGCAGAAGAACCTGGCTGTTTTCCAGAACAGGGCACAGCTGTGATCTAATGATCCTAAAGCTATTCAGAAACATCAAGAATGGGACAAGAGGGGGTAAATGGAAAACTTCTGCGTTGTATCAACATACAGTACTATACACAGCACCAAATATCAAACCATTAAAGCATTGTCTTGTTACCAGTAGTGCACTGCTTCATATCCAGCATGAAATGAACACTGTTCACATACAGACGCTGCTTTGTGCTAAGGGGTAACCAACATATTACAATTAATCAAAACTGCCTGTACATCCAGTTCAAAAGATGGAGATACTATTGAAAGGAATCTGACACAGCACTGTATTCTTTTATTGCTGGTAATTTCCATATTGTCCCTGTAAAGAAAAAAAGAAAGAAATAGCAATGTTGAAGGATAATATATTGGAAGTTTACAGTGAGTTGGGCAATTTCTTTTGGTTTGTGAATTCTACAAGATCCACCGAAGTATCACCCATATACCTGCACCAAATTATCAGACAGATCTGTATACAGAGCAAACAGCCAGATCTGCCCTTTCAGAGCAGAGATTCAGGCAATTTACCTGCTCATAGCCATAAGGCCTCTGTTGCTGAGCGGATGGGCCTGTCTGGGAAGCTCTGTAACTTCCATATTGCTGCCCCTGTCCCTGTTGGTAGCTGGAATACTGTGAAGAGGCTCCTTGTGCAGGACCTGAAAAGACAGTAAAATCCATTACAGGCAGTAAAATCCATTACAGGCTTCATTTGCTGAGGGAGTTCTTGGGTTTAACACAATCTAAAACATGATGCTAACAAAGTAAACTCTGTGAGTAAGAACTGTGAGTAAATTCTGCTCAGATCTCCCCTCTAGGTTTACACTAGGAGGTGTTAATGCTAATAATGACGTAGTTGCAGCAGCGTAAACTTCAGTTAAGGTTTTAAACTGATCAAAAAATGTCATAATACTTCTAAGTGAAGGCTCTCCGAAATCTGTATTGGCACAGCTGTTATGATCTCTATGCAAACTACCTGGCCTTTATTTTAGTAACAACTGCAGGTTTAAATTCCTATCTAATCTGGCCATAAGCGACAGAGGAGTGATTCTCTGGACTGTTGTTCTTTTTCACATCAGTTCAGAAGAACTAGCTGTGTAGGAGGCCTGGGAACCCAAGCAGTGACCTCCTGATGACATTTAACACAAAGTCAACATGAAGCAAACGTGTATTTTCTAACTTCTATCAGAAGAGAGAGGGATTCAGGATGGAATGCAGTGCTATACTAATGTATGTTACTGCTCAGAATCCCTTTACTAGATCTTTGGCTAATTTTGGTACACTGTTAATCCAAGGTTATTCAAGGAAATAGTTACAGCCCATTTTAGCTTGGGAATGGAGGCAACAGGATGAAACACTGCAAATACTTGACCAGCCACTGGCAGTTTTCTTACCATATCCTTGCTGTTGTCCTGGGTAACTCTGTTGATTTGGGTATTGCTGCTGGGAATATGTTTGCTGTTGTGCAGCTCCCTGTTGGTATCCTGCCTGCTGCTGGCTGTACTGAGAATTTCCTGGAGAGGGAAACATTGGAATTTTTTGGTTATAGGTGAGGCAAGTATTTCACTGCACATGTGGATCATAAGGAAAACAAAGGTGTAAGGAGCCTTGGTCTGCAACTCATACACAAACACTTTTCTTACAAAGAGATGATTGGATTTTGCCAAGCAAGATGTTAATTTCTCCAGTAATTTTTAGTTCCTTTGAATAGGAGTGTTACTTATTTATACAAATCACTAAACAAACAAACAAACAAACAAACAAACTGTTCCCCAAAGGATTTTTTATTTACCCCAGAAGTGCTTCAGAACAAAAAGTCGCAAAGATAAGGGTGCCTGGGTAAACAGCTGCTTTCTCAAGAAGCCCTCTCTTTGTATTTTCTTCTAGATAATGATGTTTATTCATATAACTCAGAAAGACCACTTATCTAGTTGTTACTGGTATTTTTTTTCAAATACCTATGTGGAAATTCCATTTGCTGTATCCTGAAACAACAGAATGGACAGAGGCTCTGTAGGTGACATCGCTTCTCCTAAATGCCACCTTGCTGCATCATAATGAAGTTAATATTTCCAGTTAATTTAGAGTTCAGATATCTTAATAATATATCAAATTTACTGGTAAGATGTTGCTGTATTTTCCCACCTCCTTCATAGTAGTGTTGTGTAGAGTCGTCAAACGACCGGTCATAGCTCTGTTCAGTATAGGATGACTGCTGATAGGCATAATCACCATGTCCTGCAAGGAGGCACAAAGATTTGTCAGTTACATTCTTAATGGAACCACAGACATAGTGTTGAATATATTTTATGAAGCTGCTCATGCACCAAGATGAGGCTAAGAGCAAATACAGACTCCTTAGGGAAAACATCAAACATATGGCAAGGAAAATCACACCAATGGATAAACCTCTTGCATTTACTAATCCAAACTGGGCTTTGGGCTCTTTTTGGAGCAGTTTGGATAGCAGGGTGCACTGATGTGCATGTTTTGTACCAGGCTCCCATCCCCTGGGATTAGAATTTTGCAGCATTTAAATTGGAAATGAAACATAATATGTTTGCCATGTCCTTGGACGTGGCAGTCGCGGTGCTCTGCACTTTATCAGTACCACAGTGAGCCCAGCTCAGAGGAATTACCATCTGGATAGTATTGCTGATTCATAGGTTCTGATGAGCCTTGGCCATGGCTGTACTGCTCACTGTAATATTCCTCCTGACCCATGTACTGCTGCGAGGAACCTGCAAGGGACAGACCAGAGAGAGCAAACTGAGACCCTGGACTCCTAAGGGATGGGGTTTTCTTATCTAATTCATTTTTTTAAGGAAACAAAGTTTATGTCTGGATAAGCAAATAACTGTAGAGCAGTTATACAGATGTTTTGCTCACTAGAAAAAGGAAATAAATTTGGATTCTCAGAAAAAGATGGGTGAAATTGAAATCAGACAACAGTCAGTAACACATCCTAGAATCACTCACTTCTTCAGCAACACCGGAAAAAGGGCTACATTTCATC
Organism: Monarcha castaneiventris obscurior; assembly: GCA_026261815.1. NCBI lineage: Eukaryota > Metazoa > Chordata > Aves > Passeriformes > Monarchidae > Monarcha > Monarcha castaneiventris. The sequence continues at coordinate 1,704,660 of JAMPIT010000481.1, forward strand.
TACTAATCTGAGTTGTTAGAAAGCACAGTAATGGATTCCATGCTCAAGAGCACAGTCAGAATTAAATCTATTTTAATTAATACATTAATTTGTTTCTTAGCAAAATTCAGTTTATGTGACAATCAGTCTAGCAGCTTTATTACCTCTTAGAACTTTATCCAGAGAGGTCTTAGAGCATGGTAGTTATCCTCTGGTGTTTTCCTTTCCTTGGCCTAATTTTTCATTCTAATTGCTGGCAAACTGTATCTTCTTTCCAGAAATGTGTTCCTTGCTAACTGTGCCATGTTAGGGCTGATCCAACACCATGTGAAAGAATTGAAAAGATTCCCAGTGGCTTGAATGAGCTGTATATGAAATTGTTCATCTTTTCTTTAGAGATATATGATCCCTTTTAGACAGAATTATCTTTCTAAACACCTGAAATAATTAAATAGATAAATCTTGAAAATAGATTCAAGTTCATCTCATTGTCACACTTCCAGGATTCAGGATTTCCTGTGCTCCTGGGTGGGATTCTCTGTTTGTAAATGTGACTTGGAAATTTTATTGACTTATGACCCCACAGGACAGACTGAGTATCACCAGCCTAATGAGAGTTCTAGCAATAATCTGATAGCAGATTTTACCTTGCTGTGAAGCTCTGTAAGGGCCCATGGGTCGCTGCCCCATCATGCTGTTGCCTTGGTTGCTCTGGCTCATCATGGCAATGGAGGATTGTCCCTGGTAGTGCTGGCTCCCTCCTTGTGCCGAGTTGTAATGTGACGTTGCTGCTTGCTGGTGCATCATGGAGACTACAGTGGGCATGGAAAAGACTGTTTTCTACAAGGATGGGGCAGTTCTCTCCCAAGGCTCTTTGGAAGCAAGTTAAAAACCTTCAACTAATACACATCCTGATAATTCTGTGAATTTTCCACAGGGGGAGATGTTTTCCTACTGGATTTATTTAACTCTTCTGCACTGGAATCCAGAAAGGATCTTATTACATGGTCAGTTCTTGCCATTTGCTTCAGCAGATATTTAAAAATACATCTAGCCTTGATTATTATTAGCTGACTTAAAAGAATGTAAACCTTATTGCAGTAGGGTTAAAGAAAGAAACAAGAACTGATGCTTGTTCCTCTTGACCTCATGACAATTTAATTGCTGCATTTCTTTTCTAAAATACTCTTTTTTCTGCTTCCATCTTCTCATGTACCTGATTGATTACAGAGTTTAAGTAAACTAATATTCTATGATTTATTTGATCCCGAAATTTCATGCTGTTGTAAAGAATTCTAAAGCATCAGACATCCCATTCAATACTTACTAGCAAACTTTTTTTGAAATTAAGAGATGAATTGAGTTGTCTGCTAGTCTCTTTATGCCCTGCAAACAATGCGAAGTACCAATGAAATAACAAATTGGGGCAGTAATGTACAAACAGTAAATGTGTTATACCCTGGCAGGATCTTTGTGCTTGGATAAAGGTGCTGCTCAGATCCCTCTCATGGCTGGGATTTGCTTCCAGGGCTATCAGATAGTGCTGCTGCACCTCTACCTAACCCTCTTTTCCCCAGCTCAGCCCTAACCATGGCGAGTCAGCCTAAGTTAAAGCAAGTCTGAAACTGATCTGACTTACCCTGGTGCCTGACACCTGGAAATTCAGAGATGTCTTAAAGCTCTTGTACGTTTGTTGCTGTCTACAGTAAATATTTACAGACCAAAGTCATGTGTGGTAGAACCTCTGAGGTCACTGGAAAGTCGAGGTGGCCCAGGAGGAGGAAGAGGGAGGTTACCTGGGTTAGACTGCATGTTGATGTTTGTTCGAGAGACGTAATTGCCTATTGACCCCTGGCCTTGCATTGGCACGTTCTGAGACGCAGGCACCGTGTGGCTGTAACCAGGGCCAGTCCCGTGGCTGCTGACAGTCATACTCAGAGAGGTCGTGGGCATGGTGCTCTGGCCTGACTGCTGCATAGACACGTGGTTAGGACCTACAAAAGTTAGAGAGAGCAACAAGAAAATCTGGGCTATTATTGGCAATGCACAGGGAGCATGAGGCCTCGCAGCCTTTCTGAAATACGTTATGGTAAGGCAGAACAAAACAAAAAAATCCTCATTATTAAGACTCCCTGTTATCTACAGACACATTAGGACTGCCTACTGCACAGTTAGAGTGATCCTCCTCTTCCTGGCAGCCAAATCCAAGCTGTACAGGACTGCAGATGGGAAGAACAAAACCAGGAGCAATGCCCTGCAACCACTTCCTCGCAGGCAGCAGAATTAACAAATGCCAGTAATTTTGGGTACTTCAGAAAATACATGGACTCTGGAAGCATCCCAGCCTTCTGAAATTTGTCCTTTCCTTCCTCTTGTCCTGCAGCTGATTCCTTCTCTCCCTTCACACAGGCAGTGACAATGGGAACACCCAGCAGTGGCTGAGAGACACTTTGCACATTGCTGTGTCCACTGGGTTCCTCCATAACCAGCTCACCTTTAGCTGGGGCTTCTGAAGTACCAAGGAAGCCTCTACTCATAGAACAACCCTGTTTCTCCCTTTCCTGCAGTCTGACTAAAAGTAACTCAGAGGAAGATAAGTTTTCCAAGTCACCATAACAACCTCACATCTTACTCCCTTTCCAACATCAGAATGCAATCATCAGACTGCTCCAGATACATCCTGGGTTTGTATCATCCTGCTTGTCTGGCAGTGTGCTTATTTTTATAAATTCTGTTGCTGTTGGGTAGCTAATACTGGGGAGAAGCTGGTTCTTATTTGTTGTTTATTGCTGTAAATAGTTTTATGAATAAGTTTTGGAAAGTTGTTTTCACTGTATATTGTTACTATGCAAATTGTGATGGTGCATATTGCTGTCTATCTAAATTCAGCCATACTGTTGTCAATCTCAATTAATTTAGGTAGAATGCAGAATCCTTAGAAGAGACAGAATTATGTTGTAATGTTTAAATAATGATATTTTAATTCAGGGTTATTAAGTGTATCTGCAGCCTCTGAAAAACATGCCTAACTCATTCAGTACAAACCTCATTAATTACTCTTAATGGTTTTCACAGACCTCAAAATGAGAACATTTGCTGTGAATTATGATATTTTCTCTGATGAAGAGAAGCAAGCATCATTTTCAACAAGAGATAAAGAGAGCCAGCTCTTCTAAAATCAGTGGAGCTGGGTCAAAATGCTGCTACAGAGAATTATCTCTGTGTTTTGCTCTAGTTTGTTTAAGTTGAAAAGCTGATCCGTGTGCAACACAAGGTCACATGGTGTGTGAATGGAGATAGCAGTTGCCTTGAGTGAGAGATGGTGTGAAGCAAGTGTTGGTAAACCTGGCCCTGTTTGCATGGGAAAAATTAGAGATTCTTGGCTTTCTTAAAAAAAAAAAAATATTGGCTAATTTGTGATTGTAAGGGAAAATATGTGGATGAGTCCAGTCCTCAGGACTTCCAGTCAGGTTCTTTCAGTCAGCACTAAATTACTACAAAGACCTCAAGGGTGGGGGGCAAATCAGAAAAACCAGCAACAGTAGCACTAAAAATGTCTATTCTTAATAACACAAAACAATATTTTGAGTGACTTAATATATTACTTATACTCAGTATTAAACCTTTCAAAAAGAAGGCCCTGAAAAATTTAACAAGTTCACTTTACAAGTTCCAGCTGTTTAAAACAGGTCCCTCAACCATTTGTTTAAAAGGTACTATAGGCTTGACCACAAAGGGATTTTTAAAAACTCAGAAGTAATTTCATGGCTTGTGTCTGCTCTTGAGTCCCCCTGCCAAGGTCTGTGATTTTACAATCAGATATTTCTATTTATAGAAACTGGTTTTGCTCTCTGTCACTCTGGGAGACACCCACAGAAACAAGAACTGACTGAATAACTATGATCCACAAAATAAACAGATTATTCATAATAAAAAATGCATGGATTAAAAAATTGTTTTTCAATTAGGTTAGTTGCATGAACAAAACCAAACAGACAGATTATATTATTTTATTAATATGAAATGTCTGTGCAAATTCTTTGGCTGTGTAGTACAATCTCTGTGAGCTTCTGTAGAGGACAAAGGCTGGTGCAACACCAAATGCTTTGTAAGGAGAAACGTATCCTGGAAGGTCTTTGCAATCTGAAGGCTTGGTTGTGTGTTTAGTCATGCAAGCAATTCCATTTTACCCTGGTCAACCCTGCCACTTTCATGAGAAAATACTATAACATTTAATTTTTCTTACTAAAAACTTGGATGCATCTTTACTTGGTGATTTTCATCATGCATTCTTTAAAAAAAAGTCTTTAATTTCCTCTGTAGAAACACAAAGCCCTCTGCAGAAGCCAACATCATTCCTGCCTGTAGCCATTTTGTGGTGATTTCAGCATGTGCCTGAAATCCCCATATGCCTGAAAGGTGAGTTAGGAGAGGTCTTTTCCAGCTCTCTAAGTATATTCTGCATTAATGATGTTGTTGCCAGGCAACAGCAAAGCAGCACAAAGGGGACCAAAGCTCACCATTGCTAATCTGACTCTGCATGAGGGAGGAAGGAGGAAGGCCGGTCCCGATGGCATCGCTGAGATTGCTCTGGGAGTGGAGGGATTGGTTGGATGCGCTCTGACTCATCCCTCCCGGGCCCAAGTTTATGTTTTGCGTCGGTGGCTGCGAAAAAACAAGGAGGAAAAGCAAATTTTCGGTTAGGTTTTTAATTAGAAAAATAGCGGCCCCCAAATCAGCCTGACTATGACTAAAAACTGCCTCGGCTAAATACGTGTTTCCTTTGCTTTTTGGGTAAACCTTTCTCGGTTTGACTCCTCTGTGTGAATGACATTGAGCATGACAGAGCAGCTGACAGGCAGCAGCACAGCGAAGGGCTTGAAATTGTGTTTGTCACAGAGTGTGGCTTCTGTGCTCGTTCCTCTGCACTCACATGGATTTCCAAACACAACCACTGCGGGGAATGCATTAGCAAAGACAACACAGGAGCGTGGTGACAGATTGACCTTTGCCAAGCGATGCTGCAGTTTGTGTTATGTGTGGTACTTCCCAAATCAATCCACTGGGCAGGAATAACACCATGTGTAAAGACAAACCAATGCTCAAGTGCTGAATTCGATTTTTGACGTAAAACAGCATAATTCCCCCCCCTCCCCCCGAGTAAAGAATAGGTAAAGAATATTGAATCTGGAACAAATGGAGCTGTTCAGATCTATATGACTGCATCATTTATAGGATATAAACATTGAGCTATGGGGACAGAGATTAACACAACTGTCCCAAAGAACATGATTTAAACACAGTGAAAGTGACTTCTGATTTGTTTGGAAGTCTACTTGGCTGCTTCAAAACTTTTATCTGGAAAAATACTAAAAACCAGTTCATTGATAGTGATCAGTGACAGAATCAAAGAACATTTCCCACTGGCATAGCTAATGTATCTGAGGGAAATAACTATGGTATTAGTTATACTAATAACTAATTATTAGTTACAGTAATTGTACTGGTACTTACAGCAGGAAGCAAGGACTGCATATTCTGGTTGGAGTCTGCTATTGTTGCCAAGTAAACCAGATTTCTGTGCAAGATTTGTTGGTATCTACAGAACAAAGAGTAAAACTTATTTGGAAGGGGTTAACAATACACAAAATTCCAAACCTTTCTCTTTTTTTTCCCTATTTACAAATGGTTAGTTAAATTACCTTAACCCATTTTTGATCTGTCCTAATAAATAGCAGTAGCAATGACCTGTGTCTGTGCTGTCATATTTTCCATCAAGGATCAGCTTGCTCAACCCTTCTTTTACAAAAGGATAAACTTGGGGGGAGGGAGAGGTAAAATATACTCTCCTTTGAAAGCACTTTGAACTGTGGAGCTGGGACCTCAGCCTTTGAGGACTGACACCCAGTCAGCTGCTCCAGCAATCAGGCACTTTTCCTTTCTCTCTCTAACAAGGACCCTGATGGGAATGAAATTCCAGAATTCCAAAACCCAAACCCTGTTTTCCCTGCCAGCAAGCTGAGAAGAACACAATTTTTTTCAAGAGTGCTCTAACTGGAGTGTTTACTCAAGTAAGCACTACCAGAACCATTTATACTTCTTCAGAGTTCTCCAAGAACTGGAAAAGCTCCTAAAAAGGAACAGGAGTGTTTCCAAGAGCAAACCAACAGCTGTGCCACTGAGCAAAGGGAAGAGTCAGACTTCAGGAAACATTTCTAACAAACTCCCAAATTCATCATACTCACTGAGTACATTCTGCAGTTTTCCCCTTGCTCTGATAATCCATAATACATTGTATTAGGTGGTGATTTTCATCTAGCATCTGCATAAAAGAAATAGGACCAAAACACGTTACTACGAGAATTGTATAAAAGTCCTGTATTTTTGTGCTTCTCCACCCTCCTTGGCACTGGATGCTGTTTTGTGCAGTTTTGTTGCCCTGGCTATTGTAAATTACCTACATGTGACTTTATTGAGCCACAAGATTGATTCACTTATAAACAGTTATCTTTAAAGTAGTTCCTTGAAATACCCACACAGGAGAATTAATGGACTTACCTTGTTCCTTAAATGGCAGATAAATTCTGATGCTGAAGAAGGAAAACACTTTCACTATGAAATATCTCTGCCTCATCCCAAAATATCACCCAATCCTTTCCAAAACGTCAGGTATTACTAACATGCCTACTTTTAAGCAAGGAACAAACTTTCAAAGAATTAAACCTACTCCTTTTCCTGCCCAGGACTAGAGGGTGCTGACAGCTGAACTTCAGATGAAGTACAAAACTTTCATCACTGGAGCTACTGAAACAACGTTTAAGAGAATTACATCCCAGTGTGCCCTTACCTTTATTTAATGAACTCATAATACAATTAAAAGCTTAAAATATCCTTTGATTTGTTTTGAAATTTCAGCTACAATAGTTTTGTCTCTTCCCTCCAGATTCCTTGTGAATGCAGCACACTTTCTGCAGGTGAATGAATAAAAATAAATAACACCAGCATTTAAAAATTTAGATTTGCCTCTGGCATAATAGAGCTTGTAGGTACCACTGCTATGAAGTGCTTGCAAGATTGGGGCCTTGAACCACGGTGTCATCAGGACAGGAGAGCTCTTGAGGAAAGAACCATTACACAGGAGACACGGAACTGTACTGCCCTGAAAATGCTATTTGATGAACTATTTTAGAGCAGCACCACCACTACTCTACTGCCAAAAGCTCTAACTTCATCCATGCAAAATCTATTTTAGGATTATTTGATACTGGGATAAGAACAGCTTGAAAGACTATTGAAATTGAGTTAATAAATAAAAATAAGCTGCTTATATCATATGAATGCAAGTAAGAATAATCATTTTCCTTGAAATTTGTATGTGTTCTCAAAAGCTCACTTTAATGAGGATTTTTGGGCGTTTGTTTTTTCTGCTCCTGCTCTCTCTGCCCCATTTCCCTCCTTGACTATAAATCCCATCCAGTTCCTGTGCCTGCAAGTCTCTTCCTCAGCACTGCTGTTTGTCAAAGAGAAAATCACTGCCAACAGCCCAATGCTGATGAACAGTCCTGAAGTAACCTGCCAGCAAATGCACCTGAGATGGGAAATGGTTTCACTCACTGTTTTTAAAGAAAGAACATTTTGAAGCTTCCATGAAGTTTATGAACATGCAAAAAAGGAAAGGGCTTGAAAATCAAACTGAAGATACTTCATCTGCCCTTTGTCTGTGGGCACAGTCACGGGTTTAATTACAAACTATATGAATTATGAAATAATTCCAACTTATTTGGAGGTTAGAGGAAAACTTACTCAGTGAGTCCGAAATATTTAACATGAATTGGTTCACAACGCCACGTGCTGCAAGAGCTCCACAAAATGGGATGTTTCCAAACAGTCTCCTGAGATGCAAGTCATCTCTCTAGCCTCTCTCGTGGCAGTTTGTTCTGCCTTAATCTCTGCTCTGTCACAGGCTGCCACCGAGGGGATTTTTTTTCCCCTAGAAGCCATAAATTGGCACAGCTCATGGCTCGGCTGCCCAGCCCCTGGTGACGGGTTAATTGCTGGATTGGCAGTGGCACTTGTGCGCTGGTCACTGAGCGAAGGCAGCGCACGGAGCTCAGCCCCGGCTGCCCCCGCACCACGGGAACGACACCTGGAACAGCGCTGGGAACAGCAAAAGCACACGCGGCAATGGCAGGGACAGCAAAAACATGCGCGTTCTTTATTGACATTCCCGGCCTCGTCGTGCCCGACCGTCACCTTCTGCAGCAGGAAGGGTGTCAGGGTCTGCTTGAGCCTGCTGCCAATCCTAGGAAATAGGAAACAATAACTTCCCAACTCGGCACCCTCTGCTTCGGCCTCCACATGAGATCCATGTGGGGATCTCCTCTCCAGGGAAAAATCTGTCAACACCTTTGTTTGTCATTAAATATCAATAAACGCATCACAAAAATAATAATAGTTTATGAAAAATACCAGCGGCTGGTGCTCCCTCTATCTTCTGAGAAATTAAAATTCTGCATCCAGATATAAAAGAAAACCCTTGCAAATTCAGTACTTTATTTAAATTTATTTTTCTAGGTTGGATTCTTTAGGGGCCAGAAGCTGACATACCATCATAAATTAATCGCATATTTGCAAATTTTATTGCCGTTTCCCAATGTATGCTTGGCAGCGTTTCCCCTTGGCGAGCAGCAGGGATAACGTGCCATCCCGATTTTATTCCCTACGTCCTTCTCTCGCTCTCTTTGCAGCGATCTGAACACCTTTGCTTTGTTCCACCTCCTCCTCCTCCTCCTCCTCCTTCCCCCACCTCTCTCTCCAGCTGTCCATCTCTGCAGCCCTCGCAAATTCACGAGTTTTCCTGATCGCCCTAGAAATCAGCCTCCAGCTGCAGGAGCATGGACGGAATAAATGTCTAAAATTGTCTGTATAAAAGCATGCTCTTTTACCTTCTGGATAGTTTGCTGGGTGACCTCCCCTTTGCCTCTTGGGCGAGCAGAAGCAAAGGCAACCGACATGGTGGGGGTTTTTTATGTGTCTATAATATATCGGTTCCAGGCTCTAATAATATTGTTATTATCTGGCTGCTATTGCCGTGCGAGGATTCTCCGCAGTGCACGGGCAGGGGGGCGGCCGCAGATGGTACGATCTGCGCCCCGCGAACGCCCGCGGGCGCCGCGCCCCGCGCCGCCGGGCACCGCCCCCGCCGCTCCCCCCCGAGCCCCCGGGGCTGCGGGGAGGGGCCGGCGGCCGAAATTCGGGGAGGGGGCGGGAGCGGCCCCGCCACCGCCTCCCCGCCGCCCGCACATGGTGCGGTCCCGGCCGCCGGGCTCCCGCCGCCTCGGCCGCGCCGCCCGCTGCGCCAACTGCGTACGCCAAGTGCGCCAGCGCGGGGAGCGGCGCCGGCCGCCTACGCCAAGTGCGCAGCGCGGGGGGCTGCCCGTGGGGGGGGAGCGGCACCGGGGGGGGACACCGGCACCGGGGGGGGGGACACCGGCACCGGGGGGACAGGGAGCGGCACCGGGGAGGGGACACCGGCACCGGAGAGGGGACACCGGCACCGGGGAGACACCGGCACTGGGGGGGGACACCGGCACTGGGGGGGGGACACCGGCACCGGGGAGGGGACACCGGCACCGGGGGGACACCGGCACTGGGGAGGGGGGAGCGGCACCGGGGAGGGGACACCGGCACCGGGGGGACAGGGAGCGGCACTGCTGCTGGGCAGGGGCCAGGGCAGCCCCCCGGCACGGCCACAGGCATGAGCGCCTCTGCTGTGAGGAAAGGCCGAGAGGATCGCGGTTGTTCCGAGCTGGCGTCGGGGTGACCTAATTGTGGCTGTCCAGTACCTCAAGGGGACTCACAGCAAGGATGGGGCAGGGCTGTCTACAAGCGAGCAGAGGGAGAGGACAAGGGGGAATGGGTTCACATTGATAAAGAGCGGCTTTAGGTTAGATATTCCGAAAACCTTCCCTGTGAGGGTGGCGAGGCCCTGGCACAGGGTGCCCAGAGAAGCTGTGGCTGCCCCTGGATCCCTGGCAGTGTCCAAGGCCAGGCTGGACGGGGCTGGGAGCAGCCTGGGCTAGCGGAAGGTGTCCCTGCCCGTGGCGGGGGTGATTTTGAGGCCCCTGGCAGCCCGAACCCCTGGGGATTGCCGGTGCAGCGGGACGCGGGGCGTGCCGGCCGCAAGCCGCGCCGGGTGCGTACGCCGAGTGCGCAGCGCAGGAGCGCAGCCGCCCCGCCCCCGGCCCGCCCGGATGACGGTGCGGGTTCTGCCGGAGCCATGAGCTACGACCGCGCCATCACCGTCTTCTCCCCGGACGGGCACCTCTTCCAGGTGGAGTACGCGCAGGAGGCGGTGAAGAAGGGCTCCACCGCGGTGAGTCGGCGGCCGCGGGGCTGGCGGGGCGGCGGCCGAGGGGGGCCCGCGGCGGGGCCTGCGGCGCGCTGCGCTCCCGGCCTGGCGGGCCCGGGAGGCCGCTGCAGCGGCGGGATCCACTCCAGGGATGTTCCCTGGGGTCCGTCTGCCGCGGGGGAGCTGCCCGAAGCCCATCGCTTCCCGTGGGGCTCCGGCGTTGTGTTAGGCCTGCAGGGATCCTCTCCTCCCCTGGTCTGTACGTGCCGCAGATTGTGATATTTTGTGTTTGTGCACGAGGCAGATTCCCAGTGGATTGGGAAACGCGTCGGTAGAAGTGCATTGCTGGCTCCCAGCTAACAGGCTGTCCCAAGCTTTTGCTCAGTGAAAGTTGTGTTTCATTTCGGGGAGAAGGAAAAAAGTATTAATTTGCAAATAACATTGTATCAGTGATTGTAATAGGTTATAGTAATAACAATAATAAGTTGTAATTGTAATAAGTCATAATTGTATTAATAGTTGTAGTAAGTATTAACTACCAATACCAAAAAGCAAACGTATCACCGCTGGGATGGGAATGAATGTAACAAGATTTAGTGCCAAACAGGTTCTTTTTTTCCAGAAATTAAAAATGCTGTAAAAGTGGAGACAGCATCCAATGTAATCACCCCCCTCTTGTCTCTTGTTGAGTTTAATGTTTTTGGAAACATTTGGAACATGCTGACAGCAGGGCCACCCCATAAGAAAAAAATATTCCCATCACCCTATGAGAAACTGGGAATGAAGGGTAAGGGTTAAGGGTTTTTTTTCTTCTGTGACATGTGAAAAGGGGTATTCAAGGTATGAATTAGGACATTAAAGGAGCTACTGACAGAACATTTTGGCAGCTGTCGGTGTTACTTGGCCTGATCTTCAGTGCTTTGGGCTCTTCAGTTGAGCAGTACCACTGGACTAGTGGGATTTTCCTTGTTCATCCTGATTCTGTGCCTGTGGGAGCACTGATGGTGCTGTTGGAGAGAAGACAGTTTGTAAGAGGAGCTGGAATACGTCTCCTGGGAGCCACAGGGATTTAGGCTGGTATGAACTGATGATGAAACTGCACCCTGAAATGCAGTGCAGTTTTTGTTACATCAGTCCTGCCTCCGGGTTGAGTGGGAAATAAAATCCTGACTTGAAGCTGAGGTAGTGGTTACGGTGTGGGGGTTTGTGCTTGGTTTGTTACTGCTCATTTGACTAAAGTCTGCAGCTACAAGGATTTTTGGACCTAGGTTAACTTTTTTTACTTCTCCTTTTCATGCATGGAAGGTTGGAGTAAGAGGGAAGGATATTGTTGTCCTTGGTGTGGAGAAGAAATCAGTGGCAAAACTGCAGGATGAGAGGACTGTCCGGAAGATCTGCGCTCTGGATGACAATGTCTGCATGGCCTTTGCAGGTACATGGTCCCTCAGGGGTTTTGGCAGTTCCTGGGGCACCTTTGGGCATGTTTGTGGATTCAGAGAATACAAAATACAGGGTGTAACTGGCTGAGAACTGTGGGAAGCAGGGTATTTCCAGAGTAGCTTATTCTTTTTTTTTTTTAAATATGGAGAAATAGTGTGTCAGTGTCAATAATATTTTTAAAGAGAGATGTGATTTGACTGACTAAAACAACAGGGTGTAGGTTCAGTGTGCAGGAAGGAGATGCTCAGCTCCTTCCCCTGCCTTGCTCCCTTAGCCAGGGTCTGGGATACATGCAGGGGTGTTCACAAACTTGAGGAAAAATTCTCCAACAGAAAGGCTGTAAATGAAAAATTAGCATTAGGTAAAAAGTAAAATAAGAACTACATTTCTTTAAAATATTTTTTAAAGGGTCACACTTATTTTTGTCAGTTAACATCATGCTGCTGTAGCCTCATTAACTACATGAGATTTGCTAGGCAGATGAAAGTGGATGGCATGAGGAATAATGTGTGTGAAAATAAGCATTGCTAATTTGCTGGGATATGGAATGCTGTCAGTAATATTCCCATTACCTGCTTCAGAATTAAGCATGTCATCCAACTCACAAAGATGGAAGCTATGAACTAAATCTTTTAGTTATTTTGGTGCATTAGCCACTTTCTGCTGCCTTACAAATGCTCTCACTCAGCAAACCTGAGAGTTTGAGCTCTGCTTTGCTTTTTCCGTGCTGTTGACACTGACCCCATGGGCTTTTTAGGGCCATACTGGTGTTAAGAGGTTGTTTCATGGCTCTGAGGCCACTCTGTCGTTTCAGGGCTGACAGCTGATGCCAGGATAGTTATAAACAGAGCTCGGGTGGAGTGTCAGAGCCACAGGCTCACCGTGGAGGATCCTGTCACCGTGGAGTACATCACACGCTACATTGCCAGCCTGAAACAGGTACTTGGGGCTGCAGGGAGCTGCTGAAAATGTGTCCTCACCTGCTACACGTCACATGTGCTGATATGTTACATGTAATGTATGCCTTGGGTGTGTAACTGGTGTGTGCCACGTGTGACTGGAGTGTAACACGTGTAGCATTGAACACGTGTGTAGCGTGTAATATCTGACACTTCTTCCAACTGTGTAAAGGTCTGTGCTCTGGCCTCGCTCTGCTTACCTGGTGAAAGACACATTGTGGGTGTTCATTGGGAATGGGGGTGTAGCAATGGAAAAGAAGAGGGTTTGGTTTGGTTTGTTTTTCCCCAAGCTAATTGGTGCTTGTAAGAACTGCACAGCTCCATGTGTTCTGTCATCAGGAACACTCTGCTCACCTCACTCCCAGAACAGTGGGCCTGGGTTACTGTCAAACCTCTTCATGGCTCCTGGTAGTTTTTCCTCCTGCAAAACCATTGCAGGGATGGGTAAGAGGGGAGCAAATTGGTGCAGTAGTTAATATGTTTTATGTTTGATATTCATAAATTTAGAATAAATTGCAGTGTCAAAATATGCCCAGCTGCATTCTGTGAGAAAATTATTCATTTGCCAGTGTATTAAACTGATTTTCAGCCACGATTGGGAATTAGAAAAGATCAAATTTACTTATGCACAGATGTGTTGGAACAGCAGTGATGGTAATAATGTGATTCTTGTAATAACCACTAGTCTGTAAGAGCAAGGCACCACTTCCTAAAGTTTCACTGTTTTCCTTTATCCTAATCTTATATTTGTGTCTGTCTTTCTGGCACATTCACCACTTCTCTCAAACTGTTGCAAACACACCTGGCTCAGTTCCTGCTGCTGTGGTGCTGTGGTGTCAGCCCTCCTGCTCCTGCTGTGTGACATGGCAGTGACTCTGCTGACAGAGTCCCAGGAGGGCTGTGACAGGCTTCAGTGTAACCTGCTTACAGCCACGGAGCTGCCATGATTTCCTGTGGAATCCGTGCAAATCATCGGTGAAAACTGTGTTCAGGTGTCCTCATGGTATCTTTTGGCACACTTGTGCCACACTGAGGCTTGCTGACATGGCTCTGGCTGCCTCAGCACCACCCAGCAGCCAGGGAGGTGCTTCTGGAAGCTGTAACCAGATGTAGGAACAGGGGTTGGACAGGAACCACTTCTCACTTGCCTGCCGTAGGGGCTCTGTGAGATACAGAGTCCTGGCTAACACGGATAGAGCCAGGTGAAAGCATTTCTGGTGGCTCTTCTGGTTGTAACTTCTCCAGAGTGTGCTTTGCACCGTGTACATGTTTTCAGAACTGCATCTGAGTGTGTGTCCTTTGTGCTCAGAGGTACACGCAGAGCAACGGCCGCAGACCCTTCGGGATCTCCGCGCTCATCGTGGGCTTTGACTTCGATGGGACCCCGCGGCTGTACCAGACCGACCCCTCGGGCACCTACCATGCTTGGAAGGTGAGTGCATTCGGTCTCTGGTGGAGATGGGATATTTTTAAGTTATTGTCTCCTTTAAAGTGGGATTGGGGTAGAGGAGATCTCGCTGGCCAGATGGTGCTGGCTCACAGCTGCAAAAATCCCTAATGATCAAATGTACTGAGTAGCCATCTGCAGTTCAGCTTTCTTTGGGAAATCTTGTCCTGCTTTCAAAAAAAAAACCCAAAACCAACCTACCTGTGCCAGACAACTGTCTTTGTGTGTGACAGACTATGCAGTTGTACAACTTGTATTTCTTCCTTATTCTGCAAATGAAATATTTTCTCAACTCCCATTCATTTTCTGTTTCCTCTCAATGTTTCCAGGCTAATGCCATTGGCAGAGGAGCCAAGTCTGTGCGTGAGTTCCTGGAGAAAAACTATACTGATGAGGCCATTGAAACGGATGATCTGACTATTAAACTTGTCATCAAGGCTCTTCTTGAGGTGAGGCTGTTTGACATCTCTTCTGTGGCTTTTCAGTGTGTCCAGATTCACTTCTTGGATGTGAACATGGGAAAATGTTCATGGATGTCCCAAGGAAGTACTGAAAGGATCTGTGAGAGCTGTTTACCATAGGCTGTGGGTTTTGGATGAAATTCAAGGTTCAGAATATTTGGGGTATCAATTTCCACAGTTAACACAGAACTTACCAGCATTTCTGGGGAGCAAAACAGACTTCAGTTCTGTGTGTTAACACAATGCTCCAAAGATGTGCTAAAGCACATGCTGAATATTCTATTTTTTAATTGAAGTTTAAGATACAGAAAACAGCAGAAGTCAGGTGGTGGGGCTGAGGTGTTCTCCATCTGCTCAGGGTACTAGCAGCAGTGTGAAGACCATTTTGAGAGTGCTGCTGGTGTTGAGAGCTTAGAGCTAAGGAGTGAAATACTCCCCATCCACATCTCTTCTTCTAAGGAAGGGGAGAGGGGTTTGTTGGAGTGAATTCCTGGCCAGGCTTGTAATGCTTGCCTCTGCCTCACCCAGGTGGTGCAGTCTGGTGGGAAGAACATTGAGCTGGCAGTCATGAGACGGGAGCAGCCGCTGAAGGTGAGGCTCTTGTTTGCTTCTCTCCCCTTGAGCCCATCTCTGATACTGTCCTTGTTGATCTGCCTTAACTTCCACATTTTGCACTGACAAATACTTCAGTTTATTCTTAATGGCCAAGGAATGTTGTTGTGTCTGCAGCCAGGTACCTGCTTCCAGATAAAGAGCAGTTAACCTTCTTCCCATGGCAGAACTAGGATCACTTCCATAAATGTCTCTTAAGTTTATTGGGATCCTGAGGGTCACCCATGTTTCTGTTTTAGATCCTAAACCCTGAAGAAATTGAGAAGTATGTGGCTGAAATTGAAAAGGAAAAGGAAGAAAATGAAAAGAAAAAACAGAAGAAAACATCATGATGAATGAAATGTACCTGCTTAGCTGCTTCTTTTTAATTCGAGTGATGGGTTATTCTGTATAGACATGTAGGCATTCCAGTTACTCATACTGTCCTCTCTTGAGACCTACAATAAACCTACTGATTTTTTTTTAAAGCTGTTATTTAAAAAAACCCTGTCTGCTCCTTGGATTTTAATTACCCAGGATGATCTGGTTGGCTAGAACAGCAGCAGTGACCCATTAAAGGACAGAGACTTTACTTGCATTTTTTTCCCTGGACACTTCACTTTGTTTAATGGTTCTTTTGTGCACTGTCTCAGTTCTCAGCATGTCCCTTTTTTTTTACCTTAAGCAGCTGTCTTGGGGTTTGTGTTATGACCTCAACATAACTAATACAGAGTTGAGTTTTTATTCCCTAACAAACATCTTTCAAGGTTAAAGGGCTGGGTCTAGACACAGGCCATGCAGCAGCCTGTGTGTGTTTTACTGCTGAAGGACAGGACAGAGATGGGGGTTGTGTTTTGGGGATCAGCATGAGAATTTGCTTTTTCCTCATTTCAGAGGAGCCTCAGGCCTCTCTGCACCTGCACTCATATTCCCAAGTCCCAGTAGTTTGAGCAATAGAAACTGGTGCCCCTTTATTGTAAGAGTTTCCCCATTTGTATCCACCAAGTGGGTGGAACCAAATCTGCCCTTGCAAGCAGCTCTGCAGTCTGCTCTTGCGCACACAGAGAGGGTGTGACAGGGGCAGAGCAGGACTGGGGTGGCAGCAGGCACAGTAAGGACTGAAGGTGGCCCAGGGGCCTGCAAGAGCCAGCTAAGGCACTCAAGCCCCTGCCCAGGACACCTCAGGCCCAAGGGCTCCAGGGTAAGGAGACTCCAGGCAGCAGAGCTCACACAGTCCTGGGCTCTCACACACCCCAGAGCTGTTTACAGGGAAATGCTGCCCAGCAAGGTGTGGGGAGAGGATCCCACGGCTGTCAAGGACAGGGAAGCAGCAGCACTGCTGCTGCTCAGGGACACATTAGACCACATGAGCCAGAGGAAGCGTGGTCCTGGAATACTGGGTTGTTTAATTTATCAGCCCTTGGACTGGAATGTTGAAAGCTAAACAGTTGCACTTGGTTCCCTGCTCAAGTCACTACAACTGTTCCCACACACCGGGAATTTTCTGTGGGGAAGCTGACAGGGCTACAGCTGAGCCACCCCCAGTGCTCTTGGGCAAGAAGGGCTCATAGGTAACAAGCCCTAGGGCTGAGCCACAGCCACCAGTCCCCCCCCTCTGCTCCTGGACATCAAGAGCCAGGCTCAGCACTCAGCTCAGCAGCTGGGACACAGCCATGGGACACAAACTTCAGCAGTATCAAGGAACAAGGGTGTGCTTAGATACCTGGGATCTGAAGCTTTACTGTGGAAACAAGGGAATTGCTCCTACTCACCTAAAAAGGCACAGTTACACCTGAGTAATGGTGATTACACAGGAGCAGTGAGCATTTCTTACCCATCCTCTGCCAGGGCAGTGCAATTCCATCTCCACACTCAGAGCCACAGTGGCTGCTTTGCCAGCAGAGAAATTAGAGACAGAGCAGCTCTGAGTGAGCCCTTTTAGCACACCCCAGCTCACAGGTGTGAGCCAGGTCCTGCAGCAGCAGCACTGGCACCTGACAGGCTCCTGGGGAGCCCCACCAGCCCAGGAAGTCCCTCTGTGAGGCTGGGGTAACATAACCCTCATTAGGCTGAGTCCCAGCATGGGAACCAGGGCAACAGTACAACATGCAGTGCTTGGGTTTGGGTGTTTCAGCCCTTTTCCAATACTGTGTAACACTGCCAGGTTTGCCAGAGCTCTGCAGCCAGGTTTGCTCCAGCTTGGATGGGAGCCCTTCAAGAACAGGTGCCAGAGGAGTTGTAGGGAGCGATGTTATGGAGCTATGTACAGAACAGAGGTGGAGGGAAACACTAAACATTTACATGTTTATTATAATTACAATTTACATTACTCCAAAGAGCAGCCCCACTGCTATGTTCTAATTCTCAGCAATAAAGTCCTACAAAAATAAATCCAAGCTTTTACAGTAACCTAGGTCAATGCATAACTAAAAAAAACTTGAGCTATGTAAGGGGGTTCAGTCATCAAGGTGCTTTTTCAACAAAATTCCCTACCAACCAAAAACAGGACACATGCCTATAGCAATTTAACCCGCTTATTTCATGCAAACAAAGGTAACCCCTCCCTCCCAGCCCTCTCCCCACATACAGATTTTTAAAAACAAAAGAAAAACAACTAAACTATTTACAGTATGGGGGTATAGAGGAAAGAAATTAAACATGCCCAGCTGTTAAGCTTCATTATATGGTCTCCCATCCCTAGTTGAATGAAAACATCCCAAAGAGTTCCACCACAGTCTACTAGAGTACAGAGAACTGTTTGCATTTGGTGCCGCCTCCGGCGAGGTACAAACCGAGGCAAACGAGTCAGAGCTTCAGGTCTCCTTCCCAGAGAGTCACTGCTGCCCAAAACTCTGCACCTGAGTGGGGACATCCACTGCTCCCATCCCACAGTGTCCCCACACTCCAGCCAGGAGCCCCAAGCCTGAGGCACTCCCAGCACCCTGCAGCTCAAGGCAGAGCCACGGTCCTGTGGTACCTCCTGCCCAGCACCAGCCCACAAACAGCTGTACAGTCAAACACTACTACATGATCAACACTCCAGTATTCCCCAAGTGACAACATACACAACTCCTCAGCACCAGGAATCCATTTCTCCAGATACCAAGTGCTACTTCACACCTGCTGCCAAGATCCGTGAGACCAGCAGCACCAAAGGATCCATTTGGTTACTCAGAACAAACAAATTATAGCTGGTTTATTTCAAGTGAGCTTTGGTTCCGTGTTAAAACAGCATGATTTCCTCTTCTCCAGGGTTCAGAAAAGGAGGTCTGACTTTGAGCTTAGACTATAGCAGCCTTGAGAGACCCAGAAAGAAGAACCGTGTAAGTTAGTCTGCACTTGAAAACACAAATAAAAAAAAAGACACCCTGAAGAAGGTACCCCTGAACACATTCCCTCCTCCAAAAAATATTCCAGCAGACAGTGGCTGGTCCAAAGTCAGTCCAAAATAAAAGCAGTAGTACATGAAATTCTGTCACTTGAGCTGAGACAGTAAACAATATGAACCATTTTCCCACGTTAGTGCAGCAGTTGGTTGTTTTCTTTCTATATACAGTTTCATCCTCTCAGGAGAGATGTTTGAACCTATTCAGAAAAAAGGTAGAATTAGATTTGATATTATGGGGTTCTTCTCCCAAGAAGAAAAATAGCAAAGCTCATGCCCTGTATCAGGTGAAATGCTTAGCTAGAAACCAAGAGCTGTTTTTGCTTGAGCTGAGTCTTTTCTCAGACAGGTGAGCCCAAGAAATCAACAGAACAATCAGCATGTTAAACACAATGTTAAACCACTATCTCCTTGTACCTTAGAAGTATCAGTCAGATCCAATAAGGAACAATTCTTGATAACCCATGAGACTGGAGAGCAAAACAGGCTGCACAGACAGTTCAGGCAAGGAGTAAGAGACAAACGTGGCTCAGAGAATTTACTCTTGCTAGAGCACTTGCCTCTGAAGTTACACTCTGCCAGTACCAGCTCTGTGAGTGGTTTGGTTTCTCCTCGCTGCTCCACTCCCCCTTCCACCTCGAAATCCACCTCGAAAGCTGCGGCCACGAAGGAACCGTCCAGACACTCCAAACGTCTCTGTATTGAGCTTCCTTTCCTCAGCCCACGTGGTGCGCCTGGAACTGAACAAGGCTCAGGTCAGGTTGAACACAAACACTAAAGGGCCACCAGCTCACTTAGAGAGGAAGCCTCAAACCCCTGATTTTGTTGCACTGCACTGCACCAAGAACCAGCTACAGTGTACGTGCTCTAACCCAACCCCTCTGCAGCCACAGAGCCAAGGGAATCCCCCGTGCTGACACTAAAGGGATGTCTCATTTCTCCAGGCACTTGATAACGTCAGTGTTGGCAGTGAAAGATGAAGCTTTCCCTTTGTATTCCCAACATTTAACCTAATGCATTTCCACAGCCAGAGCTGACCTCTCTGCCCCAACTCCAGGCTTAGCTCACTCCTGTCTGCCAGCTGCACCTTCAGCACAGCATGACCTTGATGCCTCCTCTCCCACAAGCAGATAAGGAATTTGTTTAAAATCAATGGGTTCAAAGTCAGTACTGGGAAACAGAAATAGAAACTCCTCTATTATAGTTTAGGCAACTGTATCATATCAGCTGAAATGCTTTTTGTTTGATCCCACTGCATGAAGCCTGGTTCACATCACTTGTGAGCCACCAAATTAATGGCAATACTCCCTGTCTGAAGTCTATTTCAAAATTTTTAAATACTTAAACCGTGTCACATAGATTATGTCTGAAATCTTATGCCTAAAATTCCATTTTAAAACCAAGCTTTTAGAAAACACTCACCTAGATTTCAGTTCTGAAGAAATGTTGTCAAAGAAAGACTTGGATTTATCATAATAGCAGTTGGGCCCCAGCAGGTCCTCCTCCGCATTACCATCATTGTTTTGGGTTGCCACTCCAGGGTCCCCTTTTTCTTCCCCCGTCTCTGCTTTATCATCTGAAGATAATGAAATGTATTACACTTCCTTGAGGCACACACTGCAGAGCCATCTGTTCTCTTGCTCCCTCAAACAAGATTTGAGATGAAATCATGCAGTTTCTCAGAATGAGTTTGTCTATGCAGTGTTTACTACTAGCTCAGCAATTCATATTTAATGAAGGCACAAACCTTTAAAGTTTAGTTTCTTCTTGAATTCTTTATCAAGTTCCTCTCTGTTGAATTGTGCATTTGCACTTTCAAAGTCAAAATCACCTTCAAACTTTATTGTATTTTCCTTCACAGTAGTTGGTCTGTTTTGTCCTCTAGAACGGTTTCTGGTTCTCCTGTTTCCTGAAAGCAGGAGAGTTTAAACACTTGGTAACGCACAGGGAGGTTACATGACTTGCTCAAGACCAGAGGAAACCAGGGATAGAACTCAGGAGTTTCTGGCTTCCAGTCCTGTGGGTTAGGCCACACCTCTTTGAAAGCAACTTCTGATTTTGGCTGTAGAAGACACATTACAGCAACACTTTAACTTTCTGAGCAGCATTCCTGGATGTCAGTCTTACCACTAAGAGTGCACCCAACTTTCCTTCCAGTGTGCAGAGAGGAAGTCAGAACGAGCACTACAGCAAGAAAAGCTGAGGGAGGTGGGGAAAATTATCTTTCCTGTCTGCTCTTCACCTGCAAACACAGCACTGTAATTAGCCTAAAACCTGTTATGATGGCAAAGAGGTGGTCTCAGAAAATCCAGCAAAAGATTCATCTACCCACAAAGGGAGCTTGTACTCTGTCTAGCTCCTGGTTTCCAACTGAGATGCTATCCACTCCCTTCTGGAAAAGCTATAACCCCTTCCACACGCTACTTAATTTGAAGACCTGAGAGTCTGAAGTGTTGTATTCTGTCTTTTCTCATTTTACTTGGGCAGAAACCTCTTTGAATTTCACTTTCTTCTGACCCATGCTTATACTGCAATTTCGAGATAAGAATTCTGCTCTATGGAGATGTGTTCCTGTCTTATAAAATCCCTGGAAAGTCTTAAACAGGCTGCCTCTCCCAGTAAAAATACTTGAGGTTTCAGAGAAATCCAGCTGCTGCTGCCAAGTCACAGCATTGATTTTTATGACATACCTTCAAGTTTTTAGAAAAGGCGCTAGAACTCTGTCCCTGGAATGTTCTGAACTTCTGCGACTCCAGAAACTGTTTTGTTTGGGAAGCATCTCTGGATGCCCAAAGCTTTCTCTCAGTCTTCTGTCAGATAATCCTTCACTGAAGTTAACACCACTTGCCTTCACAGGCTGATGCGACTGTTTAGCGTCAGCTTAACCTACCCGATCTTCTCCTTTGAGGTCTTCTGTTTTCATCATTCACCTGTCCTTGGGTTTGCACAGGTGCTGCCTGAACTGTATCTACTGAACAAGAAGGATAAACTTTAAAGGAGCACAAGAACAACCCCCAACCAGTTGTCTTGAGTGCACCTTGGAGGGATGCTCAGCCCAGCACCAGGGCTGAGGTGGTGTGTACGTACCGCTCGCCTTGCTGTTGGCCTGCGGGACCTGCCGGGCGCTGCGCGGGATCCCCGGAGTCACCTTCACTGGGGGCAGCTTTTGGGAGTTCATGCTGTCAACTGGGCCAGTCTGCACAGCCTGCTCCACCATGGGGCTTTTGCGGACTGGGTGAACAGAAGGAAAGCCAGCACCTGGAAGAAATCCCAATGACTAAGTGCCTCTCGGAAAATGCGCCAACGCCATTCAAACCCTGCCCACTTCTAGGGAGAAACCGTTTGGTCAAGAATGATTCAAAGCCTTGAGTGTGCATCATTACAGGCTAAGTTTAAGTGGCACCAGATAAGGCACCACTGCCATACAAGTCATGGCTCTCACATCCAGAGCCTCAGTATCAGCAAATATACCCATTTGTTTCTTAAATCAAGTTAGACAAACATTAAACAACCAAGCCAGGTCAGTCTCTCAGACAATTTATACCAAAATCTAATTTCTACGTTATGCAGTATTTTACTTTACATGATAACTTTAAATCTGAAACAAAAATTCACCATTTTCAAACTGTTCAAGAAAGTTTCCCCACTTTGTCAAAAAGGTTTTGCAGTAAAAGCTTAAGCACCTCAGCTATATCCCCTTTTGTAAGCCGCTTTTAGAAGTCCTTCAACTTCACTGCTTATTGTTAGAGCTTTCAGACAAAGAAAACCTGAAACCAGACCAGGATCTCAAAGTTACCCTTTTAAATTCCTTCTTGGTCAAGGCCAAAGTGTTACCAAGACTTCTGTTGCTCTTCCATCCAGGCTTATTTATTCACACTACAAAACATGTAAATACTTTTCATGGTTTGGTATACCTTACACCAATTATATTAAAAAGTGACAGTCTTCAGTACTCAGAAGAAACACTGCATTCTAGATTTAATTAGAAGGTTTGGAGTACTACAGGTTTATGTAGTTATGCATAAGAACTGCTTGGAAGCGAACTTTAACTGAATATATTAAAAGAGCAAGAAAAGTGAAAAGCTGAAGAGTTCACACAAACCAAGCCACTGACACTTCTGGGTCACTCAAGTCCACATGAGATATACCCAGTAGGTTACATCATGCAGGTTCCCAGTTAATGTACACCTGGAAAACTTGCAAGGAAGACAGACATATCCTAAGGATTATTGAGTAGGACAAAGCTGATGTGCAAGTTTAACATGAGAAAGTTTCAAAGTTTAGCCAGAATATTGAGAAACTATGTACAGATAGATGGCCAAAAGCAGAGAGTAAGTAAAAAGCTTCATGCCAACACAAGCATACATGCTTAAGCTAAAAACAGATGAAACTAATTATCATGTTTAAATTCAGGCTGCAACTGGTCTCCCTGCTCTGAGGATGGTCAGCCTGGTATCTCAACCTCCTTTAAAGGTTTTACACATAGAAGCAAGCACCCAAAACTGTTATTTCTGCTACCTGGGACTCAGGAATTGCTTACTGTTAGTCATGCTTTACTAACTGGGAGTCTGGACAAGGTACAATGCCCCATCATGCATGAAGAAATCTACCCTGATGTTTCCTTGATTACAGAAAATACTACCAAATTTTTGCTCAGCCTACAAGGCCACCCACAATTTAAGCAGTGTGCTTTTCTTTCCAAGAAAGGCTGACTAATTCCTCACCCAAACCCTATGGTGACACATGTTCCTGGACACGATGCAGCACATTAGCACCTCTAAACTTCATCCTTCTCCTGATACTTACACAAGAGGATCCACTGTCCTCGACTTTTCTCCTGTCTCTCTAATTAATACTTCTAGGACAGGAACTTCATGTAATGAAAGGCAAAAAACCAGCTGGGAACAACCTAGTTCTACTGGCATTACCCATACGAGCACTATCATTTAGGAGGGGTTAACAACAACAGAGTGTTTGCAATTGCCATGCAGTTCTTCCAAATATTTGGAGTCCTCAAACTGCTGTTACCCTTGGAAGAGAGCTGATGGGGCTCTGAAGACATGTCAGGCTCTGAAACAGGTTGTGGAGACGGAGAAGAACTAGGGCTGGAAGCAGCGGCTGATGCTGGAGGGCTTACCAATTTCTCTAAAGAGATAGAGGGAAGAAGAGAGAGCAGAGATACATGGATAAGATACAAGGTAGCGAAACATCTGAAGGACTTGGAAAGATTCAAGATTCTCTAGAGCAGCATTGGAGCAGCTTATTTACACTCCTCTCTGGGAATACAAGTTTTTTTTACATGTGATGTAAGGTGTGTTAGGTTAGAAATGAACTGGCCTCAACTGTCAGGTATTCCCATTAATTTCAGAAAGAAACTTCAGCTATTTAGTTTGTTTCTTTCGTGTGCATGTGTGTGTGCACATGCAAGCAAAACACAGGCCTCCTTGTAGTAAAATCATTGCACAAAGTTGTTAGCTACTTATTCACTGCTCCTTGCAGCCTGACACTTGGCAAGGAGTTTGGTATTAGTTACTGTTATTTGATTTCACAGCAGCTGCATACAAGACTGTACCTTTATTAGAGCAAGTAAAGTTTGTACTTACCTAAACCTAAGGAAGCTGCATACTGCTGGCTAAGCAAAGAGCTGGCAGCAAGCTGGCTGTAAGGTGGCATACCTCTAAACGGGCTGTAAGGCACATGTGGCTGAAAGGATGATGTAGAGGCAGAGCCCAGTGAAGACTGTAACAAGACAAAGTACATTTCCATTTACAGTGTCCAGAAGTCAACTTGCTTTGGCAGTGATTCTTTACTTCACGTACAGCATTACTAAAGCTTAAGTAAATTCTGAGAGGGGTTAGTTTACCTCTTTATGATTTTCCTGCATTCTCAGCTAGCTCTGGCTTTTGTTGACTGAAGTCTTTAATGCTGCTGCTACTTTAAGAATTACAACAAAATTCAGGATGCTTCAAATAATCTGAAGATTCCTGGAGACACTGACTTGCCTTCATTTTCTTAAGTTTTTTATCAAAATGCAGTCCTTCAACACCAGTGTTTTATCTCAGCTTTTTTATCAACACTTCAGGCTAACTTACTTGGACAATGGCAGGATCTTGCGGCAGAGTATGCTGAGCTTTTGGAGGTTCACAGACAGTGATGTCTTTGATGTCACTTCCTCGAAAAATAATGTACTCATAGATTTCTTCTCTGGGAGGAGCCGGTCTGTCTGTGGGCCGGTCCTCGGTCCCGAAGGATCGCACTGGAGCATGGAAACGGTGCCATTAGTGCAGTATTGCCATTGCAGCATTGTGCAAGTGCAGATTTATGCAATTAAAAAGTACTCCTTCAACACTTGCCATTTGTAACAACAACAACAGCTACTTCCAGAACCCTCAATCTCCTTCTCACACACATCTGTTCCCTCAAATGCCAACTTTTTCAGCAGCCTGTATAAACAGTTTTGTTTACATCAAGCTGTGAAGGTAAAGACCATAGACCAGCTGGAGTGAAGAATCCTACTCCAAACCCAAGGACTTCCCCACAGTGCTGTACTCTCCTTCCCTCCCCAGCAGCTGTCCCATGCAGGCATTCAGCTCCAGACAACTGCACCAGACCACAGGAGAGGCCCCTGAAGCAGCAGGGGGAAACCTTAGGAGGCTTTAGAGCTCAAATCTGCACCTTTGGTTTCACATGTTTATTATGCAGATAGAGGTAGTTTTATCAATGATAAAAACTTCCTATTAAAATTCCTTCTCTACTCCAATGTCACTGGTTTTATGATTAATGTGACTACAAAGCAAGCCATTGGTGATAAATCTAAGATCTCAGTGCTTAGGAGGCTTTACTGAGTGCCAGCTACCAGAACACTTGAACAGGCACTAACCAGCAATGTAACACATCAGAGTGGGAACAAAAATGACTTCAGCTAACTGTGGCAGCTACCAGGTAGAAGCATAAATTAATCTGAGCCATTAAGGAAGAAGAGGTCAGACTGGATTGTTGGCACAGGAAAACAGCACAGTTACATCAGACACTGACAGGTGAAAGCTTGAAATTTCAGCCACAATTTACAGAAGCCCCAAGTTCACTGGTCTGGCTGCTTTCTGTCTTTGAGAGGCACTCCCCGTTCAGATGAGCACCTGCACATACTGGCTTGATGCACATTTTCTGCCAATGGAAAAATCCTGTATTGGAGTTCCCTCAATCGCTTCTAACAGGTTATCATGGAAGTACTGAAACACCTCCACCAGAACATGCCACTCTTCCTGTCACACAGATGATGGGGGCACCACAGCTTCTCAGGAAAAAGAGCACCAAAAGTGGATGCACTGAATCCCACTGCTGAGCATCCCTGGCACATCATGCTGCTTCTAACTTACAAGGAGTGCTGGCAGTTATAGCCAGGGATATTCAAGAGTCCTGTTCCAGGATGAACAGCAGGTAGCTCACCTCACCAGGCAGCACTTAGTGCTGCAAATGGTCTTCACCCCTGCTAATACACAGGTGCACTCCCAAGGAGCAGGTGAATGCCAGAATGTCCCTATCACACTGCTCAGCACCTCAGCTTGCACCTAACGGGAAGCAGATCTTCACTGGTACAAGGACAAGCTGCCAGTCACTTCCTTTCAATGGCCATCTTCCATGAGTTCCTAGGGTAAATAACCTCTCCAAGTTATTTTAGATCTCCAGCTGCTGTTTGATCATATTACAGTTGTAACCCAGTCAACCAGAAGCAGATTATAAACTGAAAGCAATGCTTGTGGCCTTTTGGACATGAACTGTAGCACTGATCTCTCTGCTCAAAATGAGATTATTACAGCTCACAGTAAGATGTACTAAAGGTATCCAGGGACTACTGCAGGATCCCACGGCTAACTTGGAAAGCACCATGATCAGCCCATCAACTTCCACATGGACAAACACATGACCTGCAAAGCCTAAAGCTGCCCAGGCAGCCTCTCAGTTGGCTGGTCCCAAGGCTTCTAACAAAAACAGTGGAAAGGCATGTCCTTGTTATAGACAAAACAGGGCTGTAGGAGTTGAGCCTGCCTGTCCCTGCACCTGAGGTGTTTAACTGTTTCTGGCACAGCACAAAGTGCAGCTTTAAGTTGCTGTGGAGGTGGGAAGTGCTGTCTCCCATGGAATTAATGACTATTGCTTACAGATGAACAGGAAATTAATCCCACACCACTGCAGCTCCTGGGTTACAACACAGTTCCAACTTGTGTAGGGCTGTTGAGCTTAAGCTCTGCATGGGCAAGAAGCACAGCAAGAGTGATTGGGCGAATGCAAAGGAGAACTTACATGGATATTTCTTGTTAAAGAACTCCAATTTCTTCAGATTTCTGCAGAAGGGGAGTAAGTTTCTGGCCTTCACTGCTGACAGGACACTAGTGGGCTTAAACTTCCTTTGTTTGCAATTTAAGTTTAGCCTCTAACAAGACAGAGAACTTTCTTGTTAAATTAAGCCCATGTTTCTTTCTTGTTAATTAATTAAGCCCATGGAATCTCCAGCATTTAAGATACTGTGCATCTATTGAGGTTTAACAAATATAAATCGATTGAAGTTAGCCTGGCTTCAAGTGAGAGGCTGAACCAGATTTCTTCCTGAGGTCTCTCTCAAATTTTTTCTTTATGAATGATAGAAGTAAAGAGAATGGCACCTGCATTGCACATGGAAGTGTTTAAACAGTGGCATCCAGGGTTTAACAATAATTTTCCTGCAGTCTGGACAACTTCAACAGCACGTCAGTAATTCATGGCCCTTCTAATGCCTCAGAGATCAAGTGTTTCAAACCACTGACACCACACACGGGGTTGATACTGCTGTGACTGACTTTAACATTGTTGCTACATTTGTAATTCTGACACTAATTTTGCTATAAAGTCTCTAAATTTGAAAAACCCCTCTGAGCTACAATGAAAAGCAGGGGTTGTGCAGTAAGGTTTATAGAGCAGCTCTTTAGGTAGGGAAAAATATATTCTCCATCTGCTGTAACAACTACTTTTTAGGCATTCCAGTTCATCAAAACTAAACACTGAGAGACCAATAAATACAAGAACCACCAGAAACCTTATCCTGAGCATATACTTACATCATAAAGCACTTCAATCACGCGTGCCTTTGAAACACACCACTTTCAGCTTTGAGATAGCAAATGCTATGTGTGAGGCAGAGCTATGCAAGGAGCCAGTCCTGCTTGCTGCTGGGTCAAGGTGAAGACCTTCCTGTCCCTACAGGAAAGGAACTGCATCCTTCCAGCAACCTCTCAAGTACTTTGAGCCAAGTACTAACACAAACAGCTTCATTTGTACATTTAAATAAACAGCTATATTCCTAGAGAAAAAGTGAATTTGAGATAACCTGCGTTTTTAACTTCAGAAAACACTCTAAGAGGTGTCAAATAATGTCCAGCATCATATAAACATCATTATACTGGGTAAATACTGTGGCACAGGCTGCCTTGAGGGTAGTTGTGAATCTGGCAAGTCAGTGCCTCCTGCCAGCAAACAGCCTTTCAAAACAAAAGGTGTTTGTTTTGTGGACAGCCCCGATAGCTGGCTGCAGGCAATGAAGAACGTGCGAACTTCCTAGAACAAGGAAGGACAAAACTCAGGAGAAGAAAACACCGATGAATATTAGCTGAAGTAGCCAAGCTGGACTTGAAAAGCCGTACTGAAGTAAGATCATGTTTGAGAGAGTAAACAAGACAGGACAGGTTGTACTGAGATGAAATACAGGAGTTCGCAGCACAGGTGACAACTGAACCCAAATGACACCGTTTCAATGATAATGATCAGTATTTCCACAGGGAAACAAAATGCAAAGCGCCTCGCTGAGGAGCCAGCAAGGTCGGCGAGCCAGACCCGCGTGCAGGTGCCCCACCAGCGCTGTGTGCAGCAGCTCCCACCCTCCACACCTGAGCAGAGTCCAGTTATCGATCACGGAAGGAACAAAGACACAGCAACAGCACTGCTTTCCTCAGCGCCGGCCTGGGGCCCTGCTCGAGCCGACACACAGCCGGGCACAGGCGGGCGAGGGGACCCGAACTACGCACAGCGATGCCGAGCGTCGCCTCCCCGCTTCCGACAATGGCCAGAGGAGCCAGCGCTGCCGGCAGCGCTTCTCCCCAGGAACTCCCCGGGAGAGCCGAGGGCTGCTCAGCATCCCGGGCCCTGCCCGCCCCTCCGGCGCGGCCCCTGCCAATGCTGACTCACGGAGAGCAGCAGCGCTCGGGACCCGGGGCTGCAGCCCCGCGGGGCGGGCGGGCCCCGGGCGCGCTCATTGTTCACGGCAAGGCGGCCCCCGCACGTCCCCTCAGCCGGCGCCGGCCTAGGCCCGCCCGCGCCCCCCACCGGGCCCCGCCTCACCCTTGGCCAGCGCCACGGTGGAGTTCTCGGTGTCGATGGTGTAGAGGATGCCCTCATAGCGGATCTGCGCCTTGGAAATGAGGCTGATCTTGCTGCCGATGTAGGGGGTCCCCGAGCTCATGGCGGCGGCGGGAGGGAGGCGGGGGCGTCCCGGAGCCGCGCGGAGCCGCCGCGCCGCCCACGCGCACTGCGGAGCCGGGACCCCGCCGCGCGCGCCTTATATAGGGCGGAGGGAGCCGGGCCGGGAGGGGGGCGGAGGGGGCGTGAGGCGGTGACCGCGCATGCGCCGCGCGCTATTGACCAGACGGGAGAGACGGGGTCAGACTGGGAGGGGCGGGGGGGGAACACCCGGGGCCCGCGTCACGTGACCGAGGCGAGCGAGGGTGCCACGTGCGCCGCGGGGGCGGGGCGGAGCCCGGCGGGGCGGGGCGGGGCGGGAGCGCGCGCGCTCGGCTTCCCGCGCTGCCGCGGCTGAGGGGAGCGCGCGCGGGGGGGGGGGGGGGGGGGCGAAGCTGAGGGCGGCTCTGAGGGACCGAGCCTGTGCTGCTGCTGCCCGCCGTGTGGCACCGCTCCTCGCCCCTGTGGCACTGCCTCTGTGCCACCGCTCCTCGCCCGGCCGGCACTGCCTGTGTGCCACCGCTCCTCGCTCGCGTCTGTCCTTGCCCCTGGCTCCTGTGGCAGAGCTGCCGTCACACAGCGCCGGGGAGAAAGGGATCGTCGCCTTCCCGTCACAGAACAGCCATGGCTGCCTCTGCCGGAGCCCCTTCCCCCTGCGGTGCCGCGGGTGGTGCCCTGTGGGCCCTGCCGTGTGCGGTCCCCCCGCGCCTTTGTTCGGCTGGCCCCGCGTGGGTCGCCCCGGCGCAGTCGCCCCGTGCCAGGCCGCAGCTGGAGGATGGGACCGCTCGGTGCGGCGTCTCCCGGGAGCTCCCCGGCTCCCCAGCCATCTGCGGGTCAATGAGAGACAACCGGCAGCATCTGGCAGACATGGCCACAGGAGGTGAAATCACTCACCAGCGACAGGGTGGACGGGGAGCAGGCAGGGCAGTTGCGTTTGGGGCAGCGGGTCAGAGTGCACGGATCCCACTAATTTGTGTGACGCAAATGAATAAGATCCAAACTCAGCAGTCGGGGACAATACAGCGGGAGCCATTGTCTGAGCGCAGGGAGGTTCGCTGGAGCTGCAGGCGCCCATGCCTTGGCTACATGTCTTCCATCAGCGATACAACAGCGACACGGGAGAACGCAGCCCACAGGTTTATGCCCGTGTCAGGACGCCCTGCGTCCTTGCGCACCATGGCTCGGAGAGCTGCTCTCCCAATGCCCCAAGCTGTCTGCCCTGTGACCTTACGTATTTTATGGTGCTACTCTTCATGCTGTTTATACAGCCTGAAGAGCAGCTCTCCCTGCCTGAACAGGGCAGATGCTTCCTTTCCACTCGTACAGGCACACGTGTGCGGTCTTTTCCTTGTTAAATTGTCCTAGCATGGAGTTCCTATGAGAATATAAAGTAAAGAAAAAGAAAAATATTAATTGGAAAATCAGTAATTTTGAATAAGGAAGTCAGCCCTTAAAGTCAACCCTTTTAGATTTTTAGCTCAGCCTTAAGTATAACTTACAGAGGGAAGGCAGAGATTCCTTTTTTACTGCAGTAAACAGTGCCCTTTAGCGGGCAAATTGCTGGTTAGAAACTTCCCTGATGAAAAAAACTCCTCTAGTTCTTCTGTTCGAGGAGTGTCTAGTTTAGCTATGTGGAAAAGTTCAAATGGAGAAAAAATAGGGAAAGAAATAATAGAAAAGATAGAAAAAATGTGGCTGCTCAGTTTGGGGCAGCTACAAAAATTATTTATAGTGAAAAAAATTATGTCAGTAGTGCAACCAAGGTAGAGAAATGGTCCTCCCTCTTTTGGCTTAGATCCTCCAACTCCACAGTATGTTTATCTTGTTGTTTCTTATTTCCACTCTTAAAATATTCTTTAGAAAAAATAAATGGGTCTCCAGGTTTTGCAGTTCAATTCATTTTTTTTCTTTAGGCAAACCAAAATGTCACAACTTCATAAGCACCTGTAATTCCACTACTTTGTTATTTATTCAACACAAGGTAATATTATGATTGTTTTATTCCTTTACCTTTTTTTAAATTTATTTTTTGAATACCAGGAAAGAAAGAGACAGTCACAGGTACCAATACAGTGATGTGGAACCTGCAGGAAGGCTAATTACAGCAGTGTGGAAAAAGAAAACTACACCAAGATGGCATGACTTATACACTGGTAAGGAGAGATATGCAAACATACAGAATTTTAGTTATAATCACCATGGCCATAAATCAGCCAGCTTCTGGAAGATGCTCTTATTGTAATGAATTTCCTCCATGTCTTGTGTTTGACAACAGTCAGAGATAACAAGTGATCAGCAAGAAGAAATATGACACCTGACATTTTAAGTGGCCTGTTAGTATTATTTATTCTGCTAAAAAATACAGTTCTTCATCCACTAAGTGTTGAAAGGGGGAAGGAGAGAGCATCTTTCACTGTGTAAATTCATGACAAGTGTGCTATCCCGGGCATCCCTCATATGAAGAGGGAACATTTGGCTGCATATGAAGAAGCTGACTGCAGTTCATCACAGCACCAGGAAGAAACCTGGCAGAGATGCACCTCGTGATCACAGCAGACACAGGATTCACATAGCAGTCATCTGGACTACAGGTAACTGTGGTCTGTGCAGAGTGGAGGCAGAGGGTGCAGTCAGACCATGTAACTGCATGGCTAATTCATTTACAGGAAACCCTGTGTTGCCAGAACTCAGGAGACACCCGTGGCAGCTGGAAGGCAACTAGAGGTGTTTGGGAGGGTCACCATCCATAAATCTAAGCACATTTCATAGCAGGTAAAAGAGAAACCTGTGACTTACAGCAATGAGGAGGATTCATAGGGTGTGTGATGGTGAGAGAGAACTTGTGTAGTGGATGATGGCCACATCCACAGAAACGTGAGCTGAGCTGACTCAGGTGAGTCCTGGCAGAGTTAATGGCAGACCAGCAGCTGGCAGAACACCTGCAACAAGCTCCAGCTGCTGGAAGAAGGGAGCCAGGCACTGGCTGCTGAAGCATCACCTCTTGCACCTGGGGACAGTGGGATGGGTTTGCAGTTGGTGGCAAAAAAAGAGGAAAGAAATGAAACAATCATGGAAAAATGGAGGAAGTGAAAATGGAACACAGTTTTGGATTTGGGTGTAGCAAACAAAACAATTGATACAAAGGAAGGGAGAAATGTTTGAGCCCTAGAGGAAGAGATGCTAGAGCAGTAGTTTCAGAATAAGATTATAGTAGCTGCAAGGAAGGAGGGGAAGGTCACCAAGTACAGAACACAGTTCCATAGAGGTGTGGGAAAGGGGCAGTAGAAAAGAGACCAGGAATGAAGGAGGGACTAGAACAGGATGGAGAAACAGAAAAGATTCTGGAAAGATGAGAAGGAAAAAAGTGATCCATCCTTTAAGGGCTTTTATTCTAAACAAAGAAAAGCTGATGAAGTAGAATAAAGCAAGTAAATTCAACTGAATGAAGCTAAAATAAAGGGAAGAGAGAGGGATGGAGAATGGAATAAGGATAACAAAAAATGGAAATATTAATAAGTAGAAAAAATGGAAGACTTGGTAACCTGTATTTAGATAATGTGGCCTTCTTACAATTAGTTTCTCAATTTCCCACAGTCTAAGAAAAGGAGATACAATGATTTATGGAGGAAATAGTGTTTCCTTACATTAGTTTGTCTTACATCTTGGGAAAAGGGGTTTCTCTTCTCAAAAAAAAAAATCCATCTAAACAATAAGTGTTGTTTTCTTTTTTATTTCAGAAATAAATACAGAGACTGTAATACCTGTAATGCTGTTCTGTCTGCTCTCCCCTTTCTCTTTTTCTCAGTTTTGAGTCTGTGCCTCAGGCATTTTAATTTTGACATCTTTCATTCCACCCCTATATATCAAATTTAAAGTCAGTTTTAACTCCTAGTTTTAAATGAAATATTTTATAAAATGTCATAATTTTAGGCTTATGGGGGTTTGGCTCTCTTAATTAGTGCCTCGACTGTGTACTCAGTGGCACTGGCATAAATCTGCATTTTTCTATTGCACTTCGCAGCAATCCAAGGGCATTGCACAGTCAAGACAAAATATATTTTACCAGTGAGGAGGAGATGACAGAGAGATTAAACTTCTTATCCAGACCCACAGAGTTTGTGAGCATGAAAGTGAAACCACACTTTGGGCACTGTTTATTTGAATGCTCCAACTGTATGAAATACAAACATAAGAGAAAGAAATGCTCACGTGAGTTTGGCTGAAAACAAACTTATTTTGTACAGATACACAGTGTTTATAATGTATGGTGGCAGTATCTGAGATAAGGAATTACCTATATAGATTAAAAAAGCATTTTGTATTACTTACTAGAATTTACAGGCTCTTAATCTACACTTTAACCAGCTTTATTTTAAATACACTCATGTTAGAATGATGCATTTTTATTTTCTTGTTCCATGAATGCATTCAATACCACTGTAGTCTGTTATTCTTTTCCCTGAAAAATAGACCACTTTCTAAAGGGAAATGCAGTTCCTTGCTATAATGCAAAATGGTAATTTCTTTTGTACTTGTGAAAATCCAGTAGTAAAATTACAAAAACATGCTGGAGAATTTTTCTGTTTGTGTAGCACTTCCATGTGGAAGATTCAAATTACCAGTCTGACTTCTAAACTCTTCAGTTTTCAAGGTATATCAATATATCCACTTTAATGGGTGGGATAAGCCAACAGTGCTGTTCTGACCTGTCCAGTCTTTGCTGTTTATATGCCATGAATCTACTTAAAAGTTGTGTTTGATTGCCTGAATCTATCGAGGTTAGAAGTCACTTTTGATGCAACAGAGTAAGGAGGGAACATACATTTCTTGTTTTTATAAAACTGAATCTTGGACATGTGTAACATCTTTTATTAGAAGGAACACAAACTGCTATTCCAGCCTTTCCACACGCACACCACTCCACCAGTGTCTACCTTATGGAAATGAGACTAAAACCCACACTCAGTACTAGACATAAGACTGAGAACGCAGCCCAAAATCCTCTTGCAGCTCACTTCATCATTGAAGTATTGGGGAATGGAGCAGTTAAGGAAGTGCAAGTGCCTTTTATACTGAGGCTTTCTGGATCATGAATGGCAAGATGAACTTATCCTGGCTAAGTAGGTAGTGATTAATTTACAGATGTGGAAGCTGGATATAATTTTAAGAGATCCTTTCATGAAGACAGTTAAATGGATAGTGTATGTGATACAAAAAAGGTTGACAAAGCTGAAGTTTGCAGTTTGGTGACAAAAGTTGAAGGATGAAGACTTTTAAGTCAGACACGTTCTAAAAAAGGCATTTATGCATCTATCTCCCATAGAAAAAAGTAAGAGGATTCAGACCTAAGTTTAGAAATAATTAGGGCATAAAGAGATATAGTTGTCTATCTAGGAGAATGGGGAGCACTGAACAGTGCCTAAGATACTAAGTTCCATTAGGAGAAATTTCTGACTGGGTTTTTTGCTGCATAGGCTGCTTTTCCTTGGAAAATGTTGCACTGAAGTGTGGCAAACCTCAGTGTAGCCTCACAGATACACTGAGGTGAAGGCATGGGATGAAAATGGGATTTCAGAATAAGAATCTGTGTATTGAGCCTCATGCCCAGCCTTCTGAGAGGTTCAAGAGCTGCAGTGATAACCAGTGATCTAAATCCACTTCTGGGTTGAAGAGAGCCCAAGTTACAACCAGACTGTCCCAACTGACCTACTTGGACAGTGTCTCAGTGGAGAGACCACGGAGCAGATGGGAGTACAGCCTGATACATCACTCTGGGACCAGTCTTTTCTTAACAAAATCAAATGTTTTGGAGAGTACAAAACATACTGCAGACCCCTGGGTGCTGCAGACCAGCAAATGTCACCATTCTCTGGACAGAAATCTACCTTCACCAGCTGGGTTTGGCTAAAATTCCAGAAAGCTCGACAACAATGTTTCTTTAAGGGCTCCTTCTTCCCTGTCTCAATTTTTCTTTCTCTCCAAATGATTGAACACATTCCAGCCAGCAGTACTGAGCACTATTTCCTTGGCACTGAGGCTTCAGTGGGGTTGAACCAAGCCCCTGCTGCACAGCTCTTGCTGTAAAAATCAAACCATAGGGCAACCATCACTAGGGCTGAGAACGTACAGGAAAGAGTTCTTTATGAGATGTTTTAGTTCAGAGACCTCATTTGTATTAATTCTTTACAGTGGACTCTTCTTCAGCCAAAGAATCTCCCTCTCCTTACCTGTTTTACAAATGAGTTGTAGATTGAGCTTCTTTCTGTTCAGTGAGGTAAGGGATCATTTTACCAGCCTTGGCAGTGTGCTGTTCTTTCCCTGCACAACATCTGCTGCAGTTTTCATGGCTTGAATTGTTCCTGGACTTGTTTTAAAAGCCATGTTTCAGAAACGTCTTTGAGGATATGAATTATTAGTCATTGTTTTATCTTCTAGGGTGTTCTTCATTTATCTTTCTTATTTTCCTTTTAAAACTAAGACTAAAGAGGCTTTGGAGTTTAAAGTTTATAGGTTTTAATTCAGGTTTAGGCTAAAGATACCAAAAATGATAAAGTGATTCATAGCAATAGGATTTTAGTGGAGTTTCAGAAAGTAATTAGTTTTTGTATGACAATAAACTGGGATTTAATCTCCTTCTAACTCATGCTTCTCCTTGCCCTTGTAGTATTTGTGTACACACTTTTCACACACACACGAAAATTCTGACATTTACTGTTCCAAAGCCTTTACATTATTTGTGCTTCATACCACATTTTTCTATCACTGCATGTATGACAAGGTGTTCGATATTTAGCACACTTGTAAATCACATTTTTTCTGTAAAGTAACTAAAAAATCCAAGATTTGCTTTTCCAATTTTTTCACTTGATTCTGGTTAATATGTTTAATTTTTTTTCCAGAACACCTCACATCCTCATCTCGGACTCTGCATTTTACTCAGCAGCATCCTCAACATTTACTCTGCCTATGACATCACCTGTGCCAAACTTCCAAAGGCTGTTTGGGATATGCAGTTGCTGGTAGGACATTTTGAAGACAAAAGGTTTGTGCAAGTTTAACTTGGAGCATGAACTGGTCTGAAGACTAGTGACAGCAATTTTGTTACACTTCTGTGGCATTGGAGGAGTACTGCAAGGTACCCCATACAAACAAAACTGCCAGTAAGGAACAACTTAACATAACTCCCTTGGCCCTCCATCTGGGTGTGTCATTTCCTTTGGGTTGGAAGTTTTGCCCATCTTGTCTTTTAAGAGATAAAATCTTTGTCTGACTTGCTTCAAAACATGCACTAGTTTCTTCAGGCAACTTATGGGAACCTGTCCATATTTAACTGAGTGAGTTATTTCATTTGTTCGCAGCTTCCAAAATGGGCAAAAGCTTATTAAAGGAATGGGGGCAATTCCAGAACTCTGTCTCTGATAGTGAGAATATATTTTAGGTAGTGTAAGAAAGTAAACTATAGTCTAGAATAATATCTCTAACTATTTAGACTGCTGGAGAATCCAGAAAAAAAATAAACGTGTCTAATAGCCTTTCTAGCTGTGTTTTCATTAAGTCTGAGGCAGCTCATAAGGAAGCTATGGCATGATTTATTTTAATCAGTTATTACAGAGGAGTCATTAAAAAAAACAAAACAAAAACTCGGCAAAATCTTCCGTACATACTTTTTGCATTCCAAATCCACAAAAAGTTTAGATAAAATCTCATTTCATTACAACCAAAACAAACCTCCTGTACTAGACTGCTTTCATTTTTTTTCTGTAAGTGATGATGATTCCATACCTCTTCTGTCTAAACTGCCTTTCCAGTTCAGTGTCTTTTGTGTCTGTTTCTTTATAATCTCACTAAGGTTTGTCAGGAATTCTGTTGTCTCCTAAGGCTTGGTAAGAGCATTTTACAGACTGTGAACTAGAGATGGAGGAGGGAAAATGATTTAGCTGTTTTTGTCATCTGGAGATGACTCTCAGAACTGCTTGCACACGTGATTATTCTTCCAGTTCAAATGTTAAAGAATCTGGATTTTGCCCTATGTATTGAACATATGCTGAAAGTTTTACCAACTTTATGGCCCATTAGTTTCATTTGATATTATTGTTGAGCTAAAAAGTGTGTATTCAGGCATACACGGAATCTTCTTTAGAAATAACTCTTATGTCTTAAAACAGAGGAACCATGGGGCTACTAAATGATTTAGATAAAGAGTGTGTCCAGCTCTGCTCCTGTAAGTTACAGTCTCTAGTCTCTAATTGTGATATCAAATTCCATAGGACAAATGTTTTCATCTACAGCAACTGCTGTTTCACAACTGAAATGTGGCATTGGCTGTACCTGCTCTTGGCACTGACCAAGAACAAACAAGATGAAGATTCATCTTCAGTTCTTTCACTTATTTTTATTTACGTATTTTTGGAAGCCAGTCAGTGGAGGGAAGCACATAAAAGAGGAGGATAATACCAATTGCCATAACTGGTCAATTGTTAAATGTGTCCAACTCTGAATCAAGAGAGGGCAGGAATCTATTACTGGAATATCCATGGTATGATGTATCATTTAGGTTGTCTGAGGAGATATTGTTGATAAAACATCCCTGGCAGGATCATACTTTGCTCTCAAAGACTCACAGAAAAATTGAAGCAAAACCTGCCAAAGTCACCTCTCGCTAAAAAGAAATATTTCAAACATATTCTAACAAATCCTGACTGTAAAATGTGCAAATTGGATTTCCAGTAATGAGACCCATCAGTAGGCACATTTTCTTGACATATTCTGTCTTGGAAATAGTGATTCAATTTTCCAAAAGTCCTTTAATTTGCTTAGAGAGGAAAGCATTTTCATTTTGCCCAGTCAGTTCTAATAATTTGGTAAATTCAAAATATGTGAAATTACTGAAGCTGGTTGTAGTGACCAGAAGGACCTCTAATCTTCTAATAATATTTTTCTCTTCCCCATGAATCATGTAGGCTTGCACAAGAAATTTTTAAGAACAGATAAAACACAAATCTTTATTGACATCCTAGCTGCTTGTTCCTTCCACAGACAGAATTCTGGACATTTGCTAGAAATCCCCTTCAGAAAATTTGCTTTAGGAATCTCTGTTAGCTGCTGGGGTGTGTGGTTAGAAACTTGCATTTTCTCCTACAAGTAAAGTTCCTTAAGAATTCCTTTACAGATGAGTCCGGGTATTGATCCTTCCTATCTTGGCAGTAACAAGCATGACGAGCTAGATGAAGAGCAGTTGGGAAGGAAAACCAGTTTTCTACAGCTCTTTTATACTTTAAAGCCTTGAAGGGTTTCAAACAATAATCCTTTATCCCACAGTACATTCTCCGGGCGTTTTCTTTTGGGCACCAGATGTTGAGTTGCATGGACTTTGGAATGCCTCAGGAGAGCCACACATAAATAACTCCTGTGTGAATTGCATGTAGCATGTTCTAGTTCATGTTCTTCTGTCCCATAAACACTTAGGAGATGGCCAAGGCAGTTGTGTGCTCAGCTAACTTTTTGATTTGAAAACCAAGCTCACAAGTAGTGTCCCTCTAACAGATATTTTCTACGTCTTTCCCAATTAATAACTAGGTGTTGTTAAATACCTTGGTTTTAAAAAGAAGATATCCCTTAAGTTGTCACATAATTTATTTATTTGATCAAATATATTTTATGAAAAGAAGAGTTGTTTGTTTTTCTGCTCTACTTCTGGAGTTCCAGTAACTGTTATGCAGATACAAACACATATTTAAGTGTGTATTTAAGTGGGTGCTTTTGCCATTTCTCTTCCCTGGCAGCATCACACAAGGTTTCTGTCCAGAACACTGAATTGCAGTCTCAGGGCTGGTGCTTCTGTGTCTGGCAGAAACAGTCCAGTACCCATGAGGACAGACACTGTCCTTCAGTGGAAATATGGGTGTAGGTAGGCATGATTATCATAAAATAAAAAGGGACTGTACAGTTGCTCTCCAAATCTACTGTTCATCTGTTTTTATTTTACAGTGCAAGGGTTAAGACATTTTCCTGCAGCATACCACTTAATTATGAATATTAA
Source organism: Monarcha castaneiventris obscurior (assembly GCA_026261815.1). Taxonomy (NCBI): domain Eukaryota; kingdom Metazoa; phylum Chordata; class Aves; order Passeriformes; family Monarchidae; genus Monarcha; species Monarcha castaneiventris. The sequence continues at coordinate 1,743,797 of JAMPIT010000481.1, forward strand.
TCCCTATTAGGAGCATTAGACCTCTTCAGGGATTCACCTAAGGACAACTGAAGTACATGAGATGAGTTGAAGGCCAGGACTTTAACAGTATTTTGAGATTCCAGGGAGAAGACAGTCAAGACTGTAGTCTACAAAGGGTATTAAAGTTTCTTTATTTATTTTCTTGCACGTCTGCAGTAAAACTGCATTTGCCCCTAAATTCAAGGTAAAATACTTAAACAGGAATATTTTTCCTATAGATTGTAGAACATTTGTGTTCTGGATGCAAATGAAGTCTCGCTGCTTTTGCTGAACACTTGCTCGTGGAAACTGACACCCATTTGCAAAAGAATCAGCACACAGACTTTCAAGGTTACCAGTGGGGAACTTCTGCACAGAACTGCATCATCTTCAACCATGACTTCATTCCTTTGCTTCTAACACTCTCTACTTACTAAATTGTTCATTGACCTCCTGTGCTCCTCAAAAAAAAACCAAACAAAAGGAAATGGGGTACAAGGCAGAAAGGTAGGGAGGGATACTGGCTATAAGGATAGTGCAGCTTTATGAATGATCTCACAATTTTGGGTTTTGCTGAACACTTTCCAGTGGAGACTGACACAAGTGAGAATTTGGTCATCTTGTTTGACTGAACTTTTGAAATCAAGGTATTACTGGTTAAATCCCAACTTTGAGCATTTCAAATGATCCTGGGTGAGGAGCAGAAAGAGGGGCAGGAAAGAAGAACAAGAAATCACCAGTCAAAATGGTAAGTTTTTCATCTATTTATTGATGGGCCTCCAGTCTTCTGATGGGTCAGTTAAGACTAAAATCATCTGTAGGCTTCTCTGTTCTGTCCCTTCTCACCCCAATCTCTACCTCTGTCAGATGTTTCTGTAATGAGCTCTAGGCTAACTTAATTTTTAGAAAACAAACAGAAGGAGAATGGCACTACCTTGACCTGAGACAGTCTCTGTGTCATGATCTACACCGTAGATCTAAGGCGCAAAATAAGTATTTTAAATAATAACATACTAAAGGAAGGAGATTAAAGGAACTGACACTTCCCCATTTTTCCTGGATATCTCCTGCTAGCTTCTGCTCTTTGACACACAGAGAACCCATATGTGCCTGTAATGTTCAAGATCTTTTGATGTAATTGATGGGTGCTGATGGGTGAAGCATCCACTGTATATTGAGTCTGACTATTTCGACGCCAACATCAATAATTACCTGTAACCCATTCCTAGAATTCTTATGCAAGTTGCTCTTTTTATATCATTTAAAACAGAGCAGTACAGCACAGAGGAGCTGGACTCCCTGTCCTGAAAAATTCAGTCTAGAAACTTAATTCCGATGTCAAACAAGAGACAGAGTGTATGAAAAGATAAATTATTCAGTAATGAATCCTACACACTTATAATGCACAAGTTGTAATGAATCTCAGTTGCTCTTGTAATTTTGTAAAGTTGTTTACCTAATATGGTAGATGTGCCATATGGTACACTAAAGAGAGTGTTAGAATGAGGACGTGAAGATTTCGAGGTTTTTATTTCTAGTTTTGTAGGCATCTGTAAACTACATTCAAGCTGTCCTAGAATGTGAGCAGAGGAAGAATGCAGGCTGCTCTGCCCCTTTATGCTGGCTGCTGCTGCCACTTGATAACATCCTCCATCTCTTCCTCCCTTGTTCCTCAGGCACTGTGGCCCAGCACGGGGCTGTACCCTGGCTAGATGCCATCAAAGAAAGTCTTTCAGCCACTCTGCACCTTTAGGCTGGTTTAGCTTAAGTCAAGCTTTTTCACCCTTAATAAATCATTTGAGCAGCTGATTAACTCTTCCTCTGGGTAGGGAATGTGACCAGGCTTCTATTCCAGAGAGTTCTTTGGTATGTTGCTTATAGAATTTCACCATAGCTAAAACTAGCAACGTGCTCGATGTGGCAGCAGCAAAAAGGTTGGGACTGCCCAGCTCGAAGCAGCATTCCTGTCTTGTAAGAAACAGGCAACATGACCTACAGTGATGTCTGTAAAATCACAGCTACTTTGCAGCACTGTAATTTGACAAAAAATTATAAAATGGGAGTTAAAATTCATACAGATGAAAAAGGCAGCTTCTTGCTGACCCTTGAGTTTCAAGTGATGACTGAGAAAAGCATTTGAGTACAACAATGAAATATTAATATAAAACTCAAAGGATGGAGGCAGTGCCTCAGAGTGATGCCAGCAAGCAGAGCCCTGGGAAAGGCTTAACATTGTAATTTTTAGTTATCAGCCAAAGTCTACTGCAGGTGAGAGGAGGACATAGAAACTAGAACAGTAATATCCCTCACAATGAACTGAATTTCTAGGATTTTTGATCTAAAGGTACTTACACTATTATTTGGGGCCTGTATGTTAAGAGCAAATACCTATCAGTTTTTAAGTTATCCCTGTGAATTTTAGGCAAACAGCTTCTCCCTCGTAGGTATGTTTGCATATTTGGGGGCAGGGTAAGATATGGACAGTACTTCAGCACTGTTCCCATTGCTCATGGGGTCGACTGTCAAGCAGATTAATTTAATTTATGTTAGAGTACTACAAGTTAAGTGATCACCACAAATATGTGATGGGGGAAATGTTGACACCCACATCCGGGCAAACCTAAGTGGAGAAAACTTGGACATATTTAAAGTGATCCGCTTTTCACAGATAATTCGTGGCTCTTGTTCTTCCAGGTCTCCACCAGCCTCCAGACAGCAGCTTTCAGGCCAGTCAATTTCCCAGAATCATCAACCAGCAGGTGCTGAGCCCATCCCACTACAACAGAGTTCCAGCCTGTAATGCCGCCCATTCCCAAAACATAAGAGCAAAGCTTATTTTAAAATACTGATATAAGAGGTACTATTTTAAGCTTCCTACCCCTTAAAACTCGAAAGTTAAGTTAAATCAGGCAATGAAATAGGTTGCCCAGAGAGGTGGTGGAGTCACCACCCCGGAGGTGTTTGAGAGGCATCTGGATCTGGTGCTGGGTGATGTAATTTAGTGGTTTAGGGGTTACAGTGGTAGTGCAGTTGGACTTTATCTTAAAGGTCTCTTCCAACCTTGATGAGTTTATGATTCTATTCTGTGAAAGATAAATCGTACCATCTGATAATATTGTTCCTATTGCATTTGGTAATACTATTCCGGTAATTCAGTTTTCTGGGGAAACAGCGCCTGGCAGAAGAGCGCATTTATTAAAAGGCAGGTTGTATTTTTACGTTATTTACTTCCTTTATGATGGTTGCACAACAAGGTCAAAGTGCAGCCGCCCGCTGTAAGCGATCATGTCCACCTGCAGCCAGCGCCCGGCCGAGCCCCGCGGGCCGGGCCCGGGCCCCGGGGGCTGCGGTCCCCGCCGAGCGCCGCTGCGGAGCGCGGCTCTCCCCCAAGGGTTAAGCGGCGGCGGGGGTGTAACGCGGGCTGACACACGGGCGGGGATCGCCCCGCCGTTCCGGCTCGCAGCTGCGACTGGACCGTTCAAAATTGCCGTCTCCCTCTCTTTTCCCCCCCGCCTCCCCTCTCTTTCCTCTTCCTTTTCCCTTCCCGGCGCCGGGCTCGCGGCCGGCCGCGCTTTCCCGGGACTGGCCCCGGCCGTGCTGAGTCAGACCGCACCCGGCTCCCGCCCCCGCGGCCCGGCCGCGCCGAGGGGCTGCAGCCCCCGGCTCGCCCCGCCAGCGGCGGAGGGAGGCAGGGAGGGAGGGAGGCGCGGGGGCTCCTCCTCGGCCGCTGCCCCCGCCCGGGGCTGGGCGTGTGCCCCGCCCGCCCCGCCGGTGGATCAGTTACACGCAGCTGGCACAGGTGCGGGGCGCCCTTCAGACTCGCGCCGGCGGGGGAGACCCGGACGCAGGGAGCAGCAGGGAAAACATGCAGCCATTTTGGGCCGAGGCAGACAAAGAGCCGCCGGCGGCCGCGGCCGCCCCCGCCGCTCCGCGCGGCCCCCGAACCCCCCGCGCCCTCGGCGCGGCCGCACCGAAGGGCCGCAGCCCCCGCCCGCCCGCGGCCGCCGCGGAGCCGCCGCCACCGCCCGACTCCCAACTAAGCGTTCGCAGCCATTTGCACGGCCTTTTATAGCGCGGGCGCCGGCCAATCAGCGGCGGGCGGAATCCCTGCCCGGCCGGTGATGTGCGGGCCGGGCGCTCGCGCGTGCGCGGTTGGGCGGGGGGGCCGAGTGTGAGCGGGGCGGGGGGAGGAGGGAGCTGTGAGAGGGGAGGGGGGGGAGGAGGGAGCCGCTCACAGGAACCCTCCGAAAAAAAGATGGCGGCGGGCTCGGATCTGCTGGATGAGGTTTTCCTGAACACGGAGGTGGATGAGAAGGTGGTGAGCGACCTGGTGGGCTCCCTGGAGTCCCAGCTGGCGGCCTCCGGCCACCACCACCAGCACCACAAGGCGCAGGAGCCCCTGAGGGCCACTGGGGGGCTGCTGGGGAACCATGTTGTGAGCAGCAGCAGTAGCAGCAGCAGCCCTAGCCCCAGCCCTGGAGGAGTAGTAGTAGGAGGCAATGCTAATGCCCAAACAGAGAGCAGCAGCGGCAGCAAGATGGGACTGAGTGCCCCAGAGATCACAAAAGCAGGTAACGTGGGCAGGGGTGGGGGGCTCTGAGGGAGAGGGGCCCTCCCCTCCCCCCACTCCCCAGCTCCCGCTGCCTCCTTCCCTCACTGCTTTCCCCCCTTTTCCCTCTCTCCTCCTTCTCGTTGTGGCAGGAGCGGGAGTGCAAAGGGTGGTATCGATCATACGGGGGAGAGCCTCCCCTCATCATGCCCCCTCGGTGTGTATCCGCGCCTCTGCTCCCTCCCCTTTATTTTCCCTCCTCGCCTGTGCTTACTCGAGGGTGTTGGATCATGTGTGGGGGCAGCCGCCCCGCAGAAGGAGCCGGCAGTGCCCGTCCGTGACTCTGCCGGTCCCCTCTGCTTTTCCTGCCCTTGTTGCTGGAGTGTAAAAGGGCTCTGTTAATCTCGGGGACTGAAGGAGGCAGAGCCCACCCCCTTGGTCATGGCTGTGCCTCCCATGCCGCCTGTGACTGCTCCCCTTCCCTTTCCAGGGGTGGAGGTTATGGGGGGGATTCCCTCTTGATAATGCCGCCTTAGCTGTCTGTGTAAATGCTCCTTCCCCTCCCCCTTCGCTGTTGCTGAAGTGGAAGGGGGTGTTATTAATCATGACACCTATTTCCTGTAGAGGAGGAAGCGAGGGGGGATTTCAAGGGGAGGAAGTCCCTCAAAATGCTTCCCCCCCATATCTGCCTGCCTTGATATTACCCCCGCACCCCCTCCCTTGTTCCAGGGGCTTGGAGGGGGCATCCAGCACCTCTGATTCCTTCTCTGCCCTCAAGGGGGGGTTGTCACAACGCCGGGTCCCGGGAAGGGGGGGAATTCAGGCCACAACACCCCACCTTGCACAGCGCCTTCTCCCACCCGCCCACCCCCGGAGCTGCCTGGGAATATTCCCCCCTTCGTGTTGTGAGGGTTGTAGGGGGGCATTGTGAGGGCTGGGACTGAGGGCTCACTACGTGGGAATGGAGGGAAGCTGTTTTTCAGGGGGATTGAAAGAAATGTCTCCCCAGAATATCTCTGCAATTCCTCCCCTCCCCCCCTTTTTATTTTTGATTTCGTCTTGCTGAAGTGTAAGAAGATACTACGGACCCTCTGTTATGATTGATGAAACTCTTCTAGGAGGATCTCCTTGACCCTTATAATGTGCATCTCAGTGTCTGCCTGTCACTATTCTTTTCCCATTTCTGTCTCCTTAGGGCCAGAACCTGGACTGTGTGTGATTGTACTTGTGCTAGCACCAGGCCTTATCAAGGGGCATGAGGATTATTCAGGACAAGAAGCTACATCATCTTGTCCCTTCTGAAAACCAGCTTTGCTTTTTATGTATTTATTTTTAACTCTGTCTTGCAGTGGGAACTTCAGATCCATCGGAACAAATTCTGTAATAAAGAAGAGGGGTCTTCTAGAAACAGACTCCAGGCCTTGTAGTACTTCTTATCTTGCCAGGCCAATGTTTTTCTTTCCTTTCGCTTTTCATATTTTGCTGTTGTTGAGCCTCCTGATCTGACTGACTTACTGTGTAGGAGATGACAGTATTAGAGAGTAATGTGTGCTGGGTATAGGGAACATGTCTTAATAATGTGTCTTCCATGGCCATTTTCCCCCCCTGCAGTTGCAGTCCTGTTGGTAAATGGGATGTCAGGCTCTAGAATAGGGAAGAGGTCTTTGATGATCTTCTTCCTCCTTTCCCTTGGTTCATATTAAATCTGTTTTCCCTGTTTTGTCTTACTGTAATGTCAAAAGCAGGGGTGTTACAATTAATACTGAATCTGCAAGTCTTTGGTGGGAAATTGGAGGCTTTAAGATAACACCTTCAAAGCCATGTTCAGTTTGTATTCTGTCCTGTTTTCTTGGCTCCAGGCAAGCAGCATGGGAGATGGAGAAGACCTGGTGATGAGGGAGAGCATTCTGTCTTTGATGGACTTCTCTTCTTGCTCATTTGCTCTTTTTAACCTTGTTGTTGTTTTGCAGGGGCAGGAGGAGTGCAGGGGGGTGTTATTAATCATAACACCAGGTCCCAGACTTCAGCTCTGGATGGAGCCACCACAACAAGCACCAGCACCACCACTGCAGCAGCAGGAGGATCTGAAGTCACTGCTGCTCCAGGGACCCTCAGTCAGGGCAAATCGGTGGTTATCAGCACCATGGCAACTGCCTTGTCCACCAGGAATGGCAAGATTGGGACCACGACAGTGCAGACTTTGAATGGGAGTAACGTGGTGATGAACTCTCACCACACAGGAAGTGCTGCTTTCTCTGGGACTCCTGTGACTGCCAACCCCGCTCCTGCACCTGCTGTTGCCCCTCTCGTTAACAATGGACCTGGATCTGTGGGGAAAGGAAACGCTGTTAATGCTGTTTTGCCCTCAGCTTCTAACACTGTCATCCAGACTTCTTTCCTTAATACTGCTGTGTCCTCTGCATCCTCCTCCTCGCCCACAGTGATCTCCTCGCAGCCACCGCCCAGTGTTGGCACCGGGGCGCCCACGGTAACGCTTGTGAGGCCCCCGATCCACACAGCAGGACCCACGGTGGCTGCAGCTGGGGCAGCCACTCAGAACGGGAGCAATACTGTGATCAATTCAACCATCAGTGTGGGGAGTTTTCCTGCTGTTGCCACAGCCACTGTGGGATCTGGAGTTTCCCTCCAGACGTCACTTGTGAACAGCCAGTCTGGTTCCTCTGTGCCAGCAGCTCCTGCCACACAGGTCATCAAATCTGAGTCTCCTAAAACTATAGTCCAGGCAGTATCCCAACAGCAGACGCTGGCTACTGGTGGCCAGCCCAGTACTACAGGGGGTAACATGATTATTGGGCAAACTATGCAAGCTGGGCTCTCCAATGTTGCTCCCAATCCTGGTGGGATACCTCCTGCAGCACCTGGCACCCCCACAGGAATGGCTAAAGGCACTGCCAATACAGTGGCACAAAGTCTGCCAAGGACTCCAACACCAACCACGAGTGGAATCAGAGCAACTTTGACTCCTACAGTTTTAGCACCTCGTTTGCCTCAGCCACCTCAGAATCCGACTAACATTCAGAATTTTCAGTTACCACCAGGTAAGTCAGAGGATTGAGAGGTTTTATTTTGAAAGTGTATTTCTTGCAGGGAGGAAGGAATCCAAGTAAGATTCCGTGCCATTTAATTGTGAATTGTGGAAAAGGCATTTCATGTAACAATGAGAATGGTCTGGTGTTGAGTAGTAGTAGCATAGTAGCATCCCACTACTTAGTGTCTGATTTTGGGTGACCAGAAAGTCTTTTCAGCAGTAATTGAAAATAATTCTGCCTGGTATCTTTGTTCCAATGTGAGTGTAGATGAAGCTGTAAACTGCCAAAGTGTGACAATGGAATATTATCCAATAAAATGTTGTTATTTCATTAGCACAAAAGACATTTTGACTTCTCAGGCGGTTTTGTCAGTAGTTTGTACCCTTTATGTGCTGCTTGGTTCCCTCCTGTCCCTGCGTGCCCCCAGTACCACAGAGCTCTCATGAACAGAGAAACAGCAGATACAACACAAGAAAACTACCTACTTTTGCTTTAAATACCTTCAAAGTCTGACTTAAAAACTCACAGATTTGAAGCTTATGATCATCTTTTTTAGTCACTGGCATTCTGATACAAAAGGCAGACTTCCTATGTCCTTACCTCACCCTGTTGTGTCTAGGGCTGCAGCTTTTGTAGTAGCTAGTCTCATGCTTAGTGCTGAGCATCTCTGGACAAGGAATCTAGTCCTGAACGCACTGGGTGAGTGAACAGCAGGATGAGAAGCATTTCTTTGCTCAAAATTGTTCTGTCCCTCCTTAAATATCCTAGATTTGGGGATTTAACGTTATATATTTGCTATTATTTGAATCAGGCTTGTTGCTTGTATCCACTTTGACTTTTAGCTGCAAATACTTGTGTGAATCTACACATTGCTTCCTGCCCTAATAATACATACAATAGCTGGATTCTTACTGCTTACTGTTTTCAGGGCAGTATGCAAAGAACAGCTAATTAAAATTTTCTACTAACACTGAATGAAATCGGTGGTGGTTTTAGTAGGTTGTCTTAGTAAAATACAAGTGGTCTTAGTAAAAACCCATCTCTTGGAACTCCTGACCAACTTCAGAGCAATGCACCTGTCACGTAAAGTAGATCAGGAATTACGTATTGTGTTACTAAACACTGTGTTTTTGTGTAATATGCTCTCTGTGGTCTGTGATGCCATGTAGTTTGGTGAAGTCTGTCAAACATTCTGTGTATCCAAGTAGTAACTGGTATAAATATTCCTCTTTTTTTTTTTTCTGTAGAAGATTATTCCATATATGAGTAATTTGAATGACATGTTGCTAATTTAAAAAATAGCAGTAAAACTCAGATCTTGAAATCCCAGTGCTTGATACTGAAGCCTGTGAATTGATAAGTTGGAAAAGCCTTCTTTTATTTATTGCCATAATGTATCAAAGGATTGATCCAGTTTAGTCTATTGCCATTTATACCTACATTTTTTGTTAATACTGCATTACAAACCTGATTATGGGGGAAAATACTACTGTGAAGTCCAGGGGGACCTTTTTTCAGGTAGCTGATGTTTTCAGACTGCCACAGCATACTGAAATGTGTTACTCTTAGAAGCAGCATTGCCAGTCCTTAAGCAAAATTGGACCATAAATTGTTCCTTTGGAGTTCTCGATAGATGAAAGTAGAACAGTACAGGTTCTAAGCACTTGGATTTTTATTAAGCACTTTTTTTGTCTGTCCTAGACTTAAAGAAATATTTATAACTTCAGAAGAATAAGCATGATTACAATAAGCGAGTATATGTGACTGGATATACAGAATTTAGAAACTGAGTTCTTGCATGATAAGACAGACTTAATATTGAAAAGGTTTTTTCTTTCAAACTGCTTGTTTTTCTTTTACATTGCTTTAGTTTGTTTTTTATACTTTGCAAAAGTAGCCAGCTTTGAAAATGCTTTGCCTGAACCATTTCTTTCAAAACACTTGAGAGCTGGTGGATGCTGGGCTCTTACAAACATCTCTCAGGCTCAAGGTCCAAGCACCTCTGCAAGTTTGGCCACGTGCAACTGCTGTGATCTTCAGCAGAGTGCAGGTACATTCATAGTGAAAGGAGAATGTGGCTGTGCTTTTGAAATTGTATTTTAAATGACAGCATCAGAGGCCAGATTTTTGGAGGCAGTTTGGTAATGTGAAGCTGCAGCTGCAGTGCCTGTGTGCTGTGCACCTACTGCATGCATCGAATTTGCATTCACAAGTTTGTTTTTGAAAGTTAGTAGTGTGTGCTGGTAAGAGTTTCTAAGACAGTGCTTGAAATAGTTTGAAATCATACACTGCACACAACAGCTTTTTACACCAAGAATTATAAACACTTAGAAAATTCTGATGGAAGGTTTGACCATGACAGCACAGGTTTTACAGTTATTTTCTTATCAGAATTACTGTTTCTAGCTCTCCAAAATACAGTTACAGTGTCACATGTATGGAAAGCAGAATATAAAATGTCAGCAGGAGTTATTAAGCTGTGACTTGAAAATTAGGAACCTTTCAAGGTTTCAAATGTTTTCTTCAAAAGAGCACGTGGACAATAAACTCCATCAATGGTCTTTAAAACAGATTACTTTTAGAATAATGCTTTGTATCTCATCAAGGCAATTGTGCAACACACCTTGACTGACCAAATTGGAATGTTTGAAGAGCCAGTGGGCCATAATTGTTGTGACCTTACTGGATTTTGGTATATTTCTTCTGCAAGGAACTGGACTTTTGAGAGTATCTGTGTATTAATGATGGTTTTCCTCTTCTGACATCTTTGAGGAGAAGACTGTTGTGCTTAGTTTTTTCTTCAGGAGCCTGTGTTTGGAACTTTGTGCTCCAGTTGGACAGATTTGGGTAATGAAGGTCCCAAAATAACCCTATTTATATCTTCCTAGAAAAGACACGGAAATATTGTGAGATGATTCTGTAAGGCGGTGGGAGCACAAGTTTATATAATACCTCCTTAAGGATGCAACACTAGTGAAACTGACTGGAGATAAATTGAATGAAGTTTGTTGTTTCTGAGCACTTCAGTAATGAGAAATGTATTACATACAATAGTATGGTAAGAGATAGAAAATCAGTGAGTTTGTTAAAGCAGTGAGTCAGTGTTCCACTGTTAGAAGTGTTCAGAAATGTATAACTGGGGTTATGCCCTAAAATTTATCTTTTGCATTGTAAGAGTGTGAAGTGTTTAAAGGTCATTGCTGACACAGGGTAGAACTATCTTGTTAAATGGCAAAACTTGGGTACTTTAAAAGAATTTTTGAAAATCCCATCTTGTCCAGCAGTGCTGTAGTACAAACCCAGCATCTGTGAGTTCATGCTTACTTAGCAGTACTGTCAACTTGGGGTTCAAAGATGTGGTTTCTCTTCTTGCAACACATCTGCTTTATGTACAAACATCTCATAATAAGTTTTAAGGTGCGTGCTTAGACAGAGGAGCAGATTGGTGAGTGCTGAAGGTATCCAGTAGCAATAGCACAGAGCAGGTAGGTCTGGACAGTTTTCTCTACTAGCTTAGGTGAAATTGAAATCTAGAAACTTTCACTTCCCTCTGTTCCCCTCTTTTCTTTTACCTTCTGAGTGACTGTTAGTACTTATGAAAATTTGGTGGCTTGGTCATAAAGACTGGTATTTTCCTGATTGACTGCGCTTTGGTGACATGTAGTCCTGTTTGAAGATACCAGATAGGATGGCTTGTCTTCATGGTTTTTTTTTTTTTTTTACTTCTACAGTCATGACCAGTTTTCCCACTAGCAGTAGAGCAGTTCTGCAGCTGTTGTAGAACAGAATTGTTTTGCCTTGTATTTAAAAATAAAACCTCTTTATTACTTTCCCTAAACTCAGTTGGATCTGCCAGTAGCTGATGATAGGGGATGAGACTATGAATTTCTTCATTGCTTTCTTTCTGGAGGGCATCTCATGTGCCTCTTCTGTGGTGAGGACAGGATGGGCCTTTTATAGACTGAGAAAGTGCTGGGGCCCCTTTAACAGTGGAACATTCCAGAGTTCTGAACTCTACCACTGGTTAAAACTTACTGTTGGTGCTTTCCAGAAGCAAAGGATACCTGACAGAGCATCAGTGCTGTACATCTGCACATCCTGGAAGATGTTAGACATGAATATGCACACTCAGGGTTTTCTTTGTGGCCTTGGAGGCTCAAAACTTCATTTGGCGTTAAATGGGAGCTTTTTTGTAGAAACGGATTGTTTTTAGCTTGTGTTCACTATCCAAGAAAGATTCCAACTTAGGCCATGGTTATGGTGGCTTTAGAATGGGAAAACTACCTAAACATATGGTTTAAAGCATGGTTTTGGGTCCTTTTGACTTGAGCAGTCATACTTTTTGAAGCTGGAGTAACTGAAAAATAACTTCTGCAGTAGTTCTGTTTCCTTCAGTTGGGAGTTGGGGTGGTAGGTGGTTGGGCAAAGGAAAGCGTATAAAAATGGAGAAGAGTGGCAACTGAGAAGAATCAAACAAATCAAACAATTTGTGTTACTTTTTGATATTGAGTACCTCATTCTTTGGGTTGCTTTGAACTTGAAACATGTACCCCAGAAGTGCCCAGAGTAACTAGGATGTAGATAGATGAGGAAGTCATCAGAATTCCATAATATAAGGAATACAGAATGGAACAGAAGAAATACTATGAAGTAGAGGAATGTGGTTGTTTCTATTTCTCACTGACTAGTAAGCGAGTTCAAACATATCCTCATTATAGTTTCCCTGTATGTTGCATGTGCTGCCAATATTATGCCTGTTAACTGTGTTGGCATGGCTCGATTTTGTTAAAAATAATGTCTGCAATGCACCGTGACAATGGGGGCTTCTTAGAGTACTTACAGTATATTTTACTTTCAAAGCATTTTACAGACTTAATCCTTGAAACATGCCTGTGTGGTTGGTAAATAAAGTAGTATGAACTCTGCTTTAGAGCTGGGGGAAAGAGCAAGTTCGAGAAGTTCTGACTTGCCCAAGGCCATGCAGGAATCGATATTTTGCCAGGATTAGAGCTTGGGAGTCCTATACTTGGCATGTAAAGCAGTATCTGTCTTTCTGGAAGATAACTGTGGATCTCTTCTGCAGAACTCTTCTGGGTGAGGGGTGGATTTTATGTTCAAATCATGCATCAGCAAAAGGAACATTCTGCTTTATTTGGAATCTGCTACATCAGATCTGCCATATGTCACCAGACTGAAAGTTGTGTTTGTTCGCATTGCAACTTCCATAACTGAGGACTCCAGCATGCTTGGCTTTGTACCCCAAAGAACCCGAGGCTCAGAGAGCTGTGCAATAGGGTTTTTTTGTTCTGTTAAAAAGAGTATCTTGATGTTGTGCACATCTGATAAGACTGTGTCGTTAAGTGATGGGATCTAATGGGAATATAATTGTGATTCTGTTAAGCTATGAAAGCTATTAACTCTGATTACATATTGTTCTGTTATGAAAAATACTGTTCCCAACAGCCCTTGGAAGTGCATGTATGGATATGTATGATCCTCAAATTGTGATCATCTGAGGGTTTTGGGTATCCCTAAGCTTGTGATAAAGGTTGTTGGTCAATAACCAGAAGCGATTTATTTCTTTTGAGCTGCTTTGCACTCTGCAAGAAGTTACGTGTTTTCCATCCCTGAAAATCTAGTAGGTTGCATGTGAAACCTTCTTGGTTTGAGGACCACAAATTTGAACGTTGTCCAGAACTTGAATCCCTTACTAACGCAGGATGCTGCAGCCAAGTTAGCAAACAGAGGTGAAAATGCATCAGTGTTGTGCCCTGATAAGACACAAATTATATCACTCCTCAAATGAAGTATTTTTGGTGTACGAGAACTCTTAACGTTGTTTGTCTTCACTGTTTTGGAAAATGATAGTAAAAACAATTCTAAAATTCTATAATTCTACTGTTGTGTGGAAAGTTTGCTTAATGTAAAAACTGTGTGATCAAATGCAGAGTCTGCTCAAAAGGAACTGGACATAGAAGTCACTTAACACATTAAACTTCTTTTGTTAATATGTGCATTTTTTCTCAGAAATATTCAAAATCATCATTTTTACCTGAAAATAGCTACTCTTGCCAAGATTATTGTTTGTGTTGAAACTTTACGAATGTTTGTAACTCTTTATCTGTCTAAATCTTTTCCTTGAATTTGTTGTCATTGCTTCATGTAGAAAAAAAAGACTTTTGCTAGTTGGAAGACTGTTAGCAAGTTTAGCTTTATGTTAGGCACATTATCTCTTGTGAAAAAAAAGATTTGAAGAGGTAGTGCCATGAAGAAAAGGATTTTGAAAATACTGTTTCTCTCAGCTGAAGGCAGTGACAGAGAGGAGATTTTCGTCGTGGTTAATAGACAGTTATTTCAGGTGTATTATGAACCCTAAAGCTCTGTGTGAAGGAAGGCCAAACTCTAGGGAGAGTTGCTCACAGGTGACAAAGGGCTTTTTCTTTGCACAGCCACAGGTCTATTCCTGTGTGCAAACAGTGGTATCAGCCCTCTTGCATCTGCTTCCTCGTAAGAGGAGCAAAAGTGCTGATACAACCTGTACACAGACCAGGCTGTAATTAAACAGGTATAAAGATTATGTGATCATCCATATTTCAGATTAGATGAGGCTTTTTTTTTTTTCATTGAGGCCATGGACACGTGAATAGAGCTTTTTTGTTGTTTTAAGCCTTCTAGGACAGTTTTACCTCAGCTTACCCTGGAAATTTTTACCCCAGTTCTAATCTGTGGGAATTTCCTCCCAGAAATGCTGGTTGTCTTCTGGAGGTGTGGATGTCTCAAGGAATTGTGAGCCAGTATTTTACCACAAAGCCTCCTGTCTTGGAGTAATTTTCTTCAGGTGTCTTTAGCATAATATTTAATGTAAAATATAATCATTGTCCTTGAGGTCTTATTTATGCCTTTAAGGGTTTTTTTTAATATAGGATATTTTTTTGTGAGAACAAAATGTTGATTATTGTCACTGTATAATGGTATAGATTATCAGTAATCAAGAAAGAGGTGATAATTATAAGGAATTGATACACCTGCAGTGACATCTGCTCAGCACCTCAGTAGAGCTGTCTTAAGTCACTGTACAAATGTAGCTGATCTTTGGGTCTGTAAATGTTGTCAGACTCAAAATAATGTCTTAAAAATATGAGCTTCTCTACTTAGAGCACCAGTAATCAGAAAGTTGCACTTTGAACATCAGAGGCTGATTCTCAGCAAAATGTGTGATTGCGTTATAAAATAGGTTAAGTAGGGATGGTGCTTTTATTGTGTATTTGTACAGAATTTAGTGCAAGGTCCAACTCGGATACCAAGCTCTTTTTGTGGGATTTGGAAAAGTATATTGATGAAAATCAGTAACTTTTTGCCATGGTAGATCTCTGTTTATAAATTTGAATTGTAACTTACGAGTGCTGCGTATCTTAATTTTGATGCTTTTTCCCTTAAAATGCGTTACTAAAATGTATTTTTCCGTAACACATAACCAGTACCTTGACAATGAATAACATAAAACTCACAGCAGTGTGTAATATTATTTGACATGACGGACAAGACTGGCCTAAGATTTGTATTGAATTGAATAACCCTCTCTTGTAAAAATGGTCTAACTTATGATTATAACTTGATTAATATATGCTTCTGAGAGTAGCTGAACTGTTAAAAGCTATCACAGTGCTTTTGTGCAGAATAAAGCACGTGCTGGATAGACTGTGCTGACAACCAGTGCAGTTGAAAAATGTGTCCTCTAGATAGCAGAGTATAAACAAAACCCAAGCAATGAGGTGTGGTGCCATGCTCGAGTCTTTCTGAGATGGTTTGGGGGGCAGCAAGGCTGTATTAAGTTGTCTGCACACCTTCCTTCAGTTTATGAATCAAATATTTCTGTAAGGGAGGGTAGGTTTAGAGCCTCTCTCCAAATGTAATAACATCAGGTGCTTTCAGCCTAAGTGGTGGTGTGGCGAGTGGGACCAGTTGTGCTCACATGAGTCAGAAGTGCCAGCTCCAAGGAGTAGCACTGAGGAATTGCAGCATTTGTGGCAGAAGAGTCGATGGAGGGGACCAGAAGAGTGTTTGTGGAGGGATCAGTGTGGGAGAAGAGATCTGGAGTAGGGAGGCTGACAGTGACTAAACTGTGTGGAAGTTAAAAGACAAGCATGAGGAGTTATTAGTTTTTAACAGACATACGTGCAGTCATGTTTGCAGTAGTATTAGGGGTGGATTGGAAGAAGATACAAGTGTTCATGCACTGAGCGTCAACCTCTTAGTTCCTTTCTTTCTTCCTTTTTACCAGTGTATCATTTGATTTTCTTTCTTTCCCTGTCCTTCATGGGGGAGGGGGAGAAAAGGCACTAATTATTTATAAGTGTTAGTCATACCCAGTCATTAAGCTTAGTCATTACTCAGGACTGTGCATTTGATGGTTAGTAAAAATCAAAACGAAACCTGATTTTGTTGAAAAGCTTTCTAAATTCAAGCTTACAGGTGTGAAAATAATTCTGATTCTGTGTTGAGACTAACTGCAAAGGCAGAGCTATTTAATAAATGTTGCTATCAGCCAAATGGCATGTAATATCATGTCCCCGTTGATGGTTTCTATTGAACTTGCAGGCGTAGTGTTTGGCATATTCTCAAAGCAGAGTAATTCTGTATGGGCAGTGAGAGAGGCATGAACTCACAGGGGAGGATGTGGAGGGAATGTTTCTGCTGAGGCTGCCCAGAGGAGCTGTCACTCGGTGGAATTGTCCAGCTTCGGGTCTCCACAGCTCCGGATGAAAAGGTGGCATCAGCAAAGGGTTTTGTCACTGCTAAAATTACAAAGAGTGCATACCTAGAGTAGGGCATTCACAGTGGGGACAAATTAAAGAAAAGTGTTCTTTATGGCTTCTTGTGCTTAGTTGTTTTAGGCTGTTGTGTTCTGAAGGAAGAAAACATTGATTTAGAGCATTACTCCTCATTAAGTATTTCTTTACAGACTGTGGTAATAAATGCAAAGTAACTCAGCCATTCCCATTTCTTCAGGTGCTTGAACAGCACTGATGTTGACACACCTTGGTACAAACTGTCACAAATGAAGGCAGGTTGAGTTTTAAAACCTCCTATTCAAAATAACAGACGTAAAGAATTAGTGACACTTTATTTTGTGTCTTCCTTTCTCAAACCCAAATCTGATTTTAGTATAAACGCTTTGTTGTTTGATCTAAGTATATTGAAATTAATGGCTCAGCTAAATCTGAATTGCTTGGAGATCAATAATTAAAGCAATTGGTTTAGCTCTTGGTAGTGTTTTTCTTAGCTGTTTTGACATCAGACAGATTTGTGTGATGATTGGGTTGCAATTTGACAGAGCACTCTGGTGTTTTGGCTTTGTATGCTTGACTAGAAAGGAATGTTAACGCACTTTCAAGAAATACAGCTTTCCAGAGAAGTCAAAATGTTTCAAATCACATTGTTGTTGAAGCATTTGTCAACTGTTGCTATATAAAATGTATTTCCCAGAACAATTCTTACACACCTTTTTGAATGAACAGGTAAGATTTTTTCCATATGGGATCATTGTTAAATGCAGTGGCTTTTTGGCATTCCAACATTACATTCCTCCTTTAACTATGTTCTTAAAAGGTTTGTGAACCAATACTTCACAAATGATTCACTTCTTCACCTTTTAGACAGTATAGTTGAGTTGTCTTGTTTGAAACGGAACTCTTGCATAGTAAGAGTAAGGAAAAGCTTTTAAAATGAGATTGAGTTTTTTGTCTGCTGACTCTTCTAAGAAAAAACAAGCAAGTTTTTCATAATGTGAACTTTTGTACTTGGTCTGTACAAAATGCACTTTTCTGTGCACTGCAGTGAGGATTCTTGAGGGTAGTTGCAAACATATCTTTCACCTGTGCTGGCAACAATCATAAATCAGCTGTTGAAGAATTAATGTTCCTGAGACTGCAATGGCTGGTTGGAGTCGGGGTGTGCAGGTTGGGGAGAGTAGTGGTAGCCAGCAGTGGAGAGCTGCAGCAAACTAATGCTGTACCAAAACTTTTAGGCACTGTGTCTGGGTAGAATTCTGCTTTACTTCAGAGTGACATGAGTTGAAAGGGAAATGGAATTTGCTTTTGTAGTTCTTGTCTAAAACTCTGTGCAACGCCAGTCTTCACTGTGTGTAATATTTAGTGCCTGTCAGGAGAGACTCCAAGTATTTTGTGTTAGAGATGCTCTGAAGCAACACCTGACAGTCGTTGCTGTGTTTTTTCATGGTACGTTGTAGCTCACCTTCAGTGCAGCAGGTGCTGAACATTTACCAGGTGCCTTTCACTGAGCACAGGGTGTCCTGTGTGCTCAGCAGAGCTCTGTGCAGAACCTCAGCCTCATGGCTTTGGGGTGCCCATTACTCTGGAACAAGGCCTGAGGGAATTGGTGCAGACTCTCAGGGTGCTCCAGTGTGCTGGACAGCTCTGTCACTGTCTGGCAGGGAACGTATCTGCTACTACCACCTCGTGTTTGTGCAGCCTGACCTCGTCGTGCCAGTGCAGGGCAGCCACTTCTGGAGCAGCTGAAGTCTCACATAGTCATGGGGTCGTTTTGAGCTGGTGCATTTGCTGATACCTCCTGATTCCTGCACCATGGAGACTTCTCCTTAGGCACTGTGCTTATCCTTGTGGAGCTGAGGTGTCTTTATACAAATCACGAAACAACCACATTTGTTGATGAAACTTGAGAGTTTGGACTGCTGATGAGGTCAAAGGCTTTGGCAAGAAAATTCAAGTAAAATTTTTTCTGGACTTGTGCAGCACAGGTCTCCTGACATTTTAAGCACCTAAACTTAAGTGTATCTGCAGTGGTGCACGTTTCTTCTCAGGTACAAAGTAATGTGTCTTCGGTAACATGTAATCCACATCTCTGTTACCATTTATTGCTCTGTGCTACTCATCTTGATTTGTAATCCCTGTTTCTCATGAGTCGATGTATAGATGGTCCTTCATGAGCTGCTACACATCTGGTTTGTTACAGATGCTCGTCTTTAATGTGTGTAAATAATTTAAATCTGCTAGAAATTGTCTGGTGTTAGGGAAGATTTCCTTAATTTCCCAGATTTTAATGGAGCTGCAGTGGTCAGAAGACTTCAATAGGTTCTTTCTGCTTTTCTTGGGCTTTCAGTCCTGTAGAGTGGGTGTTTTTCCAGGTGGATCAGTTACTGTAAGAGGAGGAATGGTGGATTGTTGGACAGCATTGATGTTGGTACCAGGTTATCTTTTCCTTTTCTGCAGTAAGGGACCCTGTCACACAAATCACTTATTCTGAAAGTTTTTCCTGTAGTTTGTACAGGCAGCTGTATTTTTCTCCAGCTCTCTCTCTGATACTCCAGCATATTTGTATTGGAAAAATATTAGAAACTTTGTGCTTTTATAAAGGTTTTGTCATTCCGGGGTCCCCGTGTAACGGGATGCAATCACTTACAGAGCATGCACTCATCCCCTTTGCTTTAGATGGTTTTTGTGGCGTGTGTGATAACTTGCATAACCTTACACACACATTTACTTTCTGTTTTGTTGCAAGAGAATCTCTTCTGACAGTACCAAAAGGATACTCTCATAAAGCTTTCTCCTGCTAGTATGGCACAGCCCATTTAGGATTACTGTCAGATTTTTCTGCCATGTCAAATGTTTGCAGCATCTTGCCACAAATGAGTGTGTGCTCAAGAGCTTAAGGCCCAAAGGGCTTTGACGTGAAGATAACCTCTTAGTGAACTTCCCTGGCAAATATAGTTAGGATTTGAAGATTTGTCAGATGTCAGTGGACTGTATGATCAATAACCTTCTTTTCTAGAGGTGTTTGTAAGGACTTTGATTTTCCACACCAGAAGCATCAGTTCTCTGGTTATTCTTTCAGGCTTGGACATTCTTTCTGAATACCAGCATGTGTGTCTATTGATTCCTTGCTGCCTAACAGTTCTCCCTGACCCCAGTTGTTTATTCTTGGGAAATTTTTCAGTTACCTTTTTATATTAAGAAGAAAATTTCTTCAGGAGACTAGAAGAGGATATTCTCCATGCACTTTCAAGATCATATATCCATTAGTTCTTCTATCATGTCTCAGAAAAAAAACAACTTACTAAAAGTCTAAGTTCTTAGTAATAGTTCTGACTTGATCTGGATTAACCATGAGCTATATTGTGGGTAACAAGCAAAATCTGTAAGCTTGAACCTTCTGCTCTTCTGTTCAGTGTCTGCATCAGAAAGAAAGATGATGTCACTTGGGATCAGATAGGATCCTGTGCAGGGTTTGTATTTCTCAGGCAAGAGCTTCGTCCTTGCACACTGCTAAGCCAGTGACAAGCATGGGCACACCTTGCTGTGTCCTCTGGAGATGGAGTCCTTCAGTGTGCCCCCAGTGGGATGGATGCAGTCCCTGAGACATGGAGCAGTGTCCTGAGAGGTGACACTGGGATATGCTGCCGTTGGAGTGGCCTCTTGTTGGGTGTGTCTGTCAGAGGGACACTGCTGGACTGTGCACTTCCTAAGAACGCTGATCTGAACGTGCCTGCTGTATCTGCAGGCAGTTTTATCTCCCTCACTGGGAAGTCCAGCTCCTATTAATATTATTAATCAAGATTTACCAGTAAAAAGTGGTAACAAAACAGGAAACCGTTTTGGTTTGGTTTACCTTTTGGATGTAGGGGTTCTCTAGTGAGAAAGTTGTATGTCTTTGGAATTACACAGATAATCAGAGTGGTCTGCAAAAGCTACAAAGTATTTTATTAATCTTCCTTATCATTCTGTTATTTTTTTTCTGTAGTCTTTGTTGAGCCAAGCCATGTTTCAAAGAAAGAAGAGGGAAGCATTAGGAATAAAGTCTGGTTTGTGTTTTTCTGATATGTCCTATGGCCAGAGCTCTTCACTTTTTATTCCAGTGCATGATTTTGCACGTTTTATTAATTGAAAAAACACCAACAAAGAAAAAAACCCCAAAGCACAACACTTTATAAATGGAAATGTCATTAGCAACTGGGAATACAAATAAGCAAGAGGCAAAGACAACACTGTAGAATCATGCAGCTACATCATATAATGATGGTATTTTCCATCCCAAACAGTCTTGTAAACAGGAGTGATCTGGGAAGGTCTCCACAGCAAGAACATGTGAGGTGACCATTGTGTGCTGGTCAGGAACACAAGTCTTTTTGGTATCAGGAGCAGCCAACTGAGTTTTGTTAATCCTTCATTTGGAGCCATGATGAATTGTTTAATTCAAAATATGAGCGTCTTTCATGATTCTCTTAAGCCTCTAACTTCTAACAAAAATGATAATTAATTTTAATTAGTTTTTTAATGAGAGACTTGGAAAGAATTCTTGAATGTTTGCATTTTTAATAGTGAATATGATTTTAGAGTACATGTGATCAGACTTTCTAGGAAAAAGAAGGCAGAGAGATACTAAAAATGGCCAAGTTTTATTGTCACCTTTTTCTGATTGAATGTTTCCAGTGATCTTTATTAGCTGTTTGGTCTCAAAAACTAATCCATTAATCCAGGAACAAAAACCTGGTTGATAAAACAGGAAGATGCTTTCCATCTTTAAGTACGTTGCTGAATTTAATTGAAACAGTGAGATAAGTTATACAATTCTAGCTGTCTTCTAGTACCTCGTAGTCACTTCTGACCTGGTTCATTCAGCATTTGTAGCCTTATGCATTGGGGTTTGAGGTTATGATACTTACCTGTGTTTCAATATTTAAGATGTAAGTTCTGGAAAGAAATTTCTTTTTCTACACATGTGGCTGTCAGCCCTTCCTCTTCTCCATTGTCACAAATTTCTAACTGACATTCATTTATGGATGGAGAGAGGGGGTGTTACAGTCCTACAGTGACTTTGTTTAGAAGTAGGAGATAAATGGGACTTTGTTTTTAATTCTTAATCGAGTTATCTCCAATGACCCTTCTGAACTTCACTGAAAATCCACTTAATGCCAGCTTGGGTATAGTTTTGGGTTAGTGAGTTCCTTTTTTACCTAATTGGGTTGGAAAAGAGTCTGTAGTTGGGCTGGGGAGAGAAGCTCAGAGGGCAGCTCCATCTCCCTTTTTAAAGAATTCCCATCAGGCAAGGCTGGAGGGGTGTTTTGTGTTCAGTCAAAACTTCCTTGTCTGTAGTACTGGAGAATTTCTGCACAGAAATTTCAAGTTCATCACATTCTGATTTTTTACACCTTTTCCAAAATCACCCATACACCACCAAGCTAACGTTCCAAGCAGGTAAAATTTCTCATATCATCATACTGTGATTAAAGTTTATGCAAGACTAGTCAGATGGTAATAATTGTCTTTATATTTGTATGTAGCCCGTGTGTACAGGAATTTATCAGTGGTAGAGCCTGATTTAATGACATGTTAGAAACTATATAAATTGAAAATAACTGTGTATCAAATTTGAGTGGGAATGAAAGAACTATTTAAATAGGGACAGATATAAATGTGGCTTTGTATGAGTTACTTTTTTTACTATGACTTCAATACTTGAAAGCAAGTACTTCAGACTTCCCATAGTTAGAAATCTAACAGGGTAGTGCTTAGAGTCAGGGTTTGAATTACAAATGATTGTTTTGTCTGTCTGCTGCCAAAAATTGAACTTTCTTGATATGTTTTCTAAAGCTCACATTAATATGCTTTTCAACTGTCTGTTTGAGCAGTTGTGCTATGTTAATGTGTAGGCATGTTCTAATTTTGCATGTAGCTCAGGGAGAATATTTCATTGTTCAGATGTTGTGCTTGCACCTCAGGGGTATTGAACCTTCATGTTTTGGTTATTTCCCCTCTTTTCTCTCTCCTCATTCATATTTTGGGGAGCAAAGCAGTAAGTTGACAGTACTGCTGTGCAAGGGGTGTGTTGGTATGTGGTGCAGACATTGCTGAGCCTGATGTGTGTGTTGAGCTGGAGACAGGAACAGGTATCACAGAGCTCTGGGCCACTGCCTGATGCTGTAAAAGTTCTCTTATGCAGGTGAGCTGCTTTGGCTTGGTGCTTTCAAATAACTTCAGTCACTTTTGCACTGAGAAAGATGTTTAAACACACCCCCCTCCAAAACTAGGCTTAGTGTTTCTAATGTTGCTTCTGTAAGGAAAAAATATGTAACTCTTTAAAGAATTTGTGTGGTACATTAACTTTAGGATATCCTAGGAAACCCTCAAACTGGTGAATTTTAGGAAGAAGAGTTTGTTATGGGCTGTCAGTATAATTCTGTGCTGTTTAAGGACTTCTGAAAGCTTGGGCATAGGTAGTTGCATGGGGCCTTTTCAGTTGCTAGAAACTGAATAGTACTCAACAAGCCTTAATATTTGATGTTGACTTGAAAATAGCTTCTCTAATCAGATTCCCACTGTACCGATGATTTCAGTTATATTAATATTGAGGATTTCCCCTGATTCAGCATTTAGCTGCTTCAGCTGATTGTTATGAGGGATGACAAAAATGGGCAATGTGAGTTCATTTCCCAAGATTTTATGTTCTCACATTGAAGAGGATGCCAGGTTCTGTTTGTGCAGGAATGAGGTTGGTGTAGTAGCAGGTCATTCTCTAGTCTTTAAAATGTTCCATTTCTCTGCCTTTTGTCAGTAGCCCCCTACCCACAGTGTGAGGCTGATGGTGGGAAAATACTGATGGTTCTAATGAGCAGCCCACAGGGTCAAGCTCTGTGTTCACTCTTAAGGTCTTTAAGTTCTCATAAGATGTGGTGGTGGTGTGTACCTTTAAAGGAAATACTTCTCTGTCCATAAGTTACAGAAGCAGAGACCTTACTTTTTGGAATGGCTTGGAAAATAGTTTTTTGGACCTGACAGCTAAACAAAGAGTATTTATTTCTGCAGTCTGCAAGATAATAAGTAAGTTTCTCCCCCTCTTCCTTTCCTACAGAAAAACACTTTGAGGATATTTGTTTCCAGATGTAAACACTTGTCCATAGTGCTTTGTGGGTCCCACCTTAACACTTTTAAATAAGTTGTGATGGAAAGTCACCTTTTGGATGTAAACTAGTTTAACATCTCTGTGTGACTCTGCTCCATTAAAAGAGTGTTAATGTAGAGAATGTAAGGAAAAAATTAGGGGCAAATCAACTAAGGCTTTTCTTTTGAACTCATTTTTCTAGAAATCAGTATATGAATTTTTGCAGTTTACTTGTAAAACTGTCCAAGAAAACTGTTTAAGGCGTTGTCTGTAAACATTTCAGCACTTCACCAGAATAAAAAAAGCAAATAAAAGCTTGATTCTTTTGAAGTAGTCATGCTCTGAGATGCAATAGACCACATCTCCAGCTACTGTTGGGGAGTGTGTATGGGCTTTTGATTCACTGAACAGCACTTCAGAAACAACTTTCTGATTTCACTGGTGCCTCTTGATTTTCATGGTGAAGGTTCTTCCTGTAGTTGCTCAGAAAAGCCAACTAATTTTGAGTGCCCAGTTTCCTTAGATGGCTTTTTCAGAACTGATGAGGTCCTGAGGTTCTCAGGGACTGAGTGAGGCATGCTGAGTGAAGGAGCTCTTGGCAAACAGTTCATGTTGTCCAGATCCTGTTTGTGCCTTCAAGGAAGAGAGAGACTCATCTGAAAATCTGCCTGTAAAAGTCTGGTTCCCTACAGCTACCCAGTGGGGTTAAGTGTATTGATCTGAGTGACTGAGCAGGGAATGACTTCCTCATTTCCCTCTCTGTTTTATTTTTCATTTGGGGTGTAACATGGCACAGTGCAGTCTGTTGCTGATGCACATGAGAGAGATTATGATTTTATAGCCACTTTCATTACTAAATTGGTTATGGGAAATTAATTTAGAACTTAGACAATTGTGTTGCTGTTGATGGTGAAGCCTAGGTTTGATTATTTTTCTTCCCTTCTTAAAGACAAACTAACAGGAATTGTGCCTAACAGCAGGATTTTCTTGTATTTGTAGTGTCTCACAAAACAAATTTCTTAGTAAAGAGCAAGGTACATTTTTTACAGGATTGCTCATTTTAACTTTCAGTCACATGGAATATTTGTGGTTGGGGCAGATACAACTTGCTGTGTTCTGATGCACACCATACTGAGCATTTAGATAGAGTATTTGTGAAATTAAGCTGTTCTATACAAAATGACATAATGCAGCTGAGTATTTTGCCTTTATTCTAAACCTTTTGTTAGCTGCCTAGTCCTTCAGCAGTACATCAATTGCATATGTTCCCAACTTGGATTAAAAAAAAAAAACCAAACAGAAAAATACATTCTGTGATGCTTGCAAAGGATGTGTGTTGGGTGAGCACTCTCTGTTTTGCAGGCATGGTCCTCGTGCGCAGTGAGAACGGGCAGCTGCTGATGATCCCCCAGCAAGCCTTGGCGCAGATGCAGGCACAGGCACATGCCCAGTCTCAGCCTCAGAACACTCTGACTCCTCGTCCTGCTACACCTACCAGTGCACCCCCAGTGCAGATATCCACAGTGCAGGTCAGTCCGGGAAGCTGGGGTGTAAGATGCATTTTTGTTCCCTGTGAAGAGTACACGAGAAGGTGAGGTGTGATGTGAGTGATTTGAAGAAACCATAGATCTAACTGGGGATATACAGACTTTTTATAGATTCATAGAATCACAGAATTGTTTGTGTTGGAGACGTGTTGCAAGGGATCTTAAAACTCATCCAGTTCCTGCCATGGGCAGGGCCACCTTCCGCTAGCCCAGGTTGCTCCAAGCCCTGTCCAACCTGGCCTGGAAGACTTCCAGGAACAGGGAGTCCACACCTCTCTGGGAAGCCTGTGCTGGGGCCTCATCACCCTCAGAGCCAAGAATTTCTTCCAAATATCTAATCTAAATCTACTTTCCACATGGCATAGGCATTGCATTTTGTTCCTAATTCTGTTACAGCTTGGCTGTTACTCATCAAAAATATTTTTACATATCTGAATCTCATTAAGCTTAAAACTTTGATATAAAGAAGACCATATATGGTTAATGTGTACAACTCTTCTCCCCAGAATAAATATAAGAAAAAAGATGGATATGGATATAAGTACACTGAGATTTTGACAGTTGCATTAAGTTCAAGACTGAAAATCCTCTCAGAGTTTTGTAGTGGTTCAGATGCATTCTGTGATATCTGTAATAATGATAACACTGCAGAATCAGAACACTAGATAAAGTAGGTGGTATTTAACTATGGGCACTGATGTGTTTGTGGTTTTTTTTCCTCTTCCCCAGGCTCCAGGAACGCCCATTATTGCACGACAGGTGACACCAACTACTATCATCAAGCAAGTGTCTCAGGCCCAAACAACAGTGCAACCCACGACAACGCTACAGCGTCCCCCGGTTGTGCAGGTGAGTGTGTGGGGAAGTAAAGTGTGCCTGGGACTGCCAGGCACACAGGAAATGTAATTGCTCAGTGCAGGGAAGAAATACCTTCTGGATTGGCCTTTCTAAAACATCTGCAGGTCTCATTGTATATTTTGGATGTACAGGTATAATTTTTTATGAGTGTATTGTTATGATTTCGCATTATACCTACACATGTCTTTATCTAAAGGTATCCTGTTAATAGTTTATATAATCACATAGCTGGCTAAAACAAAATACCTTTATCCTTTCTGCCTTAAGAAAGTGACAGGAATTCCCTTTGGATTTGGGCCTGTGGTATTATTCCTGTGATGAATCTGCAGTCCTCTGAATTCTGCAGCAAAATTTACAATTGCAAAGATGACTGCACTGGCAGCCTTCTCTTCCCCAAGCCTTCTCCCTTTCACATGAGTCTCTGCTTTGGTCTGTGTCCTTCTGGAGACTGATAACTCAAGGATAGGCTGATGTCAGTCTGGGATTGCTTGGAAATTTTCTTTTGAGATGCTGAGAGTTTAAAAAACAGTGCAAGAATGTGAAGTTCTCCACATGGCTTCCAGGCAGCAGTGATACAATATGATTGCTGTCGCCTGATCTCTCTCATTGTGCTTTCTTCATCCTTTGAGTAGACAGGATTAGAGAGTTTTAATTTAAAACATGCAGGTTTTGCCATGCATCCAGTTAACCTTTTTCCCCTCAGAGAGCCTTTCCCCGTGCCAGTGATCTTTCTAGATCTGAGAGTTAATTTACCTAACTGAGTCTCCTGAATTTGCACTGCTGTTATAATGGACAGAAAAAAAAGAAAAATCATTCCATCTGCGTATTTTGTGCTGTAATGAGCACACCATGGACTTCATTTATCCTGATTTCAAAAAAATGAGACAAATGAAATCCTTGTCTCCCTTAGTTTCTCCCAAAATACCAATAAAGTTAGCTTTGGCAGCAGGGGAGCATCTTTCTTGTGTATCTTTATATAAAGAGTAAGTTTACAAATGATTTGTGAACATTCTGAGTGTCAGTTGTAGCTTGGTAGGAATTTGTTTCTCGGATTGGGTTGTTGTTAATAATTAGACTGTTGGAAGCCCATGAATGAGCTGTGTATTTCAGAAGATCTTGCTCACAGTGTTGATTCTTTGGAGTTGATAGTCTTCCTTCAAATTACCAATTTGCCTACAAAATTATAAAAATGTTTTGTCCCATTGTTCATGACAAAGACCTTGATAAGACCTGAGCTTTTGTGTCAGTTGTGCCTTTTTTAGAAATTCCTCCCTTTGGAAGTGGCATTTAATGAAACAGGCAAAAAGATAAATTGAATTCACAGGAATTCAACACTTGTTTTGGTTGTGTTTGAAGCCCCATTGGCTGAGATATGTTTATGGTATTTTATTCAGTGACCAAAAATCGCGCAATTTTTAATCAACTTTGGAGATTTCCGTTTCGAATGTTTTTAGTGCCATCTGGTGGCCATTTCCTTCCACTGCACCAGACCGCACATGAGCAACTTATTTATAGCAGCTGTGAAAGGTGTTCTACTGCCCTGTGGCTCCTTTTCTGTTTGATGGCTCAGGAAAACAGGCTCCTAGTACGTTCCAAGGAAAATAACGCTGTGTTTGTATTCTCTGCAGCCTCAGATTGTTCTGGGTGGTTCTGCACAAACAACCACGTTGGGGACAGCCACAGCTGTACAAACTGGAACTCCTCAGAGAACAGTGCAAGGGACAACGGCCACCTCCACTGCTGCCACAGTAAGATACTGATAAATGTAACATCTCTTTTTGTCCACTCACATGGGCATGTGTGCATGGATGTGTATATGTACACATACATGTAAACACAGATGGGAGTGGAGATTAGTAAAGATGCAGGAATTCTGTGTGCTGTTGACCTTGAAAAGGTAAACTTTAATAGAACCATATAATTTACAAGGGGTGGATACAGGTCACTTGAATTTTGGTAAGTGTCAAAGTGTTTTTATTTCTGTCACAGTATTAAAGCACTTATTTAAAAAAATATATTAGATGTATTTTATAGAACAGTGAATTGTTCAGTACTGTAGAGTAGAATAAGCATGAGAAGGGATAAGCAGTTGGCACTGATTCATTCAAGCTGCATGTTTCCAGGATTGCAAAACAGGGAGAATCTGTGTACTATGCACTGTGAAACAAGAGCTTTACTATTTTTTGTCCTGCTAAAACACGTATTTTCCCATACACAATGTGCCATTCTTGAAATACTTGGTATTTCCTAGCTTCATGAAGAACCATAATTTCTTAAATTTTAAAATGAAAATGTACAATACTGATGTATATGTGAAGTAAAATAATAATTTCAGTCTGTTTATGTTTTAAGTGGTGAGGGGTATGCATCTGTAAATACTACTCTGCAGTGATGAACTAAAGGACTTTATTTCACAGAGTATATGGTCAGATCATGTGTTAAGGAGAGTTTGTCTTTCTTTCTCTGACTGTTTTCCTTTTACCCTTCTGTTTAAGGAAACTATGGAAAATGTGAAGAAATGCAAAAACTTTCTGTCCACATTAATAAAACTGGCATCATCTGGAAAACAGTCCACAGAGACTGCGGCTAACGTGAAAGAATTAGTACAGAACCTGCTGGTAAGAAAAGTTCATCAAAAGTTGTAAAATACAGCATCTGGGCAAATGCAGACTCAAAACTGGCTTTTCGTGGGGGTTTTTTTCTTCAGAGGATGGAGTTTATACAATCTGAGCTAAATCAAGTTAACTTTGCCTCTTCTGAATTAAAATAGATGCATGAATTTTCCATTGAGTTTATAACTGAGACATTACTGCTCATATTCATGCATGAGAACATGAGTTCAGTTGAAGTGTGAGTAATGCAAGTAGTAGTTCTTTAAATTCTACATTTTGATAAAACAATGAATAAAAAGATGTATTATGTACTTGAAGGAAGACACTACGGCTGGTGCAATAACTGGGTGTAGAAAATCACAAGTTTTTACAAAAAAAAGATAGTGTTGCCTGGTGCTAATATAAAAGCTTGACATTTAATATTCATAGAATGAGTACTACTATTGCTTAGCATAGTTGGTAGCAACTTGTAAGTTAGGGTAGAGCTGTGTATTCCAGATATTATCACATAATAACCAGAGGTCTGTAGGTCTTGGTACTTGAAATTTGTAGTAAAATTAGTTACTACCATAAAGCAGTTGGTAACTAAAAACAGTGAGGATTGATAAAACCAATTACTTCCAATAAGTCTTAAATTTTTTTTTTGGCGTTGAAAAGTTAATTTCTACAAGCTTGTTCATTTGGATTTTCTGTTTTCAAGGATGGAAAAATTGAACCAGAAGACTTTACCAGTAGGCTGTACAGAGAACTTAATTCTTCACCTCAACCTTACCTTGTGCCTTTCCTGAAGGTAATTTATCTTCACTACCCTTTCTTCATCTCTGTGCTTATATATCAACAGCAATGAACACAAGCACATCCTTTGCCATTACAGGTGGAATTCCAAAATTATGTTAAAGGAAGTTTTAAGTGGTGCCTGGTTATGCTTTTGCATAACATTAAAAAGCATGTTTTGTGTCTTAGTGCCTAGAGTTTGTTATTGTGATTTGTTGGCACAGTCAGTAATGTAACTTCTACCATGGTGACACATCATAGCTCTTTTGAGAAATCTGAAGTTTTCTTTCTATGACTTAAACAACAAACCTGTGAATTGATTTATTTCTCTCTTTTTCGTCTTACAAAGAAAACAAGGGAATCAGTGATACAGAAAACTTTACCTTCTGGGCAAGTCTTTTGCCTGTGCTGTAAACTGGTTTGCATAAGCAGGAAATTTGTCACCTCTCAATAATAAATCACATTTGTCATAAATTTTATAGTAGTTGGACACATCTCAAAATAGTATTTATTGCAAAACATTTACCGTCTGAAAATCAGTGAAAGTACTACAGCATTAAATGGTAAGAATGAAACTGCTTGGCTAATGTATGATTAAGGGATATAGTTGTAGGTGTGTGTTGACATTTCTGGGTTCTTAAATGCTTGTTCAACCTTGAGCTGTTCCTGAGGACAAAAATTGTTGCCATAAGAAAACAACTAATTTAAGAAGCCACTAAAACACTGTGCTCTCTGTTGAGCTATTCTGAAATCTTCCCTGGTGTTCCAGTGTGACTTTTAAGCCATAGGATGACGGTCAAGGAAGGCAGCATGGGTTTGGGTTGTTGAATACATACCAGGGGTTCCAGGTAGGCTGCATAGCCTAGATGCCCATGATATCCAAAAGTTATTGTGCCTCTGTCCTGCTGATTAAACAGGAACAGGTTGGTGTTGCTCACCTGTCACCTTTCCTCAGGTGCACACAGACCGATCCAATGGACTGAAACGCGTCTCTTCTTTACCGTTAATATTGTGTGAGCCAGCATTAAACAACTGAACAAAACTCTTTCCTTTCCCCTTTTCAGAGGAGTTTACCTGCCTTGAGACAGTTAACACCGGACTCTGCAGCTTTCATTCAGCAGAGCCAGCAGCAGCAGCCGACGACGCAGGCGACGATAGCCACGATCCCGTCGGCGGCGGCCGTGCTGCTGAGCTCCTCGGTGCAGCGCACGGCGGGCAAGGCCACTGCCACTGTCACCAGTACCCTCCAGCAACCCGTCATCAGCCTCACTCAGCCCACACAAGTTGGTGTCAGTAAACAAGGGCAGTCCACGCCACTGGTATGTGAGCCAAAGTGCAGTGTTTTTAACTGCACAGGGTTTTTTTTTTTTGTAGTACTTCTTATGTTGCTGGTTTAGCTCAAAGATCTGAGAAAAAAAGTAAAACTTAAATTGCATCTTGATTAAAGTTCTGTTAGGGTTTGTTCTTCCCACCTGATTCTCTGATTATTTATTCTTTTTTTTCCTTCTTATTTGCAGGTTATCCAGCAGTCTCAAAAAGCAGGGGCATTGATAAGGCCTCCACAAGTAACGTTGACACAGACACCCATGGTGGCATTGCGGCAACCACACAGTCGTATTATGCTCACTACTCCTCAAATCCAACTGAATCAACTTCAGACAGGTAAGAGGTCAAGATACTTGTGATGTGCCATATTTGATAGCATTACCTGAAGTGTGGTTTAGGGGTTGCTTGCCCAGAGAAGTTGTTGATACCCCGTTCCTGGAAGTGTTCAAGGCCAGGCTGGATGGGGCTTGGAGCAACCTGGGATAGTGAAAGGTATCAGAGGGGTTGGAACAAGATGATCTTTAAGGTCCCTTCCAACCCAAACCATTCTGTGGTTCTGTGAATGTCAGTTCATAAGTGCCCTGTTTGTACCACTGCTAAAATCTTCCAGTGTGTAGTGCCATAGTGGCTGGGGGTACAGATCTATCAGGGCAGCGACAGTCAGAGAAAGTTTGGGTGCTGGAATTGTGTGGGAGGGTCCTGTTTTTAGCTGGATGAAATGCTGACAGAAGCTGTTGAGGTCAAGTTTTTGTACCAGACCTGTTGCCATAACTACCTGTGACTGGCTTGCACATGTGAACTCCTGTTGATGGAGTACAAATCCTGTCTGTCTTCTTGCAGTACCTGTGGTAAAACCAGCAGTATTACCTGGAAACAAAGCTATTGCCACTGTTTCGACACAAGTAGCTGCTGCTCAGAAGAATAAACTGAAAGAACCTGGGGGAGGCTCTTTTAGGTGAGGAACTGTATGTTTGTGCTTGTGCTGCTTGGGCAGCTGAACTCAGACCTTTCTGGTGCTGAATCCGTCTGGGAAAATTCACAATAACCTAGAGGTGGATTTTCTGGGAGCAGGTTTACTTCTTCATTAAAGACTTAAACAAACAACACTGGACATACTCGTGCCAGACTGGTTTTGGCATTTAGCTGGCACTAAACCTCATAAACAATTCCTGCCCAGACAAGCAAATGGAATTCATTCCTTCACTTCTCCCAGCTCTGCCTGAGTTACTCGCATGTCTTAGTGGTGAGGGCAGATTATTTTTGTTTTGTGGTAGTGATTTCTCTGGTCTCTTGTTTCTCAAGATGTTGAAATATTACATAAGAAAGGATCTTGAAAAAACAGGAAGTACAAAATTAGTGCTCTTTGAAGTCAAAGCAGTAATTTCTCATTTACAAACAAATGAGTTGTATTTTACCATATCACAAAAGCAAATAAAATACAAAATTAAGTAGTCAACTTTATGGTGGAATTCATTATATGCAGCTGTGATATCGTAGCAATGTGTGCAGATAAGCCCTAAATCTTACTATTATAATAAATTTTCCTTCCTTTAAGGGATGATGATGACATTAATGATGTTGCATCAATGGCTGGAGTCAACCTGTCAGAAGAGAGTGCTCGGATATTGGCAACAAACTCTGAGCTCGTGGGCACATTAACAAGGTCCTGTAAAGATGAAACCTTCCTTTTCCCAGCACCTTTACAAAGAAGGATATTAGAAATAGGTATGTTCTTTTATCTTGAACATTAATAAAAACAAATTTCGCTACTCTGAGGTTTAATTGAAGGCATTTTCCGTAGATATTGGTTTGAATAATTAAAAGTTCCTGGAGTCATTACCTTCTGATATTTTCTGGTATATTCAGATACTTGCGGGCAAGCATTTGTCTTGTGAAAGTAGAATAGTGTCAAGCAATAGCAAACATAGATTTGCCTTCTAAAGTGATGGCAATTCAACATCAAAACTACTCAACCTGGCTCAAAGTCTTGACTGTATAAACTGATAAGGTGTAACAAGCATGACACAAACAATGAAGTAAGACCAGAAGCACTTTTATCAGCTTTGCTTAGTAATTTAGAATTGAGGGTGGAACAAAAAGCAATCTTGAATTCTTTGTTACACTGTAGTACATGGCATTTATTAATAGATTGTTGGTTTTGTTAAACTAATAGGAATTTTGATGTGTGTGTAATTTCCTGTTTAATCCTAGTCTGGGAAAAACCTGAAGGTCCTATTTAGTAAAAGGCATTTAAATTTCTGTGACTGGGGTTATACTCACATTTAGCTGTATTGTAAAATGATTTTTTACAACCCACTTATGTCCTGATTATAGGTAAAAAACATGGAATAACAGAAATCCATCCTGATGTAGTTAGCTATGTATCACATGCTACACAACAAAGAATACAAAACCTCGTGGAAAAACTATCAGAGACTGCTCAACAAAGGAATATTTCCTACAAGGTAACTGTATTTCATTGCTCAAATCAAATGGCAAAATTGTACAAATTCAGCAGGCTGTGGTGTTGACTGTAATGCAGGAGTTCAGGTGTTCTTTGTTCTGTGAAATCAAGTTGTTTATTCTTTGACTGATTCACCTTCCATTAAGGTATTAATACACATGGGTGACTAGAACTTTTCAGCTTGCATATACAAAATGGTTTTAAAACAAATGCAGAGAAGCTGTGCCCTCCCCTTTATTTATTATGTCAAATGTTTAGTGTGTGAGTGATTGTAGAGTCAGACAGATAAAAGCACTGTGTTGAATTCCCAAGAGACTGCTATCTGACAGATGTGTGTTCCTAATAGATGCAAATGCCTGAGCAGCGTTTAAAAAAAACCACGCAGCTCTGTGAAATATGTTTGAGAGGTTAAAGCTGTGATGATATTAGTTTAGAAGTCAAAATCTGATGATTCATGGAATAGAACAAAATGCTTTTAAGAGTTCTAGCTGGTTTGACTGGTGTAAATATTCTCCTGCTATTTGTCTGAAAAGGACGAAGTGAACACTGGAGCTTTGACTGTATGTGTTCTTCCCCAGTACAGTACAAGTTAACAGCTTTGTTTTTAAGGGAGTAATGAGAAACATATTTGCTGTATTTTCAGGATGATGAAAGATATGAACAAGCAAGTGACGTTCGGGCACAGCTCAAGTTCTTTGAACAACTTGATCAAATAGAAAAGCAGCGTAAAGATGAACAAGAAAGGGAAATTTTAATGCGCGCAGCAAAGGCAAGTGCTTGGCTTTCACACGTGTTTGCAAAGTGTCATTTTTGACATCAAAACTGCAGTGTTTCTTTTCATTCTAAAACACTTGCAGTGAAGGGAAAGACTAATCTTCAGAGATGGAACTTGATGAATGTGTTCTTAACTAGAGCTCAGTTTTGCTTTTCATTGTAAAGCATGGGAAACAGCTTCTTTGCCACTCTCACTGCATGTTCCCAAATTAAAGGGAGTCTTGAAATTTAGTTTTTGCATTTTGCATTGGCAAAACAGATGAATTTTATAGCTCGGTGGTACTCTTAAATGTAATAGAGATGCTACAGGTATTTTGGAGACTAGAAATAGAATTCAGAAGAATTTTTGCAAATTGGAGAAATACAATAAATAGGAAGCAGTTGATGTAAACATGAATGTGAATATTAAACTGGTTTTACTCAGTGAATAACAAATGAATATGATTAGATAAGAGCACCCTAGAAATAATTCACAAAACAACCTATGTTTTCTGTTTGTTTTGTGATCCAGCATGAGTTGACAATGTCAAAATCCAAATTTATTTTGTTGTTGGTCTGAAGAACGTAAGGGATTAACAGCACTCAGGATTTGATAGGATGAGAGGAAATGGCTTCAAGTTGCGTCAGGGGAGGTTTAGATTGAATATTGAGAACAATTTCATCACGGAAAGGGTTGTCAAGCCCTGGAACAGGCTGCCCAGGGCAATGGTTGAGTCACCATCCTTGGAAGTATTGTGTAGATGTGGCACTTGGGGACATGGTTTAGTGGTGGGCTTGGCAGTGCTGGGGAAACAGCTGGGCTTGATGTTCTCAAAGGTCTTTTCTAATCTAAACAATTTCATGATTCTAAAAGTATGACACACACAAGGAATTGCAGGTGCCCAGTGAAATGGGCAGTTGCTGATGTAAATGGTCTTTGGTCACTCAGCTGCACTTTGTTCAGACTGCAGCCTGACCTGTGTGTGTAGGTGTAGCAGAAAGAGCTGCTCTGAGTGAGTGCCTGGTTACCCAGCAAGGGGAGAAATTGTTCCAAAAAGTACAGGTCTGATTCCTCTGTTCATAGGCAAAGTGTGTAATTCAGTTCACAGGTCTGTGTAATTTGTGTCTTGTAATGGTAGCATTTAAGACATAATTGCCTGGCTGCTCCTTTGCTATCTTTAATAAAGCAGAAAAATGGGATGCCTTTTCAAAAATAAATACATTAAACTAAGAGAAGGAAAACTATTAATTTCTAAAAGTTGTTCACCACTGTTGCCCTCTCTGGGAGTGATAGGTATTCCCCACTTCTTGCTGAAGAAAAGCTTTCATATATAATCTTTAACTGCTTTTGTAACTGAATTATTTTTTCTTTCTTTTCCTCCAACCACCTCATGTTCATCTTTAATCAACACAGTCTCGATCTCGACAAGAAGATCCAGAACAGCTTAGGTTGAAACAGAAGGCCAAGGAGGTGAGTGTTGACCTTAACATGAACTTTTATTTTGAAAATTGAAAGAGAAATAATGAACCATCCTTGTTGTGGCACACGCAGATGCAGCAGCAAGAGCTAGCACAGATGAGACAGAGGGACGCCAACCTGACTGCGTTAGCTGCCATCGGTCCCAGAAAGAAAAGGAAAGTCGACTCACCAGGATCTGGATCAGGGACAGAGGTACAGTATCGCTGTCACCTTTGGTTTTGCTGCCTCAGCCTCTGTGCAAACCCTTCTGTTCAGAGCTCTTTCCCCAGTTTGTGGGAGCTCCCTGAGCAGCAGAAGTGTTTTGTGTTCAGATTTGCTCGCTCCAAGGCCAGGATCAATTTTTAGCACCTGCGTAGTGGCTTAGGGAATAGAATCTGAGTTCTCATTCCCTGATTTGTGGAACTGGAGGGATGTTAGAAAAACCATCTCTGATCTCACAAATCTCACCTTTTTCGACCTCCATAGTTTTGGAAGGACATTTTTGTGGATGTAGCCAATCTAACTTGGAGTGCAGAGTAAGGCTGCTGAGGTAGGTGGGGTGGTAGAATTGAATCGCTGCTAAAATTGACAGCAGGAGCCTCAAGTTACAGGAGC
Source organism: Monarcha castaneiventris obscurior (assembly GCA_026261815.1). Classification (NCBI taxonomy): domain Eukaryota; kingdom Metazoa; phylum Chordata; class Aves; order Passeriformes; family Monarchidae; genus Monarcha; species Monarcha castaneiventris. Next base: position 1,779,719 of record JAMPIT010000481.1, read on the forward strand.
TTGCCTAGTTTGTTTCTTCAGCAGTTGATTAGCCTTAGTTATCATGTCTCTGCAACAGATCAGTCTGACCAGTTCCATCTGATCAGGATGTTTTTGCACATCCTTTGTATATTCTACTGTTGAATCTGCCTTTTAAGAGCTTCCCTGCAGACTAAGTATCAGAATGCTTAGTGTCTGATTCATTTAATATTAATTTACATTCTGGTAGATGACTGGTATATTTCTAAACAAGTAAATAAACAAGAAATAGTATAAAATTGCTTTCTGCATGAGGCATTCAGTGTAGGATTTCTCTAATGTTTAAAAAGAACAAAACATTCTTGAATATTGTCATTTATTGGACCAAAAGCTCTCTTCATAATTTGAGGATTTTTCCCTGTGGGGTTTTGTGTCTGGTAGCAAGTGACAGAATAGTAATAGTTTAATAGTTCTGTTTATTACTCCTTGAGCATTCTGATTTTTCAGTGCTAAAGCATTTATATTGTAGAAAAGCCTCAAAAGAGTTCACCTTGGTTTATACTGAATTGCTAGAAGCAATAATTTACATGTGCTTGATATAAAATGGTAGAGAAAAATCTGAATACTAGTAAATGTTATTTCTGTTTATAAAAAAATCAAGCCTCTTGAGCATCTTTTAAAGTAATTTTAAGTTTTGAAATTTACTAAAATGTCTGCTACTGAGAATAAGAGGTGTTTTTGTATAAGCTGACAAATTACTCTATTAAAGGTTTATAGATGTGGTTTAAAATTATGAAAATTGCAGAATGGGGCACTTTGCAAAGATAGATGTGTACACAAATGAAGTCGTCTCAGAGGAATATGCTGAAGTACCTCATGCAGAGTTAATGTTGGCATTGCTTACTCCTGCATGCTCAGCTGTGCCACCTTAATGGTCTGTTAATGTCACTTAGGTTATGGGATGTATTTTGCATCTCCTGTGAACACTTGTTTGTATTTCATCTAAATCTGACTAATTTAGTTATCCTGGATTAATCACTGGTTAACCAATTAACTGCAGGTTCCCTGGAAATGTAATCTTTTTGTCTGTTTAATTAAGAACCAGCTGCCTTTGATCTGATACTCACAGCTGTGCTTTTGCTGCTGTGTCACTTGACATTTTTAAATTGGGCTCCACTTGTCACCATTTGTATGCAGTTTGTGGTTAAGGCATGTTACAAGAAGTGTGGAAAATAAGGTTTGTCATTACTTAGACACAGATTTGTAAATGGAAGCTTTTGATGTCTACAAATGCTGACTCTTAATTACGTGTAAAATGACTTCTAAGTAGTAACTGCACTGTTTTGTTTCCAAATTCATCAAAACAGGTTGCTGTCAGTTTGAGAGTTTTATGTCCATGTGATTTTACTGAAAGTTACCAAAAAGCTTCTTAACTTATTCCATACATAATTCTGTGTCTTTGAAGACTCCTGAAATTTTACCTTTGCATTTAAAGTATTATGGGCTACATAATAAAGCTCAGGCTTGAGCTTTCACTAAAGAGTATTTAAAAACCAAGAATAAACCCCCTTCCAACCATTATTTCTGTTGTCTAGCAGTCATGTATATGAGAAAATTTAGTTAGCATCCAATACTCTCCTGCATCTTCTAATTTCCACTGAAGTAGATTAAAATTAGATGGCTAAATTGTGCAAATGCCTTAAAATATCCTTTTGAAAATCCAGCCTTTAAGCAGCCCCTAACTACAGGATTTCAGTGATTTGGTGTTTGCTGGGTCAACAGAATGCTTGAGAATCAAAAATCTGACTTCATTGGTAGCACTGTGGTGAAGCGAGTTCACCTGCACTGAGCAGAGTTCTACTAAACCGGAGTGATCATTTCCAGTGCAGGTTTAGGTTTGTTTGATCATCAGTAATGTTCACTGATAAAATACATTATTTTCCCACCTCTTAGTGGGAGCCTCAGCAGCTTATTCACATGGCTCATGCACCACTCTAAATTTTGGCTTTTTTCAAGTCTGGGGTGTTTTTATTAAGAAAAATTTTTGAGAATTCTCCAAATTCACAGGCAGGTAAGTCTTTAGTCACTACTGGAGTGTGTTTGGTGTCATGAAGGTGTCATGAAGTATCAAAGCTCCACTAAAAAAAGAAAAGAGGACATTATTCTAGCAAATGAAATTGGAGGGGAGAATGAATCCGTAGCTGAGCCACATAAATACAGCCCGTTCCCAGAAGAATTCATTATTTAGGTAAATAACCTGTCAGCAGCAGAGGCGGCCCCAAGATTCCCGGCTGGAAGCTGAGGGAGCCGCCTGGATTCCGGTGTGCGGGCACCATCTGCCGGGCACTGCGCGGAGCTGCAGCGGCTCCCTGCCTCGTCCCGCTCCTCCCCGCCCTTCCGTGCCGCTCGGTTGTTTCCTTCTGGGTTTTGCACTTTTCTACTTTTTTTAAGTGACAGATATAATAATGTGCTGCTTGTTTATCATGCCACTTCGGGAAACTCCCAGTGAGCGATGCTGAGAGATGGAAAAATATTCACAAGTCATTAGAGAATGCGTGACTGTGTCTAGGAAAGCTTCTCCTAAATATAGTCCTGAGCTTGGTTACAGCTGTTGTCACCACGAGGAGAGCACCCTGCCATGGAGATCAGGGGATCTAGGATGTGATTCAAGGCTTCACAGTCCCGGGAGCAGGACTGATCCCCAGGTCATCCACAGCTGCCCTTGGCATCTGTATGGCAGCATTGTGAAGAATCCTGTCCCTTCTGTTTGGTTTGGTTGTTGGGATTGCCTGTCCTTAGTGCCTTCCTAAAAATACAAGCAGTGCTTTGGGGCTTTTTAGTGTATATTGAATGTCACTGAAAACTTCTGATTGTTCAACTGTTGTTAATAAATTAGAATTGAAAAGGAAATCTCTGATCCGCTAGCATACAGCTTCCTGACTACGTACAGTTTTTAGGTCACATGTTTTCTCTGAAAAGTTTTGAAATGCTTTTGGGCTTGGACTGACTGACCCTGTTCTTCTGCTTTCCAGGGATCTGGTTCGAGTGCAGCAGTCCCAGGCAGCTCTGGAGTTGGAACAACCAGACAGTTTACGCGACAAAGGATAACGCGGGTGAACCTCAGGGACCTCATATTTTGTTTAGAAAATGAGCGAGAGACAAGCCATTCACTATTGCTATACAAAGCATTCCTTAAGTAAAATGGAAAAGATCAAGGTATTTTTGACGGAGAGACGCCTGAGGACATTTTTTAATATATTTGCAAATGACGCCTTTTTGTAACAAGCGAATGGGATATTGTTTAAAAAACAACCACCTCTTTACATGGAACAGTTTTATATTCCTGTTTATAAATAAACTCTTCAGTATAAGAGAAATACATTTCTGTAACAGTGAGGATACTTACAAGGCCTGTGGATACTATAAAAGGACAATTAAATTTTAACTCATCTCTTGATTGAGTGGCCTTCTTGCCAAACAAGCCATATATAAAGACTGATGGAATCGTTTAGCAAATAACTAGCTACCCTTTGTCAGCCCTGTAGCAGTTTCGACATGAATTGTTCATTTTAGTTCAGTTTTATTCAACTAAATCCATTATATAGGCATATGTCTACAGCAGATGACCTCATTTCATTTAGCTTTTTTTTTTTTAAACAGTCAGTTAGCAAAGCAAACTGATTTTTAAAAAATATTTATCTTTCCCCCAAATGCTCAAAATCTAGAGGGATATACAGTTAATTTTAAACATAACCTCAATTTTAATCACATTATTGCTTATTAGAGGCCCTGAAATCCAATAAAGGAGGGTTACTTCTGAATGTTTTAGCAGCATCTGTAAAAATGCATTTTATTTGCTATAGTTTGTAAAGCTGTAAAGTTAAAAAAGGAAAAAAAGGAAAAAAAGAGAAACCTTTTCAGCATAAATATATTTTACTTGCACTGTGTTTTTTAGCTAAAGTGAAAGCTTAGATGAAACAAAATCAAAAGTTGAGAGGAATCATCAAAAGACTGTTTCTCAGTGTGAATCAAGTGTTGAAAAATGGTTGGTGTATTTTGTCGGTAATTGTACATAATTTTTGGCACATAACATAAAAATGGCTATGTAAACTATAATTATTTTGCTAAAAGACTGTATGCAAGCTGTGGGCCTACTTTAAAGATGTCCAGAGCAAAGTCCCTTCTTTGTACCTATTTTTTTATTACAAATATACTAATTGGTTCTTTATATTTTCAGAGGTTATTGTATTAAATTGTCTATTGATAGTACTTTTATGACTGTAAATACTTTGGCTTTCTTTGTGTGAACTCTCATGGTAGAATTTAACTCTCTTGCGTGTAAACTGAATGCTGATCAGTATTTTTATCAACACCTGACAACTGTTACACCCCTTTTATTTTGTCTTTTAGGAAATCCTGTCTTTCCATTTTTTTTTTCATGTAAATTTTGCACAGTTACTTGTTCATATGTAAATATTTTACTTTCAAAAATGAAGTTTTTAATTGCTATTGTTTTATATAGGATTGAAAGAAAATTAACTCCTTTATTAAAAACAAATTTATCTGTATTTGCTAATGTATTTTTCTCTCTAAATCTTTTCTCCACTTGGATTTATTTTTCTTGGTACAGTAAAAGATGAGTCTACCTGAGGGGATGCTGTTTGCTAAAGATGCACTTCGGGATGTTTTTATATTGTTTTGTTTTGTCAGTATTTTGGAGGTATGTGGCTTCATGAATCTTGACATTGATTGTTGTCTTAGGGGTCCTGGAGTGACATCAGTGAACAGTGGGTTTGGTTTGGTTGGTTTTTAATCAGGGAAAGGTGTCTGAAACACCTGAAATATTTTGTGTTTGTCTAGTGAAGGTTTAATAAAACACCCTCTCCTTGAGGGCAGCCTGATCCCTCAAATGCAACTACAGTGGTTTGCAGAAGAAGGTAGGACATGAAACACAATTTGGAGCACAATTATAAAAGAAAATAATCAGGGACACTTGATTATCGTTGTGAAAATCTGAGAAGCAGTTGTCATGTTCTGTACTGAATATTTAGCTTTTGGGTTGTATTTCTTTTAATTCCTCCTCTCATGGGCCACTTAAACTAATAATTTTGAGGGCCTAATCCTGTTAATACATTAATTTGATGATTATTCCTTGCATACAGACAAATCTGTCCACAGGCTGCTGCCCCAAGCCCCTGCTGTGGAACAGGCACTGGCAGCAGGCCCATGGGAGATCAGTGTCTGACAAAAGAGGATTAGCTCCTAAAGGGATGCACTCACCTGACACCCTGTGTGACACTGACCCCGAGACTTTCATTGTTTGTAAACTCCAAAGAGTCTTTTAATTGTGTCCTGTTATTAAGTGGCAAGAATTAATTTTGGCCAAAACACGGTCAGAGCATTCCTTTAATTGTAGCAAGAGCTGGTTGTAATTGTTAATCACCATGGGCAGTGACTGGGCACAGTGGCTGTAAAGCTGTGGCAGGTAAGTGGGGAAGAAACTGTGTGAAAAATTAAAGTTGTTACATGGTGTGCTGTACTTTGCTCTCTGTGCTCAGTAGTAGAAATATTCTAGAGAGACCAAGGGATGGGGGAGAGATCTCCTGTAAGAGGAGAGCTCTTGGTTGTGTTTTAAATAACATTGAAGTGCACAGGCAGCCCTTCACCCCATATAATTTGTCTCAGCTTTTAAATGTTCTGGTTCTGTTAGTCAGAAAAGCTGGTAGCTCCCATCTCCCTCCAGTAATTCAGGTTCATAGAGTTTTGGGCTGGGAAATTGGCACATTATTGTCAGTACACTGGCACTTGTGAGGAGTTCTCATGGCAGAGCAGTTGCAGACTTTTGTTCATTTATTGTTGGTTTGGGTTTTTTTATGATAAAACCAGTAACTATTTTAGATGCTGCTCAGAAATTTGACATTACAGCTGAGGATGGGTGGCATTTGCAGGGCACTAAACTTGTACACCACCACTCCTCTTGTGTATTAGTGACCTGTAGAGAGAGAAATTATGATTCTTTCCCGGCCCCAAAGCTGGTGCAGCTCCACCAGAGTGAGGGTGAACATGGAAGAGAATTTACTGCCCCTTTCCTTGGGTCTCTGTACCAAGACTGATGCACCTTTGTTGTAAGCACTCCCAAAACTGAAGTTTGCCACAGCTGGGATGTTCTATGTGAGTCAGTGAGGGATTATTGTACTTTTATTTTACCACGCCTTTTCAGTTCCATGTCAGGGACAGGTTCCTTCTCTCTTGCCTATGAGTCTGTGACATGTAGTGGGCTCTCTACCCTGCTTTACAGAAGTCTTGATGTCTATTTTTTTAACACCTTTGGGTAGTGCATAGCTGTAATGTTCGTGAACTGTTGATATCATTCTTTTTCCGGCAGAAAAAATGAGCAGAACAAGTAGGATATAGTAAGGCGCTGATTTCAGCTTGGTTTTCTTACTTCACAGGTTTATAATTAAATAAATATGTTTTCAGGAAACCTTTAAATACATAGTGAGAGATGCATGCGTGATAAGTACCACCAATTTCACAGTAATTAAGATTTTATTGGAGGCTTCCCTGTGATCCAAGAAGTTTCCCCACATTTACAAGGTTGTCTAAATTACAAATAATGATACAAGAACTCCAGTGATAATTTTAACCATTTTCTTAGGTTTACAGCTGTTTGTCCATCTGCAGAGAGGAGTCTTGACCTTTGGGGTAGGTGAGGGAGGGTGTCAGCTGGGCTGGGTGGTGGCACTTTGAGCAGTGACGTTTCCCTGAGGTGTGGAAGTGTGGATCCACCTACCCAGGTGAGTGCAGAGCCCTGTGCTTGGCTGTGCTTGGGCCAGGATTTTTGCACAGCAGGGCTTTGGGCAAGGGCCGGCCAACCTGAGGTGTTAAAATGTGGTGTAAAGTGCCAGGAGGAAAAGGTTTAGGTAGTATGGGTTGGTCCTAATCTTTAGATTTTTGTGTAAGGCTTGCTCGTCAGTATTTGGGGAGGTTTCTTAGCAAGTGACATTTCCCTGTCTGTGGAAGTTGCCAGGCTGATGAATTTGGGAGATGTTTGTTGGAGGGATGAATAGGGAGGGCAGCACATTAAGGGCTGCTCTGCTATGCTGACCTGCCTTTTTTTTGCCCAACACAAAACCTCCACAAGTTAGGATATCCCACAGGATGACAACTCGGGGGATTAAAACTGCATTTTAATAGCTCAGATCTGTCCTTCCCCTGCAAATCTGTGGCCAAACCCAGCACTCTCCCCTCTCCCACTGGAGTCCTGGGAAGGGCTGTACCAGAGACCAGCGGGGACAAGCCAGAGCTCCTTCATTTTGTGTGGTGGTGTTATTAAATGCCATAGAGCTGTGAGAGAAAGGGAATACATTCTTTAAAACTTGCTTTTAGGAATTTAGTCATGTTTTCCCACGTCAGCTGAGAGGAACTTGCCCAATGCTGCTGCAGATGTGGGAGGGTGAGCAGGAGCTCTGGGCACCTTCCGGGGAGGCCTCGTAGCCACTGCCTGATCTTACTTGGTTCTGCCCCTTCAGAAATAACTTTCCTGTGAAACAGTTTATTTTCCCTTTGTTTTCCTGCTCAGCTTATTTACTGTTATTCTCTGGAAGCAGCTGGGTTGCACCCTGTTTGGTTTCCTCCTGGGAGTTTCCCTGTTCCGAAGTCAACAGAGGACTTGTACAAACAACACGAGCAGCGTTTGGGCTGTGATATGTTACCACACTGCTGTGAAAGTGCTGAATAAATGCATAACAAATCTGGATTTTACTGCTCTGTAAAAGTACTGCATGGTTTAACTTGAACACTTACGTACTTTTTCAATCCAGTAACAAAATCAAGTTGCCAAAAAAAAAAAAGTTGCGAGTGCTTTCTAGTTTGCTGTGATGCATTTGGTGCTCTAATTTCGAGCAAACACGTTGGAGTGTTGCCCAATTATGGCAGATTGGAATATGAAGAACAATATATCTGACTTCCCAGGAGAGCAACGTGCTGATGTTTAGGTGCAGCCTCTTTCAGTGAAAATGAAAATCCTCAATGTCGAGTGTGTTGCTGTTCAGCTTCTTAGCTCCACTTTAAGAGGGACAGGAGTAAAATCTGGGTAAGTTATAAGTAAGGCCCTTCACCTTGAGGTGCAATTGATGGGATTGATCATTTACAGTTGAGAAATAAGAGTTAAGTTCCTTAAAAAAAAATTATATTCTCGCTTTCCATGCTGATGCACAGCAGCGGTGTGTGATTTGAAGTTGTGGGGGGGTTTCCTTCATATAGTAGCTTTTGTTCTTTTTATTCTACTCGCATGGCATGAATTCCTACTTTTCCTACTTATTCCTACTCAAGGGGTGGGAATATATTTTGTTTATTCTTGATACAGGTATTTCAAGGTGTCCATTTAGAGCACAGCCTTAAATGAGCTGTGCTGGTGGAGCTGAGTGTGCCAGTGGAGATGGGCACCATTCCCATCCAGCTCTCTTCTCCCCAAACCCGGGGGGGGTTTGTCCCTCCTGTCCCTGCAGATCGATCCCTAAAAAACTCCCCAAAACTCAGTTCCCTGATGGAAAAATGCGCAGGAGCTTGCATGGGCAGGGTGAGGGCAGGAGCTGATGGCTGGGAAGGAGGGAATGAGAGCCCTGGACAGCCGAGGTGTGAGGCAGTGCAGGGTGGGTGAGCTGGAAGCTCTGAGCACATTCATCCTGTGGGAATGTGCCTGTGGCTGCCCATAAACTTAAAAAATAAATAAATACCCTAAAAATAGATAAACCTGGTACCTACACAACACAAAGCAGGTCCGTGAGAGCATCCCCCATCTCCTTGGCAACGGAAGCAGGCAGGGAGCAGGGAAGGGTGAGTGTGGTCAGCAGTGGCCATGGAGGAGGCCAGGGCTCATCCCCTCAGTGCCAACATCACATTCCTGAGATGGGAACTGCTGTCTTGGAGGGTTTGTAGGCTTGGACGGATTCTTCTGTGAGTTTGTGAAGTTTCTTTGTGAATGTAGTGGGAGGTCAGGGGGTGTGGGGTCCCCCAGGCTCCTCCTGGTGTGGGCTGCCCCTGCTCCCAGCCCACCTAATTTATGGGCAGATACATATATATACACACAGGTAATATGTGTAATATGTGTCTGTATATTTATTTTATATATATATATTTATGAACAACTATGTGCATACATAGATATTTATGGAAATCTGCTTTATATGTATGAAAGAAGCACTTTTTCGATACACACAGTGGGGCCGACTCTGTCACCCACCAGCTCTTCTGTATCCCTGATCCTGACAAAAGCTGATTTTTGCAGAGTGGGAAGTATGGGTGTCACTCAAAGCTGCTTAAAGGTGTAAAAGGGAATAATTTTTTAATTGTCCAGCAAGGAGCATCTTGGATGTTTCGTCCCGCACATGGAAACTGCAGGGGGATGCTCCCTCTGAGGATGGAGATGCTAAGGAAAATTTTCAAGGAAAGCTCCTGAGTCTTTTTCCCCTTATATACAGTGAACAGTCTGGTTGTAGAGTACTTTGTGGCTGGATTTGGAAAGGGAGTGGGGTGAGAAAGTGTGAGAAGCTGAGAAAAAGAAAGAAATCAAAGTGTTGACAAAGTAGTTCAACACTCAGCAGGAGTTTAATGGCAGAGAGCCGGGGCAGTGTGGAGCCGGGTGAGGGAGAGGAAAGAGGTCAGCGCTGGGCCCTCCCTGCCCTGGAGGTGAGGGAGAAGGCAGTAATGACTCCTGGGAAAAGTAATATAAAGAGGTGAGAATCGTGGTGGCAGCTGGTCCTTGTTTTCCCGTGCCTTCACCTGTCAGAGGGGATTAACACCGCCTGCATCCCATCCCTGCCTCAGCTGAATTCCCGCTGAGAGAGGGCATGGAAACCCTCAGCTGGGAAACGCTCTGTAATTGCTGTTATTTCATTAGGAAGGAGCCGTATCCGTTTCTCCCTGCGCAGGGAAAGGCTGGGATCTCGCACGGGCGGCCGGCTCGCCTCGCCAGGCGGCAGAGGGTGCTCTGAGCCCGGCTACGCCGCGTCCGAGCGCTCCGATCCCTGCTCCATCCCCTCTCCGGTCCCTCTCCATCCTCGCTCCATCCCCGCTCCGGTCCCGCTCCGGCCCCACTCCATCCCCGCTCAGGTCCCGCTCCATCCCCGCTCCGGCCCCGCTCCATCCCAGTTCCATCCCCGCTCCATCCGCGCTCCATCCCCGCTCCATCCCCGCTCCGGTCCCGCTCCATCCCCGCAGGGAAACACAGCCCTGCCCAAACCACGGCCTGCGGTGGGGGCAATGCTTTTCTGCTTAATGCGAAGTATGAATTATTCATTTGCTGACTGCTAAATAATAGAAAGTGGGAGGGGGAGAAAAGGGGATGTAGCTCGGATGATGTGTCAGGAAAAAAAACCCCAAAACTCCAATTAAAAAAATTAATTTAAAGAAAAGGAATGAAGAGAGAGCACTGTGTGCTTCAGTAGGCTTTGATCAGAACGGCTGCCCCAGACTACTTATTTATGTATTTAAGTCTTTTTGGAGGGCACAGTCACTGAGTGGAGCAAATGTCTGTGAGCTGCAAGAGCAAAGACAGGTACAAGCTGAAGGGAAAAGTGCAGAAGAAAATGAAACTGTCGATTAGAAACATTTACAAACAGGACAGAGATGTTCAAAGGGAACTTCTGGTGATGGCAAGATGTAAGAAAATCAGTGTCAAGAAGCACAGTACACACAGAATCAACATTTTAACCACTGCCTCTTAATTTCCCCCCTTCTTTCAAGTGCTGCAACTCCTGCAAGTTGCAAATGTACGAGGCTCCACGTGAGATGCTTTTGGAGAGGGTGGAGGCAAGCTGAGCCAGGAGCTGTGGATGCTGGAGGTAAAAAATCCCAACTATCCAAGGAATGTGCTTTGGGAGTGTGGGTCTGTGGGAGCAGGGCTGCAGAGCAAGGTCTGTCTGGGTTCTTGTGCCAGTCAGCTTCACTGCTGCTTCCTACCCTAACCCTTACTCTAACCCCAACCCTAACTCCTGCACACGGAGGAGCAGGCTGGTGCAGGCTTCCCAGCTGCCTGAGTCCAGCCAGGATCCCTGTGGCTCTTGGCCCTAGATCCCAGTTAATCTGTGTTGAGCTGTGCATCAGTGGTATTTCCTTCCCCTCATCCATCAGCGAGGGGTGCAGCGATGGAGAGAGAGGGGTGCAGGGCCAGGCTGTGGGGACAGCAGTGGGGTGACCCTGCTTCCATCCCATCCATCCACCCATCCATGCTGCTGGCAGCAATTGGAGGGTTGAGCCTGCCCCTTTTCCCATCTCCCTGGGTGCCCAAGTCACTGTAAACCTCCAAGATGCTCCCAAAGCCACACTCTAATGTCACCCTGTGGCTCAAGGGCTGCCTTGGCCCTGGCTGCCAGCACTGTCACGTCCCAGCCCTGGCTGCTGCCTGGATTCCAGGTCAAACCACCCCACGGGCAGCGCCGTGTCAGAAGTCGCTGTTTTCTAGGTTGTTAAGTCCTTTGCTCTTTAATTCTTTGCCTCCTGAACACCCCCAAGGTACGTTATAATCACCCCAAAATGCAGCCACTAATTGTTTGGTGTCCCCGTGGGGGAGGAAGAGCAGAGTCACATTAAATCACAATAATCAAGAGCTTCTGTAACAAATGAACTCGAACCTAGCTGACAGGAGGAAGCCGCGGTGCTGCCTCGCGCTCCGCAAAGGGCCGTGTTTAGTTGTAATCTTATTTGTAATCTAATCAATATGTTTACTGAAGGAGAGAATATCATCAAGTATTACTTTAAGACACTTAGGGGATGTGACACTGTTCACAACTCAAATGTAAACAGGTTTGCTGGCTGTGTTTGCTCACAGGAAGAACACGCAGAGGGGGCTGTGTGGGGAGCGGGGGGACCCTCTCTGCTCGGGGTGTCAGGGATGGGCTGTGCCTGAGCCCCTCCTCAGCTCCCCATCCCACCATCTCCATCTGAGTGCCCAGGCCCTTTCCCAGGCTTGTGGGCAGGCAGTTCCCTCCAATCTTCTGTGGCTGATGGTGAACCCTGCCCTGTGCCAAGCCCATGTGTCCTGCCCTGTGAGACTTTTTTAGTCTTTGTGCCTTCAGGGAAGTTTGGAGGTTTTATTAAAAACTTACCACATAACATCCATAACAAACAATTAGGCTCTAATGCACCCAGTGGAGGAGTTTCCCCTTGCCCCAGGCAGTTAGAAGGTGCCTTTACCCTGAAACATGAGGGTTATATGTATAAAAGTGTGTATAATGTTTCCCTAATAAAATTTTTATCCTGTCTAATGTATCCCAAAGCTCTTTAAAAACTGAAAGCAGGAACTCTGGGGTTTGGCTGCAGCTCAGGGGAAGGGGCGGCTGCTTAGGTGAAAGCAGCCCCTGCAGACTGACAGTGAGGGGGGACACTGTGTCCCACCAGGGCAGAAACACCACCCAAGACAGGCAGGATGGGACCATTCCCATGGGCCTCGGACAGATGTGCCAAGATCCTGAAACATCTTTGGGGATCCAGAGCCCATGGCATCACACAGAGATGTCCCCAGCCCACTGAAAACAAAGCACATTATGTGTGAGTTAAACTGACAAGGAAGCTGGTAGGAAAATAAAAACAGCAGGAAAAATAAATGCTGCCTGTTCAATTACTTAAATTAAGACTTATTTGAAAGCTGTGCTTGCAGCAAACACCCACCCTCCCCTTTAAAGAGTTGGGGTTAGGGTAAGGCTTAGGGTTAGGCTTGAGAGAGCCAAAGAGCCTGGAGCTCCAGGAACACTGGGGTTTGAAAAGGCCTGCCAAGATGATTGTGGCAAGGCCCCAAGGTTGCTGCTCCTACACCTTTCTGATCTGGAAACCCATGGTGGTGAGTTTATGGTTAATCTTAGTCTTAGGGTCTAGTGAATTGAGGTGGGGGTGGGGTAAATCCAATAAACTCCCCATTGCTGTTTGGTAACCTGTTCAATTAATCAGGTAGGAAAAGCCCCTTCATGCCCTACTTCCAGACCAGACAGCATCAGCCTTCCTTCCAAGGCATCACAGCCCCAGCCTGTGGGACAAGGCTCCTCAGGATTTCCAGGGGGGCTGGGGTAACCCAGGAGGGGTTTGGGGTGCAGAGCAGAGGTCTCAAAGAGCTTCTGCCTGTGGAGTGCAAGGGTCACTGCCAGCCTTGCTCATGTGAAGTTTTTCCTGCATGCCTGGCACTGATACTGCAGAGGAATGGACTCATCCCTTGCACAGACCAAAGTTAAAAATTCACCACATCGCACCTCACGGGGCCAAACCCAGTCCTGGGAGAGGTCCTGCTAGACGGCCGGAGCTGGCAGTGCCTTGGTGGAATTCCAGCAGCTCTTGTGGTGGATGGACTGGGCTGGCATTTGCTGGCAAAGCTCAGTGGCTCCCTGGCATTGCTGTGAGTGCAGGGGCTTGGCTCTGGCTTTTCCAGCTATGCAGCCAGTGAAAAACAATCCAGGAAAGGGGGAAAGACTGAATGAACTGGTCAAAACATCCTTAAAATGTCATTTTCCAAGGTGGGAGGGAGGCTGTGTGTGGGCGCCTGGGAGCTGAGGCCGTGCACACCCTGGGCGTTGTCTGCGTGTCCTGTGTATCCTCAGGGGGTTTGGTTAAACTTTGGAACAGGCTCCCCAGGGAAATGGTGGAGTCACCAGCCCTGGAAATGTTCAAAAAGGAGTAAATGTGGCACTTCACACCGTGGTTTAGTGGGCAAGGTGGTGTTTGGTTGGACTTAATGATCTTGGAGGTATTTCCCAAGATTAATGATTCTGTGATTCTGTGAATGCATCTGCTGCTGCTCTGTGTGGAGCTGGCACAGGGCTCCTGAGGTGGCTTTTTGTGGGATTTTCGTTATGTTTTTCTTGGAAGTGGCACGGTTTTTTTTGAATAACATAAAGAGTGATTTAAAATAGAGCCCACTCATCACAGATGACAGGGTAGTTACAAAATCCAGTGTTTCAGGAGAGAAATGCCAACACAACAGCCCGGAGGCACTCGGAAAAGCCGATGGATGAAGGGTGGGCGGCTGTGCTGGGGCTGGTGCCTGGCACCCACCAGGGCTGGGAAGCTGCTTCCCCCTGCCAGGGAATGGGGGCAGCGGGGTGGGGAATGGCATTTCTGGCCCAGGGAAGTGAGTCCAGGTGCCTTTGGCTGCCCAGGGCGGGTGTGTGGGATGCGGACTGCGGGCAGAGGAGAAGCACCAGGAGCGGGCGGGTTTCCACCAAAGCCTTGTGGGGATGCTCCAGGGCTGATGGCCCAGCCAGGGCACCCCCTGCCAGCTGCCATCTCTCCACAAAAGTAGAGTGAATGCTTTGGCAGCTCATGCCCCTGCACATTTGGCTGCTGATGCTGCCTGAGCCATCGGGTGCGAGCCTGAGGGTGCCGGTCCCTTAATTTAAGGGGTCCTGGAGAGGAAAACGCAGGAGGGGTGTGTTGTTTGTTTCAGGGATGTTTTTCCAGTGGAACTGCCAGAGGCAGGTGGTTCATATTCCCCCTTGCTCCACTCCCTTCAGACTGAGTCTGCGGCTGGGATGGGGCCCTACAACCGAGAGGAGTGTGTGCGGAGCCGCTGGCACCCCGTGCGAGGCAGAGCTCGGAGCTTGTCTTCCTGCTGCCGGCAAGCAGGGAGCAGTGTCCCCACGCTGGTTTCCCTGCAAACCTTCGGCTGGTGTGCGGTGACACGTGCCCATCAGAAGCGCTGTCCCTGGATGCTCTGAGCACTGTCCCTCTGTCCTGCCCATCCTCACAGCACGGATGCTGTGCTGTTCCACACACACGGGCTGGGAGGAACTGCCCCGAGCCCGGTCAGTTCTCCTGTGCAGGGAGAGGGCTTTGCTTTCATTCTGTTGTCATCAGATAGACTGAGTCACACTGAGATAAATCCTGCAGATATTACAGTCTGTGTGTGCCCAAAAAAAATGTGTGTGGATGTTAACATTGCCAGTTGTCACCAGGCTATGAGGGATGTTGTGGAAATAGAAATGGAGGAAATATAATAGATACTTCAGATTTGCAGCCTTAATAGCTTTACAGCACATCTAATTATTATATATCTATCACATCAATATACTGCAGCACTCGTGGTATTTTTATTTAGCTCCATCTGGTGTATGATAACACGCTTCTGGTACCAAAACAAGCATGAATTGGAAAGGAATTTAATACATAGTTCTGCAGAGAAGTCCCTTAAAACATATCCTAAACCAAGCATGTGTAATGCAAAACCAATACTGCAGTTTGGACAGAGAAGGCACTTCTGGGTGAAAAGGAGGGATGTGAGCAATTAGAAGCACACCCAGGCAGACACTGCTCCAGGTTTCTTGCCTGTGGCCTGCAAATCCAGTGTTGATGCTGTGTTTGCTGATCTCCCAGCATTTAGAGCGTATTCCTGGGAACAGAGGTGTGGGATGATTCCAGGTTTTCTTTAGCTTTGAGAGAGATACAGGGGTGGAAAGGGCAGGCACAGAAGCACTGGAGCCTGAGGGTTGAGAGGGGAAGGGGCCACCAAAATGCCCTGTGGATGTGGGAATGGTGAGAATGAGAAATACTGAGCCCTGCTCTCTGAGGGCTCCTTCACCAAGACATTCTGACTTCCTCAGACTTTCCTCTGTGGGAATCATTTGATGGTAAAACCAACAAAATAAATTCCCTGCTTGCTTTCCCCTCTGTTCCCCAGGCGAAGGGCAGCGGTGAGTGGATGTGCCAGACATTGTGGCCCCATTAACTGCAGATGGAATAACACTGGGGAACACATTTTAAGAGGGAGCAAAGGGGCTTTGTGAGGGGAAAAATCCATTCCCCAGCTGTATGATGTGAAGGAGATGATGCATATGCTGTCAGCATCCCTTGCTGGGGAAACCACCTGCAAAGCCCTGGGATACACCAGTGCCGAAATCCTCCTTCCTCTGGCTCTTGCAGAGATTCACCTTCACTCTCCCAGACGAGCCCTAGAAAATGTAATTGCATTGAACAACTCCAGTAATGAACTCCTGCTCTGCAGAGAATCAGTTTATAGCCAGGCTGGCCGTGAGCAGGTGTTAAAAACCTGGTTCCACGTGGCCCCAGGTGCCCTTGGGGTGTGTTGGCACCGTGCACGGACCCTCCAGGCTTTGGGGCTGCTGGAATGGAAGCACTGAGGAAACCTGGGCGGCTGCTGTGCCGTGGAGGAACCACGTGAGGCTTCCAGGGGCTGCTGGTGACACAAGGTGAAAGGTGGAGGTGATACAGGCAGGTGAGTGAAGACCTCCCCACTTTGGCATCTGTGAGTTCAAGGGGAGTTTTCCAAGGAAATCTCCCTCTGCCTCACCAGCAGCACATCAGTGACCTCACAGACCCCAGTCTGAGGCTGGGAAGGACAATCACGAGCTCCTATGTAGAACTGACCTGTAGCTCCATGCAGCTGGTCCCACACTGGAGGCAGAGATGTGCCTGACTAACCTGTCCCACAGCAGAGGACAGGGGAGCTGTGCTATATTTACTGCTGGATTACTTTTAATCATATGTTTTCCTCCAAACAAAGAATTGCCAGCTCGGTACTTAGAGATCAATGCATTTTATTTATCATCTCCTGGCAGGCACTGTTTCCTATTAACGTTTTCCACACTTTACAGTCTAATTAAGGTCATCCACTCAGCAGAATGCTGCTGTGTGTGTTTTAAACTACTGTACCTAATTATTTCTTTTAAACCTTACACGGAGTAGCCTGTCTGACCAGCAGGTCCCTGCTGCAAGCTGGAGGCTCAGCATTGGCTCCCCCCTGCTCCTGGGCAGGAGTCAGCACATGTGGGGACATTGCACATGGTCTCTGATGCTTATTTTTTTGTTCGTTTTAAGGATGTTTTTGTTTGTTTGTTTTAAGATTTGGGAGCTCAAAAAAAGCCCTGAAAACTGCTTGACATTGACCCAGACTTTTAGCATGAGCAGCACCAGGGTCTCTTGCTGTGGTGTGACCTCTGAGCAATGGGAAAGCCCCATGTGAGCCCAGTCCAGACACACCTGAACTCTGGTGCATTTCCTGCAGTTTTCTTTGATATCGTCCCCACCCTCTCAGCATGGGTATCATGGAGCTTGGCTCCATGTCACATCTGATTTCACTGCAAATAGCCTCAAAATCCTTTGAAAGACACACCTTCCCCTAAACAGATTGTGGGACCTGCACCTACCTCCCTGCTACCTTTAAATCAAACTTCTCTGAATATATTACACCGTGGAGCCATATGTTCAGTGCCACTTCCCTCGGCGTGTCATGTAATTCATCAGCTATAGGCTCCCCAAGATATATGGACGTTGCCAAAAGAAGGGAATGCTGGACCAGCCCTCCTCCCTCTTCAGCAAAAACGTGCTTTCAGCTGGCTGGGGGAGAGGGAGGGTGGCAGTGGGCTTGAGGTGTGACTACACAGGGGAAAATCTCTTAAATTTTGTTCTGCGGACCCCATCCTGTGAATGCTGTGAGGAAAATCCTTCAGTCCTGTCCCACTCAGGATTTTTCATGGCTTTCAGTCTGCATTTCCATGTAACACTCTGCTGGGGAAAGAAATTGGAGTGTGTTGAGCAAAAGGCATCAAGGGCATCAATAAATTTTTGCTGCCATGGGGGGGACAAATGTGCTCCATTCCCATCTGAGGAGAATGGGATCTGCTAAAGCATTGGCAGGTTTCGTCTTCATCAGTATGAACAGACTCAGTGGGACCATCAGTTCCCTGTCCCCATGGTGCCTCCTGCTCTTCTCCTGGTGTCCCCACCCTGGGATGGGCACAGAACAGCTTGGGCTGGAAGGAGCTTTAGGGGTGAGGCTCTCCCAGATTCTGTTTCACAACCTCCTTTATCCTACCTTGTGTTTTGCCCCTTTGGCTGGGGCTGCCGGTGCATTTGGGGGTGCTCAGGGTCTGGGGAGGTGCCAGAGCCCAGAATGGCCTCGGGGGCTGCCTGGCCCCGTGCCCAGCCCCGTGCTCAGCCCCGGCTCCAGCGCTGGCAGGGCACTGCCAGGCCCTGCTGAACGGGCACTGCCGAGTGCAATTACAGCTCTGGAATGCACTTTCCTGTGAATCCCTTCCAGGCCCAGCTAATATATGCTCTGATACTGGCACTGCTCTCGCTAATATTCCTGCCAGCGAATTCTCTGCTCTGCTTGAATATTCATGGGAAGCGAAATGTGAGGAGAGGAACAGCCTAAATGAGGTGAGTTCGTTTAAAAATTCAGCTTCCAAATTCAGTGGCTATTTCTTGCTGCACTCACCCAAGCGTTAGCTCCCATACTATTAATTTCAGCCTGTGTTTCGGACTTCTGAGCAAATTTTCTGTGTTTTTCACTCACTGGATCTGCAAACTCTTCTCTCCCTTGAGATCAGTAGCTTTGTATAAAAACAGCAACTCTCCTTGATGAACTTTGCTGTCAAAGGATTTGTTTTCCCTGACTTTTATTTAAATTATTCTGCCTTCACCTCCCCATGCATAGTTCAGAGCCTGTGGTGGCTCTGTGCTGGGACTGAAATGATTCTTGCTTAGGCAAACTCTCATTTGGACTTGTCAAAGGAGTTCAGTGTGTTTGTAATTAAGTGCCTCTCACACCTTCTTTAACCTCGCTTACAAGGAGTCGAAGCATTAGAAAAGCCTGCAAGAGGCAGGAAAGGCTCATTTGCACCTTGAAATGCCGATGTTTTGGGAGATCAATGCTGTCTGTACGGAACAAAACTATAAGCAACTTTCAAGTGCTTTTTTTTAATGCAGTGTCTCCTTTGCATATTGGATTCATGTCTGATTATATGGTGAGTAAGGTGTGAGATAATAGGAAAGCAGCCTCCAAAGCATTAACTCCTCCACTCGTGCCGTGGCTCGAGCACAGCTCGGCTCTGCTTTCTTGTGCTTCCTCTCTCCTAAATATAATCACACCTGACCGGATGCAGGGAAAGAAACGCTACTGTTACAAAGCCGAGCGTGGGAAGCTGAGGCTGTATCAGAATTAGGGTAATTAGTGTTTGCATTAGGCTGTTTCCCAGCCGTACAACCGGTCCCACGGCAGGGAGGCAGCAAGGGATGCTCTTCTCTTTCTCCTAGGAGGTGGCACCAGGGCAGGATGACGACCTGACCTTGTCCTTGTGCTCTGGCTCTGCAGTGCCCTGAACCATCCTGCATCCCTGTCCACAGCGAGCTGGAATGGAGCACTCCCACACTTTGCCCAGCTGCTGGCAGCACTGCTGGGGTCGGCAGAACCAGGTACCTCGGTAATCATCCGTGGGCCACTCGTGAAAAGCTGTGAAATTTCCAATTAGCCTGGAAAAAAATGTAGATAAGCGTGTAATTCTCAGCCCAAATTAAATCAAGCGTCCAAGCATGCTCTTCCCTCACTGCTGTGCTTCATCCACCACCTCCCCTTTGCATCCTTTAGCACAGCACATTTTTCCTTTTAATTGGTGGCAGACTTTATCCTTGGAGTTTAAACTTTGCTAGAGGATGGAAGGAAGGGGCTGTCTTCTTTATTTGATTTAGAGAAAGGCTTTGCTGCTGTGAGGATCTAATGCATAAGCTTTTTGGGGGTTTCATACCCACTCCCATGGCTGTGTCAGGTGGGCTTTGGTCTGATGCAGCAGAGGAAAGCAGGAAGTTTAGTTGGAGATACTGGGAGGGAGCCCTGGGCCTGGCTCGTTTGGGAAGCTCTGCCACAGGGTTTACATTAGAAACATGTTGTCACTGCTGAACGTGGAAAACCAAGGGAATACTAATGGTCCATTCATTAAATATCTCCAAGTCCATTTAGGATCCCATCGAGACCCTGAGTAATTAGAGTTCAGGAGGCAAACTGGTGCTGTTGAATATGCAACAGTGAATTTGTGTGTCCAGCCTGTTCTGGTGAGGGACATTCCCCATTGACAGGTCCCACCAGGAGCAGCAGATCCCAGGGTTCCTGTGCTACCAACGGCTCCCAGGCAAGGGCCAGGAGATGCTGGGCATGACAAATTATAAAACCTGTTACACAAATAAAGAAATGATGCATCAGGCCATGGCTTGCCCCACTGGAGCAGTGTTTTGAGTGCTTGGAGGTGGCATTTTCAGAGGTAGACACTGAAATTGTCCTCACTCAGCACAGAGTCATCCTGTCCTTCCCACCTGGAGTGTCTTTTCCCAAGGCTTTCTGATTATTCCACCTTTCAACATTTAGCAAACAAAATTCAGCAGACCCTTTTTTGTTTACTTCTATGCCTATATAAAACTGTGAGAAATGTTCCAATCAGAGGGATGGACGGGGAGCCTGTTCCACCCCAGCCCAGTTGCTTTCCCAGTTGCTTTTCCAAAGAAACACAGATCAATTATTTTTCTGTTTATGCAGCAATTGCTCCTAATTGCTGCCTCCATTGTGTGCCTTCTGGTTTGGAGCATTTTTAATGGGAGATTTGTGCTCATCTTGAGAGGATGCTGGCTTTAATGATCAGGGAGAGCATCAGCGAGCTGGAAGTTCACAAAGCAGTGCCCTTATTTCTGATTTCCAGTGTGAATTTCTCCCGTCTGCAGCTCCTGCAATTTAATACTGAGGGGAACCCTTTTGGGCATGTGTCCTGTGCCCAAAAAATTTTGTTTTGAGCCAGGTGGGAGCAAAGTCACCATGTCCCAAGGTGGTCTTTGACAATGAGAACAAGACTCCTGCTGGGATTGCCAGCAGGGATGGCTGTGGGCCATGGCTGGGACAGGATTCTGATGGATGCCTCTGTGGGCTCCACAGGGATCAGCCAGGCACTCTGCATGGAGGCACAGGGCTCCTCAGCTCAGGGCCGAGCTTTCTGCTGCAGAGGGCTGCAGGAGAACTCGCCTTCATGGCCCACTGCTTCCTCCAGCTGTGGGTCTCCTTTGGTGGGATTTGGGCATGGAGCTTTGGTGATGGTGCGACAGTGAGAGGCTGGGGAGGGCTGGAGGAAGGCATTGGTGCACTTATCCATGTGCCAAAGGGTCACTCCTGCAGCCTCTGATTTTCTTGTGTAACTCCACAGAAATGGGAACAATTGTCTGTGATTAGCTGGGTTTGGGTTTAGCTTTGATCCTGTCAGCAGAGACTGGAGAACGACAGAAAGAGAAATGAGTGCAAAGAAAGGAGAGGAGAGGAGGGAAACACCATCAAGATGGTCCTGACAGACGGGGAGGAGGTGAGGGATGTTGTAGGAGATGTTTCCCACTGCTGCTCAAACAGGCAGGTGGAGGACAGGAGCTCAGGCTCCTTCTCAAGGAGAGCTTTCTTTTAAACCTAAGCTGTGATTGCCATTGGTGCCGTCAGATCAGCCCTGAAATGCTGGCAGGAAGGGCAGTTTGACATCAATTACTGCAGTCCTGTCTCTCCCTGGTCTGGCAGCAGCCCGGGGAGTGCACTTTGGAGACAGATGTGTTTGGCTCACAGACGTGATGCAGAGCAGGGTATTAGGCATTGAGTTTGGTGCTGCTGCTGCTTTAGTGGGAACCAAGACCCTGAACAGGCTGAATGGCTCCAGTGAGCAATGCACTGCCCAAATCCCTGTCTGTGGGCCAGAGATCCACACGGCCGCAGGGAGCTCTGGAAGTCATGACTGGCAGCACTCAGGATGTGGGGACAGAACAGGCAGGGGCTGGCAGTGAGCAGTCTCCATCTCAGAGCCACTCGTCTTGTGCTTTATCAAATCATCCCAAAATGCGGTGTCAAGCAGCTCTAGGTGTGAAATTCCCCCGGGAACTGGAGGATAAACAAACCCAGTGCAAAGCAATGTCTGCCCTCCCTCTTGACCTCGCTGTCTTTGCTGGGGAGTGCTGTGTGTGGGGTCTCACCTGCACCTTCCTGCAGCACAAAGCCCAGGGTTATCCTGCAGCTGCCACTATCCCACCTCCCACTTGCCCTCCCCATCCATGGCAGATCCCAGAGGATGAAGCAAAACTTGTCTGGATCAGATCTTTTTGTAAACACAGCCATGACACCCCCACACTTTAATACAGCACTTCCAGTTCCCTGCTGGAGGTTCTGTAGTGGGGGCTTCTAAAAAAAGGAGAATTTCTGGCATTATTTACAGTTAAAAATATTGAGTTTGACACATTTATGGCTGAGACAGTAAATATGACTTATGGCAAATCAATTTACTGCATTTGACTACGACATAGGCGCTGCCAGGGATTTGATTGGGAATTGACAGGGTTGTTTGCCAGAGGGCTGGGAGATGCCATCAGCATCACGGCTGTCCAGGGTCCAGGCTGGAAAATCATGGTTCTTGCAGCATGCTGAGAGCTCAGCCCATGCTGGCCATGCCTTTCCTGCTCTTCCCAAGGCCTGGGAATCACCCCGGGAGGCTGTGATGAGGCTGATGCTATCCTGTGCTGATCTGGCATTTTCACAGCTTTGCCAAACTTTTGGGTTTGTTTTCCATCCCTCCCCCTTTTCCTTGGAGTCCATTTGGATGCCTGAAAACAGAGATGTAGAACACTGAATTTATGCTACAAGGAGGAGCAGTAGAGATAAGGGGAGGGGGGTGAGGGGGGAGAAAAAGGCAGCTTTTTTATTTTTTTAAAACTTTTCGCTGATGGCAAGTGGTAAGCATGTTTTATTTATGTATTCTGAGATCCGCCAGCATTGTGTTTTTCTCCTGACTGATGCCTTGGCTGCAATGACAGCTTACACCAAGCCGGCTGTGCACGAGCCTTATTTACCCTCCACAGGCGCCTCCCCGAGCCTGACAGAATTATTCTGCACCTTGAACTGCTCCTCAGTTAAGGCAATGCAAATCTGGATCCTTTGTTAAAAAGTTTTGGGGTTTTTTTTTTCCATGTATGCAGATTATTTTTTCAACGAAAAGAGGCTGGAGGCTTTTCTGAGAGGGTAAAAATGAAGCATCTTACAAAATATTAGTGAACTCTACCTTTCACCTGCCTTGCTGTTCCCCGACTACGGTGGGGTGGTGCCTGTGTTAGGTGAGAGCTGAAGGATGGTGAATTTTCTCCCTCCTCTTGCTGCTGGAGGAGAGATGGGTTTTGCCTGTGAGAGCCTCACTGTGCATTCCCAGGGCCTGCTCTTCTTTCTTGTGACATTTATGAAAACTCACTTGTCTGCTTGCCTTCAAAACACTTCTTGGGGTGGCCAAAACCAAACCTTAGCAAAGATCAGGGTATGAAATCAGAGAGGAATCAGAGGATGCTCACTGCAAGCTGCCAGGCTCTGTAGGAGATGCTCATTCCGTGTGTCCATGAGCACACGTGTGTGTTCAGGAGAAACTTCTACCACCAGGAAAGTTCCTGGCTGTTGTGCTGGTTCCAGGCAGCTCTTCCTGGCAGAGCACGGCTTCGGCCCCACTTCAATCCCAGCTGGGGAACTACTTTGGCAAAATCATCCCTAAACGAGGTTTTTAGCAGTGTGTGGTATGGAAGGCATCCAGGATTGTGGTTTTCCAAGGTAATAGCTGAAGGAAAGAAAAAAAATGAAAAAAGAAAAAGAAAAAAAAGTAAGACTGAGTTTTTGTTAAGTAATTAAAGAATTCCGGGTTGCTGGAAAGCCCCAGGGCTGTGCTTCTGTGGCTGATCGGAGTCTTTGTTTGCACAAGGCTGGTAAACAATTTGCAGTTCTTGGCAATAACCTGAATTATATCCTACAAAAAAAAAAAAAACAAAACAGAAAGGAAGTCGAAAATGCTGGGTTTATATCATTATTTCAGGGCAGGGAGAGGAATGAGGGAGGCACTTCTGATGGGCTGGCGTTCACTGAGGTCTGTGCAGAGATGCCCTCACTTCTCTAGCTCCATCCACAGGATGCTTTTGGGTAAAGAAATGAAGTTCAGCAAGAGCAGAGAGCCCAGGATTCCTCAGGACAGGAGTTCCGTCCCTCAGACTGGGTTTAGCTGGTGATTAAAGCAGGGGGGCTGGCTGCACCAAGCATTAATATGCTCCCTATGTACCCTGGCTGTGCTCACAGCCAGGAGATTTGCATGTGAAATCCCTGCTCCTCGAGCCTCTACACCCACACCCTTAATTAAGCAATGCCCCGTGTTTCTGCTCTATAGGATAAGTGAAAATATGCAACTCCAATGCACAGGAGAGAGTTTTGTAATGATTTTGCTGTTTGTTTAAGTGAGGAGGAAGTTTGCTCGGTGGGTTCGCCTGACCGCCAGCTACACTTGGTCGGAAAAATACATAAATAAAAGCAGGATGCAATTTCCCATCTGGGGTGAGCTGCCAGGACAGCTCCTTCACTGGCACGTGGGGAGAGCTGGGGATCAGGGAGGCCATAGCCCTGCTCCCATCTCCTGCTGGCAGGGCCAGGGTTAGCCCACATCCAGTGGTCAGCATGGCTTTGGGTAGGAGCATGCTCAGGGGAAGGGGAAATGGGAAAATTGGAATAAAACCCAGAAGCACATGTGAAATACCCCCTATCTTGCCCAACCCTGTGAGGGTGAGGCGTGCATGGGAGGATAGGGGAGTGCATCCCCCTGAGCTGGGGATGGCTGTTGGTGTTCCAGCCCTGCTGCCCCATGTCCCTGCATCCCCTGGTGCTGTCACCACAGGGTCCCCAGCAGTGCCTGGCCTGCCTGCCATGGGGATCCTGCCTCAGGGGTGGGATGGCAGGCAGGAGGATACTCACTGCATCTCCTTCAGTCCAGAAAAGACACGGGATACCTCCATGGACCCCTCCTAGGAGGAGATGCTATCGGGAGGGCCTAATTTTTCAACACTGTTGACTCTGCCCAACCTTGGGTCAAGTGGAGCTTGCTAGGGTGGTAAAGAACACACTCTCCCTGGCCTCTGTGAAGCAACTAGAAATATTTTTTATTAGCCACAGCCACTGAGACAGGAAAAAAGGCTTCTGAAGAGGCACCCTTCCTTGTCATGCTGCGGGAACGATCGTCTGAATTAACATGAGCCCCTCGGCTATTAAACGGAAATTTTAAATGGGAAGAAAATTCTGCAGTGACTGCTAAATTGTGTGTCAGCAGAAAGGGGAAAAAGCAACGTGTGTCATTCCTATTATCATCTTGAAATCCATCTTCCCTCTACACGCCATGACGGTGGATAATCCCCCATACGACGCCTGCATCGCTAATATTTGCAGAGGCAGAATTCCTGCTCTGGGAGAATTTTGCTCTGCATATCTTATCCCCTGCCTTGAAGATGTGGTCTGAGATGATCGGAAACACTGAACACGCTCTTCCTGGGGTTGAGTTTTGCCACTGGTGGCAGCAAACTGGCCTCTGAAGTCCAAGGGATCAAGAGATTATTGGAATGCCAAGTCACTGCCGGTGTGTCCTTATGTGCTGTGTGCCTGGTGAGGGTTAGACCTGCTGACCAGGACAAGGGCTCTTTTCAAACCAGGAAAACGGTGCCAAGCCCAGCCAGGGTGAGGGCAAAATGGCAAATGTGTATACCCAAGGCTGCAGGAGCACATCTTCAAAAAGAAAAAGAAAATCTGTGCTGCTTCTTTATCGCCCATGGGAAAGCACGGAGATCAGACAGGAATGCCAGGGCATGATAAATTTTGCAGCACCTGCGCTTTTTTAACCCCTTGGTTGCATGGGATGTGATCAGGTGTTCTGCTGTGGTGGGTGTAGATGCGAAAGGAAGGTGGTGAAGGGGTCCCTGCTGCTGAGATGGGGCTGCATCTCCCTCAGCTCCTCCTTGGGGAGGGGGACTTGGGGCTGCTGGTGACACAGCCCAGCTCCAGCTGCCTGCCCTGTAGGGTTTGTCGTGGTCATTACCCAAGTGGCATGGGGTGGATAGGCTCAGGCTGGTGGGAATTTAAAGCAAGGCATCACAAATGAGTGATAATGCACAGTTTGTCAGCCTTGGGAATGAACCTGCCTGCCACAAGTCTGCTCTCCAGCAGACATCCCAGGGGGTTGAGGGAGGTGGTGGCTGTGATCTTGGTCACAGCTTTGGTTTTCCAGGCCAGGCTTTGGTGTTCTCCTGGTGAAAGTGGGCTGTGTGTGCCAGGTATCACTCAAGGGGCAGGTTTTGGATACTGCTGTGTGTGCCCCCACCACAACCCATGGGCTGTGGGAGAGGAACTGGGGTGGGTTTGTTTGCAGTTGAGGAGTTAAGACATGGGAATGAAGTGAGTGATGGAGAGCCAGACCTTGTGCGTGCACATCTTTGGGTATGGCATGGAAAAACTCTGTACCAACTCCCTCCTTGATAAAAACAACCTCAGCACTAATAAATCTCCCCCTCCAGGTCCCCATCCCACTTTGCCTGACAGGGACAGGAGCATGGGGATGCCCAGGAGGAGAAAAGCGCAGAGGGGATGTGATCCAGGGTGAAAAAACCCAAGCTAATGATGTAGACATTTGTGCAGAGGTTAAAAATGAAGCAATAAAAGCTTTACACAAACTTCCGAATGCTTCAGCAGCCACACGCTGCAGCTCAGAGCGGGGAATAAATAAGGAAAGGTGCAGGCAGGCAGAGGGAAGCTGATAGAGCCATCACTCCTCAGTGGCAGCCTGAGAAATATGTCCCCATTGTGTCCCCACAGCCACCGAGGAGAAGGAGAGGAGAAGTGGAGGCTTGGGGTGTCCTAATGCCTCCTGATGGGTTTGGGCCATCCTGTGGGGAGCAGGAGGGAGGGAGCAGGAGCTGAATTTGCCAGATCCCTTTGGCATGGCAGCCTGCAGGGTGGGTTTATGTTCCCTGGCAGCCTGGCGAGGGGGAATTACAGCCTGTGTGTGGGATGGAGGACTTACCGACCACCCTTTCAGAAGGGGGAGCAGGAGGGACACGTTCCACTTGTATTTGAGGAAAGGTGAGAAGCAAACAGGGAATTCTGGCGTCTCATGATTTTTCTGCTGTTGGGTGGAGGGGAAGGGCTCAGCCAGGGCTGGGAGCCCGGGGAGGCTGCAGGGTGCTCAGCAGAGGGTGGCAGAGGCTATCAGGTGGCCCCATCACACTCCCCCTTCCCCATGGGTGCAAACACCTCCTGTCCTGGTGGTTCCTGGACAGCAGCTCCCCAGCTGTAGGGCAGCAGGGTCTTCCCTGGGATTTGGCTTGTGGAGAGGCAAATTCAGCCCATGTCTGGTGCAGTAATGCTGGGCTCGATGCTCAACCAAAGGTGGAGTCCAGGTTGGTTGGGTTAAGTCCAAAATTGGTCTAAATGAAGGTGTGTGCAGCACTTCTGGTGTTCTCCATAGATCCAGCTCTTCCTCTCGTGCAGGAACCACCTGAAAAGCTGGGCAGGACCCCTGGGCAGAGGGAGAAATGTGTGTATGGTGAGGCATCAAAACCCCACGAGCTCAAGTGCTGCAGCACCTGCTTCTGGAATAAGGGTCGCCAAATGTGAGGGGAATTCCCACACATGTGCAGCTGATGGTAGGAACCACTGCCATCTTTCAAAAGGCTTTAAGTGGCTCACGGTAATGGGGCTGTTTATATCCTCTTTGCCTAGGGGAGGTTTGAGCTTTATCCTGCCTTGTGAGCTGGAGAAATTGGTGTAGCTAACTTTCTGATCTTTGGGCTGACTTCCTCTCCTCTGCCTGCCTTCAGGAGATTGTTTCCCTCATTTCCTCCCCCAGCACCATCTCACTGCACCCTCCTGCCCTGAAAAGATTTGGTCACTGCTATGACAGAGGAGAGCAATGATGAAAAAGTGGTATTTTCTGAGCACATACCTGTTACTAAGGCTGGTACATGGGGGATCCTTCAGCCCTGCCTTCGGTTTGGCTGTGTCAGGAATGAGGGTGTTTTGGCAATGAGCTGAAGCCCAGGTAAAGCCCAGAATTTCACTGGTCCACAGCAGCTCTGCATCGTGGACTCCCCCACAAAGGTGTTATCCACAGGGCAGGGAGAGCAAGGAGCAGCTCCTGGGAGGACAGGGGCGATGCCACTTCCTATCTCCCAAGGCTCTCATTCTGTTTGCACTGACAACAGGCTTTTCTTAGCTGTGTCTCTGATTAGAGGTTCATCATGAATTCCCAAAGGCAGAGACCTGCTGCTGGCAATGCCCTTGGACTTCCCAAGTGGGTGCAGCCTCCCTCCTCCCATCTTGCTGGACTTTCTGATGGTGAACCAACAGCCACAATGTCTGTGCTACAGCAGCACAAGGCTGCCCAGAGAAGGCAGAAGGTGGAAAAAAAGGCTTTTTATCCAAATGAGCTTCAGTGTAGAGCCAGGGGGTCTCTCTGGTCCATGGGGAAAGCCTCTCCCAGCAATGCAGCCAGGAGCTCTGGGTCATCCTGCCCTCACTGTTCTGGGGCTCCTGACTGTGAGCCACTTTCAGCACTGCTTGGAACCATTGCTTTATAAAAGAGAGTGGAAAAGGAATGTGAGCATGTCACAGCTTCCCAGGAAGCCGTTCTGCAGCCTTTGCAGATGAACTCACGGTCTCCTTAGCTTAAGACCTGGGTAAAGAACTAATTATTTGGACCTAAGCTTAAATCTGTATCCACAAAGACGGATTTGTGACTCTTGCCAGCTTCCCCTAGAGGACTGCAACCTCATTTTGTTCCTCGTGAACTTCTGCTGAGGTGTAAAATAACAACAATCTTGAGAGCTAAAATCGCTGAAGGATGGATTAAATTATAATGCAATCAGTCCAAAAGACCTTCTGTCTGCAAGGAGCAGCATTAGGCTGTCCCAGAGCAGGCAGCCTGTCAGGATTACCCAGCCCACTCTGGCCGCTTTGTCTCCACCAGGAAACTGCATTTCCTGGGCAGAGCAATTCCATTATCAGCTGCTGAATGCTCCTCAGGAGCCTTGGCATCACCCTGCCCAGGGCAGGACTCGCTCTGAGAAGAGCTCTATAAACCCACGACAAAAAAAAGGACAGATGGCAATGAATATTTTGAGGTCTGCAGCATATTCCTGGGGAAGGATTGCTTCTGACCTGCCATCTTCATGCAGACTTTAAATCATAACTTGAGCAGCAAGCCCGGTCTGGGGTCTGTTAATATGTGTTTGGAGAGGATTTAGCATAGCAGGGCTCCAATCCCCACTGAGATTTTTGAGAGTAAGCTCCTATAAATAACTAGGATGGAGCCCTTGGGATGATTTTCAGACATTTGCAATACCCTGGGCCACGGCCTGGCAGCCCTCTCACAGCTCGGGGAGCAGCTGGGAAGCAGGAGCTGCCTGCCTGGTCCAGCCCTGCTGGGTCCTGCCCTGGTCTCCACTCTGCTGAGCCCTCACCCCAGCAGGAGATGTGCTGCTCCTCCAGGTGCCCTGTGCCACCACGTCTCTCTGGCAGGAGGAACAGGGCTTATTTTGGGACTCTGAGCACCTGGTGGGATGCTGGACATTGACCCCACAGCAAGCAAGGCATCCCACAAGTACCAGTGCAATAGATGTGGAGCTACTCACGGCTCCTTGTAGCTGGCTGCAAGGCCCTTTGAGGTTTTATCCCTCTTCAGGGCAGGTTTAAGCTCTCTTTTCC
The DNA here is from genome assembly GCA_026261815.1 of Monarcha castaneiventris obscurior. NCBI lineage: Eukaryota > Metazoa > Chordata > Aves > Passeriformes > Monarchidae > Monarcha > Monarcha castaneiventris. Next base: position 1,809,006 of record JAMPIT010000481.1, read on the forward strand.
TGCCTGAACAAAGGTAACAAAAGATGGAGGGGCTTAATTATCTATCTGGCTTTGTCTAATTTAGCTTCTCTTTGTCAACGAGTTCAACTGTCTGTGTGGAGCAGGGGGAAGCAGGGGAGGGGGATGCAGGCAGAGCTCAGCTGATTTTGCTTAAGAAACCCTAAAAAGACATCTCCTATTTGGAAATAACCCAGTGTTGCCCTCTGCTCCATGCTCAGCCTGCCGGGAGCCTCTGTGTTTTTGGGCTGTGCTCATTAGGATGCTCTGAGAAAAGTGGTCCTTGAGGTCCCTGCCCTGGTGCTCCCCTGCAGAAGGTAGGCTCAGCCTGGACTTGACCTTTTGCCCGTTCACCTAAGTTGTTTTCAGGCAATGAAATGTGGAGTTTCTCTTAAAAAAGCCCTCTTCTTCTTGGGCTGAGCTCTACAGGCTTGCTGCATTTTCCCCCTAGAAGGAGGAAGCCCGAATGATGGGGACTGAGCTTCCATCTGCAGAGGGGTGGCACAGCCAGGAACTTCCCAGTGATGGGACATAATTTCCAGTTTGGCTGAAGCCTCACTTGCTGTTTCTTTGATAATTCTGGGTGAAAATATTTTGATTTTTGTTGGTTTGTTTGTTTGTTTTTAGGGCTGTTTTGTGTTACTTTTTTTTTTTTTTTTTTTTTGAGGAGGAGGTTGTTGTGCTGAAACAGTTTTCTTTGTAAAATGTCGACTTAAGCAGGTCCACCCCTGCACCCCCCTGCATGTGCAGTTGCCTCAGTGCCACCAGGGTCCTTCTGCAGCTGCACAAGTGTAAGAACAAACGGGAGAGACAAGCATGAACAGAAGCAGAACAAATGGAAAGCTAGGATTCTCAGTGAAAAATTTAGAGAAGCATTTTAAGCAAGGAAAAGGTTGTTCCTTTTCTATTTGCTATATGCCTCAGAAGCGAGGCACTGCCTGCTTGCAGGGGGCTGGCAACCTGCAGCAAAGCCCTGCTCTCCATTTGCTTGTTTCCTTGCATTAAGGCAGGGAAAATGATAAAATGCTTTTGATCAGAGGCTCTTAAATAGCAGGATTCTCCTGTACAAACACGTTTTCCTGCCCTGATGTACTCAGGAGTGTGTCTTAGCCAGGGCTCGGGGGCTGTGCACAGCACATGGCTGTGGCGGCATCCCGCACTGGGGCAGGAGGTAATGACAATTTCTTGTCAGACTTGTCCCAGGTCCCCTGAGCCAGCACGGCTCTGACTCTGCAGAGATGTTTGGTTGTTCTGGGATGGATGTTTGCTCTTGGCTTCATGCCTTTTACAAGAGCACAAATGTAATGTCAAAAGAAAACACTTTGGTAATGTACTTAGAAGTTAAATATTTTATGCAGTACCATAGTGATGTGATGTATCGCCTTCCTGACATTGCTTTTTGCCTGAGGTCTGGAATTTGGGGTCATCTGTGGGGTTGGATTCCTGCATCTTCTCCTCTGTGGTGCCTTCTGTGCCTTTTTCACAGGGTGCTGAATTCCTTTCTGTCCCTACAAAATGCTGAAAGCAACTCAATCCCAGTTCCTGGTAAAACATGAATTCTGATCATCCAGTGGTTATTGTTTGAGCTCTCAGGATCAATAGCACTATATTAAAGCAAGGTACTCACTCCTTCTCTGGGCACAACGTGAGAGAAGATTTGTGATGATAAATGTGTGTCAGTCTGTGAGCTGGGTGCCAGGACCTCAGCTGGGGAGCAGCAAGGAGGCACAGGCCAGGGAGTCCTCACACAAATGAATATATCTGTATGTCTGATTTGCACTACATCCCAATCAATACGGTTTTCACAGACCAGGATTTGTCGGGTTGCCCTTCGTACTCTGAGGTGACTCAAACTACTTCATAAAGTAACGAGTTTGGCTATAGATAGCACAGGTTAATGACATGGTCGTTATGTACTCGGTTATAAAGCTTCCATGTGGCCTCAGATATTATAAATCTAGTTTATGAAGATTGGGAGTATTGACAGAGACCCAATTCTGCCTTATTCCTTCTGCAGCCTGCCAGGGATTTTTGACAATCCACTTTTAGCACCTTGCAGCACAGGTAGAGAGAGACTTTATCTCCCCGAGGAAAACTGCTGGGTGAACACTGACTTGTTGTTTTTTATTTGCCAACATTTGTGAGTGTTTGGAGGCTAAAACAGAGCCAGGATAAGTACAAACCAGAGGGGCTCTGCTAATTCTGCAGAGTGTTTGAACTATTTTGAATGACTCTGACTGGGCATGCCCAGCCCAGCTATCCATCCTTCCCACCCCACCTCCCCCCTCCCACCTCCCATTGTGCCCGGCTGCCCAGTTCAGTTCAGCAGCTGCTGAGTGTTAGATGATGATTCTGCTGCATTTTTATTGCCAGATCTAAAGGCAGAATTTTAAAGGTGCCAGTGACAGGCCAGCACCACACCAGGGAAGTCCATGGCACTCGGTCTTGCTCACCAAGGCAAACCAGGAGCTGCTTACACAGTGATTTAATAACTAAAAATGCCTCAAATGGTAGCTGCTGCTCTAAATGCACTTCTTGTAGGGTTGGTGTGTGTGGTTTGGGGTTCACAGCCCTGCACACAGTAGAGCCTGGCCCCAGGTTGTGAATTCCCAATTAGCTGGCTGGGGGACCATTTTCCTTTGGCTGCAGCTGGAAATGACCCTTCCTGAAGCCACTGATTGCTAATTAACTCCAAACCTTGAAGCAAGGTTTCCCTTCCAACCCTGTCAACTGAGTGCAGCTCACCAAAGCCTCCAGGCATTTCAGCAAAGGTTTGGGGTCATTTGGGTTAGGCTGGCCTAAAAACCACCTTTGCAAGGAGGTTGATGAAAGGTGTTGATGGAGATGTCCCTCCTCCCCAGTCCTCTGATCTCCATCGAGAAGGGGATGGATGAGGGCAGCAGGGGGGAGGGCAAACCTGCCAGCAAGCCCTGGCTTTTCACAAAACCCCAGGGACAGCCAGGAGGGTCTATTAAATTTGTATCTTTAAGTCCTGGCCATGGCACAGGGCCCTTCTCACCTTCTAGACTGGACTGTGCTACATAACCTTGTACTGGTGTACCCATGGTGGGGACAGTGCCCTTGTCACAGCCACCCCCTGCTGCTGTGGCCCTGCTTGCAAGAAAAGAGAGCAAAAATCTGTTCTCATTAAAAAAAGAATGTGGGGAGGGGGAGGAGCAGGAGAGATGGATTGTGCTGGGGCGCTGAGTGCGGAGCAGCCGTACATTAATCATGGAGAGAGGGGAGTGGGGGACAACCCCACAGCTCTCTCGGGACAAAGGGTTTGCTGTTGTGGAACGATGCTGCTGCCCGTGTCCCAGGGTGCCTGTGCCCCACTCTCTGCTCGGGAGCTGCTCCAGCCCCGCTGCTGGTGGGGGATCCCCAGCTCCCAGGCTCAGGTTCAGGCTGGGAGCACCCAGCTCCCCTCCCCTCTCTGCTCTGCACTGACATCCAAATCCTTAATGTCTCATTAACTCTCTCCCCATGCAGATCATCCCTGAATGGGAACAGAGGACACCATAAATAATAACAGGAGCACTACTAGGTCCATCTGAGCAGAGGGCAGTGCCTGCTGAAGCCTGTCCTCTTTGGGTGCCCTTGCTCGTCCCTGTCCTTTCAGTTTATCCCACATTAAGAGGAATGCTGCTCCTGGAACTCCTGAGTGCTCCTGGCCTGGTGCTGCCGTTTGGTGGCTGGAAGAAGTGCTGGGGGTATTTTCAAGTGAACTTGTTAAGGGAGCTACTTAGCTGGGCTTGGGCTTCCCACAGGTATCTGTGTGTCCCTGTCTGTCCCATCCTGGTCTTTTGAAGCATTTTTGACCCTACTGATAAATAATAAATGCAGGGAAAGAGGCCAAAGCTCAGTCTCAGCTAGTGCTGGGCAGAAGGGATGTGCGCCGAGGGACTGGGAAGGTGCTCACTGCACACAGGACCTCACCATGTCTTCAGTACAGCTGAGCACATTTTTCTTTACACGTGGAATGAATTTGCTGGAAAAGAGGTCTTTGGGTTCCTTTACCATTTTTTTATCTTTTTTTTTGAGCCTAGTAAACAGCTTGGCCAGTGATTAATAAAACATTTCACCTTCCCAATGCCTCTCCTGCCCTCACCCAGGGGCTGTTTTGACAGTAGTGCAGTATGGCTTACAGAGTTATGGTTGAACTTTTTGGCTAAAAAACCTGCTCTGTATTTAAAAAGAGATGTGGGGGTGGGTGGTGGGGATGAGGAGGAAAAGGTCTGGGTAATGCAAAGGTTTTAGTCTAGAGAACAAAGAAAAGTTTAGTTATTTCATTTACTGGAAAAAATCAAAATCCCTGTGTGCTTCGGTTTGATCTGAACCAAATTCTATTTCAGATCTACTTGGGAGAAAAACCCCTACCCAGGAGCCTACAATAATAACTGTAATAGTAACTGTTGTTATTTTTAATTTTGGTACAATAGTCCCTGGATTTAGGGGAGGGCAGCTGTTTCCATCAGCTTAGGAAAACTATTCACATGGTCAAAGTTAAGCATGCAGCTAAATCACTTGAGGAACAAGACTTTCTGCAGGCAGATAAGAGCCTAATAACATGATGATGAGAGCCCAGCCTTCCACTGATAGCAGAAACTAATATTTGTGATGCAACAGTCTTGCATTATTCAGTAGTTAAAGATAACTCTAAGAAACAGAACAGCTTGAGAATTAGCAAAACTAGCAATAAAATATTCTTAGCTGACTCCGGGGGGAAGTAAATTGCCATGTACAGGATTTGCATTCATCTTAATGTTTATTAAAAATGAGGCAGCGCTGCTTTCCACGTGCTTGGCCGGAGCAGCTCCATGGATCACTGGAACTGTGTGTCCTCCCAGCCCCACTGAGCCCCGGGATCTGCTGAGGCCTCACTAACTCATGGCATGTGTGGGTTGGTGTTGGGGTGAGAGCTGGCGTGGACCCAACTGTCCACCCAGGGCCTGGACAAGTCCCCAGGGCACACCGTGAGTGATGGCTGCCAGAGCTAATTGCTAATTGCTAATTGCTAATTGTGTGCCCAGCACTTGCTGCTCAGTCCAGCACCACAGTGTTTGTGCCCCCTCCTGGGGGTGAGACTACCAGGGAGGAGCAGCTGAAGAGAAGCAGAAATGATGGCCCTGAAGCAGAAATGCTGCTGTACACAGCAATGCTGACACGAAGGGTTTGCACACTCACCTGCAGCAGCACCTCCAGTCGTGACTTTGCTCCTGCACTTGCACAGAAGGTGGAGAAATACAACTGGGAGAAGGAAGCTCAGGTTTCCTCTGCAGGCCATCAGCTGGCCCAGGGTGCTCAGTCATTCCTCAAGACCTTTTTGGACCATTCCTGTTCCCTGGCAGTCAAAGGGCAGTGGGCAGGTGGAGGGGCTGGATGTCCTGATGTAGCAGTCAGGGGTGACCAATGTGTTAGCACCAAGTAAACACCCCTGAATGTGCTGGAATTGTGGTGAAGCACAAAGAGCTGGTGCTGCAGGAGTGAAATCACCACCCAATCATTTGCACTGACAGTTTAGTGCAGCAGAAATGGGTTGGTTTGGGATGTGTGAGGAACCTGCACCACCTCATCCATGATCCAAACAACATCACAGGCCAGAGGGGAGCCAAGCTCCTGCCTGTAATGAATGAATGCAAATTCCTGCAGGAGCACCCAGGATCCCCAAAAACCCCACTGGTGTCTGTGCACCTGGACCCACACCTGCAGCCAGGCTACCCCTGCTGGCTCACTGTAAGAGCCATGAGCAGTGACTGAGCTGGGGGGGACATGTGGGGAAGGAAAATGAAATTAAAAAAAAAAAATAAAAAAAAAGCAAGTGAGACTATTCAAAAGGGGGACTTTATTTTTATTACACTGGAGCCAGGCGTCAGTGCGCCAGTTCAGCTTTGATACACAATAAATCAGCAAACCTGTCACTCAGTTTGGAAACCAAGATTGCAGTGGCACTAAAAACACATTGAAAACATTTACTTTCTTCCCTTTTTTTTTTTTTTCCTCTTTTGTTTTTGGTACAAAAATGGTACAAACAACAATACAAAATATTTGTGCTGTTGACGGTTACAAAAAAAGGTTTTTGAACTGGGTTAACGGACGCAAACTTTTGCTTTTGCGCTTCAGCGTGAATACAGCAGAACAGCAGAAGTCTTCCTTGAGAACAACCACAGTCATGCGGGCTGCTACACAGCTTCTCCATCGGAAAGGAAACATGCAAAATCATCAGTAAAATAAAAAAAAAAAAAAAAAGAAAGAGAAAGTGCTCCAATTATACATCTATATGTTGTCGTTGTTTTTTCCCCTATTAGATTTGTAGCTTCAAGCACTAACTACATTATGTACACTGTGTGTGAACAGTTGTATGTGGGGTTGGAGTGGACTGGAAATAACTTTTATTTTCCCAGGAAACTGAGTTAATTTGCGTGGGAGACACCTACGTTGTCTGGCTGCTGCTTTATACACTTGCATTCATTGTGACACAGCATTTCCCTCCCTCCCTCCCCCAATATCTTTTTCACACTTACAATGAAGAGCTCCAAAAGACATCACAAATAAATGTTCCGTAGTTTACCTTTAATTAATGGTTTTCTTTTTTTAGATTAAACAAAGTTGCAATCTTGGCATTTTGTGTGGTACAGACGCTGCACTGACCATTACCATTCTTCAATGCCTGAGTGCCCACCCCACGTGGAGCAGTTACAGGTGATACAGCCACCTCTGAAATCCCACTTCCAAAGGCTGGATTTGGACCTGACTATCCCTAAAAACCCACGGGGAGCAAACTCCCCATCACCATCACAGAACTGCCAATGGCATCGCCTGGTCCAAAATAGAAGGGAAAAAAATGGAAAAAAAAAATGCAAAACTGGAAGCGAAACCATGACTGGAACATGGGACACCTGGAACAGACTTGCCTATTTACTGTCATTATTACCTGCTGAATCTCCTCCTTGCCCTGCAAAGCATTTCTGTGACTGATGCTGCTCCCAGTTTTAGGCTACACAATAAACAGACCACCAGGGCTGTGGGTCATGTTCTGCCTGGGGTGGCTGTGGCTACAGCAGGGATGTTGGATCTGCACCCTCCCTGGTTTGGGGATGTGCAGTCCTCATCCTTAGGAGGTAGGGAGGCCACCAGACGTGTCCAGCCCCAGTGCCCTGGGAAGTCACTGCTCCCCTCCCTTAGACAGCAGGGAGAGCTGTGGTGGTGTCCCCTGGCAGTGCTATGGGGTAATAGGGTGGGACAGTGGTGTTTTAGGGATGGGATCCCTTCCACCTGCCTGAAATCAAGTCCTTCCCCACTGCCTTGTAGTGTACAAAGAGTGGGGATCACTTCTTCAATTAGTTTAATGTTTTAGTTTAGATTCGTCAGGGAGCAGGGACTCTGGTCTCAATGCATTAACCCCTCCTGTGGCCTCTCAGAATAAACAGCGACTGCAGGCTCAGCCAAAGGGTTCTTTGCTCACAGCAGCTCCTTTTGAGTCACCATCACCTCCAGCTGCAGCTGGCTGTCACCATGTCACATCTGTGAGGATCAGAGGGGGACAGAGTGATAGCAAAGTTATCTTGTCAATGGGACCCCTTGGATTAATGTAAATTTTCTTAGCTGGGTTACAAACCATCAGTAATATTAGCAAGCAGAAAGGTTTGTAAAAAGTGATCTGTTTTCATTGCTGGATGTGCCCCTTGCTTACCTTACACTGGTCCCACTGCGAGAAAAGGGGCCTGATGCTGCTGCTGCTTGTGGGGCTGTAAAAATCAGGGGGTCAGGATGCAGGGAGGAGAACGGGGAAGAGGGAAAGAAGGAAGAAGAGGGAGAGGTCCTGCAGAGGGAGACTGACCAGAACTGGGTCAAAACACAATAATCTGGTTGGTTTGATTTATAGACTCATGGGATTGGAATGGCTGGATTGCAAATGCTGCAGAAAAAATATCTGCTGATTTTAAAAAAAGTCGCCAATGGAAACAGGTTGATTTATTTTTAATCACTCAAACAGTTTTGTTTGACTTAGGTTGCATAAATGTTCTTAAAAACCTGAAATGTTTAGACAAGCTGAAGTCAGACAACATCCCCTTCATGGCTAAGTGGCTCCTTTCACCACTGGGGACTGCGTGCGCTGCCGATGGCCCGGAGCTGCTGTCCCACACTGCTGCCAGCCCCTTCCCTACCTGAAATCCCTCATCCCAGCCAAAACCACAGAGGATGTCAAGCACCAAGCGCTCTGGAGAAGGGATCGAGCTGCTGCTCCCAGGTAAGTGGTGCCAGGTGGAAGGCAGGGCACAGCTCACCGCAGAGACCTGGCATTGCGGGATCCACACGAACATTCCAGGAGCCGCACGGAGCTGGGAGGCAGTGGCACCAACCCCACGGACGGAGAGCCATCGGCATCACCCAGCCCTCGAGCTGAATCCTTCTCCCGTGTCGGTGATGAGGTTACGGCGACAGACACCAGCAACAAGAAACACCAAGTGCATTTTTATTATTCACCACGCCTGTGCCCGGGCAGCTTCTGCAGAGGTGGGTGCAAAGCCCCGGTGGTGAAATACTCCAGCCCATGGCTTTTCCAAAAGAAAAGAGGAAGAATCAAGAGTGCCATGGGTAAGGAACAGAGGCTGTGGGGCCATGCAGCCTCTGTGCCAGGCGGCTGGGGGCAGGGGCTGTGAGGTTTGCCAAGAGTGGTCAAGAGGAGGGGGACGGCACACGGCAGAAGCAAACCAAGGCTTTCATGGTGGTCACATGAGACGACTGAGTTCACAACTACAAAATGGGAATCTGGAAAAGTGTCACGTTCTGCCAGCCCATGCCTGTGGTGTGACATCCTCACCTTGCTGCTGCCATCAGCGCCGTCCCTCTCCTCTGACGTCCACACTTTTGCCTCCTGGTTTCCTCAAGAACCTTGGGTGAGAGTGAGTTTGCTCTCCAAGCCATGAAAGACAAACTGACCCATTGAGTGACCAACTGACCGACCAAGACAAAAAGAAAGATCTCACCCTCAGTAATTAATAACATCCTGGTAATGCTGAAGTCCCCTCGGGCAGACTTTTACCACATTCCACTTCATACAAGACACATTTCAAATGCTCATTAATTTACAGAAATTGCATTTTATAGAAAATATGATACAATGAAATATAAAATGCACTAGGAGCATTTCAAAAATCTATAGAGACGATCTTGCAGCCCAGTTTACCCTCTGAAAGGCGCCCACTCATCACCACAACCTCTCGTCCTCTCATTCTCACTCTCATGTGCACGCGCTCGCTCCCCCCGCCTCCCCCCCTTTAACTCTTAGCATTCAACTTGAGAATTAATAGAGATATCAAAAAAAGCATGATTATCCCCTGGATAATCACCTTCCAATACTGTGCACATTCTTGGATTTAAAGGAAAATATATCTAAGCACTTTTACAAGTTTTAGCGAACCCACTGCAAAATCGTCTGCAGAATATAAAACACAGGTAATCCAAGATTTCATAGCACATTAATTAAGTGGCTCATAATCCATTAAATGTGGTTTATATTACACATCCATGCAGTCTAAATCATTTTACAAACATTAGACATAAACCCACTAGTCCAAATCAGTAAAGGAAAAATGTAATAAAAAATGCTAATAACTATTTGTTATTGGTTAAACTGACCCTACATATAAACTAGGTAGTTTGCTACCATTTATAATACTGATGTTGAATTATGCCTGGATGCTGTGAAACCTCTTGCTTACTTGGCAATGCTTGAGCATATTAACCACAAGATACTTAACAGGCCCTCGTTGCACTTCTTCTCCAAAAAAACACATTTACTACAGATAGCAGCGCCTACCCACCAAATAGAAAGGACACACATTAGCTGAGTTACACGATGTTGTTGAGCTTTGGCTACTAATGCTCCAAGGCATTGATGTGGTACTAGACTAACTCCATACTTACGGATGGGAAAAGTGTGGGTAACCTGTCCCTGTCCTTGCACTGCCTCGGCCGCGAGCGGAGCCGCCACGCAAGCCCTGCCTCAGCCCAGGGGAGCAGCACCGGTGCTGGGCATCCTCAGGGATGTGGGACACCACCACCACCACCACCACCACCACCTCACCCCGCCGGTGTGTCCGTCGCTCACGAGGTCGTGGGAGCCAAAACATGGCGACAGCAGAAAAACAAACAGATGGGCCTTTGGTCATGTCACGATTTACTTTGTAGGGTTTAGGCAAGGGCTGTCGGAGATTTCTGTTGCAATAACCAAAGGCTTTATCAATGCTATAGTTCTATGCAGCTACATTGAGTGTGACCAGGGGCCAGCAGAGCCCCCTGGTCAGTATTTTGCATCTGATAACACTGAATTATATACAACATGATGACTAGTTCACCACCTGCTGAGGCTTAAAGATGGCTGTTAAGATTTTGACTCAAAACATCTTCCTCCCCCCACCCCACCCCAATCCTCTTCCACCCCAGAATGAATCACCCCCTTTAAAAAAAAACAACCAAACAAAACGAAACAAAAAAAAGGCAAAAAAGAAACAATCTCCACAGTTCCTTTTTGTTAACTCCTTCCCAGCTAGAACTGGCTTAGGGTCACAGGGAGTGCTGCCCAGGATGGTTGTATGTTTGTTTTCATCACTCCTGAGATTGAAGGGAATCTGACACATGCACCAAAAGGCACTTTCAAATATATATATATATATATATTTTAAAAACAGTGCTTCTGTTCTAAGAAATTCAAGTTAAGACAGAGTGCCTTTCACTCTCTTTAGTCATAAAGCAGGTAAACGAGCAATATCCCAGCTGACATTAAAAAAACAAAAAAAAACCCAAAAAGAAACCTGCAGCAGAGACAAGTGTTCATGCGAGACAGCTCAATATTCTAAGAAAAAAAAAAAAGAAAGGAAAAAAAGGAAAAAAAAGAAACCTCCTATATCACCACTAAAAATAACAATACAGTCAGCAGGGGATATTAATTAAAAAAGCTGCCACATCTGTACAGTTCTTGCTCCTGCATCGGCTCTTTTTTGTTAACGTTGTCTGTGGGTTTGTTGTTTTGTTTTGTTTTTTTTTTTTTCCTAAATTTTTTTTCTTCTTCTTTTTTTTATTTTTTAAATTTTTTTTTAATAAGATGAGGTCAGTTTAATCTTCCTCTCCTCCCCCGTACATGTCCGCCAGTTTCTTGAACCTGGGCCCCCAGTCGTTCAGGTAGTCGTAGTCCTGGTCCCCGGAGCTGGAGGAGTTGAGGGAGCTGACGGAGCCGGCGGTGGAGCCGCTGCCCTCGTAGTCAAAAACGAGCAGGGAGTCGTAGGGGGGGGCTGTGGGGTCATTGTCGGCCGCACGCAGGCCCTGGGGAGGAGAACACACGGTGTTAATGCCCACCACGGGGGTTGAGGGGTCTGGGCTGGGAGGATGTTTGGGATCCCTGGGTGCACCTCTGGGTAGAGACCTTCCAGCTGCCCCCAGCAGAAAACCCAATAACTCCCAGTGTCCCTGAAAAGGAGTCGTGTTGAGTGGCAGGGGAGATATTTCCATTGTTGATCCATTTCTGGATCTGGAAAGCTTACTGTTCCAGCCAGCATGACTTTTCTGGGACTGCCTGTTGAGATTTCCAGTTTAGCCAATGAAATAAAAAACCAGCACCCTTTTTCTCCCACAAATATTTTAATTCTGATGATTTTCATTCCTTTAGGAAAACAAAATTAAAAAAAAAAATCACTCCCAGCAAAATTCTGCAATTAGGGCAGGCGTGGGGTGTGGAATCCTGGGCAGAGGGCTGGGGAGCGTTGCTGCTCCTGTGCGGTGTGGGCAGCGGCGTAGGCAGGCCATGGAAATGGCCTCGGGATATGGAGAAAAAAAATTGCTTTGCTGCAGAGCCCAGCGTCAGGAAAAGCCTGGTGGAATAGCCCTGCAATAAAGCAAATGTTCCACATTCCCACCTTCAGAAACCCTGGCCTTAGCGTGGGGAGATGGAGCTGGTTTTAGCAGCCAGGGCGTGTGTAAGAAGAGTGAGTCATTACAAGCATGGATGTGTGTAAATGTGAGTGAAGGATGGGCAAAGGGACAAAGGAAGAAGGGATTTTAATGATAAAAATGAGAAAAGCACAGCAGGAAATGCATATAATAATAGAATTAAATGGCTGTAACATTTATTTTTCTGGATTAGGAAATGGATAGTGTGCTTTGTCTCGGAGGAAATAATGCATTGATTGGTTTGTAACCACTCAATCACTCAAAACTAAAAATGAGATAAGAAATACCAAATGGATAGATATTTGTACAGGCAGATAAAGGAGCAGTAATCTAACACAAAATAAAGAAGCCCTCTCTGATCCGAGTCTCTCTGTACTGCAAACTCTTTGAGGCTTTACACCAAACAGAGCTTAGGAGGAAGGCACAGACCGCTGAAATAATTACAAGTCCAGGAGCCACAAACGGCTCATTCTGCCCGGGTGCTGAAAAGCATGGTGTTTGTGACACCCACAAGACAGAAATCTTGGGCTTTTTGCTGGTTCAGTGCCCTCATTAAGCCAAGCCCTGCATCCTTTGCTCACACCAATCCTTTCCCTGGCTGGCATCAGACTTCTGGTGTGAGCAGTAACACCCCTTGGTCCATGCAGGCAGGGAAACCTGACTTCAGCTGGCTGCTCAAGCTTTGAAGATGTGACACAGGGCCCCCTACAGAACATACCTCATTAATAAAATCACCAATATCCCCCGGATGTGGGATTACTGGTCTTATAGGATACTGCGGTTCAGCACCAATAGGTCTTTCATCCACCCTTCTGACTCCGGGTGTCTTGTTCAGCACGTGATCCATGGTCTCTGGCTGCTGGAGCTGGCTTAAATCGTAATCCTGTGACAAATGGGAAGACACAGTGTGAAACCCAGAGCTTTTCGTTCAGATCACCTACTCACTCAATGTGCAAACAAGTTGAGGGCTCTGATTCTGTTTCAGCTGAAGTTCGATGGCAAATCTTATCCCTGGATATGCAGCACCTCTATCTAAATTACAGATGAACCTGACCTCTGAGTAACTCATAAAACTGACCTCCTAAGAGTGTAGCTTATAAATTAAATCAAGTATTTAAATATTTTCTGAATATTTCACACAGCCTCTAAATATTTGGGATAAAACCCTGGCTTTTGTCTGTGTGTGCACAGGTGTATGCATAACTTTTTTGACAAAATACATAATATAATGTAGTGACACAGTGTTGGTAGACATATTATTGCAATTATGTTTCTACAGAAATAAAAACATTAAAATGTGTATTGCATTTATGCATGTAGGCCTTTCAAAGTAATTATGTTCGTTTTGCTTGTGAAAAATCCCAACAGAATAGGTTTCTATCACGAAATGAGAACCACATAATATTTCATTAAAAATGTATTCATGTAGGTAATGGTGTTTTGCTGCTCTTCCTTTGCTGTTATTTTTAACGAATCCTTTCTAAAATATTTAAGCCTACAGTGTAGTTGCCTGAAACCAGATACTTCAGCTACTTGGAATGCTCAAAACAGTTCTTTGTTGTACCAGGAAAACTATCCTTGTGCTCAGACAGGGATGATTGAATCTCCAGGAGCAACATTTATAAATAACTTGACAGTGACAAGAAAAAAAGAAATGTTGATTGTGAGGATTTTTCTGTGGAATAAGAACTTTTCAGGATTTGGATAAACTCCTGCCTCCAAGTTTGCCATGGCAGCTCTCACTGGGCTTGCTGGCTCCCTTCGGAGGCCACTGGGGCCTCCAGGGCAGGATGTGCTGCAGTGGTTTTGTGGGATCCCTAAGCACTGACCTGGAACCACGCAGGCCAATTCAACAAGCAAAAATAAAGCCATTACACAATGTACAGTCATACAATTTGCATGAAGATCATATTTGAGAGCGTCCTGGGCTCTTTACTCATGTTTGGTAGGAGTAAAAAACTGGTGACTCCAACGTGAGTGACCAAACTTTGCTCTTTTAGCTGAGGAATTGGACACGTAGCAGTGGAAAAGCACATCCCAGGAGTGCAGGCCAGGGAGTTTTCATGCAATATCAGCATCGGTGTCTGTAGGAAGAAGCAGTGGTGGAAAGCTGACGATTTCAGGCAGCCTGTGGCTCAGGGCTCTGTCACCCAGCAAAGCTTTGCCACCACGCGCTTCGTGGTGAAAGAGAAAATCCCCAAATCTCTTTAGACACTTCTCACAAACCATGTCCAGAAATTAAAAGAAATTAAAGGCACATTAGAGACGATTAAGTAAATGCAGGGAAAGCCCACAGAAGCTCAAAGCTCAAGCAAGCCAAGGCAAGAGCCTGCAGCCACAGGGCTGGGCAGGGCGGGAGCTGCTGGCTGGTTTTATGAAGATCTCTGGTAAAATAAACAATTTTAATGATTTAAATAACAGAAATGCAGCTTGAACATGAGTGTTGGTGGAGTGATTAATAGTTCTCCCCCAGGAAACTGCCTAGGGGGTAGAAAAATCCACATGGCACTGGCCTGCTGGCATGGTCCTACTCGCACAGGAGGGTGTCCCAGTAATGTCCTGAATCTCCTGGACCTGCTGGCTCTCACCACAGGGAAGCCAATAAAACTGCCTGGTCACAAATAAAGGAACACAACCCTTTGCATGAATTTCACTGAAAATAATGTGATTTCTGCCTTTTTGAGAGTACAGATTGCACAGCTGCTCCTTGGCCACAACTCACGGGCTCTTCTCACCTGATCCTCCTCTCCACCTCCCTCTTCGTCGTACTTGAGGATGTTGTCTCTGACGTCGTCCTCGGGGTCGATGAGGAGCTGCTTGGTGTGGCGCTCCTTCTCCCGGCGCTTCATCCACACCACAAACAGCAGAACCATGGCTGCAACAGGAGGAAGCTGGGTGAGCTGGGACCTCCTGCAGCACGAGGCCAGGCTGAGAGTGTCCTAACACCTCACCTGCCCCTGCCCACTGCAGAGAACCTCACTGGCTGCTGGCAGGAGGAATAAAACGTTAACCTATTGCATGGTCTAATTTTTAAAGGACAGATCAGTGAGAGCTGTAAATACTGTGACAGAATCCCACTACAAAAGTTTCTTTAAGATCCATCACCGATGCTGATTGAGCTGATATATATCAGGAGTAAAACACAAAATCAAAGGAGAAGGAACCAGAAAGTGTGAAAACTGCAGCTTTATGAAAATATTTGATCTAAATGCTGAGTTTTCAGGATTAGATTTCCACCTTTATTTTATTCAGGCGCATAAAGTAAAGATGGAGGGAAGAGAGCTGCAGACAAGGAAATGGGTACAGACACCCAACATTTGTGCTCAAGGGGCTGTTCCAGCAGCGTGGCACAGGTTCAGCCATTCAGGTCACAAGCCCTGACTGTGACAGTCTCTGCTGTTTTCTGCATTTGGCCAGGCAAGGCTTATCTGGGGAGGCTGCACAACACTGGGTCCTGTAATCCAATTTGGCCTCCCTCACATTCTTCTTTGGTCCATGAGGGAGGCTCTTTAGACTTCTGAGATCAGATTAGCCAGGACATTAGCACATGCATTTGGCCATTGACTTGGAAAGCAAATCTCAGATCATCTGAAATCCTTTCAGAAAGCAGGGCTAGCTTTGCAGAATGAGGGAGAGCATATCTGGTAGTACACAGCCAAGCTCCTTGGGCATCAGCATTCACGTGCCAGGCTTGGCTAATCTCTCTCGGTACAGTAACAGGGAGAGATGAGCAGTTCTTGAATCATGAGAAATTTTTCCCTTCCTAAACAGCTTTACCCACAGGGAACACTGCCTCACTGCTCCACAGCCTCACCCTCCGAAGGGACACCCTCATCCCAGGGGCTGTGTGATCCCTGTGAATTATTGCATGGAAGACAACCTGACCTGGGAACTCAAGTCTCCACTAACATAAGGCAGCCAGATCTTGTTTTCTTCAAGAACGTGTTAACATGTTTGTTTTCACTCTTGTACTCAGTAGCTGCAAATAATGCCATGAAGGATGAGGTTAAGCCTGGGCAGCTGATGCAGTTACACCTCCCACTGCCTGCCCTCCCCCCCATTCTCCATGCAAGCCCCATACTGAGCTGCAACGGTGGCAGTTTGCAGGAGAGGGGATCAATGGATGGACAGTGGAGGTGGGAACAAGTGTCCCAGGTTCATTTCACCTGGGTCAGCCCACAACTGTGCCAAACCAACACAGCCAACACAACCAAACTCAGGCAGGATGTGGGATCCCAAAGCTGGGACATGGATGGGCCATCCAGCTTGCAGGAGGAGGTGGTTAGGAGAATCCAGATTCTTCCTCCCAGCACCAAAGTGTTTATACCCAACAGGAATTCAGTGAAGTGAGCGAAGAGGACCAGACAGCTAATTACTGCCATTGTGTGCCAACTGGCGGCCATCCCTGCCTGCCAGCTAACAGAATTGTTTTCAGATAGTTCAGCATTTCTTTAATGCTTATCCCAGATCTATTCAAGAAAGAAAAAAAGAAAAGGAAAGAAAATGTAACTCTTATCTGCAATATGAAACCTCAGCTATTTAGCAGACTATTGAAGTCCTTTTCTCATTGTTCCTTTTCAAGTCCCTCACAACAAGATACCTGACTGGTCCACAAAGACAATATTATAATGGTTACCGGGGTTTATCTTTTTATTTCCTTTTTTTTTTTTTAAATGATACTTTTTCATGCACTTGTGGAAAAAACTGTGTCATTAATGCCTTTACAGCTACCTTGGAAAAAAAAAAAGACCTTCAAAGTGTCAATGGTGGATGTAGTGCACTCTCCTTCCTTTTATTCACTCTGCAGAATGGGAAGTGCTATTACTGCTGTTAGAACCATTTTCGCTCTGCATGTAGTTTTCCTTGAAATCTATTGTCTTCACCCTTCACAATTTTTTACTGCCTTGCTCTTCTAAATGTGTTATTTGTGCAGCTAATACATCAGGTAGCAAGAAGAAGAAAAAAACCCCTCTGAGCAAAGGTAAAGGCATCAACTTCCTTCACAGGAGCAATCTTGGATCTGTCCCCGTGCTTCTTCTTCCTTTTACAGTCACCCAGCTTTGACCTACTGACTCTAAAATGGACAAATAGCACAAGAAAATCCCCCATCTGCCTTTTTCTAGGCTGTTGTGTACAGGTCATGAAATGAAACAGGTAGAAAGGAGGCAAAACACTGGAAGGATGGAACTCTAAAACTGATCATTGCAAATTACATTTTTCATCACTGATACAGTGCTTTGCAGCTCTCCGAGATAAAAAAAAAGTCAATTAGAATTACAATGAATGTAAAAATAAGCTTTTGTAATAAAACCCGTAATTTAAAATGGGATAATGTATCTGAAAATGGAAAGAGGAATCTCTTAAATCAAATGTCCTTCAGCTGAAGTTAATTTCAGTCAATAGGATTTTCAACCGTTTAAAATTGTATTTTAGCACTGGATTTATACAAGAGCAGCAGAAAGAAGACCTGTGTTTAATCACCTCTGTGGCTCCAATGCAAACTTTGAGCCCAGGGGCAACAGCAAACCTGCACAGCAAAAGGAGGTGGGGCTGATGAACATCTTCATCTTCATCGGGGCGTGCGACCGCGGTGCCCCAAAAAAGCACCTGGCTGAAGGGAGCAGCCAAAACTGGGAATGAAGGGCAGGAACTGGGCACCGTGCCTGGGCACAGGGATGCTCCAGCACCGTGCCTGGGCACAGGGATGCTCCAGCACCGTGCCTGGGCACAGGGATGCTCCAGCACCGTGCCTGGGCACAGGGATGTTCCAGCACCGTGCCTGGGCACAGGGATGCTCCAGCACCGTGCCTGGGCACAGGGATGCTCCAGCACCGTGCCTGGGCACAGGGATGCTCCAGCAGTGTGCCTGGGCACAGGGATGCTCCAGCAGCGTGGCTGGGCTGGGAGAGGAGCAGGGCCAGCACAAACACCCAGTTCCTTGCTCACTCTCCATCCTGATCCAGCAGATCAGTTACACACCAATCCATTCCCACCACCGGCTCAGGATGTGGATGTCTGTCCAGGGATGACCCATGCTCCTAATGTACCATGTCATGTCCCCATTAGGTGACATTTGGAGCATACGTTGCTCTGCCTGCTCTCTGTTTAGACGCATTGGGGGTAAATATTAAATGGGATTTAGCACCATAACTCCCATTAGCTTTAATGAGAGTCCCATGGATTCATCCTGTGTTTCTTGATGAATATTTACCTCATTGTTCATTCCAGCGCTTGTTTTTATCTATTCCTACTGTGCCAACTCCTGCTTGAAGTTATAATGATACAATTTTTATTTTTAAGTGTGCTCACACATGGTTATTGGTAATGCTCATGGAAGCTTGGGACTGACAGCATTCCTGGGCAAAAGGGATTGTTTTGTCTTGAGTAAATGGATGGCCAGTCCCTCCCTGTGATGTATCCCCAGTCCTCCATCATCCCTGACAAACTGGGGATCCTTCCTCTAAAAACACTCATAATCCCCCATGATCCTCCAATCTGAGGTCATTTGAAAAGCAACAGGAATAACTACCATTCTTCTTTTCCTTGGAACAACCAGAAAAACATAGTTATGCACTGGCTCTGAAAGGGACTAGTCAGACTCTCATAACCAGTGTATCTGGTACTGGGAACCAGTGTATCCACAGCCAGCCAGGGACATGAGAGCTATGGGAGAGCCTGACACAAGGATTTGGAAGGAGCCTTCAATCTTTTCCTGCAAAATGTGAAGGACCCTATCACACTCACTACTTACAAGTTGTTGTCAGGTGTAATAATATTTGCAAAGCTACTGGAGGTCTTAGAAAGACAGGTCTGATGCAGGCAGAGCTCATTTTGCTGATGCTGCAGTGAAGGAGGTTTGAATGCAGATGTGTGAACCACCCCCACAGCCCAAGCTCAGGGATCTGCCCTCTGCACGGAGCGTAAAAAATGCCAGCTATAGAAACAGGACAACAGGGAACAGGGAAACATGAAGGAGGATAGATTTAGAGCAGATATTGGGAAGAAATTCTTTACTGTGAGGGTGTGGCACAGGTTGTCCAGAGAAGCTGTGGCTGTCCCATCCCTGGAAGTGTCCAAGGCCAGGCTGCACAAGCCTTGGAGCATCCTGGCATAGTGGAAGGTGTCCCTGCCCATGGCAGGAGGGTTGGAACGAGATGAGCTTTAAGGTCCCTTCTAACCCAGACCAGTGTGTGATTTTAGGCCAGGCCCTGTGGTACTCACTCAGTAAGATGATGATGCAGATCAGGATGGCAATGATGGCCCCCGTGCCCAGCCCCGCAGCAGCCACGGCCCCGATGGTGGTGCAGTCGCCGTTCTCGTCACACGGGCACACCTTCACCTTGATGACAGAGGTGTTGTACAAGGGGGGGTTTCCTGAGTCTGTCACGATGATGGGCACATCATACACTCCTGCTTCCAGGTACATGATCCGCAAACTGAGCTGGGCATAGTCCCCTGGACATCAGGACACACAGACAGACAGATGACAGACACTGGTAGAGCCTTGCAGCCGCACTTGTGCAGGGTTTCTCTGCTAGAGCCCTCTTCTGAGCTCTGCAGATGCTATCAATAACACATCTGGGCAGGACAGCTTCAGACCTCTGCCCCAACAGTCTGGCCAAAAACCAGCCCGTGCTTTGCAAAATACTGTGTGTTCTCCCTGCTGCACTAACCTACCTGGATGCCATTTGCAAATCCATTTACACGTGCTCAAAATGGCATCAAACACAAATAGGAACACACGGATAATGCTTCCTGAGGCTGGGCTGCCCCTGGCCACTGTGCAGGTTCTACGCTCACCCACCCTCCCACCCCAGGATTTTGGGAACCCACTGATGACAAGCACAGCCAGGTAATCCCAGATTGAGCCCTGAGCTGTGAGGGCACAAGTTGTTTCCCCTGTGAGAGGGATCAGCTTTGAAGCCTAAACCAGCCCACAACTCCACGATATTTTCCATCCTCTGCTGAAACTACCAATAAGCAGAGCAATTAGGGCCATTTGTGGTTGCACTCTGCAATATAAAAATCCTTCACATACTGGTAATCTTCACACTTACCTAGCCCTCCTGGTTCCATGGTAAATTAAAAGGCTGCCTTTATGCAATTATGGTCAGAGAAATGAACATTGATCCTGATTGTGGCTTATGACAATTACACTGGAGGAACATAAGGAAGACTGATAATAGCTTTTTTCCCCTTGGCCATTATGGATGATTTATACTCCGTTCACTACTGATAACTGTTCATAATTACGAACTGCATTAAAAAAAGCCAAGTGCCAAGGCTCTTAGAGTTATGCTGCAGGTCTGATACAAATCATTTCTGATTAACTATCTTGTCTATAATGTCAGCCGTAATGTGCTTTAAAAAATAAAAATCAGATAAAAAAAGTGGGAAAGTTTCGAAGTTGGAAGCCGCACGTGGGCTCATTAGTGAACCAGAGCCCAAATGTGCTCAGGATTGCCTGCCCCATTTACCATTGAGCCGTGTGATGGTCCAGTTCTTCCTCACCGCAGATGGCACACTTGGCAGCTCGAAGACGAAGGGCCCCACGTTTGGATCGATGTCAGCGTCCGCGGCTGTGATGTTGATGACATTGAGGTTTGGCTTCTCGCAGATCTGCGCCTCCTTTGGCAGCAGCTCCGGAGCGTTGTCGTTGATGTCGATTAGGTAGATCTGCAGCGTGCCGGTGCCGCTGGCAGGGGGGATTCCTGCACGGGAGGCACGGACCTGTGACCACCACCTGGGACTGGCAGCACCACGGACCAGCCCCTTCTCTGCCCTCCAGTTCCAATAAACCAGGATTTTCACCCTCCCTCCCTGGACCTCATTAGGGACATACTGCACTTTCATGGTCCCTTGCTTTATGTGGTGTTATTAAACTTCCCCAAGCCTCCTAATGTTGCTGTTTTTCGCTCCTGCAGAACAGGAGGTTGAGTTCTGCAGATCTGTAGCCTGCAGCAATGCCCCTAGCCCCTAAAACTACAAGCAGGTGATGCCAAGCTGCTCCTGCAAATCTTGGTAATGGCTGTTTTGAAGAAGAAAAACCATTAGAAAGAGAGCTGACAAGAGGAAGAGAGGGCTCGGAGGGGAAAAAACCTACATAGCGTAACCCATTGGTCAGAATTTACTGTAGCACTTGCTGGCCAGTTTTCAGCTTTGAGACCATTACTCTGCTTCAGAGAAAGCCCAGCTCTGCAGCATGTCCCACACCCAGCCCCAGCTTTAGTGGTGAGAGGTCCTGTTCAAAGCCCACGGTATGAGCCATCACCAGACACACTGGGTGATGCCACTAACCCCCAGCAGCAGTGTTATGTCCCAATATGCAGTTCCCCATCCTCTCCACATCTGTCCCAACCAGCAGGGATGCCACAGCACGGCAGTCCTGGTCCTCCAGCCCCTTCCTGATGGAGAGCCACATTTGTCTGGCTAATGACCACTTACACAAAGTAGTATCTGCCCTGGCAGGAGAGAACAGCCTTCCCAGAAAGGGTGCAGTGTTTTTCATTTCTCTCCCCACACATTTATCTGGAAGCTCTGTGCTCGCCTGCCCTCTGCCTGCCCCTCTCCTCTGGCAGCACGGCTTCAGCAATTCTTTTTAAAGTTTGTATTTTCAGTTCTGGCCCTTCCTCGCAGTGCTAGATACAAAGCTACACAAACCACTTCCCCACCAGGCTTCTGCTTCCATGGACTTTCCTTCCCACAGTCCTTTCTCCATTTCTCAAGGGAGCCTCAAAAATTCTGAAGGAGCCCTGGAAATCCTTTTTTCATGGTTTCCACATAAGCTCTTCAATCATGGACTCTCATCCTTTCATCCTGTAAGCATGGGGTAGGTTTCCCTTGAAAACAATGTCTTTTGATCAGCCTTGAAAGCTTCTGGAGAGGCAGACAACCCACCAGGATACTGGGGCTGAACATGAAAACTGACTTTTGGGACCAAGCAAAGTGATTTTACTGCAGTCACATCACCCAGAATATCTTCTGGGATAAAAGCAAGGCTCCCACTGTAACCTCTGAGACAGACTGGACACAAACCCTCAGTCCTGAGAGACTCTAACTGGCACGTGGCTGAAATAACCTGCAATTGCTGCACATACACTTTTGTTGCACTTTTGTTGGGCCATTGAGTATTGTTGGGCTCCGAGTCCTGGCATTTTTGTTTCTTTGTGTTCCTGAGTGCAGTTCTGGGGCAGTTTCAGGAGAAATGAACAGTAAACAATTCTTTAAATGGTGAAATATTACAAACTATGGAACATTTCACATTATTTCAGCTGTCCAATACGGAGAGAGCAAGGACATGGAGCAGGTACTGATGCATAATTGAAGGATCCTTGGACTTTATCCTCAGGAGATGAGGATTACAATAGCATCACTAACTGCAGTGGAGAAGCTGGTCTGACCCCTGAAATTAAGATTGAAATACTAATGACAAAAGGAAGAGGAATGTACAGCCTCCACTTCAAGATGTAACTGTTGCATTCTCTGTTACTGCCTTTTTCACAGGGCCAGTGTCTGCATTCCCACAGCAAGGTATAAGCCAAGGTTTTCATGCTCGGCTCTCTGCTTCATGAAACCTGTTGGAGTAGGATATATTTAAGTCCTCAGCTTCCCTGAGAGATTGGCTGAAATTGGCTGAGGGGTTCAAACTGCCAGGCTCCACACTTGTGTGATCCAAGGGACTCTCTCCTCGGAAACCAGGTTAAAACTATGCTGTTGATTAGGATTCGCCTTTTGCCCTCCTTACACTGCAGCCAAGACTCAAAGACAGTACCTCTGCACTGTAGCCCAGGGAGAGAAAGAGAGCATGTCCAAGGAGTATTTGGCTAAACTTCTGCTTTATCATGTACTGAGAACAGCAAAAAGAACTTCAAGGAAAGAAGATGCTGCTGCTTCTTCAAGAAAGAGAGAAAAATCCCCCCCAAAACCCTTGACCCAAAGCTTTTCTTTGATGAGTATGTGATGCTGGAGAACCTGGACCTTGGGAGAAATGTGGTAAGAGTCTATTAGCCTAGATGAAACTTCAGCTGTTATCCTAAGCACTCTAGACAGAATTTTAAATAAGGTGTTGCTTTATGTGCATTTTAACGGCTGCAACATACCGGTGATAGATTAATTTTTCAGAATAAAGAGATTTATCTAGGCCCTCACTTTCTGAGCTGCTGAAGTGATGGATGTGGAGGCACTGATGCACTGCAGCATCAGCACCACAGCCAAGGTAAGGGGTTAACTCCACATCCCACTGCACCAAGTGCCTGGGATTTGCAAGGTCAGATGGTGATGATTAGGTTGGTTGGGTTCAAGCTCTACCACTGCATCTGTGAACAGCCTTGGCCAACTCTTTTGACCTGTGGCTTTTGCAGATGACCCTCTTGGGAATATTTTGAATTTCACTGTCCTGGCTGCCTTCATGGAGGGGAAGCTTAGGATGGGGCTGTGGGGTGAGTCCTACCATTCATGGCACAAGGAAGGGTAAAATGCACTTCTTGGTACAACTCCTCAGCACTGAAACTCTTCCATGAGCTTCCCTCGCCCCTGTGACCGGGGATGCAATGACTGAAGTGATGCATGGAGCCCCAGAGGGAGGAAGTTTTCATTAGCCCTGCAAGCACCACCGAATCTGCTCATAATGGCCATGGCACCTCCAGCCTCAGGGATCACACAAACACTGCCCTGAAAGCACCTGCAGAGAATGAGCAATATCCTCAGGTGCTCACAGCCAAGCACAGACTTAATTTTGCTGCTGAAGCAGGGCTCTGGTTTGAGTGCTCAGCGTCCTGCAGCGGGAAGGTGAGGGTGGGTGAGGGGGAGGAAGGCCTTCTCCACGCCCTGGGAAAGTCCTGAGCTTCTTCCAGCTGCAGGAACTGAGGAATGAAATACCAGCATGGCCACATTTTGTTGTGGTTAGCAAAATTCATCAACTCCTCCTAAGCAGGATTAGAAAGAGAAAAGCAGGGTAGCAGCACTGGGCTGCTTGCCCTTGAGCGAGACCAGTGGAGGAGTTCTCAGTGCTGACTGGACCAAAAGCACTGAGTGATCCTTAATGAGGAGAGAAGACCAAACAGGACTTCTTCAAGAGACCTGAGTGGCCTCAGTGGCTTTGGTAATAAGCACAGCAGCACCGAGATGGTGGGATGAGGGCTGCACATCCCAGGAAGGCAGCGGCCAGAAAGCGCCCAGCTGCAGCGACAGACACACCCTTAGGAAAGCCACCACAGCTCAACAGATGGGCTTATATTTAATACCCTCCTGCCATCCCATAAAATTGTTTCTGGTTTCCTGAATGCTCTGATCAGTGCCTTTGGGAGGATTACCAGGACTGGTGTGTTTGGCACCCCTTGGAGAGCACATCCCTTTGACACTTTTTATGTTCAGGCTACACCGCTACACTGAGCTCCCCAAATCAATTTTCCATTTGTCCTCCCTTTCCCTTAATAACGCTCTCCGTACACTGCGCACATTTAATTTACTCCAGCAATTTCCCGTCCCACTTTCACATTTTTGACCATAAAAACCTGGGAAAAAGATAACTTATACTGACAACTCTGTCAGGGCATCATTTCTCTTAATGCATCACATTAGAGTCTTATTGAAGCATGAACAATGTGAAGCCTGGGCTCACCGTTGTCAGCCGCCAAGAATGTGGCCTCGTAGACATTATTCTTAATGTAGTCTGACTCTCGATCAAGGACAGCAGCAGTAGTGATCTGACCGTTTGTGGCATTAATGTTCAGCCAGTTTGCAGGATCTGACAGCTTAGAGTATCTACAGAGAAAGGAAATAAATACATGGCAGTCTTTTCACTGACATATCCTTAATATTGCTTGAAATACGTTTTTTCCTGGACTCCTGACCCGTGATTCAAAGGACCTTTGGATAACTGGTTTTGTTGACAAACACAATGCTAATTGAGTATCCGGTTTTTGACCTTTACAATTATTCAATTTTTCAATTTCTTTAGTTTTAAAGGTTTTTCTTTCCACTAAGTGGCACTTACATGCCTGTTTCCTACTGCTAGGAGAGGACATTTCCTGAGGTTTTGCAGCTGAGGAGAAATGGGGTCTGCAATTAGCACTGCATTCGTATGCCTAAATTAGAGGGTGGATTCCTGCTCTCTCCTGCTCCTGACTCTGCCCTTCTGAAAACAGGTTTTTAAAGCCAAGGTTATCCCTGTTTTCTGCCCACCACTAATAAAAAGTTTGGGAATACCATACCACCAGAGTCACCTCCCAAATACTCAGTCAGCTCACAGTTGTTGTCTATTCATGTTCCATGCAATCAGCTGAGAACATGGTTTGTTTTGGGCAAACTTTTCCTGTGTTCTCCAGATCAGTGTGTTCAGTTCATCTTTCTCACTTGCTTGTTTTCTTGCTTTTATTTAATTCATTGCTTTTAATTTCTATCTCTCAGTTTTGTAGTGTTTGAACTGAGATGGACCATAACTATCCATCTGGAAGCTAATAAATGACCAGATTATAAATTACTGAAATAAGCAAACAGAAGCTGAGCTTATTTCATGGGTAACTCAGACCTGCTGACAATTTTATATTATTTGTCATTAGATACATAGGTGAGAGCACTACTGGCTTCTGGTGAATATCCCTTTCCAGAACTGGGCTGTTTGAAGCAGAAACTCAAAGGGAAACTTGAGCTGTGTCAATCCATGTGAAGAGGAAAGCAACACACAGCTGGCACAACCCCTGCCAAAGGAAAGAATTACATTTCATGGAGCTAGACTCTTTGGGATGTTTTCATTTCAATATCACTGCTGTGAGGCTCCTGCCCTTTCTCTGCTAAATGACCAAGGATCCAGTTTCAAAGCTGGCTTTGTGAATGTGTCTGTGGCTAACAAGGATAACTTGAGGTGTGACACTGGCCCTGCCAAGCTGTGCATTACTGGAGATGCTCCTGCTTCCTCATCTTCTATTTGCACAAACTCTGTTTCATCAAGGACTATTTAGAGACTGAAAATTGTATGCAAGGCTCTAGCAGCTGGATCAGCTCTGCAAAGTGCTTATCATGGATCTGTAGGCTTAGCCTCTTGGGTATCTTTTTTCCTAACTCACCAATGCCAACTGTGAAGTAAAAAATAAAATACCTTTTTTACATCTCACAAAGGCAGGACCCCCAAAACACCCCATTGCTTCTTGCAACACCTGGGCATTGGGTGCCCTGATGTAACAGGAGAGAGACTGTACTGGGGTTTGGAAATTAAGTGCTGGTGGATGCACAAAATGTATGTCCTGGAAGCCCTAGAAAGAAACAACTCAAACAACTGGCTGCTCATATTCACAGGAAGCCTTACAAGAACCTACACGTGCCCTGTGCAATGACAGGAACAGCAGGTGCTTGTTTGGATTACAGATCACCCCCCTCCAGGTTAGAGGGAGTACTCAATCAGAAATGAGTTGTTCTCTCCTCTGAAAACCAGCCTTGGTACAGACATCAGGGAAATAAAGACCCTTCAAAGGCCAATATTTCAAAAAGAACATAAGAAAAATGAGCTTGTTAGTTAGGATGGCCTCTTTCCTCCAAAGTCACAATACCTGTCTAAAGACAACAAGATGAGGCAGTGAATAAACTATCATTTTCTAGACCAGACAGCTCTGTGCCAGGTGAAATATTTCAAACTCTTCCTGACATGAAATGTCACAACTGATGCAAGTTTAAGTGGTCTCAGCTGTGGTCACGTTGTACACTCAGGTTTTGCCAAAAATACTGCAGCCTTCACAGACTGCAGTGTTATTAGCCCTTACAGACTGTCTTAAAAAAGAAACCAATTTCTGTGGACGTAGAAGTATCCAAGGGCAGGAAATGCATTTCCTGTCTGCACAGACAGAGCTGAAATAGTTGTGAAAGTGTCACAAGGACTCTCATTTTCACCTACACTTTTCTGCCAATTATTTCCTGGTGGGAAGGTGTGTGAGCTGGGGTCCTGGACTGTGGATTCAGTCTCCAGTCTGCCCAGGTGGGACAAAGCAGAGTGACACCCTCTTGGTCACAGCACGAATTAAAAGTCATCTTAAGCTGCCTGGATCAAAATCTCACTTTTACAAGGTTAAAATTTTGCCAGCTCAATCCCATTCCCAGGGAAAGCAGCTAAGGAGGAGGTTATGTCTGGCAGCTGCTCTGAAGAGAAAAGGAAGGTTGGAACAAACTGCACCTACTTGTCAACTAGCAGGCAAGGGGAGCCTTAGGGAGATACAGACCAAGTGCCAGTGGCCTGTGAATGGGTGTTTGACTGCTCAGGCAATACTGAACCAAGTGACACTTTAAAAACCTGCTCAGCAGCTGTTTGTAACCCCAGCAGCCTTGCTCTGAACTAGTGGACAGCTCCTCTTGCACTGCGCTTTTAAACCAGGTTGAACCTCAATCCTCTGGAAGCAACACAAGGCATGATTAAAAATTCCAGCCATTCCCTTTGAAAAACCAGGCCTAGCCCTTTCTGTGCCTCGATTTCCCCCCATAAAACAGAAATAATAAAGCTGCCTTTTTCCAAACCTCTGTGTTTATGAAGTGCATGGACCACACAGGCCAGAGCATGCTGGGCGAGGCAGCCCTGACCTCTGTAACAGTGCAGAAACCTGCTTCATTTGAAGGTGTGATCTGCCCCACTGCAAGCCAGGAACATGGGATCCAGCTCTGTCTGCTCTCCTTGACCCAAGCCTGGCTTACCTGGAGCAGAGGGATTGTGAATTTACAGGTGTGCAGGACACTGTGCAAGCACTCGACTGCAGGTGCCACTCCCTGCCAAGCAGTTCATTGATATCCCACCAGTCAGTTTGGAAATTAGCCTTCAGCTGCTCGGCTCCCCAGACTCGTGCAGCTGAACCCCCCAGGTGTAGGGGAGCTCCTTGGCTGCCCGGTGTCCCACCTCACTGCCTGCTGCATGAAGCGATCGGGATCCACCGCTGAAAACGTTGTCAGGACCGTCCCCGTTGGCACCCCTTCCTCCAGCCTGATTAACTTGTGGTTCGTTGGGAAATACGGGGCTTCGTTGACATCTGTGACTGAAATGGTGACTCCTGCTGTCGACTGGAAGGACATCTGGATGCCACTGGCCAGGGGAGCTTGGTTTGATACCATCACTGTCAGCATGAAAGCTCTGTTCATCTCGTAATCGACTGCCTAAAACAAACAAACAAGCAAGTATAGAGCCAAGCAGAGAATAAATTCTACCTTCTGGCTGGAAGCTGCAAGATTAGAAGGCAGATGATATCAAAGTCATTGCCTCATCTTGTTTCCTCCTGAGCTGAGTTCTTTCGAAGGTGTAAATCCAGAGCAACCTCAATCCAGTGGAGGGTTTGGCCTTCCAGTGTTTGGAGGGACAAATAGTTAAAAAAAATTCCACAAAGGAAAAACTGCAAACAGCAGGGAGTGTTTTCCCTGTGTTTCATTCCAGCACTAAGTGGTTTCCAAAAGACAACCTGCCTGTGAGAGCTGAGCATCAAATGAACAAACCCACCCAGGGCTGCTCTAATGCAACAGGTGGAGTCTGTTAAGAGGGATGGGACGGGCACTTAGTAGTGCTGTTAGCACTGAAAACTGCTGACTATGGAGCCAGGACGGTCTCTGTGGGCTCATGAGCCTGAAGGGCTCTTTCCTTTCCCTCTTAAATGAGCTTATAAGCAAAGGTAGAGCTGCCAGGAGCAATCCCTGGTCAGGTTAAGCAGGTGGTCCTTCCAGTGGGACCTCTCATCCTCCTGGAAGGCACCTCGTGGTCTCTGGAGGTTGCCTACAGCTCTTAGAGCTGGGTTTTGCTGCTGGGAGGCCACAGATCTCTTCTCAACACACACATGAAGACAATGTGTCTCAGGAGCCAGACGGAGTGAAAAGCCTTTGCTGGCACGACTGACTGAGCCCAGTATAATAATAATTTCTAAACCATCCCACTAATTATTATGAGGGAAGTCGCTAATCATCTGCCAGGGAGGCTTGAGTTATGCAGGATCACACCTCTGCTTGTTAAAAACTGCTTTGCCGTGATTTATAAATTTAGAAGCGTATCCATCCTCCCTAATACCTTCTCCAGCGCTGAGTTTGCAAAGTGCTCACTCAGGGTGTAAAACACCACAGCTACAGCGACTGGGGCAGGGATTTACAGCAGCAAGAGCTGGCTGCCATGTCCTGTTTAAAACCCAGTATTGTCAGGAGGGAAATCAAATCATAGGAGGCTACACGAGAGAAACAAATTTCAGGGGCAAAAGGTAAAACAGCGGAATCTCTACTCAATTGAAGTGCAAATGTTCCCGATGCTAAATGGCTTCCTGGCAGGCAGGGCCAACATTTAATAAATAAAAGGAAGCATAAAGATTCCCAGTACACCCACCCGTGCTGACTCACGGACTTGTGCTGCATTCAAAACCGATGCATGGTAAAAGTTCCCATTTAAGCACTATTCAAGGCCTTGAAACAATTTGACTAATGCATTTCCTCCATTTCTTTTCACACCCCTTTAATTTATATTCCCCCAATTTTCTTCTTTTTTCTTTTATTCATGCTGGGCTGTTTGCTAACCTGCCCGCAGCCACTGTGCAGCTCCCTCCCCATAGGGGCTCAGAGGCAGCTGGGGCTGAGCTGAGCAGCTCCATGGGGAATGACATGGGGAACTCCCTGCTGCCAATGCTCAGGACACACTGACCACACACACGACTCTGCCAGGAAGTGGCCTGATGCAAAGTAGTGGGGTTTTATCCTCCCCCAAAATGTAGGGCCATTCTCTCAGTTTCTTTCTCTTTCTTCTGGGAGCAACAAAACCACGGCTGCAGAAAAATTGTGCAAGGAGCGGGGCTGGACCAGGATCAGCCACCCCAAAGGCTGTCCAGGAGGCATCAGTGTCCCCATACAGTGTCCACCACATTTCAGTCTGCAAGACAGAGCTGATCTGCCTCCATCTCTCCTGTGTCCACTGAGTCCTATTTCACACAGTTTTGTTGGAAAAAAAAAGGGGTAAAATCAAGAGCCGGCACTATCTCAGCAGTGTTTGGGCTATCGAACCCCATGGGACAGCAGCCTCTTGCAGCCAGACACTGTCCTGCCCTAAGGCAGAACTTCTTTCACACCTTAATAAGCAATTTATACCAGAACAGTTCATATCTCTGCTCTCTAGAGCTGCCTCCCTCTGAGGATAATGGTGCACAGAGCATCCTGTGCTCCTCACACCACCCTCACCCCTTCCACCTCCCTGCATCTCACTGAAAATGCTGCATATTGGTCATCTGGTGTGGTTTTAGGGACATGGTGGACTTGGCATTGCTACGTTAACAGCTTGGCTTGATGATCCTACAAGTATTTTCCAACCAAAATGATTCTTTCACTCTATGACAGCAGGCTCCTGAAAAAGCCCGCAGAGCTGCTACGTTTGGGACAAGGACATGTGGGACTGTTGCCTACTTTTCACTTTTATGTCCAAGAAGCACTTGACGTGAAATTAAAAAGCAGCACTTTTGCAGATACTCCTTGCTGGATGTTTGGTGTCTGATCTGGCTGTGGAATATCCCCCTGGAGATGCTGCACATCCTCCTCCTTCACGAGCACCTCTGACCTGGGTGCAGCAGAGCGATGCTGAGGGCTTGCCACGTGTCCTCCTTTTCTCGGGGTACTTTTAACTGAAGTGAACAAATTTGCCTGGTGTTATAGTTGATGCAAATAATAACTGAAGCTTCAGCAGCATCTCCATTATAAATTCACAGCTCTGATCCATGCAGAGTTTATAATAACATTTTACTTAGCTGGCTGCCACAGGGCAGCCACTGCTGCTCTGGGAGATTGTCTTCAGACTCTGCGGTGTCTCATCTGAGTGGGAAGTTTCTCTCTCCCCTTGATCAAGGCTTTCTTTGAAGATTAGGGTCTTGACCAGTTATGGAAATGGTTTGGAAAGGCAAGAACAGAAAAGGGAAATGTTATACTTCTGGTGATCAGACTGGAGCTACAGATGGGGTTTTGTTGAGGGCAGCTGCAAAATGGCCCCCATGAGCATAATCTGAACTCCAAAGGGAATCTGGTTTGGATGGATTTCTGGCCTTCCATTTCAGGCCCCTAAAATGCTGGTGAAGTGGTGGGATTCTGCACAGAGCCCCACTCCCTGTGCTGCTGCTGTGACTCCTTTGCTTGCAGCAGGAGTTATGTGTAAGTGGCTTTGAAGAGCCACGTGAAAATCCAGCCGTGTACGGTCTGTAAATAAATGGTTCATTACTTGACTTAATTTTTTACCTGTGTTTTCAACCCACATCAGTGATCAAACCAGCAAGAGACTGCTCCCACAACGCAAAGAACAAGCTCTGACTGGCCACCCAGTCTGATGAGAGTACATCCCCCAAATCTTTAAGCATATTCACTTATTAACAGAGAACGAAATATTTCAAAGAAGAAGGTGGAATCCTAAGAGTCTTCCCTTCCTCACCATGAAAATTTAATCACAAGCAATTTCACTCATTCTCCTTGCTGAAAATACACCAAAAAGCCTCCAAGCCTGATAGGGGTAGGGAGCCCTGGTGCCCAGGAGGATCAGGTGAGGTGATGTAGTGAAGACATCCAATGCAATTTCAGGCTCTGGGCTCAGCTTGATGAGATTGGGTTTTCATGTGGTTCTCTGCTTTGTGATCACTGTGGGTTACACAGCAGTAGAAAGTCAACACCAGCATCAATGGTGTCTTGACAAATCTGCCCTGCTTTTTGCCTGCAAGTTGTGAATAAGGGATGGTTCATTATGCACAAGTCCTTGTGCAGCAGTGGTGATCATGCAAGTCCCCTGTTGTTCACTTTGATGTGCCTTTAAACTACAGTCCTGACACTTTGCAAGATTAAGAATAAGGGGTCCTCCCCTGCTTGCAGTGAAAACGTTGGCATTTCCATTTCAGACTGGCTGCTGATGTCAGTGGAAGTTAAATTTTTGCACTTTACTTAGTTGAATATTTTCTGTTTAAGCAGAAAATATACAGATATGGATATGTGTGTACTTACACACATATATGCAACCATATACACGTCTAAGCTTGAAGAGGTTTCATAGTGTTGCACCAGGTAAGGCTGTCAACCATCATCACAGAGCAATAAAAAGTGATAAATAAGAGGACCCTGCTGAAATACCATCTGGCAGGTAGGATGATGTCTCCCTTGAAGTTTCAGCAGAGCAGCATCTGCAGACACACACACACATAGCCCAGGGTCAGGGAACAGGACAGGCTCACACGTTCCTGCCAGCCTGACCTCATTGGCATTTCACTGATGTCATTTTTCCTAAGACCCAAACTGTGCACATTAGCAATGACTGCAACTTGTTTAGCTGGTAACAAGGAAACAGGGCTCAACACAGAGCTATTCTTGAATTATGCTGCTCTTTAAACATTAGTATTTCTGCCTCTGTTGTTGATTAAAACTTTTTGTAATGGAAGGCCAGACTTATCAGAAGGTGCTGGCTTTATCCATTCCAGCAGATATTAATCCTTCCCACGTGCAGTGCAGGGTGTGTGTTGTGCAGCTCCTACACATCTCAACAGCCAGTGTGTGATGTCTTTGCTGTTTCTTGTAGTCAGAGGGAGCATCAACTGGAATCTTATCTGGGAAGAGTTTGGTGAATGCTGAAGTGATCCAGTGATGTCCTGGCTGTGTGTAATGGCTGCAGAAACACTCACTGGCCTCAAAACTGAAAAAGAAGCGAATGCTCCAACAAAGATAAGGCCATGTTCTTTGGAGGCAAGGAAGGAAACACAATTTGATACTTGCTGCAGGTATCTTGAGGCTTCCAGCTCTCCCAGCACATGGAGGGAAGACAGGATGGTGGATATTTACAGTCTGATTTCTTGGAGTCTTTAGACAAGATCCTCTGCTGATCCAACCTGGGGGACAGCTTTCACCTGAGTGGAGCTGTCCCGAATTGAGGATCTGTCCCACTCTTTGTGTTTATTGCTTAATACCAGGAAAAGGAAAATTTCTCCAGCAGTTTTCCTGCCAAACAACTCAATCAAAGGGAAAGTTTCCTTTTCTTCTGTTACCAGAAAATTCACTCCTCCTGAGATCTCTCCTGCACTCCCTGCTTTCACAGAGGATCACTTGACTGACCCAGGCAGTGAAACACCGCCCTTGATTCACAGCAAACAGGGGCTTTTCTGGCTCAAGAAGGGCAGGACTGCCCAGCCCAGGCTTGTTCCCTCTTACAGAGCTCAAAGAGCCAAGGAGAAGCAGGAGGTGGAGGTCAGGCTCGGGCGCTGGGAATCCCTTCAGCATGTGAGGCTTTTTGAAAGCTCACGGTGGGCTGGGCTGAGCTGGGAAACCCAGAACCAGTGCCATAGCCTGGAGGTGAGAGTATCCAGCACTCCTACATGGAGAGAGCCAGGAAACAACAGATCCCAGTGCTCGTATTGCCAGGCAGAGAAGGCATGGAAGAACTGCAGGCTGCTGGCAATCCCTGCAGCTGTAAGGGTGACAAACACGGTGTGCTTTGGCCTCCCCCTCACCTTCACCACGGTGACCATGCCCTCGTTGGTGACGGGGTCTGTCCGGATGGTGAAGTGGCCGGAGGGGTCCCCGCTGATGATGCGGTAGATGGCGTTCCAGTTGGGAGAGTGGGGCTGGTCCCGGTCCATCACCGTCAGGTTTGCCACCACAACCTCCACTCTGTTCTCAGGCACTTCTCCTGAATACTGCAAAAAAAAGACAGGAGTGGTCACAGTGGGAGCTTTCTGTCCATGCTCACACCTCCCTCCCCTCTCCCTTCCATCACCATGCCCACTGGGAAACCAGTCCCATGAAGAGGACCACGGAGTTATTTGTAATGAGCAACACATCTCTTTCTCAATTCTGATTTTCCTATTTTTCTCCTTTGAGTATTTTCCCAAAGCCTAGCTTCACCTCTCAGCCCAAAGGAGAACAAACCCACCATCACACAGCCGCTGCACAAGATTCAGCAAATGCTCCAAGGAAACCACCAAAAAACATTCCTGATATTCTTGCTCAGTTACAGCAAGCAAAGAGTTAATTGTCAACAGCATGGGAAAATGGCAGACTAAAATGTCTAAATTTTTTAGGATGACTATCTCCATTTATCCCAAGGTATTTTGCCTCACTCAGATTTCAGTGATGCCATTTTATTGCTTCTTCAGTGATTTTACTTCATTTTATTTCTTTCTTGCCCTTGATTTGATTCTGTCTCATTATTTGAAGTGTTTCTTCTGATTTTGCCACAGCCTTTCCTGGTGCTTAATTCTCTCATTTAGCACTGATTTCCATGGAGCATGTCCTGTTCAGGCACATCCTGACACATTAACTGCATTCTTTTCTGCTTTCCAGTCCCTGATTTATCACATGGCTGATAAGGGATCCTGGCCTGTGAATACTTCCAGTGTTTGGGGCTCAAAAGCTGCCAGTAAGACACATTCCCAAATTTTCAACTGTCCTCATGTCTCAGCATTGCCTATTAGCAGCACTTGCAAATCAACACTCTGAGTGACATATGGCAAATTAAACACTGGGGAAATGCCGGGAGCGGCTGGCTCGGAGTCTGCAACTGAAATCCTGGCCCCAAACTGCAGGAGCAGAGCACTTCTAAAATCTGGCCTTTGGTGTGCACAAATGCCAGGTTGTGTAAATGATAATAAATCATTCCTTTGTTAGCACAAGAGTCCTTTTCCCCTCCTAACCCATCCCCGTCCATTGGCATCTCTCTGTTACGGGTGCTTATATTTAGTATATGTCATTTCACCGCTGACAGCAAAAATATTCAATCTGCCTTATGCTAATGTAAATTTAAATTTGCCCTTTAGTGGTATCCTGAATGGCATCTTGCCCTCTTTTCTGCTATGCACCTGTCCTAAACAAGTTTTCATTAGTGAATGCAGATGGCATCTCTTTCCAGCCATGCCGACTGGTGGGGAAGAACAGTGGGAAGCTGCAGGATAATTCTTATTCCACTACATGCTACAGCTCTTCTTTGCTCTTTATTTCCCCTGATTTCACTTTTTCTTTACCCATTCTCTCTCCCAATTTGTAGTCTCTGCAGCACACAGCTTAAGCGAGGGAAATATATGGAAATTTATCAAAAGCCTCTTGAAAAATCCATTAGATTATGTCATATGTACACTCTACTATCAACCTTGTCTGAACTGAAGGAGATTAGTTAAACAGGATCATCTCTTCCTAAATCCACACTAGTTATTGCCCATTACATTAAATTAATGTTGTATGGCACAGCAGCAGTGACAAGCTCATGAGCCCCCAGCCTCTTTTAGGCTGCACTGCTGACAACAAGCTATCATATTGTAATTCCAAAGGAGTTAAACACTCCCTGAAACCATCTCAGATCTTCAACCCAGGACCACAGATTTTGTCTGTCACTCCCAGGCTTATGCCCTGCAGAACCAAACAGAATAAAGTCATCAAGAACAAACCATCAGCTGTATTTAACCCATTTAAGAGGTCCAGTCCTATATGATCCCTGAACGCCTTTAGTAGGTCATAACCCAGGGGCTGCCAATGAATTTGGGCTACATGGAAGTCCTATGTAATGGATTTTACAGCACCTCTTCCAACAGCCATCACAACATCTGTTTTCAGCCCACAGTGATAGAGCTTACACCTTTTAAAACATGAGGTTATATTAAAAATAATAAATACACAAGCACATGGCAACATAAAGCCTGGAGGAAGACCACAGTGGGGTAAATACCACAATTCTCAGCACATCCTGGGCAATCCAGGAGTTCATCCACTTGTTGCTGACCTCTGTTAGGTCCAGATAGGAAATTATCATCCTAAGCAGCACTGAGAGTGGCTATTGCTTCCTGTGCTTATAAAGCCAAGTGTTTTTCTGATGAGAACAGAGCACCTTCACTGGAATCAAAGGAGCCATCCAAAGCTATTCAGGGTAAGAAGCAAATCTTGGAGAGATGTGCCATGAAGAAAAGAATAATTTTCATCAGCTACAGATCATCAGCTACTGGGAATTCAAACTGGAGTCTGCATTTCCTCCCTCTCACACTCCCCCACTATCATTATTATAGGTAAATGTAGTAATGTGTATTGTCCACAATTGTCTTTACCTGTAATAAAATTAAGTAATGACATTAAATTACACCTGCTAAAGGAAGGATGGCAGCTCAAAGCTACCCACACTTCTTTAATGTCATTCCCTCCCTACCCTGGAGTAATTCGGGATAATGAACATCTTTCACTATGCTGCTTTCCAACGTTCCCTCTGCTCTAAGTTCTCTTTCATAAGATTACAATTGATTTTCAAATAAAGAGAAGCATATCTATTCAAACAAGGTAAAACAATGGGCAGCGGAAGAGCTGCTGGAGTAAACACAAGATTGATAAAGCAGTGCTTGACCTATACCTGTAGCATTTACTCATATTCCCCTGTATTTCATTTAGCTTCACTTTCAACTGTTGCATTTGAAGTCCTTTATTTCCAGAGTGCTTTTTTAAAGACCATTCACAAGGATTTCTATGGCTGATTGTTACACACTTTGCTTCCTTTCTCAGATAAGGATTCCTTCTGCAACTGGCATGTTCTTAAATCCTTAAATTCTGTAGGGTCTTTTTTTCTTCCCCTCCCATAAAAGCCTGTGGTGGCAAAACTCCTTCTCCCACTCCTCTGGAGCTGGCCTCTCTGAAATCATGCCTTGCTAAAAAGGAAATAATTCATTCTGATTTTTGGGCTGGTACTAAAATTGGTTAATCCCGGAATTTGTCTTTCATCTCATTTGGACCTGACAGCACATAAACACGCAGACAAATATCATTCTGGAGGAGAAAGGGATTGATGTGGGGAACAAATGATGAATTCACACCATGACTTGACTTTGTGCAATAAATCTGGAGTCTGGGCAGTGAAGCCATGCACAGCCGAGTAAAACCAATTAGCTTCTGCAGCCACTCCTAGGGAGGTGTGGGATTGAGACAGATGAACACAGAGATAATTATTCAGGCTTCCTTCTAAAGGGAGTTCCTTTTTTCCAATGTTCTTACTTTTTTCCCTGGCTGGTTTTGCTAAAAAGCTGTGAAGGCAGAGACTTGTTCGCATGAATGTCTGCAGCAAAGATCTTTCTGTTGTCTCCAAGATTCGCTAATAATGACACAACATTTGTTCCAGGCAGCAGTGCTTTATGAAGGCTGAACTGCCTGCAGAAATAGTGTTTCATGACCTATAGCTATGGATTAACACAGAAGAATAAGGGCATCTCAGTCCTCTTATGAGACTCTGAGCCCTTCCCCTGACAGCTATGGCTGCTGCAAAGTGCTGAATCTTCTCTCTAGGTCCCTTAGGCTGGGAGAAACTGAAATGAGAGTGAGTGCATGTGGTGGTGGGGAGTCCCATCCCTCCCCAGGTCCTGCTGCCAGCCTGCCCCACTGGGCTCTGGAGACGAGGTGATGTGCAGCCAGGGATCCCAGAACTCAGGGGGCTCCTCTGGCTGTGGGAGCAGGCACCCAGCCTGAATAAAACCCTGATGCTTCAGGGCATCCACCCAACCCCGTGCTGGCATCCCAGGCAAGGGTTTACCTTTCCTGCATGATATTTAACAAAGATGCTTGAAAAGCAGGCAAATTAATAAACAACTGCGGTCTGGTTGCAGCAATCTGTGTAAAATGGAGGAAAAAAAAAAAAAAGATGAAAATCTCCTAATAAATCATTAATTGTGATGTGCCTGCCCAACTGCAGCACGGAAACAAGCAAATGCCATCCTAATTGATTGCTTCTTATTCCATCTTTATAGGCCTGCATTTTTTATTGTGGGGGTTGAGTAAGCCCAGAGGTGTAAAAAACCTCTAGATTGTACTCTGCATATCTGCCAACTTGATATTTAGATCAATAACGCTCTTTTTTCCACCCCCCCCTCTATTCCTACTACTGGTAATTTAGCTTTTCTTCCTAGCAGACTAATTGCTGTTTTCTTAAGCCTTACTATCAATTCTGTGACCTTTAATTTCCAATATTGCTTGCTGTAGGGATGACTCTGCTGGGGCCCTGAGCTATCCCAGCCCCTCTGTGCCACTCAGCCCCAGCTCTCGGCTGCTGTGACAGACACAGGGACTCACTGCGAGGATCTCCCTCCACTCTGTGCAAAGGAGACCATGAGCTGGCTCAAATCCCCACAAAACCCCTGTAAAGTCAGCCTTATTTTGCAAGCCAGGCTTTGAGATGCTCATTTCTGGTTTTATTAAACAACTGCTCACCCCGGTGAGGTCTCGAGTGATGAGCACTGATGTCCTCACTCCTTTTTGAGGCTGCTCTGCATTACACCAGCCAGCAGCCCCTCCAGAAACCTTTTGGCTGTTGTTTATCCAGGCTCATGACCACAATATCCCCCTGCACTGCAGCGTCCCTGCTTCAGCTTCACATCCACGTGGATCTACTCCACAGTGCATCCATGCACGAATTCACACCCAGCTGTCACAGAGCTCCTTCACAAAGGAACTGCCTGGGCTGCAGGCACTGCCTCTTGGTGGTCAGGCAGGACTCAGCCTTGCCCAGCCCCGTCAAGGAGGTGCATAACAATGAGCTCACCAGCTTTGAAAAGATGCTTTGGAAGTTTTGCCTTTGTCCTCAGCAGTTTGTGCTGTTAAAGCACCTCACCTGCCTGCAAAGGAGCCCTCTCAGCTCTGTGCACGGTGTGCTGGGGACAAGGCACCCACCTGTTCACAGGGAGTTTGTGCAGGAAGTTTGAGTGATGCTCAGTGTGGTCTCCATGCGCTGGTTTCTTTTTCTTTGGGCAAGTTTGAGAAACAACAGCAAAGTTTAAAGTTTGGCACTTCTGAAGCTGATCTCAGGCTGGAGCACAGAGCCTCTGTCGTGTTCCTGCCACAGGTGACAGCCACTGGCTTTACACTTTGCTGGTGTTATTTTTTCAAAATCTCAAGTAATGACTAATTCTGGATCAATATACGAGTTTTACTCTTTGAATGTGAAGACAAAGCTGGAGCAGAGGAGAATAAAGCAATACCCTCTCTTTCAGAAGCAGCAAAAGAAAACCCTCTCACTTCAGACTCTGGTGTGAGGAAGGAACGTGCAGGTTTCACCTTGGTTCAAAGACTCTTTGAGCACTTTCCAGGAGTTCAGAGCACATAATAGTAAAAGGATATTAAAAAAAAAAAAAAGTAGTTTGCATGTCTAACAAAGAGCACTAATTTTTTTTCATTATCAGATGTTACATTCTTTTGATAGTATGAAAAGATGCCGCAGAAATGATGACACAAGACACCATTCTGCTGCAAGATAACCATTTCCAAATAAATATATCTTAAGAAATGAGGTTTGAAGTTTGCATAGAAATTTAGATATTTTATAAAAATGCATTACAACACAAAGGATCTTCTTACAATGTTCATATGAAAGGTTTAAAAAGAGATTAAAATTATGTCCTTGGAATGCATATAGCCTTGTCAAGAAAAAAAAATTCTACATTAACCCTGTGTAGGAAAGTCGTACTTTATCTCTATTTCAAAGGCTATAAAGAACCACTTTAATCAACCTGCTTGACTTTGGGGACTTGCACATCTCACTGAAGCTCATGAAATCTGGCATGGTGTGGTTTCCAGAACACAAAAGCCTTTAATCCGTAAACCGACACTCTTGTACATTCAAATCCTGATACTATCTCCTTGTTAGGAACTAAAATTGTGAATTTATCCAAAATGGGATCTCATCTCGTCTAAGTGATGTAGCCTTTGCAACAGTGACCTTTAACAATGGTTATACCCAACAATGAAAGATTTTATGTCAGGAGCCAGTGGAAACAATATACATTAAAATTCTGATCTGATAGCACAGCCCTTTATTTTCCAGTTTTAGACAAGGATCCTTTGAACATTTCATTTGCTCTCTTGTCTAACATACCTTTGTTTCTTGCCTACGGAATGAACAGCAGGAAAAGGTGGCTGATACTTTTCTGCAGACTATTTGATTGTCAGGTGTAATTAGTAATGCTCTCTTTTAAATAGAGACATAGATTTTAAAACAGCTGGAACTGCCTAAAAAGCCTCATTCTTAAAAAAAAGAAAACCCCTTATATACATACATTTATATAACAGACCATTTTTGCACAGATACATCATGGCTCTACAGTGCTTGACAGCCCTATGCTTCCCTTCAGCTGCAGAACCAAAGGCTGAAGTGACTTGCCTGTCTCCCGAGGCAGCTGCAGAACGGGCTGGAGCCGTGCCCTGCGCTGGGGCAGAATCCTGAGAACATCATTAATTCATGTGTTACTTGATAAATCCATTAGGTCAGCCTGGATTAACCTATCGATCTCCCCAGTGCATTGTCACAGAGCCCTGTGATCCTCACTGAGCTGCAGGCATGGAAAAGCCCCCGGCCCGGGAGGCTGCTGGGGGACTGGGGTGAGCTGGATCACAGCACGGCTCTTCCCAGGCTCTGAGCTCCACTGGGGAACCCAAACTGGTTTGTGTGGGCTGGGGAAAAACAGGGCAAAAGAACAACCAGCTGGGGAGCTCCACCACCTCCAATCAAACCACCACTGTTCTGGATAGCCTGACCTCGAAGTGCCAAAGCAGTGCCCCCTGCATCCCCCACCACAGCACGGGGCAGCTCTCCAGTGTACTTTTACTCCTTAAAATAACCAGCTCCCTAAAAAGAGGATGCAATTAATTCATTTGTTGACACATCAATCCTTGCATTTCCTTCTCCTTCTGCAAACTGCAAAGCAGCAAATAACCACGCTGCTTTGAGCAACACTTTGAAAACATATTTTCCTGATTTACATGTAAAGCAGAGCAGCAAAAGTTGTGTGAGCAAGCTCAGCTCCTAAGAGAGCAAAACGTACTGCACAGGTGTGGCTCTGTATCTCTTGGTGAAATGTGTCTAGAAGGGGATGTTCCAATTCAGGCACCTGTAATAAAGTTTCATAAGGAAGGGCCTTAAGATGATAAATCTGGTTTAGGATTTTCTTATTAACTGCCCATTCCTCATAATGAGTTTTTAATTTATTTTTTTTTCATATTTTAAGGCATATAAAAGCTGCTCATGTGCCTCTGGGATCTCAAGATGGGTATTTGGGAAAGGAAGAATTTTGAGAGTACTGAAACTGATTTTTTACATATGCTATAATCCTGGTATTGAGATTTTTAACAAGTTTCCTGGGCAGCACAGCTCAGCCCTTCTGCACACTGACTCCTGCTCAAACCTCCTCTGCACTGCAATTGAAATCTCTGTTGTTTCCAGATTAGTCTCAGAATTAGCACACAGGGGGTTTTTGTGTTTTTTTAATGAGTAGATTGGAACTCCATCATCAGGCACTGGAAGACCCTCTGGTCTGGCCATAAAAAGGGTTCCTGACTGGACAGAGAACTCTTGTAGGAGAAAGCCACCGAAGCAGGCATTTTGTTCTAAAAGTGTGGCTTATTCTGTGGTTTAAAAACGTGATCTTCTGCACTGGTGCCACAACGGCCAATTTTTTATGTCCTTACTGATGCTTAAAATATAATGGCAATGTCTGCCAGTGGGGTGAGAACTTGCACCCACAGGAGATTTGTGCCAGGGTTTCTACAGGAAAGGATGGAGTCCCTGAAATCTCAGAATTGCAGAATGGTTTGTGCTGGAATGGTCCTGTAAAGGTCACCTAGTCCAGCTCCCTGCCACTTTCACCTAGCTAGAATCTGGCATTCTAGAGAAATGCCTGCCTGTTTACAGTAACTGAGAGCACAGAAAAGACTAAATTAAATGCTGGGTAATTAATCAGCTTTGCCATGAAAAAGAGGCTTCTCGCTGAAATTTTGTTTTCAGTTTCCTATGGAATGGAGCAGAGAATTGCAGTGAGAAACGCAGGATTATTGGGTCAAAGAAAACATGGAGTCACTCTATATTTCTAAATTTAGGAAAGAAAACAATATTATTTCTCCTTTTTTATTTTTTAGCAATTAAAACCTGTTATTGCACTATGCAATGAGCAGTATGAAAAACTCTACCATGCTCAAGAAAACTTTGCAAAACCTTTCAACCACTCTCTGATTTTAGCTGGCTGTTTTCTGTGTTGTGACCCTTTCTTCTACAACTGGGAAGCTTTGAGACATCCTGGACAGTTAGAAAGATTTGATAAGAGAAAACTCACTCACAGCACTCCCAAATCCTTTGCTAAATCTCCCTTTTTTTTCCACCCAGCATGTCACTGAAGATTTCATAAGTGAAATGTACTTAATGAAATTCCAGATATATATCCTCTTAAAATGACAGCCCTCAGAAGCAACTGTTTTTAAGGCAACAGAATATTGAAGAATTAAAAACCTGCCGACCCAAGGAAGTTAGCCAACCTCAGGAGGGGATTTATTCCAGTGCCTTGCAATAATGGAGCTACAGAAAAATTTAAATTTCTCAGCCTCACACCAGTGCCTGAGATGCTGTGGGCTTTTAAGATAATGAAGTAATCCAGCACAAATGGGTGTTTGCCTGGGACCTCTGGCAGACATGGACATGCCACGGCTGTGTGGACATCCAGCCTAACCAGAAAACTGAACTGGGCTCTCCAAGGTCAGGTCTGTGTTCAGGAGGAGAATTAGGATATTTCATATGTAACCAAAAGCAGAAAGAGGCACAAAATCTACAAGAAACCATTCAAATTTGAGGGAAATGCTGCAGGTGGAAAAATGTCAGACAAGAAACGTGGGTAGATTTGTGATATATGATCATTGATGTCTGATTTCTCCT
Organism: Monarcha castaneiventris obscurior; assembly: GCA_026261815.1. Taxonomy (NCBI): domain Eukaryota; kingdom Metazoa; phylum Chordata; class Aves; order Passeriformes; family Monarchidae; genus Monarcha; species Monarcha castaneiventris. The sequence continues at coordinate 1,851,601 of JAMPIT010000481.1, forward strand.
TGAAATTTTAGCCTGACTGACGCGCCAGAGATGATGGGAACAGCGTCTGATCCCCACACACGGATCTGGTGGCAGAGCCTTCTGCAATTTCCATGGCAGCACAGCACAGAGTAACAAGGGCAGTTCCCTCTGAGGTTTCCTTGGACTCCAGAGATTCTGTCAGTGGCACGTCCCTGTCACAGTTCCCTGCACACAGGGAGCTCACACCTGCCTGCAACCTCCTTCTCCCTGGACAATTCCAAGGAAAGCACGGGATGGGGATGTGCTCTACGGCTTCTCCCTCTAGGTCCTGCACAGATTGAACAGGGGAGGACAAGGAGGAGAGAAATCCCTGCTAAATGAGACACTGAACCAGGAGACAGCTCTGCCAGATGCTGCAAATGAGAGGGCTCCTGACAAATGGGGGACAGTGAGTGATGGCTGATGGGAGCTGTCGTGGGCTGGGAGTTGTCTGTGCTTTGATAACATTATATGACAATATTAATTAAAACTTAATAATTATATTATTAATAGAATTACATTATAATATTAATGATAACATTAACCCAGCTGCACAAACCTGCAAACCAGCAGGCTGGAAAAACTGAATGTTAAATCACCAGAGGTGACACATACATGTATTGTGACGTATGATGGTGCTGAGGGTGGATGTGTTGGTATGTGCCACTCACCCCCTGAGTGACAGCTGCCAAGAGCACTCCAGGGACAGGAGGACCTCGTGCTGCATGTTCCAGGTGGAACAAATGCAGGAAGCACATGGAATCTGTGCTGCTCCTCCTGCCTCTGCCTCCCCTGCGGTGCTGCAGCTCCGACTGACTGAGATTACACTCTCCAGCATGGAGAGGAGGTTGTGTTATTCTTGATTTTACACCAAGTAGTACATGTGTCCAATCAGAGACAGACCAATAGAATATTTTTTTATATCCTCCCCCCCCTTTTTTTTTGTGACAGAAAATTGAAATTTGTAATGAAACTATCGTTTCCCGGTTTTTTTTTTTTTTAATCACTGGTCTCTGGCAATTTTAAACTCTGAGGTCTGAAAAATTCATTACCACTAACTTCCATCAAGGGTGTCCCTGAAACCAAAATTACTTAATCAACTCAATTTAGCTTCTTGTGTAGACCTAATTCAGAAAAACTTTATCTTCTTGAATTGTTATTGCAATTAATTTCCCCCCCATTTTTTTTTTCCGCAGCAGACGACATTTCAGTAATTAGATATTCTATAAAAATGAGTTATTCATTCAGAATAGCTTCACTTTTATATTTGATTAATCATATTACCACTGAGGTCTGGGTTTTGTCTCCAAGGAAAGTTTAATGACCTCATTTTAATCCTTCTTTTAACCACCAGGCAGGTATCAATGAGGAGAAATAAAATTATCTTCTTTTTTCTTTTCCTCTGCTTTATTTCACAATCTCAAGATTACATTTGATGCTTTTTCTGTGTGACTGACCCATTTACAAGGCAGAATCTAGCTGATTCCAATTAGGTTCAGGGCAGAATCAGGCTAAACAGAGCCTTGAACTGTGCCTTAATAACTAATGCTCAGTGTAATGGAGAGGAACCAGAACTGCTTTACCACGTGGCAGCCAGTTTAAAGCTCTGTACATGATTAATTTGGTGATAATTTGAAAATGAATGTACTGAAAGGAAATAAACAAAACAAAAGGCACTGTAAATTTAGGTTTTGATTAATGGGGTCTATTAGGAAGAGACTTCTATCAAGGCAATGACTTTTTTTTTTAAATCAATGCGTATATACCCACACGATGTAATGGAATAATTCATATAAACCACAATTTATCTGGGAGTAGAGACTTGGATATGATTGATGACTGTTTGCCTTGTATCAGCATCTGTCTGTGCTTTGGATCCAGCTATATGCACATCTATATTTTGTATTTATACATTCACATCTCTGTATCTCTATCTGTTTGGCAGCCTACACTAAGCAGTCTCAAAGGTATCTCATCCTTTCTGTCATATGTTACACTGGTGTAAACGCTTAACAGATATCACAGAAGAGGCTGATGCTTTTTTCATCAAGACATGAGGAATTATTGTTTTCTCATAAAGTGAGAAGCATCTTTCATTTTAGACGAAAGAGGTGATAAAATGAAGAACAAAAGTTGAGCATCCACCAGAGAGTAGGAAGCGTGTCCTGTGTTCCCCAGCACTGCACTGAAAGGGCCTCCAGGCACTCGGAGATGCTGTGCCTGGGAAAGCCACAGAGCTCCCAGGGAATCTGCACTCAGAGCTGGGGATCACCCTCATTCTCTAACAGAATGAGACTCTGTGGGCTTCACACTTCCTCAGCTCCCTTGGACAGGCTTTGCACCGACGTAGGGATCCATCTCCAAAGGTCAGTTTGACTCCAAAGGCAGACCCAGATGTAAATAATTTCCTAGCCATGGTTAATCTGCATGTTTGCAGGTGCAAAGCCCCTGGAATTATTGTGGTGAGTTCAGCACAGGGCTGAAACAGGATGGGAAGAATGAATATTGTTTCTCCTTGTGCTCTGTTTGTTACTGCTACCTCCCAACTTAACACCCTTAATCTAATTCATTGTTCAGGGCAGAGGTTTTCACTGGGAAATGCAACGAGAGGCAGAGAGCCCATTTCAATTTCTAAGCACTGGGGCATTATTTAGGAAAACTAGACTGATTTGTGGTTTTAAAGACTTTGCTGACTATATATTTAATGGAAATGCACATAGAATTAGGTAGATGTTCATGTACCCAAATGCTACTGGGCATATTCGATTCACTTGAATATAATAATTTATTTCAGTTAGAGGATGACAGCTCTATAACAGCCCAGGCTTTGCTGGGTAGTTTGGCTGAGCCTCGTTTTGACTGGAAAATTGCAAGTGAACACAGTCATCTGGGAATTTCCATGAAAGCATAATTGATTTTTAACAATAAAGCCTGTCTGCAGGACTGTACAGAACTCCTGGGTTTGTCTTCAGCTGTAAAACAAAACAGTCCTGTGCATTCCCTTACCACAGCACCTGGTCTTTCCCCTTGCCAGCTCTGACCTGTGCAATCTACTCAATTTCTGCCTCTTGTGACAACTGCCTCTAAATTATGCCACAGGCACAGTTTTGATGATTTAAATATGCTGTATGATCCGGGCTAATCTACATTCAAATGTCACTGCAGGCTTTGTGAATGGCACAGGTGCATTGACAGGGACAGTGAGATCTGAATGGACATTACATATGCAGCTTTAGTCTGTACACTGGCAAAACATGCACACAGTGCTCAAGATTTAAGCCCTTGATCTTTTCCAGGGTTTAGGAAGAAGGAGGCGACAGATGGATGTGTGCCAAGGTCCTGGGAGATAGTAAGCTACCCACTTTCACCAGTTTTTCTTGGATCAGTCTCTTGAGATCTCTTTTTAGGAAGCCCTCGTAGGCATTCTGGTCCAAATTTCTGTCTGCAGGAAATCCCAGTGACATCCCACTCCTGCTGGGTTCTCCCTCCACAGTGTAAGATTAATTTGTAAAACATAAGCATGCATGTAAAAGGGATTTCTCACAACACTCCCATATTCTGAACGCTTCTGGGTACATCTGCCTACAAATGCGTTTAGGAAACCCCAAGGCAGCCTGATGTGGGTGCCAATTTTGGTTTCCTACGACCATTAATATCATTTCTCCAAAGCAGACCTATTTGCATCTTTACATCCCAGTGGAAGTCACAATCTCTCAGCCTGAAGGAAAAGCTGAGGGTTTTCCCTGCTACTTTGCTATTTTGAAACTCACCGTTGAAAACGGAGCTCAGCAGGATTTGACTGAGGGGGCTGGAGCCCAGGCAAAGCATTCACCCCACTTGCAAAAAAGTCACATTTTTACAGTTCACATCAGCTATTTCTGTGCAGTGCTGCTCTTGCACAGGTTGCTGCACAGCTATATTCTCTCCTCAAACAAACAACGAACGTGAGAACAAATGCATACGGAGCAGGGAATACAATTCTGGGTTATGCTTGTTTGCTTTGTTTCCACAATTTTGGCAAGTTTACAGAGCAGGAGGCTAAGTGAGAGCTACACCATGGCTGTGAAAAAAGAAATACTAGTGCCCTTGTTCAAGGCACTGAAACTGGATTACTATATCCAAATTGGGTCAGAAGAATGAAAACTGAGCAGAGTGTGGAGCACAGCAGGGTTAGCGAGATAACCAGAGAAGGGAAGCTGAAAAGTAGAAGGAGTTGGATGATCTTGGCTTGTTCTGCTTCACAGAATGATGTACACTAGTAAATCACAGGGGAGACAGGAGAGAAAATGGGAAAGAAACATCAGAACGGGAGAAAGAATTATTTCTGGTAAAGGACAACGCCAACACAGCAACGATGCTCCAAGAACATCTTCACTCTCAAATTCCAAAGCACTTCTCGGACTGGGCTCATCCATATCTCCCACAGTACTCAAGGAACCAGGACACCTGCACAGACAAAGGTCAGACATTTTTGGCAGTGTGGTGCCAAAACCAAGAAGCCCTTTTAACTCAGGTCTCTCTCCATGTTCTTTTGTTCAGGAAGCGCTGAGCTCTTCTCTGCTGATTCCAGTGCTGCCTGATCCAGCCCAGCACGAGCCATGTTAACTCAGCCTCACTGCAGCAGCCCGGGGTGAGCCTGGTCTGACAATATTAATTAAATAGGCCAGTTAAAAACTGGAAAGAACTGCTTTCCCCGATGTGCTTGCAACAAGGACTTGCTCCTTCACTGATCAGCCAAGTCCGTGTTGTAACCAGATTAACCTCACCCAGCAACACTTCCCTCCTGCTCCAGCACAGCCTCCCTGAACTCAGGTTACTGCAGACCAGCAACTCTGCTTTGAGTTCAGCCAGTCTTTGGCCAGGCAGCCTCTCCCAGGCCAGCAAATGCCACCACTGCCCTGAGAGCTGGGAAGCACCCACCCATCCTGATAGTCCAGTCCTAAACCTTTGGAGCTATTCCTAACTAGTGTCAGTGTCAGGATAAGCCAGTGAGGCAGGGAAGGGGATGCTGTCCTAGAGTTGCCTCTTTAAAACAGACTCCACCAGATTCAGCTTCGGAAAAGGAGATTCTCAAAGCAGTGCCAAAGGGCAAATTTTAAAGTAGCTTTAAATAAGACCTCCTAAGGCTCAGGAGCTTAAAGAACTTGAATAGCCCAGTTTCTTTCTTCCCTTTCTTTCTGCACCCCCTCTAATTTTTTTTTTTTTTTTTTTTTTTTTTTTTTTTTTTTTTTTTTTGAGAGGTTGATTGCCAGGCAGGTTTTCCCAAGAATCCACAAGCTCAAGTAATCATGAGCACTTTAGCCCTGTGAAATAATATTTCCCTTACACGGGCTACTATAAAAACAAGTTCTGCACAGTAGGCAAATTTAAAATAACTTTTAATTAACATTTCAGACACAGAAGTCTGATCATGCAAATTCATCTGCGTCTCCTCTCTGCGCCTGATTGTTCCTGATTGAATATGATAAAAATAGACTTTGTATGAGTCAAGTGTAGGCATGGATTTCTTTCACTTCTCCTCCCCTCTGATTATGCATTTTCTCAGATAAAGTGGAAATCCTTGGATGGCTATTAACAGTATCATGGGTCAGACTGGAAAGGGCATCCTGCCTGAGAGGAGTTAAAGATTCCACTGGAATTAAAGGTGTTCCTTCTGTGAGCAAGAAAGATGCTTCAATCTTACATAAAACCTCACCTGAGACTATCCAGCATTGTTCTGTCTCAGCTGACTTTTAATCTCTGTAATACCAGCACTAATTTCACTGCACCCCCTGTATCTGAGGTGAATATCTGGCAAGAGGCCATGGATCTATATTAATATGGAAAAACCACAACTCACTTGCACACAGGAGATAAATATTTGAAGGGAGACTGAGGAATTTCCCCATAATTAAGACATGTCAGAGGACATGACCCTGTTATAAGTAACAAGGACTCTGGATAATGGAGGGCACAGTGATACCTTTATCTTACAACAGTAACAGAGCCAGTTTTCCAGTAAAACTTCCTACAAAGGCCAAAGGCTTTGTTACACAGTCCACTTAAAATCGCGATATTTTACAACAGCTGGTGACTTGGCAGATTCAAAACCCACCAAAAGTTCCATGGAATTGAATGAGCACAGCTAAAAACTCTCAAAGACCCATGGAAAACTTGGGCATGGGGGGTTTAAAATACCTTTTTCTATGGCATCTGACCCAGAGCCTGTGGGCACGGGCTGGCTGGGCACTCTGAGGAGTCAGTGCTACCTCTCCTGTTTGGCAGAGGGAAGAGCTGCCTCCCTTCATTTATTTTTGCAAGCAACAATGTCACATGAAGAACATGACACTGTGGACAGGCTGAAGTCCCTTACCCAGCCAGAAGATTATTCCCTGGGTCACAGCCCTGCATTAAATCATTAAAAATGCCCCAAACAGCCATCTGTGATGTTTACAGCATTTCAGGGGATGCTCCACTCTTGTGGTGTCTCTCAGGAGACACTTCCCCACTGTTGGCTGCTCTGATGCTTCTCAGCACAGGCACTGCAGCACTGCAGATCAAGGAAACATTCACCTTCACAAAAAAAAGAGCTGGAAGGGACCAGAAGAGGCACCTTGTCCTCACTGTACTCCTGTGCCTTGCAGCTCGATGCAGGCAGACAGGTCACGACGATCAGGACTGGCCATGCTGATGGGGACTGGCCTTAGAGGTAACAGCAGACTTGAGTTCCAAATTGTTTCATCCGGAGACTCTGACTTCCTTCCTCCCACGTTATTTCAGAACCCATTGCTTGAGAAGGTGGGGTTGCTTCTTCTCTCGCCTTTCAGGTGGGCCAAAGGATGTGAAACCCACTGACACCAATTTGCATGGAAGCACCCAGGCATTTTGGAGTTTTCACAGAATCACAGAATCACCAGGTTGGAAGAGACCTTCAAGATCATCGAGTCCAACCTCTGTCCCAACACCTCAACTAAATTAAACCATGGCACTGAGTGCCACATCCAATCTCTTTTTAAACACGTCCAGGGATGGTGATTCCACCACCTCCCCGGGTAAACCATTCCAATATTTTATCACTCTTTCTGTAAAAAAGTTTCTCCTAATATCTAACCTATATTTCCCTTGGAGCAACTTAAGAGTGTGTCCTCTTGTTCTGTCAGTTGTTGCCTGGAAAAAGAGACCAAGCCCCACCTCACTACAACCACCTTTCAAGAAGTTGTAGAGAGTGATAAGGTCTCCTCTGAGTCTCCTTTTCTCTGGGCTAAACAACCCCAGTTCCCTCAGCCGTTCCTCATAGGGCTTGTGCTCCAAGCCCCTCACCAGCCTTGTTGCCCTCCTCTGGACACGCTCAAGTGTCTCCACGTCCTTCCTGAACTGAGGGGCCCAGAACTGGACACAGTACTCAAGGTGTGGCCTCACCAGTGCTGAGTATAGGGGAAGGATGACTTCCCTGCTCTAATGCTTTAATGAGGTGTCTTCATTTTTTGTGCCTTTAAGGATCTTCTCTGCAATTTTATTGCACTTTTACCACTTCTCATCCAGCACTACACTTTGATGCCAGCCCATCAGGTATTTTGGACGTCCATTCACCAATGCACCTCTGCAGGTCACCTACTCTGCAGGATGTGTCATTCTGGCATTCCTGTGCCTGTGTCTGAACTTCCACACGATCCATACACGCAGCCTCTCCCCTGCCCTGCGCTCAGCTACAGATGTGCCCTGACTCTCTCGACCATCACAGTGGCTGTTTTCCTCTGTCCCATCCCGTTGTTAAATTTTACACAGCAACATTAATTCCTGCTGCTGAATACATGAGCTGTGACACCAGCATGGTGCAGTGTCCTCCTGAGCTACATTCCCATCCAGAAATGATTAAGTCTAAAACCACCCTGGCTGAATGACAGGTAATTTAGGAGCGCTATAGGGTGGGCCTTTGTATCTGTCTGGGATGAATACAGCTCCTGAATTCCTCTCATCTGGCAGCTTGCCAAGAGCAAGCCACAGTTTCAGTTATTCAGCCTATTTTTGTTTTTACAGCAGCATCTCAATACAACTATTTAAAATAAAAATATACAATATCTCTCCAAACAGTCCACAGTCTTAAAAGAGACCATGGGCTTTCTTACTCTCTGAGGAGCTTTAGACTTCCTGGAAAGTGATTTTTGCTATTTTTTTAGAGGCGTTAAAATGCAGATCAGACTATTTGAGGACAGCGAGGAGATTCAGCTCAGGCTTAAAGAAACTCATCAGCCTGATGCTGTTCTCTCTGCCAGTAAGGGAAAAAACATTATACTTTCATACTCACATGAAATTCAGCCTGGCTATAGCCGGGAGTATATCAAAGATATTTGTTTCCATAGAATCAGAAAGTATTATTGTAAAACACCCTTGGTTTTCAACTCTTTATAGAGAAGTCCCATGTGCCACTGTGTAAAGCCCTTTGGCCCTTGCAAAACTCTTTATTCGGTGATTGAAATTAGAGAAATAATGGTACAGATCAACTCTGCTTAGAGGAAAAGTAGCACTTTCTAATCCATTTAACACAACTCTGTGGGTAATTCTCTTGATGGCTTTTATTCCTTCTAGGTTTAACACACACGGAGACATTAAATACTCAGAATTCACCTGAAAGCAGATTTCCATTATCCCACCTTCCATCGGCTTTGAGAAGTGTTTTGGAAAGCCATTAAAGTGCACCACATCTGGAGGGATGCTGCTCTGCAGAAGGCACCAATGTGCTCATGCAAGTAGCCCTGACCCAGCTCACCCTGCTGCCCAAAACCTCGCCTCCCAACCTGCATCTGGAGGCCAGGACCCCGCAGCCTGGGTCAGGTGAACAACCTGTGCTGAGGTGACACGGCCACTAGGTGTCATTCCTTTTTCACTCAAATGGAGGGCACAGAAGTATTTACCTGGCAGAATAAAGACCCCCTCACACACCAGGGAGCAGCGGCAGTGCTGTGGTGCAAGGTCCCGTGGCCGCACAGACACAAACCTCCTTCCAGAGAGAATAATCCTGTCCTGGCAGGAGAAAGGACCACAGAGCCCAAGGCTTGTGCTGTATTTTTATGGCTCTTCATAACTGTACCATACTGAAGGAGAAATTGAACACAACTTTACAACAGAAAGCTTGGAGTATCCATGATGGACACAAAGCACACGTGTGCTGTTCCATGCCCTGGAGCAGCAGCACAGCCCGGGTCTGATGCCCAGACCTGAACACGGGTTGGGTGCCCATTTTGCCGTGACTCAGAAGGAATTTAGTGCCTTTTTTCTCCTTAGAAGCTAGGTACATGTCACTCCATTAGAAAATGTGGGCAGTTTGGGAACTGAGCATATCACAGCCCCAAGCCCAGCTCCTGATGGAGATGGGAAGGAAGGACCCAGAGCCCATAAATGACATGAATCCAACCTGGGTCCACAGGGGCATAAACTGGATGACTGCATGACTTCCTTGAGTTCTGCGACATATCTGCAGTTTGCAAGAGTATAACTAAGGGGAAACTTTGGTCCTATGCTAATAAATATTTAGAGACCCTTTGGGATGAAATGAAAATTCAGAATAATATAAATAATAAAAACATTCCTCCAAGGATGTTCAGTCACTTGAGCACAAAGAATTTAGACCTTCTGTATTTGTAAGGATTTGATGTCCTTTTAAGATACATCACTTACTGCTCCTTGTTGACCCTCACATGAATACAGACAGGGGGTACACAAGCATTTCTCATTCATTAGCATATAGACTTCTGCACTGCTCTGTGATTTCTAAATTTACTATGCACATTTCAGACTACATCATTTCACCTTCCAATTCTTCATTTTTACCTTAACCAGCTCTAAAAATTTGTCACTTGCAATCCCTGTTTTTTTCCCCCTTGCCCTCCTTGGAACACATGAGAACAGAACAGAAGAAGACTGTGCTAATAAAATATAAGAAAAATCTTTAACTGATTAATACCAGATGTACTGAAGAATGTCTACACATTTACTGCCAGCACACACAAATACATCTGTTAGAGCTAACAGTGAAATACAAATTTTACCAGCTACCTGTTACCATTTAGAGTACTTACAGCCCTCTTGAAATCATATCCGAGCTATAAACCCCAAATATCTCTCACTGCTCAGGATTTCACTCATAAGTATTAATAACTCTGATATGTCTACAGCCAGTTGGTGTGAAACAACTGCATCCTCTTTGGTGCAATCAGACATGGGCTGTTCACCACGTTATTTCAGCTCCTTCAGCACCTTGGCCAAATCGGTCATCAAATAGTTTTGCTGCTTCATGAATCAGCCTTTTCCTTTTTGCCTTTTTCTCCCCTGAAAGTCTTTATTCCACAGCTATCCATCAAAGTTCCTCCTATCTGCCCAAGCAGCTCGGAGAGACAGCAGATAGCAACATCCATGAATTCCAAACACCGTGTCCATGCATCACCCTGCTGATGTGTCGATACTCACGGTGCTGGTTGTGAATTCAGGAGGGTTGTCATTCACATCTGTCACTGTAATGATCGCTGTGGCCGTGTTTGAGAGACCATAGTTAAGATTTCCTTCCATATCTGTTGCTTGAACAATGACTATGTACTGCTGAACTTTCTGGAAAAAAAAAAAAAAAGAAGAAAAGGAAAAGATGAGAAACAGAAACGCACCCTGTAAAATGCCTTGGTTTATTTTCCACATACAACTGCGATCTTTAAGCAGACTAAAAAGTTAATTGTATTAAAAATGTTAATAAAAAAAAAATCAATAAAATTTTCTGCAACGTTTTTGAAGTGATTTTTGCATAGATTGGTGGACATCACCTGTCTCGTGGGAAAATAAAAGTCTTATGGGCAAAATTCCCTGGTTGAAGTTGACATATTTATTAACTTTTAAGCATTTTCTGCAACATTAGCTTCTGTCTTCTGAAAACCAGTAAAAGTTTTGTTCATGTGTTTTCACTGAAAACATTGCTAAGAACATTATACCCCCAAAATTGACATCAACACTGCCTGGCAGCCCTCCAGCTTGTTCTGCTCACACAGTTTGATGCCCACAAAGCATTAAAATGCTCTCCATGTTTCAATCCTTAACACAATCTTGGTAAATAAGGAGAATTTAAGTCCAGTATGGAAGAAAAAAATAATTCAATGCAATAAACAGCAGCTCAGCAGAACTAATTTAAATTCCTGAGCACTCCCTACAACACAGCTCTCAAAGGAAAAACCTCACAGAGCCAGCCATAAAAATCACACAGTGATGTTCTAAGGGATGCTGTAAGTCAATGCAACTGGAAAATAAACCTGAATAAAATAGGAGAGGCCATCTGATGTTGCATGTGTACACATCTCCCTGGGACATCTCGTTATTTAGGAATATCTGCCTGCACCAAGAAAAGTCTCCTGATCTTTACAACTGGCCTCAACAATAAATTTTCATTTAGATCTGAAGAATTTACTATTGATTACATGTCGTGCTCAGAGAGCACTTTACAGGCAGATAGGAAAGCAAAGCTCTTCTCCTGAAATGTGCACAAAGGGATGCATGAGAACCAGGGAAGGACCCAGCCAAAAGCTCAACAGGAGCCTGCAGGTGGCACAGCAGAGAGCCCAAAAGGTGTGTAAACCAAGTGGAGGCAGAATTTCATGCAGGAAAAGCTTTTTTATGAAGTCAAGTGGAGGGACTTTGATGCAAGGAAAGACCAGCTACTCCCAGAACACGGCTCAGGTACCCAGGGCTGCTCCTTCAAGGTGCCAATGCTACAAGTGTGTGTAAAATGTCAAATGTCCTCTGAAATTTCAAAGGGTAAGAATTAGGTCAGTTAGGTCTCTTTATTCCCATATAAACATCCTTGAAGTGCTGTAATTGGCTCGACTCTTTAATTCTTCTGAATTGCCAGAATAAGAGATCTGCATTTTAGCCTTATCTTGATTCCAGGACTTTTAATTGACCTGCTAAATTGACAAGACATCACACTCAGGGATCCATCAGCACCTTGCAACTGGAATATATTATGGAAATGCACTTTCATTATCTCTTTCTATCTTGTATAATAAAACATGAGGGAGAAACTATTGTTAGCCCTTGTTTTGCCTCATGCAAGAAGGTGCCATTCATTACTCCATTTGTAAAGCACTGAAATGTCCTTATTAGTGAATGTAATTTCTATTTCATACCTAGCTTTTCCTTCCTTGTTCTCTGTTATAGACAACCCGGGAGGCTGATGGAAGTATTTCCTAACAGGCCAAATACTTTGGTTTAAATCACAGAAGGTTAAAATCACAGAAGTGGGGAGGATACTTAAAAAAGTAGCAGCAATCAGATTTCACATAAATGAGAAAAACACGTGTGTGTCTGTGTGTGCACTCACAGACCCCAGGTTTACAACAGTTGTTTTATTTAACAAAGCACCACTCACTGAGCTCTGTAGCACAGTGTTAATGAAAAACCAAAAACCTGCACAAATTCAGGACACTAAATGAAAGAAGTTCAAAAGAAAGATATCGATCAGATCATAATACTAAAAAAAAATAAAAAAAGAAAATGGCCAGAATTTAGTAATGTGCAGATGTACCAGCCACAAAGAGCTGCTGTAGAAGGATGGGAAGAAGGGAAGGATGATATCTCAGGATGATATCTCAGGATACCAGAGGCAGCTGCAGCCATTGGGGGCACAGCACAAGTGAGCTGCTGGGGGAATCCTAGAGACATCCCCAAAGTTGCACTGTTTTCCATCAACTGAACACAGAACTATTGTGTTTAGAGCAAAAGTGGATTCTGACATGGGGAATGGTGTGGGAAGTTGTGTAGAACTCAGATATGTCCAACCTCTAGGTTGGAAAAAACCTTTAAGATCAAGTCCAGCCATAAAGTCAACATTGCCAAGTCCACAGGATGGAAACAGTCTGAGATCTGATCTGCCAAACCTTCAGGCACATGGTTGGCATCCACATCCAGCTCCATCCAAAAGGCTCCAGCACTCTGGGCATATAAGGGTGCTCCTTTCAAGTGCCTAGTTTTACTTTATAACTAATTCAATCTCCAGTGAGATTGGCCCCAGCAGATAACAAATTACTGATTTTTTGTTTTTCTCCAGCTAATCTTTTTGCTTTTGTGCATTAAGCTGATTTTATTGAACTATTCAATCAATTTCAATTTCAGCATGTCCTTCCAATTTGTCACATCATCTCCAGGGGCATCTCAGTTTGTTATCCTAATAGTATTATTATTGTTACCACTATTAAAAAAAAAAAGGCAGCCTCATGCCCCCAAGCACGAGAGACATTTTCTCGATGGCATTTTGATCATACAGAATAATTCTCCTACTCTCTTTCTTTACAAAAATGACATTTTAAATAGCACAGGGCAGAAGCTACAGCGTAGAGGTAAGCCAAAATGGTCCTAACATTTATTATATGTTTGCTCTGACGGTGATGCTGTGGGACTCAAGAAATGAGCCTGTGGCCCAAGGGGGTCTAGACTAAAAACTCAGCCCCAATGAAGCCTGTGGGAGGTCCCGTGGCAAGTATTTTTAATAAATCTAACAAACTTTCATGCCACAGAAAAGCAAATGTGCTGCTTCTACCTCATCTTGGTAAGTGCAGAGCTTTTAGTATGACCTAAAAACTAAGAAGGGCTTTTGAAGGAAAAAATTATGAAGGAAGGAATAATTAAAGGAACTGTGGCAGATCTAATCTGTCTGCTCTTCTTCTGTCAATCATCTGATACAGTGCCCCAAAGAAACACATCAGTTAAATTCCAGAAAATGGGAATTAGTTGAAGAAATTTGTTAAGCTGGTTAATGGGAAATTAGTCAAGGGCGTGGTTAAAAGGTGGCAGTGCAGGAGGAATGGCATCTTGGAAGAAGGGCAACTAGATAATAGAAAGATGTGATTTAATAGCACAAAATACAGGAAAATCCAGCAAGGCACCAGTAAAATAAAACTTTCCTGGAAGTTGTTTTATTGGATGTAAGGAAGGAGGGCTGTCCCCACGTCTCACCAGCTCCCTGCTGCCCAGCAAGGCACGAATGCCACTGGCAGACACCCTGTGTGCAGCTCTCAGCACTGCACATCTGCAAACCCTGATTCCCTGTGCCAAGCACCCAGGGCTCATCGGGATGCTGAGCACAATCCAGGCCCTTGTGCTCTCTGCTGAGCCCCCTGGACCCAACCAGGTGCTGGCACTGAAGAGCCCATCACTGGAGAAGAGCCTGGAAGAGCCCGGCTTGTTTAGTCTAGCAAAATGAAGGCTGATAGCAGATATGATTGCTGTCTATAAATAACACCAGGAGGATAAACACTAGGAAGGCAAAGAAGCAATTTAAACTAAAGGACACTGTTGACACAAGAACAAATGGGTATAAACCGGCCATGAATAAATTTAGGCTGGAAATTAGTAGGTCCTTCACCACTAAAGGAGTGAGATGCTGGCGCAATCTAATACAGGGTCTAGTGAGCAAAAACGTTCAAAAGAATGTATTAAATTAGGGCTAAATCCCCTTGGCCTAGGTAGAAATTATGACAAATTGAGCTAAAGCAGAAGGCAGATCTCTCAGCATTCTCTGTGTACAAACAACTTTCCAAAAAGAAAAAGAAGAAAACCCCTTTCAGTCCAAATAGCATGGAATGTTCATGTGGAAATGGTTTAAGGCTTAACACTGATTGTTATCACTGAAGCAGCCCATGCTGTTGGCTCACACAAAGGACCAGGTGCCCCAAACAAAATTACAGTTATTGCAAGTGGCTCTCCCCATCGAGACAGAGGCTGGCACGGAAAGCGCCGGCTCAAATCCCTGGCTGAGCTGAGCACAGTCTTGCTGAGAGAGGGTATAAACAAGAGCAAATCATATTCAGAGACAGAGTAAAAAAGAACAAAGTATTTTAAAATCAAGTCCTAGTAATGGAGTGTTACCTGTGATCCCAATTTTCAAATGTGCACGCACAGTGTTTGAGAAATGTGGCTATTGCCAGTTTACACAGGCAATTATTATACATCACACACGAGCTGGGGAACTGTGTATACCAAAGTCCAGAAATGCAGTAATTATGTGATTAAATTAATCTGCATTATGGACAAAGGGTTTGCAAAATTAGGACCTACATTTTCAAAGCTCTGTACAAATATTGTCCAATTAATTACTACTTCCTGAGAAATGTATGACTGGCTAATTTTAGCATCACGTCTGGTAAAGCAAACAAGGTTACCAGGATGTAGGATGTATTAGCAGGAATCTATTGGTGAAGGAGATAGAAAATCTGAATTCTATTTCCTCCCGTGGTTATCCTCACATCTTCTTTATATCTATGTGTTTTTTCATCTCCCTTTAATTTTGCAACACCAATGAGATGAATGCGAGATGTTCTTGTGATTTGTTTTCTACATCAGTTTTTTTTTTTGCATGCCACTGAAGACTTGATGTCACGTTTTTGGATATCAGAGATGGCAAACACACCATTAATAAATACTGCACCAGAACCAAGAAAGCCAATTTAAAAACAAATAAACAAACTCCCCCACAAGGCTCTGGGGCATTTGATTTTATGAGCTACCTGGGAGGGCAGAGTCCCAGGCACGGGCAGTGCTGGTCTGTCCCTGCCCAGCCAGGCACAGTTTACTCTGCTGGGAGCAGCTGCCTTTTCTCCTAGCAAAGGGGTTGATGTGACACCCTGGCCTGGGAGGTGCTGGTCACACCCCGTGTATTTCTGGGACCCTCTGACCAAACTGGCCACCATCCAAACACCAATAAACTCCTCTGTGTCAGGAAGAGCCTCAGTCCCAACACCCACAGCAGTTCCATCCACACCTCCACTGTGGAGGAGCTGTCCCACTCACCTTCAAAAACCATTTTTTTCGATACAAATGAAGGTCCATAGCCAAGCTCAGGATTTTTACTTGGCACTGGAGCTATATTGACATCCACCTTTAACGGGTTTCTCCTGGCAGCCTGATTAACAACCAGCAATTAAACTTCTTTTTAACACTTTCCCTCTCTGCACTTGGGACCCATAACCTGGGGAATCTCACACCTTAAGGACTCATATCCTCTCTTAAGCTACTGCACTTTATGACAGTATATTAATGTGTTGCAATTTACACCTTTTAACCCATTTGGAACCACCAGACACACCATTAACTTTTCCAGCTTCTCCCAGGGAGGGTGTTGAATCTCCCACATAAGTGTAAATGGAACCTGCTCCAGCTTTTAGCAGCTATCTCCTCTATTGTGTGGCAGCTTCTGAAAGCAAAACAGCCTCTGGTGGTGGGTACAACACCCAGCAACAGTGAGCTGAGCTTTCCTATGAAAGCACAAGGAAGTGCTTTAAAAGTTACCTGAAAGAAAGCAAATATGATCTTTTTATCGCACAGAGGTTGCAACATCAAAGAATGCCAGGAAGCCTTTCAGGAGTCTGCTCTGTTTGGCCTTTTAGTAGCGTGAGACCAAACAGTTCAGTGGTTGCTGCCCACGGCTGCCTTCTCTTGTGTCATTCAGACAGGGGAAGTGCTAAAGTGGAAACCTTTCCTGCACTAGGTACCGAGCAGACCCCAGCAGGCATCCCAAAAGCCTTCCAGCATCCTGGCCACATCTCCCTGGAGCCTCCCAGACAGCAGGTCTGTGAACCAAACAGAATTGCTCATCCACCTCATCTCATGGTGAGTACCAGGATGCTGCTGAACAGCTCCAGGAGCAGGGCTATTGACTGAGCATCTCAGCTCCGAGAGAGATCTGCCAGTTGTCAGGGATACACAGGGAAGCTCAGAAATAGCAACTCCAAGCACTAAAAAGCCCTGAAACAAAACCAGAAAAAAAGGAGAAAAAAAAAAAAAAAAAAAAGGAAACAAAACCTACCCGCAGCAGACAAATAACTGGAAATGGTAACACAGACTGGGGATCCTGATGGTTCATTTTAATGATTCCTTTACCAATGCCTGGTGCCAGCAATACTGTGCACAGGAAGAGCTGTATTAAACTGGAGCAGAGGTGCTTTGAGTGCAATATGCTGCAACCACATTCATCTGAAACAAATACATGTAGTGGGCTGAACCTGAGCTGATGGAGTTTTGTGGAGTTTTACCCCTAAGGGATTAGACATCGAGCCTGGGCTATCAAGATTTTGAAAAAAAGCTGCAGGGGAAAATGTGGAATTTCAATGCCACAACTTCTGCCCAAAGAAAAGGGCCTACAAGGAAAATACATCCACCAAAAGCATAAAGTGACCCAAACACACCTTGCAGAGGGTTTGCCAGGCTCTGACCCCAGCTGGCCACCACTGGTGGCAGCAGCAGGTTTGGGAGTGTGCTGTGTCCAGGGTTAACAGCAAGGGAGAGTTTGTTATTAACCTGATACTTGTTCTAGATTTCGACTTGCAGAGGGCAGGCAACAGAGGCCACAACATTTCTTATCAGATATTTGAGCACAGGCATTCGTCAAAATTGGAATGACGTTTCCCAGGTGCTGTGAGCTGACTTCAAAGCTATTGTTAGAATTATCATCAAAATTTTTGTCAGAAACTCTGTTATTACAGTATCTCTGTCCTTGGATAATATCAACTTTTCTGTTTAGAAAGACTGTCAGTTAATGAGCTTCTCATATGGTTCTCTCATTTAATACCGACTTTAGAATCACAGAATCACTAGAAATGAGCATCTCTCTTTTCAGTGATGCAAACTCCAGATCAGATGTAAGTCCACAAGGAAGCAGGAGAGAAATAAGGAGACTGAATTACCTGCTTCTGACAGCCATGCAAGGGGATGGCAGTGAGCTGGCATGAGGTACAGATACATTTCATTTAAAAAAAGAGAAGTGATGAATATCTTGGATAATGTATTTCAATTCTGACTGCAGCCCCTGTGCCAGAACAGAGGAGGGTTATGATTAAGGCTGCAGGTTGCAGCTTAGGAGACCTGGATTTCTTTAGCATTTTCCCAAACACTCCCCAAGTGACCTTTAGCAGGTGATTTAATTTTCCCGTGCGTCAAAGACATTGAAAATAACACTTCAAAATGAAATTAAAACTCTTTCTTATCTAACAGTGATACCATGAGAATAGAAATCCATTTGTTGGCTGAAGCACTTGGCCACTGGGATGAGGGAGGCTGCAGAGCTCCCATCTCCAGCCCCTGCCCTCTGCATGGGCACGAGCACAGAGCTGGTGCCCATCTGCATCTCTCAGAACAGGAACCAGCTCTGACCCAACTCCCATCAACACTTTCCAGCCTTTATGCCCCAGAGATTCCAGGTCATCTCACAAAGAACACTTAAAAGGAGACCTGAGGAATAATAAGCCTTCTAACTTTTGACTGAGGCAATTTCTTTAAAACCATGAAATTACATTTGGCTTTTCTTGGGCAGGGAGATGAGCAATAGTTCAAAGTCTGGGTGGTCACACGGCAATTGGTGCTGCAGAGAGGTGCCCTTTGGTAAATACGCCAGCAGTAAATTGATGCTGCTTCCAGGTGGTTTCTGCCACACACTGACAAAAGGAGTGAGTGCTGAGACAGAAAAAACTCAGAATCTCAAGGCAGAGAAGGGAAAGTAAACAACAATCTGAGAGACATTTTTTATTTAAGTAAAAAACAACCTTCTTTGGACTTGTGCAAAGCAAATTCCTCCTACAGCGTGTAACTTCTTGGTGATTACCCAAAGGCCAGGCTTTAGGATAAAAAAAATATCCTAGTTATGTCCATTGCACTCTTATAATCCACAAAACCTTTGCTGTCAAATGCTGCCAGAGCAATTTAATAAACAGGGAGAATGCCTTAATGTATTCTGAAACCTGAAAACCACCCATCATTAGCCCCACATGCTGTTTTCCTACTTTCTCTGCTTTAAGCCATTTAGCTGCTACAGCTGTTTTTCTTGTAAGCCTGACTTCTGTTTTTATCAGCCTGATTTGTTTTCTGGTATATCACGCTTGATTAGAAAGAGGAAGAAAAACCTTTCACAATTCAGGTATAACTGCCTTCTTCTTTAAGCTCTGTCAGGATGGAAGCTTTAAAAAGATCATCAGGAGGATCAGTGTAGGTGAATAAATATTCATAATATTGCTCATTATTTATACTTGGTCTCATTTTTGAAGATAAGCTTGAAATTCCTCACTTGTGACACCACTGCTGTAGCCAGACCCTTTTTTTTCTGAAGAACATGAGGTTTTTTAAAACCTGTCAGTGCAGCAACTAAAGAAATAAAATCAATGTAATATATTCAAACCATTTTGTCTAATCCTATATGTATACATGTGGCATGTACAACACTAAGATCCTGGATTCTAAAATTATTGGCAGTCAGGAGCACAACACAAGTCTGGGGCATCTGTACTGTGTTGACTGCTTATGGTCTGGATAAAATAAACTCATTTGGTGTCATTCGTTATTCATCGCTGAGAATTATTTTAAGAAAATAGCTTGGCTAAGTCCCTGCTGGCTGCATATCATGTGTGCCTTATGAATTGAAGGGAACGTCCAAACAGTGAAGGAACAGGTTATAGCCACAAAAGCAGCTGATTTATTAAATTTGGCAGAAGGAAAGGTTAGTGGAAAACAGTCAAATAACAGGGAAGAGATTAATGTGAGATGCTCCCTATTGTATTTCTCTTAAGAGCTGTTTCACCCAGTGTGGGCAGGGTCATATTGTGTCGATTTGCTGAGGGAGAAAGTGATTGACAACTTCTGGAAAAGAAATTCAGTTTGGTTGTGAAGTTGGAAATAGTAAAGGGGGCTTTTGTCAAAACCAGCTCTGCCTGCAAAGGCTTTGTTTCCCTGACTTGGAAAAGGGCTACATGAAAACAGGTGCAAAGAAAAAGATCTCCAATGCAGTGGGAAAACTAACTGAAAGCTTAGCCTGTGAGTGAAGGATTTTTCTTCTCTGGCTGGAAATTCTGACCCATGACAAGAAACGAAGGCATCTGAACATGAGCAATATTTGATGTTGCTAATTTTGTATATATTAATAATGCTAAAGATGTTACACACAGAAAATAAAGACATGCAGTTGATTGATACTCGACTGTTGTACTATGTTGGTGTAGAAGGGCTACAATTCAGACTGAATCTGATGGAAAAAACACTTAGGACCAGAGCGAAATACAGTAATAAAGTTTGTGATAACTTATCAAATGCTACATAGCTACAATTACTTCAATGGTACAAATCACTCACTGAGCAGGATCTAGGATTAATGGAGGATAAAGTGCTATACTTTTCTGGAGGAGGCATCTCAGCTTTTTTTACAAGCTAATGATCCTGATGTTTATATCTAGTTGTATTGGACAAATAGAAAAGAAAGATTTTTTTATTAAACATTGTATTAATGGATTTGAGTGAAGTCACAAATGGGTAATTATGTGTACTCTTACAAGAGAAAGGCCACCAAAATGAAGAACTATTTGCAGAGAGCATTCTTAACAGCACAGGGCTTCCCATGGAGCTCCCTGATGGCTGTCAGCACTCACTGCTCCCTGGGGTACAGCATCTGGGGAGGGAGAAACTGTGATCCCAGGAAAATATTGACTGCTATATTGACCCATCACAGGTTTGCAATAGGAAGAGCTGCAGGATATTTGGGCAAACTTTTGGGTTCCATTGTACCCAAAGACCAAACCTGGTCTGAACCCCAGCCTCAGGTGATTCAGAGAATTTGCAGACACCTTTCGAAGGATGCCGTGGGTTCAAGTGGGGCTTCAGTGCCCTCCAGGTACCTGCTCTCTGCCTTGGAGAGTACAACTCACTACACTGCCTGCTCAGAGGGCTTCAGACAAGAGATAAAACCGGGCAAGTGAGGAACAGGAACAAATGACTTAATGATAAACTGAAAAACTGCTGATAAACGAAATGATTGAGACGCCGGGCTGGCAGAGTGCCACTGCTAGAGCTGCTGTGATGAGCAGGGACGTTTTCCTTCCCATACTGAGCCTGTCAGCTTTAATCAGATCTGCCTTAGCAGAGTCTCTGTACATCCAGGTGAGAGTCCAAAGAGAGCAGTCACTGCCATCCGGAGGAAAACTGCTCCATGTCAGCGGCCGGAGAGGATCTGGTCAGAGCAGAGCTCCAGAGAAAGCAGATTGATATCTGGAGTGTGAAATTAAATGCCCTGTTTATTAATTTGAAAGAGAAGGGAATAGAGCAAGGAGTTTTGATAATCCTAAATTGTCCCAGCTGTACAGGGAGACCTTGGGAGGGTACCTTGGGCCCTTTCTGGCGACTGTGTATGACAAGAGGATGGAGCAGCAGCCACGAGCCACTGCAATAATTGAAGGCAAAATTTAATTTTCCCAGATCAGGGCCTTAATCAAGCAGCATTTAATTTCTATGGTTTTTTGTCATCTAAGGGATGTGCAGGATCTTTGCAAAGTGTCAAAGGCCTTTAGGTGACCAGGAGCAGGTTCCATCGTAGCAGGGGAAATTTTATAAAGGAACTGGCACCATAGAGACCCCCTTGACAACCTCCCAGGTTCCTGTAATATGGAATTAACTTCACATTGCTACGAGGTATGAAAGAGGAACTTGCCAACCACCTTTATGTAATGAAATGCAATTCCTGCAGTTACAAAATTGGAGGAATGTAGCATTTTCTTGGCTATTAGCTGCAAGAGGGAATTTCAGCACTTCAGCTCTCTCCAGTGCTGGCTACATTTCCTCTTAAAACACATTTATGTAGGGAAGCGCTGAATTTCATATAAGAAGCAAAATGACCCTGAATTTAGTAGGCTACATTATCAAATACTCAAAAGTAACAGACTGAAATGAAAAATTGCAAAGCATAATTCTGCCAAGATAATTAATCCTTGTTAACCCATGACCTGATCATATATGATGCTGCTCTGACGAGCTTACTGAAATGCTACAAATAATGCCAGCATATTTTATTTTCTTTGTAGGCATAAATATTGACAAATTCATACTCATTAAACTTCTGCAAGCTGAGAATTATCCCTGTTTCTCAAATGGGGAACAGGCAGAGGAATTAAGGCTCTTTTTCCAGAGGGATTCATCCATTTGGATAGTCCAGTTGGAGATGCTGAATGCAGTTTTAAGCCTTTTTTATGCATAGAAGTAAAACTGTATTGATTAAATCCACCCTCACAATGTTACTTCCTTTCCCCCCACCCTCAGCTCAGACCTGTTCCTCTGTGCAAGACAGTCCTTTTGCTGAGTTGCACCAGCTCCCTGAGCAGCATTATTCCAAAAAAGAAACTTCTTGCATCTGTAAATAAACTGCCCAGGCTGTAAGCTCTGGGCAGCAATTCATAGCTTTATGCTCAGTGACAGAACCAGTCCAAAAATGTAACTGCAGACTAAGGATTTAGACACATAAAAAAATTGTTGTGAGACAAGTTGGGGTGTGGATTTACAGCGTCTTTGTCCATCCATAGGATCTGCTCTGTGCTACCCATCACCTTCCATAAACCTGAGGTGTCTTATCCCACTTCAGGGTACCACGTGTGAGCTGGGATTTGTTCAGACTTCATTAGTTGCAAACAATAGTCCTTATTCAGGTGTGACAGTTTCTGGAAATTACAAAGGAAAAGGGACACTGTGGGATAAAGAATTCCCTCAAAACAAACTATTTTTGCTTTGGTTGTGATGTGGAATTCAAATGAAACCATCTCGTCTGTGGTTCATGCTCCAAAATCTCAGCTGCCTGTACAACTCAAGGGCAACGTCCCCAAAACTGCACCAGCATTTCCTTCAGAATCCAGTTTAACATCATTCCCTGTAGGAGATTTAGAAGGAGCTGATGAGATTCTAAGTTTAATACTCTCCAAAATACTGGTGAGATGAGTACTTCTGGAAAAGCAAATTAGTATTTCTCCTACTCCTACAGCAGTGTGCGATGTTAAGCTTCTGTGGAGCTGCTACCCTCAGGTTCAGGTGTATGAACTTACACGAAGTAAATACTGTCTGTGTGATGCTGTATTTCCTCCACTTCTCAGACAAAACCATGCTGGGAAAGTAGAAGAAACAGAAGCTGAGGTACTTCACTGCAAGAAAGAAGCAGGGCTGTAACACCAGGCTCCATGTGGATGTGGTGAGACCATCCTCTGCAGGCAGAATGCAAAGGGATTGAGGACTCTGGTCCTTGTTCTCTCCCAGAAGAAGCTGGAGGCTCTGATAAGTATGTGTCAAGAATTTTGTGAGATGGATTAACTCCCTGTGGGGAGTAAGGTGAGCTCATAAAATGTGTTTAATTTTATCATAAGTTGAACTCACATTTGTGTCCCAGAGTGAAAAGGTTTTATCTCACCCCACTAACAGCAGTGTTTACCTCTCTCTCTCTCTGTTAATGGGAGCCGTATGGATTTTTTATTTCTTTTTCCTCATAGGAAATGTCAGAACAGTCCAGATTTAGAGATGTATTATCTGACAGCAGAAACAAAGTGCTGTCTCACACCAGCTGTAACAGGTCCTTACTTCGAGTCATTAAGGTCTCTAACTAAGCCATTAGCCCATGGAATCACTGATGGGAGCCTTTGCCATGGAAAACACGACACACACCACAGAGATCCCATTTTCACCTCTCTGTTTGGAACAGAAAATTCCATCCTGGGCTGGCACCTTCTTTGGTCTAAACATTAGAGGTGCATGTCTGAGAGATGGGAATTATCCCAGAAATTCTGCATTGCCTGTGGAGAGATGCCATGAGCTGGGCTCCTGGCATCCTGAGAGGGCAGGGGTGGGCACAGAAGGATAAGCTGGATGCAGGAGCAACTCTTCAGGCCATTTCCCCACCTGCTCTCCTGTGTGCATCAAGCAGAAGCCCTCTGGCTGCATGGGGCAGGCAGAGCACAGTGGACAAAGAGGGAATTCCTGCTCAAAAAATGCCTCCTCTCTCTCCTGGAAAGCTGCAAACAGGCCAAGCTCCAGGGGCAGCAGGAGCTGTGGATGCAGGGTTTTATGGCTTTGCTCCTGGAATGGCAGGTGGGGTAC
Organism: Monarcha castaneiventris obscurior; assembly: GCA_026261815.1. Classification (NCBI taxonomy): domain Eukaryota; kingdom Metazoa; phylum Chordata; class Aves; order Passeriformes; family Monarchidae; genus Monarcha; species Monarcha castaneiventris. The sequence goes on from JAMPIT010000481.1 coordinate 1,875,490, forward strand.
ATCTGTCTGATGCTGGTTTTCAGATCCCTTTCCAAAGGGAAGGGAACGTTCAGCCCCGTACCCAGGGGCTGGGTGTGCGGCAGAACTGGGCCTCGGGATTTTCTCCAAAAGGGAGAAAAGCAAACAAACACAATCAACAGATGGAAGCCCTCAGATGGAAGGGGACATACTGGTTATTTATTTAAAGAGCTGTTAAGTCCTAATGGAAATTTTCGAGACCCATTCCATTTAGAACTAGCAGAGGTTTATTAGGCCATATTTTCTGTTTGTTTTCACTCATTTTTCATGTTAAAGAACATTTGCTACCAGTACCCATCTCCAGCATCTTCAATTGTGTATTCCCCAGCATTACCCTGGTTGCTACGGAGACAACTGAGATGCCACAAACAACAGAAAGCTCTTCTGGTGCAGGAGCAGTGCTCCAAGGAGAGAAATAACCCTGGAAAACACGACATGTACCAGCCCTTGCACACAAACATGGAAAAGAGGGGACATCTATGGGACAATCAATGTGCTGGACCCTAAGTCTAAACAAAATTATTTCCCCAGACCTGCTTCCCTGTTGCCTGCTGCTTTTCAAGCTGCACAAAAAGCCATAATCCATATTCCTCTAGACTTGATGCCAAAGAACATTTTCAACCTGGATTTGAATAATGTGAATATATTAATTAAAGTTGATAATAGCTGATAATGATTTCCATCAGCAGTAGAATGTTGCTATATTTATCATTATTTATGAGATCACCGTAGCTCACCGTAATTTATACAGAGAAGACTTGAACTAACGTGACTTGACATCTTAACAACTTTTCTGATCACACCTTTAAAGCCACAGAACGTTGTTTTCTCGGACAACCAGATCATTTCTCAGGATGGAAAGGAAAGTAAAGAGAGGAGATCAAGCCCCCCTGGTTTCGCTTTGATCAGCTTGCCCTCGAAAAGGAGTCGACTTCGAGACTGGCCGCAGCCCTGGCAAAAATAAAGGGACAATTTAACATTTGTACTTATTATGGACGTTGCTTTGCAGAACTCAGATGTGGTCTGCAGACAGAAGCAAGGCTTAAAGTAAAGAGAGATGTGGGAGGAAGAACAGACCCTCTGTGTCTTGTCCTTTCTAAAATCCCTCAGGAGCTGTCCCCCAGCTTCCCTATCCTGAGCAGCAGTGTCCCAGGGGTTTGGGGCTGGCAATCCTCCCAGCTGCCCCCTGGACTCAGAGAAATCTCCCCTTAGGTGGTGCTGAGGGGCCCTTCACAAGGGGAGCTTTGGCAGCAGAAGTACGAAGCATCTTGCAAAGGCCAGAGGAGGAAGCAGGAAGAAATCTGGAAGATTTCTTCTGCAAAGTCTTGGGCTGGATGGGTGGGCAAGGACTGGACCCTCCCTCAAGGAGGAATGATGCCCTCAAGAGGGGATGATCCCACTAAGGAAGCCTCCAAATCCTCACACAGTGGTGGATCAGTAAGGTCTGTAACCCCGTGGGGTGGAACTCAGGATTGCCTGGATCTCAGTCAGGATGCAGGAGGCATTTTTCCTGCTGCTGCTGCTGTGCTTGGGCTCAGTGGGGAAGAACCTTCCAGAAGAAAAGTTAGAGAGTCAGACACTGAACATGAGGCACTCACAGTGCTTTCACAGTGCTTTCATGGTAGTATAACATAAAACCAGCTAAACTCTGTCTGACTTTAAAAATTCTGTTTTATATCCGGTCACTGGCTATAGACATGAGAGTGAAAATTCTGAAAAAACCCACCAAAATATCAAAATAAGCATTTCCTATAAAACAGGTCCTAGTGATACAAAATTTATAAAACATGAATTCATAAAATATGCAAACCAGATTCACTTTCAGCTGGCATGGCCAAAACTCAGAAACATCAGTAACTGACAGACTGAGGTCAAAACAGTTCATAAAATAAAACAAGAAAAAAATCATCCAGGAACCCCTTAATCTCTCAAAGCTGCTGACATCACTGCTTTTGGTTTCAGCAGACCGAGGCACAAAGACAGAACAACAGGAATCTTCCTAAACATTTGTTGTTAAGGTAAATCTAAAATGATTGTCTAGCACAATGTTAATTACATTGTACAGCAATCAAAACAGAGACGCCGAGTCTAATGAATCCCTACTCTCACCTTTGGAACTGAACTGGAGTGTCTTGTTCACCTCCTTATTAGCCCATAAATATTCTAATTAGGAAGCAACTCCAGATGAATAGGATTAGCAATAAGGACATTTTAGACTAGGTACACAAGAGATACTCAAAACTCTCATGTCTTATCTAAGGCTCTCCTGACATTTATAATCATGTAGAAACGCTAAATTTACATAGCTCTGCCTAATTAGACATGGTTGCAATTATGTTTGTGGGCTTCCTTTTTTTCCTGCCCAAGTATAACTTACACTGTCAACACAGGAAGCAGGAACTGAATAGAAGCTCAGCAAGAAATAAAAGTGTTTTCTGCTATTTATTTTTTCCTGCTTTTAATTTGAAATTCATATTTCTAAGATTTTTTTTCCGATTCCAACCATTCTGGCTGTTATGGATCCAAGTCCAGACCACTGCTGCTTTAGATGTAAAAAATGTGCTCTTTTTAGATCATCAGCATCTCAAGAGCAGGCACTAAACCAGACCAAATTCTGTAAAAGGTGACGGGTTCTGCCTGCAGCAGGTGGGTTGCTCGTGCTCTTGGTGAGAGCAAGAAACAAAGAAACTTGTTTCCTTTTAAAACTGTAAGGTCCCTGAAATTCTCACCCTGCTTATGAATTTTGCTAACCGCCCTGGGGTTTTTTGTTTCAGTCCCTCTTCCCCACCTGAACTTGACATTTCTACAAGAATCCTGTGTTTATCTTCCTTGGCCTTCAGAAAGCTGGTGGGGAGCAGGCAATCCATCACGTTGTATTTCTGTGCAGCAAATGTTGGCATTATTGGGCAGAGATTTGATAAATGATGTGTACATTATAAAACTGAATTTCAATATATTGTCTTTGATGCCCATAATCACAGATAGAGTTCTTTCACCTCAACTCAAATATAAATCAAAGTAAGTTATATGCACTCAATTCAACGTGCTTACAAATTCCTCTTTCAGAACTAAACCATAATGATGAAAACTCACATGCACAGAGCTCAGGCTGCAGCCAAGGTGGGTGGAGATGCCCCTGCATATAAACCCTCAGGACTGGAATATTAGGGAATTCCCGGGGCAAACATCCACAAATCCTTTTTACTGACTGCTGAATGTCTAATTATCTCTGCTCCTAAACACTTTGTTTATTAGAAAACCAGCATCTTATTCGACTCCCACATCATGTTTCAATGATCAGAGAATCATGGAATTATGGAACAGCCTGGGTTGGATGGGACCCTAAATCTCATCTTGTTCCACCCCCTGCCATGGGCAGTGACACCTTCCACTATCCCAGGTTGCTCCAAGCCCTGTCCAACCTGGCCTTGGACACTTCCAAGGATGGAGAAGCCATGGCTTCTCTGGGCAACCTGTGCCAGGGCCTCACCACCCTCACAGGGAAGAATTTTTTTCTAATATTTAATCCAAACCTGCTCTCTTTCAGTTGGAAGGCATTAAAAGACTCATGCCAGCAGTCACACAGCCCTTGGAAGCCAGGTTGCCTGGTGGCTCAGGTCAGTGGCTCCAGGCAGAGCAGCACTAAAGAAAACTGCCTTAATAAGGACTCCCGAGGAATGAGAAAACAACCAAAGAACAGGAGGAAAACCTCCTGTTTCCAGCTTCACTGCTTGGAACGTGGGAGAGGTGGAAAAACAACAGTTCTGCTCCAGCAGGTTTATAGAAGCCAAAATTAAACAATTAGGAAACCAAGTCTCCTCCTTCAGCAAACTGAAGCGAAGCAGATCATGCAGCAGACTGACCCTCGTGAGCTCTCCAGGCTGTTCCTGCACAGCCCACACTGGGAGCATCCAGCAAGGCAGCCCAAAAACCCAACTGCAGCTTCCCAGTGAATTCCACACTCCAGCTCCACGGAGTTGAAGAGCAGGGGTGTTCTGGAATATCTGCTTCTCCAAGGACATACCCAGCATGATTTCTCTGGCCAGGACATCAGCCCCATGCCTGCTTTCTTATCGAGCTTTCTGATCAGGGCTTGTATCGGTCAAGGCAGTCAGATCTGAGAGCCTCTGATGACAGCCCAAGGAGCTGAAACAAAATCAATAACCATAGAAACCCCATCCCATCCCCTGCTCTGCTGTATTTAAGATCAATCAACATGCATAAATGACCAGTTCCAGGCACATCTGCACTAGTCGTGCACATAATCAACTTTGTCTTGTCTCAGTTTAATACAATTTTCCACCATATTAGCAGCCTTTATGATATCCTGTCTTTTCAAATAGACGTGATTCAGAATCACTACTCAGTTCAATTGGATTACTGGAGTCGCACGCAGACCCACACTCACACCCCCCCAAATCTGCTCTCAGTGACAGCCTCTCCTCACTCCACTGAGGATGGGATCACAGCCATGTGTAAAGTGTTTGCAAGGAGGTGACATCCGAGGCCACAGCCAGCTTCCACCGATACCTCTGGCAGAAGAATGTGTGTGTGTATGTATATTTAACAGACTGGGAAAAGAAATGAACAAACTTATCAAATGCCATGCCGAAGCATCCATTAAAAACTGCACACACTTTTAATGACTTGGGTGAGGGTTGCTGTTGCATAAATTTATTTAACGTTAATGTCCCCAGTTTGCTGTAAATTTCACACTGTGAAATTACCAGGGCAGTTCTAATGGAGCTGAAGCCTCCAGCTGCACTCCATGATAAAGGAGGAAATAATTATGAATTCCTCTGGGAAGCCAAAGAAAGTCAAAGATCTCCTTCGAAACTGCTCCCAGCTGAGCTGCTCATCAGCCAGCTGAGGAGGTGCAGAGCCGCTCCCAGCGCCGGGGGAAGTGGGATGAGCAGGACGCTCCCGCTGACGACGGTGCTGCCATCAACTGACATTTAATTTGGAAGGATTGAAAGCTGGTGTCTTCAGCAACTTCTGCCAAGAAACATTATGAACAGTCAAGACAGAGCATGGAAGTGGTTTTATGTTCCAAGTTCGGATGATACTGTGTAATTTTACATCTAATCACCTAGCGCGAGACATAACCGGCACACACAGCTCCAAGAGCTCGTGCCTGCAGCTCTGACAGATGCCTGGATCACGAGAGGATGCTGCACTCTGTGTGTTGTTCCATCTACAATGGCATTCTCCATAACCCTTCAAATCCAGAGCTAACAGCCTTTGCAAGAGTTTACAAGAATGGAAAAGGAAACTCCTCTGCTCCACCCTCCTTAATCTTCTATCCCTACAAATATCTCTCCCTTTCATTTCTGTTTTTCGCTGTTTGTTCTTGCTTCCTCCACACCACCATGGGCTCCTCTGGCCAACAGTGCTCCCCCTGCAGCAGGAGAGCCCACCTGGATGCTGAGCAGCCGTGGCACACCTGGAGACCCCAGCCCCTGCCTCCCCACCACCACGAAACTCCTTGCCCAGCATCCTCCTTTCTGTCAGCTTGGAATTCAGGCCCAGTCACGAGCAAACCAAAAATCATGGCTCACCTCTGAGTGCACCTCTGAAATGATAAAACAACTCACTCCTGGTAAAGGAATCAGAGAAATGTAAGAAACAAAACCACCTAATGGGGCAGACAGGCAGTATTTATTCAGTTCCTCCCGGTGTGTCACTCATAATAACGTCTTGCAGTGTACTTCAGGCTTGTTTCCCAAGAACAAATAAAATTCTTATTTATAATGCAACAAAGGACAAAGCAGGTTTCCTGATCCTGATAAGTGACTCTCTGATTATTTCTTCAATAAAAACCGTCACGTCTTTCAGATTATTCTTTCATGTTTTATTCTGGTTTGGAACAGAGACAGAACAGATGAGCATCTCTGTGCCTTGAGTCACTTGGTTTATTTCCTCATTTATAAAACCTGGGGACCTGCTAGAGAGCACTTCAAGGTGGTCAAGGACTTTTGGACTTTGTGGACTGGACTTGCAGCAGTGAGTAACCAACGCCCGGCTCTGGTGAGCATCACCCTTTATCAGGTAATTGATCTGTGAGATGATAACGCGGGCGGAGGCAGAGAGGCGTTATCACCTCGGATTGTGACAAAGGGCTCTTCTGGAATAGCAAACACCAGCCCTCCCCAACAAACAGCAACCCAAGATGCTGCTGGGAAGCCTGTGAGCAGAACGCCTGCTCAGTGCATCAGCACGCACCACACTTTGGCTTGATGTACCGAAATGGGTTGAAAAACGTGAAATGCAATGTGGTCACCTCTTTGGAATTTCTGCTTGCATTCTAATTTCTCTGCAAAATATGTGCCATACTATTTACTGTGTCTTCTTTTAAGGTAGCTGTCACCATACGACTTAGAAACTCCAAACATACTAAGAATGGGATTTTCTGTGTCAAAATGTCCCATTGAAATTCAGACACCTCCTTCTCACAGTCTGTGCAACACAGCGAAGCAAACAGGGCCCGGACCTTATTGGGAAAAAATCCCCAAACAAGTGTTGTGTTTATGTAATGATGTATTTATTTAGGGCCACTTCAATCAGATACAGCTGGTTAGACTTGAAAATAACTGCATGTGAAAACGCAAACAATAATTTATGTAACTTTAAATGAGTTTTTGCAAGATGTTTTGATGCATTTTCCTTGAACGCTCCCCTGCACATCTGGATACGAAGTCTGTAATTTACCTTTCCTTATTCCCTATGGAAGTTGCATGGAAAGGACTGTGCCTGTGCCCCTCTCTGAACTGCCTGGGCACAGCGTCTGGGGTCAGCAGCGTAACATAAAATCCATTTCTCAAATGTGTCAGTCAGCCTTTGAAGATGCTGATACTGCAGGCAATGGTCACTCCGAGTTACATTAACAGCTCTTCCTGCAAACACTGGAATTAGTTTATGGAAGAACATCCCTAAATACCCATTTTGATATGGTTGGATGACAGTAGTGGCAGAGACCATATAGAGAGCTGAAGGGGCCTGAGGATGAAAACTGGTGGAGAATATTATGACAAAGTGGTTTTTCATCACGAGACACTAAGAGTGAAACTGTTCCCAAAGACGGGCTCTTGAAAGCTCTCCCTCACTTGGAATTTATTTTTACATTGCAAAAGAGTCCTTTTTAAAATGGTTTTAATGGTCTGAGCTAGCTTTGACAAAAATTGATCGTCTAAAATGTCAAACATCATTTAAAAAGACCAATATCAATGTGACATTTTTGTAGCTATTAAAACAAAAATACTGAATCTCTCCAGATTTTTTTTTTTTCTGACTGGTAATTACAATTTTAAAAATTCAATATTTTGTCCTAATCTTGGGGTGGGGAAAATGTTGTGGGGCATTTTCTGCTTAATCAGGATAATTTACACAAATGGTTGCTGATGCTTCAATTTCTGATCTGATGGATAGAGCTGAGAGATTCTCCTGCTTCCTGCTTTAGGGGTTTTCAGAGATGTGACCACAGCCAAAAGAGCTGGGGGTGGGCTACCTGTCCAAAGAACCATCCAATATCCTGCAGGTTTCCCTGCAGGCCCTTTTTCTAGGGAATTTTGCTCAACTGCTTTGCCAAGGGCTGATACCCTGAAGTCATGATGGCACCCAGTGCCTCTCCAGCTCTCACTGGTGGAAGCTGCTCTGCTGCTCATCTGAAGGGCAGATTTTCTGATAGTGCAGAGCACTGGTAACGCTTCCAGATTGTCACTTCATGCTCAAATATGCTTTATTTCAAACCACACCTAGCTGCTGATTTCCCAGCAAATATTGTTCATTACCTTCTCTGTCAAACATCGTCTTCTGATATCAAACATACGGGGGGAGGGAACTGCACATAATTTAGAAATCTAGTAATGCATTTCCCATCACACTCCTCTGCATTGCCATGGCCACAAAAAGATGGAATCAGCCAAGATGAAAGCACTTTCTGGGCTGAAGTTTAATGGCTAAAATAATTGCAGAAACATACACATCTCCAAAACAAACCACTTCCAAAATGAATAACGTGTGGAGTATCCTCTCATCTCCTACTTCACATCAGCACAGGCTCCCCTGTGAGTGAAATACACACAATGCAGGGTCGGGTATTTCAATCACAGCACATCTCTGTGGCTGGGCCAGCTCTACCCTGCTGCAAGCAATGACAGGGCTTGCCCTGAGCTCAGGAGAGAAGGATGCTGCTCTTCTGACTCTGAAATTCACCTTCAGAAGGCCACCACAGTGCCTCCTAAGCAGGCATTTTATCTGACATGTGCCTGCTTGGGTGGCATCAAACCCTCCCTTTAGAACAGCAGATACCTGGCAGAAAAGCTTTCCACTTCTGCAAGAGTCACTCGCTGTTGACTTGCAAATCCTGATTCCCATCCTCAGGCAGCAGGAATCAGTCTGGCCAGTTTACCTCTCTTTGGGCATCTGCCCAAACCTTTAACCAATAAAACAAGATTCTTCCCCATAAACTGAGGTGAATTCCATGTTGGTATGAATATGAAACTACAGTCTATTTATTTTTCAGACAGATGTATAAATACGACTGGAAAGACCAACTTATTGAACATCTGGATAATATGAGTCACTGCATTTTTATGCAATTAGTTCCCTTTCTCAGTTTGAGCCACCAGATTTAAGGCCACTCAGTGACCTGCTCACTTTAACTAAAAACCACGTTTATTTTTCTAGAAATGCATTTGGAACAGAAAGCATTTTAAGTGCAAAAAATAAATAGCTTGAATAAAACATGATTGTACTGACATGTACTCTATTTAATGAGGATTTCTTACACAAAGTCCTCCGAATTTTTTAAAAACTGGAATAACAGAACAACAATGAAAGGAAAATATTTAGCCTAAAAATTGGGAGAAAAATGGTGAGGTTACCATGACAAAAGAACAAACTGCCTCACTGTTTCGGCTCTGCTGCTACAGGCTCCTAGATGCTTTAATGTGCAATTCTGGGAAGAAAAGCACACAGCTCCATCCTGCCTGCACGTGACACCTCGCTGGCCTTATCCACAAGCCCTCTCTCAGCCTGCAGTGAACTGAGAATAGCCCAAACCTCGGTGCCTGATGTTGTGATTATTTATAGCCAGCCCAGCGATGCTCGCAAGTGTCTAACAAGAACAGTCCTCCCCTTCAAAGAGCCACCTTCTGCCACCTTTCTGGATACTAATTGAGTACAGAACTCAAGGAAATAGACAGTATTCATGGTGCAGAACAGAAAATGCCCATATTTTGGTCCCTTTGCACACATTTCTGTATTTTTGGAAGTATTACATTCTCTGCAAACACAAACTCCATCATCCTGACCCTGTTTCAGATGAGATGTACTATAAAAACGCTAGATACACCGCAATTTAAATTATACTTTACAAAGCATATAACAGTCTCTCTGCTGTTTACACAGAGACCTTTCTATTTTAAGAATATTTCAGAATACAAGGCTCTGTATCTGGTCTTCTGACAGTCACAGTCCTTTGCATTCAAGCTGCCTTCTTCTTATGCCCAGTTAAGGAAAGTCACTGATGCAGGGTGAAACATCCCATAAACTCACTCATGCTCTGGCAGATGTGTTGAAGATAATATTTAAGTAAACAATGTAGTCAAAGATGCTCTTAGGAATGGATACTGCTATTAAAAAAGTAATGCTAGGTCTAGAAAGAAGGAGTTAACAAAGCCTCTCTTTAAAATGCTAATAACAGACAATGGTCTGTGGATAAGTTAATTAGTGGAGCCAGCTTGTGTTTAATTATTTCACTTGACCTGGTGCAGATTTAGACAATAATCCCTTTAGAGAGGGGAAGGGGCTGTTGGAAAGTATGTGATGTACCAAAAGAAAATCTTTGAATCTGCGTGAGCTGAGCAGGTAGTCTTCTATCTAAAATTGGAATGATACACTCTTCTCCACTGTAAGACAAGCTCAAATAGAAAAAGAAATGCAGGTCTGAACCAGAGAGATTATGCTAAGGACCTGGTGAGCTTTCCACTCCAATACTCAACTTTTTTTTCCTCCTCCCTATTCAGCTGGGATTTTACTACTGAATAATGTATAAACCAACCCACTGTAGTCAGAGGTGGGATTTCATGAGCAACTTGAAACAAGTGCAACCAGACTGTACCAGAACTCTCTGAACATATTAAAATGTGTGTGAAGAAAGAAAAGGATCTATCAACTATTAGTATATGTAGAATTTTCTTATAGGAGAGGCTCTGAAGATTTCCATGTTTAAAGGAAGGGAACTGATTAGGTGGGGTACCAGGCCTATTCTTGCTCAGACTCTATGATCGGATCCAGTTAAACTCAAAGCTTTGTTTTATCTGAATAGTTCAACCCCAAATCATGCAGCTTTTCGATTTGGTAACATCTCTTCAATAGCTCACCCAAACATGCACAAAAAGTCATTACAGTTCCACATGTGAGTCAGTACAACCTCCTCCAGAGGCTCCAGCATCTAAAGGCTGGCGATACCAAAAGCAAGCCAGGTGTATAAAGAGAGTCTAAGCCAGATGGGAGAAAGAATTAAAAAGCCAAATTGGGAGCTACTCTGGCAGGCAGTAAATAGTGTCATAGACACTGCCTGAGTGGGAGGAAACTTCATTTCAGCCGAAGGGCAGGACTCACTCTTGGTGGAATCGGCTCCATGGGAGACGTAAACCGGCTGCAGGTTTCCATTCACAGCCCAGTTCTGAGGCTGGAGCATCCTCCTGTCCACATCTTCAGGAAGGACACACAGTGCACTGGGACCAGAGCTGAAAAACTGCACAGACCAATAAAAGCAGCCCTATTGCTCTGTTTGATCTTCTTTATTAAAAATGTAATCTGATAGGGAATGAAAGGCCTTAGGACAGGACAGGGCCAAGACGAGTGCAAGCAGATCACAGAGCCAGGCTGAGCTCACACAAACCCACAGACAAACTGTGCCAACACACTCTCAGTTTGTACAGCCAGATGATCTCCAGCCCATTACACTTGTGTCCTGATCATCCTCCTGGTGTACCTTTCTGGGAGATAAATAGCACGGCTGTTTTGCTGTCTGCTCATAGCACTCCCACAGGTTCCAAGCTGTATACCAGCCTCTTTCTTTGGAAAGCTCTTTTATTCTTTGAAAGTGTCTCCTATTATATCCGCTTTTTTTTTTTTTTCTACTCATGCTATTCTCTTCCAAGGCCATGGCTCAGAGCCCTTCCTCTATCAGTTTTACTAGTCTATCTAGCCATCAGGCTTTTTTAAAGGAAAAGTAATCAAAAAACCCTTTCCATACACAGGAGCTCTAAAACTGACTGTCAGTGTCTCATTTAGAGAGTTGCAGCAATCACGCAGAAGACCAAAAGGTACAGAACATTCCAGAAGCACTCACCAGAAAGACACACAGGCACTGCAATTTGAGGAGCTCAAACAGGGAGACATATTCCTTCTGGGAATTGTGACAAGGCTTCAGAACCACTGGCATTATTCCCTTCTTATTTAAAACAAATGGTGTGATTTCTGTGACAAGGCTTTGCTCACAACTTTGCCACCCTGCAACAAAAGGCTATGAGGGTTCCCTTAAGCAGTGCTGGACCAACAGTGCTCAGAGCAGATTTAAGCCCTCCCCCTCTGGTATCCCTAACTTCTGGTATCTCAAATTACTGCAAGTGGCCCTCCACTGAGTGCACAACATGCTTCCGAAGCACTAAACAGGGTTAATAAAATGAATCTTCTTCACTGATGAGTGGTAGTGCTCCTTGCCGTAATTTGCTGAAAAAGGTCATTCTCGTCTGTAATGAGAAAATGAAATGCACTGGAATGATGGAGCAAACTCAAATCAGTCCTATGTACAATGTAGAAACATAAACCAGAATCCAGCATAAATCTGCTGGCTAAATTCAGCTTATGGCTAATCAGCTCTTCCTTTGACAGGATATGCTGCTGTGGAAATGGGATAATTTTATAACTGAATAATTTAACCAGTTTTATCTTTAAGTAATGATTTCAGGCATATTAATACATAAAGCTTCAGTATTTACATTTTCGTTACATGGCCCTGAAAAATTACAAGGTATCAGGGATAACGTAGTATTCAGTGATAAACGACGTGCAGAGAGTGGATTTCATCCCTCAGAGTGACTTTGTGCTCCACAAATCCCTGGGATGGCACGTGGCTGCCAGGCAGACAGCGAGGGCAGAGCCTGTGGGGTGACAGCACGGGGCAAATTGCTCCTCAGTGGCAGAGGAGAAGTGTTTCCTAATGTGTCAGACACACATTAGGGCCAAGGCTGGGAGGGACAAGTAAAACACAGTCTGACAGAGGATGCTGAAGCATTTTACCTGCTTATCCCTGCTAAGACTCCAGTAGTTGATGTCTGGCTTGAAGACTTGTTCCACAAGGACTCCCAATCTCCATTTGAATGCTGTGAGAAGTGGAAAAGCCACTTAAACCTGGAAATCTGTTACAGTCCTTCATCATCTCAGTCACTGGAGAACACTGTGGGAGCCTGCGAGTCTGGAAACTAAATACAAGGACTTGTGGTCCAAATTCATAGAAATGGATGTGCCTCACTGGCAAAATATTTACGAGTCCCTGACTCTGGTTCTCCTCTTGTGTGTGCCGCTCTGGAGGCATTTTTCTGCACATGTTTTAACGTAGTGATATGGGAAGTTCATCTTGAAAAGCAAGGTACTCGTGGCTCCGCAGAGTCTAACAACCTTGTTTTAATTCTTCTCTGGAAAAAGTAATGAAAGGAACATGAAAACCAGAATCCCTCTCACTTTAAAGAACTCGTGTAATAGATACAAATAGCAAACAGGGTGGATGCTGGATGGTGCTTGTCAGAAGGTGACATGCTTGTAGCAGTTCTGCATTACTCCTCCCTGCTCCTTGGAGAAGGCTAATCTGACTGAGGGAAATGGGAACAGAAGCTCTCAGGATGCAGTCAAGCCATTTAGATGTCACTTTCCCTTGTTCTTTATATTGTGTCAATACACACACACGAGTGACAGTGTGCCCAGGTAAAATCATCTATCACTTGTATGGTGTGGGATCCTTCACCCTCACACTGCAGCAGATGTTCCTCCAGCCCTGCTCGGAGCAGGAGCAGCAGCTTTGCAGAACATCACATTGATATGCAGTGAGGGAAATAATTAACATGGGCCCTGGTAATTCAGAACAGAATAATCCTTCTGCTGTATTCCAGGGGTGGATGAAGGATTGAAAGCTGCAGGACTCCACTGTCAGAGGGAGGTTTCCTCGTACAGGAAGCCAGGCTCAGCCTGAGTTACCTGTTGGTTACACTTAGGTAATTGTCTGGCTGGAAGAGACAAAACCAGATTAAACCACTGTATTTGGATAATCTCAGACCAGTGGATGTCTGTCTATGGGAATGTTTCACAGCAGTCTCAATGGCTGAAGTCATTCCTGTACCAGGGCAATGCCTTGTTTACTCCCAGCCAGCATTTGAATGAACAAGGAGGTTTTGAAAAGCTATTGCAATGACCTGGAGATAAATGTACCCAAAATAGTTATTGCAGATGGTAAAAACCATCCCTGCTCAGTGTTTGGAGTGGTGTACAGTTGTTTTTTTTTTAACATAACATTTCAAATTCTGCGCTATCAGAAATGTCTAGTTGCACCAAAACCAGAGTGTTGGAAAAGAAATCAACTGTCTCTGCTAATAAGAAGAACTTCTGCTCTTCCCCACAAAAATCCTGCCATTTCATTCATAAATAAAATAAGCCTCTAACTCAGTTGTTGGCAGGCTCTCCCTTTTATCTTTCACTCACTTGAGAAGGACCAGCAACATCACGTTTTTGGAAAGCCAAGTGCAGTAATCATAGAATCGGATTTCATGTATTTTTAAAAGCATTTGCAGCAGCAGAGATCCAATCACTTTTAAAAGAAATACAAACATACAGGAATTTGGAAGAAGTAACTCAGTGCTCCTGCCTACCTTCATTTCTCCAGCACCAGACGATTGTTCTGGGAAGGGACCCCTTTCTAAGGGACATCTCAAAAAGTTAGCAACATTACACTACAAGCACCGCAGTGCTGAAATACTTATTATCTCAAATAAACCTGGATGACATTTGAGATGTCTCAACATTTATTGGCTTGCCAGCAGAGCCTGGGATCAACCACCTCCTTTTCTCTCATTCCTTTTTTTTTTTCCCTCCTGCTTGCTCGAAGTTGGTGTTCATAAAATATTTAGGGGAAGCTCTTCAGAGGATGATATTGCCTACACTATACCCCCAGTGCAGGTTTACTGTGCTACTGAGACAGATATTCTGCCACCAGAGAAAGCAAAATTGGTGATGAGGTTGAATTACTGCACCAGGAGCATCATCAGACTGACAGTCTGGGCTTGATCCCACTTGAGACGCTGGGCTGAGTGGAAAGAATGAAGTACCACATGGAACAGAGCTGGTCGCTTTTGCAAGGTTATACAGAGAAATGCTACTTTTCAGGATGGACAACAAAATTATGAATGTTCTGCTTGTTTCTGAGACCCAGCTTACCCTTTCTTACCTCTTGTGATTTTCTTCCCAGTGGAAAAAAAAAAAAACCAGCTCAATGAAATGTGGAATTCAGATGTGCTGCTAAATGAAGCCGTCAGTTGGGCAGCATCTCCTGCAGTACCACCCACTTCTGCAGCAGCCTGCCATAAATTAAACCAGCAGCAATGGTCCTACCCCTGAACTTTGCCACAACCCGTTCATCTCATGCATTCACAGCCTATAATCCACATATTTTGTGCTCCCACCACCATGTGACCCTTTCCTCCTAATTTCATTAAATCAGCTACAGATTTCCTGTGTTACTCTGATGTTTTCCTGCATTACAGCAAGCATCTGCTTTTAACCTTCTCATCAAAACCTGGCTGTCTGAATGTACTTCTGAACCTCTGATGACCCTAAATCCCCATCATTTTCCCTCTTAGTTCAAGGAATAGGTGTTCCTTTGTTCCACCCTTGGCATTTCTCACCCTCAGGCATCCAGGCTTACATCAGGCTGTTGCTAAACTGTCTTCCTTTCATAATTTTTATGAAGTGCAGTCCAATTAACTTTATCTTCCTTGGGGATCCATTCAATTAAGTGCAGTCATAATGAGTGAGTGGACACAGAGCATTGTCACCGTATTTACATCCAGATTAATGGGAACCAGGTAAGATAACTTTAAAGCCATCAATATTTTAATACTTTGGCTTTTGATTGTGCTATCTTCAGTGTCAGACACATTTAGAAGAGACCAGCACAATCTGAGAGGTTGAGTGTTTAATTACCTCCATGGTTTGTGGAAATGGGGGTTTAGAAACAACAGCAAAAATACATGACTTTGTCTTAAAATAGGTTTCTTGCAGGTCAAACAAAACATTTCTCACGACACTAAAAAAGCTAAAATTTCATCCTGTTCATTCTTTCATAGATTGAAGGTAATGCAGGGAAACAGCAAAGAACCAATATTTAAGTAGAGATGCTGAGAACATCAGGAAATCTCATTTAATGAGCATGTAACAGAAATGCTGAGCTAGGGACGCCAGTTCTGAAGTGATTTTTCTCCCTTCTGAAAGACAAATGTTGGATCTGGAACACGGATCTGTCGCTCAGATATGGAATAGCTCTGGATGTTATTTTTGCACCTGTTTTGCATTGCAGAAGCAAGGGAGAAGGGTCCAATGGAGACTGAAATCCTGGTTCTGTATCGCCACAGCTTAACTTAATCATGTTGCAGGCACTGATAAATGTGTCAATAAGCATTTTGAGAAATAACTGGTATCCAGGGAATTTATCTTGGTTATAGTAGTTTCAGCTGAATAGGTCAGATTTGTTAACATTTTAATTTACACAAATCTGCATTCCAAATATTGTTCTTCGTCTCCTTTTCCTAATGACAAGGAAATGTCAGCAGCAACCCCAAATTCACTCCTCTAATAGCTTCCTCAAGTTTTCAGGAAAAACAAACAAAACGAAAAAAACCAATCTGTGGTATAGTAATGGGGGTGTTTAAAGACAATTTTCAATTTAGACGCAATACAACTTTATGTTAATAAACCAGAAAGTTTTGCCAATTCCAGATATAATCCTGAAAGTAGGAGAGAGAGCTGGGAATAAGCATGCCCCGTAGCTTCAGGGCAGCCCCAGGATTATGCCCAGAGCTGGTTGTTCTGCCTCGATCCAAGTGTCCCTTGCCCAGCCTTGTACTCAGCTTGGGACACTCAACACCAGATTTTCCCATACACTGTGCCAGCTGTGATTTCCTGGACCCTGTGCCCAGGGGAACTCACATGAAGCACATGGTTCCCCTGCAACTTTTTAAAATACTACAGAGAAACACAAAGAAAGACAATCATTCTGCCCTATCCTTTCTGCTTAATTATTACCTGCTTCTTTTTTCAGCTGATTTGCTGAGATTAAAACCTCTTTCCCGCCAAGTTATCCCAATCTGTGTTTCTGAAATTAATATAAACCAAAGACCTTTCTCTGCTCATAGAGCCCTACATTAAAATGCTGGGCCCCACTGATGTCAGGCGGGCAATAATAGTTCTTTAATTCCCATAAAATCAGCATTTTCCTGCCAGAATTCCAATTTCTCCTCCGAGTACATTTCTACCGTCCCCCCAGGCACTGTCAGCAATCTCTCCAGCACTTGCTTCTCCACTTCCACTGCAAGCCTGCCGCAGGCTCCAGCACTGCCTGGGATAATCTACCTGCTTAAGATTCAGCCAACTTCCCAGCTCTAGGAATAAAAGGAGTAGTGAAAGGTCAAATCTGCCCTAGGCTGTGCTTGCAGAGTCTGCCACGTCAGGTGGGAAGGAGCAGGCACTGGAGCTCCTCCTGCTCCCCCAGCTCTGCTTCCCATCTTCACACCTGCAGAGCTCTCCGCTCTCCTGACCTTCTCCTTGGAAAGCTGTTTCACACAGTGTGTCCCCCCTGGGCCAGCTCGCCCTGAAACGGTGCCGAGGGCAAGCCCTGTGCTGCTGTCAGCCAGCATTCCCAGCCAGCATTCCCAGCCAGCACTCCCAGCCAGTGTTCCCATCCCATCCCGAGTGTTCCGGCGGCTGCCCCGGGGCTCCACACGTGCTGCTGAGCTGCTGCCGGGGCTTTTATCTGCTCTCAGCAGCTGCCTTTGGGATTCTTCCCCGAGCTGCTCTGAAGCAAAAAAGCAGCCCCAGACCTGGAAATGAAACAGGCACAATCCCTGGCAGGGAATGTCTCCTGACTGGAGCCTGGCACAGCACTCAGCAGTGGGTCCAAAAGTGTGCGGCTGGCCTGAGGGGCATGGGAAAAATCTCCAAGGGGCTGGAGGCTTCATCCCTCAGAGTTTAGGTCCCAGGCCCGCATGTGGGGACCCCTGCTTGCTCTGTCCCTGCCACTGTCGCAGGGGAGGAAAGGAGAGAAGAACAAAAGCGGTTCCTGGTGCCTTCTACCAGAAACGCAGCACACTGGGCTCTCCCAAAGTGAACTCTCCCACTGGACGTGTGACCTCTGGGGACTGCCTGAATATAAATATCAGAGCCTCAGACTGTGCAAATCCTTCTTTCCATACTCACTGTGGTCATTGCTCCATGAACAAATGATCCTTTCTACCATTTATTTGACCGAGCTCCCCCAGTTGCATTGAGCAGGTGACACTCCATGACCTGCACAGTCCAATGGGCAATAAAAACAGAACTGAAGTTCTGGGGTTCTCTCCTTTTAGACCCATTGACCCCACCCCCTCCTTTCCCACTCACTCCATCCCACCACTGATACTGCATTGATTTTTGTTTAATATATGAGATATAAATGCTTTGTCCTTGAGCTACACCCACAACCAAAGGAGGTAGAGCTCTGAGAATCACATTATATAGTTTACACTGACAGAATATTTTTTTGTCAGTAAAAGTGAAATTTCTTCTGCATTTGGAAAAGCTGCACATTGTAAAATGCCAGAAAGAAGAGGCACTAAAGGCAGAACATCACACAAACCCAAAATCACTGGAAGACATTTTACTAGTTTGGAAATGACACAAGGACACAAAGTGCGTTGAGTGCAGGCTGTGTTCCTCTTTCCAGGGATAACATGCAAAGAGCTAAGCAAGACAGGTCTAGAAAGGGCTATAGATGCCTGGCACTTTATTGTCCCCCAACAGAAGGGGGACAAATGACCACTTATTCATCCCCCTTCACCTCCTAGAGTATTTTCTACATCTCTGAGTTTCACAAACTTACGAAAGGAAAACATCAGCTCCAGGAGTTTGCAGATTCTCTCAGGGTTCCATCGACTGATATGGATTAAGACAAAAATATCACATCAAAGTCACAATGCCCCACAGCTGCTGCAGAAGCAAAGACTGTGATCTCCACACCTCAACTCAAGCTTTTAGATGCTTGGGAGTAAGGACAGGATTTGGGCTTTTCATGTCAGCAACCCTCAACAACACCTGGTAAGAGGGTCTCAAACTCACCTCCCTGTCGAGTCCAGCAGCCACGGTGACAATGTCCCCTGTCTCGCTGTTAATAGTGAACATGTTTTGTGAGGGGCTCTGTGGGGTCTGGGTGACGATGCGGTACCTCACCATCCCGTTGGCCGTGGTGCCGTCGTCTGCGTCGTTCGCCGTCACCGTCATCACGTAGGTGCCTGGGAACGAGAGGAATGATCAGTGTTATCTCATTGCAGAGCAGATTGTGGTCCCAGTGACCTGGGGTCATGCATTTTGTTCAGAAATGCTATGGAATAGATGTCCCACTTCAATCCAGCCAGGCAGGCAAGGCGAGGATTATGGAAATAGCAACACTGCTGAGACAGATGATCTGGAAGGATGCTGATTACACATAACTGGTAGACAGAGAAGTCATGTGAGGGTATCTATGATTAACTTCTAATTCTTTCAGTGATTGTAAGTTTTAGGGCAGCATTTTTTGTCCTGCAATTTCACAGATTCTCACAAGGTTTCTTATTTCCATCCAATCACTGCATTCACATGCATTCAAAAGTAGAGTTTAATAGTGGAAAGCCCATCAGACTTCTCAGCAGCTTCAGAAGGACATCATCAACATGCCCATGCCCAGCGCAGGGAGCAACTGCCTGCTGCTTCCAGTTCTTGGAGAAACATCCACCTTTCTGGTCCCTCCTGGATTAAAAAATCCATTTCTGCAGAGCAAATACAACAGCTGCTGCCCAGCAGGACAGCAAATCAATTATTTGGTATATGTGGCCAGTGATGTATTGAATTGTTGGTTTGTTTCTTGCTAATCATCAGTGTCTTCATTTGCCTTACAAAAAACAATCCCTACTTTCTCGATACTGTCGGGAGTGCACTGATGCACTGACAGGCTCATTAGCACTGGAGTTTGGCAGCAGGGTGTTCTGCTAGAGTGGGAAATTATCATTATGAGGGTAAAAGATGTTACTTGATTGGATGGACTCCTGCAGCTGCATGGTCCTGTGACCCCCCAGAGCTTGTAGGGCCCAGCTTTACACTTGTTATATTGGTAGGAGGGAATGCGCAGCAGGGCAGGCACACTCTGCTCACACAAGGCAATCTGCAACGGTGGATGAATCTAATGATACGAGACCTGAGAGGAGGTGTGGGAGGCAAAGAGAGACAGAAAAACCAGACATAACCTCATTTTGTGATCGCCAAACCCAACAGCATCCAAGAAAAGAGGGAAGGTGCAGCTCAAACACTGCACATTTGGGAAGTATGAGACAGATCAACTTATGAGCCTGCCGTGCTGGAGAGATGCAAAGTGGTCCCAGCAAGAACCTGAGCTGACTCGAGATGGAGCCACACGTGGCTTTACAAAAAGGGCTGAGTTTGTTCTGTTCTCTGGCTTAGATGTGAGCCACTGGCAAACCTGAGGACACGTGGCCACATCAGCATCGTGCCACGTCTCCTCTGGTACGCCCAGGTCCCCAGCCTGGTCACACTGGGAGCTGCCACACTCCCAGTTCAGGAATACCTGAGAGCTGGAGAGCTTGCATCTGTTTGCAAAAGACTTTAAAAAAACCCTGTGCTCTAAATGGGCAGATCTAGAAATGGCTGCAGCATTTTGTACCTTAGCCAAGTGTCTCTTAGCCACTCAGCACGTAGGAAATCCCCCCAGGACCATTCCCAAGTCTGGGAAACCAACGTTTCTCAGTATTAGCAAGAAGTTTGTATTTTTGCACTTGTGTGAAGTGCTTTGCTGATCTTCCATCTGCCTCAATCAGGGTCTTTTTGTTCTCGGTGGTGATACATATATTCCTGTGAGTTTTCTTAGTTCAATAAGAATTATAGATTGAAAAATAAATGAATGTGTAAAGCAAATCTTAATGATGAATACATTCCTGTTTTTCTGCAATAATCCTGATTCACATTTGTGAAATGAAAACAAACTATTCAACAACTTTAACATTCTCCCGATCAATAAACTTCAGAAGACGGAAGGAACACTGAATTGAAACAAGGCTGTGCAAGCAACAAATTTTCTCTATTTTCTCTACAAGCATTCGTTTTTTGCTCTTTTGCAAAACCAGTTATCACTAGACAGCTGATACAAATAATGAAACCAACCCTTAGATAACTACAGGGAAAATGTACGGGAGAAATTTAAATAGGAAATACGCTGAATGAGATGTTTGATTTGGAATTTATGTTATCTTAATGCATTCAATACTGAAAATATCTCTGAACAGAATGTCAAAACCCTAGCCTAATGAAAACAGAAGCGGAAGAGGAAAACAGAAGCAGAAGAGGAAAACAGAATCTATTTTAGGACATGTGCAGTCTTAGGATGTATTCCAAAAAACAGGTGGTATTTCATTACGTGCTTCTAGCTCAAAAAAAAAGCTCTGAAAGTAATTTGGACTTCCAGGTTCAGACAAGGGCACCCCACAATTGTGGTCCCTCCTCATGTGGGATGTCTCAGACTGTACGGCAGATTCCAAAATTAACCAGCACATGTGTGAGATGGTGGGCTCCCAGCTTGGTAGGGGAACCTGACAGGCTGCAATTTATGGAGGGAGGGGTGGGGGACAGCAGCTACACCATGGATGGAGAGCACAGAAGGTCTCCTTCACTCTTTCCCTGATCTTTTGCCTTCTTTCCTGTGGTGTAGCACTGGACTGAGCAGATCTGCTCTAGAGAAAAAGGACTATTTCAACTCCATTTGACCTAAATCTCCATAAGGGGAGATGAGACTGGACAAATGTCTGTAAAGTCATGAACTGAGCACCACGGGGCTCTATTTCAAGAGGCATTCTTCTCCCTATCTCCTATCTTTAATTTAGATTATGAAACCCAGCCACAGAGAAAATAAAGAGAGGAACTTGCCATTAATTACTATCTTGTAACTTAATAAAATGCCCTCTGCAAAGGGCCCTGTGTGGCTGCAGCACTTTGCAGCACATGATGGAGTTGCAGCAGCCGCTTCCTTCCTGGCTCTCCCTGGGGCTGCCTGTCTGACCACAGTCTGCTGGAAACTGGCTACAAATTGCTTCTCCCTCCCCACAGTCTGGACAGTGGCTGGGATCTCCTCTCCCTTTCCTGTGTACACACTTTTCCCACCTGGCAGTGTTGACCGACAGCATCTCCTGCTCCCCATGCTGAGACTCCATCCCTAGGGACAGCTCCCGAGGGATCAGCTGGGGTAACCTACACCACTGTCTGTGTTCCACTGGGTTTGCTTTGCATTTAGCCTGTCTTTAAGCAAGATGTATCCTCCAGATACCTGTGTGTTGCAGTGAATGACATAAACACAGATCTGTGCACAAGAGTATTCAAGAGAGCGATGTGGATACACACAGATAAAGTGTCTAACATCCTCTGGGTGTTGTATAAACTCTTGCACTATAGTCAGATGGTTGGTGATGATTTACCTGCAGTAAAAGTAAATAATGTCATGTTTCTATGTCCTTTGCATGGAGATACATCTTCGTGTACTTTATATTAAAATAAAGGCAATATATCCCCATATCCAGCTTCTCATACCACACAATTTAGGCAAATATACAGTGGCAGAGAGCACAGCTCTAATGCACTCAAGGATTGAAGCTGCTATTGTTTGGTTTTAAGTGAGAAAGCACTGACTGCCCAATCTGGCCCATGGGGTATGTGTGTTTTGTGGAAATCAATGTATTAACCACATCATATTTACAGCCCTATATCCTACCCAAACAGAGACAGTAGCTTGTAGTAGCAGTTACTACAGACCAGAAACACTGAGAAAACTCCTCCAAGTCACACTCAGGGCTCCCAAACTGTACTCTGCCAATTCTGCATCAGACCTGCTGGTGGTGATGAAGATACAAGAGTAGGTTAAACAAGTGTAAACAGGGCAAGAGGGACTTTACGGTTTCAGTGTTGGAGAAAAGCATCACCTTTATTTTTCTGCTCTTCAGGGCTTGCTCTCAAGCACACCGACAACATTAAATGAATGTGTAAATTGCCAAACTCAGAAATTTGCCCCAGCCTGTGCAGTGTATCACAGGATGAATACCCAGTGCAGATATAACAGATATGAATCTGATATAACTGCATTAAACTACACACTTTGCCTAACTCAGGTACATAACCTGTTGAAAGAAAACCATTTCTCATCAAATAAGGCACATGGTATGTTAAATAAAATACCAAACCTAGTACATCATGTCAATATTAAATCAAATTTGCTGCGTGTTGAACAGCTCTTCTGAGCAGCAGATTGAATTACCATGCACAGCTAGTGATGACAAGATTACTGTGCATTAGCCTTCATTAACTAATGCGCAGAGTTCATATATCACCTGAGTTCAAATTAATGGATGGCATGACGAAGGAGATCTATCAATAAAAGGCAAGACCTCCAGAATCTGTAACTTCCCAATGCATTCCCTTTGAGTCTCCCAGGGACCATAACCTCCCAGATGTTATTTTGTCAAATGAGATGGTTTTGTTTCTAACCATGGATAAGACACATGAGAGAAATGCTTGAAAGCAACCCTTATGGAAAATATTCCCATTGGATTAATTAAGGTTTCTACAGGATAGGCAAAACAATGCCTTACAGAACCTGGGAGGATGGAAGCAAAGGGAGATAATTTATACCTGTTCATTCAGTTTTGTTTGTCAATTTTAAAATGAATTGCATCTCCTTCTAAAAGACTGCAAAGAGATTTTGCTAGGTTCACCACATCTCATTCCATCTGTACATGTTAAGGTAAAAGAAAAGCATAACAAGAGAGATAGCTGCCCTGAGCATGTGTAAGCAGATAAGCACAGTCATAAACAAATGTCCCCCCCAAATCACTGTGGAATCTGAGAATCAGCTTAGTTCTTTGTAGCTCAGACAGTCCCAAAGCATCCTGAGGGCTGCTAATTCCCTTCACGTTGTCTGCAATCTCTGCTCTCCCACCTATGCAACTTCATTTCTACATAAAGATGGAGCTTTCAAGAGTTTAAGGCACACAAACAATATTTTGGCACAGTTGTGCTCCCAAAGTCTTTGTTACAATTGCTTTATAATTGCCATTTTTCTAAGCTGGTTTGATATCCATTAGTTAGATTTAATGCATGTTAAAATAAAGAGCTAATGGGCACTTATCAGGAAGCCAACAAAAAATAAAAATAAAAACTCCTTTCGCTTTGCCCTTTATCCCACATCACTGCAAAAACACATATTCCTCTTTGTCTTCTCCTATGATATAAACAGAAAATTCTGAAACTTCACCCAGTTTTTACTGATAATGCTGTTTCTCTATCCAGCTTTATCTTACAGTTTATGTTTTTAAGTGGCTGGTAAATGGCTGCAGAATCATTAAAGGTTGGTTAACCTTCTCAGTCTAATTTTGACCTACAAGATACTTAATTTAATCATTCCCCATAGAAAAGAATGGAATCATTATGTGCAGACATGTGGTGATGGCCATATTACATTAGATCTTCATTAACCCAAGTTAATAATGGCTTTGTACTAATGGAAACTTCCCTTTACTCCTCATTTTTTCCCCCCAAATTGGAAAGCTCACTTAGTGAATCCTCTGCATCTGATGCTAGATAGAGAAGACAATAAGAGTTGTTCTGGGAAGATTAAATACTGAAGAACAGTGTAAAATTTACAACATTTCCTAAACCCAAAATTTTCCACTCAGAAGAGTTTCCTGATATTAATTTCCTTCCCCACAGAGGATGGGAATCTCATGCCCCTACTCATGGCAGGCAAGCCTCACCCTTTAGGTGATTTCACTCATTGCAAGGAGGTCTCGGGGACAGAAGGGCACACTAGAAAAGTAAAGGCATCAAACCCAAGTTCCAGCGACAAGTATAATGGGATCCTGGAAAAGTCCTCAAAGTATAACTGAACTTTCTGTAGTGTTAAAGACTAAAGCATTTAATCTAGCAAACCTGCATCCTAAAGTCAAAAAAATTAATGTATTCAGTGGGCGATGTGAAACAATTTCACACACTCATTGTTAAGGGCTTCAGATGAAATTGGGTAGCTGACCTAGCAATGGTGCTGAGTGGAGTCACAGAGGTGAACAGGAACATGGACAAGACATCAAGATGACAGAAGTGAGTGCAAGTACTGCAGATGTAATAAATTGCAAACATACTTAAATTAAACTGCATCTCACATGCTCTGGATGAAAGACTAAATAGAAGCAGCACTTTCCTTCCGAATGATATTCCTTCCGTCATAACTGATAGCTACTGTCATTCTCCTTCACTGTAATTTTTGTAATCATTGGCAAATTTTGACCTTTCAAGCAGCTAACCTAATTCATAACGGATGCCACTTCCTAATTAGCGGAGACATTGGATTCTCAGCTTCAGACAGGGCAAGAGCCAACCTAATGAGAATAAAGAGAGCGAGCAGGTCTGGGGAGACAACAGAGAGAGCTGAAGAGGCTGCTGTCACCCAGGACGGAAATCAGACCTCCTTACTGTTAAAAATGGAATAAATACCTCCGGAGAGCAGATGCACGGACAGCAGCACACACATGGCCCTTGCCAGATCTGAAGATCACTCCCCTCCAGCAGCCTGCAGCCTACTGAGACCCCCTTACCCAAGAGAAATCCCACCAGGCAAACATCAGGATGGGCAAAAGCGCACCCAGCCTCTGAGCAAATGGTTCTGGCTGCATAAATTCATGAGGTTCAGCTCGGCTGAGCTCCTGCACATGAATCTTCTCGATTTCCAGGGCTAATTCAAAGAAGGGGGAAAGCACGACTCCTTAGGGCAAGATATCCTGAACATTCCCACTGAATTGTGTGAACAGCACAGCCAGGTTTCCTGCTGAACTGAACGCACGTGTGACTCCAGACATCACGCAGTCCCAGCTGCACAGAACCTGACACTGAACACATCCCCCACAAGGCTGCAATCCAATCCCTGAATTTTGACACTGTAAGGTGATACAATATAATATAAAGTGGTGTATTATAATATAAACATTACTGTATATATCATATTATACTATCTGTAGTTAAAAGGAGGCAGAGAATAGACTATTACAGTGTTCAGTTGTAACTCCCTCCTAGAGTGGTCTCAGATCATGATTTCCCTATTTTTTTCCTTTACATCAACTTGGCCATGTTTTTTTTTTTTTAGAGGGAAAACCCGTAAGTCTGGGGATTTGCATTTTTTTCTCACTTACAGTCCTATAATTCACTTCCTTGCTCTTGGGACTGGATGCTTCTGAAAAGGAAATTAAGAGCACAGATTTCATAACCACTCACCTCGAAAGAAAATGGAAAGCACTACCACATGAGTCTGCAGAAAAACAATTTCTTATCTTAAAATTGTGCTCTGCTGAGCAAAAGAACTTGAAAAAGAATATTATGTATCCTAAGTCTGTGTGTAATGTGTCAGAGAATGGAATCAGGTTGGATGAAGCCATTTTTAATAGCATATAAAGGGCAAGGGTAAGAGCAGCACCTGCCCAGGGTGCAGAAGATGGCACTGCCATCGATGAATACATTCAATCTTGGGATGGATACAGAAGTAATGCATCTAACTTGTGAAGAGCTCTGGGATGAATGGAAGAGTCTGTTGAGTCCTACTCTGGTCCTCTGGAATATTTCACCTGTGTATGATCTCTCTGACACATGCAGCATTTGCATTATTTTAGCTTTCAGTGCTACAAACCAGAACGTGTGGCAGCCCCATCCATGAACCTGTTCAGGTGCTCTCTTGAACTAGGACCTTCCTAAATGAAGAGTTCTAAAATTAACTTACCTCCATGCTGGAAAAAACATATTGAATGTTTTGACTATGAGCAGCACTACGGTGTTTTTGGAATGGGTTGCAGTGGCAGGAAGAGGGATTCACTCCGTGTTCTATTAATTTTTAAAAATGAAACATCTTCTCTTCAGATCTCAGGCCCTGCCACCCAGCAACAACTGCTCTGTTCCTTCACTGAACAAACAACCTGCAGCATACCTGGCATCTCTTCATGAATTGCACTGTCAGGTTGGAGAATAGGAACAAGCCAGAACTGCAGAATCCAAATTCTCCCCATGAATATATATACAAATGCAACTATATGCCTTAAAAGATTAATTTCACAAACCTTAAATTGCAGTTTAATTTGAAAACTAATTCAGCCTCATAATTGGCTTTCTGTTCAAATCACTGAGGCTAAAGATTTAAATTCTTAATATTCAGATGACTTTTGAGTTTCTGGCCCCATCTGTGCATTAGTCCATGGTGTTAATCTCTGAGGGAATCTCTGCTGGCATAGAAATAAAATAAACAAACTGGGACACCAGTAGAATAATCAGCTTTTAAAATCCTTAGGTTTTTTTATATACTGCTTATTTTTTATGAGATTTCTTTAACTCAATTTGCCACATATAGATTTGGCTCCCAGCTATTTCATTTTTCACGTGGCATGTTATCAACAATTATTCTATCAGAGCTCCATGGACTCAGGAGGAGATGGAGAAATTTTAAATTACAACATTTCTCATGTAAGAAATACTAATATTCCTTTATTTTGGAGGACTCTCTATACTCAGCACTCTTTCACACCACTCCCAAGGAAGGTGGTAGGAATAAACTACCCTACAGATCTCCAGGAGAATGAAGGGGCTGGAGTTAAAATGAAGTCACTCGGACTTGTGCTATTGACTTGAAAGGGACCAAGATGTATCCACAGAGTTAGTGAAGTGGAAAGGATGAATGGGAATGGAAAAGGCCAGTCTGACAGGAACAAATTGTTTTGGAGAGATGAGTTAATTTTTGACAATCTTTCTGTTAAAACAAAATAGATACAACCCAGAGCAAAGCACTCAAGTCGCTGCAGAGCATTTCACATTGACCTTTTCAGAACTGAATGCTTCAGTTAAGTAAGACATCCACATCCTTCCATGAGGAAGGGTTTGCGGTGGTTACAGCAAAACTAAGCTTCTGCAGAGATGGAAATAATCCTTCTCCATCACACTGCTGTTTTGTGATTAAATTTCCTTTCTTCTTTTATATTTAAGCATTTTCATGCCATCTTATTGAGCAATTCTTTTCTGGAGACTGTAGAGTTTCTCCTGAAGGAGCCCTCCCCAAGGACACCGCTGGGATCCCGCACACTCGGCAGTACAAGTTCAGGGGCTGTGCTCACAGCAGGCAGCAACTGGTTCTGTACAGGGGGGAAAATCCCACTCCAAGACCCAGGTCCTTCCTGCTGTAAGGAGCTGGTGTGATGCAGCTCGGAGATGTAGGCTTGGAAAAGGCAGCAGAATCCTCACAGGGCAGGCAGAGCTGGGCAGCTGAGCTCTGCAACCTGTCCTGCTTTGTCAGTGCTTGAAAGGCAGCGCGCAGCTCCGGGAGAGCTCTGCTGATTAAGGCTGCCAGAGGGAGCAGGGGAATTTCAGCTCCAGCTTGCAGCTGCATTTTTAAAACTTGGCTGTGTTCTTCACATAGAGGCAAAGTTCAAAGAGGCAGAACATTATTCAACATGAGTAAAACATGGTCTTTTAAGGTACACTTTCAAACAGTGGCGCGTTAAATCAAAACAACTCGTGAAGGGGGAGAAGGAGGAGGAAAGATGGTGCTGTGGAAAAGGAAATCCTGCATCACTACTCCTGTTCTGCATTTTTGGAAGGGCCTGCATTTACACATTTCAATTGCCCAGCTACTTGACCTGAGGCTAGATAAGCTAGAAATGCGTTAAACTGTTTTTCCAGAGAGTATCAGAAGAGGAAAAATGCAATTCAGTTTAAGAGCCAGCACATCTGAGGGTGTCCAGGGGCCAGTTCTCACTACAGAGAACTTCACCAAGAGTGAGCTCCTGATTTCAAGAACACTATGCTACGGCTCAAGACACCATTTCAATTAAGTTATTATAATCTTAACCAGCAACAACAACCTATTATAATTAATAATACTTGATGATTTCTTTTCTATTCCTGTCAAGGGTTGCTTCAAGGTGACTCACAGAGAGCATGCTCCTTAGGAACTCAGGCTGAGTGCTCTGCAGGCTGGGAAGCCCCTTCACTTAAACCCCATCAGATTGTCTAATGAGTCTCTTGACGTTGCTGCCAGTTTTTCCAGCTCTTGGACAATTCTGTATTCCTCTATTCCAGGCTAAAGCAAGCTTGCATCTGTGGGAGGCTGAGTGCCCAGCAGTGTCACACCGTGCCGCAGGCTGGATCACGCCTCCTTCTGCATTCCCCTTTCCTTGGTTCACTCTACCCTCTTTGACTGTTGAGTCAGTAGGTCACATCTTACTTGGCCACCCTCCATGCCCTGCCCTGACCTGGCACAAACCCCAGCTCCCTGCCAGGCTCAGAGATGAGGCCCCGCACTCTGTTCCAGGTCACCACATCCCAGCCCCGAGCGGGGACCAGGCTGCGCTTGGCGGCGCAGGATCCTGCGGAGGGACAGCCCTGCCTGCTGGGCACACACAGCCCTGCCTTTGCTCCACCCCGGACCCCAGGAGTGCTGGGACAGCACCACAGGGTCCTTTCCTGCTCACCGGAACGGGATCTGCTCCATTGATCCTGCTGAAGCCTTACCGGGGCTTTCCCCGCCACTCAAGGTCACGGTGCCCTGCTCAGCCTCTGCTCAACAGCACATTTTTGATGGTATTGCTCTGCAAAATTTCCATGGGTAGAGCTCGAGCTCCATATGTCCTTTTTTATCTGGGGTTTTTTTTATTAGATCTGGGCAAAATTCCGACTGACTTCAAACAGCCATTGGCTGCTCATTCTAGCTGCCCTCAGAGTCAGCATTTATTTGGGATACTCTAATACTTTTCTCATTAGAGGTGTGCAAAATTATTAAGAACATTGCAGATACTGTCATAATCAAGTAATCCTGCATTTTTAATCACAGCCGTTATAAACGGGCATATGGAAGATGTGAGAAATAACAATTGCCCAGGATATCCAGGGAAGCATTTTCAGTCCTCAGGCATAGTTCAGCCTCACCGAGCAGAGAAAAATGAATGCTGAACTCCTGTAACATATAACAAGATTTTTTAGTTTGCTTGAAGCATGGATATTCACACATATGCAGATATATTTTTATAGATACATATACATATCTAACTTACTGTTGAATCAGTACTGAACACATTTTGCTGTTACCTCAAAGAATATGCAGTGTCTTTCATTTGTCAACCGCTGCCAGAAATAATAATGAATTCTGGTATCATTTCTGGCATCATTTCTACTGTTGCAATGGCTGGTGTGGTACCTCGTTAGTTGTTATAATATTCTGAGGCATCTTGAATTATAAAAAAGTTTCTAAATCTTTGCAAGATCTACCCTTAGCTAAATGCATTGTCTACGCTTGTCTCTGCACAAAAGAGGACACACAACTCTGAGGCAAAGGAGGAGTACGCAGACATTCCCTTTAACTCCATGACCTCTCTATCACTTTCTCAAAGGCACAAGATCATGTTTCTTGCCAAGCACACGGAATGAGGGCCTCCGATATCCAAATTCCTAGGAGGCTCTACAAAAGCAAGGAAGAGAAATTCAATACTAATACAAACCTTTAAAAGAATACCGATTAAACAGGAAAGAGAGAAAAAAAACCCCGACAAATACATCAAAGACAAATGTAATTGCTTTTGAATAAAAACAGATTGCTTTCTACCTTCCTGCCTTAAAGGCAAGCACTCCAGCCTGGGATAGAGAATACCAAAAATCACTGCTAGAAGCAGAGGCACAAGTATTTTGTAGGCAAAATTATCCTTTTCTGATTTAATAGCTCAAAGGCTTATCTGGATTTCAGACAAGAAGAGGATGCAATTTACTGCTTCTTTGACAGATGAACAGAGCCAGTTAAAACATTTGGGAGCACTTTGAATATTGATCTGTCCTCGAATAAGATGTAAGAAATTTGATTTGCTATGGAAATGTTGTATCAATCTTCAAACCTTGATATGCCCCAAAGTGGCCTTCAAATGAAAGCTGGAAAAATTCTCTGGGAAGATGTCATTAAAGCCTTCAGCTCAGGGACTTCTCACATTCCCTCCTCCAAGCAGGACAGGGATCAGGACTTTGAAGCTGGGACATCACCACCCAAAGGAATCAGGAAGGGAGCTGTACCTATTCTTTGCTCAGAAATAATGTCACGTTCTCTCCCCACCACATGTCCCCCCCAGCTGCCCGTCCCTCACAGTGCTGGAAGACAATCAATCACGACTGTGAATCACCTTGTTAAAAACAGTGCCCACCGGAGACTTCCCTGTCACACCTCCGGCAGCGGAGCCGCCGTGATAAATGTTTGCTGACACAAACCAAAGTCACGGGGTATTTAACCCCTCAGCTGGCAAACGACCGAGGAGAGACTCAAGAAAAAATCTCCCTCTGATTTCGGAAGCCTTCCAATTGTACTGGTGATAGAGAACACTTTATGTTCAAAGAATGGAAAGGCTCATTTTAGTTATGCTCAGCAATGAGCTAAACCAACCCTGCTTCCATATTGGAAACTGCAGGGTTACACCACACTTAAAGAACAAATCAACAATAGAGGTAGAAACAGAACATTAAAGACCTTTACAGCCCTGTTTTTTTCAAGCAAAATGTGCTCATGTAAAAGTCATCACTTTTCTCTAGACTGCTTACATCCTCACTTATTTTTCACCCACAGATTTTCTGAAATTCTACTTCAGGTTTTTCCCCATTTTGCCCTCTGTTAGAAAAGTCTGTGGGGACAGAGGATGAGCCTGCAATTTCAGTGGGAATATTCCTGCTTCTGCAGGTTTGCATCAGGTCCCAAGTAACTAAGTGTTTTCTTGAGACAGAGCCTTTGGAGTCTGACTGGATGCCAGATATTGAGTTGGCAAATGACTGAATTAAATATCAAGGAGGAGGATATTGAGCATTTGAGACACAGGGTCAGTGAAAGGCCACTGCCAGACTGGCTTTCAGTGCTCTGTAATTAGAATAACAGCCCTGTATGTGTGCAACGAGTGTATGAGAATGGCGCTACAGAGCATTACTCTGCAAAACTGCTGCTTTCACAAATTTCACAGCCAGGAAGGGACCACCAGGATCCAGGTTCCCTCCAGCCCAAGTCTGCACTTTCTCTTCATCCAGAAAAAGAGACACCAGATTGTTCTCACCTCCATCAGTCTTCCAGTAAGAGCAGCAAGAGCAAACCTCTCCCTCATCCCCTGTGTTCCCAGCAGAGGCCAAGCCACCACACCAGATGAATGGCTGAAAACCTGTGAAACTTGGAGACTTTTTTTTCAACTGTACCTGGTTTGGAGCCTTCATCAACAGACCCATTATACACTTGGTTGATGAACTCCGGCCTGTTGTCGTTCATATCAATCACATAGATGTAAAGGTCAATAGGATTCTCCACCTTATTTCCATTCATATCCACTGCGTGAGCCCGGAGCTGGGAATAAGCACAATGAAAGCACAATATCAGCAATTGGATTTGTTGCAGAATAAGAGACTGTTTTGCAAGGATTGACTTTACATCATAAATACTTTTTCAAAATTGAATGGAGCCAGTATCTAATTCCAGCAGAAAGCACTGACATGGTTTCCATCTACACTCGACTCACAGACAGTTTCTCAGAGCTTAATATAATAATGAAATAATATCTTAAAACAGTGATTGTCAGTGGAAACACTTTAACTGTGGAGTAGTGATGCTATCTCCTTCACAGCTCACAGACCACTCTATTTTATTTTTTAAGACATATTGAACCTTGTCTGACAATTTGAAAAGCAAATTTTGCCTAGTTCCAAATAAAGTGAGGAAATGATTTTGAGCAAGAAGTTTCTTACGGGAACCTGCAGCCTTTCACACCTATACTAAGAGGGTTTAATAAGTGAAGATTTCAGGATGACATTAGTAGTGTTTGTTCTTTGTTTAATCATGGTCTCCAGGAACAGCAACAGCTACCAACCCCATTGCTCTGCACACTAAAAGACATTTAAAAAGTCCTTTTCCTCCAAATAATGGGAGCCCCCATGGCACTAAGAATGAAATTTCCTCAGGCTTGAATAAAATACCCAGTGCTGAGGCATTTCAATAACCAGAGCCACAGTGCTAAGCCCTCAGTTAAACTGGAACTGCAGCTTTATCTTATTAGCAATAACCATCAGCAATAATGCCCAGAAACAAGAGCATCTGTTTTCTGAACAAAAGAGACAGATACAGCATGTCAAAATGAGTAATTAATAAAACAAAGCAATCAACAATAGTCTGGAACAATCAGTAACCAGGTGAAAAAAATGGATAGCTTTTTCATTAAAGGGAACAGATGGCTACTCTAAATGGTGTGTGGCTGAACGCGCTGCCGATGCCGGCTCCGGGAGAGCTCTGACAGCCAGAGAAGAGCTGCACGGCCCCTGACCACGGCTGCCAGTGGGGAGGCATTGGCTGGTTGTGAGTGCTGCAGATTTTGGCCATCATCCCTCTTCATTTCAGCCCTGTGAGCACTGCTGAACCTCCACCCTGCCACGAGAGCTGGGGACAGCACTCGGGATGGCCGCGTGACATCCCACGGGGCTGCTGGGCTGAGGAGCCAAGGCTTCAGAGGACATCAGCTTCACAGAGTCACAAAAACACCCAATGGGCTGGGCTGGAAAGGACATTAAAGCTCATCTAGTTCCAAATCTCTGTCACAGGCAGGGAACCTTCCACTAGACCAGGTTGCTCCAAGCTCCATCCAACCTGTCCTTGAACACTTGCAGGGACGGGGCAGCCACAGCTTCCCTGGGCAGCCTGTTTGTGCCAGGGCTGGCTGGGAGAGGGGGGCTGAAGGACAGGGAACACACCTGCTGGTGCCATCCAGAGAGATGGAGGCCTCTGGTCCCTCCCAGCAGTTCCCTACACCGTTGGGCTGCTGCTGGGAGTCAGAGCTGATGTGCCAGGGAGGTCTCCAGCTCCTCTGATGCATGACAAATAAATGTGCTAATTGCATTAGCACTGGTTCCTGTCTTTCACTGTGCTGGTGATTGATGCAACTTTTCCCTTCATGTATGGTGCTCAGAAGTCCAGAGCTTAACAAAAGGAACTGCACACCATTAAGATGGGCTGGATTAACATTTAATCAAGCAAAGAGAACAAACTGCTATGTGAAATGAGCTGGGAGAAAAACATTTTTTTTTAAAGGAAGTTAAGCAGCACGTTTTCTTTAAAGCCTGAAGAAGTCCAGCTTTGCTTTCAATACAGGATGTACCATTTGTATTTCATGACTTGCAATGCTCTTAATATCTGCATTTCTTTCCTGCATAGGAACTGCTTTGGCTCCCACCTGTTGAGCTATCCTTCATCATGTCAGATGGAGCAATTCAATAACTTTACAGTCAGAGGTCAGACTGTCTTTGAAAAAAAGTAATTCGGAACTAAAATTAAAGTTATTATCTTCAAACTGAGGCAGCACTGGGCTCTCTCTTACAGCATTTCCAGCAGCGGAAATGGTTCCATTCAGAGATAAAGCAGAGAGCAAAGCTGGTATCTCCCCCCTCAGATCTGACTCTCCCCCTGCAAATTTTTAATTACATTTGATAGCTTTTGTTTGAAATCTCCAGGAGTAAGGGATTTCTCAGCAATGCACATCTATCTGCTTGTTGCACTTGCTGAGCACATGTACCCATCAGGGCATTACTGCCTGCACTCAAGGCAAAAAAAATTCAATAAGCAAGACTGCAGGAATCTCATCAAACCTGTGGTGACATGCTTAAGTGTCACCCCTGTCCTGAGCCCAGCACCAGCACCAGGCTGAGCTATGGGAGGCAGGGCAGTGCTGGGCACACTGGTGTAGTCACTGGTGTCCTGACTCACAGCACCTGGGGTTCCAGGAGGATGGTACCCGCTCTCCTGCTCCTTTTTTTGGCCTGGCTTCAGTGAACATTTCTACTTTTTTCCTTTTGCATTAATTGGAACAACTCTCACATGCCAACGCCTCCATATCTTCCACAACACGTTGCTTCTCTGTGGTCAGTGCCAGCCGTGGCAGAGGGAGAAGGGAGTCCTGAGCCAGAGGGTTGAATTTCAACTCAGCTCAATGGGAGCTCTTCTTGTTAAAAAACATTCCTTGTTAAGAGACAATTCCTCATTAGAGACCATCCTCAGCAGGGAGAGCCAAGGAAGGAGGGACTCCAGGGGGGCAATCTGTCTGCTGGGAAACTAGCTGGGTCTCTAAGGCAGATCTATACTACATTTCCCTTCCTTAATTCATCTTCCCCCTCGTTCTCTTGAATACTTTTGGTATTCATGAGGCATCCTCAAGCCGGACAACACACTTTGTTCTGAGTCATTCTTCAGTGGCTGAGATGGGGCTCATGTCTGCGAGGCACAGTCTGAGTCCACGTGGTGCTCTGTGGCTCAGGCTGCCATCTGCACCCACCTTCCACCAAACCACCTTTGCCACCTCTGTTTTGATGGTAGAGTGATGGAGGGGATGAAAAGCAGGTGCATTGGAGTGCTGTGTAGCACTGAGCAAGGAACAAAAGGTGGTGGTTGAGCTCCATCAGACACACACATCATTTTGAGCTGGAAAACACACCAGTGAAAGGTCAGTGAGCATCACCTGGGCCACAAGACACATGCCAGACATGGGGCATGCCCAAGGATTCAAATGGGAGCTGGTGGGTGGCTGAAGAGACAGCTAAGAAACATTTATAAAGTTATTTTGAAATATTTACATTTTCCCCAAGAGGGAGGACATGACGGGAGTGAAGAAGGAATAAAATAAAATGAAATACATTGCAAAGGATTCTGAAAAATTAATATATGTAGCCAACTAATCTCTAGCTGATGCATCACTCTGCTGTACCAGCCAAGGAGCTGGCTCGATATTCTTTAACAAATATTGCTTAAAAGTATGACAATTATTGCTATCATATTCAGCAGCAGCTACCACAGGTCTCTGAGGTTTTCCTACTGACGGTTTCCAGTGTAAATGTAGCTGTTGGCATACAAATGATCTGGTATCATGATTATTGATTACACTGGAGGCTGGTGGTATCTGAAGGTAGTTAGTCAAAGTCAACACAGTGAATTGTGTTAAATATGAATATTACTTAGGCACTAATACTACTAATACAAATATACATTATCAATCAGTGACAGAGCCTTTAAGCAATAAGCATACAATGTCATGCCTAATTTGTGTGCTCTTAATTGTGATTAAAAGTTCAATTCAGAGCATTGTGACACAAATGGCTGGCATTACTCAGCATGGTTCAAAATACTGGAATTAGCTCTTGTATCCCTTAATTTGTAGTAAAATTGTTTTGTTCCTTTGCATTTAAAATGACTCTTTGTCAGTCTATAACCCACCTGCTCTGCTCCAGCCATTTCTGAGGGAGTACTTCATCAGCCTGATGCTGACAGCTCACACATGTGTCTGGAACTGGATTAGGACTTGCTTCAAAGTTTCCCTATAATGCATATTACTTGAGTATCATAAGCAATGATTACTTACTGACATGTTTATGCTGATGTCTTTTGAAAACAGAACTTGAAAAACACCTTGGAAAACTAACCTACCAATTTTCTGTCCCTTGTACTTGCCAGGCCTAACTGCAGCTTAATATGAAACCAGTGTCTGGATCAGAAAAGACATTCAGAGCCACTAATTCTGTCAGCAGCACAAACGGGACTTGGGGAGCGCAGTTAAATAAGGCCAAGAGAACTCATGCATATTAAATATTACTACCTGCTGAAACTTATTTGGCATGCAGGGAACATTTTAAGGGCTGACTGCAAGGGATGATGCAGCACACACCTGCTGCAGTGAGATGGCAGAGAGATGTGGGGAATGTGCCCCGTGACTGAGAGTCCCACGGCTGTGTGTCCCATGGCTGTGTG
Organism: Monarcha castaneiventris obscurior; assembly: GCA_026261815.1. NCBI lineage: Eukaryota > Metazoa > Chordata > Aves > Passeriformes > Monarchidae > Monarcha > Monarcha castaneiventris. The sequence continues at coordinate 1,911,713 of JAMPIT010000481.1, forward strand.
TCCCATGGCTGTGTGTCCCATGGCTGTGTGTCCCACGGCTGTGTGTGTCCCACGGCTGTGTGTCCCATGGCTGTGTGTCCCATGGCTGTGTGTGTCCCACAGTTGTGTGTCCCATGGCTGTGTGTGTCCCATGGCTGTGTGTGTCCCATGGCTGTGTGTCCCATGACTGTGTGTGTCCTATGGCTGTGTGTGTCCCACGGCTGTGTGTGTCCTATGGCTGTGTGTGTCCTATGGCTGTGTGTCCCATGGCTGTGTGTGTCCCACGGCTGTGTGTGTCCCATGGCTGTGTGTGTCCCACGGCTGTGTGTGTCCCATGGCTGTGTGTGTCCCATGGCTGTGTGTGTCCCACGGCTGTGTGTCCCACGGCTGTGTGTCCCATGGCTGTGTGTCCCATGGCTGTGTGTGTCCCATGGCTGTGTGTGTCCCATGGCTCTGTGTGTCCCATGGCTCTGTGTGTCCCACGGCTGTGTGTCCCACGGCTGTGTGTGTCCCACGGCTGTGTGTGTCCCATGGCTCTGTGTCCCATGTTTGTGTGTGTCCCATGACTGTGTGTCCCCCATGGCTCTGTGTCCTTTGTCTGTGTGTCCTTTGACTGCTTATCCCATGGCTGTGTGTGCCCCATGGCTGTGTGTGTCCCATGGCTGTGTGTCCTTTAGCTGTGTGTGTCCCATGGCTGTGTGTGTCCCATGGCTGTGTGTCCCATGGCTGTGTGTCCCATGGCTGTGTGTGTCCCATGGCTGTGTGTCCCACAGTTGTGTGTCCCACGGCTGTGTGTCCTTTGGCTGTGTGTCCTTTGGCTGTGTGTCCTTTGGCTGCATGTCCCATGGCACTAACGATGCTGGGGTGGCTCCCAGGGCATCACTCAGTGCCCCCCGTGCAGCTCCACGCCACAACGTGGTGTTGGTTAAGTGGCTGCAGAGCCTGTTAGTTTTTCTCTGCTCGTATATTCAGCTGACTCTGCGTCTGGGATGTCTGTAAGGTCCCCGGGGAGTTTGTGCTCTGGTTTGGAGCGCAGACAAAAACAGATGAGGCCAAAATGCAGCTGAACTTGTGATCACTGGGAGTGCCAGCACACACAGCACCTGGGCAGGGGCTTTGAGTCCCAGAGGTGCATACATCTCTGCATACCTCAAGCTCGGAATGATCCTCCCTAAAAGTTCAAGAATGATCACAAAAACAGGGGAAGTTCTGCTGCAGAACTCCTGATCTAATTAGAAAAAAAATCTGTTTCACCTTAGGGAACGAGGCAGGTTTCATCAGACAAATGGCTTGCTGAATGCAGGGAGAGTTAAAACACTAGTATTTTAAAAATGGTAGTCCTGAAGCAATACAGATAATTATGCATAAGAAAATATGTGTTGAAAATGTGGGAGTTAATGAAACAGAACTCTTGATATGTAGCCTCACAAACACTTGCAAATTATTGTTCTTTCTTTTATAATTAGTTTTTAGATTACCTGGGAACAAAAGCAGCAAGGACAACACTCGACAGTGACAGAGATGCTGAAAGACTTGGTTCTGTTTGGGGCTGCAGAAAACCTGAAACTGTGTAGGAGCAGCAAGGCTGCATTGACATAGAGCCCGTGTCCTGCTGGATCAGAGGGACCAGTGGTGCCTTGCAGCTCCACTGACATTCTCCACCCCAGATGAAGAGCAAAGCTACTAATCCAAGCTAAAGGAAACTACAGCAGATGTCAAACCAGTTTAAAGGAGGCCAAGCTCTCCAGTTCAGATCCAAGCCTACAGCTCAGTCACTGCTCTTCCAGCACTCACTTCAAACCTGGCTCCATGTTGCCTTTCCTATCAGTTAGAGACTGGGCTTATGAAGTGGCATAAATTCCTTAACTTCTTCAAACCTTCCACCAGCCAAGACTTTGGACTTTATCTTCTGTCTGGAAACTGGCCAATTTTTTTCCAGTTTCCATCATTGTTCATTTTTACTGTAAGTTTTTGCTCCACTGTTTGGGTCATTGCTTTGTGCATGGTGTATTTATAAATGCTTTGTAAAGGGTTAGTAAATGAACAACTGATGGTTCAAGAAGCCATCAATCCATTGCTACTGAGGCTGAAGGATCTAAAGGTCATTTACAGCCGCAACTTAAAATGTTTTCCATCACCTTCTACTGTTCTGCTAACAAAGATTTTTTTATCATTCAGTATTCCTGTCTATAAGGTCTCATAACATACTTATCAGTTATTCTCTCCATAAAATACATCTTCCTGTAACCTTCAGAGTGTGAATATGCTTATTTACATATGGATGCCACTAGTTCAAGCTTTCTGTGAGGAACAGAAAGGGCTAGAAATTCTGTGGTATGTATCAGGCAGACTCATCCTGTCACCTTTGACAAGGCAAGAATTCAATTTACTGAATTCACCGTGACTGGTAGGTTCAGTTCATTTTTGAGGGGCACAGGGTTTGTTATGATGGGGGACAAAATCTGTTTCATCTCATGTTTTTGACTGAGAGTGTCTGATCGCAGACATCACAGCGGCTCCATCAAAAGTCTTAACTTTTTTATTATTGACTAGACTGTTATAATAACCTGGCTCCGCTGAAACAATATCAACAATGCTGAGATGACACACACTTTATCTCAAATATTTCCTCTCCAAAACAACCTCTCTTCATATTTTCCTAGGCACAACAAACAAAATAATTGTTCTTGTTCACAGAGGATAAAATAATTTTTCTTCAGATCTCCTTCTACCCAGGGGAAATCTCTTTTTCCACCCAACTAAAGAGGTAATCTATTTTCTTTATCCTTCCACCCCAGCCCAGAAGCTGTGTCAACATGGTTAACTGGATACCTGATAAAGCTGACAGAATGTGCATCTCTGACGGTGCAGTTGGGGATGAGGTGTCAGTGGAAGTGACCCGTGCGCTCCACTGACATCAGAGCATCCCTGGGAAGGGCAATTACCATGCCAGGAGATGGGGCTAAGGCTGATAGCAATCCATGAAACAGCCTTTCACAACCACTCCAGGAGACAACTAAAGCGCAGATGCAGAAAATGTTTGGAATTTTGCTGGGCTATCATGCAAGGAGCAACCTATTCTTTTAGCAGCTTGTGGATCTGCTGTGCAATTACATTGTGCAATAGAGACTGGGATTTATATCAAAACATAGCAACCAATTACACTGTGAGCATTCTGAAGCTAGAGCATTTTATGAACTAGGATAGTATGAGGCACCATCACTTTTGAGTGTAATTAATCGTAATTAATTCCCTGATATTTAATATTAACCTATCTGCGTACTTAAAAACCTATCTGACACACCCCCATCATACTGCCTGAACATCTCCTGGTGAATTAAAGTGAAAAATGACTATAGCAATTATTGCATGTTTAGATGCAGTAATGATTCTTAAATGAGTAATTTCCCAAGACATGCTAATGTAGTGACTGGCTTCTCATGGTTTTGGGTGGCTCAGTCTACACATAAATTTGCATGGATTTAACAAGCAGTGTGAAGTTCCACCATTTTAAACAAATGACTCTAACTTTGTGTCTGAAAAAGACACCAGTTTATCTCCACTTTTATAGAATCACAGAATCATTTAGGTTGGAAAAGCCCTCTCAGATCAAGACCAACTCTTCCCTCAGCATTGCCAAGCCCATCACTCAACCATGTCCCCAAGTGCCACATCTACACAGCTTTTAACTCTTTCCGGGGATGGTGACTTCACCACTGCCCTGGGCAGCCTGTGCCAGAGCTGGACAGCCCTTTTGGTGATGAAATATTTCCTGATCTCCAGCCTAAACCTCTCCTGGCACAACTTGAGGCCATTTCCTCTTGTTCTGTCACTTGTTACCTGGCAGAAGAGACCAAGCCCCAGGTGGCTACAGCCTTCTTCCAGGTAGTCACAGAGAGTGATGAGGTCTCCCCTGAGCCTCCTTTTCTCCAGGCTGAGCCCCCCCAGCTCCTTCAGCTGCTCCTCATCAAACTCACTCTCTCTACCCTTCCCCAGCTCTGCTGCCCTTCCCTGGACATGCTCAATGTTTTTCTTATGGTCAGGGGGCCAAAACTGATCCCCGGATTTGAGGTGTGGCCTCACCAGTGGCCAGCACAGGGGGACAATCACTGCCCTGGTCCTGCTGGCCACACTATTGCTGATACAGGCCAGGTGCCATTGTGTGCCACCTGGGCACCTGGGCACACGCTGGCCCACGTTCAGCTGCCACCAACCAGCACTTTGCACTGGTGTGGCTGATTTAGCACGTCCCTTGTTGAACCCAGCAATTCTGCTCTGAGCTGGTGAGCCCAGCTAAAAGTCAGGTTGTTTGATGCTCACATGGTAGGAAGCTCTTTCTTCCCTGTCCATCGGGCGTGTCACGTACATCCTGCCAGACACAGGGTCAATGTTGAACACCTCCATGGGCGGCTGGTCGGCTCCCACTCCGGTGATGCTGTACCTGATATGGATCTCCTTGTCCTTATCAGAACGGATCTGGAGGAAATAACAGAGACAAGAATCCATAAGTTCTGGACAAAAGCCATACGGATGTTTAAGCACCTTTAAAGATCTGAGCCTGAAGGCTGCAGAGGTGTAATACCACTGTCAATCCTGACAAGGGAGCTGAATGCCAAAGATTTGGCAAAAAGCCATGAAAAGTATATTCCACATAGTTTCAGCTATTTTACTCCTCTTTAATTCATGAGAAATGGTTGAAATTGTGACTTTTTGACTGAGATGTGGAAGAGCCTAAAATGCACAAAAACCACAGTTTACATATTACTGAAACCCCAGTCTCCTTAAAGTGTTCAAATTTTTCAGCCATACCCAGAGTCTCCCAGCCATTAATCACTTCTGAAAACGCTGTCTGCAAGCTCCCACATCGTATTCTCAGTCCTGGTGACTATGCACACAAATATTCCCATGAAACTCAAAGAACAGGGCTGTTTGCTCCTCTTTGTCCAACCCTGCTGGCTTGACAAGGCCAGGCTAGGAATGCCCAGTGGGATGTTACCATTTCATGTGATTATTTGTTGAGGAAAAGCATGTTTTGGACACTGTTTTTGAAAGCCCTTCCCTCCTGCACCTTGAGAACAGCACTGCAAACTGAGTACAGCACAGCGAGTTCCATGAACCTCGGATACAGAGACGAGGAAAAAAAGAAGGGAGGTTAATATGTTGTCCTAGCAACCCTGACTATCTCTTTAAACACAAATTTAATTTTCTGATCAAATGCTGAAAGAAGTTCTTGCAACAGCATGACTATTCCCGAAAGAAAGTGCAAGGTACAAATAAATTACCACCCCCTGCACCACCACAAAGTGTCTTGGCACTGTAAAAAGCGATGTGCATAAATTTTTCCCTAACAGGTCTATGAATACAACGAAGTAGTGGGAAGATAATAGACCCCTTGTAGCTGAGTGCACGCTGGCATCTCTGCTATGGCACCTGCGCCCTTGGAGGGGCCTGAGTGAACTTAGTGGGGTCCTGTGTCCCCCAAACAGCCTCAGTCTGGGAAGAGAAGGTTATTTCCCAAGGGAAGAGGAGGCTTTGCTTGTCAGGCAAAAGAGCTGAGATGGGGCTGTGGGCTGCTCCACACTCCTCCCATATGTGACCTACTGCTATTCCTTCCTCTCCTGACACAGGAGGCCGACAAGACGCTGAAAGTGTCAGTGCAGGGCAATATCAGATCCCTGGCCCCCAGAATCTCCTTTGATAGCTTTGTCCACATCATTACCAAGTTTTTACACTGTTTTCTTTGTGCTTCCTCCACCAAACTGTCTGCTCCTGCTAATGGCTAATCATGTCAGTTATTACAGACACCGCCAGGATTGATCCGCGTGGCACCTGCGCCGCCGGAGCTGCAGGTCAGGGAACAGAGACAATTCCATTTGTCTTCTCTCCAAGGATTCACTGCTTGTTACACTGTTAGTGCTGAGGAAAACTGATTGGACTTACACTGGTATAGTCACTTAAAAAGGGCCTGGGGACACTGAAAGTGCCCTCATGCTGCACAGGCTGATTTTTGCAGGTTTATGTGGGGCTAGTGGGTATTTGAAAGAGAGACCCAAGTAGACAGCCACGCATCAAACTTCCATTAGCAAATCTGTGGGTGAGGAAGGGTATACTAAAGTCAAGCCTTATTTGCACAGCTGTGGTTTCAGTGACAGCAGCTGACCCACCAGGTCAACAATTGAAGACCACAGCCCCCCTTTTCCGAAGGTGGGCTCTGCCCTGCCAGAGGCAAGGGCTGGAAATGGAGCTGGTGGCAATGTCCGTGCAAATGCACAGCTCAAGTCAGGGAGTTCAAGCTCCAACTCACTACATCCACACCTGGAGCCAGGCTTAAGGCAAGTGAAAACTGGAAGACACTGCTGAACCTCCAGTTTTGAGCCAGGGTGGGGATCCTGTCTCACCAATTAAAGTCACACAGTCGTGTGTCTTTATCAGTGTGTGTCTGCACAGCTCCAAACAACATGTAATGTAAATTTTCCCTTAACAAAGGTCAAAAAACCCCTTAACAACCCAACCAAGGCATCTGCACTTCTCCCCAGCCCCAGCCTGGCTCAGCAATGGCTGTGCTTGAGCACAAACACCAAAGAGCTAGGCAGTCACTCCAGGGAACCAAAATGGAAGCAGTTTTACCCCGAATCACAGAAGGGGAGAGCCTGTTACTGGACATTTTTCTGCTCTATTTCCTGTTGCATATAGTACCCAGATCCCATTGTGATAGAAGCATTAGAAATGCATAGCGAGAGACAGAAACACGGAAAAGAAGCCTGCATTTAAATATTCAGTGCTAAAGGCACTATATTTTATTTTTGGGAAACGCAGATAAACAGAAGCTCTCGAAGAAAGCTATGTACAGTTTAATAAAGTGCACGCTATAGGATGTCCTTGCAGCACTTTTATTAGCATTAATAGGGTCTAAGCTGTCTGTATGTAAATCCTTGCAGATCTAGGAGATGAAATATATCATAAGACCCACACAACTCACCCAATTATACTGAGAGAAATCCATGAGCTAATTATACTGCATTGAGCAAAACAAAGATGGGGGAAATATATTGCAAATATTCAGCAATGACTCGTTATTTGCTGTTAATTGCAATTGTAGCACAAGTGTTTGCCTGCTACCTGTACTTAAATCCATTTCCAGTAAAAATACAAGGGTGTGAAGTGTTCAGAAAAAAAACCTGTAAGAAGTAGCACTTGTCACAGAAAGTTGCAAAGACCACTGACAATGAAGCATAGTACATTTTTCTACCAGGGAGATATTTATCACACACATGTTTTTTATATTGGAACATATAATTTTAGCACTCTTAATGAGATTAATATAAAAAAGATTTTTCAGTAATCCTGTAACATTTTGACCAAAGGTTTAATTTGCCTAATTCCCAGGGTGCAATTTAGTAAATCTTGTTGAGAAGTTAAGAGCATTATCTGAACACAATGCAAGGTTTACTTCTTTTGTTGAAACTGTTCCTGGAGCAGTTTACCATAATAGTAATAATAATAATAATAATAATAATAATAATAATAATAATAATAATAATAATCCCCTCTCTATTTCCAAGGAGTTCACTAGATCAGGAGTAAAAATTACTGGTTGGGGGAATGTACTGGTTCAGAAGGGAGTTATACTTTTTCCTTCATTTAGCTTGGGAAGTGAGAAGATGGTAACAGATCCATATGATAATCTTCTGACTGGAGAACATACACATGAATTTTTCTTTCATTTATCTCTCCTTTTTTATTTTTTTTTTATCTCTCAGTCAAGAGGTATGCAGGGCTCTGGGTTACAGAACAGATGGCAGAGGGATGGTTTTCCTTAGCTGCATTTATACATTTTTTACTCGGAGAACCCTTGGAGCTTTGAGCTTCTCCAGTGCCTGGCATGATTCGACTCTGCATATGATGATGTGAGCAGGATGAATGATGATGGCTGATGACTGTCATAAAAGGAATTTGCTTGCAAAGCAGCTTTTATGCTCTAAAAAACCCCTCTGGGATGGAGCTTGGAGTGGATTGATACACTGGTGAGGGAAAATGTCCCAGATCAAAAAGCAATTTATGTTGGAAGATGCAATCCCTTGTTCCTATCCTACCTCATGAACACAGGTAGCATTTTCCATGCAGGAACCCTCACCAGCTCTGACAGATACAAATGGACCATCTGGAAACTGTGGGATCAGCCACCAAAGCCCCAGAGGGGACCTGCAGCAGAGCCAGGCACCGCACTGGCATTGCCATCCCTCTGCTTGGCTGTGGCCAGCAAGGACAGGGTGGCCTTGCAGCCCAGCAGAGAGTGGTTGGAGCTCAAATCATTGAGGCAGCATCCAAAACACAGCAATGTCTGCAACTCAGAACCAGAACATCAGGACTCTGACTCAGCCCTTGTTTCTATAAAGCAATCCCAGAAAGAGGAGATATGGTGCAATTTCACAGATGGGTATTTTCCACTGCAGGTTTTGATCTAATAACTAAAATGTTTGAAAATGGACATTGCAACTCTTGAGACAATACAGGGCAAAGCCCTTCCAAGCTGGCCTTTTCCTCTGCAGCAATGTCTCTTTTAGACAGAAGAGCAGTGTTTGTGGCACAGGATTGCATCCTGCTTTTACAGATAACATCTCATTGTTCGTGCATCTCTGTCAGGATTTACCAAAGGGCAGCTGAACCATTCCCACACGCTTTACTGGTGAACAGAATTTCAGGTGGTGAGCTCCTCTGAGCTACCAGATTTTATCACTGGTTTTCTCCTGTTCATCCACACCCTCGTGCTCTCAGCACTGCCCTTTCTTGCTCCAGGGGTTTGCATTCACAAGCCCTCCCTCTCTCTCATCCTGGCAGTGACAGGAACCAGCAGAGATCCCTGCGATGCTCCAAAGCCAGGAGCAGGGGTGGTACAGACCATGGAAAGCTGTGTGGTCAGCAGATTGCAGGGCACCAGTGAGACCATAAATTATACAGCTTTTGGAGCACGACATTGCCAGAAAAAAGTGTTGCAATGGAGGCTGTTTAGAGAGCAGTAAAGAAAATGCCTGGAGGCCCAGGAAATGGGGTGTGTAAGGAAAAGCTGAATGAACAAGGACAACTGAGCCTAGAGGAGAGATGTGACCGTAAAAACAGTACCTAACAGTACCAACAGTCCTGTACCTAATAAACTGTATTGAGAGAATTTCACAAGGTGTCCATGTCTGGATTCTGCCCTTCCTTGCACTGTGCCTAGGAATGTATCTGGAGAAAGCAGAGCAGGACATTTATTCTCTGTTACATTTTCCTTCCACAGAATGAACCAGAAAATAAATTTCATTTGAAGTTCTTTGTCTTGCTCTACAACATATGGAGTGAAAAATGCCCTTCAAAAACCACTTAGTTTCCCAAACCTCCCATAGAATACTATGCAACATTTGCACTAACATGACCTGGGGATACTTAGACTTGATTTTTTTGTTTTATAAAACCCATTATAATTATTAATGAACACATAAAATAATGTAAATGATAAGCAGTAAGTGTCTTTTATTATTAAGCTCTTAGCTATTTTGCCCATTAAGAAAACCAAATTAAAATAATTGAAGATTATAATCTGTCATGCATTCAAAATGCTCCATAGAAATTCAGACAGGCAAACATATTCAAAGCCTTTAAAAGAGCACACTTAAGAGTCAGTCTAAGCATTCCAGGATTGGCTCATTAATTTTAGTGGAAATATTTTAATTCAACTACTCTTACTGCTTATTGAAATCTTTGCTAAGGACTTACTTATTTATTTTTAACTGAATTTGCAATATGTTTAGGACTCATTTGTATAAAAGTTCTTAACTCTTATTTCACAGTTGTTTTAGAAGCCAGTAAAGAGACACATCTCTAGCCTTGTATTTCCAAACAAATTACTGCATGTTGCTGAAAGAATCACATATGGTTTCAATAAAAAGATGCAAAAGTCAAGCAGAGAAAAATGAAGACAGATTTGGAGACCCAGCCAGGTGAAGGTAACATTTATTAACTTCTGTCTCCTTTTATCACACTTGCCAATGATCCCAAGGTATATCCTAGACGGAAATGAACAAAAAAACCCACAAAACAAACAAACAAACAAACCAAACCAGAAGATCCTCTAAAACACTTCTATCTTCAGAGAAAACTGTCTCTTCTGTGCCTTGCAAAGAGGATGCTTGGACATGACGAGGGCAGTTTGTACAAACCCAGCACTTTCCCCATCTCCAGCCCTGGGTTTAACAGCAGCCTGCCCTGAAGTGTTCATCCACCCCTGACCATTGTCTGAGCCAAGTGTCCATGGTGGTGGTGCTTGCAAACAAGGTTAAGTAGGGAAAGACCTCTACTGGCAAAGAAAGAAGGGATGGGATCACCCATTTGTACTTGGGGATTTCTTTCTTTCCTCAACTGGGACTGGTTTCATCTCACACATGATTTTCTAAAGGCTTCGTATCTGGTCTCAGATAAACTGAAGAGAAGCAAGGGTGAAATCTATCCTCCTGAAGGCTTAAGTATACATCACATTTCCTGGAAGAAGTGGTTTTCTTTTTCCACCAAGAGAAAGAGAGAACCAAGGACTACACCTAGACTAGAGATCAAATTTTCACATGGTTGAGATTCACTGCTGAGAGCTTAAGTTTCTTCCTCTTCTTCAAAATACAAATCCAAAGCCAAACAATAAAACGTTCCCTTTGCCCCAGTGGCTGGATCTCTCCCATGTCAGGTTTAATCTTCCTGTGCTCCAGCTGAAATCTGTGCAAAGTGATTTCTAACATATTTATTTTGATGATAAGACAGAGTACCAATAGTGCTCCAGAGAGATTAAAGCTGTCATTTTAAGCCATTAATGTAACTGATGATGCAGCCTGCATTAAAGAAACGAAGCTATGAGATGTCTGAACCCAAACCAGAACCTCTCCTGTGTGCCCAGCTTGTTCTGTGGTACCTGCAGAGGAGCCCAACCCCATCCAGCCATTCCCATCCAGCTCTCCTGCTCCTTACCAAGAGGATTTGCTTCCTCTGCACGCACCCTGCGAGCGCTTGGCCAAGGTGCTGCACCAAATGTTCAGCTGCTGACAGCTTCCAGCACTTCACAGGTCATTTGGCTTCCACACGGCTCCCTCTGTCCAAGGGCTCCTCTCCAGCCCTGTGGCTCCCTTCAGGCCAATTACATCCATGTGGACACACTCCTCTGGAGCCTTCCCCATGCCCACGGGTAGCTTTGATAGTTTTCACTCCTTCTCTTGCTTCCAAGTGTTTTGAATTGTTTACCAGGATTTTTCTCCTCTACCTGGACGAAAGTGTAACACTGAGCAGATGGAGAACAGCATATAAATCAGGCTCAATAAGGAGCTGGTAATGCAGTGGGAGTGAATTTCTGCCTGCAATTCTGGCCAGTAACTGTCTGTGACCCCACACATAAGCACAGGATGAAATTGAACTTGTCAGACTCACGGTTTAATTCAAAACTACCATTATTCTGCTTGGGATAAAAGCGAAATAACAATCCTTTTGCCTAGGAAACCAAATTTCGTACATGATGAGATGACACTACAAGCACAGAGTACCTGGTGTGCAGCAGTGCATCCGGGCCAAGGATCTGCTGCAGCTTAACTCTGCTTTCCTGCCTGCTGAAACAGCAAAGAACTTATGTTTTAGCTTGAGTTGTCCTGACACGACAAGACTGAGGTCTGCAGGGCTCAAGGGGCCAGTCTGCAGCTGGTCAAAGTTTCTGAGTAGTGACTCGGGACTGCCAGCAGCTCCTGTCAGGTCTTTACCAGTGAAAAACTCAGTAAACTGCAATTTTTTTGCATGGTCTTTGTGATTAAATAATAAAGGAATTTTCATTACTCGCTATTATGAAGGTCAAGAAGTCAAGGTGCCTGTATCAGAACCTGGCCAATGTTAATGGATCTTCCACATCTCATGGTAATTGATATGGCACAGTCATTTCTCAAGCAAAATGTGCCCTTCTTCGGGCCTTTTGCAGCCTGAAAACTCCACTGTGGAAATGCCTCAGACTGTAGCAAGGCAAGGGAGGAGAGCAGCTCTGATGGGAAAAGAAGATTACAGAACACCTCCACGTGACCAACATCTTATCACTGCCAGAACCTTGATAGCAGAAGCAACAAAACTAATTTTTACTACTCTTTCCCTTATCTCTCTTACAAGAGAGCAGATTCTTCACTGCAGTGACTGAAGGCATCCCAGCGGAGCTGATGTGCTGCTATCAGGTGAATTTTGGTCCTGAAGAACTGAGGCTGGTTCATACTGTGCAAGATGCAAGGGGCTGATACTGCCTGACTGGGATTTGAAGCAGATGCACAAACCCTCCTCTGCTGTAGAGGATGCTCCATGACAAAAGGTGAGAGGAAATACCTCTGAGAGTTCAAAACACACTGTTCTTACTCCTGTGACAGAGGAGTTGTGACAGGCAAGGGAAGATCATCCCTCATAATCTATTTAAGAAGGGCTGCCCACTGTTTCTTTGCAGAGGGTATCAACCTGCAGCACCTCCTTGCAGTTGACCCCACTGCTGCCTGTGATGGCTATGCCTAAATGAAGACAAAGTCAAGAACAACAAATCATGGCAGTGGGAATTTGTCCTCATTTCTTTTTGAAGTGTATCTCTCCTGAAGCCTTATGTCATTACATCACGTCTGCCACAAAGCCAGCCTGGAAAAGAGAATCCAGCACCTTTCTGGGTAAAACGGAACAGAAAACTTGAGTGCTCAGTGCAGAAGATAAATAAGGGTAGCAAGTATTGACCTACACAGGAGTAACCTGATCACTGTAACTAATGATTGAGGCCCTCAGCTGGTATAAATCAGTGTAGACTCAGTGGCTTCAAACAGAGGCATGCTAATTTATTTCAGCTGAAAATCCAGCCCATGGCGTTTAAAAATTTAGCTGCACAGCAGAAGAACAAGTGAAGAATGATCTTTGCACGACACACAGCAATTTACCACAGGCAACATTCCTCCTGGTAGAACAGTGAGCTCGGACACAGGGAACAAGCATTCAGGGGAGAACAAACACACTTGTGTTCTCAGGAAGGAAGTTTTTCCCAGACTCAAGGGATATAATTGGTCTTAGTGTGTGTGACCTTTGGTTTTGTAGTGAGCTCTGGCTTTCCCAGAGTCATGCACTGAACTCCCAATGGCATGATGCCTACAGATATTACTGATCATGGAGAAGTGATGCTGTGGCATGATTGTGAATGCTGGTCTCAGCATAAAATAAAGCTTTTGGACCTGCCTGCAAACAGCTAACAATGGGAAACAACAATAAAACCCTCCAGTGTGTCTATTTTGGAGAACAAAATCTGCTGAGGCTCATGTTTGAGATGCTACTTTGGGATGCTTGCAGAGCAGGATTTAAAGCTCTGCAGCTCTCAAAGTCTCTCTAAAAAGTTTAATTATAGGAAAAGCAAACCCATTTGTTTGTTTTGTAGGGTAGATTACATGGCACAGCATATACAGAAGTTATTTCAATGGCCAGTAAAAGGAAACACCAACGTGAAGAGGCAGGGAATGAAGTTCTCTGTGCACACGGGTGCAATGCTAAAAGACATCACTGCAGGTCTAGATTTGATGATCCTGAAGGGTCCTGTCCAGCCTGAGATATTCTATGATTCTGTGATTTATTGCCCAGTGAACAGTGTGAGATGTCTTTGTTCCTAGGACTCATCCTCTTTTGTAACACAGACAAAATACTGAATCCTCCGTAACTTTTCCCTGATGGCCAAATTCTGCCCATGGATGCACACATATGTTTCCTTCCACAACAGCTACGCTGGACCTCCAAGAGCTGTATTTTCCCTTCAATAAACTTGCAGAGTGAGACACCACAAGGACTCTGTGGTCAGGAATGCCCAGTAAGGTAACAGCAGACAGGCTGACATCAGGCTGGCACACCCAGCCCGTGCCCACACATACACCCAGCTGCATGCAGGACCCAGCAGCTACAGCACACCCTGCCAGGCTCATGCCAGCACCCCTTACCCAGCCAGCTCTCCTGTGCCCTCTCATCACCTTCCCACAGCCCCTGCCCACGCTGAGGGTCCCCCAGCAGCTGCAGCTCCTGCACCCACACCCTGAGTTCCAAGGGTACCTTTCCCTCTGGTGTGGGTGTCCTCAACTCCAGCACCCATGGTCTGTGCAGATGTGCCTCGTGCATCAGGGATGGGAGATTGCCTTCGAGGAAATTTCAAACCTGGCTGAACTCTGCTCATTTGGAATGAATTCACAGGGCTGGATTTTTGGCAAGTTTTCCGCTTTTGTCAACTCTATTTCTGTGTGGGTTTGATCTGAGACCCCTGCTTGCTTTGACTTGAATTCATATTACACTGATTCATGTGATTTATTGATGTGTTTCCCATCCACACACTTTTAATGCAAGAGGCAGACAGGCCAGCTTGAGGACATGGAACCATAGATAAAAAAAACTCAAACAAACCAGTAATTTCTGACATGTTACGGAGCCTTTTCACATCTCACTTCCAGTTATGACACATCCTGGTTTTAGATTTCACACTCCAAACCCAGTAACAGTCCTGAAAGATCACAAACACAAGCTTTTCACCCTCCAAAAACCCCAACAACAACAACTGCATTCAAGCCATCAAGGATTTTAGAGTCCAGCCTGGTCTGGGATGCTTACTCTCAACTCTCCTTTTAATTGAAGATACTCTGATAGACATACGGAATTTCTTGTTTAATTTTTTTTTTTCCCAGTATTATTAATTGATAATTTAATTTTTGATCTGGTGAATTACATGCATTACATGAATTCACCATCAGTGAAATGACAAGTTTAGAGCAGAATAGTTTAGGTAAGCAGATTGTCAGTGCTTATGGCTGTAAGACATAATTATGTACAGCCAACTGTGTAACGCGCTTGAAAAAATTATAAGCCTAGGCACAGAAATTAAAATTATTTCAAGATGAAGTTGTACAAATACAGCTGCAAAAAGATGCAAAATCCTATTAATTTATGCCAACTGTAGTGGGTAGTGCAGGGGGGATCCAGCCCCCACCTCCCTGCCAAAGGAAGTTTAAGGCCCAGTGAATGAATGGCTGGCTGTTCAAACATGGCTCCAGAAGACTATTTCAGCTATTCTTTATGTACTCATAAACTTGTGGGCCTCAGCTGGTAACTCGGTATGATGACTCCTCAGCGTGTCAGGGCAAACATTAAACGCTAAATTACCATATGTCAGCTTAGGGTGGTTAATAATTCTACTGCATCTTGGACAACTTGAAGGTTTTTCTGAAATTGCTGTCAAATCGAATCTTTCTTTCGATCAATAAAGAAGCACAAGGAAATACACCATTTGTGGTGTCGAAAAGAATAGATTAGCAAGATACTGTAAATGCAGCTGGCAAGGACAACAAACTGCATTCTCTTAGCTAGTGATACCCAATAAGTAATCAATACTTCCAATGAGGGGACCCAATGAGGAAATGGTAGTGTCTGTTCGTCACATGCCTATAGCTCTGTTCTGTGCTCTTCTGGTTGCCACCAACGCCCCCCTGACCCCGTTTTACCTGTGGATCCAACAGGCAGCAGGTAATTAGAGCAGCAATATTTGTTCTACACAGCTGGGTCTATCAATTGCAGCCAGAGGAATGAAATAGAGAACGACTGTGAGCATGGAAAACCCCTCTGACCTGCCGCTTGTTTTCCAAGCTGTGTAATAGAGATGTCCCTGGCAATGCTGAGGATCAGGACCATCTGGGAACAGCCAAATCAGGTACAAAGTGCAGAAATCTGCACACTGGGCTTATTTAGAGGGGTACTGCCCACCCCAGATCATGCTGCTTCTGCCACTTTTATTTTCAGTCAAGCACAGCTACAACAAACACACGCTACTCCAGCAAGTAAAACAGATTGGAAGAGATGTTGTTTCCTCTGTGCATTTGACAGCATCAATGACACATTTCAAGATATTCAACACTGGGAAATCAGGACCAGATCTCCAGTTCAACCGCGTTTCCCGTCAAAACACCTGAAACCTAAATCAAATTATTCCAACTTTGTTTTCCTGCACATCTTACTGTGGATATGCAGAATATCTGACCATGGGCTCCTGTAGTGCAGCCACAGGATGCTGTAGCAAGGATGTGAGCCCTGGGAATGATTTTTCCTTAACATCAGCTGAAAGAAAAGGTGTTGCACTGCAGATGGCTTTGCTGAGCAGCACCCAGCCTGCTCCTCGCTCCCATGAGCAGCCCTCCAGGAACAGGGCTGGGATGCCCTGCTCCAGTTTCTTTTTTTGAAGCACATCAGATTTTAATGAAATCTGAGCTCTTACAACATCTCAGTGTTTTCTCCTGCTCTTTGATCTCTTCACTACATTCACAGTCGTGTCAGATTTTATAGTTCAGTTGTGAGTCAGAAATATGTTCCCTGGGTCTTACAGATCCATCCCATCCGGCACACACGCCTTCCCCAAGCCTTGCTGGAGCCTGGTGACAGCAGGAGTGGACCTGAAACACAGTGGTCTCCAACAACCTTTAAAACCATCAGCAGTGAGTAAGCAAAACCCATTTCTTATAGCACATTTTTTGAGCGTTTTGATTTTTGGTAATTCAGGTCACTCCATCCAATACCCCGCTGCTGATAGATTTAGTTGTAGCAGTTGTTCTCAGGCTGCAGGGCCCTGAGAAAGTGATGTGAAAGTTGCCGGTAGCAGGAAATTGCCTTCATAATACTTTCAATTTAAAAAAGTTGGTAATGACGCAGGGAATAGGTCCTGTGGGAAACAGAAGGGTTGAAAATAATCCACCAGTGAAAGAATTGTGAACTGCTGACTTTGGGCATTTAATTGGGATGGAATTACAGGTCATCTCCCTCCATCAATCCTGTGCACACTCCAAAGGTGATACTAAAAAGGAACAGATTATTATTATTTCATACAGTATCTTTTTTTTTTTTTTTTAATCAGAGGAAATGAAAAGAAAACATTCTGCCACACACCCAAATCATGCAGCTGCTTTATAAGCAGTGCCTTGCTCTCTGAGCTGGTGTAAACCAGCACAACTTCTCTTAGTTCAGCTTTACACCCATTTCCAGTGGCTGCCAGGCTGACCCAGTATTTCTGTGGAGATTAGAGTGGGATATCGCTTCATGTTTATTTCTAGGAAAGCTCAAAGTTGGCTCTTGTGCCTTTGAGGAGCTGGATGTATGTGAGGAAATTAGGTTTCTTCAAATTCTAAATCTTCAGGGCTTTTTTTTTTTTTTTTTCTTTTTAATAAGAAGCAGGAGGAAGATTTCCTGACCCTCTGAACTATCGCTGGGTTTGAATACGCTACACGGCATGCCTGTAAACACAAGAAGAAAGCTCTTGTGTGAAACTTCTTAAACTGCAGAGGATGACGGACAGCAAATAGGATGCAAGCCAAGGAACATGACAATTAGCACAGAGAAAGTTTTCAGGGTTTATTCCATCAGTCAGCACTTAAGGAGGCTTTGAAGGGGAAAAAGAATCCTTTTTATATTAATCCACTACTTCTGCACTTTCCCCCTATTCCATGGATTTAGTGCTTAGCTGCTAAATAACTATATGCAGAGCTTTATTAAGAGGAGTTGGTTTACTTTTTGAAAGATTCCACATCCATTAGCTCATAGAGAGAAAAGAGGCAAAATCATTTCTCTCACTGCAATACCCAGAGTTTAAATGATGATTTACTCTTCCCCAGCTTTTAGTACTTAAAGATGTGGATGAGAAAAGGGCTAGCATTTCTTGCAATGTATTTCTGGTCATCACCTTACTAAAGACTTGGTTGTGCTACTGATGATAAAGTAACTCAGTAAAAGCAAAGGGAAAATCCCCTTTTTCTCCCCCTTTTCTATCTTGGCAGACTTCACATCTGAAGAGGCACCTTACTGTTCCAAGATAAAATATTTCTTTTTTCTTTAAGAAGAAAAAGTTCTCTCAAGCAAGAACTTGGGCAACAGCAGGGGACAACGCCATGCCAGTGTTAATTAGCAAATTCCAAATGAATCATGGTTTGTGCTTAGCAGGGTATAGTTGAAAATGATGTGAACTTTTGAAATGTTGTGTTGAGCATACCAGTTACTGCTTACTTTTTATATATTTTTTAATAAGACTAACAAAGAAAGAGTTGCTTTGGAAGGGCATCTTATTCATTTCCTCCACAGCCCTGTTCCCAGGCATTTGTGCTCTTGCCCATCTCTTTATCTGGAGGTTGCCAACCCCCCTCAGCTCATCCCTTTTGGTTTGAGGCCACGACTAGGGGATGGCATTTTGCCTCTAATTAAGAGGTGGCGCGTGGGGTTGTCCCTGCTGTGACCTGAATCACCTAGCAGGGGGTGCACGGTGACAAGCCACACTCAGCATCCCGAGCCCCCAGGACTCCAAGATGTGCCTCCCCCACTGAGGAGTCGTGCTCCAGCCCCTCTGTGCCAGGGCTCCCCACCACAGCACAGGAGGCAGAACTGGGCAGTGCCTACACCTGGCAGCAGTGATGGACTCTAATCTTAATTTCAGGAATATTCAAGGTTGTGATTAAGATGGGGCACCTGCCAGTACAAGGCTCATCAATTCTCTTTGATTTGGAAAACTCTGCATCTGTGTCAGAACCTCAATTTCAATGCAGAGCTCTGTCACTGTTTTTCCTCTCTCTCCCCTCAATATTGAGTTTAAAAGACACAGGAGTTGAGAGAAGAGACTGATGTACAGGTCTGGGGTAAGCAGCCATGGGAGGCTGTGAGCATTCATTCAGAGGTAGCTACAAGGAGAAAAAGATGCCCTTGGCAAGCTGAGAAACGTGAGATTCCCAAGTCTCCTTGTGCTTTCCCTTACCCTGGCAAACAGAACTGACAGTGCACAGAAGAGCTGGGGGCTATTGCAACCTAAAAAACAACTGCAACATCCACTGGGATCCAGAACATTCAGAGCTATTTTAATCAAATTACTATCGATTAGGGACAAACTAGAGTCTACTGAAGTTAATGGACACATTTCCATCGACTTCAAAGGGCTCTGAAACAGCCTGTAACCGAAAACAAGCAAGTACCAAAATGAGAAAATGCATCTGAGTCTCACTCTAATTGCATGAGATGAAAGAACTGTTTCAGCTGGAACTTTTTGAAACTGTTCTGCCCGAGACAAATGTCAAACACCTCAAATGGTCAAAAATTCAGCAAACCTACCAGAAATAAGGAGAGTCTGACAGCAGCAAGCGTGGCCAGCTGAGGGTACCAGAGACACACAGACAGATGTATCAGCTCTACTGACAGTTCTGGAAGACCTTCACTAACTTATGTAGGAAAAAATCTCAGCAATTCTGTGTGTGTTTAGATACACACACTAATTTAGTTTTACTTTGCACTCAAATTTATTTTCTCTAAGAAGAAAGAGGCTTTTTCTTCTTTTTCCCTGGAAATGTCAGTGTTTAATTCCACACTACAAATGTAACTTTTGTCCTTTTGTCTTCACAGGACCTAATAATCTTCTCTGAGGGATGAATATGAAATCATGACACAAGCAATTTGTTTAAAGTAGCCTCTTTTACTGCCTAGAACATTTCGTTGTCTTTAAAGCTATATATTTATGTGACAGCCAGACAGCCATTAAAACCCACAAACCTTAAGGCCTATGAGGTACAAAAGGGATTTCTTCTTTTAAATTTTCTAAGGGAAAAAATCAGGCCTGAATACTGAGGAGGTCATAACTTTACTGACCTTCATAATATTCGGTTCCTCCCAGAGCTGCTGTAATTAAGTGTTGAGTCAGTGGATGAAGTAAGAGTTTTTTCCTATTTAAGAAGCTAAATTGAGATGGCATTTTAAATAGCTTGTAAGGACCAGCAGCACCATATTGCTGTCAACCCCAGCATTACCCTTCTCCAGCTTTTATTCATTCAAGAGCCTTAGAAGGTAAACAGATAAATCCCACTTGAGCTCACTTGTGCCATGCTGGGATGGCAGCAGAGGCTGCAGTGGCTTTCTTGACCACATGGTACCTGAGAAAATTTGGGGCAGTATTAAAGGAAGATTTTGGGTTTAAATACTTCATCCTGCCTAGTTCCCTCTTCCACCAGCACTCAATGGGATGTTTTTCTCAAAGTGTGTCAGAGTAAATACCAGAATCTGCCTACATATATATGTGTATATACATATAAATATATATATATATGGATGGATGACAATTCCAGCACCACTGTTACCAATGAGAGAAGAGTACAAACATCCAGCAAATATCCAGCTATCAGAGCCCTGATCAACAGCTCTTTTGGTAGAAAACACACAGAAGATTGTCCACCCAAGCTCCCAGTCTCAAGGCTCTCCAGACAAACCCTTTATCCATAAAACCCCTGTGGGGAAGAACAGGTGCAGAGCCCAGCAGTAGCTGATGGGAGCCCTTTTTCCAGCCATGCTGCCATGTCAAACCACAATGTTCAGCCAGGGGAGATGCTGTTCATCCTTCCCTCCACGTTGCTCCCAACCAAGCATCACCTCAGTGGTCACCTCGAGTGCGTGACTGGAGCATGGGCTGAAGAGCTGCAACCTCCACATCCCTCCAGATACCCACAGCTGGGATTGAAAGACATGGTTCAAGCCCCTCTTAATGTCCTATTATCTGTGGATCACTGACAGGGTTGATTATAACAGTTTGACACGGCTCCAGAGGAGCTGTTACAGTCTATTGTGTCAATAGGTACCCAGGGAGCCTTTAATCTGCAACCACATGTGTAAAAACAGCAGACTAAAAACACAGTTTTTTTTTTTTTCTTAAAAGTTGTTATTGCTAAAGCAGTAAAAAAAAGGAAAAGTAATGCTCTTTGTAGAAATAAAAGGTCTGTCATTTTTCCCATGACAAGAGCACAAAAAAATCTGAAACCCAAGATTTTTCCCCTTTCACTTGTAATATAAAAATGATCCAAAATGTTTACGCCAGGAGACAATTTGGAATGACTTGTTTTCCTGCTGAGCTATAATCTTGGTCAGCGGGAATGCTCCTGATGTGACTCAAAATGTATTGCTGCTGTAGTGTGAAGGAAAGAAGGGGTGAACTGTCATAATTCTTAAATTAGCAGAAACGGGTTTTTGTGTATACGATGTGTGAAAGTATGACAGGAAGCATGGGGGGAAATTGTTTGTTTTCCTTGGAAACTGGTGGCTGGATTTGATTAAGGAAAGTGTGCTTCCATGTTAGGTTCTCATGAGGTTCCTGGATACTGCAGAGGCAGGCGTGGTGTGCAGGCACACACAGAGATACTGAAACAGTACAGACAATATACAATTATCACTTACGAAGTCACAGGCTCCTGCCTTTAACAAGCACATTCTTTCAAAGCACTGATTTGCCCAGTGAGGTCTGTGAGATGCCACATACCCAGAGCACAGAGCAATTCAAATTTGTTTTCCTAGAAAATGCTGTTAAAAATGGTTCACTTAATAAAGAATTCTGTTTACAAGCAGGAAGTTAGAAGATGCCTTGGAAACATCTGATTGCTCATTCTTTAAGCAGTATCTTTTTGCAGATACAGTATAATTTTCAAAAAAGGGTATGAGCTCCATAAACATTCAGGATCCCTCCTGAGAACATCACTGACTTTTCAGTCCTATTTCCACTTAGTCCCGACAAAGAAACGCATCCACTGGAAGTTTTGCAAGAGAATAAACACTTGTGATGCTAGCAATTAAATCCTTCCTTGTACAAGGGTCTTGATGTTTCTTTCCACTGACAGTCGTGACAGAAGAGCACCACCATCTTACAAGAATTTTAATAAAAAATTATTGAATGCAGAACTTCCCTTGTGTGACTTGGCACACTTCAGTCCTGAGGTCTTTAGGGGGAAAAAAGGCTGCCTTGCAAAGCCCATACAATAGAAAAATATTTGACAGTGTGTTTCAAAACATTATTTAAATAGAGACTTCTGTTCAAGTTATTAATGCCTTTAATATGGATTCTCATCTCCTCTTCTCTTTTTATTACTTTGTGTGTCTTTCTGGTTATTTAAAGGGTAGTGAAAAGAGCTGGTCAGCACTTCAGAGCTCCCACTGCTCGTCAGCGACAGATGCCGACCATAAAGTTAAAGCCAACACAAAAGAAAAGCCCAACACAGATTTCTTTTTTCTCCTCTCGGGGGAGGGAAGGCAAACACATCCATCCTTCCCTATCCTGCTCCTCCCAGCTTCCTACCAGAGAGCAACCCCGGAGCGAGAACTGAGCTTGATGGCTTATTTTAACTAAGAATATGGAGGAATGAACTCTTTATTAATCACTATCTGACCTGGGGCAGAACGGCTGTCCCATCAGGGAGTGCTAAGAGAAGCCCAGGAGAACATCCTGCATCCTCAGGACAATCTGCAGGTGCTTGGGCAGCGTGTGCCCCCTCCTCTGGTACGGCGCTGCCCTTTCCTCGGGGCAACAGCTGGCTGTGACAGCCTGTGTGTTTGATGGTCTGGATATCACACACATGGGAAAAGGGTCACGGTTTCCAAATCATCTGGTGGAGTAATGGGAGGAGACAGCTCCCCAGCAGCACGAGCCAGAACATCTCTGTGCTCTGACATCGTGTCAGGGCAGCGGGACAGGCGCAGGCAGAGCAGCGATCTCCCGTGTCCTGCAACATCTGGTCATCTCCATCAGACCAGGGGTGGTGTCAGATCGTGCCAAAAGCATCTGGTCTTCCTGCTTGCTTCATCTCCCGCACCTTCAATCTGAACTGATTCAAAGCACAGATCAGCTGGTGAATTTTTAGTGATCATGAAAGCTGGCAGCATTAAACAAACAGCAGAACAGGACAGATACAGCCCAAATGCAAAAAACTTCAGTCCTATCTTCTAGTACACCTACCAGTGCAGTCCCAGGCTCTCCCAGTAACAGTTTCTTATCCTGACATGCTGAATGTTTATGTAGAATTTTCCACATTAACGGCACAGCGAGGAAATAAAGAGCCAGACAATTCATGTTCATGAGTAAACGATGTACACAAGGAGAGAAAAAGCCCTAATCCATTTGGAGTCTGAAATCAGATCTCCAGGGATGCTTTAGATTATTGCCCTACAGGATGCCCAGAGTTTGTAGCCAACTTAATGGCTTTCCTAATACCACGATGCTCCTAATGAATAACAGGGCCGGATGAAAAAACTTTATAAAAAGTCACTTACAACTGGATTAAGTGTATCAAGATGTTTTCTTTGATATTGTCTTGTCAGTTCATATCAAGTGACTCTTCCATGCTTTCATGTCAGGTAATTCCCAAGAAATTCATGGCTACAATCTAAAATAAATGTGTGACTTTCAAATCAGCAAGAGCTGAATGATAGGAATTTTAAATTGCTGGGATAAAACTGCTAGCTACTTCATAACACTCATGCTGCTTCCAGATTTAATACCTGCCTTTTCAAACACTATCAATTCACTTAATATGTCAGTGGGGAATAACATTACTTTATTTTATTTTCCTTTATAAGGATCATGAACCATTTTCTCTTACAGAAATGTACCAATTACCCACATGCCAATTGTCCCAGCCACATTCTGATCTTGCAGCGTGGACATTCAGCTCAGGTGCACACAGAGCTTTCTGATGCTACAAAAGAACCACTATGGGCTAAATTCCGGACTGATGTAAGCAGGCAAATTTCTGCTGACATCAATGGAACTGCACTCCCCAACGCGGGTTCTGAGCTTTGCCCTCTGCCCTAAGAATCTGACAAATGCCGACGGAAGTCAGAAAGAAACCTTTCATGTGAAAAATTCCTAATTTAAGAAATTAGCAGAGCAAAGCCATGGAAAGAGAGGGTAGAAATAAGAGACCATATTGTTCCATTTGTGCCAGGATAGGCAAATTGTGTCTTACTCTGGCAGCTGGGACATTTGAAGATGGGGAATTTCCACTGGGGCATGGCCAGAGGTGACGGTACCGCTCCCTGCCCTTGCAGGATAGCTTGGTATGAGGAGCAAAACGGGAAAAAAGGGAGCTAATGTTCAGGAAAGGCTGCATCCAAGGAAACACTGAGGGATCAGGTATATGGGGGCAGAGCTTGGCCACTCAGCGTGGCACAGGGGCTGCGGTGTCTGCAGGGCACAGCAAGCAGTGCCAGCTCCCGAGGCTGTGGGGCTGAGCCTGCCCTGGCTAATTGGTCCTGCTGAGGGTTTGGGGGTGTTCTGCAGGGCACAGTGCCAGGCTAATGGAGCTGTGTGGCTGCTGGAGCAGGGCTGCAGCTCTGCAGGGCACTGGCCTGGGCTGGCCAGGCTGCTCACAGTGCCACGGTTGCCTCACCTGTGCCGACATATTCCCAACTGTGCTGCAGCGAGTTCTGCCTCCTGTGAGGGCACAACAGGCTCTGACCAGATAAAAGAGCTGCATTATTCCAAAGCTGCATCCACTGACCACATCCCAGAGCTACCAGCTTGCTCTACACCTTTTGCAAGCTCCCCTGGAGGAGGCAGGGCAGGGCTCTTTGGTCCAGGCAGAGCTGACAGTGCAGGAGCTCTGCAGCAGGTCCCTGCCAATTTATTTCTGGTAATGGATTGCCCCACTGTTTCAGCATTGTTTACACTGATTTATTCAGAGTATATCTGCATAGATATTATACATGCAGCTCCTACCAATGCTGGGTAGACCTTATTCTGCATTGATTGGGATGTGCTGGGAGATATGCCAAACATTGTTAGCACAGAGTATCACATTGTACTTGGAAACCTTTACCTTGAGCTTACCAGAGCCTTTCAGCAAGGAAAACTGTCCTGCTCTTTGGAGAACTACTAATAAAGCTCCAGCTTAGAACGTTACCTGCAATACCACTGATGCTAACACAGGTTGAAGACACAAATACTGTTCCCAACAGACTGATGAGCTCACTGTGATATACCAAGAACTGGGGGATATCAGCCAAAGAAATAAACTGTGTTTTAGACTTGAAATGTTTTAGGATTTAGGTGACACATTAAGAATTGAACTGTAGAATCCAGCATTTCAAACCAGAAGTGCTTTGCTCCTGGTGAATGGGCATCGCATGATATTCCCCAAGGGTGAGAAAAGAAGGAACAAAACCCTAGCATGAGCCCAATGCTGAACCTGGTTATCCATCTGTGTGATACTGTGGCAGGGAAAAATTAGGAAGAAGAGATGGGAAAGAAATCAGTTGCAGCCGCGTGATAAAGGAGAAATATCTCACTGTATCTGCAGACTGGGGTATAAAACCTGTGTGAGCCAGTAGGGAAGATATTAATGAGCATCAGACAAATTTAATAGGAGGTATCAAAAGCAAAGATGCAAATAATGAAAGACTGAAAAAACACACAGTAAGAGAATAATAAGACCAAAACGGGTTTTGAATCTCTTGGACACCAAGTAACAATTTAATTTGCACTGACCTTCTAGAAGCAGCCACAAATCTGATTTTAGATAAGCAGGCTGCAGTGCTGGTGCTCATTCACAGAGCAGAATCGTTCTTGTCCCCTCTCAGCAGTGCTGGAGACAAGGGATTGAGGGGACAACCTCCTCCTGAGTTTTCTGCCATTCCTGGCAGAGCCAGGGCCAAGTGATAAAGCCCAGGGCACTGCAGGAGGCAGGGATGTGTTACAGGGATGTGCCACGGCTGGCTTGCTCTCCTACAGCCCAGTGGTTTCATGGCATATTCCTCTTTTTAACAGGTTGTGCTAGTATTGATTCAAATCAGTGAGAGCTGTATTGATCCCCCCAAGGGTTTGACTCTTACATAGGAAGAACATTTTCAAAAGACCTGATCCTCCTTATTTTTCACAGTTATTCCCAAGGACGCAAAAGGAGAGAACTCGAGGCTTCCTCTGAATTCCTCCCTTTTACTGCTACACCTTAGAAACCTTCCAAGAGGCGATCCTCGGTTGGCAGCAGCATTTTGGGCAGCCGAATTTCTCTGTGTAAAATCAGCTGGCGACCTCTCAGCGTGGCTGCCTTGGCCAAGTGCCCTCCAGGCAGGTTGGCAGCCCCTGTGGCCAGCAGCCAACCTCCCAGGGCTCCTGCTTGGACAGGGCCCTTCTGTGTTTTATTGGCCTTCATTTCATTTTCATTTTAATGTGATGGTAAAATTTTTATCTGATAATCTAAACAAGGTAATAATTTTGTGCTATTAAAGTGCCTGTCTTCTGCTGTTACTGTCACCATCGTATATTGGAGGGTAATATTTGCAACATTATACAAAATTGTTATTCTATTAAAATGATAAAATGGCAGAGGTTTTATTACATGAGTGATTTTGGAGGCACTGAGATGCCCTTTACTGCAGACAGGAATAATAAAAACATTATTCACCAACACATTAGGGAACAATCCTGTGATTTTGGAAAACAGTTGTAACAAACAAGTAAGTTATTAGAGTGACATGCTCAGGAAACACAGCCTCAAATCTTCTCTACTGTAACTAAATAGTGCTAATAGCCAGGGACTCTGCCTGCTCTGCACTTCAGCACCCTATCCCCGAGAAGTTGGCAAATCATAAAACAGACACTGAGAATTGTTCATGCACTTTTTGCAATCCCGTCTAATCCAGGCCTTTGGATTTTAACCCTTTATTCCTACTGAAGTCTTAAGGATTTACCATCTGTCGCTGCAGAATCCGTGAAGACGAAGAAGGGGAGAGGATTAAATTAATTAACAAATTCTAATCCTGAAACAGTGTTGGCGATGTTAGGGCTCTTTGAATTCAAATGAGGATTTAAAGCAATGCTGACAACTTTCCCATTAAAAAGGAGGAAAATAATGTCACATTATCACATCCTCAGCCTCTGCCCACCCCACATGGTATTTTATCCAACAGAAACTATTACATTTCATTCAGTTATCCAAGGCACCTTCCCAGCCATGTCTGCAAGCAGGAGCATAAACCCACATGCACAGGCCAGAGCTACATCAGGCTGTTGCTTAACACATTATCAGGGTTCTATATATACTATTATACATCCTCCAAGTTTTTTATAAGGTAATTGTAAATCAGGTAATGCAGCCTGGTGTATCTGACTGGCCAAGAGACAGTTGGAGGATTTTATTTCCTCTTCTTCTCTAACTCCAATGGATTTGCACCCATTGCCACCAAGAACTGCTGACAGTCTGTGCCTGCAGGAGATGAACAGGAAGGTCAAAACAACCCAAATAAATGTGTCTGAGGTGTCTGAAGTCACCAGTGACTCCAGTTCAACAGGCAGAAAAGAACATGGGAAAACAAAGTTAAGCAGGGAGAGCTTCAGCAGGGAGAACACAGAGTTCCCCTCCTAAACAGGTTTTGGTTTTTTCACAAAAAAGTCAAGCATGGGATGAAAATCAGACCACACCAAGAAGCAATGCAGTGAGGTACAACACATTCTCTCTGCAGCAGCTATGTACAATGTGCATTAAAACAACAGTCCACAGCCCCACATCCATCTAAAACCCAAGACTTGTGGGGAAAAGTGCAATTTTAAGTTGGTAAGGGAATTTCACCAGGGGACCTGGGCCCTCTGTGCGGGGAAGCAACTTTATATTTTCTGACATCGCCGTGAATTTGGAAAGGAAACATATGGAAAGCAGATGACATATTTCACAAACTGCCAAGCAGATTTTGCGTGGTTTTAGAGAATGTGTACTCCAGGGAGTGTCCACAGCAACTTGATGGTCCTGATGGCCAACATTTGTTTTGCATCTTTATGCAGAGGAAGCAAGACATGACCATTCATCTGTCTCCTGTTTCCGTACAGGTGCGCGTTCCTCAGCCGTGCTCGGAGGACAGATGTTGCTTGCAAATGCCTTTTTAAAGGAAGGAAAATAGCAGGAAGGAGGGGGAGAGCCCCCTGGAGCAGCTCAGAGGCTCGGACTGCTCTCTCTCCTGGAGAGCCCTGCCGGGCAGTGTGGATGTGCTGGCTGTGGCATCGCTCCTCGGAGCTTGGGGTCTTTATGGGAGCTGCTCACTACACTGCAAACAAAATCAGCTCCTTATTAGTCTCCATAGTGGAATAACAAACTACAGGATTCATAATATCTAGAGACCAGTGGCTACATTTTGATTTCCGAGCTTTTGAAACCTCTGTGCGCAAACAAACTCTTCAAAACAAATGCAAATTTGGCAGTTTATGCAGCACTGAAAGCCACTTGGGGAGATTAAAGGCTGATGTACTATCAGCTGAGGAAATGAGTAGCCCTGAAACACAGAAATAGAGCTCCAACATTTGTATATTGATCCTCTAAAAACTAGTGCTGAAAGTAGATTCTGAAGGACACCAATTCCTTCGTTTTTAAGCCTTTTTTTTTCTTTTTAAGTAGGAGGAAGCTGAAGAGATTTGACTGCCTGCATGTTGTGAATCCGATTTTCACAAGCAGACCCTGAGTTTTAGAAGCACAGCCTGTAGCACACAAGCTCCCAATGACACTGTTAATATGTACCAAAACCAAATCTACCGAAGCCAATGGGAGTCTTCGAGGCCCCACCAAAAATTAAGTATTTTATTTACATTTTGCTGCTTGCTTTAGAGGACTGATTCACTACACAATGTGATGCATTTGCAGATACTGCTCCATCTCTGCAGCCTTAAGTGATGGAGTTGTCTGAATCCTGAGTGTTCTTTACCAAGGATGGCTCACCTGCACATCAGGATGAGAACTTGTAGCTGCCAGTAAGCTTAAAAACAATTTCAGAAACTACAGAAAAACTTAGGCTACAGCAATCTGAACCCCATTCAAATTAGCCTGTCTCCTTTGAGACAGCCTGCCAGCCTAGCAAGAATAAAAAACAACTTTCCCTTCTGTACATTGTGCTGCAGAATACTGTTATCTCTGAGACATTTTATTCACTTCTTGAGAAGGCCTTATCAGGGAGGCACAGTTTGTTAGAAAGCCCAAATAACCATGCTCCCAAAATGTGTGTGCATGTGTGTGGGTATATATCCACTGGCAGGACAGAAATAGATTTAAAAATACTTCCACATAGCCAAAAAAAGCTGGAAGATGGCTGGTAATTATATGTACATTACAAGTAGACTACACATGGGGGGGGGGGGTGTTACAGCATTCATATAAATTATACCAATCAGTGCAGAAAGGAGGAAAAGAAACACTGAGGACACCAAATATGACACCTCTATAACTGATACACACAAGTACTAACTCATGGCAAAACAGTGCTTTAGAAAACAATGACTAAAATGTCATCCTAAAATGAGTTCCATCTATAGCTCTGCTGCCTCTCTAAATGCATGTGATCATCTTAATGATTTATTTTGAGGACACCAGATAAATCAGAGAGCCAAATGACCCCATGGAATGTGAATACATAGGGAGATTCTTCGTCTGGAGGGAAAAAGGTATTGCCAAAGAACTGGGTTACCACGTATTGTAAAGATTTTTTTAATTGTGTGGTTAAATGTGGAGGTTCAGCAGCTTCTGGGGTGTGATAAGAAAATGGGCTTGATGAAATTTTCCCCCTCAAAGCAGAGCACAGACTGTATGGGGGTCTTGGAGTGTCTGACCTACATGCCAGCAGAGCCAGCACGACACTGTTTTGTTCAGAAATCTTCAGTCATGGTGCCTTGGGACAAGGGAATTAGAAAAAGAATTAGGATAATCTTTCCAGCCAGAAGATTTAAAGTCTGCTACAGTTATTCTCAATCGATCCCCAAAAGATTGCCAAGAAGTGTGTATCTTAAAACTGCTGCTAATTAGGAGGTTTTAAGACACTGTTATAAAACACCTTCTGCTTGGCTTGTAAGGGAAACCATTTAGACTTGTAGTATAGAGAACAAAACAGTCATAAAATGTTATTTGTGGCTTCTATTATATTACCATTACACTATATTATCACCAGCATAGTTACATACCCAACATAAAAACATTTAATGAAATGTTTGAACTTTCAGGAGACCTATTGGTAACCTTCTTATTTTTAGCAATGGGGCTGACATTTGTTGTTTGCTGCAATACAAACAATAATAATTACACATTGAGATGTTAATGGGGACGAAAACTAATACTTAGTGCTGCTGTCTGTTCATGACCACTCACACAAATACACAGTCCAGGATTAGTAATTTAAGAGGGCTTTGTTGTTGTTGCTTGGGTATATAATTTATTTACTTAATTATTATTTTTGTCCTGCATGGGATTTTGAAGTTTAGACTTGAAGCAGAGACAGACAAGCAAACAGAATGCTCAAATGGAACAGGCTGCTCTACAAACTGGAGAACTCAATGTTCTTTTCATTCCTGTAAGAATGGAATGACATTTGAAAAGTTTTCATCATCAATTTGCACTCTGTGCAGTGTGGCTGTTGTAAAACATGTATTTGGAATATGCTACATCTAAATGCAGGCTGTGATGTTGTCTGAACATTGATTTCATTAGCCTGTAAGGATGGCTAATCTTGCCTGGCCAAACTGCATGACCTTTCACTATTTCTTAAGTGGGAGCTACAGAAAGCCCGTCCCAGACAATTACTTGAGATGTCAATAAGAAAGGCGAAAGAATAATGAAAATGTTTCCTAATTTTTTCATGCTTTTTTTCCTCCTTTTGCTATTTGCACTTTCCTCCTTGCTGTTTGTCTGGAGCTCACTGGTGAGCCACAACTCTGCTTTTCAATGTTGGTATCCAGACTCAGATTCTGTGGGGTGGTTACAGTCTTTGGTATTCACACTGGAAAACACCACAAACCACAGCCAGATGTGAAAAACAGTCAGAAATAATTGTTGCCCCAATAATTGATTTTTGTGGGATGATTTATTCTATTTTCTGTTTGTTTGCTTGCAATGGCTCACAGAAAAAGCTTTCTTAAGACTTCTGTGAATGGGGAACATCATTGCAGGTTTAGGTAAACACAATTATGCCCGATCACGAGGCAATTACAACATCCCATTTCCAGTGAGTAAAGAGGTGCAGACAGCAGATCTGACTTGACTTTCCATTTGAAAGCTCAGCTGCTCTGATGCCTTTATGTCTGTTTTTTTTTTCACATGTTTTCTCATGATAATTTAGGATTAGCAGCTTTGAGAATCAAATCGGAGAACAAAGTTTCTTGAGCCTAAATTTAATTCTGACTTGGTTCTGATCCAATGCCTTTGTACACTCACCAACTGTGCCATACAACATCACTGAGAAGAGGATCATTGGATGATCTTTTAGGTCCTGCAGGCTTTTTTTTTCTTGTTGAAAAGTGGAAAAAAATAAAGAATTATGTGGCCTCAGCACATTTCAAAATATTTGACTAAGAGTTTAATATTAGAGGATTTATCTCTTAGATCCACTAAAGCGATTGTTTCTTAATACTGAATCCCTGAAAACACCTGGTATATGAGAGGGACTGGGTCAACTCTTGGTCATGAGGGAGCAGAGAGGCTGACAATAGCATGTCAATTACTGCAGCATGCCTGTGACTTACAGCTGTGCCAGCTTTGCTTTAGAAACCACTGGAGTACAAAAAGGAATGAAAAAGACCATTAACACTAGGGGAAAAAAAAAAGCACACACAGAGAGCTGTTAGTCAACTCAAATGCAACAATTTACTGATCAGCCATAAATTCTGGGGCAAACCTCTCCTCCACCCTGAGCCAATCCACGGGCATGTCCAGCTCCCTCCATGGCTATTTCCTGCTATCTCTCCCAGGGGTGATGTTTGCATTAGAACTGTCACTGCAGGCGACAGCTTATTCCACTTTCCCAGTGAAATACTCCTTGAGGAGTGTCTGTGTGCAAATAATGAGGGTGCAGTAAATTCCCACCCCATCTCACCACACGCTCCCATTTGATCTCTGTTAAGCTTTTAGACACAACACAGAAAATACCAAGAACAGCCACCCCCTCCCCTGTGAGATATGACCAGCCTGCTACAAGGTGTGGATAAAGCTGCTCCCCCTGCAATCTGCCCCAGTGTTCAGCTGTGCCAGCCCCTCTGCACACCCCCGAGAGCACCATCCTGTGCCCAAGCTCCCTGGGGCCCTGCACTGCCACCTGTGAGCTGGGGATGGGTTATGACAAATGTGACACAACTTGATTTTGGGGCAGCTGGAGTGAGGAGGGAGATCCAAGCAGGAGCTGGGAGTCTACCTGGAGGAACCCTATTTCAGGTTGGATCAAGGTTAACCCCATTCCCAGTGCTCACTCACTGTAGCTCGTATCACAGTAGAGAAGGAGGGAAAACAGCAGAGCCTGCTGGATGCAGTAGCAGGAGACAGTGCTGTGTATTAGGGGGAGGCCAGAGGAGAGAAATGGTGAAATTCAGAGGGAACACTGGCTTTCTGTGAAAAGGATTAATGCAAGAAAGCCACGGGTTTAAAATAGCTTAATTGACCCAGGCATAATGTAGTTCACAGTCACATGGTGAAAGTCAGGCAGTATTTGAATGCCTCCTCATCATTTAATATAACATTTCTGCTAATAGAATATTTAAATCCTATTTTATCAAAATCTCATCACTCAAGTGTAGGAGCCTTTTCCATTGCTGGAGCATACAGTGTTATAAATTCATGAAGGTCATAATTATGAGCAGCTTCAACACTGCAAATGTGTTTGGCAAAGATATTATGCCCTTTCTAAACAAGATTTGAGCGACTACAGCCCACATTTGGAGTTACAGGGTTTGCTTTTCATGTGCCTTGCAAGAAGCAAACTGTTCCCCTTTCTCCAAGAGTCCCACTTGGACAGAAGTATCCCATGGCCAGGAGGTCACCCCAAAACCACCCCTGCCACTTCCCCCAGCAAGCAGGCACAGAGGAACAACCCTCCTCTCTCACGAAATGAGGGGAAGTAGCACGTTCAAATCCTTATTTAATTCAGCCATTTCACATCTGAATAATTAGTCAGGCAGATCATTTCCCAGGATACAAGGACTGATTACCCATAAGTGCAACTCCAGCGTCCCCAGACCAGCACTGTGGGGGACTTGGTGGCTGCAGCACAACCCCGACAAGCTTTCCTCTCTCTCAGGAGGTAACACTTCTTTATCCCACTTTTCTTTCTTTGAAAGGGAAACAGCTTCTCTGCCCAGGTCTAAACTGAGGATGTTGCTCCAGGATTACTGCTGAGCTTTTGATGTTTCAGGCAGGGCTCAGGTCTGAGCTGACCTTGGTGTTCCTGGGTCCCTTCCTGACACTGCCTGTTCAGCTGAACCCCTCTCTGTGGTGCTGGAATTGTGCAAGGCTCAGCTCCAAGCTGGACATCTGAGCACTGCCCACAACACTGCAAAACACAGCACTTGGTACAGGTTCCACACAGGCCAGGTTTGCTTGGAACTGATGGTAATGCCAAGTGCACATAACAATCCATGTTTCCCTCTCTGGAACACCTGGGCAATCTAAAAAAGATCCACTTTGGGCAGCTGAGCTGCTCTGTATTTGCATTATAAGTGAGGAGATGAAATTCCTGTGACAGTTTTACACAGGGCTGGCTCTGAGCAAAGGCTGTGGCTTGGGGAAGTGGTTTGGGAGGCTGTGACAAAATCAACTCCACTCCCTCTGGCCTCATTCAGGGATTTCTAAGCCCTGGAAAACCAGCCTGGCTGCTGTCACTGCTACCCTAACCGAGACTGAAAAAACAGAATTGCAAAATGGTAGTGCCAAAGTCCAGGACAACCACTTCCACACACATCCATCTCTCCCTGCAGGGACACAGCCTCCTGGGCTCTCCATCCTCATCCCAGCTCCATCTCTCTCTCCCATCTCTCCTGTGGTGGGAGCCACCAGCCACTTGAATCCATCCACAGTCTTGGGAAGTCCTGAGCTGGCTCTGGTTTACTATTGTCCTTACAGGAATTAGCAGGAATTCGTTTGGGAAGAAAAAAAATGCTTAAGAGATTTATTCTTTAGCCAAATCTAAAATTATTTTCCAATAGGATGAATTCTCCTTCCATGGGGGAAATTGACCAAGTGGCATGAAAAACCAAATGGAAATAAGTGGCAGAGTCGAGATTACATTCACAGAGATTAAGAGGATACATTTTTACATCCTTGTGCTTTGTGCACTTTAAATAGTGCAGGAATAAAAAGTGGCCATGTGGTTTTCCATGCTCTCCATTTGCTCTCTGTGACCCTTCACTCTACTGGTGGGCACCACAAACAGCAACACTTCACTTCATGCTCAGGCAACCAAGTTCATCCACCAGTTACAGCCCCCTGTATGTGGGGGTACACAAGAACAAAAAATACAAGCCCACATGGTAGCTGAGGAGTTAATGTCTACTATTCAGCATTCCACAGCACACTAACACATCTTCATAACCTATTTATTTTACCAAATGTTCCCTTATGTTCAATAAGAACACAGTTTTTATACAGCCCTAATAGCGAATTCCAACGATTTTCCAATTCTACAATTGCTCTAAGACTACTGAAATCAGTAGCAATGTTCAAATGGTTCTAACTGGATATAATTTGATATGAATTGTCTTATGAATATCAGAAAGAACTGTTTTTATTTGAAAAGGCTCATTGCTAACTTAACTAGATATATTCATACCTAGTAAGATTGTCATGGTACCGCGTTAGGGGAGAACACCCTTTTCATTCAGATCTTAACTTCTGCACACAAGTGTCAGGTCTGTAACTTTTCTATTTCTACCATCAATGGTAAAATCTGCCATGAAGCACAATGAAAAAAATCACATTTAAGATAAGAAGATCTGCAGAAGCAAAAGGCAGCATACATAAAAGCTACTGCACTAGGTTTTTTCTTCATGGTCATGACTTC
This sequence comes from Monarcha castaneiventris obscurior, assembly GCA_026261815.1. Classification (NCBI taxonomy): domain Eukaryota; kingdom Metazoa; phylum Chordata; class Aves; order Passeriformes; family Monarchidae; genus Monarcha; species Monarcha castaneiventris. The sequence continues at coordinate 1,946,342 of JAMPIT010000481.1, forward strand.
TAGGTTGCTTTCCAGCAGGATATATCCTTAAAAGCCTTTTGTTCACACTCTTTATTCTCTTCTTACTCGCAAACACTTAACAAGAATCAAAGCCAACCAGACACACAAAAAAATAGACAAAATGCTCAGATGCAAATAAAGGTTTGAGATATGTATTTTTTAATAATCAAAGCAAGCTACTTGGGTCTGAACTAAAAAGTTCTAGAATAAAAAAAACCCTAAATCTTTGGTATCTAGCTATGAATGTTGGGCAAGGGGGCACAGGCTGACAAGTAAATATTGAATTATACAGAGCCTTTTGTAAATATTTATGTACATGCTCCAGATAGTCTAATAGAATTGATCAGATCTGCACTTTAAGACAAATATGAACATACTTTTCACAACTCATCTCTGCTGAAAGGTGAGGTTTAGTGGAATGAAAACATTCCACAGTTACAGCATTTTGCTTACAGGAAAGTATCCACAGTTTTGAGATCTTTAGTCACTTCTTGCCAGAGAGACAAGAAAATTCAATCAAAGAAAAAAATACCTGAACAACTTGACTTTTTGATTGAACAAATGAATACTGCTACCCAGCTTGGTTTCCCCAAACTAAAATAATTTGAAGTGGTTTGTTATCTTCCCAGTGTGATGCAAACACAAATTCAGAAGCTTGGGAAGCTCTTGCTGGAGCAGAACCAAGGATGGAGAGGTACAACAACAGCCCGTTCCTGGGAAAAGGTGGCTGGATCAGGACACAGGGAACAGGTTCAGCCTTCAGAGGGGGCTGTGCACAATGACCATGGCACGTCCTGTGGAGATATCTGACCCACCTGGGCTGAGGCTGGGAGTGCCTTTGCCACAGTCACACCACCAAAGGCAGATGGAAAATGGAGTGGTGGAATAAAATGATCCAGGAGGGACTTGGAAAGGCAGACAAGGTCTCCATTTAACCCTTTCTTTGTAAGCCACTACCTCCAGCCAGCACTAAGCACAGCCACCAGAATTTGATTGTATTATTTAAGTGGCTTTTGGAAGGCTTTTATATTTATAAATGTACCAGAAGAGAATTCCAAAGAAGGAAGTGGAAGTTGTTAAACTAACAAGACAAAAACCAACATAACCCACTGAGCTTTAGAAGCTGAAATCAATTGAAGCCTTTCCATTGACTTCAGTGAGTGCTGGATCAGGATTTAAAGAGATTACAATTCTGAAGTTCATCTCTGTTGCAGTTCAGACCTTTTCTTTTGTTTCACATCACATTAAAGATTCAGCATCTCTCTTCCTAATGCTCTGAAATATGGTATGATCTATAAGAGAACAGAAAACAGAACTAAAGGGGGGAAAAAACCCTCCCACACCTCATTAAGATCTGAAGTTTGTCCTTAATGTGTGTATGAACTCAGAATGAGTGTCTAAATGGAGACATTTTTTTCTGCTACAGGGTAAAGTGATTATAAATGTCTCTGTGCAAAAGCTTAGTGGTATTTTATGCAGCTGGCACTGCAGAGTTTGAAACAAATCCAAGAAAACAGATTGTATCTTTAAGGTTAGAAATCAAACTTTCCCTTGCTGGAGTGCACATTTGCTGGTAATGGCTGGGCTCTGACACCAGCAGCTATGCAAACAGGAGCTCTGCCACTTCTAAGTGTGTTGCTCTGTATTCCCTATAGCCTCTGCAACTATTCATTCCACTCCCAAACCATCATTAAATGGACATTATAAAGTCATTTTTTTGTAGTTTTCTGCTTTGTGTACTGACCATTTTTTTTTCCCCTAACACCCATTCAGAAGTGTGCTAGACATCTTTTCCTTAAGCTTTTTAACCTACATTCTCCTATAGACCTGCATAGTGGTGGTGCCTTTGTCAATCAGCAAAAGCAGCAGCTTCAGTTTACAGGTAGAAATACCCCAAGCTGCTAAACCTCAGTTACAATAAACCTCATGCAAGAATAGAGATAGCCTCATCCACAGGCTGCAATTCTTTCCAGACTTTGGAGGTATTTCAATGCCAAGCACATATTTTGCATATGTTCTTTCAAGACGATTGAATTGACTCTCAAAAGCTTAAGAAACCCTATATAACCATATAATGACATCCCACTTTGCCTCCACTGCTAAACCCTGCTCTCACCAAGGGAGACAGGGCTGCTCTGTGGGGAACAGCAGGAGCAGAGCTGGATTCCTGGGGTAGAGCAGCCCCAGGAGCAAGGGGATTGCTCTCCATTCCTCAAGCAATCTGTGCTCAAACCGTTTGGTGATGTGTAGGTTAAAAACAGCCTCTCGAGGTTCATTTGACTCCCCTGCAGTGGTGGGAGCCACAAAGTGGTCTGCTCTGCATGATGAACTACTCAACGAGTGGCAGCTGTGTTCTAATTTAGGTCCCGACTAGTCCTAATGAATAACCTCATGTACAGCACAGGCCGCAGAGAAAGGATTTGTCTCCTATTCCTAGCTAGAGGCAGATGAGGAAAAATCCTATTTTTGGCTACAATTGCCGTTTGATCTTCCACAAGCAGCCCTGCTTCTAATAAAACTCCACTCAACCGCGCTCAGTGGGGACCCCACGGTGAAGAGCGGAGGGCATGGAAGATGCAGGCTTGGAGAATGGCAAATGAGCCTGCGAACCAGCTGGATTTATGACCCACAGTTTGATCCAAAGTGGTCTGTGGCCAGCAATTCCTGCAGATACTGTAGAGGGCTGGATTTCAGCTCTCTCTGTGCTACTCCTGCAGATGAGGGGAATCTGTTGTTTCCTGTATCTGCGATTGCTGCCGAGAAACTTCGGCTGTGCTGTCACCTCACCTCTAGAACTTGATCAGGAGTGCCCAGCACGGGTACAAAGCACATCTTCTGCCCTGGCACATAGAGTAGGGAGAGATTACACTCTTGCAGCACACTGCTATTAGTATTCCTTACATATTTGTAAATGTCTGGGTTCAGGGAGTGTGCCAGTTTAATACACAGCCCCGTGACTAATTTCACTGGGGCAGCTCTGTGGTTACAGTCTGACTCAGCACAGGTACCAGAGAAGCTGCACAGAACCCATGGGATGCCCTCATGGGAACATCCATGTGGGGTAATGACCTCAGCACATCACCTACTCCAACATAAAACCAGCTCCATAAATTTAAGGTTCCCTGGAATGCACTAAGGTGAAAAAAAAAAGCAGATTACCCTAAAAGTTTACCCACCTGGCCTATGACCCGAGGAAAGTGAGAGCAAATACACTGTATCTCCCTGCTGGCATAATTCAGACCTGCAATCTCTTGTCACAGATACCTGCTCAAACACAACCTTGACTTGGTTCCTGGCAGCTCTGTGCCACTAATAACTGATAGACAAACAGGCATATTTACTTGATGTTTACCTTTCTCTTTACCTCCCTTGCACAGGCTGATGCTCAGAACCAGGCTCCCCGATCACTTCTGCTCACTGCAGTAACTCTGTGGCCCTCATTAAAGAAAAGCTTTTTGAGAAACTGTATCCATCCCATTTTCTATCATCAATCCTTTGTGAAAACTGGATTGAAAGCACCTTGGTGGTAAATCTACCTCTCCCAGAGGTAAAATGCAAAGAGCAGAGAATGATGCTCACCAGCAGAGAGAGGAAGTGATTAAAGGACAGAGCAGGAGAACAGAGAATGAAATGCTGGCTCTAACAGGAGATACTGAGGATAAATATTGAAATTCTTCATTTTCAAAGAAGTGCCTTTGTTTTGTTTCCTGCTTCAAGGAAATCTAGATCACTAGTCCCAAAAGCCACAGCATGAATTAGCCTGATGTCACTCAGCAATCAAAGACAGTACCCTACTTACTGATGGTGGGAACTGCACTGATCCTCCAAATATATTTCAAATATCTGGATCTTCCTGTCATATTTACTATTTGCATAAAATGATATACTCCTTTCAAAAAAAAAAAAGGGAAGAGTTGTGGGGGGTAGAAAGATTAAAGGCAGTCTGTCAGTCTGCCTCTGCCTGGTTTGTATTCTCACTTGAGTGTATAAGTAATGCCTTTGATTGCTTCCACGATGGGGCTGGTGTCACCATGGCATTTGAATCACAGCGCTTTCTCTTTGTATTGCTTCTGTCAGTCAGGAACAATAAAGAACTTTTTTGTTAAAGCCTTTAATTTCATGTAGTAATTACCTATTTGATCAGACAAAAGGTGCTGTGAATGAAAGTCATTTACTTGTTTGATGTGACTGAGACTAAGTGTCACTACAGCTGCGAGACTGTCAGAGAAAACACTGGTGGCTGATTAGATAAGCAGCCCTGCCTGGAAAAAAAAGGGTGAAAATGGAATGGGGGAAGATTGGAAGATGCAAATTCTCTACAGCTTCATTGAGGTCAACTTTCCAGCTACTAGGTTAAACACCCTCCTCACTCCCTCCACTCCATCAGCCAAGGCCGATTCACAAAGAAACCGAGGATCTGCTTGGCACTTGCTGAGCACCTGCTGCTGCTCATGTGCACATTCACACTGCAGCAGAAATCGCGTCACAAGGACACCAAGAAGCATCAGCTGCTCACGCCAATCTACTACTATTCAGATGAAGGTTTGTGTTTGAAATCTGAGATGTCATCACCTTGCCAAGATGAGCCTTTAGGCACCTTCTGGGGCACAGAAGGAGTCCCAGGACACAGCGGGGATGGCTTCAGCTTGCGGAGTCCTGCTGGATTTCCCCAATGAATTACAAGAAAAATGTGAAAATCTGTGAGCTGGACACTCAGCCAGACCACAGCCCTGAGAACCTCCCTCCCAGTTTCAGTTCTGGCTCTAGCACAGACCCAGCCACAGACAGGAGAGGGACTTAGACCTTGCCTTCAGATGTAATGCTCTACCCCACCCCACAGTCGTTTGCCTCCCAGGGTCCATGATGGGCTTGGGTCTCATCTCTCTGCACAATAATCAGGATTTTACGGAGAGAAGGACATGTTCTGGATGTGAAACTGATGAAATAGAACCTGCATGATGAATTCACTCTTCTGATCATCTCGACTTCATGCCAGCAAAATATTCATTGCATGGCAGCTGAATCACCTCTTTCCCTTTTGTACACAGAAACATGCACGAGGCAGGTGGCTCCAGCTCCCAAAAAGCTTTTCCTTCCCTCCCCTTTCTTCTTCTCCTTCTCCATGAAAGCAGCAAACAAGGGAACTGCAGTTTCCAACAGTTCCTTACTGGTAAGTGGGATGCAGAAGCAGGCTGAAATGCAGGCTCTTGTCTCTGCTCACTGCTGGCCTCTCTGCACTAGCTGGTTAGAGCTGCACATGTTTAAAACATTAACTGGAAATATTTTATTCTGTTGGATAACATATCAAATAACATTGCAATGAAACTTTCAAGGGCTTAGAAACTGCCTGGAGGTACTTGAGAGGTCTTGTGGACTCCTTCAGCAGCACAGCCCAGAAAAGTCCAGGATGGGTTTTTTCCTCCGTAAGTGACTCAAGACAAGTGACTCATGTAGCACGGAGGCTGAATGCCTTAATTTGTCTTTCTATGCTCTCAAACAAGGCAGAAGGTGGAAGATAAAAGGGAAGCCCTCAGCTGGCTGACAGTCTAATACTGTTTAGTGCATCCTCAATGTGCAAGCCTACTGGAGTGATGTATGCCACGCTCTGGGAAGGCTGGAGCCCCTCTGGAAGAGTCCTTGTAGCCTCTGGCAGCAGGAGGACGTGTCCTCAGCACCTCATATGGAGAGGGGAACCTGTGTCTGCCCCTGCCCTGCCTCTGGCCAGCACTGCTCTAAGAACTCATCTGTCTTGGGTGATCTGAGGTGTCCCCTGCCTTGTCTCCACACCTCACTCTTGGGGCAGTGGCTCTGCTGAATGAAGGGGCTCCTGCACAGGGGTTCCTGTTTCTCCTCAGACCACAGGTTCCCAGCCATGGCTGGGAATTGCTTTTGAGGAGCTGCTGCTGCACCATCTCCCAAGGAATGGCTCTAGCACTACAGACACTCTCACAAAGGCAAAGCCAACCCTGCAGGGGCAACAGTTCCCTAAAAAAGCAAACAGACTATTTCCCTTTACAGGCTGCTCTCAAAATCTAATTTCACAGCATGATCAGTTACTGCATTGGAATGACTTGCTTTCTTAATCACATAAAATGAACATATTAACAAATAATACTCATAAAATTCACTGGACAACACAATGGAAAGAACTACAATGCATGAAGAACTAGGTTACAGAGGCTACATCACCACTTGAGGTAGATGCAATATGTATTAACCCACAGAGCCTGTATATAGAATTAAAGAAATCATCTAATTTTAAAGTAATATTTTATTCAATGCATCCCTCAGTGCATGTAACTGCTAAATGAAATGCATTGCATGCTCTACAAACACATCATCACCTTGTAAATGAAATACTCATGATATTAAAACTGATACAACATTTATTAAAACCATTATGCAAAGAACAAGGTTGGGTAGTTGAACTGTTGATGGGAAGTGCTGGCTCTGGCCTCACAGATGTGCACACGCTAAGCAGCCTGTGGCTCCAAAACACTAATCAGAAATGTCTTTTCTAAAGGTGAGAGTTCATTCAGCTAGGAAGAAATCCACATCTTCCCTGAGTAAGGAAACGTGTTGGAGTCTTTGGCAGAGCCACGCAGGAGGCGAGGGGCCATGGGCTTTATGAAAAGTGTCACTGCCCCAGTGCAGGGCACCAAGGTGTCTGCTCTGTTCCACATGAGGTCACTGTAAGAGCATGTTAAACCCTTCACAAAGCTGAGCTATTTGGTTTGATATTGTTTCTTTCTTCTAGTCTAACTGCAAAGTTCAACAGTAACATATTTTGGGGTCAGACCATGACCTGTTTTCTCAAGATGGCAGAGGTTGGAGCACAAGGGAGGATTTGGTGTCTTGCCCTTACAGCTCTGCTGTGGTGGCCTAGGGATGCTACAATCCCCAGACTGAAAAGCAAAGCAGTCACTGATTTGAGAGTCACAGTGTGGATATGGAGGGGCTGAGCAGAGGCTGTGTGCCAAAGAGAACCTGTGCTAAACCAGCTGGGTGATGCCACCTTCTCCAGAGCCAGTTCGTGTGTCTCTGGACCATCCTCCTGCTCCCTTGCAGACTCTTCTTGCTGCTGATTCTCTCCATGCATTTTCAAGACATTAGACAAGTTTTTCAATGCAGCCACCTTTACCATCTCCTCCTTTTCAAAATCAAGCATTGCACTACTAATTAATCTGTAGGGGATAGGTCTGACTGATTTAAAAGCACAGCTCTATTGTGAATACTTGAAGCATATTTTTAAAGGAAAATCTCAGAAATTTACTTTATGCTATTACTTCATTCCAGCTGATGACATTTTTAGCTTTGCACAAAGGATGCCTCTCTGCAGAACCCTGGCAGTTCAGCCGAATTACACATTATAAAATCCCTCTATTTGTCACTGCCTTCAAGCCTCTTCAAAACGGATCCTGGTTAGGATATGTGAATGCAAAATGCTCTTGTTTCCTAGTGAAACGCTTTGAAACGCGCTGTAGGAGAAGCTTGATTTTACCCTTCCACAGGCACAAAGAGGAGTTCTTGCCTTTAAATGTTCTCTCCTGAAAGAAGAATTCACACAAACCACATAGAGCTCAGGCTGCCAAAAAGGGAAATACAAACTCTTCTCCATCCCTTTCAACAAATCTCAGCATAGAACAGAATGAAATGAAGCATACATTCAGCAAAAAGGGATTTAAGGAAAGATGAGGGAAAAATCCTTTTAAACACTAATATTCACTGAAATTAATCTCCAATCACATCACAACAGAGACAGGCCCTCGACAAAAAAGAAAGAAAAAACCCACCTAATATTCTCCATGATGGTAGCCCTACATCTTTCTCCAACCTGTGTTACAGGAATCTATACTTACATACCTACACAAACTTATTAGCAGAACCCCAGTGCAAGCTGTGATTTTGCTACATAGGTACCATATGCTGTGCTCCACATCTGGGGATGGTAAACCTGGCGTCTCCACATTTATTATAAACTGGTTAGAGATCTAACAGGGCTGGAGTCTGGGCTAGTTTTCTAATTCTAAGCACGACTAAGCAACAGAACTAAAACATCTCGTTTGAGAATGCAAGTTTAAACTTACGCACTGAGTTCACGCAAGTATTAATTTTTTTTGACTTTCAAATATTTGAGCACTGGGAAATTACACTGTAGAAAATGTGCCTGGACTGACTTTTTCACAGGCACCATCATTAACTGCTCCCTTTCATGAGTTACACACAATGCCCTGAAGTGCCGGGGACTTTCTGGTCAGACATCTCTAATCTGATCAAGAGAACACTGTGACATTTCATATGGCAACACACTGATAAAAGCTCTGCGACACTTCATTATGTAAACAGGTATAGCTGCTAATTAATGAATTACAGTGGAGAAAGAAACTGTTGGCAAGGATGGAAACTTGGCCCAAAATCTCCCCCCAGTAATGCTCAATCAAGTGAACTAAGCCCTAGTAAAGCTCGCTGGCAGGTGCAGCTTTAGCACCTGCTGAAGAAAGTGGATTTTTTGCAATATTCACATTTTTTCTCTTCCCATTTTCGACTTACTAAGAATTCTCAGGGCGGTTTTGCTTTGCTGCCACGCCGCTGATATTCCGTATGTACAACAGCTCCCCACATCAGGCATGGAAACAAGGAGCTGAGGGTCAAACTGTTACTCTCTGCAAGGGACACGTGGTGCCACCTTCTCGTCACCTCCTGCCATCTGCACGCGGCAACGCGCTCAGAACGCCGTGGAGCCGCCAAGCCAACAAGCTGTTCTGACACGGCTTGGCTGCACAGGAATCCTGGGGAAACTAAAGACTGCTTGGATTCTCGTAGAGTTTTTGCTGTTTCCATGCAGGAGGGAGCAGGACAAATTTAGGAGGCCGTATGGAAATCTTTGGACGGCGGTAGGGAATCCGTGTGTCTGAGCAGTGGTGAAGTGTTGGGAAGCAAAGCATGAAAACTGAAACCATGCTGGTCCGAATAAGGAAAAATTACTGTCTCTTAATCATACTCCAGGCTGCCTGGTTTTTATGGGATGCTATTCCCATTTAGTTTAGTGGTACTGTTTTACACATGATGAGGATTTCAGAAGTGCAATTAAAGCTTTATCATCAACATAAAACCCAGCACAGTTTGCCCAGTACTAGACTTAAAAAACACTAAGTACTGTACTCTAACTGAGAGGAAAGTGGTTATATTTTCATTACATATAGCTTGGAAACCCAGGGTTGAATGAATATGAGAATTACAAACCAATATTCCAGAAGCACCACTGAACTGTGTTCTAAATACAAGCTATTCAGAAAGTGGGATTTTATTTTATCTGCAGAAAATTAATGAAGAACAAAACCTACATAAATATTAAAAATCTTAATTTTGTCAAAACACAGTCACCTTTTGAAAACTAGGACCTTTGTTGATTATGAGAAGTATAATACTACTGATAACATTATGGAATGTGAACACTCAAAGTAAGTTTCAGTTTGGCTGGATGTTATTTTTAAAACTAGATTTTGTAGAAATATCTATCAGCTCAAGTTACCACCAGCAACATCTTAAAAACCCCAAAGCAAACGCAAAAAACCTAAGGTGGAGGGATTACTGCAGGGATTTGGGAGAGTCTGCTCAGTTCTCAAATATACCCTGGATTTCCTTTCTGACTTTTGCGGAGTCATTTAGGCTCCCCCGGCATCAGCAGCATTTGTGCCTGCAACTCAGTTGTGAACTGGAGCCTGAGAGCACGTACTACTAAATATCTGACGAGAAAATCCAGGTAGCTAGAGCTGTAGATTCAGCCACAGTTCCATTTGTAAGTGAGAACTGGAGCCAGAGGAAGAGAGGCAGGACCTTAACCTTGCTGGGTAATTTACTGCTTAATTTCTATCAGTTTCTTGTTTTAGACTTTACCAGGTGTCAGAAATAATTGGTTTTGTGTACTTGTGGTAAGAATGCGCTACGCACCGTTTACTATCCGAGTGCAGTTAACAGCAGCTTGGATTTATACAACATTTTCACGTATCTAACTAAAGCAGATAACTCAGCAGGACAGCGAGCCAGCCTATCCATTACAAAACAAATAAATCAGTCCTAAGTTCCGACTTCAAAAGCGAAATGGTAGATGCTCCATGAAAATCTCTATAGGCTGAGGTTTCCACAGAGCAGGAGCTGAGCAGCTCCACGGCTGCATCCTTGGGCAACACATCATGGTCCTTGCCCAGCACAGATTAATGAACAGCAGGAATTGAAATGCTAATAATTAAGAAAAGGTTAAAATGTTCACACTGTGTGAGAATGATGCATAAAAGGATACAACCGCTAAAAATCACTGCAGCGATGAAGAATTTTTTTTTTCAGAAAATAAATTCCAACTGGGAATATATTAAGAACAAGAAGAAAGAAATTCTCAGGGTGAAAAACCAATGTAAAACAGCAAGTGAAAACCAGTCAGCTCTGTGGAATGGAGGCAGTATCCGCACTACAAACTAAAGCTCCATTTTGAACTGAAAGCCATTTGAAAAACAAATTTAGGGAAACATCCAGACAAGACAAATCCCAAAATCACTATAAAAATCAGACATTTTTCCATATGAACAGTTTGTATTCAAAGCAGCATTTGTCCCTTAAAACTCTACTAATGTAGCTGTAATTCAGAGCAAGAAACTGAGCCAAATTTTCCAGGCAGGTGTTCAGTCCCACTAGTTATTCCAGCAAATCCTCAGACAGAGCCTGTGCCACCCTTTGCCTCCCAGAGATTCCTCCCATGAGATCTGAACTGGTGCTCCAGTCCCATCCTCTCCAGGCACACCGGATGTATGATTTACACACACCTTTAGTTCAAATCTATCACATATATACATAAATATACATCTACATTTTTAGGGGTGGGATTTGTTTTATCTTTAGAATTCAGTACACAGTGACACACTAAGAGAGACCACTGCCTGAGAATTGTACCAGACCTCCCATCTCCACATTACTTCATCCTCCAAAATTTGGCAGTCACATCCTGCTATCCATGAACTGTTTTTAGCAGCAAAATGTAAGGAAGCAACTTCCTATAACTAGAAAAGTAACACAAGGAAGAGTGATGGCCCTACTTCAGACAGGGACATTGAGATTTTATCATTGTCTTTTGCTCACTATTGCTTTCATACACTTGTCTGAGATTACAAGCTTAGCCTAAGATTTTATTTTTGCACACAGAATCAATTTCCACTTGCATAACAATTATTATTTGCAAACCACTAGCCCTGAACACATAAAACAGCATATAAAGACTTTTCCTTAAAGATAATACAAGCATTGCACCAGAGGAAACCTAGTAGGAGAACAGGGCCTGTAGAACGTGGGTTATCCCCACCTGTACAAGAGATCCTGTCAGCAACTGGTTTCGTAATCACCACAGATTCATTTTCCATTTGCTTGCTGCAATTAAGCTATTGAAACCTGCAGGTCTAGGTTTTTTTTCCCTTCCCTTACTCTAAACAGAATTCATTTTTAATGTCTATTGCAGAAGGCCAATATGATATAAAAACCCCAAACATTTCACTACTCATGCACTCTTATTCATAATATCACATCAAATTGCTGAAGTAGTACCATATGGCGCTTGAGCACCAAGCCAGAACAAGTTGTTCAGCTTGTCATAATCTCAAAAGCTGCATAAAACTTAAATAATTTCTCTATGAAGTGGAAGATCTTTGGGTTTAATATAACTCATCAGAAATGGATTCTGAATTTTCCTCCTATTATTTCCCATGTTTTCTCTGATTCACATTCCATTTTCCAGGGCAAGCTATCAGTATAAGTGGCTACAACTATGGGGCTGAAAGGCTTTAAAAGCATCCTGTCCATCCTTTCTTCTTGATCATTCATCATCAAATTGAATGGATAAATAGCTTTCTCAATCAGACAGACATATAATTATAAATAAAAAAAGCTCAATCAGAAAGACTGAATGGAAAAGATTAATGAAATCTCCCACACTTTGATTCAGCCCTTAAAGCAACACCCTTGGTTGTGAAATGTCCACACTTCCACCCACACTGTCCTATAGGAAAACACAGCAGCCTTTCAAGAAAACGGGAGTGGTGACATTTAACTGGTACACAAATCCATGGAGAGACAACGGTGGGAATGCTCCAGGTTTCACCACAGATTGCTCTATATTTACATTCTCAATTTCTGGAGACACCACAAGGTGTTTGTGGGCTTTTAATTTTTTTTATAAAAATATTTCTAACTGAGAAAAAAGGTTTGAAACTGAAGGTACAAGAGCTAGAGACAGACAAGACTTCAGCCAACCTCACAGTTTTCAGGAATTGTGACTGATTCCTGATCCTGAATGGCTGAGCAGCAGTGCAGGGACCACCTGAGATAAAGGAAACACATGGAAAGATCTCCCTGGGAGCACACTACAAAAAAGAAAAATACAAGCAAAAAAGAAAAATGTGAAAAAAAGAAATACAAGCAAAAAAGAAAATGTGAAAGCAAGACCCAAAAAGATGGAACAGGAGACAAGAACTGGAAATGTGAAGACACAAAGAAGGCAGGTATATAGGCTGCAGTATTGCCCTGGAGGGGAGGGCATTATGGAACTCCTCCAATGGCAGGCTTATTTTAGCAGCTGCTTAATCAATTGAAGAAGAAAAAGGAGAGCACTAAATCAAGGAGAATTTCCTAGCCCTTCCTAGCATACATGTTCAAGCCTCGTTCCCATATGGGATTAGGATAGGCAGGAACTGCAGGCTGGCACAGGCAGTACAGAGACAGATATTACACAGCCTTTTGCTTAAGAATAAGACAGAATGGGGATATGTCTTCTGGAGCTATCATGGATTGGGAGTTTCCAGAAAAACATTTCTGTAATGGTTACATATGTGATTGTTCTTTTTCTTCTTAGCTATATGGAGGAAAAAGTGACTTGTCACCAGCCCAAAGGGAAAAGCACTTGGCTGCATGGCGGAAGACAGGATGTGTTGCATCTGTGGCTTCACAGAAGGAAAGGAACAGCTCTTCAAAAAAGGCAAGAAGCACAGGGAATGTCTAAGATAAATAAATGAAAGGAATCAGTCCTGCTTCTCTGGTGAAAAGATGATGTCACAGTTCCCAGACCCTCCACACTACACAGGCAGTGTCAGCTCAGAAGGGGTGGCAGCAGCCTGGTGTCCCTGCCATGGTGGCCCTGGGCATGTGGCAGGATCTGCTAAGGCACCCAGCTATCCCTCAGACCTTGAGGGAATCTCTATTAACAAGGATGAATTCTTTGCTGAGCCTGATCATCCTCTGCACACTGCCGGAGGAAGAAATGGAGCTTCTCCAAGAATTAACAGTATTTTGGGTACAAAAAGGAAATGGACTGAAATATTGAATATGGGCTGCTCTGATGTGACTTGGTGGAGGTCTTCTATCAGCAGAGCCCCAAGGGAATATTCCAAGCAGTCCATAGGAATAGAGAGCAGGCCTTGCTGGGAGGCTGACTGGCACTAAGAGCTCAGGCGACACAACATTTTGGGTTGATTAAATGCTGAAAGCACCTTATCCCAGAGAAGAAAAAAAAGGAAATGAAAAAGCTGTGGTGCTGAATTAGCATCTCCTTTCCAGTGACACCACCTTTTTGCTAATGCTTATTTTCTGGAAGAATGATTTCAATGGAGCCAAGGCAGGCAGGACTTCAGAGCAGGATGATGAGAGAGAAGATGACCTATGAGTGACTTGGGCCAGAAAAATCTCCCCCATCAGCATTAACTCCCCAAATGCCTGTTGCAGAGTTACAGCACAGATGCAAAGGGAACCTCAAGTTTTCCTTAGTTTAGGATCGTACCATTCAGCATTTACTCCCTTCTTTCAACAACATCCACACTCAGTGCTCAGTACTTATGAATACCCTCTATCCAATTAATACCCCATCAAGCCGCCCGCCCGCGGTGACTTTATCCTCAGACCACTGTATGGCAGCTTTTAACTCCATAATACCCCGGCATTATTTCCATATTAGACTACAAGGGTTTGATCCAAAGCTCATGGAGGTTAATGAGGGCTCATTAAACTTTGAATTGAGCCCTAACTGCTCAGCAAACACGGAGTGAAGTGAAACAGTACGTGTCAGATGAGATGACAGAGGGTGTAGTAAACTTTAAGGCGAAATATTGAATGCTGATGGTGACAAAGGCAGGCAATAGCAGGGAATGTGTGAGAAAGCAGCCGTGGGAGAGAATTATGATTGTGTTACACTCGATACCAAGCAGGACAGATTTGTGCCTATATAAATAGATATGCCTGGTCTGACTCTGATGTGATTTTTGTCATCATATGGTTAGACATAGCATAATATTGACACTATGGCTTTCCTTCAGATTTTAGTTTTGAATTTCAGCTGGAGTGTATGATACTAAAGACTTGAAATCAGTATGACTCCTTCCCTAATTACTGATTAATCAAGAGCTAAGGTTGCCTACATAAAGATTCATGGGGAGAAGGAGGAAGTCTCATTAAGAACAAGAGGTTAAAAAAAAAGGAAGGGAGGGGGACATTTAACAACTGAATGGATACAGAATGAGGAGAAAAAGAGCTGATTTCCTAATAGCATGTTATACCTGAATGTTAAATTTTGTATTCATGTCTAATTAAAAAATTAAAAGAAAATGTTTTAATGCTTGCAGATAGCATGGGTTATGGTTCGAAAGGAAGTACAGAAAGTTGTTGGGTTGCTTTTTTCCAATGACTTCAGAAATACATATATGTTGTGTCATTCAGTCCCTTAGGTGCTCAAAAGACACAGCAGCTGTTTCATAAATTCTGAATTGCCTTTTCCTTCAGCATACAAAAACCTGTGCCATAAACACAACACTGTCTGAAAAATATTCGGCAAACCCAGACAGTTGTTTGAAATGCTTCCTCGGATATTTAAATTCCTCTCTTAACAGGAGTTTCCCTGCAAAAACAGATGCTAACGAATAGTGCTTTTGCCATTGAGCTGAATGGGAACACTTTGGTGCAGCATTTTCCTTTTTTCCATGGAGACATTACAGGGTGCATTTCCCACGACTGAAAGAAAACTGCCACCTTGCTTCTCAATTCTTTGCTTTCAAATAATAAATAACCACTATAATCTTCCATAAAAGACTTATGCTCTGATAATGTCTGATTCTTCTACTGTAATTTCTTTTTGTTAGAGGCAGTTGAATGCCATTTACTGGTAAGTAAATTGTGTCATCACTTCACTGCAAACCACACCACAGAAAATGTAAGCCGGCCAAACATTTATTTTTGTTTTCCAACTCACACAAATCCCTTCCGAGGGCTTGGATTAACTAGCAACACTTTTAAGTGTAGATCCTTAATCTTAGTTTCCTTTCCTCTCTCTACTAATATGCTGCCTTCCAGTGATGTTACTTCAGAAATAACTCCAAATAACTCACAGTGTGGTCAGAAACTCTGACTTTCAGCTGCTCTACCTTTTTTCAGTGACTTGGAAATATGGAAAATTGGCCATTCCCACTGAATTTTTCATAGTCCTGCAGTAATGGGGGCACTGCAGCTCTGCCTTTTTCACAGAGGAGTTTAACTAGCACAGGGGCACACGCACTGCAAGCTCCCCTAAAGGTTCAAACCGCAGGCTCCATGTCCAATCTCTTCACAGCACAATGCATGGCTTTCATTTTTTAGACAGAAAAAACAAGCACACATAACTTTTCTTCTTCCTTAAAATGTCCCCTTTTTAACAACAAGAAAATGAGCTTCTTTGCCTAAATAAATGTTATAGCTCACAAAGCCTCAAAGCACAAATCAAACAAATAAGTCAACTGCAAAATGGCCCAAAAGGACTACAAACACAAGCACAGAGGCAAAACCCTCCTGAGGTCATGATGTTTTGATTAAAATGAGCAGAGATCACAAGTGGAAGAAGGAGTTAGGAAGGCGACTGTCCCAGAGATGCCACCAGCAGTACAGCATTTAGGGGTCCGTTAATATTTCCATGAGAAACTTTTAGGCTTAGGAATTTACAACTTGAGTCACAGAGGATAAGTCCTGGTTTCCAAAACCTGATTTCGAAAGGGGAATTACTCAGGTAAAACTTTGCAAGGGGAGGGCATGGCCAGGTGGTTTGTTATGAGAAGGGTGTGTACATGGCATGACTTGTTTTTTGGCCGTATTTATGTATCTGTATATCTACATACACACACATCTCAGAAACTGTGCACAGACCTGAGGCAGAGGAACGTTAGGTGGAACTTTTCTAAGACATGATCCTGCTGGAATAACAGCCTGTGCTGAGCCATCATCCCCCTGCTTCTACCTCCCCACTTTGCCTCCTGATGCCCAGGAGCAGAGCAGGGATGAGGCACAACCCCACAACAGTCATGGCAGGTGGATGAACCCTCCAGCAACGTGAAACACCACCACAAGCAACACCAAACCCTCTCTTCACTCGTTTGCTGGCTTGCTCTCTTCCACACAGGACACCCGAGCTTTGGCCAAGTCCTTGGCTGTCCCCTGCAGCCACCTCTAGCCAAGCCCTGCACCATGCTCCAAGAGTCATTCACCTTCAGGCCCTTCTCCAGCACATATCCCCCATCCTTCATGAAACATAAACAGCTCCTGCTCTTCCTAGAGCCTTTTCCCTACACACCACAGTCAGGGTCAGCTGCAGTCAAGCCCACCTCATTTGCCCATGGAGAGGAAGCCAAAACCTCCCTCCCCTGTGGCCAGGACCTGTCCCCTCTCCCAGGTGAGCTCACCTGCCCAGAGGCTGCAGGGGCTCTCAGGGGATGCATGAGTTGGTTCATGGAGGGGAAAGAATTCAGCTCTCTTTACCCAGTGCCAAAAATATGCAACCAAGGTCTACTGGGTGGCTTTTCAGGGCGGGTTCTGGTGTCTACCAGGAAAAGAAAGACATATGCAAAGGCTGATGTGTGTGCACATCTGAAAGTGTGCTCTCTGTACTCTACCAGTACACTCAGAGAAGTGTAATTAAAATTGGGAATCTAATAAAAACTATAAACATGGCCAAAGACGTTAGTACTGCACAGTGCTGGATACATTATTCCAGTAAGGCATTTTTAATGTCCTTAGTTTCCAGTCACCAAATAAATCCTGAAGAGCCACCGGAGTTACTTAAAGGCTCAAATTTAGGCACATACTTAAAATCTCTGCTGAACAAGGGCCAAAATGTTCAGTACCACCATCTGCAGATATCCAAATTGCCTTGGGCAAAATGTTTCCCTTAATATAATCCAAGGTTTTGTTTGTTTGCTTTTTAAGTTGTCTAACTGTTCAGATAGGAGGAAAAAGTCCTTTAAATTAAGGAAATTAGCAACAAATACGAATGTTATTATAAATACGGTAATTATTAAAAATATGGTAAGAATTGTGGGAAAGGACAAACTGCAAAGAAATGGGGCCTTTAATGAAACTGGTAAACCACTGCATATCCACTCTTTGCTGCCCCATCATGTAGCCATGGCTTACATCTTTCATCAGCCTGCATTAGATAGCTGAGAAAGGATTTGGATGGTGACACCTTTATCACTGAAAATCTCAGCTGTTATAAATAAAACAATTAACCACAGCACTGAGACCTTAAAATTAGCCCAAGAGTAAATTCTCTAAAATCTTAAAAGCTAACATCTGAAATTCCAGGGTGCTGTATTTAATCCTTCATTGGTGCAGACTATCAAGAACATATGCAATAGTAAGGAAATAAGAAGTGTAGATTTTTCCCCCCCATCTCATCCCAGCCTGCTACAGTGAATTTCAGCAACAGCCTAGCTGTCAAGGTTATATCTGCACCATCATTCTGCAAATCCAAACTCACACCCACACAGCACCACTCTGTCTTCAGGACTCCATTTCAACTCATCAAGGAAGCCAAGTCCCACAGTCACTTAATGTGGGTGATGAGTGTTAAAGAATGAACTCCTGCAGCAAAGAGGCAGATTGTGAGTTCTTTGTCTGTTCCTGTCTCAGGTTTTTTCATTATTAGTGTTTTACTTTGGAAAAGGCATGAGCAAAACCAAAGCTCTTTTCTAAGCAAATTAACCCACTGTTTTTGTGTACACTGTCTTTACAGATTTTCAATAGCTTTCATGAGCTGTGTGCATTAGCTCTGACTGTGCCTTCCTGCCTTCGCCTGCTCACGTAATGACAGGCAGCCCAAGTGGCTATTACAGTTATCTCACTTTCTGGAGGGGATGGGAGGTAATGATATGTTGCAATATGTGCAATGGGGTATTATAGCTAAATACTCTTTGGAGTGACTGATGAACTCTTTTGCAGTATGCTTGGTATGACAATTCGAGGGGTAGTTATCCTTCTGTGCTTCCTGAATCTCTTGCTCCTGATGTGAAGCTGGAGCTAAAAGGTGTGGGCTGGATGGGGGTGGTGGTGGAGGAATTGGTGGAGAGCCAGCAGAGAGCAGAGAAGCACCTTTGCATGGCTGTGAAAACAGACCTGCACATTAACAGATCCGACGCACAGGTGTAGCAGTGAACTCAGACATGGAATGTGATAAATAGGATTAAAAGTTTTTAAGATATCAGAGACCCCAGAGACAAAACGAGCAAAGGAAAAGAAAGAAAATGGCTGGGACCCCTTGGAAGTATTGCCCCCCCAATACAACACTGCACAGGCTGTGGCTTCTGCCTCTGCTCTTGCAGTGCCTGTGCAGGCTGTGGCTTCTGCCTCTGTCCCTGCCCTGTGCTCACCAACAGCCCCTCCCCACTGGAGGTCTGGGCTTCAGTGCCACATTCTGACCATCCCCCACTGGAGGTCTGGGCTTCAGTGCCACATTCTGACCATCCCCCACTGGGATATATATAAAATAGCTTTATTACAAAATAGATGCTACATAAGGTAGCTTGGTTGTGAAGATGTGGGTTTTTTAAATACTTTTTTTCATTCAACCAAAAACTTAGAACTATTTGCTTGGACTCCTGCTATGGCATATCAGCACCAGATAAGATAATATGCGTTGCCAAAAGGCTTCTCCCCACAGTGATCTGTGAGACGGGAAAACTACATTCCATTTCCAACTATTCCCAGAAAGGGTTTTAAATATGTAATAAGTCGATGTGTATGTAAAGGGAGTCCCCAGGATAGCAGGTGTGTTCTTGGCTGAGCACCAAAGCACCCAGCGCTGTGACTTTTGCTTTATTACCTTTGTCCCTTATTGTCCTTTATTAAACTTTTCAATCCTAACAGGAGAGTGAACCTCGTTTTTCACATGGAATAATGTGACTGAATATAACCATAAG
The DNA here is from genome assembly GCA_026261815.1 of Monarcha castaneiventris obscurior. NCBI lineage: Eukaryota > Metazoa > Chordata > Aves > Passeriformes > Monarchidae > Monarcha > Monarcha castaneiventris. The sequence goes on from JAMPIT010000481.1 coordinate 1,965,586, forward strand.
CAAAAAAATTCTGACTACTCCATTAAAACCCGAGTCCATTATGAGATTCTTCAAATAAGCCAAGGACAGGCCCCAATGCTGATAACTGGTGAGTGCTGCCCATGGCCATGGCAACAGCTCTGTGGTCTCAAACAAAGCCACTCAGCCTAAACAATTCTATCATTCCATGACTCTCACTTAAAATTTGTATTTAACCAAATAGTTAGTAGGTAGTAAGGTCCCAAATCCCTGCTAGTATATCACGCCCCACTGCCTCAGGGGATGCTGAGTGACTGCAAAATGGTTTGAAACATCAACCACAAGGTCAGACCACAGGTGTGTTATCCAAGTCTCCTCCCAGTCTGATGGACTGTACCCCAAATTAATGGCTTGAAGCTAATCAGAAATCTTATCAATGATTTTTGAGACTTCTGAAATGGCATGCTGATACTTCCCAACCAGTGGGAGCAGTCTCATGGCTGCCAATGGCTTCTGAGAATCTCAGTTTTTATGTTGCGTGGGAAATTAAAAATGGTTCCATTTCCTTCATGCAACTGGGATGCTGTATTCAAAGGAGATTTATCACTCCCGATCACATGGCATTTTATGATTTAGTGGGGCATTTTTCCACTCATGTTACTATTCCCAAAGCATCCTGGAAAATGGCAAAAACTCAAGGGCAGCTTTTTCAGCTGAACTGGGCAATAGGAGTCCTTGATATCTGTCTGCAAAGTGTCAATCACCTTTAAATCCCAACCTCACTTACGACGGTTCTCCTTGAGTAAGTGACAAGGCCAGTCTGGCAAAATGAAATTCTTCAGTAATACATTGACAAACTCAGAACCACAGAGCACCAAATTCCCCTCAGTCTGGATTTGAATGCATAAATAAATAAGGCTCTTGCATTTATTTCTGCTAGAAGATTGTATTATTCCTTTCTGCAATTATGGAAAAATGCAGAGCACAGGCAAGATTTAGTGTCTGAGTTTTTGCTGCAAGACTTATGTCAGTAGAAAGGCGTTTGTGCTCTTGGGAATCAAAGTGAGATTCACCCATTTGTGGCAGGTGTTTTAAGCACTCAGCCTAACAATCTACCCACGCATGGCACTACAGCAATTCAACGACTAAATTAAATCTCTGAATATTAAATTAATGATGGAAATCTAAAATATTAATATATTCTAATTGAATATTCTCCGATAAATTATCTAGGCATTCTCAGCAATTTGATTTTACTTTCATTTCTTAAGGAACTTTCAGCTGCATAAATACAGCTATTAAAGCAATTCAAAAAGGGAACATTTTCTGCTCAGACAAGAGAACTCTAAACACAAAGAATCTAAAAATTTCTTTCATATGATTGATTAAATCATAGAGCCCAAGACAGCTGAATCATTAAATGACTGCTTTCCTTCAGTCCCTCTGGCTTTAGCAAGGACAATATAAATTCCCTATGGGTCTGAATACAAGGAAATACAATATGTATAATTACAGTATAGGCTTGAATGCTGTTGTAAGAGAATTTTAAATGGAGCATTTATGCTGTAGCTGCACTTTTCAATCCATAATGCTGGATGTGCGCGTGCACGGAAAGCCCACAAAGCACTGGGCATCTGCTTCCTTCGACCTAGATTCCCAAATGGCACATGCTGGGGTAGCCCCACCAGCTCTGGCAGAGATGTGTGATTTGCATCAGGATCTGCCCTTCTCTTTCTGTGAACGCTGGAAACAGTGAAAGGCATCATCAGGGAGAATGCAAACAAAGGGATGTCCTTTGAGGGGTATGTATAGCATGGAATATATTTAGGAACTTGCTTCAGACTGCAGGTTTTAAAGGAATTTCAAATGGACATGTCAAGAAAGTGACACTGTGTGGTATTTCCCTTCCTCCACTCATTCAGTGAGCCATGTGAGAGTCCTGGTTTGCTAACTCAGACACACACCCAGAGGAGAGATCAATACCAGAGCCAAGACTGGCAACATGAACGTTTAATGAACCATTTTCCTGCTTATCTTTCTCTTTGGTGTCAGGTTGGTTTGTGGTGTGAAACAGCAGTCAAGAGCCAAGAGCTGTGGCAATCTATATCCTCAAACCAGCTTTCAAAGAAAGGCTGTACCTCTCTAGAGCACCACAACCTGCACAACGTCCCATTTCCTGTCCACCCTCTGGGCTTGCTCCTTCTTATCTTGGTCTGACTCTTACATTCCTGAATTTCAGCTGATGATGCTCACAGGGCATCACAAAGATGAGGTGCACTGAGAGCCAGAACTAGCCATTTTTTTTCTTTGAGTGTGTGTGTGGTTTGTAAGGCAAAAGAAACACCTGTTCCTGTGGAGAGCAAGGAAGATCTAGGTCTATTTGTAATCAAGGCTGTCTGCGTCTCTCTCAGGAAAAGTAAGGTCTGATGTCCTTTGGGAAGCATTTGCAAGGCCTTTTCTCAACAAACCTTCTCTCACCACAGACAGATGCCATCTGTCTTGCAGCTGGGAGCTAATGGATTCTGCACTGCCAATTTCACAGCAGTGAGCAACGCTGTGATAGAGGAGGCAAGAGGGATTTCCTACAATAAAACTATTTAAAACAGTGCAAAGGCACACGCTGAAACAGCCACGAGGAGCAAAGGAGATGGCAGCATTGAGGGCTGGTGGTCCAAGCTGGCTGGGATTTCACAGCTCAGTGTGCCTTGTGTGCCTCCAGCACCAGGATTTCAGACTTTGGGAGAGATGTCTCACCCATTTCCTGCACCAGGGTGGGCTGTGGCTCACAGACAGCTGGAGACTGTGCTATCAACTTTTTTTCATATTAAATATTCAGTGTCATTGGATAGCTTAAGATGTGCTAAACCCACCCAGGAGTCCAGCACAGGGTTTTGCAGTGCACCAAGAGGAGCTCTCTGCTCCCTAAATGTGCCCCATGTTGCTGGAAGCCCGACCTGACAATGACACCTTCACTGAGCAGCAACACAAGAGTCTTCAGGTACATTATATTCTGCTAACTTTCCAAGCCACTTCATGACTTTCTGATTAAATTTACATAAAATTCCTCCTTCCCTCTTATTCCCCGTTACACACATCAGGTTATTTGTAGTATTCTTGTGGCTGAGATCACCAGCGCTCAGGTACGGGAGCCCATGCTGTGCCTGTAGCATGCAATCAAGGCAGTTTGTGAGAGCACCAAGATCCTGTCTTGGTCATCCTCAGGGGATTTTCATGCTGGTGTAATGAGAACAAGTTGTTTATTATAAGAGATCTAATAGGAAAAGAGCACTTTTATCAGTTCCGTGTTTAATAAAGGCAAGCTGGAAAAATTAGGGTCTATGAAGTGCAAGATGGGAGGCTCTAAGAGCTCTGGAAAGGTCCTGGAGATGAACTGAAAGTTTGGAGCCCTCACAAAAGAGAACAAAGTTGCAGTGGTTGATAGAGGAGCCCATTATCTAAACATCTCAAAGATGACCAAAGGCCAATTCTGCACAAGACTTGGTTTTTTAAATGAATTATTTTCATGCAGCCCATTGAGATGGACCAAGACTTGCCTTGAAAACTGAGTCAAGATTCCCATTAGAAGCAGCTGGAGATTTGGCTTGTGGATCCAAAACTGAGATTCTTTTTGAAGTTCAAAAGAGGATGAAATACAAGATAAGCTAATAGATAATTAGATAATAGATAATTAAGAATTAGCTACGCATGTAGCTAAAAAGGATGAGTCAGTGAGAAAATAGACAGTGCTCAGCAAGGGTGCAACTATTTAATATATTATCTTAGCTGATCAGTGTGCCTGCATGAGTCATTTGCTTGGAGAAGGAGGGGGATTTCATATTGTTTTTGTATTTTTAATAGGCATTTTTATGGACTTCAGTTATAATAATGAGAGTACCTGACAATTAGTAATGAAATTAGCCTCACTACAGTGAAATATTTCACAGCATGTACAATATTATTCCTAGTACAAAGGTGGAAGTGAAGCAGAAGGAAATTAAACCCAAGATTTTCATAAATGTTTCCAAAATAAATAAGCATATATCAATAAATTTTGATAACTGTTTTCTCAGCTCAAAGACAAAAGCAGAATTTACAAAACGCTTTTTTGTACTAACAAATTATTTTTAGCTTATAAATGTCAGATGTTTATTTAAACTCTTCGAAGAGTAAGTAAATCTTTTCAGCAGCCAAAACTAATTAGAAATTCCTATTATTATTTTTTCAGCTATTATTTTTCTGAAACACATTTCCTAGTTAGTGTGGCTGATGTATACGAACAGACACGGATGTTCCTCTGAAAGAAAAAACCCTGTAATTAACAGAAGGGATTTTTTGGCAGGGATAATGTTTCTTTTTTCTTTTTTTTCTCTAAAAACTTTTTCATTTAACGTATTTTATCAGACTGAAATGGTTTAATGAGCAGAGAATTATAGTTGATCCCAGCTGAACCAGATAGGGCTGCCTTTCGAGGTATGTGGTTCCCATCAAGCTGCATTCACCTTTGCTATGATTTAAACTTCATTCAGGCACAGCTGTGCTAAAAATACTGACAAGTAACTAATCAACTTCCATAAAATGGAATTTTTACCTTCACAATAGGAAGCAGGAGTAGGAGGGAACCCAAAAGATTTGCCTATGCATTTCAAATTAGTCTGACCTATAAAAACGCAAACAGCAAGTGGTTCTATGAAAATGTACTTCTGGTAGGGTTTTTTGGTGTTTTAATTTTGAAATTTTTCATGCTATCCCTTCCTCTCCATGGAGGAAGCCAAAACCAACAACAGCACTATGGAGGGACTGATTTCCAGTTGTCATACCTACAACATGCAAGCTCAGGCAGGGCTTTCTGGACCAAAAAAAGTTCAGCGTCCAAGAACTAGAGGTGGGTTTGAAGGTTTTATATAAAATAGCACAGAAAACTGTGACAGACCCGCTTCTGTACAAATGGGATCTGAGCTGCAACTTCACATGTGCCCTTCTGGTTCCAGTTTGTGAGCAGATGGACACAAAAATATTCAGTGCCCAGTGAGCAAAAGCATGGGAAATCAGATCAAAACTGTTACCTAGATCTAGGAGACAGCAGAATGCTCCAGGGCAATCTGAAGATTATGTGGATGGAAATAATCAGATAGTGCTGGTCTTTGAAGATGTTGATTTGTCCTATTCTGGATAATTAAAGAGCAAAGTCTAACGGTGGGAGCTGTAACTCCTGATAGGAATCACCCAAGCTTCACATTCAGGTGCCAGGAAAAGGGCCAGATGCTGCAGAGGAGCAGAAAACTCAACCCAAGCCTGAAACATCAGGGGTCTCACGCTTAATCAAGTTGCACTCTTTGTATGATCTTCCCTGTCATTACGATGCTTTCTGCATGTCAGGTGAAGAGGAAAACAGCCCTTTGTAAGCCAGTTTGGTTTTTTTTTTATTTCCCACCCCATTTTTACTTCATTTTCAGTGTTTCCTCTAGCATCTGTATTCAAAAACTGCAATGGAATATACTGCTGAAAATCTGGGAGTTCTGCATTTCCATAAGCCAGGTTATCTTTCCAAGGTTACTGGCAGTCTAAGTGATGAATATAAATTCTTCTGTACCTATATAAAATTCATTATTTGTCATTTCCATTAATATTAGAATTTTGCATAGTTGAGTCCTTCTGTTTCGTCTCCAGACTGTAGGGTAAAAAGTGCCACAGAGATTTCAGTCCTTATAAATCAACAAATTTGCCATGGTAAGCTGGTGCCAAGTTGTCCTCTCACTGTCTAGTCAAAAATCAAAAAAAAAATCAGTAGGGAATAGAAGAGAGCACAAGTTCATTTTGCAAGTACTACCCTTATTTTTCACAGGAATTCGAGATTTAATCTAAATTATTAATTTAGAAAGGTATTTTTGACACATTCTCCTCTTCAGACATTTCTTCAGCTTAGTAGGTAATACCCAGCACTGCTGACCACATAAAGACTGCTTGGCTTCCCTCCCTGTTTTTCCAGGGCAGACATAAAAACATTTGCCACCTCGTACTTTTTTAGTCCTTATTGTACTTCCCTAATTGCACAGAGAAATGACACCAACAATCCAAGCTTATCCAATCCTCGGTGAATTGGGAGCCATGCCCCTTCCTTCCCCCCAGACACCGGCTGTGCACAAGAGTACCAATGTGAAACAGGTAATGATGCAACTCATGAGAATCCAGGCACTGCTTCAAGAGGACTAAATGAACTTCCTGAGAAGGGATGCCAAGGACACAGCATTGCTACTCAAAATAACTTCTGAAATTTTATAATTGTTGCCATTTTCTTCCAAGGGAAGAGCTGCAAATGTCTGCCAAGGAGTTGTTGTTTTTTTTTTTAACAGCTAATCATTCCACTGTTCCAAAAACCTGAAACCAGCACCCACAAGAGGAATAGCAACACGTATTTGTATTTCACTAACACTTACCAACAGCAACAATAAATCAACCAAATATCCCTGTAAAACACTCCTTTTCCCTTCCTTTTCTTTTCCTGTCATCCCATAATCATCACAAAAAAACCACATGGGTAAACTTGATCTCGGAGATTATCCTTGTGAAGAAAGAAAGTAGCAACCCGGGGAGGCAGCGGGATCCATCTGCAGCGGCGGCAGGCAGCCAACATCCCCCGGGCCGCCGCGCATCTGCAGCGGGACCGGCTCGGGAGGGAGGGAGGGAAGGATGCTGCACCCTCATCGCTGGGTGCCATCGAGCCCAGCTTTTACACCTGCAGCCGTTTTTTGGATGGGAGCGTGGGCAAAGTGCCATCCTGGCAGCAGCGCCAGCGTCTCGGGAGGGACTGGCTGGAAGGAGGCGATTAGGCTGCCGTCAGCTGGGGAGGGAAACTGGGGCGAGGCGCTTTGGAGCAGCGTGGAAAAGGCAGCTATTCCCGCAGGAGGGAGGGAGAGCAGAGAGCCTGTGCTTGGAGCCAGCCGTCACCAGACCCGCTGCGAGATGACCATTGTTGTTAGCACCATTATCACGATTTCTCATGGTAACTCACCCGAACCAGCTGCTGCGGGAAGGGCCCTCTGGAGTTCTCTGGCACGTTGATGGGCGGGATGACCCAGTCCCGCTTCTGCCGCCGCAGCCCATTGGCACTCTGGTGCTGCCGCCAAGGCAGCAGGGTGTCACTCTGCTGCTGCACCAGCTCTCCAGGCAGCGCCTTCCTTCCTTTGGGCTGTTTTGGAAACAAGAAAGCAAGGCCAGTTAGCTTCTTCCTTGCTTCTTAGGACCTGTCCCAACAGGGATGTAAATGGTCATGTGGAACAAACACACAACGTGCTTTATGGGCAGCTCTGCTGCCACTTCGTTTTCACAGAACCACAGAATCACAGAATCAGCCAGGTTGGAAAAGACCTTGGAGATCATTAGGTCCAACTTATGGCTTAACATCACCCTATTAACTAAACCATTCCCAGATATATGGAGCTGTCACTCCCAAGACAAGCCCCTATCGTCTTCACTACACCAGCTGCAAGGGGATGCAGCAGAATACTGGAGTAAAGAAGTTGCTGCAAATTTCCTGTAAGTACAATTTACCAGAACACAAAAAATGGGAGAGGATTCCTTTACAGCTCATGTCATGGGTCCAGATTTATAGTTTGGGGCTAGAAGAACCTGGAGTCTGTGGTTCTGCAAAAGCATTCTGCCACACCAACGCAATCCCAGCCAGAGGGAGAGTCAGCCCCATGGCTGCAAGGATGCATTAGTTCACATTCTTAGTGCTTCATAACAAATGATCTTTTTATGAGAGCTGGGTTTTGAACACAAATCCCAAAATACACACCCCACACTGCCTGGGAAGTGTAATGCATCTCAGGCATAGTACATTTTCATTATTTGGTGTGACTTTGAGTCCTTCTTTGTGGTATTTTTAAACTATAGATTCTCTGCATAGCATACTTTGGTGTTGGAAATGTTACAGTGCTATGGATAAAAATGGAAATGGTGGGACCATGGTTTTGACTTAGAGTGACTGGCTCACTATTAGAAAATTTATGCCTTATAGAATGATGAATCAATGAAATGTAGATTTGGGAATGCTCTTCAGAGGTTTTGCAGTCCCAATACTTAAATACTCTGTGGTCTTCTAGGATTCCAGCAATTACTTCTCAAAGTCTGCAGAAAAGATAACTAGCAAGGGCTTTTGTTACCATATGGTGACCTGCACTCCCACCAGAAAATGTTTAAACTTTCATAAATCACAAAGACTGCAAGAGACATTCTCTTCGTTTGAGGTAGGATCCACTGGGAATTCAGTTCTCTGAATTTTATGATTTTCAGCTTTTTTTCTCAAAAAACCTCTCTCACCCCAAAACCAATGCCCCAATACACAAGAACACTGCAGGAAAAGCTATGAAAGCATTTTCTGAGGCTCCTGCCATTTTAAGCCACATTCACTGTTTGTCTTACACCAAATATAAAAATCCAAACACCCTCCAAGCAGTTATCTGTAGGCACTGGTTTCAGTGGGAATCATTGCTCTGGGGCTTCTAGTTTGACATAAATCCATCTATTAGCACATTTCAATTCCTGATTGGAAGGTAAAGAAACAGGCAGTCACCTCAAGACTATGCAGTGTATATAAACTGAACAGTGCATGAAAGTTACACTGAGATGTGGCTCCAGAGCTGTGTGGACCTTCTCCACAAAAGCTGGAGATGTTGAGAGCTGGGCACAGCAGCAAGGAGCCCATTCTCACTGCTTGATCATGGCTCTGATCTCTGTTACCTGTGGAGGGCGGCAGCCGCTGGCTACAAGGATTGGAAGCATTTGTGCCAAAATGCAGCTATTTTTACTGCAAACCTTAAAAACAAGCCTGTTCCAGAGCTGAATTTTCACAGAACAGACAAATATGGTCTTTTCAGTCACACACAGAGGCACATTCTCCAGGTCCTGTCTCACACTCATGATGTGGGTTGTGCTCACCTAAGTGCTGTTTACACACCTTCAACGAGATCACAACTCCATCTTCAATATTTAGATGTTGCTCCTAAAATGCTCACTGAAGTGTGTAATGAACAAAGAAACAGAATCACGGTGTGGCAGTGAGAGACTTTCTTGGGATAGTCAGGATACTGGTAGGCACTGCTGACCTCCTCCTTCCTATGGGATGCAATATGCTATATCCAAGAGAGGTTTCATTTAAAAAGGGTTTTATTGCCAGAAAGGTATCTTTTGTGAACACTGATGAAAACAATGTTATCTAAAGGAGACACCCAGAAATGCATGACAACATGAAATAGGACTATGAGACATGAGCCATGGAAAAGTGGATATCCCCTATTTTTTTTAATTGGCTTGTGATTCCCAAATGGGAATCCTTTGAGAGCAGGTATTTGGATCAGTTTATATAATTGGCAAGTGAGCATGGGGACAGATTATGAAAGGATGGTCAAATAATTTGTGCTCTGCTGAGTTTACACAGTGGAATGAGTCTGAACTAAAGACAGACTTGAGAATTAACACGAATCCCAGAGCTCCGTATACTGAAATAATTAGTGTCAGCTCAGCAAGGCAATACCAGCCTTTTTAGTCTGTATGAAATACTTGCTGGCAGGTGACTAGACAGTGACTAGCTTGCTTGTCACTCTTGATGATGTTTTCCTATATTAGAATAAATCATCAACATGACTCTGAATTTGATATGTAGAATTTCAAAAGCATCTTGCAACAACAATTTTTTTTTCTTTATTTAAACAACAGCTCTTTTTTATCTTCATTTGTTGACAATGCATTCTCATGACCTTAATTTCTCTGGTGTTGTTTAAATATGTTGTACATGTTTTCTGCTGTTTAAAAGCTGTGAGACAAATGCAGTAACAAAGTCTGGTGAGTATAAATGCCAGAACTATTCAGATCTCTGACTGAAACATCCAAGAACATATCTGGAATAACAGCATCGTCTAACTGTGAGCCCCAGAAAACTCTCCTGTGTTTTCGAGTTTGCAAGAATCTAAAGTTCAGCTCAAAAGCAGAATGTGACACCAAATTCAATTAATTCTAAAATACAGCTTCCAATTCTGGTTTTGCTGAATAACAGTTTTTACTGAGATTACAACTGCTCCTTCTTTCATGGCCTTGCTGGCCATATGCTTTCCGGAATCTCAGAAACATTTTTGAAAGATAAAATATTCCTCTATCTTTTGTAGTGTCACCAGAACACAAACTGTCCATAGTCATTCAAAAAATCAAGTCAAGCACCTCTAGTGCTGCTGCTTTAGGGTGATTTCCTTCCCACTGTTTTTGTGACTCATATATGGCACAAGGGTGCAGCTCAAGGGAAGGCAATGCATGAAACACATGTCCATTGGAAAGTGAAATCCACTCTCCATTCCAAAAATTACCCGGTGACATTTATAACTTGTTACAACAGGATCAAACTCCAAACACAGAACATGTGAGCACAGTCTTTGGTAATACAAAGATAATTAAAAGAGGATATAAAATAGTCAGATAATTCAGTAATTATGCCTGTCTATCACTTTAGGACACTGATAAGCTAGAGAAATACAGCTGAGCCAAAACAGATGAAAACCTTCAAGATCAAGGGGAAAAAGTAATTACAAAGTGTGGGATGAAGGAAAACAACGGGAGAAGAGCCCATGCTGGGATGTAAACTTGTTAGGAGAGCTTGGATTCAGTAGGATCTAATGCCTTAGTATTTGTATTGGGGCCGAATCTTTCAGAGCTTGCTGATGAAGCTGAGCAGTCCTGTGCTGGCTGCATTATTTAAAGCCCAAATTCTGCAAGCCTGGGATTGACACTTGGCTCTGAGTTATCCCATGTCTCTTCCAGTGGGCTTCTGGCCCATATCTGTGACACACAGGGACAACGCCAGTGCTGGCAAATCATAACGCAGCCATTGCATCTTCTGCTGATAAATGCTTCTTTGGAACGTGCAACTCTAGTATTTTTTATGAGCAGTTGTAGGGCAGGGGAAGGGCCTCTCAGAGACCATCCTCCCTGCCCTCCCTGATATGGCAGTCATGCAGCACATTGTGGCAGAATCTGCCCTGCAATCCCCCTTGCCACTTTCTTGGTTTGGGGTTTTTTTTTGGCTATTAGCTGAAATCAATTAAAAACATATTGAAGTCAATCAGAAACCTTTCACTGGGATGGCAGATCAAGCTCTCAGAAAGCAGTGTGAGGTTGGAGGAGGTGCAGCCTCACCTCTAAAGATTGTGAAAAGAACTTTCTTCTCCCAGGCTGCTTCACAGAAGGCGTAGGGGTGTCTTGGAGCCCATGTCAGCAGCTTCAATGGCCTCTGCCAGGAGTAATTTCCAGCCCCTTTTCAGTCTAGAATTGCCTTTAAGGGTGGGGAACACAACCTGCTGCACTCAGAAGAGGACACGGAGCTAAACCCCAAAGGGACTGTCAGACTTCAAAAACAGATTTAGGATGCCTTACTCCAAACTGGTGAGGCTGCAGGGTGCTTCAACTAACCCCACTTACACCATGATGTTGAGAGCTCAGGGACATTTCTTGGCACAGAGGATAAAGGATAAGTTGGAAAAGCCATCTAGAAAGTCTATAAGCTCCTGTCAGTGCTGGTCTTGGACTCGTCAGCCTTTCATTTGTTGGGAGACTCAGACTAAACCCAACCTCTGCTCGTGAAAGAGGTCAAAAAATAATCCCCTGACAGAACAGAAACCGTGGGATGCCAGCAGCCCCTCCAGCCCTATCCGGCTCGTGGCAAGAAGGCTACGAGCCGCTGACTTTTCACTAGCCCACAAATAAAAGCAGTGAGTGTGAAGAAACACCAGCTTTCACCTTCCGCTACACTTAGCAGTAGCCAGTCTCGCCAGCTGGCTTGTCTCCCCTCCCAGCCAACCTGCCTTTGATATCCGTCAGCCTCTGGCTACGGAGACATCTGGAAGTTATTATCCAGCAGAGCGTATCACAAACCCATTTACATAATATAATATCATATTTTGTGTTCCTGCTTAGCTGAGCATTTTGGATCACTCTAATGTTTGGGTAAATAAGCCACCATTCCCCGCATATAAATAACAAGCGAGTCTTAGTTTGGTGGAGATTAATAATTTCATAGGGCTCAACCCGAAAAATGAAATGCTCCAGATTCAGCACTAAAATATATTATTATTGCACTTGCAATAAAAAGTACCTGCAACTGAAGTAGAGGAAATAAGGCCTTTATTTCCCAGGTATCAAAATTATTTATGATTTAACCTGTTTTATTTATATGCCAGTCTTATTATTTTCATAGGATCTTTAACACTTCACACTACACATTTTTCAGAAAAGAAATAATAGTTGGGTTGCTTTGTTTCTATGTCACTTGTAGGGTTTAACTGAGGCAATGTGGTTTTAACATATTTTTATCACTACAAGGGGATACAAAGCCACCTTTAGTCCGTTGCTCAAACGTATTTCCCTTCATCTCCTATATCAATATACATTTTGAAAACTGGTACCATTTTCTACCAGGGAAAAAAAGAATCTATTTAAAAATATTTAATCTGAAGCATTTTTGCTTGTTTCCATGGTAGCTGCGGAAAGGACAGGAGAAAATGATATTTACCAAACAGAAAATAAGACAATGAAAATAGAGCTTAGTTCTTTAACAAAGAGAACATGAGAGCGCTGCAAAATAAACATTTGCATGAATTCTGTTCTAAGGAAACAACATTTTGCTGACATCAAGGATGGCAGTGGAGGACGAATGAACCCTTTTTTCCCAAAATGCACCATTTCTCCAGTTTTTGATCTTTCCGTATAGAAAGATATTTCATTTTGTGTTCTCATACAGTAGAATGAAAGGGTTGCAGAACAAACAGCAAATTTATTTATTTTACGGTAATTGATTCCTTTTTTATTTAGGTCACTGCTGAATTCGCTGAAGTTGGAGACAGGAAAAAAAGTAGTTTTAAAAAGATCAGACTTTTTTAGTTTAGACTTTAATTTATTATAGTTGTGCTATGTGAAGCTATTATTTAGGAAGTGCACATGTAAGGAATCCATAATCTGTTTTTCTCCTTGTCCACCCTCTAGAACTCTGCGATGACTGTCTGTATTAGCTTTATTTACTAATAGTTGTAAGCTGTGGTAAATTTAATCAAAGATAGCTTCATGTCACATCCCATTACCATCATGGCATAAATTGCCATTCATGAATGATTTGTGTCAAAGAGCTCTGAAAACTATTGTTTTAGCAGCAAGATGTTCCAACATGCACAGCTCTTCAGCAGGGGCATTAAATTAATGTGTTTGCAGAGAAGCCACTAATTGACAATGAGATGGGATTTTGGCAGTACACTTCCACTTTAAAGATAATGAACAGTGTTCAGACACAGAGAAGAACCCCCTCTGCTCCTAAAACTATACAAGTAATTTCTGGTATAAACAGGAATAGAGGGAACCAATCCTGACAGGATATTTCCAGTACCCAAGCAAGCTGTTTGATCATCACGACTTCCAAAAGCAAACAGTGGAATTGCAGCGTTTGTGACCTTTATCAAATCTGGCTACGTACAGTCAAGAATGTTATGTTTGGTTAGGAACTCATTAAACAAAATTACCTCTCTATTTATAGAAACCATACAAGTACAGTGTAAAACATTTTAATTAAATCAGCTAGTTAAGCAAAAATTCATTACTTTTTGTTTTTATCAGCTAGCAGTGGGGCTGCATAGAGCAGTTCACATTAGAGTCAATTAGTAAGAAAAATTGTCAGATTTGGCAAGTGCATGAGCTTCCAGAACACATCAGCTGACAGGGAAGAAAAAGTTTGACTAAAAGCTAACCAAGTTACTGCCCTCAGAGGAGGAGAATGAGCCACGTAACACACACAAATGCATCAGCTATGCCAAAACCCCTTGTTCCCAAGGAGTCAGTGTCAAAGCTCTACATGCCATGTTCCTTGAGAGCTGAAAAATGAGGCATGCATGCAAATTTAAGGTTGTTAGGTATCTGGCTGGCTTTGCAGGCTTTGGAAAATTTTACCCGATAGAACTAATAAAATGTGATCAGCATGACCGAGGAATCAAAATGTTCCTTGGTATTGCAGGGCTGCAAAGCAGGAAAAAAGCTGAAGAAGAGTAGCAGGTAAAACCAGGGAATTTTTAAATAGGGAGAACATGACACACTGGCTTGTGAGTGAGGCAGGAGAAGATCCTTTCTTTGCAAAAGGTGCAGCAGGGCCCTTTGTGGGTAACTGTAATTAAATGCTGAGTTAAGTCTGGACTCCAGAGAAAAGAGATGCATCAGCTCTGGGCGTAACCCATGTGGTTACCACAGAAGGCTCTTGTTTAAAAAACCCAACAAACACAAGCTATTCTCTATGATCAGAAAACCTAACAAGGTTGGTGAGGGCCCCATGGACACAGGCTGCAGCTAATGTCCCTGGGGCCAGAACGAGGCTTTTCGGGTGCCTGCTGACCAGGCTGGGACAGGAAGTGTTGATTTTCCAGTAGAATTTAATTGCAATTCAGAAATCTCCTGAACTCACCCACACCTTCTGTTGGGTAAGTTGTCACCAATTTAAGCTGAAATGTAGCCCAGTCACCAGAGCACTTCAATAGGCTTTGCTTTTGTGCTGCAGAGTCAGGACGGGCGCGGGCAGAGCGCTCACTTCGTTACTGAGCAGACAAAAAATGCCCACAGGATCTCTAGGGGATGGGAGTTTCAGCTGGGAAGGAGAGGCAGAGCTGTGCTCAGACTTATTCTGTTCTACCTCACGGATGATTAGAGGCACCTCCTGGCCAGTGCACTGCTGGCAGGGTTTCAAATGATCTTCCTCTACCATTCTCTGGAAGAATCACATATCAAAGCAAGTACATTAGAAATCCATCTGCCTTTGGTGAAATCTTTCATGGCTCCCACAGGTTTCCAGCACCTGTGATACTCTCCTTGTCATTGTCAGGCTTTGAATATTGCAAGAGCCTTCAATGGACAGAAGAAGAAGAAGATGACATCATCCACAAAGCACAGCTCTTGATGTACTTTTCCTCCTCAGTTTAAAGCTTGAACATCTTATCCCAACAAGAAGAGTTCTGATGAGGTTGTTTCCTTGCAAAGCTCCCCACATCAACTTGACCTTTTCACACTCCCTTTGTAAGATCTAATCTCACAGTGCTTCTCAGGTAGGATTGTTTAAGAAACATCTAAATTACTATTGTACTCTACCTTCTAGTGTTTACAAAGAGACGCTTCTATCTTCAAGTTAATGTCATTCTCATAATTTGGAGAAGCCATACACAATGGTTTCAGAACCACAAGTACTTCTCAAGAGCAGGGCTATTAAATCACAAAATACTCACACTTGTTACCTGTAGGTTGGGAATTAAGGTGGTAGATCTTGTCACATACTATACAGTGAAAACCACTATTGCAGCTTGGAATTACCTCTCTCATCCTGCACCTAATCTTGAGAAAAATGTAGGAAATAACTGGGCTAGCAAGCTGAGTTCTTCCCCCCCAGTAAAACTTCTAACAAATAATTGAAAACATGGTTCCAAAACACATTTCTTTTGCTTCTAAAACTCAGACTACTACAAGTGCTCTTCATCGCAGAAAGAACTGGGAGCAAGTCTACCCCTTAAAAAGCCTGTGAAAAATTTTAATCTCATTTTATTTTTCTAAAGCCATGAGGTTCAAAAGGTACATGAATTAAAATAATCATAATGAATTAAATGTAACAATACTCCTCCTCTTCATAATGTTTGCAAGTAAAAAGATCACAAGAGATTTAAAAGATCACAGGCGCTGCTGCTACTTTAGCACAAAGCAAAGTAATTCAGCCTGGTACTTCTCCTCAGTGCTAGCGTGAGAATTTGCCCTTTCAAGTTATCCTTTGGTTATTTCAAGAGGCTCTTGAGAAAAGACTGCTCTTCTTTTTTTTCTCCAATTCCAGAGTGCACCTAAGAAATGCTCAAATTTGACCATGAGGACACATTCAATTTATCTCTATTTGCAAGATGAAACTTAAGCCTGAGTTTAAATGCTTTGCTGGGTGGCGACAGTGTTTGAGATCCCACTCCTTGCCAGGCCCTCAGGCCACCCTGCCCTGGACACCCATCCCTGGCTCCTCTCCTCCAGCTGGACATGCCACAGGGTCACTACCTCATTCAACAATCCAGGACCTGGCCTCCAGAGGCCAGGAGGAGCCACAACCCTCCTTTACACTGAGCTTGTTTCTACCAATCTGTCTTAGCTTGCTGGGCTAAAGGAAAGATTCTGGACACCCACAGCCCCTAAAAAAAAGTTTATGTTAATAGGTGTGCCTGCATGAAGCAGTTTTTGTCTATGCTCAAACTCGTTTACAAGCAGCTGTCAACAGATTATCACAGCGATGAAGGTATTGAAGGTATTTTTAGGATATCCAGTCCAAAATATTTTTTTTGAAGTGGCAGTCAGACTTCAGCAGTTACCAACAAAGAACATGAAATGGGAGGTCAAAAGCTTTGATCTGGCAAGGGCAAGGCACACATCACAGGCAGGAGCACGCAGCAGTCCAAGGGTTTTTTTTATCAGAAAAAACTTATTTCTGTGTAGGCAGTTCAATCCTGAGGACTTCTTTTTGTTTGAAGGAAGACAGATCTGGAGTGAATTTCACTTACAGATGGTCTTTTGAGCATGGCTTTGAGCCTGACCCTTGGTATGATGCTGACTGCTTAAGAACTAAATGCAGCAAGTGCAGTGCTTGGAAACTTCCCATAGTGGGCTGATTTTCCAAGGCAATGAGCACCTGTGTGTCATATCCTATCCTGGCTTCAGCACAAGGCAGTGGGATTCAGCAGCCCTGAAAATCAGGCCAGGAAAGTTCACGTGTTTGCACAAACACCACTCTCCCCTCCTGCAATGATTACATGCGAGGTGTTCAAATTCACTTAAGCATGAGGTCATGCAAGTTCAGCAGATGCATCTTCATTAGACTTGCACAGTTATCATGAGCAGTCTCACTGGTAACAATTATATGATACTAATTTATTAGTCATCCTCTTTCTCATCTTTTCCACTGATCTGATTTGTTAAAACCCCAAACAATGTCTCACAAGTTATCTGAAGGAAACAGAAATCTCTGTATGCACCCTCCCTGGCAGATAAATCCAAGTCTTGCTTCACTGATGAGATACAGAAATAAAAATTATTCCAGCTGCCATTTTGCTGGATTTAGTTACTGACTGGGATCCCCCACAGTGGTACTGAAAGAGGACAGTGTCAGTGTAATGACCCAGTACTTAAAATAGGCATCAGTATCATTAGAAAAAAGGCAGGATGACAACTAAAACCTCATTTTTCAGCCCTTCTCTAGGGATAAAACAGTTTGATGGGGCAAACTCCCATCACCCTGATGCCATAGATAACATCTCAGTGCAGGAAAAAAGAAGAAGGAAAGGAACACGTGTTTTCTTGTTTCCTCCAGGTGCACCCACTCCAGAGCATCAGGGAGACCAGAGTCATTGGAAGCACAGCTCCCACCTAAACTCTGATTTTCTTCCCTCAAGGGAAGGCTCCCCAGCCTCGTGCAGAGCATGCTGGCTGCACAATAACACAGGTCATGAATGAGAGCAGTGCTGAATAAGCCTTTCCTTGCCCAGAGACCTTTGTGCTTGTGATCAGCAATAAAAGGCTGTACTTGGAATTTAAAATCTCAGCCAGGTAAAATACCACAGATGATTATTTAAAGGCTTTAAATAAAAGAAACCCTCTGTCTGTAAGAATCAGCTTTTCACATTCACATTGTATGGCTGTGGACTCATGGCTGGGTTATGAAAGCAGCCCAAAATAAGATGAGACATAATAAAATGCAAGCTGGGCTTAAGCAAGAATTGATTTCTGACAGCAGTTCTCAATGTTTTAAGCACTAGCTGCAGACCTCATATATTTCCAAGTTTAACTGCACAATTCCCAGTGATTTAACATTACAAAACTTTACATATTTCCATGCTCAGAATTTGAAAAGCTCAAACAATGAGAAACTTTGGTTGACACAAACACGATTCAAAGAAAACAGTATTTTTTTTTTTCCAAACTAAGTCACTGGCAGCAGATGACTGACATCCTACATGTGCTGAATATATCCTGTACCTCTAAGCTCCTCTGCTGTGAATTCCTTTCTATGCTGTATTTCTATGATCTGGATTTTAACTTTTGAGGTGAGAACTACAGAAAAATAGATGGCTGAATAAATACACAAGAAAATCTGCCAGATGTGCCTTAAACACATGAAAGGGTTGCAAATTAAAGAAAACAATCAATATAAATGAGAAGGTCAGAACTTCAGATGGGATGAGCCAACACAGGGAGTGGAGGAAGCTGATTTTCAAGGAATCATGAGGAGGAGCTTGGACTGATGGACACAGAGGGCAGGGGTAGGATGTGAAGGATAAATGGTACAATATTTCTACTCGTGCACTTGGAAGGACTTGAGTTTCTGTAACTAAAATCAGGACACTGAAGACTGCAGTCCTCAGCAATGTCACTGTTCACAAACAGAATCTTCATTTTTAGACTTTTGGTTGAATCAATATCCAATTTTTCAAAATAATAGCAGGCACTCTTAGAAAAGAAGACACTACACAGCTAATTCCAGATAAGTAAAGCCTGGCTTTACTTTGTTTTCTTCTGGAGCATTATCCCACTCAAGTTCATCTTTCACAAATGCTGACACAAGCCACAAAGACTTTATATTATTTCATAAAACAGCATCTTTTCTCTTTACTTTTTTCTTTTCTTTTTTCTTTTTTTCTCTTTTGTTCTCTTTTCTCTTTTCTTTTCTCTTTCCTTCTTCCCAAACTTCACCCACAGTCCAGACTGATACTTTCAATTGGAAGAACAGGCAGCCAGACAAGAACAGTAGAAGAAACTTTATCTTAAGTATTTATTGTTATGCTGGAATATCACTCAGTTTCCTCTGGGGTAATTCAGCACTCTTGTGGGAAATATGTGACCTCATTTGCATTTTCTAATTGAATTGCTATCAGGTTTCCTGCAAGACTGAACAAAAAAGTTCCTCGAGTTACTAACATCACTTGTATTAACCAGAAAAAAAAGTTTACATTCAAGTGTTTGCTGGGGAGGAGGGGAAATGTATGCTTCATGTATCATAAAATACATTTTTAAAGTATTTGCCTTCTTTTCTATAATTCCATCCTACTAGCATGACACTCTAATGTAGTAGTTAGAACTCTTTCATTGCAGTGCTTCTCACTGAAAACTGGCAGGTTTGCCCAGGTTATTCAGTCATCTGAAACAATCAGCACATTTATAAGGCTGACACTGTAAAAGAGGGGAAAATTGTCACTGCATTGGGTCCCTCCCCATTAAAATGTCAGGTTGTATCAAGAGCAAGGCTCAGCTGGGGCATCTGGGGCACAGCTATGGACACCAAACCTTCTGATTTTGCAGTGAAAGCACACGAGGGGAGGACTGACCCAGCAAGAAATGATCTGCTGCCTTGGAAGCCCTTGGCCACCACTGAAGTGCTCTCAGCCTGTGACACAGATTTTCAGCCTTAACAAGAAAGGATCACAGACACAAAGGATCATTTATTGATGGATTAATCTGCTGTGCTCTCCTGGAAAGCAGCCCACTGCCCCCACCGTGCAGGCAGGCTCACTCCTGGCCCCCCAAAACCTCAGCTAGTAGCCCAAAAACATCGATTTCTCCTCTAACATTTATTCTGTATTTTAACCTCCACAATAAACCAAATATCTAATAATGGCCATTCCAGGAGGGCTGGTTTTGATGCAGCTTTAATCCCTGGATAATCATGAACTAAATTCTGATTTATCCTTTCAGAGGGGGTTCTGAGGGGCACCAAGCCCCCCATCACAAGGGGCTGCTCTCTCTGAGGGCCATTGCTCATGGAGAGGAGGAGGAACACAGTAAAAGGACTTTTGTTGTGCTGTAAGTGCCAACAAACAGTGATCAGCAGGTGCAGTAACCAAATTTCATGCCAATTATTTATAATGTCTGGGAACTGTTCAGCATTTTTGCAAAATCAGTCACTAATTTACAAAGTAAAATGGAAATGAATGGATGCACCAGAAGAAAACTGGTCTCTCTCCCTCACTCAGGTCACCTCCTTTCTCTCCCATATTTGCCATCTCTATATCCTGAATATAACAAAAGAGTCTGAAATGTCTTTAAAAATATATATATAGTTCTGCTTGAGTCATATTACACTACACAGCACCAAATGTGAAATCTGCTTCTTGTAAAAGCCATAAAACATATAAGGGTCATGGCCTGAAACATACTGAACTAGATATTGTAAGGTTTGGGGTTCTTTTTTCAGCACAAACACTATTATTTTTTAAAATAATCTCATAATCATATTTGTTTCTTTGGTAAACAAAGGATTATTTTGCTTGCAAAAACCACAGGCATTTAAATAAAACACAAGTCGGATGCCTGCTATAGGGACTCACAATAACACTGCTTATGACCTTGTCATTAGTCTTGTTTTCCGTATTTTTCCAGCCTCAAACTACACACTAATAAGGCTTTTAGAAAGGAGGGATATGAATTTTAAGAAGCTTAGCTCTCTGTTTTCAACCAGAGTTCAGATTACATTAACATTAGATGAATTTCCAACCAAATATTCTGCTAAAACAGAAATGTGTGCTTATTCAGGTTTTTTTTTTTCTGCTACACTGAGAAGAAATTTAAAGCTGTATATAAGACATCTTACTTTGTTCCTTCAATATTTAATTACTTTTAGAAGGAAGCGGTATTTCTTTGGTTAGTAATGGCAAATAGAGTTGACACAACACACAGGGCTTAATTACATCTTGCACAAGCCCAAGCCTCACTGAAGAGCAGCAGAAGTGTATTTATATGACTCTAAGCCCTGCAAAACCTTAGGGGTCAGCCCACTGGGCAAGTGGAAGATTTAAGTCTGTCCAAGTCTTTTCCTTTTTCTCTCACATGTGGCAAAACTTCTCCCAAATGGCACAGAGTCACATGGTGGAATTCTAACAATTTGACACAGAAAGTCTCTCCTTCTTTCCCCATCCTGCACTGCACTGCCTGTCCGAGCACTGCAGAAAGGAGGAAAGGAGAGGCCACTCTTGCTGTCCAGACCACTATTGTCGTGCATTAATCCAAGCTACAGCCACAGCCAACAGATCCCCAGCTGTCCCTCAAGGATCCATGGCTGCTCCCAGGACCCATACCTTCATCCTTACTCTGCAGGCCTTCAAGATCCAGCAATAAATCAAGCTCTTGAACCAATTCCCTGCCAAATCCTGCCCAAATTTCAGCACCCAACCAGCCCAGCACTGTGTTGTTTAAATCAGCACCGGATGAGATAACAGCATTTACTTGTTAAGTAAAGGATCTTCAGCCCAGACTAACACTGAAAATGAAAAGGTGAACTGCCAAAAATTATATGGATGAGGCAGGAAAGTGACAGCTGCACCAGGGGTAGACCAGAAGTAATGTTCCTTGGGGCAGCCCCCAGTTCCAGTGGCTCTGTGCAGCCCAGCACCGCGTTTCACTGAAGGAGCCCTGCTCTCAGAGTGCAGCACAGGGACAGAGCCCTCCTGCTTTTCAGCTGTGTGTATGGAGCTAAAGCAGAAAGAAACCATCTGTACCCTTCTGACTGAAGCACTGGCACTGGCTTTTCTCTGTCGGGTGGGCGAGGGAAGATGCTGGCCCTGAGCAGAGGGGACGTTTGGCACTGCAGTGCCGTGTTGTGCTTCGCTGCCTGCACCACGTGTGAGCACGTGTCCCTTATCAGGCAGCAGCAACGCTCCCTGTCCTTGCAAGGGAAGGAACAAGCCCAAATCTCCCCTCTGGAAGCTGCAGGGCCATGCAGATTGCTCGCAAGAGTAACTGTGAAAGCCAGAGAGATGAGCAGCAGGGCAGAGCTGCCAGACTCCAGGCCTGTGCTGTCACAAAAGGAATCTGAACTTACAGCCATCTACAAGATGGTTGACTTCGAGTCTGCACCCTTCATCTGCTGGTTTTACCAGGAGTCAAGAGAGATAATCAGCAGTGAGGTGCAAACATGATGCACATGACCTGCAGTGTCATGACAGACAGACAGACATAACAGACAAGTGGTTGCTTTAAAAATACAGAAGTATGAACTTAGAGAACACTTCCCTCATGGGTGACCTTAAAGCACTTCTGTCAGAGAGGTTCAAGGATCATTTGCAAGGACTTTGATGCTGCTCATGGTATCTCCTACTTGGACACTTCCTTATGAAGCACAGCCCAGGCAACATGAACACTCCGACGCCGCGTGAACCTCCCGAAGGTTTGGGGCAAAGGAAGAACAAAGTAGGAAAAAGAGCTTTGAAAAACTCTTACCTTGTGTCCGTTGTGTTGGGACTTCTCTGCCACCAGAAACCTGACCATGGCCTCCCATCTGCCCAGGGTCTGGGGGTCCCAGGCGGTCACCATCAGGATCAGCTGCTTGGAGGGCACCTGCAGGTGGTGGGCAGCGTACAGGGTCCCATCTGCCCTCACCTTGAAGTCCAGGCTGTTGGTTTCATACCGCACGCCCTTGTTACCAGCACAGTTATTAAATTTTACTAGAACAGAGAGGAAGAGATGGGAGAAATGTGTGAGATAGGCGTGATAAGGAAAGCAATCAAATACAAGTTTCAGACATTTAATTTTCACTGATGTCTTCTATATCTCTAATAACCATCAAGGAAATGATTTAACTGTTTCTTCGACCTTTCAGGAGTGCTCTTGTGCTTTATCTCTGTTCCCCAGGGAAGAAATTGTAAGCCATTTTTAAAGTATTTGATACAGTTTCATTAGATCTCAAACACAGCTGTTCCCCATTTCTACAAGTGGATTTCTCCCTTGTTGCCATTATCTTTTAAATTCAACTGGAGTCTATTACCCACGCTGTGGGTATTTTTTTCCAGGAAATGTTCTCCATTTCCCTAACCCTTCAATAACCTACTTACCAGATAGCCTATTTGCACATTCTTAACTGAAATTCAAAAGCCCATAACAATTCCATTATCAGAAATATAAAAACAACAACAAAAAAATTAAACACAGAAATAAAAGTTTAAACCATTCTGGAGCATGCATCTGCTGCTGGAACTGGACCCCCCATCCTGAGCTGCATTCCCACCCTGGCTAACCCCGCACATGTTACAGCTACTGCAAAAAGGAACTGTAAAACTGTGCTTCATAAACCATAACGTGTCATTTGAAAGCCTACTTTGTCAGATCAAAGCTCCCCAGTAGCTGATATTTTTATTTTCGCCTTTTTTTTGGTCAAAGTCTTTCACAGTCTAGTTTAAAAACTATTTTTATTGGCATTATGAAACATGTCACATACATTAGACCAGAAAAAAACCAACCCTATTATATGACAGAATTGACAAATCTGATAGAAATTGAACCTGCAGCTAATAACACAGGAAACAAAACACTTTCTGCCATTCGAGTAATCCACGGGGCGGAACACACGTGGTGAAAGAAAACATATTGTACCGGTAAAAACATCTCAAGTGAGTGAGAATGGATGCACAGCACTCCAGCTCGGATTGTTAGGCGTGTTCTCATGCTGAGATGCTCCAGCCTGCCCCGAGATGAGGAGAACCTGCTGGGCCAGCCCTGGTGGGCTTCAGCAGGCTCTTAATTCCTGCAGAAGAAGGGCTGGGTCAGATGGATCCTACCTAGGCTGGCTGTGGTGGGAGAAGGAATGCAGGGCACTCCAGGAGGAGCTTCTGGGACAGTTGTACCCCACCTGTGCCTCTCCCCCTGCACCAACCCCAGCTCTGCAGCGCCGCCCTGAGCCGAATCAAGGACTAATTTGGATCTAAACAAAGAAAAAAACAACCATGGCACAGGTGAAAGAAAAAAGCAGCCAGGGCCAGGAAATGGCTCAACCCATCTGGAGGTCAAAGCCCCTGGCTGCATCAAAGCACAGAGAAATAAGGAGCAGACTGTGGCAGAGAAAGGGAAAATCCTTCCCCTCCTTCACCAAACTGCACCCCTCAATAACTGGGGTGCTGTGATCGTGTCACAACTGTGCATCTACAGAGGCTTTCCATGCTGTGTATTTATTTAGACCACACTGGTACATTTTTATGTGTGTGGTGGGAAGTGTTACCAAATGCTGCAGCAACTGCTGGGCACCAACAGCGAATGTCACACACTGATTTATAAAAAATAAGATGGATAAAGTTATCTAGTGTATAAAAAAGCCTGAAAGCCCTGGATGAGGGTAAGCACACCCGTGGTTTGGTGGTACCTACAAGAACCAGGACAATCTCTGAGACCTGTGAGGGGAGATACCCCAGACCTCTGGGACCACCCTGCTGGGAGACCACCTTCATCTCTCTGGAATTTCTGCAAATCTCCCCTGCATTCACAGCTGCAATAAATACGTGTGAACGTATCAAGTGCATCTTCACTTCTAAATGTTATTTATTTTCAGCTCAACACCATGGGCACTGTTGGAAACGTGGCACATCAGCTGCTGTATTGCTGCACCCCTCTGCTGTGTAATGGCCACGCAGAACTCAAGTTCCATCCCTACTCCCCAAGTACTCACGTATCATATACTGAGAGACATTTAAAGAAGAGAGAAAGGAGTGATAATGACTGCACATTAAAAAACTCAGAGCTTACTTTGATTTTATTGAGATTAAAAGAAAGCCCTACAGTGTACCAGTATTTGAGAGAAAAAAACCAAACCCTTTCTATATGTGTATATAGCGATTTCAGTATTCAAAGTACTTAAACATCTGCTTAAGACCCAGCTTGTGGCTCCAAGATGCTGCTCTGGTGTCATATGTCACTGTGTCGACTTTTATGCTCCATTATCTAAAAATGGCTACCTCGTAGACAAAGTCCCTCTGTGACTTGCTAATTACTTCCATTAGTTTAAAACAAACTTGACTAGAGACGGAGAAAATCCTGAGAGAAATCGTCTGATTTTTTTTTTTTAAACAAGCACTGTCTCTGCTCCACATTGCTCCTCTCAGGTAGCACAGGTAGGGGAATGCTCAGCAAGGGATTAGCACAACCAGCTCCTCTCCTAAGAGCCTTTAGGAACTGCAAGAAAGGCTTCAAGGACACAAAGATTTCACAGTTTTCAGTCACTCTGCACAGCAGCAACGGGCCCTAGCTCACCTGGGCGGCTCTGCAGGAGATTTCAGCCACACAGGGATGACCCTGCTCAGCTCTGTCAGGCAGAGGAGCTGCTCTGGCTCCAGGCAATGTTCATACACAGCGTAGGAAACACACTGGAAATGCAGGAGAGCTGAGCTGCTCCCACTTCCATCACAGGGAAGGGCACGGCTTAGTGGTGGGGTTGGCAGTGCTGGGTGAACAGTCACACCCAATGATCTTGGAGGTGTTTTCTAACCTAAATGATTCTTTGATTAGAAATCCTAAATTATCCTCTTTGCTGCCCTTTGAAAACAAGACCTTGGGATGTTACGTGACTTCTGAGCTGCACTGTTTATATATATATATATTTTTATATATATATAGATAGATATAGATATACAAAGATTCACATAATCTATAAATCTCATTTACATATATTTATATATAAAACACTTTCCCCAGATATATGTGCATAGGTTTAGGGGGGGAAAAAAATCAAGCTATTCTATGAAAAATAGCATAGCTCAAGGAAAGGAAATCTCACCCATATTTTCAAATTCTAGCTCTTACCCCTACTCTTTTCTCTTGAGGAGACAAAAATTAAAATTTCATTCAATGGCAGACAACTTCTGCTTTTTTTTCCCCTTTTTCTCCTTTAGAAATCTCCAAGTCTACGCAATTTGCAGTTGATGCAACTCTTGACTTTCAAATAATGCAATAAATAAATAAACAAACATTGGCTGTGTTTACTAGACTTAGAACTCTCTGTGGACACAAATCAATCTTTCTTTGACCAGTTTGAAGCCTAAAGAACACTGCATGAATTTAACATTCAAAAGCTGCAGCATCAGTAATTAGGATTTCGGATAAACAGCAGAGTCACACATCTATCATTTTTACAGGAAGGTAAAAAAAACCCAACTTTTTTAAAAATATGCTGGAAAAATGTTCAGTGATGCTTATAGAAAGCTTATGCTGAAAGCAGCATCTAAATGCCTGATGAAAGGAAAACCAAGAAGGCACCCTCATTAACAGGCTTTTAGGTTTAACCCTTTACCCTCATCATTTTTAATTGCTTCTCTATGAAAGGAGGAAGTACAACAATTTGATAAGCTGAAATAGGTACTGAGTGATGGGCAGAGAAGCTGCAGGAGTCTGCAGCAAACTGCTGGGCATCTGAGAAAAAAAATGGTATTTTACTTCAAAAAAGACACAGGGTGAAAAAAAAAATTCAACAAGTTTTGCATTGTTCCCTTTTATTATTTAGCTTGTTAGGCTGGCTGGACAGAGTCAAATGATCAAGCCAGGATCTTGAAAGATGTTGGAATACACTGAACTTCTTGCCCCCCAAATGTCTGAGAGAAATACTGAATTTAATAGGACTATAAATGGTATAAACCAAAGAATTCACTTTTAGCCTTATCCTTCTGGATTTTCCTTTAACTTCTCCTAGTCCATTAAAAAGTGCCCCCTCTGGCAAGCTGCATAGGGCTGGAAAAGCAGGAGGGATAATACTCGTTTATTAGGATAAACCCCCTGGCAGGGCATCATCCCACAGTTCAGGATATGGGTCCCTTCAGGACTCTGTTTTTCACCATGGTTTTGAGGATTATTGCTGCAAAAGATGTTTCTTTCATGATGAACTTTAAAGCAGCAAACACACAGCACTGTTTGCAGCAGGATCCATCTGCTTTTCAAGTTGTGTCTCTTGACCAGCTCCCTTACACCCCGTGCACTGTGATAAATCTAAGCTGCCAAATCCACCCCTCACACCCCTTCTGTGAACATCATTAAGGCAAGGATGGCTTAACTGCAACCTTTGGGAATTTCTGATGTCTGGGTAACCTGCAGAGTCCTCAGCATGCACGGAAATGTCCCTCTTGTGTGATCATGAGCAAATCACTTGTATTCCTGCCCTGGCACTTCTGGCCCAACGCTCCCAAATGTCTGCACTCATCCATCTCCTCCGGCTTTTGCAGGGGGTTCAGTCCTGGCCAGCATTCCCTGCATGCCACCACACCAGAAATTAAAAAATCCCAAACATATCCTGTGTGGAGAGGCTCCTGTTGCCTAAGAACAGGCATGAAACCATTCAGTTAACCACAAAAATGCACAGGCACATTACAGCCTCACAAAGTGATTTCTCCATTAAGTGCTAATGTGAAGCAGAGCGTGCTGTGCCTTGTTGGGAAGCTGCATTTATTTGGCAAAGTAAGTACGCAGCATAAAATTTTACATGGTCACATTTTCGAGGCATCCTTCTTTATGTTTGTGCAATCCCTCTGCAATTCTGTGAGAAAACTGTTTTATAGCAGTGGGAACCAACTGCAGTTGAGTGAATTCCCCATGGCCACGCTGGAAACCTGGAGCAAAGCTGGGATCTGAGTCCTGAAATTCAACAGCCAGGCCACAGCCTTCATCGCCCAGATACAAGCAAAGAAGAGAGAAAAATTAGAAAGATGGACTTTGAAAAAGCTAACAGAGGCAGATCCTTCTCCCTACAAATTACTGGGCATTTCCAAATTAGTGCAGGGTGAAAAATTCAAGGAATGTTACAAAAATTATTGCAATCATTTTCTGAAATGGAGTCCCATGAGCATATATAAATACATGGTGGAATTATTCTGGGACTGAAATATCTTGTCTACAAAAGGCAAATGCTGAAATGGAGGCAAGAGGATTTTAATAGAATTATAGAGTCATGAAGGTTGGAAGAGGCCTCTAAGATCACAAAGTCCAGCCATAATCTAACCCTGCCAGGTCCACTCCCAAGCCATGTCCCCAAGTGCCACACCTACATGTTATCTGAGCTCTTCCAGGGATGGTGATTCCATCACTTTTCTGGGCAGCCTGCTCTACTGCTTGACAACCCTTTCAGTGAAGATATTTCTTCTCAAATCCAACCTAACTCTCCCCTGCTGCAACTTGAGGCTGTTCCTTCCTGTCCTATCTTGTCCTGGTTTTTTTCTCTGTATTAAAAAGACAGATGTGTCCAGGTACCACAGGCATTTTGACCACTCAAAGATGGTATTTCAGTGTTTTTTGGAAATTAAAACTGACTTGAGCCATCACACTTACACACAATGCTACATCTAAGCCTGGACTCCTGTTTCTATCCCACTCCCACTTACAGTAAATCCCACACTATCACACAATACACAGCCAGATTTGCTTCCTGCAGTTCATTAAATGCTCAGAGCCCTTCTCCTTCTCTACAAGAAAAACAACACATATATAGGAAAAAATGATGGCTGTAAAACCTGATGGAGACAATGTGTAATTTTCATCCTCTCATTACTAATTTTATAGGTTACATTTTCTACCATGTCCCCATAAAAGATATCGCACTAATAAACTCTTAGTGTCTTTATTTAATATTTATAGCACCGTGGGAGAACCAAACTCTACTGGTAAAAGGTAAAAACAGCAATTCAAACAGCTGCTTCAAAGACTAATAAACACATCCCTAGTGATTGAGTTTAAGAGTACACAGTTTAAAAAAAAAATGCTTTGATGCAAAAAACTGTAGGAAATAAATGGAAGGATGTTGGTTGGTATATGAATGTATATAAAAATGTGCATGCTCACACCCTCAGCTTCACAAAGCATTGATTATTCATTAAGTGTTCTTGGAGTAAAAAACAAATATAATGAATGAGTTTGGAGAATTAATGAACTATCCCACAGTCTATCATCTGCTGAAAACATTTAGCATGATTTAGCATGTTCTTAATGTTATTTTCTTGCAATTAATGGCACAGAAATCTGCGGCAATCCTACCCATTTCCCAAATCTCAGGTCAATGTGCAACATTATGTCCAATTTTACAGTGCATTATTTATGATCTCTGAGCTATGACTGCTAGTATTTGCCTTACTTAAATAATGGTAAATTACCATAACAATTTACCATATGTAATTATGTTAAACAAAATCTATCTTTATTTATCTTCTTGTAATCTTCAGTTACAGTGAATCCTCCTATTCAGAATATGCAATAATACAACATTCATGACATTCCCAACCTATTACATGCTTGTTTGAAATGACTCCATGTGCCACTCAACTGGTGACACCTCGGAATCAGCAAACGAGTAGCAATCTGCCTCCAGCAGAAGCTCAGATACATTTCAAAAGGGACACAGAAGCATTTTATGTTTAAAGGCACATTTTGAATTTGCCCTCTTTAAGTTCCAAAGCTCAACCCCCTCCACGATCAGATTATCCATGTGGGTTTGAGGCACACACCAGAGAATTCCCAACTACCTCATCTCAGCTGTTTTGCTTCCACAAAGCCAGGGCCATAGGTTTCATGGGGAAAATGGAAAGACTTTTTCATGCACAAGTCATTTATTTTAAAAATATAAAATACTTCTGTTGGCTTGATGGGACTACATGGAAAAGTCATCTTTTCATTTCCAGAGCCACCTAAATGCTTTCAACACCTTTTCCAGCTTTATATTCACTTTTATCAGCTCTTGCTTACACAGAATTTCTGTTTCCATGGCCAGAAAAAAAGAAAAGGAACAATACATTTCAACAGACAAATCGGGATCCTTTAAAAAGTCACTCTGTCATGTGTGCAGTCAGCCAGTAGCAATGAGGAGTCAAGGGTACATTAAAAAAATCTAAATCCCATTCAAACAAAACAAAAATCTAAATCTCAGACACTGAGTGCCTCCTTCATGTTCCCACCTGTGCCATTTTTCATTTACTGGAAGCCAATTCAACTAAAATACATGTTTTTAAGGAAGAAAAAAATGAAGAAGTATATTTCACTTTTGGTTTGGAATTGGAGGGGAGTACAGACCCCTGGAGAGAAGGACTATAGAACATGATAGAAAAGATGAATCACTGTGGCAACAGCCAGCCAGCCATTAATTTTCAGCAAGCCAGGAGTTGGTCCAATTAAGCCAGGCTCCTTTCTCTACATTAACATGCTTTACTCAGTTTTTTTCTGAAGCTAAAACATCAGCTCAAGACCCCAAAGGCTTTTCTATTTAGGATCAATCAATCTACCTTGCTGCACTCTAAAACATACACTGTCAGCTCCGAGGCGAGCTCAAAAAAAGAGCAATGGTAAAAAAATTTGATAAATCGACATGTTCTGGCAGTTAGTAGAGGGATTCTTCCTACACTGCAGCTTATTTTTATCTGATTAGAAACAAGTATTAGTAAAGGGAATATTCCCCTCTATTCTCTTCCTGGTATTTAGCATTGGTTTAAGAGAAGCCCTTTTATCCCTTATTTTCTACATTCAAGCCAGATTCCTGCCACAAAGGCACAGAGATACTACCCAGATTTCAAAGGGCAGCAAGCTTGAATTGGATTTGCAGGATGTGGACTCACATTCAAACATTTTCTTCAGCACAGAAACATGAACCTGCATCTATTGGTGCTCATGTTAAAGGCATTTTTCACTGCTTTCCACATTTTCATGCTCAGGGCTTTACTGTGAATATACAACCTCACCTCTGGGTTTCCAGCACCTGCTCTGGCAAGGATTGCTTTATTCGGGATTTCACTGCCCATTTGAGATCCACTCACTCTCCCTCAGCCTTACTGAGGCATCTCAGGAATGGTTAATTAATACAAGAGCCACAGACTGATGACAGGGGTAAGGACACTTACAAGGTCTGAAGTTCTCTGCTGGGATAACTTGGAGGATTGCCCTTTTTTTTGGTAAATGCCACAGCAACTCTGCTGTTGGTTTCCATGTTGTTCTCAGCATCTTTATCTTTGGATAAAAACCTTTCCTAGCAGTTTCAGCGTGACAGACTCCCTCTGTTTCTAACAGCGATATAGACAGAAAGCCACTGGGATGTGCAGCTGATGTTCCAGCTACAGATTAAAAGGGTAATAAAGAGAAGCCTGGTTTGGGTAATCCTGCAAATACCAACTGCACCACACTTTTGTGGCAGATGCTGAGTTTTTACAGGCAACCATTTTTGTTCTTTGCTCTTTAAATTCCACGTGTCTGTAGGATAGTACTGAGATTCACTACGGCACTAATGAGATCATTTTGCAATTAAAGGCTAAGTAGAAACAAACCTCTCACCACTCTACAGGAGAGTTTGGGTTCTCTGATTAAGCAGCAGTAAATAAACCTGTTTCACTCTTGGTCCTGGTGCACACCAGAGATTAACTCTCCAAACAAGATGGACTGACTGACCCCATGGATTAATCAATGAGTTTCCCAGCTTCAGATCAAAGTGCAAGTTGTGGGAGTTACCTGCAGTAGGATATGTTCTAATTATTATTACCAGCACAGAGTACATAAATCCCAGGGCGCTTTATTTGGAGGTTTTACTCTTAGCACTAATGATCTCCACAACACTCTCATGTTTGTCAAACTACCTATGTGGGAAAAGACTTTAAACACCACTATGCATTTCTCGAGGAAGAACTGCAGGGTATATGGAAGCTTGGTGTGATAATTATAAAGGGTGGAGCCTGTGTAATGGTAGGAAAATCTCTAGGTTGCAACAGCTGCTCTCCCATCACACCTGTGGGCAGCAGCATCCCTGGAGGGAGCTGTGGGGAGGCTGGGACTGCATTGGAGACAAACCCCATGTGGGGCATGGAGCCCTCCTGGGCAGAGCAGAGAGCTCAGCCCTGCTGGTATCAGGAACATCCCGACACTGGGAGTGGTTGGAAGTGGGCAAGGACACAGCTCCTGCACAGCCACCCCTGCCAGCTCCCACCTGCCCCACTGACAGCAACCTGCTGGCCTTGGGGGGTTTTCCTCTCTGTCACAGATCTCTTTTCAGCTTGCCAGAAGTGTATTCAGAAGACATGGGGAGCTGTAGGAAGATTTTTAGTGAGAAAAAAAAAAAGTGAACAGAGGCCATTTGCAGCCTAGGAAAAGAAGTTGAAAGAGATGCTCCAAGTGCAGCTGTGTCAGACAGCCTCGGGCTTCTCTCTCCTCACACTCTTCAAACAAACAAAGTCTCAACACCTAGAAACAGAGGCTGCACATGTCAGGGGAAAAAAAAAGTCAGACACACCAGTAAAGACACTGAACTCCTTACGGACTTGTGTGTAAACACTGACAACTTTGGGGCTGGGTGTTCTCATCTTCCTCAGCCTGGCTCAGGTGTGAACGCACGCTGATCCAGGGAGTCAGATCCCAATGCAGGAAATGTTTCAGGTAAGAATATTACAAATGGAAGACTTTGTTATCTGGAAGAGTCAAGGCAGGGTAGCTATATTTAACTTGCAGCTGCTGTGCACCTCTGCTCTTCTGCCTGCACAAAAAGCAGCAGCAGTCCTTTACCTTCAGCTATAACCTACACAAGTCTGCAGGTTTCAAGAGAAATTAATATTATGTAGAATAAAGCACTGTTTGGTACCTGGTGGGCTCAAGTGCTTTGACATTTGGACAAATTCAGCAAGTTTTATTTACAGACGGAGGCTCTGGGCTCTGTTTCTGGCACTTGATCAGAGGGAGCAGGAGGAGAACAAGTGGCCTTGATGCCCAAACTGCACTTGTGGGGGTAACAAACTCTGGCTGGTGTCAGAGCTGCCGGGCTGCAGAGAGCCAGAGGATCCTGCCCTGGGGCTGGGCTCCAGTGTCCACTGACTCCACAGGAAATTCACCCACAGAGCAGGAAATTAACAGGAAAACCAAAGCCACAATAAAACATAGATCCAGGCAGTCTGGTGGTGGTCATCATTGACCCAAACAGAACCTCTCAGCCTCTGCAGCCACCCTGGAACACATCCTGACAGCAGCACCCCTGGAACACATCCTGACAGCAGCATCCCCACAGCCACAGAGCCTGGCTGCTGCTGCTGCTGCCACCGATGGAGTCACAGGGATGAGGTTTTCTGTAACTTTCCTCTTTCACGTTCATCCCCTTTGCCTCTTCTTACTACTGTGGTGTCCAAAAGAAAGGCTGTCCCCTCACCTGAAGAACAACCTCAGGATTAAACTAGCAACCTTAAACTTTTGCAGGGCTCAGTCCCTTCAGTTAAAACCAAGAGAGACTGAAGCCAGTAAATTAGAGAACGTGACAAATGCAGCACAAAGCACTGAAGATCCCAGAAGGTATAAAATTTAGTGTTAAAGTAAAGAAACAATAGGGAAGTCCAAGACATTTCAGAGTGTAGTGAATCAAATTAAATTGCCTGAAATTCCACATGGAATACATTTGACAAATTTCTTTCCCCCTCTTCAGCTTTCTGTTTGAGATGAACTGTCGTCTGGCAGCTTCAAACGTCTGGCACAGCTTCAGCTTCAGTTTGCTGGGGCTGAATCCAAACACGAACCTGAACTTTACCAGTTCTGCTCTTTTTGTAAACATACTTGCTGTGGCTGCCAAATGCTTTCCAAAAGCACACAAAACCCAGAATCCAAAAGGAAAATATTGTCTTGCCGCAACAAAATTTGCATTTTACCACCTATGGGCAGCCTCCCGTGTGTGGAGCCTGCGGTCAGGCAGAGCCCACCTTGCCCCACATTCCTCCCTTGTTTTGAATGGGAATGGTGAGCTGGGAGCTGATGTGGGAGGGATGAGTCTCCCATTCACCCAGTACAAGCCCAGCTCCAGCCCTGGCAGTGCCACTGACACTTCTCCCTCCAGGGCTACAGGGGCAGATAATAATAATAAAATAATAATAATAATAATAATAGTATAACAATTAGCAGTAGGATTCCTCAGACGTGCTGGATAAGACAAGCAGTAAAATGTCATTAAACACGTGTCACTGATAGCGAAGACTGGTTTAGATTCCCCCAGTGAGTAGTCTCAGAACAAATTCGTTTTAAGGTAGGGAACTTCAGCAGCGGAAGAGACGGATATAAAAAGGGTTATGATCAAATTGCTCCTGAGAGCAGATAGCATAAGCCTGGATATATCAGGGTTTTTTTTCACTTTGCTTTTAAAACATGGTTTTGCAAAATGCTTACAACACACACTGCTTTAACACAGGTTATGATTCTTCAGCAGCATTCCACTACCTGCACAGATTCCCTCTTTCTTTCTCCCTTTAAAACCTTCTAAAACACCCAAGCTCCGTAAACTGACTGCAGACAGCTGAACTGAGCCCACCTTTAGGCTGGAGAGCAGCAAATGACAGAAGTGTCTGAGTTCTGGCACAAGACATAAAGGCAAACAGCTGCTGCTAGAAAAGCATATTTTACTGTCCACAAAGTCTCAGCTTCACCTCTGAGAGCCACGTGGAGTTCCACCACTGCCCAAAATAGACAACATCTGGTTCATACAAACTCTGATTTATTGCTTGTCTTCACTCCCCTTGGGTTTTAATTATGAGTAGATCTTGTAACTATTATATTTGTATTTGTTTTATCCATCTAGATATTTTTCTACACTATTAACTATAAAGTGAAAGCTCTTGCTAAAAATAGTACAAAAACATACTTAAAATATGCATATGGCCTTTATTAAGGAAATCCCTATAATGAATTTTTAGATGAAGTAAAAGCACCACTGAAACCACTGATTAGCAGGCAAGGCTGCACTTGATTTCATGAACAGTATGAGATTAAGAAGTTTCTTTTTATAACAATAAAATCCTAAAGAAAATAAGAGTACAAAACTAAGTGCTGCTCTTAATGCTGTGTGGTGGCAGGTAAAAATCCCTCCTTACTGCACCACTCTGACTGTCCCCAGGGCCTCTCTGGGGATGCTGAGCCAGTTCCAGTGGTCAGGTGTCCTCATTTCAAAGCACCTGCATGGGGTGGCACTTCCTCAGCAGATGGGACAGATCCCCTGGATAAGAGTAACACAGTCAGGAATGCAATTGTTGGAAGCTTTCCTACAGAGACTTTTTTGGGCTAGATTTTCTGGTGGGTTTTTTTTTTTATTTTTTTTTTTCTGATAAAACTCTTGATCTTTCTGGGAATACGTTGATTCACAAATGACTTTTTAATTTCTACGGTTGAACAACTACAACAAAACATACAGTGAAATAAATAAATACCACTTGCAAACTTCAGATTTCTCTGCCTCCACATCATCCATCAAACTAATTCTGTAAAAAAAAAAAAAAAAAAGAATGTGACAAACCCAACCAACCTTTCTCTCCATCTTAAGAAAAGGCTGGAAACTATTTCTGGAAATGTCCTAATGTTTCTATCGAATGACTGAGTCTTCTGAAAACATTCAGTGGTCCTACACAGACCCTCCACGAGGACCAGCAGATCTCATCTCTGCCAGCCTAACACATCCACTGGGCAGCTCAAGTCCAAGTATTTAGGCAGAATCCTGTCCTACTCATGGCACAGAAGTTTTGGGAGTATGGCAAAAACCAGAAATTGCCCCAGATGTCTGACCTGCTGAAATTGGAAGGCAAAAAGGGCCGATTGCTGCATTTTCCCTCCCCCAGTGTCAGCACAGAGCATGACTCGTGTGCTGAAGCATCTGCAGACCAACAAACCCTCCAGGTAGAGCAATAGGGATGCAAGAAATATCTTGGCTCTGTATCTGTTGTTTAATTAAAAAGTTTTGCATGTAAACAGATACTTTCTCTTCTTCCAAATCCACACTGACATCCACTACTCATCATTCTGAGGCGACTGCTAGGGGAAACATGATTAAAAAAATACTATATTCCATGGAAGTGATCTCAGAACTGCCCGTCATCAGGCCGTCTGGTCCCCTTTCACACCAGCTCAACTGTGAGAGCTTTAAGCTGAAAACAAAAAGTCAGGCCATTTGAAGACATAAAAGTCAGTTATGAGGGCTGTAATTTTATTTTTTATTTATTGACTGAGGGGTTGAAAAAGAAACATTGTCTGGCTGTTATCTCTTAAAGGTTAAACAAATGTGATGAATGATATCAAAGGAAGTTCTATGAAACCTCGATCCCCAGTTCTTGTATGAACTGCACAGATATCAAGGCTGGGTTGGATGGGGTTTTTGACCAAGCTGGTCTGGGATGTTGCTGCTCAGGGCAGTGGGATTAGAATAAGGTGATCTTGAAAATGCCTGTGCAGATGTGAAGGGCACAGCTGGCACCAAGCCCACGAGGACACTGCACTGGCTCTCGTGTCCTGTTCCCAACACAGGGAGCAGCACTTCAACACTTTGCAGTCACACATTTGCAGTTTTTTCCAGAGCAGGCCTCAGAAAGGACTGTCAGCTACCCCTGTCAGTGATGTCTAGCTCAGTGTAAACACTTTGTTAGGAACGTGATGAGATTACACCCTCAGGTTTATTCTAAATGCTAAAATAAATCTTTGCACAGAACAAGTATGCACTCATTTGTACTGCAGTGCTATGACCACAAGTTTTAATTTTTACTATTTAATTATTCATCCTGGATCAGGTCTCAATTTAAGCTAATATGCAAAGATGAGGGAGAATGGGCACTTGTTTATCTCAGTTTTTTCCAATTAATTCAAGTTGTTCAGTAATCACATTACTTTTCTACAGTGTGATAAGGAAGGAAAAAAACAACCAGCAACCATCCAAAGAACAAAAAAAGGTTCCCTTTATACAAAAAGCAGGATATTCTACAAAATTTACTTGCATGAATAGACTCCAATAAACCAATTAAAATACTCATTTATAGGGATGGCTCATATTATTGACTCAGCCTACAAGGGAAATTTTTCTTCTTTTTTGCCTTTAATGTCTACAATATTACCAGTGAATTGACCTAATAACAGATTATATGATGGAAACTGGCACAAGTTTCCTGAAATTGTCCTGGAAACATGAAATTGTCCTAAATTTCCCTCTTGTTCCATGTGGGCAGTGGCAATAAATGGTACATCAAGCAGCAATTTCATGTCCATGAACTGGTGCTATACCTGAATTAATCAAAACCAAAGCTTCCAACACCCCAAATGTCTGCTAAAATTAACCATCTACTACCTTTTTTCAACAGAAAACTCGGGAAAAGTTGAAGTAAGAAATAAAAAAATATTATTCAGTCCATAATTCATACAGTTTTATTGGTATTTCTGACCTTTAAAACAAAAAGCACGAACAGCTCACCCAGACCATTGGGCAAATAGAAGAAGTAACAAGAAAAGCCAGCAAAGAAAAGAGAAACTACCCAAGAGGAATCCTCTGCAGCTCCAGTACGACAACATTTCTACTCTGTAAAAAATAAAATGCCATCAAAACTTCACCAGCCACTCTCAACCCATCTCACAGTTACATAGAGAAGGGGACAGACATTGAGCCCCACTGAACCCCAACCAGCCACACCAATCCTGATTTGTATGTTACCTTAATGTTCTTCTGAACGTCTATAAAAAATCAAACAAAAATGAGCAAATCTTTTTGTTGAACCTGCCTGCCACAGGCAAGTCCTTTGTGGGTCTCTCCCTGTGGATGCACCTCCCAAAACACCGTGGACATTGATCCCACGTGGTGAAGATGAGGTCGTGGAAGGGCCCCAGGAGCCTCCAGCAGGGCACAGGGCTGGAAGCTGGGGTGGAGGCTGGGGTAGGTACTGTGCTGATGTGCTCCCTCTGTGTGCCTGTGGCCACGACTCTTGCCTGGCACCCACCTGCAGCCCCCTTGGCTTGAAAACCACTCCTTTCCTCCAGCACCAAAGGGATTGAAGCTGTGAAATGGAAAGGTACAGGGGAGCAATGCAGCCATCTGGGCAAGATGCACCAAACCAGCAGCTTCAGAATGAAAAATACAGGCTGTCCTGTTCAAACCACTGTCCTGTGCTCAGGCAGCACAGGCATCTGTATTTGGGTATCTGTGCCACACAATGCCGCTGCGGAGGGGGATGTTATATGTTCCTCCCTACCCTGTTATTTCTGGCAAAGGACCAACATCCTGTTCAGCTCTGCTCAGTTGGTGCAGGAGAAATCAGTGAGTGATGGCTCTGCCGCTCGCTTCCCACACCTCGTCCTCGCGTGGTGCCGCTGGTTTTGGGCAGTGATTGATGACTGGTACCAAGGCCCTGTTACCAGGAACCAAATGGGTTTTTCTTCATGAGCTGCCCGTTATCACGCAAACTTTATGAGCTTTTAGGGTAGAAAGCTTATCCTCTGGACCAGATGTTCCCATCTAAAACACCTCCTCCTTTCTCCTGTGATTTGCCGTTCGTTTATCTTTACTGGGAAGCTGGAGTACAGGCTCTGAGGCTCTCGTTCCTGGAAAAGCCAGTCATGGAAACCTGAGAAATGAAAAGCCAACACTCCCACCAGCATATTAGCTGGTTTAAGACTACAGTTAATGGCTTGTCAATCATAATTTCACATTAAATTTCATTTACATTTAAGTCACAGTGGACTGAGCAGTGGCATACTGGGCCAAAAGATGATCAAGTCTACCAAGAATACTCCAGGACAAGCGAAGGACAAAGCAGTGACTCCATTGTTACACCCTGCTTGCTCCAAGCCTTAACACTGAAACTACACAGTATTTAGTGATTTATTCTGCTCAGTTCTAGCTAGATTACTAAAACATTCTCTTCTGTCTTAGCAGCAAGGCAGGGTGTGGGTACACAAGGTCAAATCATGCCTGTTTACGCCACCTTTTAATTTAGCTGGTTTGAACTGAAAGGTTTGCTCTGGAGATGAATTACTCCTTAAGAGGTTTCTTTAAAGCAATGGATTTTTAAAAATTTTGAAAAGCTTAAGGCCTCCTAATACATGTGACTATTTAGCTGTACTTCTGCCCTGGAAAAAAAGAATAATTATTGAAGCAACAAAACTCTGTTTCTTCTAGTAATGAACAGTAAAATCTTGTCTGGGGGAAAAACCAGTGATTAGATTGTGAATGTGTGTTACTTACAAATGTAAAGCCATTTTGCTTGAGACAATATTAAGATGCTAAGATGCAATGTTTGATCATTAATTTTGGCTAACACTACACATTAGTGTTGCTGCAGTCTTCGATTTTTTCCTTCTCCCCTGGTTTTAGACAGCCTTAATCATGCTTACAGCCAATCCTAATTGCTGAATCCTATCACTCTCCACCTTCTCTAAAATGCTCGGGGCAAAAGAAATAGTGAAGATTAATGACAGACATGTAATTAGAAGAAAATGTAAAGATCTTGTGTTAATAATTCAGAAATAATTTGATAAATATGAAATCCTGAAAAGCTCTTGGAGTAAAAGATGATGGAACGAGTGCTGTGGCACAAAGCTGAGCACATTTGTATGTGCCACACTCCTTGCCACTGGAAGGAGGGAGCTCACGCCCGAGTGTGTGGGAATGCAAGGGAGGCTTCAGGAACATAATGGGATTCAGCATGGAAGACCATCTGTTTTAATTGAGCAAGCTGATTCGTGCAATGCTTTGCTCCACTAATCTTGTTTAGATTAATGTTAATGTTCTATTAAAAGGTAGTTTATCATCCCACAATACTGAGTTAAAGCGATCCCACCCATGGCAATGCTCTCAGCTCTCGTGGAGGCACAGAGCTCCCTCATTACCAGGCTACTGATCATTTACAGCACCTTGCTGGGAACCTTGGCTAGAAATAACCAGAGGTCTTTTGTCCAGTGAGGGTAAAGGCACAGATAAACAGCTTTTATTTAATTAATTTAAAATACCAAAGACCACGGTCTGCAGAATAACTCTCAATTATGCCTCTGCACAACTACAGGAATGATAGTTAGGCTAAAAACACCTTTCAGGCTGTAACAGAGAAGTGTCAAACTGGGACGGGTTTCTCTCAGTTACTTTTCTTCCTGTGACACGTCTTCTCACCATAACCCTTGGTCTCTCCTTGGTGTTTGCTTTTAATGAGAAAGCAGGAAGCTGAGTGTTAGCTGGAAGCACACCTATCATTAGAAATGCAGACACAGGGCAAATTACCTTTGGTATATTGATCTCAAAATCCCAAATTGTAGGAAGCATTATTATATCCTGAAGTTTTGTTGGTTGTTTTATTTCAAATATGGCAGAATCTGAAAATGAACTCTTGCATCCTTCATGGGTGGAGAATAATGCACCTATGTTTTAGTTATTATTTTTAGTGGTTTTATTTTTTAAAACTAAATCATGTGCCAGCCAAGAAATTAATCACTTCATCATTGTTTTGGGGTTGGGTGCTGGAATAGAAAAATATATTACAATCTACCTATATTTAAAATGTTTATTTTGAACAGCTTCTAATTCTCTGGTGTCTATAACTGCAGCTGCTCAATACCACTGCAGTGCAAATCAAGAAATAAAAGAAGCAACAATTGCACCCCCTACCCCTCCTCCCCAAATTTCAAGTATGGCTTGAAAGAGTCCACTT
This sequence comes from Monarcha castaneiventris obscurior, assembly GCA_026261815.1. Lineage (NCBI taxonomy): Eukaryota > Metazoa > Chordata > Aves > Passeriformes > Monarchidae > Monarcha > Monarcha castaneiventris. The sequence goes on from JAMPIT010000481.1 coordinate 2,005,797, forward strand.
AAAATTTTTATTTCCCAAGGGAACATTTTATAATTACATTTTGGACATACGAACAAGGAGATGAAGGATACCAAGAGAAGATGAAATACATTTGAAGAAATTCTTCACATGCCATTCTAAAAACAATAATCTCACAAAGCAATAATTCAAGGGAGATTTCCTCCCTGAACACCCAAACATGTCAGTCATTAATTACAACTCAGAAAAGCTATTCTGTGATACAAAAGCATCACCATTCCTTCTCTGCAAAACTGGGAATCTGAGAAGGGGAAAAGTTTAATGCTTCACCCAAGAAAATCCAGCTGACAAACTGCAAAACACTGCAAGCACCATCAGCTACTTGTTCTCACATTGGCTGTAGGGATGTCGGCAGCTCCCCACTTTAGCCTGGGGTAGGTTTTAAGTCTCTCAGTAAAACTAAACCTGAAATTAGCCCATGCACTGACTTTTGAAAATCCCACCTGAGCAGGCTCCCAAGTACATGAATTATGTCAGACACAAAGGCAATGTCTCATTAAAAGAACCACACTGAGATGAAGCCCTCTCTGATTGGTGTACTCAGGTGAAAACAGGGCTGGCTGAGGACACGTGTACGAGCCACAATTTTTCATGGGAATGTTATAAGAGACTTAAATGAAGACCCTAATTTGCAGAGTGGAATTGTTAATGTTTCCCTTGGAAAGACAAGACGCATTTCTACCTCTAACGAGCGATATCCATCCATAGCTAACGAGGCACACAACCTCCGAGCGAGCGCTGACAACTTCACATGGGAGGCACACGAGCCAGAGATTGCACTGGAAAAGTTGATAGTGCTCAGGGTTAGAAATCACTGATTTCCTGAGTACTCGTCAAGCACCCATTCAACGCTCCAGGCTGTGTCCAACAGAAATTACAAGTGACAAAATAAAATTAAAATACCCAGACATCTCTGCTCCCATCTGTTTTCAACACTTTTTGTCCTTTCCAAACAACTTCCTGTGTTGAGCTCCATCTCCCCAGCCTGGCTGTGCCCCACAGAACCATCCCTTCTGCAGAACAACTCTGGAGCAGGGATGCAAGGGGTTTGCCTCACTAGCACCTTGTTTTTAGGGCATTTGTCACATTTTGGGGGGCAGCTGCCCTGGTGTAGATCGGAGATTAGCTGGGATCTGTATTGCACAAGGCCCTGCATGCAGTTATAAGGCTGCCCCCGAGCACTGACACCAAGGGAAGGGAGCTGGGAGAGGCAGCCAGGCACTGTAAGAAGGCTGGGGCAGAATGAAATTGCATGGGAAGTGTGAAACTGCAGCGCTCAAAAAGTCACAGATAGCAGACAATTCCATACTCAGCAGCTGAATCCAACATTTATGTGTTCCATCAGTTTTATCTTGAGGCTGAAGTTACACTGTGCAGTGCAGGGTGGGTGTGGACCTGCCTGTGGCTCTGTGCGAGAGGAGATATCACACAACCCATGTAAAACCTACCTTTGCACCTTCCCTGAGATTCCCTGGCTACTTCCCACATTTCTGTGTACAGAGGGGAGGGAAAGATGCTCCACCAGCATCCTTTGGGATCACTCCCCTGCCGTGACAACACTGAATGAGGTGCCTGTGGGTGGAGCAGGCAAGTGCCTGCATGGACATAAAAGGCACAAACCTAGAAACCTCCTTTGGTCAATAATGCAAAGCAGAACATGACTGGCATTTTTTTCCCCAAGAAATGCAGTGAGGAACCTGTGCCTAAGCTGCACAGGCTGTTAGCCAAGGCTCTGTATCTACACATGACAAATTATGAATTCATCCATTGTTTGAAAGTTTTGAATTCACTGTTGGTGGTAAACTTTTTACTAGAACACACAGATGGTCCTGCCTGATCTTGTTAATGAAAAACTCTCACACAGCTACAAAAACAGACGTGATCATCTGTTTTTCAACATTCTGAAAAAAATCTACAGAGGTGTAAGGTGCTATACAAATGAGAATAATTAGCTTGTGCCATCTGTGGACATTAAAAAAACCCAGTGTGTCTGTATTCCTGTGTTTTATAATGATAAGCATTATGTCTTCAGCAAAGTACATACTTAATAACTTTTCAATTTATTGTGACCTTCTGCTCCAATTTACTTAAGGAACTATAATACTAGCTGTGCCTCACACCTTTTTAACCTTATAATTAGCAAGTAATAAAAAATGCTATTAAAAAGTAATAAGTCTGAAGCTCTCTGACAACTCACTGATTAATTCTTAAGATTTTGAAGTATGTTGGAACACACTTAGCTAAAACATCAATTTTACCCAGTTTTCAGCCCTGCTAACGAGTGTTGGTGCGTGATCGAGTCTCATAGCTCACTCACAAGTGATGGCAGCAGGAATTGTACCCCTCAGTGTTACATGGCTTCATGACAGGGTCACACTTCCCAGGTCTTTCTAATTGAAATTTAGTGGTGAGCTGAGCTTTGTCCTTGCACATGCAGTGCTGCTTGTCTGGGCTCTCTGGCAGCACGGGCACAGCACTGCAGCAGCCTGGGAATGGATGCCCCTAGCATCCAACCAGGAACAGCCAGTACAGATGAGTGCCTTAGAGGGAAAACAGGAAAAATGATCAGCATCCAGGACTGGATTTCACCTGATTTTGTATAACATCCCCTGGAGGCATTTAAACATGCTGAGGGTGCAGAACCTGTATCCCTCAGCCTCCATAAAAATGGGAAGTGACTAGGCAGGCTGGTCTTGCAGGCTGTGCTCCCTTGTTTTCACAGCACTCCCACGGCACGGGGAGAGATCGTCATTATTGCTGCAAAAGGGTCATTTGCGCACAGAATGGAGAGCAGGTTAAACAGCTCTGCACAAGCTGTCCCTGGGCTGGAGCCTGGGTAAGAAAGAGGAAACCCAGCCAGGAGGGCTGAGAGTGGAGCCCACATTACACAGATGTTTGCTGGACACCAGGACCAGACATGCTCAGAGAAGCTGCTCCCCCAACTTCATTCTCTTGTCTCCCAGAGCAGGCACTGGTGTGAAATATCCTCCATGTGCCACTCAGCTCCTCTCTCCGAGCCCTGTACTCTCCTATCAGTGGGTTTCATTTCATACTAAGTGAAAGCAAGAAATGTTCAGTGGGCAGCTGCTGATTCCATGGAGTGCTGAGAGCTGGGACGCTGTTGCCTCAGAGCCAAGCAGAGTTTGCACTGCTGCCCACTGCCATTCCTAGTGCCCTTCCCCTCGTGGACTTACTTGTCTTATATTATTCCCACAGATAAAAAGGCAGCCAACTTTTGGCCTCCCAGCTGCTAGGGAAACCTGGTACTTTTCTCAACAGTATTTTGTACACAGAGCTCCAGAACACTCCTGAGCAGTGGGTCAACAATGCTATGTTTTATTACTATTTAATGGTTTATCATTACTTTGTTAGATGTTGGTAGCAGATCCCAAGGTACAATGCGAGATCCAGGATGGGCCCTGAACAGCCTGACACTGATTAAAATGCAAAATACATCCTGTGCTCACATTGTAAACCTAGCATGGACACCTGTATCTGCAAATATACAGATGCACAGTTCTTACTCTTATCTGTTACGTCTTTTAATACCTGCAAAACCCCTCTCTCTACTCATATGTGACTTGAAACCACAACAGGTGAGTGAGGGAAGAAACAGCAGCAATTGAAAGCATTTTTCAATTGAGAAGTCTCCACTCCCAACAAAATTTTGTGGTGTAACTCATTTAACAAAACACCCTATACTTTTTAGGTTTTTTTCTTAATCTGTGCTTTCTGATTTGAGCTACTGCAATACTGACTCACCTACTGTCTTTAAAACACTCATAGATTTACCTACTACAGATGGTTCAGATTAAAAGTGTGACTAGACCATCTTATAACATCAGCTCTTTCTTATTCATTTTGCAACTTTCATAGGGGCATGGGTGAGTTAGTCAGTCTTTGCTCTCAGTCCAAGGACTTGGTGCTTCATCTTTTAAACCTTTTCTTCAACTGACCCATTTCCATTTCTATTTCTGAAATACCTCCAATTTTCCCTCCTCTGATGCCATTTATTTATTCAACAATTATCTGCTGAAGGTTGGAGACTACCTGCCTTTACTTTTGCTGTTGTACTCATTTAAGCTGCAGCATCTCCTAATTAATTTGTTTAAAAATGTTTTTGCCAGACTCCTACTGGATAGAAAGCAGCATAGCTCTACTCTGAGATGACTTGGAAGAGCCTGCATGAATTGCTATCTCCTAAGTGCACTCTGAAGTCAAATCAATTCTCAAAGTCATGTTCACAAAACGGGAAATGATAAGAAAAGAATGAGTTCTGTTCTACAAATTACCAGCAATTCAGTGCAGTGCTTTAATGTCATTCCTGTTCTTCATGGATGTCACCCAATGCACCAGGCAAGTAAAATGCCCATATGAAATTAAGACACTAAAAGTAAATGTTTGCTCCCATGTTGTAAAGTACCTCATAAACGTCAGAGGTTTTCATTTCATGCACACCACAGCTTGTAGAGACACAGGAAACATTTGGTTCTAATGGGAAACTGATGTTCCTTTCAGCACCGTGGTGCCCATTAGTACCTGTCTGAGCAATGTTCTGCTGCCAGTCTGAGCAGCCCCACACACCAGCTGACCAGGACAGCACAGGCACAGCCTTCAGTTCAGAGTTGTTTCATGTGCCAAGGGAAGAGAAATTCACTTACTTCTCAAAAACACTGTGTGTAAAGTCTCGTGTCCCTTCATGCTGTTACTCCATCAGTCAGACAAACCCCTACTCACTGAATTCCCACATACAGCCCTGAGTCCCCCAGCTTCTTTCCCTCGCCTCCACATCCTTCACTTCATTCCTGTCTACTTGACAGAAGTGTAACTTGGAATGTCAGACCGGGAGGTGAGGAGAGATAGGAAACACATTTGGGGTACAGTGGGTGACTGCAAATAGAAGAGAAAAGGAGGCTGAGGCCAGTGATTCATTATTCCTTCACTGCTCCCCTCATTCCTGAAATTTTGGGGTACCAATTGCACTTAGATGAGCTTGGCAGAGTACAACTACCCTACTGTGATTTAAGCTGGATACTGCCAGCATGACAAGGATATATCACATTTTCTCAGTATCTGCTGGTACCAAGCAATGCTGTAAAAGCCCAGTGCAAACACACCGGGCCAGACTGCCAAGAGAGACCAGCATCTCAGCAGCCCCTGCTGAAACACGGGTTAGAAAAACCTAAGGGCATGGTATCAGAGATGCTCCATTCCCATTACAACACACACAGACACATGGTCATCCCCCAGTGACTCAAATCTTGCAGTAAACCTGGTAACTCCATCAGATGATTCAAAGGTGTTTCCACCCTTAAAAATCTGGTTTCAGCTATGAGAAGGCTACAACTGAGCAGCCGACCCCAGGCACCTTCAGAAATGCAGGTTGATCCCTTCTCACAATCCAGGTATCATCCTGGAGAGAAAGGGGGGGATGTGTTCTGGCTCGGCTTGCTCAGAGGCAGACTCCCCTTTGGAAGAGGGAAATGCATGCTCAAGTGGGCTCCTTTTCAGTCTTGGAAATGCTAACAAAATTTTTCTGTTTGATTTTTGCCTTTACACCAGTCAAATCAGAATTAGGGGATTTCCGTGTGTGATACCGAACACACACTTTTGCATTAGGGATTTGTGTTTTGTAAATTATACCCTTTAGCCATATCACTAGTCATTAACCTAATTTAAATTTCAATAAGGAGATTCTCCGTTTTTGTCATTAAAATTAACTAGCTCCTCACTGCGCAGATACAATCAGGAGGGTGAGGTGAGAGGATATCACCAAGTAAGTCTGATTAAACCCACCTTTTATTCTGCAGCTCCTTGTACTCCCCTGCAGTGGTACAAAAGCATCCCCCAAGAGACTTCCCCCGGCTGACGGATAAGGTGTCAGAGTATCCCTTTGCAGTGTCTCAAAGGCCACTCAGTGCCTGCTGTTCCTGCTAAGTGCAGTCTGTCATGTGCTGCGAGGTTTATACAGACACTCACAAGTGCCTTTCTACACCGTGTTCAAATGCAGGAGGTCATTCCAGGAGTTACCAGTGCCAGCAGCAAAGGCAGTCCCCGGGAGCAGCCCTGGTGGCTCACTGTGCCAGCCTGTCGGGAAGCTGTGGGCTGAAGTCCTGTGATGCTCAGAAATTTGCCATCAGAGCACGCAGTGACTCCCTCGACCTCTTGCTCCCCACTCCTTTACCTGACCCCAGCTGCTCCCCCCGGGGCCGGGGATCCAGCTGGAGTCAGGTAAAGGAGTGGGGAAAAACTTTATCTGCCGGGAACCAGCGGAACAGGCCCTGGTGAAAAATCAGTAAAGAGATGCTGCCAGATCCTGAAACATGTGAAACAAGAAAATGCACACGTGTGGGAGGCAGAGCTGGGGTGGGAGAGGCGTCCTTGGGGCTTCGGGATGCCCAGCGGCAGCACAGACCCCTCCAACTCCCGGCAGCGGCACCAGGACACGGAATGTGCTGCAGCTTGGGAAGAACTGAGCCTAACAAAGCAGGACAGAGAGAGGTCCAGTTCCCCCATCAGCCTGTGTCCTGCGTTTCCAGACCAGCAGAAGCCAGAGGAATTTCCAGGCTCATCTGCCTCGGAACATGTTTTATTCTTCTGCAATTCCTCCTTCCAGAAGTAGCTCTAGAGCCCGGGGTCAGCAACACCAGCCAGCAGTGACTGATAAAGTGATTCTTGAGAGCAAATACAAAGATAAGACTTTTTCCAGAAAAAAACGTCCTCTGTACTAAAGGACATGCCAGAAGTGAAGTGACTCGGGTTTTATAGGTCCTGATGATGTAGTAGAAAATTAACAAGATTGTGCATTTCACAGAAAACAGGTAAGAGAGGAGGCTGAAAAGAAATGTTATTTTAATTGGATTTTTTTGTTCTCTTGTTATCTTCAGCACCTCAACGATGCCTGCAGTACTCAAAATCTTCTGGGACTTAAGAAAGCTCCATTTCTTTGATTCCATTCTCATTTGAAACTTATATGAGCAATATTACTGGTATGTAAGACAAACCATATGTACAACACTATGCAAAGAACACCCTACACTAACTGGTGTAGCGTAAACCCACAACACACAACCAGCAACAGATGCAACCCAAGAATTCTAAATTCCAATCAAATGAATCTGAAGATTAATTGCAAAATCCATCAAAGTACTGTGGGGAAAAGTAGTAAACTCTACATAAACATTCAGGGACTTTTGCAAATTCTTGTAGCCTATAATTAGATTTACTGAAAGCCATCAAATCCTAGGCTCCAGTGCAAATATAGACAGTTTCTGTTGTTTTAAGATGCGTACACAGATACATGAAATATGCCTAATTACCCACAGTTGTTTTGTTTCCCTATTTAATTTCAGCAGCGCAAATCCACTCAGTGCTAGAGTTTTGCGTACATTGGAATAAATAACTGCAAAATCTGAATGTCTACAAAGTTAAAAAGTAAAAGACAAAAATGGAAAATAGTCACAAGCACCTGAGGAAGCTGTTTTGCCGGCCAACTCAGGGTAAGGATTGTGGTGTCTACATCTCTCATATGATCTATATCCAGATTCATTACGTTCTCATCTTCACTTTTCTCATCACAGAGGAAAACAAACAAAAGCCCTTAATCCTGCAATTTCACCTAGGTGAAGAGCTTGCACAGAGCCCTTCCAGGTACCCAGGCTCTGCACCTGCAGCAGGATCCCTGAAGTCTGCAGAACCGAAACAGGTCATTTCCTGCCACAGGATCTTTGGGAAGTAGCACCGGTTTCCCACAAATCCCCAACCCTCTTTTCTGAGGGAGAGTTCTAAAGGAGACTTTGGAAAGCAAATTCACCTTCCCATATGCACCCACGTTGCACAAACAGGTTGCCTGAGTGATGAGGAGACAGCAGGGATGCTGCAGTGCAGATCACACCCTGTGCTCCACTCTGTGCTTCCCTATCAAAGAGGAATTCAGCTCATCAGCATCTGCAAAACAGATGCTGAATCCACACCCAGAGCTACAGCAATGCAAGACTTGCTGCATCTCATATGTAGCCCATGTCTGCATCCATGTGTTGGAATAAATGCATTAGTACCTCTAATTAATGCACGATTATGCATAATTTTAAGACTAAAGTCACAGGATGTTTAAATACACATGGACACAACCGGCAATTTAGGAACGAAATTATAGATGACATTCTTCACCCTTAGCTCTATGCTCTATGAAAAATATTTCCCAAATTTGAAGAAAGAAGACACTAATCTGTTTGGTAGCTGAAGTAATTTCAGAATTAAGCAGAACACTTTTTATTATTGTTGGTACTTGCATGTTTAATTTTAGAAGAGTAAATCATGTAATTGAAGCTTTGACATTAGAAGTGATTATGCTCAGATGCAGCTCTCCATGCTATGATAAAATATGGAGGGATGATTTCAGAGCTCTGTATTTAAGTAAAAAACCCCATGCATTTTACAAACAGAGAATACTGTATAACAAAGAGATACTGGGGCCGTATAATGTTGGCTGAGATGCTCTCAAGCCCCAGAGCAACCCAGGATTGAAAAACTACAAATTACTTCGAGCCATTACAGCCATAATAAACTTCCTCCACACCAGACCTCTGTCTTCCAAAGGAAGATGACTAAATCTCTTCTCTATTGCCAAACAGGTCTGACAAACAGACAATTTCCATTCCTTTCTTTTGCTCACCTTTTCCCCTTATTTAAAAGAATCAGCACTGCTGAGTTGCAGTAAACCGATAGCTCCACAAGATAATTTTTTATAAAACATTCATAATTTCATATTGCATTAATAGGCTTAACATAATCTCTTAGACTTTGTTGGAAATTAGACCCTAAGGGAATTAGAAGCCTAACTCACCTTGACTTTCCATTGTATTTTGAGTCTAATTGGCTTAGCATCTTTTGAAAATTCAGGTTTTAATTATTGGTTACTTTAGTTCTTAAAGTTACAGCCGAGTAAGGAAAGTGAATGCAAAGCTGCTTATCCCACTTTCTAGGCAGGGTAACAACCTTGCAAACACATCATCTGCTCCTCTTTTGGAGCAGCACTCCAGTTTCTCCAGGTTGCCAGATGCTTGGAGCCATGACCACAATGAAGCTAATCCAGTGCTGCTCCAGAGATGCCTGAAGTTTAGAGATTCCCATTTCCCCTACTGCCTACAAACTTCCCTAGGCAGGTGTGACTTCAGATTTGCCACCACCACGCCCCTTCTGCCACACAAGAAAGACTGGCATTTATTTATCACTGTTACAGGACACCAGGATCAGGCTGTAATTCATTTTTATCCAATATTGATTTTCTACTCCTTCACCTGACCACAGTTTCGAAAAGAATCAAAATGAGACTGGATCCCAGAGTAAGGTGCAGGCACATCATAAAAGGTTTTTGAGAAACATCATGGGGTTGCCTCTGTTTGGGGATTTTTTTTTTTCAGAAGCAGAAAGCTCTACGTTAAACCATTTCCAAACAGATGGGATGTAGGCTGAAAGACAGGAAGGTTTTATCACAGGTAAGAAGCGGATATAGGATGTTAATGTGGCTTACACCTGATCTGTTAAACTAAACACTAAGGTAGGGATCAAGTTGCAAAAATTGGTACGGGGATAAAACATTTTCCTACTTTATCTGCCCAGTGAGAGCCAGGCTGGATCAGCAGGGGCTGAAAGCTGGTGCTGGGCGAGTCCCCTTTGATGGTGGCTGCCAATGTGGAATTACAGCTGGCTCCGACGGGCGGGCGGCCAGGCTCGGCTGGAGATAACTGGCAACTTTGCAGGCAGCTTCATTTGCTCATAACATGCTAAGCAGAGAAATAATATGAATCAACTATACATAAATGAGATGGGTTTTAAGCAAAAAGGAGGAATAAAAAGAAGAATTCACTCAAAGGTGCCTGTGCCTTTGGGTTATTACAGCAAATAGCCAGGGCACGTATCCATAAATGCAGCTGGAATCTAATTTCAGTCTTGTTTTAAATAATAGCACATTCACAGATTTCACTGGCATTTCTCCCAATTTACATTCCAGTAAATTGTACCATCTCCATTCCCTGCCTCCCTCCAGAAGCAGAGTTACCACAAGTCTGGGGCTCCAAAAATCCCTGCAGAGGCGGCACTTCTTGGGTCAGTCCTGTCTCCACACCTGGGAAAATGGATGCTTGCCCAAAGCACAGGCTGTGATGCATATGATCCATATGTACCACGGCCCCAGGGCAGAGCTGCTTTCACAGAGGGGAGGAGAGGAAAGAACACATTTGTCCCTAAAGCTGGCAATTTAAAGCAGTGTCTCTGTTGATAGATGGGCTATCTTTTTGTACAAGCAGTGCTACAAGACCAAGGAGAAATGCATGTGGGGAATGCCTGTGTTAGAAACAATCTCTGTGTATGGATTATTGCTATTATTATTAGCTCTGAATTAGACTTCATCCTGCAGAGATGCCACCTTAATAAATCTGAAGATTATTTTAAAATGTAAGCAGTTTGATGGACTGTGTGAGCCCAGAAGAAAAGCAGAATGAATCTTCAAGCTGTAATGAAAGCAAGTTAACTTCCTGCCTCTTTCCTGCCTCATCACTATCCATGGCACAACTGTTAGTGTGGGGGGCCAGATTTGCTGCCATTACAATATGTATCAGTGCAGGAGGACATCAGGTTTTGAATGTTCTATACATTTTCTGAATCTGAGCTTCTCCACATTCTGTTATTCCTCTAATTTCTTTGGCTGGGCCATGTGCTCCTCTGCCTGTAGCCTGAGTAATCTTGTGGAAGTGTGGAACAGTCAGTCAGTCAACAGGGAAAAGAGTGAGCAGGCCAAAGTGTGTCCCAGATGACCACATTTCACATTAAAATCCAAATACCTCACTCTTGTGTATTGCAGTGAGGACATGCAAAATGTAGGTATAAATACAATCATTTTCCAATATTCTGTGAAATGTAAAATCTTCTGGCCATACTTTCTGAATATAAATAGCAATCCTACTTCCAGAGGCATCTGATTTCCACACTCACTGAAATGAGGCCTTTCACATTTGCATTTCCTATTGGGAATTCTCCCACTGGGTGTTTCTGTCACCAACTTGCAGGTAAAAAGGGAACATTACATATTTTAACTTGTTCTGGGTAATGATTCGAGGAGTTAAAATAAAGACTTGACTTTTGACAGTTGTGAGAGAACTGTCCTTAAACTCTGTGCCAGAAACAAACAATATCCTTTGTCCCACTCTCACACTGCAGTGCTGGGTGAGGGGAGCTGTTACCTGGGGGATGGCTCGAAGGTAGAGTAAAAGGTCAGTCCTGTTCTACTGAGCACAAAATTAAGAGAACAGACTGCAGATGGGCAGGGAGAGATGGGTAAGGGAAGAGGCTTGAAAAAGAGGATATATTTTATCTGTATGTCTTTTTTTCCCCTTAGTTCTTATAAAATGACAATATAAAAGCGCTTTTTTTTTTTCCATTCCTAAATTCCACATTTTCATGTTCTCTAGATTTTCATTGCATATTTATGTCCTGGTTTCCATGTCTGCCTGGTTACTTTGCCTCTAAACTTACAATAGCACAGATCTCCTGAGAGAATAAATTGCATTGATCCTAAAATATACAGTTATGAATATAGTTTTTAGCAATATTGGCATCAGAGAACATCTGTTTACTTTGAGTTAATCAAGATTAATATTTTATCTTCTGTCTGGCTAAAACACCCACCTATGTGAAGCAATTTGCTTCAGCTGTAAGGATAAAATCTTTAAGCAACATAATATTAAGCACACACCAAATTTCTGACAGGGTTGTAGCAGGGTAATAGATGATGAAGGATGAGTGCTTTGCTTCACAGCCAATCCCATCCCAACATCCTGAAATAACTCAGAATCTATGAAAGGCACTCCCAGCCATACAGGGGATGCTTATACAGACAGAGAGCGTGGCTTCATGGACACCTTCCAGTGATGTAAAGAGAAGTTGAGTCATATTTGGAACTTTTCTTCCAACTCTCTGTTTTAACAGTAAATATGGCACAAGGCAGCTGAGGGCAGACAGGGAACTCTCGTGGCCTCACTGACCCATTTTCTCTCAAGCAGTCTCTGCCAGGCTTATGGAGAATTCCATTAATTCCTTCAGGCAGGTACCCATCATTAATATGGGCAGTCTGGAGGTACGATTTCAAAGCCTGAAATTCCTGCTCTCAGAAAACACGTCTGTTTTGATCTTTCTATGCAGCCAACCAGTAAAAATGTTGCACATATTTTCTGCACCTATCCAAAGAAATTTATCTTTCACACCCTACTTCATGCCATATGTTGGAAGCTGAAAGAATGAAGGATTTAGCTGTCAGTCTCTGAAGGCAGTACAGGCCCTCTTCCAACTGCACACGGCGTCAGATCTCAAAGTATGACATTTCACTTTAGCTTCTGTCAGCACTATCTGCAGTGTATCACTGGTGCACTGTCGAAAATATTCTTGATAGGCAGCTCATATGCGCTGGATAAAGTGCTCATTAATCTTGCCTTTAAAGAACTGAGGAGTTGGGTGGTAAATCCTTAAGAGAACGCGCCCGGCTCGCGCACGGAGCGGATGTTCCTGCTGTATTTCCCAGCCAGCAAAGGGAGCCTTCAAAGAGCCGCTTCTGGAGCGGTTTGGGCTCTGTTTGTTTGCTTTAGGTACGTTGTTTTCCCTCACGGAAAATCTCCTTTCCTCCCAGTGGGTTTTGTGCTGCTGCCCCACTGGCACACGAGCGATGCTGCAGAGCGCCAGCCCCGCTGGGGACCAGCCAGGGAAGGGTTTTGCCACCCCCACATCCCCCTGCAGTGGTGGCACCTGGGGCTGGTCACCAGCCTCAGGGCACAGCCCTGTGCACAACAAACAGAAATAATCCTCTCGCCGCCACAGTGGAGGCACGTTCTGAAAGAACGCTTTTGAACAGCCTCGAGAAATGCATGCATGGGGTAATTTTACAACTGCTCTTCCCCCCATGCTTGAATATTTCGGTGTTTAACAGGAACTGTTCAGTCTGCAAGAACCTGGTTCACTGACAAATATTTTAAAAATGCTTCCGCAAAACAGGGACACTTCATGAAACATTTAATGAAAATATGGATTTTTGCTTGTTTTTAATCCCTTCCCTATTAATAAAAGATTGGGTTTTTTAAAGATTCACTATTTATTTTTCTCCCTCTGCAACCTAATACAGCAGAAGCAGGCAGTAGGTGAGGCATTTGCCAACAGCAACAAGAAAACAATAAAATGAAACAGAATAATACCCTGCCCCCCCAGCTTCCCTGGGCAGAAAATGTATGATATGAAATTTATTTTGACAAGGGACTATCAATCACATCCTCCAATTTGTTATTACTGCAAAACTATTTTATGCTTATATTGGTGCTCATATAAGAGAGTCTGGCTTCATAGTGCAACACACTAAATAGCTGGAAAGCTGCATTTCATAATGAAGCCAAACCCATGTTTTGGATGAAATCTTCCAGTCTTCCAGCTTAATTGTATCAGGAATAAAAAGCCAAAGAAGAACACAAAGTCTCAAAGAGACCAACCACCCTCTCTCAAGACAGACTTATACTGTAAGTGATACCCATAATAAAAGAATTGAGTGTCACTTATTTTAGCATTACTCATCATTTCACTCTGCAAATACCCCTGCTCTAGGTAGCTATGCCGGTTAAATCCTGGCATGCCCACTTACCAATCACTACACCACACAGTCACATAAACCTGCAATGATCAGCCACAGCAGAGCCTGCTGAAGCCTCAAAATCTCTAAATTTCAAATCAGGCTGGAAGAAAAGTGGCTGCACCAACTCCAAGTCTACCTGAGGTCCCGTAGGAGACATGTGGAGAGATGTTCCGTGGTTCATTCACAGAGAAGTATGAATGAATCAAAGAACTTACCCCTAAATGTTCCTCAGACTCCCTTCGTGCTTGTGAAACAGCAGCATCCCACTCTCAGTAATGCCCACGCCTTTTTTTCCCATGATAAAGCAAATTTTGGTCTACATTTGGCTCTTTGCACTTATTAACATGCAAAAATATCAATGTCATGATTTCATATGAATGGAAAACCCTAAACCACGTACATTGCACTAGGGGACTCCTCACAGCTTGGTGTTAACTCCCCCCTGCCAATACCTTAATGCATGTACCCTTCACAGCCCATCTGCTTTGGAGAAATCTGGCCAAGGAGAAGCTCTGGCAGCTCCTGTGAGCTGTGCCCTACGGCACACACGGGATACTGGGAATAAACCACGGACTGCAGGCTCTCCAGCAAAAATGTCCTGTCCCCCTGTGCCAGCTGACTGACAGTTCAAGCCCTGTAGCTGTGCTGCAGCTCTCCCAGGAGAAAAACCATCTCCAAGTCTTCACTGAAAAACGCTCCACTTTCATTCCCTTCTTCCCTTCCTAATTTCCAGGTCCCAAGACCATCTGGCAAGGATAATCATTGGGCTAGCAAAGGTGTCAAATGTGCACTAGTACAAGGGGATGCCAAACCCACACCTCCCTTGGGAATCCCACTGCAAGAAATTTGGTATTGAGCCACCCAAGCCCCCGAACCCTTTGCTCAGCATGAGCTTGAGAAAGAAGGCACACAAGTTCTGGAGGTGATCACCTGCTCAGCCAAACTCTCCTGGGTGGAGCTTTGCCATACTTATCACCTGGCTGGGATCACAGGGAAGCAAGCACAACATTTCAGGAATACCAGCAGACAGGACCACAAGAGTTTGAAAGAACACTTTAAATGACAGAAAACATCTGCTAAATCCGTGTCTCATTATCACCCAATGACAATATTTGTGTGTTCTGCCATGTGCAAGAGGCTCAGACCAGCCTGTGAGTGGTACATGGGAAGAAAAGAGTGAGACCTCACAGGACAGCTGCCTCCTGATGTACATCCTTACTGAGTTCGCAGAATGTCTGGGATTGGAGTTTGGAACAAATGCCACTTGACTTAGCCCTGGACAAAGTAGTCAGAAACTTGTATAAAAAGGCTTTTAAGCAAAATCTCTTGAAGCCTTAGACCTCTGTATTAAATCTTCACACACTCCATCTTAGAAAGGTCAACCAACCAAGCAAGAATTTGACTGATAAATTTAATGACAGATGCTCTCGTAGCCTCAGCATGTTTGTGCCAGAGCAACTGTTCTGGGCATCAAACTGCCATTTGCACACAGTGATCCCTTGGAACGATCACAGCCTATGGATGCACAGCTGTGCAGAGACTTCCAACTGAAAACTTGCACACACACCTTATGAAAAGGCAGAGCTTAAATAAATGCCCTCAGCGCTTTGCCCATGGTGTCTAGTTGTGTTTCTACCTAAACAGATGGTTAAATAGAGAGGACAGAGCACCAGGAGATGATTGAGGAGTTCTTTGGAAAGGCACCTGCATGGGATTGTGCACACCAGGTGGGTCCAACATGCCTGAGACAATTTAATTGTACCACACAAACCCCGAGCTCTCTGCCATGTTCGAGCGCGTTATCAGCACCTAAGCCATTTGCGGTGGAGCAGAACTGAAGTGTTTGTGTGAAAGCTGCTTATGTGGCCAGCCACTTGAGAGTTCTCACTTTAAAGTACCATGAAATAGGCACACTATTATGGGAATTAGGGACATTTCTCAACAGAGGGCAGCTGGCAATCACAGGGAGACCCGGCTGCATCTTCAATGGGATTCTGCACATTTTGCCTGACCCACCACACACCTGGAGAAACCCAGGGTGTGCAGAAGGTTTGGCTCCAGAGGAAACGTCTCTGTGAAGACCATACAAGACTCCTGGCAGTGCCTTTGAGAGGAAGAACCCTGCAGGCAGGGATGTTGGAGCAATCTCTGGATGTTGGGGAATGTTTCATCAAGCTGCACTTGATCCTGTCTTATGTTTTTGACTCACAACTCTTTTGCTTAGCAGACACATTTGGAAGTGTTAGAGTTTCCTCTGTGAAATTTAACTCACAGGGAAGGCTCTCTTCTGACACATCCCAAATTCCAATCAAAAAGTTGTAACTTGCTGCAAGTGCCACATGGAGTTTCCTATTAACCTTCCAGTGGCTGCCATCACGACGTTACAGAGGAGATTCAGCTACAAGCTACCACAACAGGTAAAGCTGTCTTGAAAAATTCTGAAAGAACCTGAAGAATAAATATTGTGTGACAAAGCTGCCATGAAACATTTGGACTTCATCGAAATAAAACCTTACAGAGGGAATATGTAAACATTTCCATTTGAAATTTTTCAGACATGCAATCACACAAGATATTTCCTTTCCTTTTCTGGGAGTGAAATTCCAAAATCCTGCTGACTGAAAAGCAGTTTTAAAAACACCTTGGTAACAATTTCACTGGCCCACGCCAGCAGCTGTGAGGGTTTAGCCAGAGGAAATGGGGACCCTCAGTACAAAAGGCTGGGACATTTATCCCTCCCTAAATCTGCTGTGCTCTCACCAAAGCAGCTACTGCCTTATTTTCCACTATGACTCACCACAAATCTAGCACTGAACACAGCACAGACACACTATTTAGAATGTTTGGCTTTATTTGTCATTTCTGTTGTGTTTCATATGAATTTCCTTCCAGAATATGGTGGATATATTAATGATGGGGAAAGCTGTTTTAACAGCAATTCAGTATTGCAATAATGCTTTTGTTTCCAAGTATTTTCATCTCAAGACTACAATTTCAGGCAATTAAACATTTCACCATGCCTGGGAAACAAGTAATTATTGTCACTTCCATCGAACAGACTGAGGATCTGGCAAAAACCAGTTGCTGACTAAAGTGAAATGGGAATGAGATGCTGGGAGTTGCTGCACAGGATCAAACCTGGCAGGAATCTCTCCCAGCACGCTGTTCCCTACCTGGGGCAGAGGAGGACAGGGGGAAAACAGTGGGAAAAGTGTGGAATTCATCCTGATCCCGGGAACTGCAGATCAGCTCAGTTCTGAGCTGTCTTTTATTTACCAAGTGTGGTATTTGGAAGCTGTGAATGCTTTGCAGCCACTTCAATGCCATATTTCCCGTTGAAGATGCTCACTAAATTCTTAGTGTCAGTGACATCTTGTGGCAATGAACTCTTTGCTACAGCATATGGGAAATGCCAGCACGAGGGAGAGGCAGAAGCCCAGGGACAGGCAGGATTCCGGACTGGAATGTCCCCTTGTGTCCCTGTTTGTCCCAGGCAAAGCTCAGCCCTGAGGAATCCAAGTTTCTAACCCTGCTCAGGCTACAAACCTTTATACAAGGGGCAATCCAAGTGAAAATTATAGAAGGAATTATACCAACCCCTGGAACTAGACATGATTTTTCACATTTCTTGTCCTTTGTGCCGCTTGAATGCTTGGGCTTCTGAAGTCCCTATGAATCACTCCAAAACCTTCCCAGCTCAGAATGCAAATTGGGCATAAAATACATTTAAACAAATTGTTTGAGTTCATAAGGACTCAAATAATTTTGTTTTCTCTTTTTCTCGTTCTTTCTTTTGTAGAATGAAAAGGGATTAGTGCATGTCCAGCTATCTAAACTGAGCTTTTTTTAGGAAAAAATGTTGACAAAGGAGAATGTATATTTTTATAGCTCTGAAATCCATGCAGAAAATAAGTACTTCTGAGATAAATACCGCAACTTCATAACTTCAAAAAGTATTTGATGAAAAAAAAATCAATTTTCTTTAGCCACATTTTATTTCCTTCTGTTCTAATACTTTCTCTTTTAGACTTTCTTCTCTCATTTCATGTTGTTGGTCTAGTGAGTACAAAAAAACCCACTGAAAAGCCTATGGCTGCTCCCAGGTCTGCTCAAGCAAGGGGGACTCTTCTTTACTCTCAGCAAATCTGAGGCCAAGCCCTTTGATAGCCTTAACCAGACGTGTATTTTCTTTTTTTTTGCATGATAGTTGTTTCTCAAACACTCCCAACATTCAGCTTCTTTACACATCTTTGTGCATGACAGCACTTTGCTGTCAGTGGGAATTCCATATTTCAGCATGGCTAATCCAGGTTACTTGCCTGGGATTTTAAAAGTTGGGGAAAAGAAGGATCCTGGCCAGAGAGATGCAAGAGAAGCCCAGCAAACTAGAACAAGGTAATTAGGTGTGTTCAGATTGCTAAAGGTCACAGAAAATGACTCGTCTCTGAAATACGTGGGTGATTTCATCCTAGTGAATGCACAGACTGGTGGTGTAAAGTACAAAAGACAGACAACAACCAGCCTTTTACAGCCTGATGAGAAAAAGGGTAGGAGAGGAAGAAATTTTAACAGGCAAATGGCATGGCTTTAGATAACTGACAGTACCTCTCTCAGTATCTTTCATTTGGAAAATTGTCTGAATGGTCTGGCTCAGTGTCTAACACAGATTTCGGGCTCTGGAAATCCCACTGCTGTGTGCTGCAGAGAAACAGAGATGTTCATTTCCAACTGCAGTCTCGTCTCAAAGAACACGGAATGTTCTGGAAAAAGCACTGGACAAAACCAAAATTTTTTTGTCAATTACTATTTAAACATTTGTTCAGCCTCCTGCCTGCTCTCCTGATAATTGTTTCCCATTTAGACAAGTAATTAAAAAGCAATTGTGCTATTTTACACGTGTTACCACCAATTTATTTTTCTACTGCATATCTGAAAGACTGCAAAATTAAGGCGCTTGAGCCTGGATTTAAACACCCAAAATTCCACCTGAGTCTCCACACCTAATGTTTTCAGTTAGAGAGGTGTTTCTGCAGACCCAGCAATCAGGAGCCAAAAAAACCTAAAGCCATCTGACTGTGGGCCCCCGTGCAAGCAACTTGGTCCAAAAACACAGAATCACAGAAGAGACTGAGTTGGAAGGGACCTTTTAAACACTCTTATCTCTGAGGGCCTAGGTCAGCCAAAGAGTTCCTGAGCTGGGGCATCACTTCCATACATGGTTTCAGTCAACATCAGTTCACTGACTGGATTTAAAGCCAGGTTGCTGATGATTTATGTCATAAACAGGGACAGCACTTTCCTAAAAAAAAAAAAAAAAATATATATATATATATATATATATCCATAACCTGATCCAGAACTTCCCTGCAGAATTCAAAATGCTCAGTCCCTCATCTGACTCAGACATTTTATACTAAACAGTCCTAAAATACGGCTTTAATAAAGTCTCTTGTTGAAAAAAAACCCTTAAAAATGGAACTTTTGCTATGAGGTACAGATATCTGAACTAGATAAGGAAGGGTTTCTGAGTGCTGAGGGAAGTGTCTGATCTGCACTTATCAGAAATCATAAAGGAATGTAATCCATCCCTGGAAGGGTTCCTAGCTCACAAAAGGCTGAAGATGAAATGTTGGTACCACAAACCTGGAAGTCTTCAGAGGCCTTCAGAAAGCCAAAACTCTTTGGATGCTTTTCACTCATTTCCATGCCAGATCATGTCTGTTTTGCATGTGTTCATCCTTAAACACCAGGGCACCAGCTGGAAAAGCCCGACACCTCCGGAGGGAGAGGTTTGGGTGCCTGCATGCAGCAGGAACCACAGCAGCTGCAGGGATGTGCCAGAGCCAGGAACCAGGACACACTGCCTGCCTGGAGAACACTGTGAATGTGTTACCTGATGCAGAGGGACACAACAAGGGTGACTTTTCGTCTGCTCAGACAACAGCCAAGATTTGACCAGAGTGTCATGGTCAAAGAGAAATGCAAAGTAAACGCGTGACAAAGAGAAAAGCAGCATCATTTCCTCATGAATGCCAAATCCTATGAAGTCACCTGCAAAGCCTTTCAGGAAAAACTCAGATTCCAGAGTCAAGGCAAGTGTGTTAGCCTGGCTCAGTCATCCTCAAGAAGGCAAATCATTGTAATTCCTGTTCAAGGCAAAACAATTTTGAACTCACTTTCTGTCAGGCACCTGAGCACAAGTGGCCTTATTTCCAACAGCAGCAAGCACCAAGGCTCTCAAAAAGATGAATGGGAGCTGTGATTGCTCACCACTGCTGACAATCAGGTGGCTTGTAGTGAAGTGTCTACATCTGCAAAAGAAAACAGCTGGCTCACAGGCTCCTTTTTCACTGCAAGTGCAAGCTGGGGTATTTGAGTGCAGACAAGAGCCTGAACGCCTTCCTTGCAAAGTCTTGCAGCCTCCAGCAAAAAAATACTAAAAGCCTTGCACGGGTAATGCTCCTATTTGCAATTTGCAGTTGTACCTTCCTAAATATTTTAAAGGTTTGACATCAGCTGTAGGCATAGGTACCCAAGGAACGTGTGCCTTCCGCTCTGTGGGGTCCCGCGGGATCCCGGCACCAGGCAGCTCTGTACTTACACTGCAGGGAATACTGCTGACTGAGGGCCATTCATTCTGCAGGATGGAGAAGAAACTAAAAATTGCTTTAAATAAATTCTTTTAAGTTGGATCCATTAGGCTGGAGCTCGCTTAGGCTGTGTATTTTTACTGTATTTGGGGTGGGGCTGTGAGCTGTCAGATACCCTTAATAAATCTTCCCCCCCATTTAGTCCATTTATTTTAAGAATCAGCTGCTCAGTAAAATACGGAGAAGGATCACTTCTCCCCAGGAAAACAGAATCAGCATTCCTTGCTCTGAGATCCTGTCCTTCACGCACAGAAAGAGTGCCCATAAATCCAGAATGGTGGATCTGAGAAGCTGAAATAGGATAAATTTGGATGCCTTCCACACACTGCAGCTATATTTCATAACCACTTGCAGTACCCACTAAATTTTGACATGGCTGCTCTTGAAAACACACTTCTCATGGGGGGAATAATTAACTGTGCACCTTCTACCCACTCAAGAGGTATCAGGCTGAGTGCACTACAAGCAAGATCTGAAATCTGTTGCTACTGCACTGGAACTCTTATGGAAAGAGAGTTTAAAGTTCTAGGCATGATGGCAGTTCAGAAATATTTAAAAACACAACCTGGACCCTTTGAATTCCCATCAAGATCTCAGTTACCATGTTATCTCCCTGATCAGTGTCAATGTTTCTGCTTCTTAACCATTCAAATGAGGAAGAATTGTTCTGGGAATAGGGAATGTCGTGACATCTAAACCAAGCTAACGAAGAAGGATACAAAAAATTTCTCTTTTAAAAATCTTATTTTTGGGGGGAAAACATAATCATTTCATCACCTACAGCACAACACACTGGTTCAAAGCCTGACCTGAAGGAAAGTGTAAAAGAAGAAAGTGAATGTAGAGAGGGGTGTCAGCTGCTATACCTAGGAGAGAAGAGATTCAAGTAATGAAGGGAAATTGGGGCTGAACATTGAGATGGAAGAGAAATTTGTCATAGAGGGGCTTCTTAATGCAGCACATCACTTCAATGCATGCTTTTGCCTCATGGAAAGATTTACCATCTCTGAATGTGTGTACTAGGTGCTTGACTTCCTCTGGCTTTTGAAAAGAATTAGATGCTCTAACTGTCCTCTACGCCTTTGGAAGTTTTCTCCTCAGACCCTAACTAATCCTTATTCACTTCACTTGGTCCATTTCCAGGCTGAAAATTAAGCACTCAAGTGCTTTGCATAGGATTATGGCAAGGCTGAAGTTCCACCATGTGAAACATTTCAAAGGACAGCGTCCTGATAAAGGCGCCAGGGTGCCCAGCCAATCCTGCTCTTCAGGGCAGCCTGCAAAGAGCAATCCAGCCCCTCTTCTCCCTTTCTGCTTCTTCTGTCCCAAAATCCCCTTACGTAATGACAAACCCATAGTTTCAAAACAGAGCTGCGGCTTCTGTGGAAACTGAAGTTTTTCCTAAAGGGAGGATTTTTATGCTTTAAGTACAATAGATATTCATGTAACCATGAACCACCATTTTAATTTTTCTTTTTGCCTCATCAAGTACTTACTGAGCAGAAGGTACTACCTGTGATAAATGCTACCTGTCAAGACTTTACTTTGATCACGCTTCAAGAAGGAAGGATTTCCAAATCATTTGCTTGGAAATTTTTAATTCTTAAGTGGGTTGTTTGTTTGCCTCAAAGGAAGCACTAACCTATTTTACATTGTCAAAAATCTATTTTTAAACAAAATTTTCCTTTGTACTTTAAACATTCCCTAAAAATACTTCTTAGGCTCAATTAAAGTGAAGTAGATGTTTAAACTACTGTCTGATTCAGCAGCTCTGTCACTGTACTTATCCACTGCCTATGGAAGGATCAAATCTGGCCAATGGCTCTGTTCACCTGAATTAGGGTGTTGAGTTAATACTGTCATTTTTCATGGCACTGAAGTCCCTCTAACTGTGTCAAATCACAAACAGGAGAGATTTGTAGGTCCTCTGAAATTCTTTTAAAAGTCACAAGCAGAGCACAAGTATTAGAGCCCTCTCACTAGCCCTTCCTATGGTTTATACTCACTGTCAAAAATAAAAGTAGGAGGCTTGGTGTGGGAGGTGGTTTAAAAGGTCACCTCTATAGCTTATAGAAAGGATTTGCTGTGCTTCACTAAGCCCCAGACACTGTACTTCAATTTTCCCAGTTAAATTTGACTTTGCAGGACTGGGAAGGAGGGGTGCAATTTATACAGCGTGGTCAGCACAAAACACAGCGCGATGCATCACAGGTGAGCAGTGCCAGGAGCAGCCCTGGGCCTGGCTCTGCAAGGGACAGATTCACAGGAGATAAACCAGAGCAGCCTCTTTTCCTTGCAAAATGAAAGGTTTGGAAGTGCATTGGTACCCTGAGCTGTCATGCTGTGACTGGGAGCCTTTTTATGGAAAAAGGTAAAAAAATAGCCAGGATGGTGTTACGAACTAAACATCACCTGTGAACAGAGGGATCTGAGCACTAATATTGCACTAAGATTTTAATCAGCAGTAAAAGTAATGGGGACTTTGCTTTTTCCATTTGGAGGATGTTCTTTTCCACTCCCTCGTCTCCTCTCTGAGGGAATTACTCACAGGAAACACATGAGCTAGACCCCTTTGTTTTGCACTTGCTGTTCTTAAACTCAAGGATTTCATTAAAATCCTTTCACGTTAAAAAATGGAAAATCTTTTGAGGAAGGGAAAAAAATAAAGCTTTTTTCCCCATTTTATTTACAGACACTGCTAAGCCTCCTTAAGCTACTTTTGCCTCGCTGTCTCATACCTCGACAAAGCAGATGTGAAGAAGGCAGATATATAACAGTACAGCACACACAGCAGGGCTGCCAACTGTCAATAAATTTGTGAACAGTTTGGAGATCTACAGGAGTTTTCTGAAAATTCTTATTCTTCCAGTAAAAACTGGCAAGCTCTCCTTGATCTTGGCAAAAGAAAAAAAAATAAAATTACGATTTGGGAACATTCTGGTCTACTTACACCTGAAAAAAACCCTCACACAAAACATAATCCTGATGTTGCTGGATCAGATCAATTCTGCATGGAGCTCTCTTTCAAATTCCTCTGATGTTGGAATGGATAAGAGTTGTTGATATTTAAAAGCAATTGGCAAATGAATTCTGCAGGATACTGAAAACTGAGCAACAGAACGTGAATACAGTTTTGTTAACCATTAAAATAGAAATACTTTGTTTCTGAAATAACTTACTGACACTGGAGTTTTATAAATAACCACTGAGAATTACTTTTATGACTAATCCCATGGGACAGTTCCCTTTCTGCCCCAAAACTGGGAAGGTTGGTATTCGAATGCTAATCAGCGCAAACAGCTACGAGCTTCATTTTCACTGATCAACGTGGATGCGCAAGATCTGTGCTTCCAAATGCACTGAAACTGTTCTGCATAACTGGCTTAATATGCATGAAATTATAGGGGCATCCTACAAATTAGTCATCGTGTGCTTTGTACTTGCACCTGTTTCTGTGTCTGCAACCTGCCAATGGTTGCTGTGGGTCCAGTGGGCAAAACCCCACACCTGGATACCCAACACACACAAACCTGGGGCAGGGGTGATTGCAGAGGTCAGCTCATGATCCAAAATCATCTAACACCCCAGGCCCCAAATCCTACATTCAGGTTTAGCCCCTCTCCATCTTTATGGATTGCCAAGGTTTTATTTAGGGAAGTGCAGCAAGAACGTTATCGGAGAGGAGCCTTGCCTACAAATTTTTATTGTAATGGAGTTGAATTTATTCCAGCTGGCTTTCTACAAATGCAAATAGGGCAGCCAAAGATTCTACATTCAAGATTAAGCGGAATTTGAAAGGCAGAAAGTGTGTCTGCCTACAAGAGCATCTCATGAGGTTCCACAACTCTTGCTGTGGTTGAAAAAATAATGAAGAATCTACAAAATGTCCATTCTTCCCAGGAGCTTTCCTGGTCCTAGAGCTAGAAGGAAAAGATTTTTCAGGCTCATGCTATCTGTCAGGCTTCATAACCATTCTGAACACCCACTTCAACCATTAACTATGTCTTAGCCATGCTGTTTCTATCAGCTGCTTTTATCAGCAATAGGTGCCAAAGCCAGGAGCATCCTGCTGGAGTGGAAGGTGACCCTGCCCAAGGAAAGGGGCTGGACAAGATGTTCTTTAAGGTCCCTTCCAACCCAAATCATTCTATGATTCCATTAGGGTTTTAATAAAATCAAACTAAGGAACTGAGGCAGTGTCATCTTCTTACTTTTTTTAGTTTGGGTAATAAACATGAGCCTTTCATAACTGTCTACTTGTGTTATTTTTGGAATGTGTTTAAAACATGCACATTTGAATAGAACAAGTGAAATTATCTGTAACACTTCCTAGAATCTTGCATGTTCCCACCTGAGCTGGGGAGGGAAGCAGAGAGAGAAACAGCAGACATACAAACCTAGGCAATCATTCTGGTGAGGGGAAAAATTGCCCTGTATAAAACTGAGATTAAGTGAATTTCTGCAATTGCTGAATGACTTGGGAACTCTATTCACTTTAACGTACTATGAGCTGTCATTCCCATCTTTATACAAAGACACTCAGTTTCTCAAAAGCAGCTTGCAAAAGTATTCAACATTTTCTGTAATTTCTAGATGCATTTTTCCCCTGTAAAATGACACAGCTGCATTTTAACAGGAATAACACAGACCTCTTGGATCCCCCTCTTTTCTGTTTGTATGTATTATTTATGGGGAGCACTGG
Organism: Monarcha castaneiventris obscurior; assembly: GCA_026261815.1. NCBI lineage: Eukaryota > Metazoa > Chordata > Aves > Passeriformes > Monarchidae > Monarcha > Monarcha castaneiventris. Next base: position 2,030,833 of record JAMPIT010000481.1, read on the forward strand.
CTCCAACCTTTGCATTTAGGCTAACACTTGCTATTATAAAATATTATTGTGACCTTTTTTGAGTTCTTAATACTGTATTTTTTTTGCAGCTAGCCTTGGAAACTCAGAAAATGCCCTGAAGGCTTTTCCTTGGTCCATGAAATTTGTTTCAGATTTGAGGGGTAATGATTCGAAAATCTCCATTTTGTTCTCTCCCTTTGTCAGCACCGTTTTGGCAGTCTCAGATAACATCTGGACACATGGAAGAGCTGCAGCCACGGCAGCAGCACATTTAACTGGCCTTCGAGGGCTGGGATGTGAACTCGTGTCCTGGTTAAGTGCGTGGTCCAGGAGGGACACCGGGGTTAGCACATCCTAAAGGGGCTCTCCCCTGTCCACAGGGCCACACCGTGCCCTGGGAATGCTGAATTTGCTCTCTAGACAGACCCCTTTGAACTCAGGACTCCCAATGCCACGCTGGAGTGTTATGGATGACTTCACACCACAAGGTCCTGGGAGCCCGGCGGTGCCTTTCACCCCTTTGTGCACCAGAACAGGCACAGCACCCACAGCAGCTCAGCTCTGTGTGCTGGGGAGTCCCCAGATCCCTGTCCTACCACCAGCACAGCACCCCCTTCACAGCTCTGGCCCTTCTTGGAGGGTCCAGGATGGAGCCACAGCTGGAGCTCCCCAGCCGTGTCCCAGGGGCATCCTGGGGGAAGCAGCGGCTCCGGAGCCGTTTTGCAGCTGGTTGTACCCACGACAGGAGCACTTTCAGCTCCAGTAACCCTCTCACACTGCAGTGGGGACGAGATGACAAATCTGATTACATTAATGTCTGCTCTTTCACCCAGCTCTTCAGAATTTACAAGTTCACCATAAGCTTTAATGGAAGAACAACCTGCCTTTTTTAAGGTAACTAACTATTTTTTCATTTCTAATGGATTCAGCCCTTCCATGTGTGCAGTGCCACGTACACCAAGCAGTCAGCTCCTGTATATTCATGGACAACAGTCCTCTTGGCAAAACCCTGAGCTGCGTGCCCAGTGTCTGTCAGGCAGCGCTTAAGGGATGTTTGCAGATGGGAGTTCTCGACTTAGGGGCATCTGTACCCAAATTTTAAAAGATGCTCAGATGTCTTTTTACTGATTGTGTCCAATTAACATCAGAAGTCTATATATATATATATAAAACAAGGAGGGAGGAAGAAATATATAGATAGACACAGCCTCTAATCTATCTTTTAGATTCTCTAATCTATTTTGCTGCCTCACAACCTAACTATATTCCATTGCATCAGATGTGTAATTTATTATTATTTTTTTAGAATTTCAGAGAAGATGCATTATTCAGTTTGTCAGCGAGAGAAAACCCACACCAGCTACTGCAAAGAGCTACTTAGTGGCACTGTATGTGATTTGTAGGTAATTCACATTAAATTGTATCTCCCATTCCACTGTGCGGTACAAGAACAAAAGATGTGCCAACAAAAATGACAACAGAACATCTGCATAGAGAATCTGTGAGTATGGGACAATAAGGCAGATTCTTCCCACTCAGCACTTGTGGAAATGTGGGTGACCGAAATCCAGGGTCACACTTTGACACCACTTAAGCCAATGGGATATTGCCACCAAAAAAAGGACAAAAGATGAATTTGTGTCCCAATTACACTGAACATAAAAGCAAAAAATACATGGGAAGGAAGGGTGGTGGAGATGTTCTTCTTTATTTACATTTTTAGGAGAGCAAAATTACAAAATCTGGACTGTTTCTTTTTCTCCTGATATGTGGGTGTCAGGGCATTGCAGCTTCTTCAGCACCTCATGAAATATGATTTTGCTTGTGTTTCCCTCACACTGTAACAAAAAGCCAAGTGGGGGGTATGGACTGGCTTCTAGAAGTGCGAAGTCCCATTATGTTTTGTATTACATTCAAATGTGGTCTGGAGGAAATGAAAGACTTTATTCTGCAGAAGGGACAGATTTTCACTCCTCAGCCTCAGTGTGCACGCACCTGTGTTCCCACATCCAATAACACCAACCTGTGGAGGAACCCCAAAATAAGCACAAAAAGATGCAGAAACTCTGTGCCATACTAATCCAGGAGGAAATTCTGGGCCATGTAGGTGTGAGGTTATTTAAAGGATTGCCAAAAAATGTCAAAACGTTAGCAGATTTCTTCTTGCACCTGCTAAGTGAGGGTTTGCAAATACCCAGTTTTCAGCACATGTGGAGGCAGAGTTGAGGCACAGGTACATCCTGAGCTGGGGTAAACATTGACTTTTTGTACCTCTCCTTATATGAAGGCAAAAAAAGGAGAATTATATCTTATCAGAAAGATGTTATAGAGACCCAAAGCACAACAGGACAGAAGCAAAAATTCCAGAGTAGTGGAACAGCCCTTCCCAGCATGAACAGCAGAACCCTCTGCCATTCCAACGATTTTTCTCTGAGGAATATTTGGTCTAGAAAAGCAAATGAGAGACATCCACCCCCGGGTGGGCGGCACCCGCCTCATCACATCCACACTGGGGACTCTGCTGCAAAGGAATTCCTGGTTCTTTCTCTCTCCCTGGTGAGAAGGGGAAGAAAGAAGGATCCCAGTGGGAACGTGAGGAGGAATATTGCCGTCAGCCCCCTCACATCCCTGGCAGGAGTGGTCCCAGTGCCTGTAAGATCTCAGCAATGCCCACTGCTGCCCCCAGGTGCAGCAAAGGTTTCCAGAAAGCCCTTTGAGCACCATCCGAGGAACAATCAATGCAAAACTGGAGTATTTTTTTTTGAGATGACTCTCTTCCTCACGCTGCTTTCATCAAATACATAAAGATCAAATAAAACCTCTAATTACAGTACGTGTATACATGCTGGCTCACACTTAACTAATCCCCATATTAACGAGTGCAGGATTTTAATGTCTTAATTCCAAGAATTCAAGTCTTTGGAGAGCTTTTCAAAAACACCAGCAGTTGGGGTGCCTGATGTTCTTCCTCCTGAGATTCTGTCACTTAGAAGATATGTATAAAAATGCTCTTTCCCAAAGCAAGGCCCCAAATGAAATTTCTGCCCCTAAAACCATCCTTCATAATTTGCATGTAGTTAAACACTTTCCATTTTCTGTCAATTTAAATGTTATTTACAGTACAATGGTGCCTGCTTTTAATTGAATATTTAAATAAATGTTTTCTAACACAGGAATGCTCAGTGCCTGCAATAGGAGAAGGTAACCTTGCTATAGATGATTATGTCCTGCTTTGGTTTGGAGTTTATTTCAATGATAAACTAACCAAAGGAATGTGTTTAGCCATATTTACTCATATATAATTAAGAAGGCCTGTATCTAACTTGCATGAAAACTCATTAAATGAAACTGTTTAGGCAGGAACTAATGTGCATAATTGGTCTAAGTGAAATTTGCAAGTTGCATCCTGTCAAAACCCCTTCCCTTTGCCACATGAACCCCTCTAGCCCCACGCGTGCCACTTTTGTCAGGACATGTGGGAAGGGAGTCTTTTGGATGGAGAGAAAGGTCAGCTCCTATAAGACAGATAAGTAAGAGGAATAAATTCCCTTATGCTTGAGTATTAATTACTTATTTGTGAATAATAAACATGTCCCATGAGTCTAAATGATCCACTCATGTTTGTAAATGAGCTATCCATAGAGATTATTCCCACAGAAACTTGTGAAGACCTAATCTTGCAGTCACTGAAGTCAACAGCAGCATCTCTATAAACCTCATTATGCTCTGAATTTGTCAAACCCATAATAAAATATTACAGTCTTATCATTGCAGGATAGCATTTCTCAAACTCCAGACTCACTGTCAGTTTCTCCAAAGTATGGACACCCAAATCCATCCTTCCAGAAATGATGATTTCATCAATTCCTTTCAAAATGCACACCCACACACACATAAATGTTATTTAAAACAACTGATTTTGGAAGCTGCTCTATCCAAGCCAACACCCAGTGCTAATCCCTATGGATACATTCTCAGAACAGCTACCAGTGCACAGGAGAATATCCAAATTAATTCCTTGTAGTAAAATCCACAAAGATGCTGTCTCCCTTAAACCACTGTGGCTACAAAATGAGTAACACTTAAAACCTAAATGGTACCACACATTCCCAAGTTCACCACTGCTCTGCTTGCTGGAGCTGTGCAGATAATTAAAAGCCACTCTAAGTTACATAAGAAGGTTATTTTTTTAGGAAACACTACTTTAAAAGCTTTAGTTTGCTACCCCAGAACTTAGCTATTTGTTTTGTTTCTTAGAAATGTTTTATTTTAATAAGTGCAGTTTTATATGGATTCTACTGCTTTAATGCAAAACACATGAATATGAATGTGCAGCATTTACAGGAGATTTCCCCCCTGCATGCTGCTCTATTTTGTCATGTTGTCTGCAGTAGATATGTGATTTTTATTTTCCCTTTAGCAGTGAGGTAATTTGCCCATGTTATTTGCTCTGTGGGCATCCTCATAACACATTCTGAATTTATTTCGTGATGTCTCTTGAAAGCACTGTGAATCCAAGACATGCCGAATCAAACTAATGAAGTAATCCCTGCACTAACAAACCCTCCCTGTCTCAGCTCTGTTAGAAGCAAAAAGGACATAAGACTGATAGACAAATATTAAAGATATAATTCTTTTGGACTTGGTCCACATGTTCACAAGATAATGAGACCTTAACAAAGACACAAAGACTCACAGGGAATATTAGATCTGACGTTTCATTTGAGGTGAAAATCGCCAGTTCTCCTAATGACATCTTTTCTTAGCAGGTACAAGAAAAAAAAGATGGAACTGTAAAAACTTGCTTTTTACATGGCACTGATTTTGATCTTACCATGCCAATCTTCACTGAAGAATTTTAAAGTGAATACAATGAAAAGATGGCAAGAAAAAAAAATAAAAGCAGAGCAAGCTGCTGGTAACTCACTAAGAATTCCTTTACTTTTAAAAGCCATGAAACAACCTCACTGATACCCCCATTATTCCCTAATTTGTGGCTGGCTCAGGCCCCTAAGATTTAAAATGCTCTACAGGAAGCAGAGAGGTTGAATGTAAAGTGAGAATGTGCCTTCTCCAAGTCAACGCTATTTATCTCGAAATACTGAGGGGGTTAAAACCGGTTTACATCAACCTAGACATTTCCATTCCTCAAGCTGCATCTTCAGCTCAGTCTGTGACCTTACAATGCGATGTGTCAAAAAGAAGAGGCATCTGAATCTTTTATTCCAGCTGTAGTATTGCGTCCTGCATACATTTATACGTTTTGTTTATGTGCCGATGTCACATCCCATTCCGCATTGGTCACTCAAACACAGCTGCCAAAAGTTATTTTCATTAAAGCCTTTCAATGTGTTGGGAGGGGAAGGAGGTCAGGTTCTGAGATGCCTTCTTTTTTTGTTTGCTTGCATTTTGCTGGGTTTTTTTTATTAGAACAGAAGAGAAAATATCAAGAATGCAGAAGAAAGGAAAAGCTTCCCAGACAATACCGCGGAACAAGGGAACGCCATGGCAGATATTCACCCCAGGAAGATAAAAGAGACATTCAAGAAAAATGTTCCATTTCACCTATTTATTCTTAGCAAGAGATGACAAGAGTTGTAAAGCAGTAATAATAGTAACTTCACTGACTCTGAGGCTTTATCTCAGTAAAAGCAAGGGTCCCCCACTGTAAACGGTGTAGAAAAGGGTGGTGAGATGTCCTCACAGCTGGATCTGTTCTCAATCCATAGCCAGACTATAGCAATTAGCCCTGAGGGTCTCCACAGAGCTCCAAAATCATTCTTGAGGCTTCATCTCCAAAATCACTGTGCACAATGGCCCAGTGATAACAATGTGTTTAATTTTAGTAATTTAGTTAAGAGAGCTGCAATCATGAGCCATGTTCTTTCTTCTCCTCACCCTTGCAGGGAAATTCTGAAACATGGGCAGCCCCATGAGAGAGCTGGAGAGGGGCTTTGGACTAGGGCATGTAGTGACAGGACAAGGGGGCATGGCTTTGAAAGGTCTAGATTTGATATTAGGAAGAAATTCTTCCCTGTGAGGTTCTGGAATTGTTTGCTTGGAGAAGCTGTGACTGTCCCATCCCTGGAAGTGTCCAAGGCCAGGTTGGATGGAGCTTGGAGCAACCTGGTCTAGTGGTAGGTGTCCCTGTCCTCATCACATTGACCCTCTGTCAACACTACCTTTCCCATTCAAAAATAAAGCACATTGTAAACCAGAATCATCTTGGAGGATAAAAAGGAAGGAAGGATGGAAGGAGAAAGAAAAAGAGATTATGAAAGGGAAAAAGGAAAAATGGGAGCAGGCAGCATCAGTTAAAAATGTAATGTTTGCCCATTGTGCAGCACAGCCTTCACATGGCACACTCAAAGGTCTGGGACACGTTTGATGCCAAATGACCCCAGTAAATCAGGAAGCAACCTTGCTCTCTTTGCCTACACAAGCCTCATGAAAGATGAATAAACATCAGCTGCTGTGCTATTGTGTTTGTGTGCTCAGAGTAATCTTGAGGTATTATTGTGAATCCTTCCAGACTGTCTAAGCCCCTATGAAGGGCATGTTATAAAAGGCATTCATCATCTGCTAAGAAGCTACATCTGGGACATTCCAGCTCCTAGGTAGTCACTAAAACCATTTAACAGGGAGAAATGGCAATCAGGAAGATAATCAACTTGTACCACCCAAGAGAGAAATCACCCAATCCCTCTTTTGAACATTCATGTATTCTTAAGGAGATTAAAATCTCCAGTTGATTTTTAAGTAAAGCTAGAGACAAAGAGGGATAAAAATATTTTTTAATTCTTCCAGAATATTAAAACACAATCTGGAATGATGAATATCAATAAGAACCCAAAGCAGTTTTATTGGTTATGAAAAACTGGACTGTTAAACGCTGAATTGGAGAGGCTAAAACCCCCAAATCGATGCTTATTTATAGCATCATTCCCTTGGTAGCTGTAAATAGCATCATTTTCACGGTTATAAAATGCACTGGCATGTGCTCTGATTCATTCAGCACAGGTCACTAGTTAGATCCGGGACAGCAGATAAGCACATGCTCTAAAAAAGGGTGTGTTTAATTCCCAAAATCCGGCCACTGTGTACAGTAACACCTTAGTGTTTGAATAGTATCCTCTACTTCAGAAGCTAATTTCTTCTGCACTGAGACAACTATAAATATACAGTTCTCGACAACTGTTGGTGATTCTTAATTACTTTTGTTGCTGTTAACATGCTGGACATATTCCAATGAATTCCATAGCCTATAATGGAAGAACTGTTTATCCTAAATTATAAATTTTCATTGTGAACAGAAATATCGATTAGCCAGCAACAGCAATTTTATTTACTCAGTATCTGTAAGAACAGGCTTACAGAAGTCACTTTAATTATTAAGTCTATGTTCAACAGTTATATGTTATGTACAAATCTTGCTTCTTTTGTTAATTTCAATAAAAAAGTCCACTCTATGCCTGCTGTGTTCTTTTTCTACAAAGGCATTTAAAAGATTAGTCTTAATTATGGGTTTCAAGATACAATGTGGGAAGGAAAAAACCAACAAACACACCAACAATGATGGATGGACTGCATGGCTTTCTGCTAATTTCTCAGCAGGCACAACCCCTGTGGCATTCAAAATTCAGACGAAAAATGACTTCTAAACTTACTGAGGGAAAACTACCAAAAAGCGAACTTATGTGCTGTGCCACAGGCTGAATCTTTGAAATTTCCTATAGCCATATATTAGATGGGTTTTTTGGGGGGTTTTCAAAGAAGATTTTGCTGGTGCAAAGATTTCTCCCAGTGCTTTGCTTGAGTGAATGATGCACCTGATCAGGCTCATTTCACTGGGTGTTAAGGAGCCAACTGGTTTAAGCATTTAGCAAATCCCAGCAGACACCTGCCTGCATCCTTGGGGAATGGAGTCCCTCTAGACAGCTGGAAGAACACTGAATCTGTCCACACAGCAGCGTCATTCACACAGGGACACACAGCCATGCACATGGTGGGGACAGAAGTGCCCATGGCACACACAGCCCCTTCTGGGCCTCACACATCTGAGCAGATCAGGAATTGCCAATCAGGGGGTCTTTTCACACAACTGCAGTCATGTAAATTCCTCCATACTCTGAGGGAGGAGCAGTTACAGACATTAACAGAAGAGAGATGGTGAGGATGGAGCTATGTAAACACTCCCAGCTTTGAAAGTCTTTGCTGCTGCTATGTCCTTACCACAGAGGAGCACCTGCAGCTGAAGAACGTGTGAACAGCCCGGTGTTGTGGTGACAGCTCAGGAAAGCAGCTCTCAGTTTGCCATCCCCAGCCCAGCTCATTTATGGGAGCTAGATGGACTTTCCTCCATGAGAGGTGCTGTGTTATCCACTCCTCATGCCCAGCTCCTTGGAGCCCAGCAGCCACCCTGCCTGCTGGCACTGAAAGATTCATCAGCCCCTCTCTATTTGTCCAGGATCTCAATGTGCTCGTTCCTCTCTTCTCCTCTCTGCCCTTTTTCTCCAGTTCAGCTCAGTCTGAATTTCATTACAGCCTTTCTTTCCAGTGCCTCACTACATCCACATTCATCCACATTAACTCTGAATGGCAAAGTCTCACTATCTGTTGGGAATGCTGACAACAGATTGTTTCATAATTAATTGAAAGGCAAAACCTGGACATTCTCAATCAATGCTGATGGGAATTACTTTGTCCAGCTTCAGTAAATCAGCAGTGCATGGCACAGGAAAACCAATGCTCCAGTTAAATACTAGTTATTTCCCTGAGAGCTAAACATACAATTTTAAATTTGTGCTTATTTTAAGAAATCTTTAAAAAGCACTGCTTCAGTGGTGAGTAGTGTAGACATCTGGGGGTAGATTATATCTGGTTAAATTAGCTAATATTTGCCTTCAAGCCAAGATTACATAATATTATAGTTTCCACTTTCAAAGTCAATGTGGATGTGCAACAGGGATCAGACATCCATGGTATACAACTACCCCAGCAGAAACATGGAAAAGGGGCTCTTCTTTTCACAGCACCCATAAGAATTTGAAGATCAATTCTGTGCACGTGTAATCACTTTGGTGCCCATGGCTGTGACACATCTGTGACACTCAGGACAGTGTTTTGCACCCAAGGTCCTGTTCCACTGAGTAGGGACGAGACTCTGGTTTGGGCAGAGCTGAAATAACTCTGTATGAAGCTATTCCACAGACATGTTAATGCAGTGTGATAATGAGTGCATCATGTGAACTGTAACATAGAAATGGCCCTTTGAGATGAGGCCAATGGTCTAGAACCTCCTCCTCAGTTGCAGTCCATCCCACAGCCTCTCAGCAGTCAGTACAGGAGGTGCTAGCAGCACAAGGATGTTGCTCATTACCCCCTTAATTAGAGCTTGCTCCAAAGAACAAAGGTTTATAGTCTGTACTAATCCAACTCTGGCCATCTTTCCAACCTAAGTAACCAGGGCTCTCACAAATCTTATCAAGCTTTGTGTCCTGTCAGATGTAACACATGGGATCAGATCGAAGGTCCTGCTATGAATTACATCTTATCCTTGCCTAGGGCCAGTATGGAGCAACCTGGAGATACTTTATTACATAAATAAACATACATATATTTATATATACATCCATGTGAGTGTGCCAGTGCATACAACTAGAATGTGTACAATGCATGTAAAACAAACTTTTAAAAATGGACATCTTTAACTCCTTCAAGTCATCCAACACACATGAAAAGCTGCCATCACACATGTCTGCAGGGAAAAACAAGTAAAAGCAGAACCTGAGCAAATGAACCCACATAGCTTTGCAGGCTGGCTATTGCTCCTGTGGCAATGGGACCCCAGGCTGCTGTGTCAGCAGTGCCCCTCATGCCCTGTCCGGGAATGGCCACGCTCCAGAGCCACGTGTGTTGAGGGGCAGGGAGCAAATAATGGCCAGGGTTTGGAACAGACAGAGAGAAAGGCCACGATGTCCTTTATTATTTCTTTTCTTTTAGCAAGAAATTGGGAAGAAGGGATGTGTTACACAAAGGAATTCAGCACATTTTTTTCATTCTGAGAAGCTGACAGAGCAGCTACATTTTCAAAAGGCATCAACTTTTGTAAGGAACAGAGGACTGAAATGTTTAACCATTTGAAAGGCTCCCTTACATCACAGTTTTGCTGCTTATACTCTTGACTGAACCAGGGAAACTAAAGAAGGTGTATTCTCTTAACACAGGTTCAAACCAAACTAACACAGATTTCAACTAATACTTTTAAAATGCTCCCTTTATTCTGTTCAAGATACTTTATTAAAATACAAGTTAATCTCGCACTATATATTAGAGCATTGTACCTAGTGACAGTATAGTAAAGGATCTGTCAGGCTTTTCATTACAAAACCCTATTCTAAGCCACAAGAAAAAAAATATCCCTCTGGGCTGAACCTTGGAATACAAGAAACTTGAAAGAAATCCATTTTGTGGTTTTTGAATTCTAAGAGTGCAAAGAAAATTGATTTAAAATGTTTAAGCGACTGTGCCATGCTTATGCAACCCGAAAAAAGAAACTTCATGTTTCCAAACAAAATCTCACTAGTTTATTAATCTCCACCATAAATCATGCAGACTTGCTTTTAAAATTAATGTACTCCCCTCAAAATCAGAAATCTTCCACCCTTCCCAAACGTATTCTCTATTAATGAGAATTTGTAGAAATGCTACGTATTTCCCAACAAACTCAGACAGGAATCTCACAGGAAATATCCCGGATACATCAAGACTGTGCTCAAATGGGTAGACATAAGTGATTTAAAAAAGACATAAAAGAAAATAATAGAAAAGGAAGAATAATGATGACAGCTACTCAGGAAATCATATGAAAACCATCTGATTTCTGCTGTGGACGGAAGAAGGGATATTTACAGCATGAGTGGCTGCTTCCTCACTGCTCCCCTGTTTTGGAGAAGGCTGAGTGAGACTTCCAAAGTGTGTAAATTGTGCAGGAGAGGGGTGTGGAGTTTGCTGCATTGCTGTGGGGGTGTCCATGGATGGCACCTCTGAGGCAGGGGAGCCACAGAAGCCGTGTGCAGCTCACAGACACCACTGCCCCTCACTGCAGGGAGCACACCCAGACAGGAGCTTTGGGGTCTGGAACCCTCTGAAAGTGCAATGCTGGGGGGTTAGAGAGACATGAAATATTCTCAGCCCACCAGTCTCCAAATGTGGACCCATTTTTGCAGCTGGTGGTGCAGTTCTGTGTGGTAAATGCCCCTCACCATGGGGAGGAACTCAACTCGCCTTACTGGTGCTTTTCCATCACTACCAACACAAGGCACAAGCCCCACATTTTCCTTCTCCTTCTGCCTGCTGGGATTTAATCCAACACCAGCCAATCACCACGCCTGTAACTGCAGGATCTAATTCACTGCTCTCCTCAGCTTGCCCCATGGCCCAAAAAAACCCCTTTTCTCCTGTTGGGACCAAATGTCCTCCCCTTCTTTCCCTCTGCTTGGACTCCTTTTAACTTTCTGTGTGCTGGAGCCAGCATAACCCCTGCCCTGTGATCAAACTCATCACAGAAGCTGTGGTTGTTTCTTCCCTGAAGTTCTGAGCTCCTGGATCAATGGGCAGGTTAAAGGAGGCAGACATTGACTCCTGGCAGGGGAGCCAGGGCTGGATCCTGACTCAGCCCTTGCACTGACACGCTCCTGCTGAACTCAATGGGAGTTAATCCGTAAAATGACTGGCTAGAAATTGAATCAGGATGTCAGAAGTCAGTTCTTTATCTTCACAATCCAAAACCTTTATTAAGTTCTCACTCAACCAAAACTTGGCAAAATCAATGGGGCAAATCTTAAAGTGCTTACTCGGTTTTTACAGCGTTAGGACTAAAGCAAATTTCGATTGAGTAGGAGCTTATTCAAGACAAGACTCAAGAAACAGAGTGAAAACCCTGTGAGATGGCTCAGGAGTAATTTGAAGTTTTATCCCCAATACCTTTTCCTCTCTAAGGTGAGGAAAATGGGATATTTGCATCACAGAAAACCTTTAGAGATGTGTTCTTGCCAAAAAACTTTTGCAAAAACCTTAGTTCTTCCTTCAGCGCCGCTTCCACCAGTGCTGTTGCTCACCCATATAACACCTCCTTTTCACCCCTTCCTACAGCATGAACAAATATTCTTCACGTTCCCTAACTCATTTTTGGGGTAGGAACAGAAAGGCTGAGAAATTCCTGGTGAGGCAGATTTATAGCTGCAACTGATGCTCTCGTTTCTGATTTCCACACCAGATTAGCAAACCATGCCTCATTTACCCTTTGTGCCTGTGAATTGTATAGTGCACAATATTGTGAGGGTTGTTTAGTTGCATTCCCTGAAACCTCTCCTCTCCTTCCCCTCTGCATGTTAGAATTTCTGTCTGCTGGTGACTGAGATTTTGGACTTTTTAACTTTGTCTTTTTTCAAGTTTGTCAGTAATAAGAACTGACATGGCCAAAATAAATTCACTGGTACTAAAACTACTTCTAAGCTTTCTGGCAGGGTCAGGATGGAGCAGGAACGCAAAAAGCACCCATGGATCCTGCAGAACTGTGATCCAGCTCCCACATTTTAGGTACAGTCCCTAAATCCTCCAGCACAGCATTTCTGCCTCATGATGTGTGAGAAGGCTTGTAACTGGCTATATCAAATTCTGTACCTTTGATACTACACTGGCAAAGGTGCTGATAGAAGTTCAATTACAGAATCCCTTGTTCAGTGTGTTTGCTCAAAGGACAACAATGTCTTTCTTCATCTTACAGGTTTATTTTTCTGCTCTGAACAAGGTTGCAAGGTTTGGAATCGCTGAAATGGAATCTGTCCTAAATAATCACAAAACGCACCCTTTGAGATTTAATAATCTTGTAGAATAGCAGTATTTGTGTACACCCATGGAAATAAAATGGGAGCACAATCATCCCCTGATATCATTACAGGGCTGATGGAAGTCATTCTTGAATTTAAAGGATATTTTATGCAGATAACTCTACTAAGTACATAAGGAATTTAGGCACATAATGTCAACAGTTTGCTGAGACGAGAGTTCATTCTGAAGTGAAGCAGCTCATTTATCTCTCTCAGTAGTGCTCTTTGCACTATCCACTTTAATTTTCCAACAGAAAGGTGAATAATAGAATTATTCAGATAATCCTCCACAACCCCTCCCCTGGTCCCAAAATCAATACAAACTTTGATTTGCCTTGAATTGTCTCCCTAACGTACAATGAAGATGTAATTCAAATACTCCCAGGTATGCACACTTCATACAATATGCAACATTAGTGCCTCACATGGCCTTTGATTTGGCATTCTTTTAGCAACCCAGGAGCTGCCTGGATGCTCTTTCCAAAGCAGACTAGGCAACGGGAGCTCTTACACTACCTCACCTTCATTTAGCAGCTGATATTAAGAAACACTGAAAAGACAGTAATTATTCTTTGTCTGGTTTCTAATTTATTCTGTAGCTGAAAAACTCATTCCAGCACAAAATCTTCCATCCAGCACGGATGCAAAGAACTACTTACAGGTTAAGCAAGAAGGAAATGTTTTAATCTATGGATTGCTTAGTGTTTATACATTTGTGGCCTGACAGACAACTGCTGTCTTTGATTTAAAATAAAGGAGAAAATGAGCTGTGCTATGGCACTGTTGAGTTTATTAAAAAGCAGGACTAGGCGAGGCAGTAAATTTCTCTGTGCCCCAAGTTCCAGGATCCTGTATCATGATACAGAGCTATTCTCCTGGCTCACACTGTCAGCAAGACCAGATGGGTCTGATTAGTTCCAACCCAGAAATACAAATGGTTGACAGTCTGTACGAGACAACAGGGAACAGAGAATTCAGTGAAGTGAAATGCTAGAAACCTCCAATTGCACACAGATATTCGCTGCTCCTCAGGCTACAATAAAGGAAACGCCAGGAAACGAAGAAGTTTGGCCCGCGTTCAACAAGCGTGCTGAGCTAAAAGTAGATGGCAATCCACTTACTGCATGGTTTCCTTTGTCTAATACATCAGTTGCTTAAATATAGTTTAAATGCTAAATCCTGGTGCTATACAGACTGGAGCGAGGGGAGGAGTCCCCTGATCAATGATATGGGCATAATTACATTCTCTGCTGTAGATGGAGCTGAAAGTCCTTGAGGAATAAGGCAATTTTTTCATTTATTTATTTTAGTGATGAACAAAATCTGCAGAAATGTGCACCTCGCATTTACAGACTCACTTAGGAATTAGAGAAGCAAAATATTAAGTCTGCTAAAACTGGTATTAAGAGTGTGGCATCCCTCAAATTACTGCAGTTCTGCAGAGCTGCTGAAATCCTTCCCTGTGACAGGTGGAATTGCAAAAAGTAAATGATAAACTCTTAATAATTGTGGAATACTTGTTTTGTTTCATAAGCTTAAATTACTTTTAGAATGCTGCACAGGAGGGAAGGCCCATCTGCCTCTGAACAGTCACATGAACATCAGGAGACAGTAATAACTGCAGTAGGATGGATACTTGCTTAGGATTCAGTATATCAGAGCAGGTCTCAATTCCCCACTCTTCCAATCAGTCATTTCCTCCCTGTGCCATCTACATTCCTGGAGATGCACTGAAGATCTGTATTTGAGATCACGTAAATACCTTAGAGAGAGAAATATAATAATCTATTTCAAAAAAGAAAAAAAAAAGCTGCCTCAAGGACAGCCTGGGTAAGCTCTGTCTAGTTGATTTAGAAAACATTTTAAAGACTCTGATAAGCTCATTAGTACCAATGACTAGATATATGCATTCAAATCCCTGTAAATACAGGAGGGCAACATCATGGATAAGTATCTTCCTTCTTCATTTAATAAAGAGCTCCTAAGGACCACAGATTTCAGGATGTCTGGTCTTTTTCCGTGCTCCCTCCCCGTCAGCAGTGCAGAAACAGAACAATTGTTGTTTCATTTATTCTTTCCTGGTAGAAATGGGAATCCAGTTAGAGGAACGTGAGGGTGACACTGTCAAAATCCCCATCTTTTGCTGGGAATCTCAGTGTAATTTCCTACAATGAGGTTATCCTTCCTTCAATACAGACGAGGAAAGCTGGCACAGAGCAGCTCGAGCTGAGAAGCAGTTGCAGAGAGCTCAAGAGCTGCCACTCCAGCCACCAGATGCCTTTTCACAGGGGCATAAACACTCCATCACACCGTGCTGCACATTTGTAAATGTAATTCCCACTCAATCAGCATGTTAATTCCAGCATGATTCATCCTTTCCACCCAAATAAGTTTATGCTGACAGGTTTGTCAGGTACAGAAATACAAAGAATGACTGAATGTGTGGTTCCTCCTCACTCCATACAACCAGATGGACCAACAGGTGAGCAGACAACAGCCTGGGGCCAGAGAAAGGCTTGCAAATACCCCTGCAGTAAGCAGAATGATAACAGCTTATCGCCTTCATTTTTCCATAAATTTTAATGTACACACATGGTTTTAATAGGATTTTTTTAAGAACCTATGGCAAATCATGAAACCTGGTATTTCTGCCATGACCAGCCCCTGAAATGTTGTCAGCTCTACCCAGGAGACAGAGGTGTTACACAAATCGTCCCCAGTTCAGTGACAGAATCTCTGCCAACTTCAGGGATGCACAATCCAGCCTGTGACTGTAAGTCTTGTGAAATTCCCTTAGCTTTTTGAGGGGCTCCAGCCTCAGGAAAGATGTGACATCATTTCATTGCTCATTAAAAGCAAAGTGGATTTTACTATTTCTCCCTGTCAAGAAAACTTGAAAAAGTCATCTCTGAAAGCTCTGAAACTGAGATACAAATATAAACAACCTTAAAGGTGTCAGATCCCTTCTCATCACTCTCAGGTTTGGAGGTCTGATGCCTGTTTTCCATCAGCAATACTATGACACATTTTTTTCCCATGCAAAACTGCCTCAAAGTCATAACTCCACTATTTACCTACTTCAGTATTTACCTACTCCACACGGGGGTTGTGAGAACGACTGCAAACGTTTCCACAGTATTTTGAATATGTAAAGTACTATATGTTTTAAATATTATTCTCATTTGCATATGAGTACACAAACAAGCTGTATCCTGGATCTCAATTGAAACAAGGAAAATGAAAACCCAACCCTGTAACTGAAGGAAGCCCCACTAACAACAGGAATGTTAATCCAAAAGCTGCATCGTGCTTCAAATGGTCAAGTAAATTCTTCAGAAAGAGTAGATATGACTACCTTCATATTCTACCTAATTATTTAAATGAATCCTTAAGTTTTTTCTGTAAGTGCAGGGAATCTGCCACTCCAGCAATCCCAAACGTCACCCCTGAACACTTGTGCTCACACACAAACGCAGCAGAACTCTGCCATTTATCACTGAAAACACAACAATGATTTGAAGATCAAGGGCTTGCATCTAGCACATCAGTCACAGGAAAATATTGTAGAAAAACCTTTTAAAATGCAGAAATTGTTCTTCTGGGTGACATTCTTCCTTCTTTAAATCATTAGGAATGGTTTAAAATGGGCTGCACTTTATTGGCTGCTGCTATTGCTATTCCATCGAGTGGTATCAGAAGCTGTTTAACCCTGTCACCCTGGAGGAGGATGAGGTAAGTTCTGCTCTCAGAGCAAATGAAAGGCAAACACCAGAGGTTAGAGGACATTCATACACAGACAAAAGGCCCTACCTCTGCTTTGGATGTCTGCTTTCTGAGGAACCACCTGTAGGCGCCTAAAGCTAAAAGGTTTTCCAAATCCTGGTATATGAATATACATGTACACTGAAGGAAGAATCCTTGAGAGGTCTGTAATGAAATCACAATTTTTTAAACTATTTTTTTGGTTTTTCTAATCAGAAGTACAAAGAAAGGCCAGAGATGAACTAGAACCCTGTCTGTAAACTTTACACCTGAGTTGCCCTATGTATATGGGCATTTTGCCCTACATATGGCCATTTATGGGTGGACTTTATCTGGAGCCCCGTTTTGGGCCTTATCTTGAATTATTCAAGACAGAAGCACTGTATAAATCTGAGTTTAATAAAGCCAGGGGGTTCTCTCTGCCATGACATCATTACTATCAGAGGGGGGGCTTGACTGGAATACAAAGATGGAGAAATGCCCGCAAGAATAACAGTAATTATTATAAAAGGTCTTAAATTCAACTGCAGGAGTGCTTGTGGCAAGTAGCTGTAGCTGCACAAAATGAAATGTGCTGCCTTAAGCTGCAGCCCCTCCGAGTGCAGGATCTGACTTCAAAGGAGCAGAGCAAAGGCAGAAGGATGCATGGAGAAGGGGAACTGGGCTGGGGGCAATTCCCAGTGCTGCTGAGCTGCCTGGTCCAGCCTGCAAAACTTGGGAAGACAAATTACCTCCTCAAAGGGTTCTGTTTTATCTGGTTATGTCAGTATGTTCTCATTTGTGTTTCACCCCTCTTCCTTCCCGAAGCGAGGGAGAGAAGCCACAGCTCCGTGTGGAGCTCTCACTTCTACTGGCCTCTGCTCATGGGAAGTGAATGTAGGAAAATAAAATCTGCCACAGTTCACCCTGAAGCTGCAAAATCTTTCAGGCTACCAGAGAGCCAGTTTGGCACCTCCCTTTGCAGTGGTCCCATAATGCCCAAACTCATTCACCCAACACAGCTCCCTGGGATTCCCAGGGACACACTCAGGATATGTTCTGCCTCAGGTAGATCTCCAAACACCCTTTGTCACAGCTGTGGATGCTCTCTCCAGGCTGCATGGGGATTTCTGTGCACTAAACCCAATGCCACATTCCTCCTTGGTGCCGAGCAGGAGAAAAACAGAAGGGAGAAAGGAAACACTTATTCCAAGGAGCTACTTACAAAATAACCATGGAACTATGTGCTGGGGAGAAAAAACTGTCACCTGCACCGATCCCCTGAAGCTTCATCCTGCTGGAGGAGGACAGGAAAAGAAAAGAGCACAAGTAGGATGTTCAGGAAGAAGCAAAACTGCAGGACTACACCTGTAGTATCACCTGAGCTGTCTCCCAAAAATAACCAAAAGTCCCCTTTGGAGAGAATGAATAGAAGTGTCTCCATTTGAAGCAATCCAAATATTGCATCCACATGTCCAGAAAAATCCCATGTATGAAAGAAGTTTATCTTTAACCCTGGTGCTACCCATGAGCTGCCTCTGGTTGTGATAAAAATTCAAATCCACACCTACAGGAAAGCAGGGAAGACAGATTTTGTGTTTGACCTCAACACAGTCACCCACAAGCTAATACTTCTACTTTACGAACCTAACTGCACTTCAACTGCAAAAGAGAAAGATGGAATAATTAAATTTAATTCAGGAATCCAGAACGAGGAACAGAGGGATAAATCTTAATAGGAACATGGGATTAATATCTTAGCATAAATAATAGTCTCAGGAACCGCGTTTTGATGATTCAACAGTTCTGCTATAAATAATTCACATCAATAAAAGAGAGATAACATCAAATTCAGTTGGAACATTGGTTAATCTGAGCATAAAGTGAAGGACTTCACTCAAACTAAAGGACAGCTATAAGTAACTGCTCTGCTGTATGGGAATCAGCACTGAGTATTTTCTGCACATTCACATGCGTTACAAATTGCTTTCCAAGGTTACAAAAGAGTGTCTAAGGGGTGAAGAAGGATAAAAAAACCTTACAGTGGACACAGCTTAAATGCCTACACTGTGCAACAGAAAATGAGTGCAGAACAAACAAGTCTGCTGGGTGATCCTCTGTGTTCAACGTGAAAAATACTTTGTCATTTCTAATTTAGAAAAATATCTGCATTCATCTGCATAGTGCAGTGACAAGGAGGGTATCATAAACCAAGCCCAGATATCAGGACTTTCTGGTTGCTCACTTCAGTCTGACTTCACAGTTTCCGCCTTGACAGCACAGAGAATGGGCCACCCACACTAACAAAACCCCCGGTTCTGAAAAGAATAAAAATATACATTAAATAAGCCATGGAGCAAGAAAATCCAAGCTGGGGGGGGGGGGGGGGGGTGGTGAGGCACAAAGGGATAAATAAATGATCTGTCCAGTCTCATAGAGAGCATTGGGGTAGGGCTTGGTATCACAGCCAGGTTTCCCAAGTGCCAGGATATAACACAGACTGCAGAGCAACCTTCTCCCTGTCCCCGGGCTGGAATGTGATCAGCAACGGGATCAATATTAATAATGTATTTGAAAGGCTTATTATTTTTCAATGGTGCTCTTCACCCCAGGGAGGTTTCCAAAGCACTTTAACAATTATTTATATATGAGAGTCGGTTTTCCCAAAGAAATGCAGCCATCCCTGTGATCCAAAGTGGCAGCTGTGCTGCAGTGCAAAGCAGGAGTAAAACTGGCTGGGGCCAGAAACTCAGGGAAGGGACTGCACTGAGTAGGAACTGCGGGAAGTATTTAGGTAACAGACTGCAAGATTTAATTACACAAGTTGGAAGCTGGCCAGCAGGCACGAACAAATGTTTTCAGTGTTGTGTTTAAATATTTTAATTTGCTTTTTTTATAGATGTTACTGCTAAAATAATAAAAAATGGAAAAGGGTACTTGTTAGACAGAGCATTCCCAGTAAATGAAAAAAGTTGGTATTTTTATCCCCCAAAACTCTGTAAAATATATAAAAAGTTCAACTCCTATTGAGATTTCCTTGAAAAGAGGCACAGAGGCTTTGCTGTAAAACACAAAACACCATCATTGGAAAAACAGGCACCACCATCACTGTCAGCAGCGATTAGAAAGATTTAACTTTTCTTTCTTTAACCATAATAAAACCTTCCTTAGGTCAAGGTTGCCTTGATTTCAGCAGACCATGGCTCAGACCCTGCGCCCTTACTTCAGTCAGTAACTTACAAATCCTTTTTTTTGGTCATCCAACTCTTTCCAATTCCTTTTTCCTTAACGAGCTGACACTCAGTATGTCAGATTACAACCCCTCTGTCTGCCCCACCTGTGTCCCTTCATACACGTGGAAGCAGAGCCAAGGTCACCAAGACATCTGAGATCTTAATTAGCACCGCAGGGCCCTCGGAGCTGACCAGCCGAGGTTCTGCTGTTCATCACAGCCCTGAAATTACCTTTCATCTCCCAGGCTTATGAAGATCTGAAACCCTGGATGTGGGCAGCTCTGTGACAGACCATGCATCAAAGGCATGCTGCCATGAGAGCCAGCACCAGCAGAACACCACCATGTATCACCTTGGAAATCCCTGCTCAAAGCTGGATATTGCTCCTCCTGGAGTAAAGGCTGTTGTTTCCTGACAGTGCTGGGATGGATTAGCTTGGAGAGAGAGCTTTAGCCTTCTGTGGATTGGTGTTAGGGCAATTAGAGATGATAGTGGAGATGCCTCTAAGTCCTATCTGCATGGAGAACAGAAATATGCAATATTTGGTACATTATGTCTCAGTGACAGATGAGGCTGGGATCAAACAATGCTAAGCATGCACAGAGCCCTTCCTACTGAGTATGGGTCAATAACTTATAATTATGCACAAATAACTTGTGTCAGGGGTGATTGATAGCACTCCAACCCACCCACAAAACGCTTCACGCTTGTGCCAGATCACATCCCATAAATGACTTAAGCAATTTGTTTGCTTTCAATTTTTCATCTCACACTCAGCATCACCTTGACATCTGTCTGTCACTTCAGACTCAAAGAACTTCTTTAAGGAAAGCCTTTGTGTGGTGAACTTCATTAGACATCAATGGAATCGTAGCTCTTTAGTGTTTTGAATGCTTTGAACATCTTGGGAACGGGCTTGCAAGAATGTGGATGTGCCAGGGCAGCAGTCAGGATACAATTTTAACCATGCATGCCACGGGATAATTTAGTTTTGCTTGATACTGCACTGTGCTACAATATTTTATTTGCTTAAGAAAATGTGAAGACAATACCTAAACTTACAGGAACACATTACCTACTGACAAAACCTAGCTTTTCAAGGAGTTGGGGTATTTTTTTTACTTTTGCTTTTTAAAAAATCTTTTCCCACAATTTATTTCATTATGGCCCATTCTGTTTCTCTGCTCAGTGCTCAGGCTGTAAAAGACTTTGATTACCATAAAAAAGTTATTTTAGAAATCAGAAATAACAACCTTCTTGTGTGAGAAGCAACATGAAACATGTTGTGGCTGGTTCCTCAGCAACAGTACACGTCACATTTTCCATGGATTTGGTGCCCAAATAATACATGCCTGTAATATCCCCAAGTTAGCAGTCCTTTCAGACAAATCTGCTGTTTTAAATACAAATGGAGAGAATTTCTTTCCAAGATCCCAATTTTCAGGGTCTGTCACAGCTGAATGTCCTCTTGTGACATATCCCATCTCTCCTGCTTGACGCATGAGAGAGACACCTCTGCCAGAGGCACTGCCCTCACGGTTTCATGATTCCATGCTCAGCCAGGCTGGTCAGAAGGACAAGCCTGGATTTAGGTGAGGTCAGCAGCACATGGAAGGTCTGGTCAACAAGACTTCCTGGGTTTCTTCCCCTCCCACCTCCCCCTTGGAAAAAAGCCTGTGGAAATGAGAAGTGAAGGATGGCAGAGGAACAGAGGAGGGGAAGCAGCAAGACCAGAGAGCACCCACCTCCTCCCTCCTGAGTGCTTCTTGTCTCTGCTGCCTGTCCTGCCTCCACCTACCCCAATCCTGCCCCAAAAGACCCAAGAGATGATGAGACACGTCTGTTCCAGCTCCTCCTCCAGTCACAGGCATTATTCCTGGATGTCCTGCTCTCCCTGGTGCCACCCCCTGCCCTGCTGAGGCACCCAGTCGTCAATGCAGGAGTGGCCAGAGGTGGGGCTGGGCAGGAACCACAGCCAGGGCACCCCAGGGCCCCCAAGCCTTGGCCCCATTTCAGCTCAGGGCTGTTCCAGCCCTGCTGCAAAAACACTGCTGGGGCCACCTCCCATCTCCCTTGGAGTGGTTGTTTACGTCTCCTAATTCAGACATGAACTATGAAATATTAAGATGATATTAGGGAGAATACAGAAAAGTCTCTGAAAATAGACCAGTCCTGTAGCCACAGCTTTCACTGTTCTTCATACATTAATCAATAGTTCATATTTAATTAATTAGCACCAAGTTCACTTGGTGATGAAAGTAGAATTTCCATGAATAGGAAAATAAATTAATGTGAAAATCCAGCGACCAGGCTGTTCTAAAGACTCTCTCCCACTGACTTACATGTGATAATAGATGTCCCTTCTTTATATTATTAGGCTTTTTGAGCTTTTTTTAATTTTATTTTTTTAGAGGGAAAAAAAAAGACAGCTCTTTTTTTTCCCCCCACTAGCTAGGCAAGAAATAGCTTAAGCTCTTATTGCAGCAAAGGCACCTGTCTGGTTTAGTTAGATGGTATCAGCAATCTGTGGATCAGCACTGACTGAGGAGCACACTTAGGATGCATCATAACTGCTCCAGACAGCACTTGAGTCTAAAAGTACAGAACATTTACCAATTAGAGAACCAACCCAAAGCATTTATTTCCAACCAGAAATTTAATAAATGCTCATATACTATGGAGTAAACACCTCTACTGCTGCCGAGCAAAGTATGTTTAATATTCAGAATCTATCTGCAACATTATCGTGTTCTCTTCATTAGAGCATCAGTTTTGTTAATTAGCATTTGCTCATGTGAGTAGTCCCCTTAACTTTAATTGATCCATTTTCATGAATACGCGGAACATAATTTTATAGTTAAAGAATTCAGTTCCTAGTGAATGCAACAGCCGCTGTTCTCAAAGTTTAATTCTTAGCATAATAAGGAAATAAAAATGAGTACAACACTTTTCATCAGATAGAAGAGAAATGTGTGTAAGGCAACAGTGGAAACAAGAATGAGTCCAAGATACCTGGCTATCAAATCCATTTTCCTTGCTCCCTGACCACTGAAAAGAAATGCTGGTAAGAAACACAAAATACTTGGCTGGAGATAAAGCTGTATCTATTATAATGGCAACGCCTTCACCAGCACTGCTTGTGTTTTCTCAAAAGCCAAGAAGCATCTGCCCTTCAAATGTTTGGAGTTAACAGACCACAAGATGATCTGCTGAGAGCTGAGGTTTTAGAAGAAAGAGAAACAGCACAAGCCCCATCTGTTTCCCAAAGATTTGTTCTCAAGCTCTCACTTCTCATATATGCTCTGTGCTTACAGCTGAACCTTCTTGTTTATACTCCTTTTTATTCTTCAAACTAAAGGCTTCAAAATGGATTAAGGATTTTTTTAAAGTATCCTTAACAGTAGAATGGTTCAAGAAGACTCTTGTAGCTGAAATTTGGAAGCTTTCTTTAGGATGGTAATGGAAGATGGAAGCAGTGTTTTTTTTTCAGAACTCCTTATCACATTTCAAGAATATCAGATTACAGATGTAAACAGAGATAAGAGTGTGGGTCACAGTGAACTCCTCCAGGCTGACAGAGTGTGTGTGGGCACTGTATTGCCTCCATTTGTACAAACTCTTCACAGCCCTGCCAGGAAGTTGTTCCCATTTCACCATGGGCTTTGTGTCTTTAATTTTATCCTTAATCCAGAGTTTGAGGACACAGAGCATGAAATCACCAATAAATCTTTAAGTTTATAAACTAAAAAGGAGTTGCTCTAAGTAATTCAGAGAGAATTAATATGTTTCAGGAAGCAAGTCAATTTAGTGGGCTAATTGCTGTGTATATTTTTTTAGAGGCCACCTTTGAAACGGTGCCTGCAATCACCAGGTGCCTTTAGAGCTTTTTCATGTGACTGATTAGAGCCACAAATCTAATGGGGTGCACAACCACGAATGAGAAATGCTGCTCTTTCAGATGAACTGTTTACTCTGTGACCTTGCCATTCCTCAATTTTCATATATAAGTTAACATTCTTTTAACAATGTTCAGCAAATGTCGAAAGAGACAGAGCTGAAGTTATGTGAAATTGAAAAATAGAGGCCTCTTCAGCCAGCACCTGCACCTAATCTGGATAACCCAATAAAATATCAGCCCTTTTTTCCAGAAAGGCATTTGTTTCCCGAGAGACTGACATCAGCTTTGGTGAGACAGCTGACCCAACAGCTGAAACAGCACAAAGATTATGGTCGGCATGTGAAACCCTTTTCAAACACATCAGGATTTTGATGCTTTAAAACTATTCCAAATCCCTATGAAGAGAAGAAAAGGAGAAAGCAATCTAAAGTCTCTTTGAAGATTCACTACAAAGTTATTTCCTTTAGTTTGGTAAAGAGGTAACTAGCAGACCAAACCAGAAAAACAGTTCCTTTCATGTGACACAGATGGATGACCTACCAATTCTGTCACAGACCACATTATGCTTTGATATATTAACTGTAACATAATATTTATCAGCTAGTGCTACAAATTGCTTTGAAGATGAAAAGCTCCACAAACCAGGTTTGGGTGGTTTTGAACACTATTTAAAATATGTGTTTTGAAAACATTATTTTCTCCAATGAATTCTATTAAAAATAGCCTGGCAGGGTGGCATGGGAGTTTTGGGGGTGGAGGT
Source organism: Monarcha castaneiventris obscurior (assembly GCA_026261815.1). NCBI lineage: Eukaryota > Metazoa > Chordata > Aves > Passeriformes > Monarchidae > Monarcha > Monarcha castaneiventris. The sequence continues at coordinate 2,055,355 of JAMPIT010000481.1, forward strand.
GTAGGGATGGAATTATATGCAACTAGAAGATGTAACCTGCACGTGTTCCACCACCTCTTTACCTGGCAAGGTCCCACTGACCACCCTGTGGAGAAAAACCCTGTGGATGGGCCCTGCTCCATCACATGGGAGGTGCAGCATCCCTTTGTAGTTTGCAGGTTCTCAACCTGCAGCACAGGGAAGTTGGAAAACAGAACCCTTGGGTTTGCTCACCCATCTCAGCAGCTGCTTCATGTGCAAGACACAATTAGGATTATTGTTTATTACAACATTTATCATAGGTTATGAAATAACATCCCATTCCTTGCCCTTCAGGACCCGAACATTTCAATTACCAAATTCTTTTACCACAGAACACTGGTAAGGCACAAAGCATTCACTGAGAGAGAAAAAATAGCAAAACACAGGAAATTATTTATATAGCCAATAAAGGGAATCAATTAATTCAATGAGACAGAAGATGGTAAATTACCGTGTGAGTTGATGTAGGCAATGGTTATTATCAAGAGCCTGTTGAGTAACTGCCTTTGCTCCTGCTAGAGGAGGATGTCACAGGATGTGCTCTATGTAATTCAGACACTTTGCAGTCTGCATCATAAACATATTGATTACGTCAGTTAGGGGTCAGGTAGACAGACAATAAATCATTGTTCATCCGGCATATTTAGTCCATTGCTTTTGACAACTCCATGAAAGGTTTCCAAATCTCACTTGCAGTAATTTTACCTGGGTATGTACTGCAGGTACTTCAGTTTTTTGGACACCAATATTCATTCTTGCTGATTTATCTTTTCTTTTCTTTTTTTTTTTTTTTTTTTTTTGCTTCATTATCAGCAGAGCCAGACTTGATGGTGTCACTGATGGGGAGGGGGAAGAAGAGGGGAGTGCAGATGTTGCAATCAACTTTATGCTGATAGAGATTTCCTTATCAGGAAGTCTGAGAGACTGCTTTGGTAGGTAGCAAAGTGGGTGACCAAAGACAGTGTGAAATTTGGATTACAACTGAACACACAAAAGGAACTGGCTGCTGCAGTAGGAAAAGCAGAATTACAGCGAGCTGAAGAGCAGGAGAGAGAAAAGTTGAGCTTGCAAAAGTGGTTCTCCCGCCGGAATACTAAAGACAGATCTGGTGGCAATGTGAAGACCTCCAGGAATATTCAGCCCTTACAGAACTGAGCTTTGCATTGCTGTTTTCTTCCCAATCACAGGAGAGGTGTATTGTTTTGGTGAAAGGATGACACATGTTCCCTATCTGTAATGCCCAAGCATGAAAGCCATTCAGAAAAAGAAAAGCCACCAGTGACTGCAGAGGAACCCAGCGAGCCATCTGGAGCTCAGTTTAGGCTGGGCTCTCCTAAAAATACAAAGGTAGTTTGTCTGTCTACTGTTATAAAGAACAGTTAGTAAACTCCTCCCTGCAATTATTTTTAAACAAAATCCAAAGGAGAATTTTTCTCCTTCTCAGTGGAAGATTTGGTTCTGAAGGAAAGACATAGAAAGAAAGAAAAATGGGAATAAAAGCAAGGAAAAGGAGCAAAAACAGGTCAGCTCATACCTTTCCAGACCATTTCCTTGAGAAAAAAGATTTAATGCCCACATCTGATGGTTTCAGCATGATTATTTAGCATGATTATTAGTTAAAGGAGCTCACAGTGCTGGGCTGTAGCCACAGCCCTACCAGTGGGTACTGAATGACCTTGCACACACTTTTCTGCCTCAGTTTCTCCAAGTGTAAAATAACTGCACCAATATTGACTTCCTGAAACGCTTCATTGCCTCAGCACCTACTCATGAAAAATACAATTACAAGAGCTGAGCATAATTATCAGCTTCTGAGCTGTCTCTGGAAGGTGGTAAAGGAATCAGCTGACTCAGTAATGGAAAGCCAGGTTTCCTCCTCAAGGTGTTAGAGGAAATTGTTACCTGAAAGACTTAGAACGTGACCTTCAAAAGAATTCAGCTCCCCAGAGTTCCAATTTCTGGCCCCTTTTTAGACAATAAGAAACAACACCATTTCCAGGCCAGCTTCTCCCACAATGGATCCCAACATTTGCACAAAGGTTCTTCTTAAACTCCCCCAACTCTGCTTCACTGCTGGGAACGGGGACTCAGCTTCTCCTGAGAATCCCCCCATCCCTCGTGAGGACCACGGAGCTGATTTCTGCATCTGAACCTGCATATTTCCACATGGAAAAAAGGCAGCATGCACCAAAATGCTCCACTCTTGCTCCAGAGAAAGGGCTGACCACATGACAAATGAGCATGGAAATGGCTGTCCTCCTCCGGTGCCTGTTTTAATCCTGCAGGCCAACTCTGATCAGGGAAAGCTCTAACAAGAAAAATTAATTCTCACAAAAAGACACAATGAAGACCTCGGGTCAAAAAATGGTGGTTTGTGTTTGGTTTGGTTTTTTGTGGTTTTTTGGTTGTTGGTTTGGTTTTTTTTTTGTTGTTTTTTTTTTTTTTTTTACCACAGCATCTGCAGAGTCTTATTTCAGCAAGCAAGTGTTTTTACCCTGGCAGGGAAATGTAGTCTGGGGAAGGAAGCAGCGTTTAGTCACTGTCTGGGTGTACAGGATACGTGCGTGCCCATGCAAGTGTGTAAATCTGATGCTGTCAGCAAAACTTGCAGTCTCCTGACAGACACCCCGTGCAGCCTTCAAAACTCCTACAGTCAATCCTCTCACCTGTCAGCCTGAAAGATAACCTGGAGTGTTCTTTCCTTCTCTTCCTCCACGAAAACACCAGCAGAGGTACAGTTCTGTCACTTGGAAATATGAAGATTCTGGGATTCTCCAGCACAGCCTCTCTCCGAGGGGTTATTTTAAACATTTTTATCTTCCAGCTCACTTAAAACTCTAACAAATAAAACTAAATGATGGTGTTAATTTTATCTGCTGCTCCATGTACTGCTGCAGTCTTCAGTCTTCCACTGCGGTCCAGCCTCCAGCGGCGCAGGCAGCGGAGCTGGAGCAGTGGGCTCTGGCTGGCTTTACAAGATGCCTCAGCTAATAATCTGTCAATTTATCTTCCTCCACTCTTCTCTATTGCTTTCCACTGGGGGGTAACAAAAAATGTTCCCAAAGCCTTTTTATTTTTTTGGCTGCATACGTATGTCTATATAATTATCAAAGCATCACTTAACGTTCGCTAAGACAGATCGCGTCATTGAACAATTCATTTTCAGCACTGCAGCCTGGTATGACTGGGCCTTTTGGCATAATTGAATCCAGACTACTGCTGTCAAAACAGGGAATTTATGAATAATAAATTGATTGTAGCCAGCAAAGCTAAGTCTGAAAGATAGCGGGTTATGTCAAGGAATAAGAAGAAATTTAAAAACACAATAAAGATTAATTTAGAATCAAACCTGCAATGTTTCCATGGTGGACAATAAAAGCAAATAAAACTGATGTTCTTCTATGACATAACTTATAGTTATGCCACAAAGTGCTTATGCTCACAGACAGAAAGAAGTGAAGAAAAAACACCTGCACACCTAAAATGTTAGTGCAAATATGAGATGCAACGTAATAATTCAACACTGTGGATGTTGTCACAGCCCTGACGGTTTCTAGGTTGGGTTTTCACAGCTTATAGAAGAGGTAATGTGTTCTATTAGATCAGCTGATAAGCAGAACAGCAGCAGGTAAGTGTTCTGGCATGGCATGTGTTTGTGAGATCTCTGAAGTTCAAACAAGCAGGCTTCAAGGCTTCTGTGCCACCAAAAGCAAAAATAGAGATACAAAGGAGCTCCACCCACCAAAGAAACAGCCAGAATTAATGGCCACAACTGAAGGCAGAAAGTAAGCTGTAGGGTGCGACTGTCTTTACAGCAAAGGCACTTAGGAGATGGAACAAAGGGTCACAAGGAGGAACACGTTCCCTATCCCAGCGCTTTGAAATCATGATGAGCTGCCTGTCTGCAAAGAGCATTTTAACTGCATGGAAGTTACAGGAGCCATGGAGTCATGGGGTAAAATCCTGCAGCCTGCGATCTGTAGAAGCCACTCTGTGACTTCCCAGTCCCTCAGGGCCTTGGGCTGTGTTAACCTCTGCCTGTCCAGTGACCACCCAGGGCCGTGCAAGTCCAGGCACCACATGCAGCTCACCTGCTAAGAGGAGCTAATTAAGACAGCACTGCTGGTTCAAAGAGGGTACTCCAGCAATTTCTGCATCTCCTGTTACTCCTGTTGTCTGGGAAATTGTTTTCTCTTTAACTTTCTCTAGCTTGTGGCTCTGATCATAGAGCCCTGCAACCCCTCCAAGCCTCCATAACTGTTTTCAGATTGAATTCAGAACCAGCCTGATTTGATGATCTTCAGCAATACTTCAATCATCGTGGATGAGAACCTACCAGGGCAAACACCTGCCCAAACCTCCAGCTTTCAACACTTGCTCTGCACGTGCTGGCCAAAGTCCCTGCACATCACCTGCAGGTCAGAGCACAGGAGTGGCAGGCACGGACTAATAGGAGCAGATGGTCCTCCAGCTTCATGGCTCCCAGGGAGCCAATGGACTCGATGAAGTAATCATTAGCAGCACATTGTGTCGGTTTCATGACAAATTGTCCTCCAGGAATGTAAAAAGTTAACACAGGATCAAAACGTCTCTTCAGAAGTTTGCCATTAACAGCTGGTCAATCATTCTACTCTTAAATAAAATGAGTAATCATAACTGAACTCAATTTATACAAGACACATAGGAAATGCCATAACTGCCTCAAATTCATCCTTCTTTTAAAACAAAAAATGTCAAATAAGCTAAACAAGAAAAAAATGGTATGACCTGGATCCACCCTTGTTCACACAGTAAACTGAAAGTAACCACTTCCAACTCAGTGGATTTATGAAGACGGATGCTAAAATAAGGGATGAGGTCTTCTCTGGCAACATTCTGAATAAACATTACTGACTCTGTAGCTGGGGCATGTCCTGATTCCTAATAACATCCAGGTTTCCAGCCCCATATTCTCAGCCTGCTGTCACATCTGCAAAGCACTGTAGAAACCTACAAAGCTCTACATTTAAGCTGTGAATTTGAAAAAAAAAAAACCAAACCAAAACCAACCAACTCCGCCATCTGCTAGTAAATGAAACCAGGAGTTTATTGGCAAGATTTTCAATAAGAAAATGGTTCCCAGAACAAGATTGATTCCAATGGCAAGATACAGTAATTGGGGCAAACAGATAAACTTTCAGTCATTGCATTGGCTACCAGCCTGAAAATATCTGTGGATTCGGATGCTCAGGTCAATTCAAAGGGCAAAAGTCACAATTTCAGGATAGTGAAAATAGTAGAGGCTTTCTGCAAACCTCTGTTGACTTTGCTAAGAGCACAAACTCTCAAAAAAGGAGATAGATCCTTATTTTTATGGAGGTCTGCATTCAGAAAAGAACTGCTCAGTGCCCTGACCTCTTATCATAGCTGGTCTTATTATATTCTTTTTCAATGGTATTGAGTGATTCTATCATTATTAATAAGACATGTTGATATGACATTAATAAGACAAGCTAAGTTCTCCCCCACAGCCTGACAGAATACAGAGTAGCTGATAGGCTTATGTTCTTCCAGAACGGATGGATTTTCTTATTCCCAAGCCTTTCCCCTGCCAACTGCTCTCCCTTCTCATCTAAGAGGCCTGGAGAGAAGCAGGACAGTGTGGATGGGGGATGGAATCAAATGTTGCACAAATTTCTCTTTGCCCACCTGGTTCTCTCTTCCCTTCCACCCACTGTGGAACATCAGGAAGAGGCAGAGACAAGGGACTCCGTATCCCACGGAAGAGCTTTGTAACACTCCCCCCCTCAGCAGACTCTCTCTCTAACACACATATGTTTGACTTCACTGAAGGAGTTGCCAGGGAACCCAGCCATGATGGAAAAGCAAATCTATTCAGAAGGAGGAATGACACCTTCTCAAGGAAGGACCAAAATAGGATTAATGCTAGTTACACTTCCACCATCCTTTGGAAGAGGATATTAAAAGTGCTTTGCAAATCAACAGCCTGCAACATCTCTCTTGGATGGTTAAGTACTCTTAATTTTCAAGGTCAAGCCTTACACTGTATCACAAAGATAAAAACTACAAAATAGTCAAGAAACTCTCTCCCACGCAGAGGATTGTGATTTTTTTTTTTCCTTCTTTTTCTGGTCCTGTTTTGGGGTGAACTTCAAATTTATAATCATCAACAACAAAGAGACACTTTCAAGGAAATATTTCAAGGAACATCTTTTCTTCTCAAAATCAGTGAAAACGTACAGATGAAACCTTATTTTGGATACTGTAATGCTCATCACATTTCAGCCCTTTATGCTCTGCAGCTTTGAATGTTGCTGGTCAAATTTTACCCTCTTTCACACTACAGTAAATCTAGGCTAAATCCACTGATTTAGCTGGAATTACTTGCGTTTCAAGCTCATCTCCTAGAGCATGAAAATGTTATTTGTGGTAAAATGAGTTATTGTATTTTTCTCTCCATTAACATTGATGTGTTTCATGCAGCAAATACTGGATGTAGTCACTGTGTGCACCACCGATGATGAGGGAAATCAGTAGAAGATCAGAACTTAATTGTTAAATGATCTTTCAGATTGTCAGAAAATTAATGGCACACTGTGGGCCATGTAGTGCATGCCTTGGAAATCTCAGTGCAAGTTCCCAGCTCATTTAAATAATTTCAGTTTATACATTTAATTTGCTCTTTATGCAGACATTTAATTTGCTTTTGTTTTGTTTTTTAAAGAAAAACACCACGTATTAGGAATCTTTATGCACGCACATGTACATACACAATTTCCAAGAAAGTGCTATTTTCAAGCAAATTATATGAAATGTAAAATTAACAAAATGCAAATAATATAAACAATCTAAATTAAATATTAAAACAATGCTATATTTGAATGACTGGATTTTATTTTCATAAGAAGCTAAACTATAAAGCATTCTTACCAATGCAACACCCAGCTGTTTGGTGTTTAGCAGCGGAATAACATTATTCTAGTGCAGCTGCTGTTATTGTTTGCTGTATTTCTGCCAACTCGTGGAAGCCAGAGATGTTCGTCTCGCAGAGAGGGACAGCTCTGATGAAAGCTCCAGTTTGACAGATGCTCCCATCAACAACTTTGTTCCTCTGATTGACTACACGGTATTTTAGGCAAATTAACCTGTCCAAAAAAATTCTTTATTGCTATGCTTGTGGCACAGATGGAAATATGAACTTGACAATTCTGGGTACTGGCTTAGCAATTAACTGAGATGTTTCAATAGACTAATGAACTTTCATTCAAAGCATGCTCCCTGTCAGGAGAAGAGACAGGCTGTTGTTTGAGGAAGTGTTACAGAATGTCAAATAGATCTTGACAGTGATGCTACTATGAAATCTGAAATATTAGAAAGGCACAGAAAGGAAGTCATTTAACACCTTTATAATCTCGGCTGATCTGAGATGGATCTTTATTATCAAAGTCTGAAACTCTATTGCATTTTGCAGTCCTTTTGCTGTAATTCACACCTTGGATAATAACAGTTCTCAGTCACTACAGCTGTTCCATTTTGAATGGTCACCCGTTATTGAGGAGGAAAGAAAAAAGCAAGCCATCATTCCTCTGTTTTATGAAGATACTAACGTCCAACTAAATAATTATCTAAAAAACTATTACAGGAAACCCAAATTATCTGAAATAGTATGGTAAAAGCAGAACTACGCATAATTAGTGTATACAGATAAATATTAAAGTGATTTATTTGTTTGGGGAGAAACGAATGGAAGGTTTTAGGGTAGGCTGAAGAAAACATACAGAAATGACTTAAAAACATGCATTTGATAAACTGAATTAACATTTCTGGGATCCAGCTTACACAGTGGATGTAGTGCTCTTAATGCAGCAACACTGGACAAATCTCATCCTTGATGGCCTAATCCCTGCACGTTTCCAGCATGGGGGACAGGAGGAGCAGGCCAGAGAGTAACATTTTGCTAGATCAGAACTGAAAATCTGATGGTTCTCCCAGCTATATTTTTCAATCCAATTTATTCAACACAGGTAATCTATTCTTTAATTTTTTGAGAGCTGCATTATATTTCTTTTGTTGGGGAGGAGCTAAACCTGTTCCATTACAGTCAGGTACCTAGCGCTGGGCAAAAACATGCACTGTGACAAAATATAATCCACTTTTCCTTCATACCTTGTAAACAGCTTGAATCTCATCATAAAATATTAAAGTCTAATATTGCAGTTGGTTCCTTCTGAGTATCAAGACTTGGAATAGCCCCAAGCATGTCAAACACGCATTGGAAACGCTACATTTTTGAAGCAAGGCAACATGTTAACTGATATTCTGCAATATTTAGTCTAAAAAACTTTGAACGGTTCTTAAAATTCTTGAAACCATTAACTACTTGATGACCTAATAGCACTAAAATGACCATTAAAGTTTAAGTGGGCTCTTTAAAAAGTCATCAATAAATAAAATAATATGAAAATACTGCTCTGCTGCTATATTTAATCCTACAACAGGAAAATAGCTTCTCCGACTTAATCTAACTACAATATTCCCACTGGTTTCAAAGTAATTCCACATATTAGCTTGTAACTTGGACAAGTGCCATACTAGAGTGATTCTTTGAGCTGACAAATTAACAAAGCAGGTAAGATGGGCAAACAGCCCTGACCTCTGTCTCCCTTCATCCTCCAGGTACACCAGGGGCAAGGTTGGATCTCTGGGTGCCACTCACTTGCTGCTCCAGAGCAAAGCCCAACGCCTCCTCCATACAAACAACTGGATAAATCATTTATCCTGACTCCTTTCTCAAACTGTTAGATGCTGCTTACTTCTATTCCTCTTGAAATGATGCTCACAGCCATAAGTATCATAATTAATTATGCAGACTATTATTGTACATGACATACCTGTTTCTTACATTTAACTACCAGAGTAAGCTGTTTAGCTATGACAAATGGGAATACATGTTTCCAGTGCTCTACTTTTCATTAAAGAAGAGAATCACAGAAAAACAGGCAATTTTTGTCGACCAGAATCAAATAGGAAAGTTTTCTATCCACCGCCTCATAGGTTCCTCCCAAAATTTCCTGTTTCACACAATTTCCCAGTACCCATTTATGAACAGTTCTTTATCTCTGGAGATATAATACAAAACCTGAAGCAGTCAGAAGGAAAATATCCATTTAAGCATCTTTCAGCTATACATGATATTCAGCAACACGTTCCTCACCTAAACTTCTCGCCCTGATGCCACTGGATCAAGTGAAGAAACACCAGAGTTCAGAGCTAAAGGGGAGAATTCAAAGCAAAAAGGGTTTGGAAAAGAGGCTGTGTGAAGAATTACTCCAGCCAGGACAGGGAAAGTAGGCTGAATCCCTGGAGAGGAACAGCAGCCCTGTTAGTAGCAAGTGGAAGGTCAACAGATAGCCCTGTTCAGAGGAAAAATAATGGGGATCTCTTTGTTTAAGGGTGGTAGAAGAGCAAAAACCTCCGAGGACCTTTGGCATCCTGCTGAGATGAGTGCAGTATTTGTGTCCCAGTGCACCTGGTTTACATTCTCTAGCACAGTGGCTGGGGAGCAGGATGTCAGGCTGCAGCTCTCCAGAACCGCTCTGTCTGTGAGGGATGCATCGTTGAGCAGGGAGAAGTGGGCAGATGACCTATTGACTACACAGATCGATTCCTTTTGTTATCCTGGCCCAGGAAACTCTGCCAAATTTTAGCGCCAGTAAAATCATCTGAAATTCCCTTTTAACTTGAGGATGAGGTTTCCGGCTCTGATAGCAGGCAATGCAAAGACACTGCTGAAAGAACACTGCAGTGAAAGGCCAAGAAAAGTTCTGTTTGCCAGAAAGTGGAGTTGAAAGGCTTGCCTTGGGAACTGTAATCAAACGGCCAGATTAAAGCAGTGCTGGATCTCCTGAAGTCCACAGGAATTCTCAGGAAGGCCCCGCTCACGCCCCGAGAAGACAATGAGTCAGCGGCTGCTCTCTCTGTTTGAAAAGCTCCTCTATTTCTTCCTCCATTTCATTTGTATCAGACTGAAGATCAAAGACCTGGTTACTGTCACATGCCTGGTACCTCCTGAAGCACAGGGTACGTCAGAGGGCAGAGGAATGAGCTCCATTACACAGGAGGAGAATAAAGCTGGGGGGACTGGGGAGGGACTGGTGATGTAACAGCAACAGGGGAGAGCTGCAGCCCCACATCTAGCAAACAATGGCACTAACCCTGTGTGAGGACAGACCCTGGATGCATTCTGTGGTGCTTTGAAGTGATGGAAAGAGGAGAAGGCAGCATTGCTTGAATGAGGAACATATCTATAGCTATACAAACACAAACATATATACATCAAAATATTTACAGCTGTAGCTTCCGTAAATCACTGCACTGCCTCCAGTCTGCAAAACATTGCTGGTGATTTCAACAGCTAATTACTTGGTATTTTCCCTCTCATTCTCCTAGTTCTTTATTCACTATAAAAATGACAGTTGTAACTCCTATAAAATGTTGATTCAATTCGAGACACTTGGTAAATTTACCATCACCACTTCCAAAGCGAGATTAAGGAACGCCCTACCAACCTGTTCCTGGTTTATAAATAAATTGTACTTCCTGACGCAGAAATTAAATGTGTTGCTTGGGTAAGGTGGTGAACTGCAGCCAGACTTTCATTTTATGGAAATCTGTGACAAACAGGCTAATAAGGATTCTTTATTTTTCATTTACCAAGTTCCATCTTTCTGTATGAGCAATATACCATGTAGAAGATGACTCTGAGCTTTTCTCTGCAATAAATCTGATATATTCTCCCTTATTTAACTATTATTTAACTACTGACTGTTCAAAACGAAATCAGACCATTCTTAAAGCTGAACCCCAAACAATCTTTCTCTTTCATTTTTCACAGCACAGCTTTTTACTTTCTTAGTCATCAAACTGACAACTACAGCTCCATTTTGGTTGAAATGGTAAAAAGGTGTTTCAGTGCTTACTGCTGCCCAGTCGTGATAATTGTGGGTGTAAACGCTTGCCCTTGTTTCAGAATTGGGAATTGGAGGCTGCATCCTGCCCATCATATTTAATTATCACCATAAGCTCTCCTCCTCCTCCTGCCTATTCCAATGACGGAACATAGCTCATACTACATTGGTGATTTCTTTTATGTAGGCACCATTTCCTTATTATGGTTTGCATTGTGCTTAGCACAGTAGGACTCTGTCCCTATGTGGCATCATAAAACAGTAAGCATAAAATAATAGTAGTAATTATCAGTTGAAAATAATTAGATGAAAAAGACTGTGACCTCCTAGTGACAAATCACATAAAACCCCAGTACATAAAGCATTCAGGATTCTTAAAAGCATCAGCACCAGCAGAAGTCATGCTGCTGATAAAGACAAGGCAAGAAGCCATGGATGGAAATATTGTAATGCCCTCTGGGAGCATTTCCATTCGCTGTAGACATGTCTGTGCTCCTCTATAATGGAGAAAGACAGGCTCACCTGGAAGCTGTGAGTCACGCAGAAGGAGCATCTCTGTCTGCACCAACTACACACAGAATGGGGGCAGAACAGGGTTGACTTCATCACCTCATTCAGAGACCAACGCTAAGGGATTGAAACCCTCCCCTCTGAGAAATGGGGTATGGGGTGTGTGACAGGAGCTTCCTAAGAAAGGTGCTTTATGCCACTGAACCTGCAACGTTTTGCTCTGAACTCTGTTAGGCAGTAACTCAGTATTACGAGAGGTTTCTCAGCAATTCAGAAGATGACACATCAGGAAGCAGCACACACCTTGCAGAGCACTTAATGTTCAATTCAGACATTCAGAAACAGCAGCTTTTCAGAGAGTCAATGATAAGCCACAGCAGCCACCCAGAGTCCTGCCCAGCATTGCTGGTGATGTCACTCAACACAGCTCCCCTGATTACAATCACAGTTAAACACTAGACTTGAGCTGAGGATCCATCTCATGATTTCTTTTGTTCAGAGGTCTCTATATACTTATTTCTCATTTTTCAGCCAGGCAACATGAAAACACTAATAGAAAAGAAGCATCCCCACGAAGGCGATAATGAGATGGTAAATCTAGCGATTCTCCCGGAGTTCCTGTAAGCAACAAAAAAGGAGCTGTGTGAAGTAGAGGTTTCCGTCGGAAACACAGAGGGTAATCTTTTAAATACTGCATTTATTCAATAAAAATGTTTTAGTGAGGCTGCACAGGCTACATGCTTGCAAGGGAGCCTCTCCAATCCTCTGGGTAATGAGTCCACAGTCACAGCTCCAGCCAGGAGCTCCAGGATCACGCTGCATCTGTTCCACAGACAGAAGGTGCAGGAGGTTTGACTCCAGCAGCTCCCATCCCTGGGGCAGAGGGCATATGTGGCTGTGCCACTGCAGAACAGCTTCCTCCATCTCCACTGACCTGGCTCTATATCAGCACTTTCTCTTTTCCCTGTAATACCTAGAAATGACCTATTTATTTGACGTGCAGCTCAGTGCCTTAATAACTTTGCCATTAGTGATGGAATTTGCATCTTCACTAAGGCTTGGACTGTGGAATTATCAAAAATACCATTGAAAAAATTAATGATTCTGTCACTGAATGGCACATTTTTAATGGCACCTACTGTATTAAACCAAGTATGCTGTGAGCAAAAAGGATGTTTATTGAAAAGAGTGTTTAGTTTGCAAAGCTTGGGTGCTCTCCAGCCTGACTAGCTGTATGCATTAAGCAAATCCCTGTCCAGAGATTACAGCACAATTTCCTCTCATTAGTGTAAAGTGAGTGACATTTTGAACTTTTGTGGGAAGACATGTTTCAAGAAATCAGAGAAGCTGGTGTCTGGAATGTAACCACAGGGTCATTACTGCCACTGTGCTGGGTGATAACTCAATAGCAGCTATAAAAACTGACCTACGAACGCATCCCTGGAAATGGTTCCTTCCCAGGAAATACAGCACAGCCTGAAAAATGCACTTTATAACTTGGTACAGAGACTGTTATCCAGCTATGGTCTCTCATGGCCATAATCATCTATCCCCTTGAACACTGAGAAGGTGGTAAAGAACCTCTCCCCAAAGATACAGAAAATACATCCCTTTACCAGCTTCCCTTCTGGCGATGGGAAAGGGATGGTTTTGCCCAAGTCTGTGGGCTCTGCTTTGGGAAGCAGCAGCTGGCTTGCTCACTTCCACTACCTCAGAGGCATAATTCCCTTCTTCAGCTGGAAAGCGGAAAAAGCTTTCTCTCCTTACTCCCTCCTTTGAAAAACCTCATACACAGAGTGCTGTGAGGGGACGACTGCTGGTACTCCACTGCTTCCCCAGAGCCCCGAGCTGCTGTAACTCAGCTGAGCACCATCTACTGAAACAATCGTTTGTTTATATTAAATCTTACTTCAAACATGGTAATGTTATCATTTTATATTTATACAGAGCTATTCATCCCAGAGGATCCCAAAATGTTTCAGCTACTTATGGGCAGCAGCTGTTTAATAGCGGATGGTATGACTGCACAGCAGTGCAGGGCAGGAGCAGGCGAGAGCTCCACATCCAACAGAAACTGCAGGAGGAATTCAGGCAGGTGAAACTGAATTACCCAAATTGCAATTTAGCCAAGACGCCTGGGGCTAACATCTCTCTGCTCACAAAATGTTGCCCTTAACAATTCGGAGGGCATTCATCTGTTGACAAATAGAGAGAAATGTCTTTGGGTATTCATGCAGCTTGCTCAACTCAAAAGCAAATTGAAAATTATAATAAAGCCTGTTCCACATTCTTCATTCATTAAAGCTGTGTTTGTTCCACGTTATTTCTGGGCACATTAGCATCTGCTGGGAAGAGCTCATTAAATGACCATTAGCCTGCTCTCCTCTCCTTCCAAGACAGTGCAGGAGCTGAAAGTCTGTCCTTCTTCCATGGCACCACACATGGAAGTGGCAACAGGACAGGATTTCATTTTGGCAAGACAGATAACAGAGAAAGTTTTTTGTTGGAAGCAGCTGTGAAATAGAAGGAAGAAAGTGCAGGAAAAAATGTTGCTGAATAGCAAGCCTAGGAAAAAGTACTGCCACAGTCATTGAGAAGCATCTGCAATCACCCACAAAACAAAACAAGGACAGCCTTGGCCACCAATCTACATAGATTTGCCTCAAATTCACAGATCAGTGGTCCATCAACAAGTTAAGAGGTAACTTAGGGTGTTGAAATGACCCTTAAAGTAATGGTGCTAAAGAAACTTTGCTTGGCCCCAGAGTTTTGCCAGGCCCATCTGCAAGAAAACCACATCTGCAGCAACTGGAGGTGGCTGCAGAACTGACACAGCCTGAGCTCCACAGAGGAGGAGAAAATGTTGTGGAAACAGCTAAGTTGAGGAGAGAATGAAAAAGAATCAGATTTGACATGGGGAGCACCAAAACCCAAATCAATTCTCAAGTTCTCGTGGTTTCCACAGTATAGATCAGCTCTGAGACAAGCTAGAGGTGACACATTTACATTGCTTTGCTCTTCTTTTTAAAACAAATTACTTCTCACTCCTACCAGCACAAAACATGAGAGCTGGAGTTCACAGACACAAAAGTAATATTGCAGCTGCAGGAATGAAAAGATGAGAAGAATCTTGCACTCCAAAAGTAAATAAAAGAAGTTAAGGGCTAAAAATTGTATTTGGGGATTTTTATTTTATGGAAGGCTTTCCTGGTGGAGAGAGTCCATCAGGACACCGGTTTTATGGCCTATACGAACATCACTCCCTCTTTTTGATTTACAAAGATATTGATTTGCAAGGAATTACTAGAAATAATAAGGAGCAACAGAAATTGTCATACAGGAACAGGGCACTACAGTCATCTCCCTTCTTATCACGTCTGTGATACTTCTTTCAAAAGATCCAATTTGAAGCAAAGTTCAAAAGAGTTTGTTGTTGGCAGTCATGCAATAATCCAACAACCATCCTCATGACCACTTACCAAAATCTGCAGATTTACCAGCCCAGGAGATGATGCTTTTCCCTGAATTTATGGCTGTTTGGGGCTTTAGCCTCATTTCTCAAAGAGCCAGTATTAAAGAATCTCAGTGTCTCTGTGCTCCCCTCACTCACTCTCCTCCAGAAGCTCTGTTTGAGCCCACTTCAGCTGACCCTGCCAGAAGGACAGAGAGCTCGAGAACTTTTTTCAACAAGTTCCAGAAAAAACTGTGTAAGTATGTCCACAAAGAGAGCTGCAGTGCCAGCTCAGCTCCTGCCAAATTCCCAGCCATCCCCTGGGATGCCCCCCACGAATGTCCAGCGCTGTTGCCACAGCACAGGTTCTGGAGAAGGCAGCTCCAAGAGATGTCCCAGCAGGGAACCAGGCTCCAGCAATTCACCTGCTTGTATTTGCTAATCTTCCTTGTCCCAACTGCTCCGGCCAAAGAGGTTTGGGAAACTTCCCAATGATGTTGTGTGTCAGCGAGTTCCACAGACTAATTAGACACTGCACAAAGGCTTTTCCTTCGGGGTGCCTTGGGTTTCACTGACTATCCCCCACTTCCCTGCAACCCAGAAGGAATTAGATAGTCTACATTGCAGACAGTAATTACTATCACCTTCTCCTCTTAATTGATCTGGCTCCAGTGAGCAATAAGAAATTAAAATAATTAGCAGATATGCCTAGTGTTCCTGAAGCCCCACCTACACTCTGTAGTCTATTTACTTTAGAATCAGCCAGGTCCATCGCTTTCCTTGCCTCACTACGCCTGGAGAAGTTTCCCAACTCATCCACAAAACCCAGCTGTAGCTGCTGCAATGGGCAAGTGCTCCATCACCAGCCCTGGTGAAACAGCTCTTCCTGAAGGCTCATTTGGAGAGCAAGGGAGGCTCAGTGCTCTCCTGTCCCCTGGAGAGACAGAGCATTACGGGGAGGTCTTCATGCTGTCAACATTTATACATTTGCTCCACTTTCGCAGAGAAACACATACATCTAGGTTGGGAAGAGAAGCTAAAGTCTTGGAATAAAAATAGCATATTTAAGGGATTAATTTCAGTTTTGTTCCTAGTGATTTCAGCATTGCATTAATTAATGTTCCATCTTGACTGCTGAGCACGGACAGATTTATTTTATTTTAATAGGAGGAGAGTGCTTTGAGCACCATGTGGTTTTTCCCAAGCACTTGCTCCTCCAGTAGCTAAATGTGGAGATACCACTTAAAGTAAATTGTGCCCTCTCTCCGCCCTTAGCAAATAGTCAGTGGTTTTGGGTTTTTTTTAATTATTTCCTTCGATGCACAAATAATCTGCATCTATTGCCCTCCTTTCAAGAAACAAGAGAAAACCCAGACCCCAGCAAAGTTCAATCTTTCCCTCCCTGCACTCTGTAAATTTAGTCAACAATATTAATCCACATCGAACAATTCTGCAGAGTACAACAACAAGCTGGTTACACAGACAGGGATGCATTCGGAATATAAATGAGTTCCTGTTATTCTCTTCAAGCCTGCACAGTACTGAAGAAGCCTGTCTAATGTCTCTTAAACAGAGGAAAAAAAAATCAATTTAAAATATTTTTGACTATTCTGCTACTACTATTGTCTGTACTCCTGAAGGAGAGAGTTTCTTGATTTGCCCTCCCTCCCCAATTAAAGGCAGTCATCAAAGATACACATTGACCCAGTTGTCTTGACAATGCTTTATGATTAAAAGACTCAAATACCTTCAGCTTATCATGCATTTAAACATATAATGAAAACAAAGAGTAATTTAACATTCTGCAAGTTTGTTGTTTCCTTATTCCTTCTACTTTGAAATTCCTTTATTAAATTTTTTTTATTCCTATTGCAATGCTACTAATGAGGGCAAATCCTATACTCGTTGTGCTAGGAGCTGTACAAACAAAAATAATGCTAGAATATGCTCTTATTTAACCTGCATTCATACAATATATTCTCCCACCCTCAACTCAACATATTGTGTAATGGTTGGACTAATGCCTATCAGGGAAATGGTGAACATTTGTGCGTATTTGAGTCAAATCAGGTCATAGTCTGTTCTTCCTGCACACGCTCACTGAATTAAAACACATTACATTCCCCAGTCTCCTTTTCTCCAAAACATCAAGGGATTACTGGAAAAAAAGAAGAGAAGACCTTGGCTACCTTTCAAAGTAGGCTCATCTGTCTGTTTGTGTCCTCTTGAACAGCACCAGGTTGCGTAAGTTAATGTGGACTGTACTCCTCCACTACTGGCTTCAAAGCGTCCCTTCCACCTCCGACCCTTCACCAATAATCTCTATTCCTTGCTCTCTTCTGGCACTCAACACAAGCAGCATCCAGAGAAGCCTTTCTATGTGTCCATGAGGACACAGGAACGAGGATGGTGCTGACAGGCACAAGTGCCCAGTGCCTGCAAGTTCCCTTTCACTGGGTCAGCAACAGAAGTGAAAGCAAAGATTGAAAGAAATGTTGGAATATTGACTGTGTGAAATAAAACCAGCTCTAGGGCTGAAGGTAAATTCCTTCATTAGTGCCTCACCTGAGACAAAATCCAGTTAAACTCTGGCCCTACAACACTGTACCCCAAAACAAAAACCCTAATGTAACTCAGAGTGTATATTTTCACAGTCAAAGCTGACTGCTATTGGTATGCTGAGCTGTCTGTGACAAAGGAATGCATCTGCTTTTCAAGGCCTAAATATTAAATACTATTTTCTTTGAAAACTTTGCTTAAGAAAAAAAAGATCCCTTGCTCTCATATGAGCTAAAAATTTTTCTTGGTGTTTTCTCCTGGGCTCTTAGAGCTCCTTTACACATTTTATTGTAAAGAAAGAAGGAAGAATTATGGTAATTTAATGTTTATTCTTCTTTGTGAACCACTCTCGGCTTTTCTGTATAAATAACTAAATGCTCTTATTAGTCCTAACATACTGAGAAATACATTCTATTTGAGACTTCTCAGTATGAAACCTATGGCAAACCAACGTCTGTCTCTTGTCCTTATTTTTTCAAAGGGAGTCTGATATTTCTCTCTAGTTTTTATTCACCTGCTGTTCCAGCAGCAGCAAGCATTAAAAATGGGGAAGGCCCATGCTCTTATTGGGATAGCAGTGCTCTTTTCTGTGATCACACAACCCAGCCCTTGCACTCATTTCTATCAGTAGGCTCCACTGGGCTGGGCACACACCAAGAGAACAAGCAGCAGTGCCAGGAGCTGATGCCACTATTCCCAAGGATACTGCTAGAGATGTTCCCAGGATCAATCATGAGGAATTGCAAAGCCCTGGGATGCTCACACCACGCAGCCATACCTGTGCCAGTGGGGCAGCCACGATGGGAGCTGCACTGTAACACGGCACATTCCTCTTGTTTTAATTGAAATGAAAGGCTCAGGAAAGATTGTAACCTCACATCTCCAGATATCTGTGATAGTAAGTCAAACTAGTTTTTTTTTTCTTTCCCCAAGTCTGAAATTTCCATGCACTTTAGGCTAAAACACTTTCAAAAGAGCAGAAGGACACAGAGGTTGCTTGTGAAGTCAAGGAAGAGAAAAACGACAGTTCGAATTTTCAATGGATTGAACTGCCCGGTGGAAATATCTCTCACTTCTCACTAACGAGGTAGAAAGCTGAGAAGGAACTGTGCTCCTCACTCAAGTGAAAGAGAACATGAAAATTAAGTACAGCATCTGCTTCAGCATCGGCTCCGGAGACCTCAGCAAAGAGGAGCAGAGATCAAGCCAACCTGAATTTCAGCATCAGCTCCAAATGTACCTTTCTGCCTTGGGGAAACTACAGTTCCTCTACTGCCTTTTTTTTTCTATCCATAAAATGATGATGATATTATTAATTACCTGAGGAAGTTAAGCTGAAGTATGAATTTCATTCCCACATATTTATTCCACATTATTATGGCACATTTCTGTAGAACTATAATAGCAGGAATGTTTGAGCTTTTCTAATCTTTACCACACTACAGCTGCATTTGTAAGCACCCAGAGCTCAAATTGGCAAGTATTTGTTCTCTATTCTCATATTGATTTCAATAGGACTTCTGAGCACTGAGTGTTTTCAAGAGCAGTTTACGTGCACAGGTCTCAGAGTAGCACATTGTCAGTGAATGGAAATGAATACACGGTAAAAAATAACAGCTGCAAAACATGGGGAGATGCTCTGTGTCAGATGCAAAAATCTGCAAAAGAAGAAAACCTTTCAGAAAAACTTGGGTTTTCTCTTTTTTTTTTTCTATGAAGTATGGAGATTAGCAGACATTAAGCACAAATACATATTATACATGTATCTCTATAAACCCATGATTTTCTGTCTTTCTAAAACTGTTCCAAATGGAAAGGAAAACTACACAAATGACTTGTTGATTGCACTGTGAATCTAAGAATTCTCTAATTATTGCTGACATCTCCTCATAATTTCAGAAGCTTAGTTGTTTAAAAAGAAGAAAATCAAATCCTGACACTAATAACTGTATCTTTCAAGTTATTTTCCTCCTCTCAGTACAGTAACTGCTTGTGTGTACTAATAGTTCCTTTTTTAAATTTTTAAAATTCTTTTACAAACAAATGCAAATATTGATGATGCAAACTCTTAAGAACAGTAATCATTTTTCAGCAAGTACATAAACCTCTGGAAAAGAAAAGAGAAATCCTGGCTTGGGTATCACATGCTGGGGCCTCTCTGCATTTTAAGAAACTCCCCGTGCATTTGAGGTGGGAAGTTGGGAATTCAGGACAGCCAAGCTCCACGCTCCTGCCCAGCTGTGTCTAAGCCTGGGCCAGATGAATTTGGGAACTGATGAGGTCTAAGCTGTCTTGCCAGCACACTTATTTATGAAATCCCTCCTCGCTTAACAGCCTGGGCCAGTAGAAAATGTAACATCAACCATAACCCACAGTTCTTGCGAGGCCAGTGGGATGCATGGAGATGTCTCCCATCTTTGGAGGCCAAGGCACTCTGCAGCATTAGTGGGAAAGCAGGGATAATGATAAATGCTCTCTGTCTGGAAAAGAGTTATTTAGTACCTGCCAGAATACAGCAGTAAGGAACAGACACCTTCCTCCCTCTGAAAACATTCCTTTCCTTTCTTGCAAATCAGTTCTTAATAAGAAACTTGCACAAAGAAAGGTGGCAGCATTCTTCCTTCCCACGTTAAGGAGACTAAGCTCTGAATTCTCATTTTGTGGAGAATGTTCCTTTAGAGACATGATGGCTATAAAAATAAAAAAAAAAATTTAAAGAGACATAACTTCTGCATAGCAGAGAGAGGTGAATTCGTATTGATGTTTACAAGATGGTGCTACCGAAAAACTCCCACAGCTGGACTGCTGCCCAACAGAATTAAATGCTCCATTTTTTAAAGAAGACAGCTCCTCAAGAACATCACTGAGGCTGGATCACAGAAAGGGGGAATGCCATGAACTCCCAGTCTTCAGGCTGATCAAAATGCAACTTGTGCAGAAGGGGTTGGATGAACCTCAAGTGCACAGCTGCTTGTTTTACAGTTTCATTTTTTACATTCTGAAAGTTTATGTGATCTAATTAGCCATTTTATTTCACAAAAATACATTTTGGCACTGTTGGACTTGGAACAATTTAAAGGCAAGGGGTTTCCTTATGGGGAAGGCAGACAGGCACATGGAAAATATGCATTATGCTTCCGTTTCAGAGACATTAGGATGGGGAAGCAGAGCTGAGCTACACTTGCACAGAGATTACTTCACCAATTTGAACATTTCAGGTACTATAAATATGTCTAAATCTAGCTAAGAAAAAACTGACAGCGCCTAGCAGGAGTACCTAAGCATTATTCCAGCTTAATGAAAAGGCTGAGAAAGCAAGAGGCAGGAACAGCAGAGTGTGCTCAGCCCTGGGTTATCTGCACCGCTGCCCCCAGCCCACCGCGACGTGCGGCAGCACCCGGGACGTTATCACAGGGCCATGTCCCTCCCCAAAGCCCTCTGGTTCCTCATCACACTGCCTGCCCTTTCCTGTAGCAGCTCCTCTGCCTCTGATTTTATCTGCTTCCCTGAGAATGTGGATTATGATACTTCTCATTTCCAAGCACCAGCACTGTTACAGGGTTATCCAAGGTGCGGGTTTTGCCAGGGAAAGCACAGCAATTACATTCCTGTGTCTGTAGCTGTTCGGCAGCACCAACACCCCAGGGAAAGCATCCTGGCCACAAATATATCCAAGACATCTGGATAAACAAAAACATCTCATCTCTGGAGCCAAATGTCAACCAGGCACTTTTTAAAAGCACTGAGATAAAATATCTGCCAGTGCTTAGAGAGCTGATACAGACCTGCTCACTACTTGACCCAAAGCAGCTCTTAAGCAGGAGCTAAGATGCATCCTGCTCCCACATAACTCTCTTCTGAGAAAAACTTTTTTTCACAGCCAGAGGACAAAAATATGCCCTTCCTCCTCTGCCTTATCTTTGTAATGTGAAGGAAAACCACCCAAATTAAAATGCCTGAATTGAGACATTACCAGGAGATTTCGAAAACAAGGCAGAGCCTCTTGTTAACATCTTACTCACTGTTTTCACGCCACCACTTGTGATAAAAGCAAAGTATTAAGGCATAAATTAGTCATAGAACAGCTGCATACTTAATACATACAGTCTATTTAACTCCCAGGGTCTGAGTGGATAATCTGCAGTCCTACATTCATCATGATGGGACAGAAAGTACCAGGGAAGGGCTGACTCCACAGCTGTATTCATCCAAAAGCAAAGACCCCAGCAACAATCAGGGTACGTATTCTGTGGCTGTGAACCCCCACCAGGGATATGGGATAACCAGTGCTTACTTCCATCAATTCTTGCATTAAAAGTGCAATTTGAGTAACCTGAGGCAAACCATGAAACTGCAGAACATCTTGAAAATGTTCGAACAATAAGCACTTTGTTTAAAAGGATCTGTGAATGCAAACATGTCTAATCTACTGAAAACCTCAACCTCTTTCTGCTTGTCCTTGCTTTAATTCAACTCACAGCAAATGACATCTAGCCCCAGCTGACAGGGAGTGATAATAAGGATAAAATACCTTTGTACTTCAAATGCCCATCTATCACTACTGAAAATGTGAATGTCCCTTGATGATGCAAGAAGGTGCATCTGTTTCTCTTACAGTGTTGATAGATTCATTCCTTCTCATTAGAATAGTAAATCTCATTGTGTTTCTTATTGCCAGCAGCAACTGGATTGGCTCCCCACCTGGATCAGGCCTCCCATGTCAGACAGTGTACATGGATTTGATGAAAGACAGCCCTTACAGAACAACTGCCTGATCATGGGGAAATAGCACTATCTTACAGTCAAAAAAATATGGCACAGATAATGAATTATGGGGCTGTCAGAGAAATAACAACGTATGCACTCGAACATGCAGATAAGGAAGGGATCAGAACTTCTCCTATCATTTGACCTGCTTTGACAAGATGCTTGTCCAAAGTCACATCAGCATGCTGGCCCCTAAGTCTCAACTTTCTTCGAAAACACATCAAATGCACATTCACTAAGCACCTTCTATGACCACACATTAAATACACTCATTAATTTACCTATTAATCATTTAAGCAGGAGTAACTCAAGCATATTGGCACAGAAATGTTGGTGTGTAGTGGTGCACATGCAATATCCACGGGCTCTGGGCATTTATTAGATGTGGTGATGTGCTGAAATGGTTTTTCTACACTGTAATCAGCTCTGCTCTAAAACTTCTCTAGACCAAGGAGGTTCTAATTTTCCTGTTCAATTTTCATACTTTACACTTAACCATCAATGAACTTGGAGCAGCATCAATGAACAATGAGCAGTTCCTTGCTCTCTTTCCCTGCTATTTTTTTGGCAAAATTTTCAGAAAGACAATGCAAACAAGCATTTTTTAAGAGACCAAGGAAATTTAAAGTATTGAATAAACAAAACCCCTTTGAGTGAAGAACAGAAAGGTTACTCAAGACAGTGAAACTTTTGCAGGACTCATGATGTTCTTCACCTGTGAGAAGGGGAGTGGTGATGGGTTACCTCGTACTCCTCACATGACCGAGTGCTGGAAAAGAGTTGCAGAATGAGGCCAACCTCCCAGCAGAGACAAGACATTAAGAATAGAATTAACTGTATGGGACAGTGTGCCAGAAGTTCAACAGTCCTGGCCCACACCAACTCCAGCCCTGTGCTTGGTAGGGCAATTCTCAGCACTGAGTCCCACACACTCCTCAGGCAGCCGGATGAATTTCAGCTGAAGGATGCAGCAGTGAATACTCAATGCCATAAACATGTTACCAGTGACACTGCATGAAGATCTGCTCTGTTATAATTTAGGATAGGTGCTTAATCAATTGCCTTGATTTACTACGCTTTACTGCTTTCTAAATGAGCAGCAATACATAACACAGTTTTCAGCCTGGTTTTAGGAACCTTGATCATTTACCCCATTAAATCAGAAGGAGGAACACAGGCTGCTAGTGAGAGCATGTGCTGATTTTTATATGCAATTCTCTGACAGCAAAACACACTGCAAAAATGCATTTGCTGTTTCAGCTGACATATAACACAATACTCCGAAAGAAAATATTAGCTTTGCCACTGCTACATCTACTGATACGTCCCCTCAAATTTAGTACATGCAATAGGCTGGAGGATAAAAACATCCCAAAGATACCAGAAGAATTTATAAGTCAATGATCTGCTTATGAGGAATGGAGACTGCTGATGCAAGCTGCAGTCTTACTGATAAAAAAATGGATTTCCCATAGCATTGCCAACAGCACTGGGAACTAATTGGCCTGAGTTTGCTCCCGCTGACTGTCCTGTGTTCATCTGGGCTTGCTCTGGAGGACCCAATCAATCACAAGCCCAAGCTGCAGCTGACCTGTAGGCAGCCACAATTAAAACTCAGTTCCTACTTACTTAAAGGTAGAAAATGAATTTAACCTGATCTAAGTAAGGGAGAGAGTGCTTGAAACCACTTGCAGTCCCTGAGATGTTCTGTCACTTCGGACAACCCTTTTCCTTTTTCAGCAGAGCTTTTCATTGCCTGCAGCCTTCAGGAGAGCTCACACACCGTTTTTGCAGCTGGTTCCTCTCCCAGATGCAGGCTGGATACATCAAGATGCTCCAGCAGCCCAGGATCCTGGGGATCAGTTACATGGTTCTTAAGGAACTCACTGACTGGCTTTAATGAATGCTCTACCTAAAACTAATTACGTGCTTGTGCTCACAGCACTCTTCTGGGCATTTGACAATTTATTTGCCTATGTGCCACGGAAAAGCAATCCACAAGAAAAAAACCCTCTTGGAACAAGCCATGAGTTGCAATACATTTAGAGGCAGGTTGAGCACATCCTTGGAAATGCGGACACTTGGATTGTGAACCTGGATTTCGTCTGGCTCAGTGGTTTCTAAATGTACAGTACATACATGAGACAGTTTAGCATCACCATTGCTCAGACAAAAGCTGTACTGAGAACAGCAGGTCAGAGGGAAGTCAACAACAGTAACACAAAAACCCCACCATTAACAAATAAAAACATTTCATAATGGCTTGTATTTACTAGCTCTGTATTTTCAGAGGCCTCTTTCAAAAAATAAAATATTTTCAATGGAAGCTGACTTTCAAAGCTTTTTCCGCTATATATTCAGCCAGGCACCCCCAAAATCTCTTCTCTTCTAACGTATTTTTCAGTCTGAGCAGTTTTATCATTCAGAAAGTAGCACTTCTTTTCTCAAAAGAAATGAGTTAAGGGCAAGGCAAGTCACAGTTTCAAGCTGCTCACATTTTTGGCCAGCTTCAGATCTCTTTGTACATTCCTGTCTGAATGCTCCACCCCACACAGAGCATGAAACACACAGCTGGTCAGGTTAGAGAAAACAACTGAGCAGTCGAGTAAATGGAGAAGTTCCTCTCTGGAACAGCAGGAATTTGCTTTGGATCAGTATCTCTTTGACTTAAATAGTGCTTATGGACAGTGTTAGAATTTAGAAAAACAGAAATTGGTATTTCACAGTCAAACTAAAAAGATGCTAAAATGCTGGAGACACTGGCCTGTTCTCTAGTTAATAATATGCATTTGTTCAGCCAATAACGTGCATCCTCTCAGTGCTAAAATCCCTTCTGCTTTGTAATTGTCCAGAAAAAAATGGTTTCCTGTAAAAGGTCACGTTTTTCTAGCATCAGGTGTGTGTCCACTTTTTAGCTCCATAGAGCTAAAACATAAAGTGTTTCCAATCACAAACTTACAGGAAGAAAGTAATTACCATTTAGATACAACAGGACAGGATGACAGCAATTCAATTGTTGCCCAAATCATAAGATTTTCAATTCAATCAAGCATTCATTCTCTGGTTTTGGTGACAGCTACAGTTGGGCAGAAAGCCCAGCAAGGTTAATTGGGCAACAACTCCAAACCAAACACTTACTATAAAGCAGAATTCTGTTAGAGTCAAGTTTCTGGGCTCTGTTACTTTCTCTGCAGAGTGAACATCTACACAGTGCAAACTGGAAAAAATGCAGAAGACCAAACATTGAAAAAGACAAATCACTTCAATTTCTCAAAACTGTACTTCAATTATGACCTGGACTGCAGGGAATAAACATCATTTAGACTCTGCTTCCTTTGGAAGAAAAGGGACAACAAATACTTGTTGCCTGTTACTCGAGAGAAGAGACCAACCCCGTTGTTTCTCTGCTATGTTGTACTTTCAGCAGACATCTGGAAAGTTGAAATCCCCCAGGAGAAAAAGGGGTAGGGATTGTGAGACTTCTCCCAGCTCTTTATACAATATTTCATCCACCTAGTCATCCTGGTTGGGTGATCTACAGCATACTCCCACAAGGATATCTGCCTTGCTGGCCTTCCCCGATTCTCACCCATAAACTCTCAAACCTACTGTCACCACCACTAAGCTCTGCTCAACAGCTCATTAAAACGTAAGAAAAATCAGAAAAACTATGGGGAAAAAAGTCATCCTCAGCACCTGTATTTTCTCAGATCCCAGCACAGCAGTGGTGAAAACATGAGAGCTGAATTCCTAAGGAAAAGCCTCCTGCCTTTGGACCAGGACCTGATGCTGCAGTGGCAGCTCAGTCCCTATTTGACCCTCTGCCCAAGAGCAGATGTTTCCTCCTTATTCCCTGCTGTTTCTCCCTGCTTGGTGCAGCCAGGTCTGGCTTTGTCACTGCCCATCCCTTCAGGACAGAATCACCACTCTGCTGTCAGGAGATGCAGGTGAGACAGAGCACCCCGAGCAGCTTATGGAAAACACTCCTTTCTTCCAGCCCTGTTAATCTCTCTATTAATGGAATTCAGCTTATTCCACTGTTCCTTGTGCTTGAATCCCTTGGGCTCCCCAGGCACCGACTGCTAAATTATGAAATGGTTTTGAGAGCTTTGGTTAGATGTGCCATCTTGTTACACCATAGATTTTTATAGGTATGGTAAGGGAAACTCCAACCCCCGAGGGTGCTGCTCTCCTGGTCCCTATCCCATAGCTCTTTCAGACCATCGGATTTTAAGTAGTATTTGCCCAGAAAAAAAAACCCAAACAAAAAGAAGGCTTTTTTCTTCCTCCTCTTCTTCTCCTTGTTTAAAGTTTATTAATACTGTCACATCAAATCTCAATGCAAAGTGATGCGAAATGTCGTACACTAAAAATAATGTGCTGGAAATGGGTCAGTACTGAAATATTTGCACTCTCTACAAACTGGTCTATTATCTCCTCCAGTTTCAAGTTCTTTTAACCCAATTCTCAAGTATACCAACACGACAGGGACTTAAATACTGATGAATTTTAAGAGAAATACAGACAGAACTGAGTATTTAGGTCACTGTTAGTGAAGTTATTTTGAGGAGATTTCATCATTTTTGTGTAAAATAATGAAAATACTTTCTTCTGAATTCCCCCCTCCAGTGCTGACAGCTCCATAAAGCTGACAAGGTGCCCATGAGGTACTCACAGGGAGAGGAGAGGCAAGAAGAACACGAGAGGAAGAGCACTGTGGAATCCTGCGTGTTGGAAGGGACCTTGGGAGGCCATCTGACCCAATCCTCCACTCAAACCAGGGGAAAAAAGGGAGAAGAAAAAAGAAGAAAGATGGCTTAAATGGCAAAGATGCCTCGGGAAGCAGAGAGGAGAACTGTCCCAAAGCTGTCACTCATCAGCTGGCAGAAAGAACACAGGGAGGAATGTAGCTCTCCCTAACTCCACATGGAGAATGCAGACGTAACACACTGGCTGTGGGGGATTATCAAACCAGCAAATATGTCTTGGGAAGTTTACATTGCTAATATAACATAGTATAATATGTACTTCTGCCATGTGCTAAGGTGCAGTAGTGGGAAAGTACCTCTGCTGTAAGAGACGTGAGCAGTTTACTGAAATAACCACAACACAGTCAACAATGTCCAAATAGCTGTCATCTTTTCAGGAAATAATTAGCAGGAAGCTGGAGTATTACTCTGGGAAGTAGCCGGCTCGGGCTGCACTGGTACTGAACAATGACACCCTCACAGCGAGGACAAATGCCCATTCCAAGTTATTCACTCCTTTTTACACATGCACATCCTTCGAGGAATGGCTCCAATCCACCTGGCACCCAGAGACATAGGAAGCAGTGTCATAACATTTTAGAGTTTAAAGTGCAGGGACAATGTGCCAAATTGAGGTAACAGATGGGGATCCAAACATTGCTAAGTGCTACCTAGCAATGCAGCATATGCAGTGCCTGGAAATCGTGACATCATCTCATGAATGAAGAAGTCTTGCACTAATATTCAAATTGGATACTTAATCAAGAGACAACACAGAGATGGGCAAGGAGGAATGGTACCAAAGGTAAGACATATAACACAACCAGGAACAAAGATTATCACCCTGGTCCCAGTGAATGACAGAAGTGTGGATACTTTGCAGTCGTCGTCTTTCCCCGCTTCCTGCTTCAACAGCTTTTGGCACTTGGATAGGGACAACCTGTGTGATGGTTTTGTGTCGAGAGTTTTGGAAGGGTAGGCTGGTATCCAAGAATTTAAGATAAAAAGCTAAGCAGACTTGCAGAATACATCCACCTCCTGGAACCTAAACATGAACTGTACCATTGGAGGGTCATCAGTTGGATTATTCTTCTTAATTGTTAAGTATGTATCAATTCTACGTGATCTTTTATTTATATTATTTGGGGGTATTATGATGAAGAGAAAAATTGGTACAGAATCACGAACACCCAGCTTGAAAATTCTGGCCTTCAGTGAGAAGATGAAAACACTTTTTACTGATTCAACTTTCATTCTAAACTCATGTAATTTAATCAGATATGTTCACAGCTAGAACTGCTGCATGCTGGAAATCCTTCCTGGCAATATAGAAGCTACCACTTTACCACTCCACAGATAATTTTCTCATTACATTATATACTACAGTTAGGAAAAGCTCAGTTATATTTACAAGCATACAGTTCAACCACTGATTGTAAAAATATGCACAATGCATAGCTAGCTTGCCCAAGTAATTAATGTGATTATGCATTCAAAGCAGGTAAGTGCAATAATTGGGCTGCTGTGCAAGCTGTGCAAGTGCATGCACAATTCTGCACACCTAATGTTTTGGGAGGTTTGCCCACTTGGGGAGATTCTGAAGTTCTGTTTTGCAATCACAGCCTAGAAAATAAAAATAAGATTATTTCCTGTGCCATAAACTGACCTAAGCACCAATGCTACTTTCCCAATATAATTAAATGTTAAAAGCCTTTAATTAAAGAATATAAATCAGAGTGAATAATGTCAGACCAGAGCAGGCTTACGCATACAGGCTGCATCCAGTGCTGAGAGTGCACAAGAACCAAGGCCATAAAAACGCCATTCACACCTTTTAATTGGTACATTTGAGCATTCTTTTTATTGCTCTGCCAAGCCAGCAATGGTACCACTTCCCTTCTGAAAACATTTTCCCTCTCCAAACTTCAATCCGAGTGCTGACGATGACAAATGGTGGCCCCTGCTTCCCTCAAGCCCCATCCAAAACAAAGCAATTCTTTGCCCTGGAACGCCTGAAGCATACCTGGGCTTGGAATTTAATTCTCTTTCATATTGTATTTCCTTCCATCTCAAGCTCTTAGAGATAGGGATTTTTATTTGTTTATGTATTTTTTTGGGGACAGCAAATATTATTGGTTCCCTTGACACGGCTGTGTCATTGCACACTGAGGTAACACAGGGAAGAAGCTGCTGTGGATAAAAAGTGGGAAAAAGAGCTGCATTTTTGCCTGCTGAGGGGCAGAATCATACCTCTCTCTCCTTCTCCTTCCCCCTCCGTACTCTCTGCTCCCCAGCAGCAAAGTGATGGGTATCTATCTATTGCTGCTGTAATAATATATTTATGGATTGTGAACACAGAAAACTGCAGCAGGGTAAATGCAATCAGATTTACAGATAAACTCAAGGCCTCTATAAACCTGGACTTCAATAGAAATTAGAGTGAGAGAGAGTGGGGGGAAAAAGGTTTTCTGAATCTGAATGCTGAGATTCAGCTTCAGCTCAACAGTACTTAAAAAGCTTTTGTTCCCACTTTCTACAAACAGGCAAGCATTCAGGGTTTGCAACTAACATCGAGGAACACAGCAACAGATTTTGAGCTTGTAAATAATTTCCAACTGTGTACTCAATTTTAAATTTCAGTTTATATTGTACTGGGTTATTGTGTAAGAGTCAAATGCAGAAAAGGAAACTTAAACACGGGATAATACAGAAATTCAGTACTACAAAATTCAGCAGTAATTGTGATGCAAAAAGAAAACAAACCCCAGAATGATGCATCAAAGACTTTTACAAATAATTTCAAATATAGAACCACTCTAAGGATTTTTTGGTCAAATCTTTAATAAAGAATTCCTCAAAGAAAATATTTGAATTATTTACTCAGCCCCGAGGAAGTGAACAGAAAATAAACCAGATGAAAACAAGTAATCAGAAATGTTCCTTTTAAAGTTGTGTTCTAATAGTTAAATTTTGCTAAATAATGGGAGTGAATATCCTCATAGCTGTTGAGTATGCAGGAACAAGCAGGCCAGCTCTCCCTGCAGCCCTGCAAGCACAATATGGATTTACATCTGGTCTCAAGAAGCACCAGGCAGACCTCAGACAGTTTGGCTGTCGGTTCAGACGAGCACCCAGCAGCTCGGGTTCTTATCCAAGGCTTACTCAACCTACCTGAACCTTTTGGGCCAGCAAAATGGAGCTGGCACTCTCATCAGCACAGGCGTCTGCCTAAAATTCCTGGCACTCACTGCTTCCAGTGGGGCTGGAGATACTGCAGGAATAATCCTTCTCTTTTGACATTTCCTATTGTCGGAGTGGCAGGAGGCTGGAAGTGTGGAGGTGCACAACATGCAGAGTGAAAGAGGAAAGCATTTAAACCACCTGAAGCAGAGTTTGCAGGGAAAGCCTGGTAGCCAGGAGCCACATTCTGCTCTTTGTCATCCTCCCATGGTGTTAAAACCACTTAAATATTTTCTTTTTTTTTTTAGTGTTTCTAATCCTGAGGAGATTATCACAAAAACAAGATGCTTTGCAGTGGGAAGTCTGAAGGCCAAATGGTGCCTCTCTCCAGCATCTGAGGGGTGCATCCTACTGTGTTCAAACAACACTGCTCAAGGCACTCAAAGCAAGTGTGGGGCAGAGTTTGATCCAGCTGAGCTGTGGTTCCTGGCAGAAAAAAGGGCTGGAGCAGCTTCCTGAGCAGCACCTTGACTTGCCTTAGCAGCTGGCACAGAAGTCCTGGCTCCCTGGTCACCCACATCAGCAGGGGTGGCCGGTGGCTGTGGGAGCCACCAGGATCTCCACACAAAGCTGAGGATGGAAAGGCTCTGCTGCACCCGGGGGAGCTGTGATAGGCTGGGGAAAGCATCCCACACCAGCTGATGGAGCCTGCCCTGAACGGCACAGGAGGAACACACCTCTGGAGAGAGATGGGAATTTAACTGGGGAAAAATGAAACTGCCTGTAATGGGAGGAGGTGGCCTTTTACACACCAAGTATCTCTGAAAAGTAACAGCTTCTTTGTCAGTGCTTCTTATGGTGATACCAATGTACCACCCACCATTTGCAAAGCACCTGTTTACTGACCATAAGGTACATAAAAAAACTGCTCCCCAGCCAGCCTGTGATTTCACACTAATGGCATAATTCAGAGAAGGCTTTCAGACAGCATGTGAACAATAAGAGCTATTCCACGCCTATGGACTTTCTTGGTAGTGCATAAATGATAAAATATCCTTTATGATAAGCTAGGTGATCCTGGGAGGATTGGGCAAACCACCTGAAAATCTGAAATAACAGTTAAAACGAAACCCATAAATGAAAAAAACCCCAAACATTCAATGATTTGGTTGTGCTGAGAGGACAAGAGCTTTTCCTCTGGAGATGGGAGACAAGATTTTCTGGCTGGGAGAGCTCTGCTGCAAGCAGCATGCATGGCCACTCTGCTGGGCTGGCCAGCCCTGTCCAGCAGCCTGCGGGAGCCTCTGCAAGCCAAGAACTCGCAGCTCTAATCCGAGATCTGTCACCATTCATTGCACAGCCTTGGGCAAGTTACTTAACCTCCTTGTGTCTCAGTTTCACCATCTGCAGGACTAGGCTAACACTGACTTGGCCAGTAGATAGGGGCATTCAGGGGCTTAATCAAGGGTAGCTGGAGTGATTAAATTCCAGCTGCTCGGTTTGTGGCTGCAAACTCACTGCCCAGCATCAGGTCCCAGCACACGAGCCGGGCACGGTGTCCTCGGAGGAGGGCAGGCAAGGAAGGCGCTGCCACAGCACAATATATGGGTCAGCATCCTCAAAGTGCAGCTGCCAATGTGCTGACTTGGCATCAGCCTCCTCCCAGCCCTTGGCTGAGGCACACCAGAGCAATCCCGTCACTCCCAGCCTGCTGGAGATGGGAACAGAGCCAGGTCGTGCCTCCAGACAGAGCCCCAGTGAGAAGTGAGTGGACTGCACCTCCACACAAGGGAACTGGAGCCAGGTACATGGTGCCCTGACTGTGATGGAAACACAAAGGCACAGGAGCTGTGCTCTGTCTGCCCTGCAGAAGTGCTGCCAACCAGCATCCCAACACCCCTGGCCACCAGCCCAGGCAGGATTGAGCACAGTCTCAGCCCAGGAAGGACCGAGCACAGGCTCAGCTCAGGCAGGATGACAGCACAGCCCAGGAAGGACTGAGCACAGGCTCAGCCCAGGCAGGATTGAGCACAGCCTCAGCCCAGGAAGGACTGAGCACAGGCTCAGCCCAGGAAGGACTGAGCACAGGCTCAGCCCAGGCAGGATTGAGCACAGCCTCAGCCCAGGCAGGATTGAGCACAGCCTCAGCCCAGGCAGGATTGAGCACACCCTCAGCCCAGGCAGGATTGAGCACAGCCTCAGCCCAGGCAGGATTGAGCACACCCTCAGCCCAGGAAGGATTGAGCACAGCCTCAGCCCAGGAAGGACTGAGCACAGGCTCAGCCCAGGCTGCCTGAGACTCGCTCAGGACACAGGCTGGGTCAGTCCCACCCAGGAGCTGAATCATGGACCGGGGCCACCAGACAGCACCAGAACTGGAAAACAGAGGGGTCCTGCATGAAAACCCTTCCCAGTTCCCATTTAGTTCTTGCTTATCCCACCACATACCCTCTTTAATCTTTAGCTCAGTGCCTGAATCCCCTCAGCCTTCTCCCCACTACAGCTCACGGCACCTCTCCTCATCATTTTGTTCTGTCAGATGCACATCCCTTCTCCATGCATTCCCTCACTGGCCATCAAACAGCCAGAAAAACGCAGTCCATCTTTCAGCTCTTCTCCCATTTCAAAGGGGTTTTCATGTCCTTTTCAGCATTCATAGGACTATTCAGGATAAGAGGATCCATATATATATATATAAGTAGGTATCAAGTACATCTTGGAAAAAACATCAAGGTACAAGTGATTGCACAAGTTGCAAGGAGACTCTTTTAACAGGAAAGGGAAACTATTTCCCCTGCAATCAGTAATCACTGCATCAACAAGACACAGTAAAATGATATGGTTGTAAGTCAACCCTATGAATCCATGAGCCAACTAAATTTCCAAGACCCATGCTTAGAATTAGATGACAGAAAAGTAAATTTTACATAGATAAAGGAATTTCTTCTTAAACTTTCTTTCCTGGGATGGCAGAGGGAGGGTGAGGACAACCAGTGCCATATGTACCAAGAACCATGATTGTGTTGGCTGGTACCACTGTGACAGTGCATTAGGGGTGTCAACAGACTGCCATCAACCCTTGCCACATGAGATCAAACACTCTGTTGCTGACTCTGATCCCCAGCAGGAGCCAGCCAGAGCTTTGCCAGAGCAAACACCAAGAGAAGATTGCAGTATCTGGCTCTGAGTTTTCACAAACAACTTTAATTCTCCCCACGTCCT
Organism: Monarcha castaneiventris obscurior; assembly: GCA_026261815.1. Lineage (NCBI taxonomy): Eukaryota > Metazoa > Chordata > Aves > Passeriformes > Monarchidae > Monarcha > Monarcha castaneiventris. The sequence continues at coordinate 2,088,780 of JAMPIT010000481.1, forward strand.
GTGACCTAGGTAATAAAACAACATTTAAAACTCAATTAGGGCATCTCAAATACGGATCTGTGATTTAACATGCAGACGCTTGTGGTACTGCAGATTTAATATGGTAATGACTGAACAGATGTTTAGGAAATTGTGTACACTGGCAGATGCTGACTGACAAAGGATCCCTGTTTCAGGTGTTTGGCTTCCATGGGTTTACACATGACTGCCAAAAAGTCTGTTCCCTGCTCCAAGAAGAGGAACTACAGAAGCCCCTGTGCTTTGCATGCATGGCAAATTAAAATAAAAACGGAATCTCTCCTCCATATACAATGGAAGTGACTCAGCTTCCTCTCCCTGTGCTGCACAGGTGCAGCTACCACCACTCCTTGCACTCTGAAGAAGTAACTCCAGACGTGCAGAACAACTCAGATCAGAGCTGTCTCCGAGTCAGGCAAGAAAACACACAAGCTGTTTTTAAAGCACCACATCCTGTAACTGCACTTTCTTATCGAGTGATGCATGCCGCTGGATTACAGGAGACTGTTCCCATTAGGAAACATAATTCAATACAACAAAAGGTGGCAAAATTGAGCCTGGATTGATCAAGAAGATTTAACTTCAAATTGACAATATTGCTGAGCAGCGAGGCAGGGAGCACAGGCATAATTTGGTTTCCTGCAGCACCGCTCCAAATGATGGCTATCAGTATTCCAATCAGTGGCTGATGGTTTTATTTCCCCCATGAGTTTCTCCAGGTCATCCCTGACAGTTAGAAAAGTGCTTACTCGCTTGGGCTGCACTGAGCAGATGGTTCCTGATCAGAGATTAGTGCTGGAGCTGGGGGTCAGCAGGCTGCCAAAAACCCTCATCCGGGGGCTGCCTGTTGCAGTCACCCCGGGGACAGCAGTTTGCTGACCACTACAGACAGGTGACACGCTCAGCAATGCCACTGGACATGTCCAGGTCTCTCTGCAGTACAGCCAGTGCTTGCCTGATATATAATTTATATCCCTGCGACTTTGCTGCCTGGTGTTACAATATCACTTTTGCCTTCAGGTCACTCGGTATAGACTTCTGCAGGAAATGGAGGGCACACAGAGGTGGTGGCAGAAAATGATAAAAACCCAGACCATCCCGACTCTGCCCAGTCCCCACAACTCACATTTTTCAAACCTCAGATCAGCATGACAACAGGCACCCCTTTTCATAGGTTTATTTTTTTCCTCCCTCCCCAAAAAAAGGGAAAAAAAGAGAGTGGAAAGATTCAAAACACCAAAAAGCTGGTGGGGTTGTAGAATGCAAGCTGATATTTCAGGGCCAGGCTTTTGGGACTATGGCTATGCATAGCATCCATTTTCTTCCTCCTGATGTAGTTCAAAGGTAAGTTTTGATTATCATGGAATTTACACACATAAAAACCAGAAACGAGCCCCAGCTTTACAGTTGTGGACTCTCTAAAGGGTGCTCATTTTTACTAAAACGTGAGGACCATTCTTACCTAGCACAGTGTCTGTACTGTTTTTGACCTGGTGTTTTCCCAGTTTCAGTAGGGTTTTGCTGCCACAGGAGGAAGACAATGATAATGTTATGCCATAAGATCCCAGGGCAAAATCACTTTTCCCTGGGAAAGGTGATGAAGGAACAAAGCTGAGCTTTGCTCTCATACTAGAGGAATTTTAAACACCATTTCTGATACTACTGCAGTACAGCAAGAACTATTCTAAGGACAAGAGCTAAGCATAGAGTACATACCATACAAACCAACCACAGGGAGCCCTGCCCTCCAAACCTGTGTCTACACAGAGAACAGGAAAAGAGAAGGGGAGAAAAAAAAAAGTCAGTGGAAGTAAGTTGCTGAAGGTAACCTGGAAAGTCACTAACAGAGTGAGAACCACAGTCTCTTGACCCCTGTTTTAGTGTCTTCAAAGCCATCTGCACCGTAACAGCAAGCGACTGTCAGCAGTCACCTTGTTTCAGGGAGTCGAAAAATAAAGGAAAATATAACAACCATTTTACATTTCTGAAGAAGACAATTTTATTTTCCCAGATTACAGCATCCTATAAAGAATGGGTGCATCCCATGAAGAATGTTGCTTAGATACAGTACTACACATACAAAAATAGGTTCCTAAATGTTCTCAAATTACACAACAATATTAGTTTGGGGACACTTTTAAGTCTTGCTTACTTGATTCCATTTTAATCTATTTTCTCACATGTGCTTTAATTTTTATATGCATTTCATTATGCAGTTCTGTGACAGAACTAAGTCAGATCTCAACCCTACAAACACTTACATGGATGGTTAACTTATCATACACACAGCCTCACTATGAATTTATGGATGTCAAATTGGAATGACCATGGTTTCATTGTTTCCCATTTACAGTGATATTTGCCTCATTCATTCCTATTATTCTTTTATTTCATTGATTTTTTTTTTTACATTAATGCGTTTATTTCAAAGCCAATACATCATTTGAATGTATAAGATAAGACTCTTCAGGAATTTAAGGCAACAAAAATGAAAGATCTGGACTTCTAAAAGAGGAAATTTGGAAAGTTATATCAGAGAAGCACATTAAAAACCAAAAAAATAACAAAAACCTCTCGAGATTTCTTTTACGGTGACAGCTTGAAATCTGTTTGGAATTACCATGATGGCAGCATAGCTCCTGTCTTTGCAGTTCTGTTTCTGAGTGGCTGATGGATCTCTGAGGTTTGGGTTCTGAACTCCATCCTCTTATCACCTGAGCATGGATACCCTTCAGCATTTCTGTTAGGTGAAAATATTCAGGAATGTTCCCAAAAACAGGGGAAAAGAGGATGTTATACATCCTAGAGAAGCTGCATTTTAATATTATCTGCTACTCCATTACCACAGCAGTGGTTGGTTTGGATTCTGAGTCCATGGCAACACTTGCTGCCTCTGAGCCCTGAACCATCCAAACAGCACCTCCTGATGAAAACCTTCCCCGATGTTTGCTGCAAAATCCTTGTCCACTGCAAACAAACACATCCAGCTACATTTAGGACTTCCAATGTTTTCAAGTACTGAGTACTGCGGCTTCAAGCAATTGCACAGCACAATCTACAGCAAGTGGTCAGCAGGATTTCTTTGGAAAAGTACCAATGAACTTTATTAGACAGCATGCTGCACTAGCAGGAGCAGCACACACGTGGTTTGAAGACTTGAGAACAAGCTCAGTTCCCAAGTACATTCTCAATTTGGGCTTTGTACAAATGTCTTGTTCCCTGCAATCCTGGCGATACTGGAAACCTTCCACATTTACTTGAGGCTCTCACTTCTCCTTGTGTCAGTTATTAAATAACCCTCATCCTCCTCAACACATGGGCAATGCCTCCTGCACACCAGTTCTGTTCCCACCCACTCACTGCTGGTACAGGTGACCCAGACCAGCTGTCACATTATGTGGCAATAGCTAATGTCACGTTTTGTCCCAATAATTACCCAGAAACTTGTGCTACTTCAGCAGCAACAACAAATAACCCAAAGCCCAGCTCCAGCCAAGGGATTGCTGCCATAGTTCTGTTCAGATCTGCCCCAAAATAAGTATGTACCTCACAGGAAGCAACAGCCCTACCATGCATGTTCAAATGAATTGTTTAACACACCAGCCCCCCAGGAAGAGTTTTCCTGTAATAAACTGACTGGAGAAGGCTGGATGGATTTTGGATGGGAGGTCTGTTCACTGCTGCTGCACAGGGAACTCCTGCCAAGTGCCAGACACAGAAAATTTGAAACTGACTGGGGGGGAAAAAAAAAGGAGACATCAAAAAACTTCTTGGACAAACACACTGAGGCACTGAAAGAAGGTGTGTGCACTCAAAGGGTGAGAAATTAAAGCCCTGTTGCTGTGTGCTAATTGAAGCAGGGCTGGGCTGCTTGTTCAGAGTCATTGTGACGTTAAAGGAGTTTTTTCTCTTTGCTTCATCAGCTGGTCCTAAGCAGTGACTGTGGGGCTTCTCCCACAAACCGAACAGTGTCTTTCTATCAGCACCACTAAGTAGAAGTTGAGTGGACCAAAGCTATTCTCCACATTCTGCAGGTTTTTGTGACATTCCCTGTACTGCCTTTCCTTGCTGTGGTTACTCTGCACTGACTCTCAACTCAAGCAGCACTGATGGTTCAGTTCATCCTGAACAAGAACCCCCCAAACCTGCGAGACACAAAATTCCCTGTTCCCAAAACTTTCACTTCTTGTTGGCTGCAGAAATGAAAAAATGAATAATTACACATTTCTCTTTCCCACTCTGAAGGTGAGTTTTTCAAGCCAAACCATATCATTATTTGTGTGTCGGGGGAAGGTTTTTAGTGTAGTTCATAAAAATGTAGGTTCTAAAGCACCAGTTATAGCAAATAGAAAAGAGTCTGTGTCTATGCACTGCCATATACCAGCCAAAGCTCCCATGACATAATACTTGCCACAATTATTACTCTGAGTATCTATCATTTACACCTTGAACTGTGCGCTAGTAACCTTTTAAAACAGGATTTGCTTTTGTTCCCTAATCGCCAAAAGGGATTTCAAAGCAATCAGATTCTACTGATGCAAACTCTTGAGCATACGGAGTATTTTGCTTGAGTATTTACAAATGTTTTTCTTATTCATGAGCCACCTTGTAAGCAAGAACATATTTGAACAAGTATTTCTGGAAATGAAAAATAAGTTACAAATATGATTGTTCATTAATGCCATATGCAATATTCAAAGAGTTCTTTCGAAGGTGTTTTGAGTTCATTCTTTTGTGTAGTGCTACAAAGGTGTAAAATATGCAATACCTAAGTGTTAGGTATTATTATACTAGAAGTGTCTAAGCTTGTGGACCCTCTTGGAAACACTCATTTTTGTACATGTGAGAGGAGAAAGCAAAAGCGGCTTGAGAAAAGACAGCTGAAAATCTGCCTAGCATATTTTTTCACCCAAATATTGCTTTTAATGTATAATCAATCTTTATGGTCTGTTGCTGCAGGGAAGGTGTAATAGAATCAAGTTTTCATAAAATTGCAAGTTGCATGAATCTTTCAGAAACAAGATCATAACATTCTTCATTCCAAATCAATATCGATTATTCCTTAAGTTACATATAAATTGCTTTTAGTCGCAGACATTTCATGTCATACAAATGCAGTTAATAATGGGAAATATCCCTTTCACCACACTAACAATGCCATCCTGCCTGCTGGGCTCATCTAGTGAGAAAGATTATTCCCTTCCTTTCCTCATATGCTATTTTAAATATACTTTAGCCAACCTGTGTATCCAATTTCACTCTTGTTATAGCTGATCTGTGCAGAATTTACCAAGAATAAAGCATTTTGTGACACACAAGTTGCAGGTCTTGACCAAAAGGCCAGTTTTTTTAGCTGGAATTTCCCCACTGAAGAATTGAGCCCATTCTGAAGGCACATCACCCAAATTCTCTCGGCGAGAAGCAGAATTCAAATTATTCACACCAAGGAATGAGTCACAAATCATGCAGGAAACAAGAGCAAGGAGGAGGCCCAACACTGGAAGTGCTGCATGGGCGGACTTCTACAAACGGCCCTGGAAATGCACACATGGGGTGGAAACATGAAAGTGAAATCCCTGCTCTGTTCCATCTTTCTGCTGTTTCCCCTCTATTTGCAAAATATACCTAAAATATAAATAAACTTAAATTAAAAAATCCACAACAGTGAAATTTCCATTCTGAACCGACTGGGGATAGGACATAGGGCAAAGAGCTGGAAAAATAAGAAGTCACTTGGATAAAAATTAGGGATTCAGCACATTCCTCCTTGGTTGGCTGCTCTGCCCGAATGGTGCCATTCACTGCATCTCTGCTGGTGTTCTGCCACTGCAGTTTTATGTGGGGCCAACACAAGAGTCTGACCGTCATTTTTCAGGGTTTATTTCTGCAAAAGGAAATATGAAGCTCTCTCCACCATAAAAGGTTTTGCATTATCTTTCATGGCTTTAAACCACAAAATACTCCTTACATTTTATCTCAGTGTTTAATGCTTTTTAAGTTTACATTTGAGCTCTGATGATTAACTTTAAGAAACAAAGTAAACTGCGTGTGCTTTTTTAGCCCCTAAGGACAGTTATTCCTTCAGAATGTAACTGCAAAGATATTTTTACATTGTAGGAAACCAACTATAATGTACATTACAGCTCATTTTCCAACACTGGATTGCATCATAAATATATTTTAAGCTGCCGTGTTGAAATTAAAGTGGAAAATTAAAACAAGCATAACCCATATTATTTAAGATGAATTTTACAGCCAAGTAAGAACCAAAATGAAATAAAAACACAGTATTTGCATCCAAGAAAATTTGGTAGAAATAATATAAAAAACCTGTTATGGCTAAAACCTACTTAGCAAAAAAAAAAAAGTAGATGAAAACATTTGCCATCTGTTGAGAACATGGAACTGGATTCCCCATTAGGAGCTGCAATCCAAAGCCAGGGATTAATACCCAGAGCAGGGTCACCTCCCGGGGGCCAGAGCAGAGTGGGAGCGCTGCTGGTCCGCAGGAGCCCCGTGCTGGCCCTGCACCAGGACGAGCCCATCCCCAGGAGCCTGGGATGGCCACGAGGGCTCCTCCTGCTCTCACTGGGCTGTGAGCAGAGCCTGCTCATCAGCAGCTGCAGAGCCAAATGCCAGCAAGGCTCCCCAGCTCAGCCAGGATGGAGGAAAGACGGAAAGTGGATGGAAATAGCCGAGTCTGGCAGTTTGTTCTGGTTTGCCTCTTTGGTTTTTTGTCCATTAAATATGGAACATTAACTCACCTGAAACCCAAAGTAATCGTTGTGGCTGACAATCCTAACAGGCAATGTGGTGAACTATGAAGGCTGAGAAATATTTCTTTTAAAACTGATGCACACTTGGTCAACATTATATTCTCCTTTTCACATATCCACAGACATAACAGATCTGTAAGAAACCTGATCCTAATTACTGCCTTCAATTAGAGATCCTGCTCAGGGTTAACAGTGCATGAACATATCACACAATGTGATTTTCGGCCTTTGTGCTACGTTCAACCACAGGAGAACAGAGAACATTGTCATGATGAGGAATACGTAATTAAAATATATTGGCCTTGTCTTCTACGCTGATGTTGGTACCAAAGACCAGAACGGTAATGAGGACTTTGAGTCTCAAGACACAGAGTTTAAGAACACTGAGAACTAACTCTGTACAGGAGCTTGATTTTTAGGTTGATAAATCTGCCTGCTGCTGCAGCAAAACAAATCCATGGCTAGTTCCAGTCTTTTGGCAGAAGGATGGATTTCTGTCCTGACATCAAACTAAATATTTGTTATTTAATAATAAATTATCAGGGTGAATATTCTTTGCATTTTTCATTTGTGTTCTTAATAGTCAAATAAAAATTTTACTTTTTTCAGTTCACTACCTCTAAAATATCTTTGAAAATACTACCAGAACTGGCAATGTCAGGTGTAAATGTCATCAGATACTGGGATTTTACAACAGTGTGAAGTATTACAAAAGATCATCATCAGTACAAAGTACTGTATACTTAACAGTAATTTCTCACCTCTATCGACTGTCTATCCTAACAATCCAGAAAAACCATGGAAAGCAGACAATGTCTTGGTGGTCTCACTGCCTTTAAAAAGTCCATTACCACAAGCAGGCACCTTCTCTTTCCTAAAGGAAAGTGTTAAACCCAATTCCAGCAGACCCTCAACCAGGAGTTGATACAATCACAGTGAAAGTAAAGCCAAAGTGGCAGGACCAGAACCCCAGCATCCTGACAGAGATGCAAATGACCCAAGCAGAGGCACTAAAACAGGCACCAGGACATTAATAATACAATAGTAACAATACTAATTATGGTGTTTCATGTGGCATTATTGAGAACATAATATGCACTTCTATAGGAAATTAATTGTTATTCACCAATTAATGTTGTGTTGGGAAACGTGTTTTTCACCAGTCCTGCTGAAGTTTAAAAGCTGGATTTAAATCTCCACCTCAGTGACATGTTTTCTGAAAGCAGAGAGAGTTCAGACAGATTTGACAGCAATTTTATCTACACAAGATGCAGGGCTGAGTTTCTCAGCTAAGTAGCCTACAGGGAGAGGGACGGGAGTTTTGTCGGGTATTTGGGAGACCGTGTGTGATTCTTCTGTAAGGCTTATCTCTCATCTCCCAGCTAGACCGAGGGATCTAAGAAATCCCTCTCATTCAAATCAAATATCAGTCCAACTCCTATTGTTCCTGCCCTTATTGGAGATGCAATCCCCCTGATAAAGAAGGATGCGTGGTGCTTCTTTAAGCACTTGTCAATACTGCCCCTGCAGCAGAGAGCAGGCTTGCCTGGCTCTCCATCTCTGAGCACCACACACTGACAGAGGCTGGGAAGCCAGAACTTAGGAAAAACAAAATATTACTGCAAGGCTGTGGGTGGTTTTTAGCTACACTGTCAGTCCACAAAGTCAAATTCAGAGGCTTATCTGAGCAGGGAGTCTGATATCCCTGTCACATGGATGCACAGGAGCAGTGAATATCCTGTAGCAGGGCAGGAGATTTGATCAACATTTCCATACTCATTTACAACCCTCAGCACTGCTGATATTCACCAGGCTGTTTTGAGGCCCTGATTCTCTGATGTCTCCCCTGGACAGCATCTTCAGGACACCTCAGCTCTGCACAGTCCCCGTGTGGGAGAAGCAGTTTCTGTTTTCCAGAAAACTACCCATGAATTATACTACCTTAAAACGCGCAGACACACAGGTTCATTATTCAGTCATTCAGGAGAACATTAATACAAAACCATTTTTGCCTGGGGGCCTTTGCAGGTAGCAGGTCAAAGGAAAAGTCTGCAAGAAGGGGAGTGGTGATGGCCCCCGCAGTGCCCTCGCCCTCCAGCAGAAGGGGTGAAGGATTCAAGGACACACATGAATTGCCTGGCTCGGGAAGAGAGACTCACCTCAGTCATGCTACAGCAGAAGCACCTAACTCACACATATCATCCTTTAAAAAAAGTTAGGTGGGAGACCTTAATAAATTTGTGGCTTTATTAAACCCGGCCATTCTTTCTAAATCCCATCCCTAATTTTCTTTTCAACTGCTCCTATGTCTGGATCAGAGAAAAGATGGATTTTAGTGTATTTTAAAAACTGCTGAGCTTGGAAACTGTTCTTAAAAATTACTAAGTGTATCTAGGCAAAAAACTGAATCACTTTTCTTGAAGTTTGGAAACAAGTCTCCTTGCTGCCCCTAGAAATAGCAGGAAGGAGAAACATTCCCATCTCCAAACTTCCAGCAGAGCAAAGCCTGCATGGCAAGCAGAGGCTGTTTTGGTTAATTACTTCTTCATGTGCACAGATAAATTGGTCAGGATAAAATGCCAGCACTGCTGACCTCTGCCTGGCTCCTGTTCCCTCCCTCCAGCAGGTGTTCCAGCACCAAGAGATGCCAGGTCCCTGTGGCAGGGCAGCTCCAACTGCTTTGTCTCCATCTCATGGAAAGCCATATGGAGATGACAAAGCTGCTTCTGAAAATAGCCTGTAGGTACAATAATCTGCCCTCAAGCCAGCCAAACTCAACGTTCATTTTTATTACCAGATTTTCTCAACACCCTCTGCTAACAAAAAAGTTGCCTCATCACATTTTTTCGAAGAACTTTCCTTTTTAGTTCCATCTTTCAGACAGGCACACTAATCATATTCAAGGCTAGACCTGCAAGCAGGATGTAAATCACTTCACCAGCTCAGCTGCCATGTATTTAATAACTTATTCACAGTTGCAGGAGGAAAAAAAGGTGAGATTATATGGGGGTAGACAAAGAGGGAATATAATTTCCAGGAGTTATACAGTACTTTCCATAGATTTTTACAGTGTTATGGTGGAGGGAAGCCCCTTCATCACATTGCAGGGGCTAAACCTGGAGCCAGAGTTAAAATTGTGCTGGTGTTTGATGCCCCTTGGGCACAGGAGGGAATCGCTGCTTGTAAGCAAGAGCGAGTGATGGGAAAGTCAGTTTGCTGGGGAAAAAAAAAGGAAAATAGAAAAAAAAAAAGGTTTTGTTTGTCAGACAGAGCTGTACAATTGTCTGTAAATGCCAAGGAGGGAAAAACTCTCCGAAGACACGTCAAGCCCCTGATCCAGCTGTCAGTTGTTCTGGTAGGCAGAAAATGAAGGCTGGCACGTGAGGTGGATCCACACGGTGCCTGTGTGGATCAGCCCTTCCCACCCTCCACCCAGCCAGGGCCTGGAGCACAGGGAATGTGCTATGCAGATTTCCCTATTAGCATGATTGACCTAATATTGGATGACTCTGTACCCAAGTGCTTATGTGAAATAATAAGCCTGGCTACTGAGCAATTATTAAATACAAGCAATTGTTAAATCCTCGCATTGTACATATTCTAAAGGAAATTAATCATTTTGAACTCTAGAGAATACAGTTTTATAAGAAGAGAAGAAATAGCAAATACACAATAGGGTATTTAAATGCTAATACAGTCAAACAGTTTAAAGCATAGCATACATTTTAATATTGGTTTACAGAATACTAATTATGCTCTCCTAAGTAGCAGTAAGTAGCATTTATTATGATTTGTTGAAAGTATTGATCCAGATGGTGACAAGTGCAATTTCCCCTTCTCACAAATATCCTTAAAAATACATATTATCAGATTACCAAGTCTCCTTAAAACATGTTTTTCTTGGAATATTCTGCTCCAACTATCAGCAGCAGACTCATACGTTATAGCCCAGAATTATTTCAGCCCAATTGCATGAGGTGAAAAGATAATGTTTGTTACCCATGAGCCAGAATTTACTGTCCTTTACTCAAAGCTGACAGCTTTGCATGTTTTTTTGCATGTGGTCACACAGTAGCCTGTACAGGATGGAGAAGAGTCTTAAACATCCATTCCCTGTGTTCTGTCAGCAGAACTAACTAATTTCAGACCATGCTTTGGGATGCTCTGAGGTACTCCTGAGCTCCCCCCTGGGCTGAACATCATCCATGGTTAGGCAGGAGGGGCTCAGGGAGCAGCTCAGGGCACCTCAACCCCCTGTGCAAGGACTACAGAGAACACAGGCACTTCCACAGCCCAAACAAACCCTTCGTGCCCATGCCCACTTTGAGAAGTACCAGCCTGTGAGCCACCCACTGATTTTAATTAAAATAAACTCTGCTAAAATATGGCAAATGAGCAAATTCAACCACGCTGCTACTAAAACAAACTTGTCTGGGATAGAAACCAGCACAGGATTTGTCCCAGGCCTGTATGATAAAGCTCTTCTAAATACATCAAGCAACAGCTGTCACGAACACAAAGCAGGTAATTCTCAAATACATATTTTAATAGTAATCTTCAGTTTGATTAACATACAATACCGACTGCATTAAATGCAAATTAAATATGCACTTAGTAAATTCAATTTAAAGCTTTTCTGTTTTCTTTTATCTGTTACATCAAAGACAGCAAAAAAGTAGTGGCTTCATTTTTTTCATGTGCTTCAGAAATATTATGTGAATTGAACTGACTTAATGGGAACATGAATGCAAAAGTAGATTCAACTCTATTAACTTTTACAATTTTGCTGCAGAAATTGTTTCTCTTGATATTTTAATTTCAACTTTGCTGATCATGGAAAGATGCAAGGTCAAGACCTCTGCTGCTGCTCCTCAGACTGCACCGGACCACTTAGCATAATTCAAGCAGTTGTAAAAAATTAGTACTGCATGCTACTATAAATGGGTTAGTGTTTGTATCTCTAATGGAGCAGGATTAGGGTAAAAGAAAGTACCATTTCTGTAGTTCAACTGAAATAAACATTACAAAAGGCCAATTTACACTTCCAAGATTATGTGTAATGACACAATGTTTAAGAAATTATTTCAGTCTAGCATTGTTCTGCCATGTAGCTGTAAGTAGGCCATTCACTAAAATATCCCAGCCGTCTTTTTCAGCAGCAACAAATCACAAATGTTTTACAATTTATTTTTATCACTAAAATTAAAGAGAATAGCGCTGTGTTTACAGTGTCACAAGGGTAATGTATCATGGCTGAGAAAGCCACAAAAGAACCCGAAACTGATGAAATTAGCATCATCTTCCCTATTAAAACTCACTGCTAGAAACTTTACAACCTAAAACATCCACTTTTATATCTGTCAACTTGATACTAAAAATCCCACAAACCAAACAGATTATAAATAGTCCTCCTGTAATTTGCTGCCTCTGATGAGCAGGTGAAAATTCACACACACACCCCCTTTTTATACCCCCCTTGACAGGCTTTCAGTTTGAAGCCACAACTTTTCCAAGTGTAAAGGTATTTGGGTACACACAATTAACATGTTATTTTGTGGAAGCAAAATGGCCAAATCCCCTTCCTACACTCCCACTCCCAGTACCTCCTTTTGGAGGAGAAGTTAGTCATGGCAGGTGATGCACAGAGACAAAATGGTTTTAAAGAGATTGGCAAAAAGCTTTAAACTGAATATCCTGTTTGATTACGACTTCATGCAACTGCAAGTCGGTGTGATAATGCCAGAGCCATTCAATCCCAGTGCTGCTGGAATGCTGCCAAAGCAATTAAGGTTGCTGACTTGGCCATGAAGCTGAGAATATACACACAACAATTTTACACCCCATCATACTGTGGTAACGGGTACTTGCACCCACAGAGGAGGGAGAGACAACTATAAAGTGTGGTCTAAGTCAATGCACAGAATTTTTACCAAGAGCAAACAACTCTCAAGTGGGAGGTAAAACCCCTGCAACCAGGGCAGCCCCAAAACTGGGGAAGGGTTTGGGTCTTGAGGAGCCCAGGGCAGGATTTTTCTTTCATGTATTCACTGGAATGCCCCCAGAAGGAGCAAGCACCAAGATACGCTGAGGCACAGCCTTACAAACCTGGGGATGCAGATGTAGGAACATACACTCAGTTTACACAACTCCCAGCTCAGCTCCACCTGTCTTAGATTCCTGCTTAAACTTCGTGTTCTCCTCCCAAGCACCGATTCCCAGTGAGGCTGTGCAGGATTCACCAGCCCAGCAGATGGAGAGGCAGCAAGCAGGGCTATGGAGGGCACAGCTCCAAGAACACCTCCAAAAGCAACCCTCTAAGTCTTGGAGTGAGCACAGGAGAGAAACAAGCAGGTGCTGGGGCAGCCTTTGGGAAGGGCTGCAGGAACACAACCCCACACACACAATTATTGCACAGCCAGGATTGCTCTGGGCTACGTGACCAGCCAGCCTGATGAGGGGACAGCACAGATCCACAAACACGTGAAGGGGTGGATTTTCAAATGGAAGAGTGCAGAGTTTCCAGCAGCAGAGCTCTGCACCAGCCAGCAGCCTTTATGTGCTGCTTAATATAATTATCAATATATGGAGGGAAAAAAAAAAGGGAAGTAAATGAGGAGTTGCCATAGCAACTGTTACCTCCAAGGAATATGAAAGATATGGGACCACCCTCACTGAGGGAATGTTTTATTTATTGTTTCCTATTTTGAATGTTCAGCAAAGTTATGCTGCTGGACACTGCTGTGCAGGCTGGCCACCTTTGCTGGGCAACACTTGATTTTGTTGGTGGCTTCTGCCTGGAGAGAGGCCCCTCATTTCCAGTGCTGACAGGCAGGACCAAAGGCAAACTCTCCCATCAGCACGGCAACATCTGCTCCTAATTCAAGTGCCTGCTGATGGTCAGCACTTCCCCTGCTAAATTACAACATGCTCCCAATTTATAAACCAGCTAAATAACTATTACAAGGAGAAAGACAGAGAAATGCACTCCAGCCTTTGCCATGATAAGCATGTAAGGACCCATGGGTTTTCCTGTTTGCTTGTGGATTTTTAACCAGGCCCTGGTTTTGCCCTGAATCACTATTTCTCTGATAGCTGAATGTCCATGCAAAGTATTTTGAAGCATGTGCCTAAAACCCACTTGCATTAACAGGACAAAAGCACGTGTCAAAACATTGAGCTGTCCAGAAATGGTGCCAAAAACATGATTAAGTAAAGCTTAAGCTTAAGCTTTGAGGAATTCCAGCCTTTCCACCATCAAATTTTGGCACATGTCTGTGTAACATTGCTACTGCCGGACAGAGCTGAAAAATTGGGGTTTGGAGCAAGGGGGGAGAATATCACTATTTCAAGATCCTGCTCACTGTCCAGGATACAAAGGCACAGCAAAAAAGAAATGAACACATGGCTTACATATAACTTCATGACTATAAAGAAATACTGGAGGTCATCTTCAGAGAACACATATTCTGTAGATACCCTGCTTTTATGAATGGATCCCACAAGAGAAGGAAGTAAAGGGTAAAATGCAAGATTTAATAGCAATAGTAGGAGTAGTAGGAGCAGCATCAAATAACCCAATCTAAAATTCTGTGTAGCTGCCTCTACAAAACTGGATTGTGTTCATGAACTCAGAAAATTATTTAATTTCTCATCTTTGTTGAGGCTAAGCTTTGTCCCTGTGACATCAGCAGACTAGTCCTTCTCCATATCTATTTTATTTCCTGTTCAGCTTATGCATCTCCCTTTCTATTCCTGCTGTAGTGTTCTTTAGAGATGCACTGTTAATTCTGCCAACAGAGACAACAGGACCTTCATTCTGACTATCATCTACCATTTCCTTAAATAACAATCTAAATAATATTTCTAATCCTCAGATAATCCACTAACATTACATTAGCGCAGTGCCAATGCACTTGCATGTAACATGAAATATAAACTTCTAAAAAAAAATCAATATTATCAGCTGGAAGTAGAAACAGGATGACAATGCTGAAACACAAAGTAAACAAAAATTAAACAACAAAAAATGTAACTGCCTCCATTCTCTTGTGCATCTCATTAAATGAAGCTGACTGGATTTAAACCAGTCAGAGTTTGAGCTAGCTTTAAAAGGTAAAAAAAGGGCAAAAACTCGAGCTTACTCCTGGAAGCAGAGACACAGAATTCAAATCACTCTTCTAAAAATTTCTCGTTTCAGAAGTGTCATGTATTGAGCAGCCGTATCTGAGCAGTAGCTGACAGTGGCAGTGCAACATTCACTTGGTTGGGTTAAACCACATGAAAGAAAGAAATTCACCCTTACTTTTCTCCCTTGAAAAATGGAGATTTCTTTTTTCCTGCCCCACCAGAATTGCCCTCAGGAATGGAATGGAATGACTCAGAAATTCTACGTGAGTGGAAGCGCCCCAGCAGCACAGCCCAGACGGCAACAGCTCTGCCGCCAGCTCTGCTCTTCTCCAAGGCAGAGGGAGAGACAAGCAGCAGGAGTGTGAGGTGAGAGGGTGGGAGCGAGGAGATGTTCATTGCAGGACACTCACTCAACACACTCTTCCCTCCAGGCACAAGATGGCCAGCGAGGAGCAGTGACAGCTTTCCCTGCTACAGCAGCTGCGGCAGTAGGAGCTGCAGCCTTAAAAAAGACACATCCCTGTTTTCTCTTTTCCTAGTATTTCCTGTCCTAACTTTCTAGCTTGCTTTGCTGCCAAGGCTGAAATAACATCACTCTGTGCATCACATCATTTTAGAGAGAGCTGTGAACTCCTGCGCTCGCCCGCCAGACGGGAGCTGTGAGCCCGCGCACGGCGCGAGGACAACTCTCGGAAAAGGGCTGAAAAATGGGGAATCTGGCCCTTAAACACATCTGAACTCCTGTCTCAGTACCCAGGGCAGAGTGGAACAGCCCGAGGGAGAGGTGCTCAGCCCACTGAGATGTGTCCAAACACAACACACCCAGACCCTGAGCGAGTATGTTTGATTATTTTATCTGAGCAGAGGCAGTGGCAGCAGGAGAAGCCACCAGCACCCTCTGCTCCTCCCCAGTCCTCAGGCATGGAAATCAGGATGATCTGCTAGGACATGCGAGAGCTGAGCTCCAGACTTACACCAGCAGAAGGGAAGGTGAGTCAACGACTTTGACATTTTGAACTCTGTGCTTGTGGGTGACACAGAGAACAAAGAGATCCTTCAAGCACAACATCCTTCCACAGCTCTGCTCTTCCCGTTTAGCATCTCACCACTTTTCTCACAAGTGTCTGAAATGGCTGTCCTGGATGAGATCTGATGGAAGGGCTTGTCTGACACAACTTTTTTTGTCCTGCCCTGATAATTTTTTTTTTGCAAGCTTTGTTGGCTTTGGCCTCTCCCCCTACCCCATTTCAAATGAGGAAAAACAGAGATGGGGAAAACCTTTAAAAGCTTGTCAGTCCAAACAGAGAATCTGCTTTGTTTGCCAACTTGGAAAATCAATTATTCATGTTATTCATGCAGCCAAACTTGTAGGCAGAAAGGGATTGTCAGCTGAATTTCCTGATGGGACACCACAAATGCTGCATTGTCCCACAAACCCTTCACCAAAGGTACTGACCCCAACTCCAGGCTCCATTAGGGATGACTTCCAGCCGTGCCCATCTCTGACATCTCCAGGGATGGGCACGAGAAACCCTGCCCTGACAGACTCACAGCTCCATTAGGCACAAGCAGCCACAAAACCACTCAGGAAGGGAAGGAGGGCATCTCCACTTCACCCCACCCTTATTTCAGCGTGGGGCAGAGCTCCAAGGGGCTGCGAGGCAAAGCAACACCAGCAGCAGCAGAGAGACTTCCCCGTGCTCACACAACCACCAGGTCTTTTTCATGTCACACACTCAGTGACTGATGATGGCAAAAGCGGGTGTGGGGAGAAGTTGTCAGGATTTGATGGTTTAAGTGAAAGACACTTCAAGGGAGAAGAAAATGTTCAATTATAAAAAGGCCCATTTTACTCATGCACTTTAAAATGGCAGTAATCCATTTGATGCCAAAAAGAAGAAAGGAAGAAAAGAATCAAAGAACAATAAGAAAGATGCTCTGGCTCATAATTGTACTGTCTTCTCTACAAAGTCTGTAGTCCTTTTTCTTCCTTCTCTATCCTGAATCTTCCATAGCTGCAAAGCCCTCAAGCTACAGACAGGTTTCAGTCCAGTAAGACTGTCTGTGGCTTATTACAGCTGAAGATCCATGATGAAGGGCTGAAATACCCTCAAGTTTGCACACTTGAACAACACTAGAGATAAGAACAAACTTTAAAATCCTGGATAATCCTCACTTTACTAATAAGCAATTTTATCTAAATCCTCCTTTAAAAAATCATGCTTCCCTGAGTGATGCTGGGGGAAGGAAGTTTCCACGTCCAATTTCCAGCTCTATTCAGCCAGTATTAACCTGAGCTCCTGCCGAGTCATGGGGGCTCTTTGGTCCTCCTCATCTCAGCTGCCAGGAGTTTCATCCTCATCCTTTCTCCTGACAATCTGAGGTTTAGCTCTCTCCAGGCTGCCTTCCTATGATGCCAGGTATCCCACTCCCACTGGCTGCCCTAATGCAGGCTCTCATCTGCTGCATCACAAAATACTTTTTCTCTCAGCACCCTTGGGAGGCAAAGTAGTGCAATTATGCTTTTATGGCTCTGAAGCTGCAGAAAAGGAAGGTGGAGAGATAATTTTGCAAAGACACTTATATTTTGAGGCCCTCAGCTTTGACTAAACAAGTTCCTTTTTCGAGTACCCAGAGCAAACCCCACAACATTCAGTGAAACCCCAAGTCTCCCTTGTCTCCACTCACAGAGAGGCTGTTTTCCCACCTGGCATTTCGGGGCTAACGCATTTGCACCAGGTGAGAATGGATCAGGATTCTTAGAAGAAGCAAAGCTTTATCCAAAATATGGCAGTTAATTAATCAACATGTTCCAAACCTTTCATTGAATGCAAAACACTTCCCAAAGGACCCTCCAGCAAGCATCGCCTCACAGCAGGACACGCACACACAAAAGAAAGGCATTTTTTTCTTTATCTATGCCCAATACAGTCTTATGAGAGACTTGCTCCATGATAAGATCCCCAGGAAACTGCAACATCCTCCACACAAAACCTGTCACAGCCCACTATCAAACTCTGAGTCCAAGTGATGCACTTCTTTAACAGGAGGAGCTAGAGTGGGTCTTGGAGCCCAAGTCCAGAGGAGAAATTCAAATAACACAATGCACAAGTTATTAATCCAGAAATGAGCCCAAAAGCAGTTGTTGAGATGTGTCTGACCACTCCAAATTTGTCCAGGCGGTCGCAGTGACACGGCAGCACAGCCACACTCACACATCTGATGTACCAAATCCTAACAGCTCCACGGGGACCTACCCTTGGGAAAGAGGGGGGAAATGGGCACCACACGGATTGTCCTTTACAGGAAGCAAACAGGGCTTTTCTAAGGTGAGGCAGGAGAGCTGTGAAATGACTGAATTGTGCTCTGGAGGTATGTGCTGACCTGCAGAGCCTTCATTGTGTCACTGCAGTGGCAGCACAGTTGTTCAAATGAGAGCTGGAGCACAACTACAGCTCGAAAACATTCTCATTGTGGAAACTCTGCCTGGCTTCAGTTTTAATTTTGTGCCCTTTTTAGAGGATTAACTGTGCAGCACAGGACCAGATTCCAGCTGGCTCTGCTCTGGCAGAGCAGATCCAGCAGCAATGCAGGACCTGGGATCTCAGCAGGATCTCCTGGTGTGGCACACTGTGTCCTCACACGGCTCCGTGTCCCTAATTAATGCAACCACATCAAAAGAAGCACACTCCTAGGTGTGCAAATGTGGTTGGAGGGTTTGCAGGGTGGAGAACAGCACCACAGCACCTCACATGTGAAAACCTCTGCCTGCCTCTCTCTGCCCAAACCCAGTTAGCTGTAATTGTAATACAGGGGATGAAAGACAATAATTAGTTCTGAAAATAAATTGAGTACAGTTAAACAATCTCCTTGCTGCAATCTTCAATTAAAAAAAATGAAAGGAAATGAATGAATAATTCCTGTCCTCCTCGGGGAATAAGGGAAACCAGATCTTCAGAAATAGGGAGTATAAACAACAAGGCAAGATCTATTCCCAAACAAATTCATCTACAAGGCAAATACATTAGAAGTTTTTTTTCCATTAAAACATATTTGTTTCTCAGCTTATGAACCAAACAGAGCAAATTGCACATACATTCGAAATTCTACATTAAAAATGTGTGCAAACATTTCCAATAATCAAGATGACTGTGAAATGTTTGTGCCAAGTGTTTCAATAGCTCTTCCTCGTTTGAAGATGGTTCATATCCATCACATGGTATTGGTTCCAGGCCCAGTGTTTCAGCCTGAAGTACTCAAACATCATGAGTCAGTTCCCCTCAAAATCATTTCAGTGACTTAAAATGAGACACAACATACATAATTCTTGGGCTCATTTGAAACTGCCTTTTATCTTACAGGAATCTACATCACTCATTTTCAGGCTGCTTTTTTCTAACACTAAGAAGGTACAGAATTTACTACAAAAATTAACACATTAAATGTGAAAAGGGCCATGTTCTCACATTTATGTTATTCCATGAACTGGAGGGTTAAAACACCATTTATGATGAGGGAATCCTGAAGATCAGTTTGCTGCTCCTTGATTGAGAAGATGATTTGAAACCTTCCAGACTCCCACTCAACTGGTTTGGTTGCAGGGGTTGAAATCCAGCAGGCAGTGGACCAGTGTCACCCCACGATGACATTGGCACTGCATGTGACACTCTTCACCCTGAGTTATTGAGCTGCCAGGTAAATAATGCTCCTGGAAAGGGGAACAGATCCCTGGAATGTGGCATGTCAGGGTGCAAACACACCTGGGCAAGCTCCTATCCCTGCTTAATCTGGGTTATTCCTTTGCACCGACTTCTCTTTTTAACATTCTAACTCGCTGCTTTTTGCTTATGGCATTTTCTCAGCAGCCATCACCACCACATCTCCTGTCCAGCCTTGCCAGGCTGTGCCATCTCCAGACTGCCAGAGACAGCCACGCTGCCTAAACATGTCAAACAGCAAAGTTGTGACATTGCAGCCTAAAAGAAGCTTTCACAAGCTTAAAACCTCACAAGCTTAAAGCCTCACACCCAAACCCCAACACAACACCACGCCAACCCTCCAAACAAAATGAAAAAGAAAGTGCCAAAAGCTCATCATGCATAGGAAGTAAGTGAATGCAAAGTTCTGCAGGGATTTTATTTAAAGTCAAATACTCTCTGTCTCCTTGATAGGCAGAACCCGTGCCTCTATCCTTCCAAATATCAGCACAAACAACATGAAAAGCTGCCCAGATATTTTTTCTTTAATCTGAACCTTAAGACAGCCTATTGTCAGTTCGGTTTGTTTAAAGCCAGAGAAGCTCAGGATCAAAATATTCCTGCAAAGTAACCACTGTTCAGCCTGTTGGACAGCAGTATTGTTAAAAAAGGAAAGGAAAAAATCTCACCCTTGTACTCTCCAGTGTTCGTAGGGGAGCGCTGCATAGAATTGTCACAATAAGTTAATATGACAGTATAAAAGCCAATACTCACCCTGGGATTACACAATAAATAGACTCCATTAAACTACTCTGTAAACTCTCCTGTGAGAAATTTCTCTTTGATCCAGAACTTAATAGGAATTATTTAATCATAATGAGATGGTAATAAAACAGCATCACCTGAATAAGCTATTTTATTACCTGTTTCATAATTAGCTCTTCTTCATTATAATTCTTTCAGATACTGGAAGCTATGCTAAGGCACACAGAAAATACAGAGGTGATTGATGACAGCCAACGGGGCTTCATGAAGGGAAAATTGTGCCTGAGAAATCTGGGGGCCTTCTGCAAGGGTGTTGCTGTGATGGTGGGTGAGGGAAGAGTGCCTGACACCTCCCTGTGCTCGTGCAAAGCATCTGCCACAGTCTGGCACAACATCCTTGTCCCTAAACTGGGAAGAGATGGGTTTGACAGTCGGGTTTGGGGATCTTTGCTGGGTTACTTTTCCTTACCACAGTTACACAAGGCCCTGCATTGGCACCAAGGGAGTGACAGCAAAATCCAAGGAAAGCAAAATCTGTCATGAATTTGTGTTCACAACCAAACCCATGGTTTAACCCATCTCTAGTGATGATGTTAACACACTTTTCTTTCAAAGACTAAGAAAATTTGGTTGCAACTTCTGTGAGAAAGAGATGATCTTTTGCCTTCTCCAGCCTTGTGCCAGATGTCAAGTTCCTGCACCAAAGCAGGGTTAGAGGAGACCTTAAAAACTGCAAATTCATGACACAAGCTTGGAATAACAGGATGCTTTTTCAGCAAAGCACATTGTTTAGCATGACTGGACAACTGTTACTGAAGCTTTCCGAAAACTACCTGGCACACACCACACAAAATAGTCACATGAATGATTTCAAATTGCCAAAGTTTCCAGTGGACAGTATCAAGAATCTTTAAAATAGCCTTGAAACCCTGAACTCTTTAAAAGCCCTGAAAGTAAGGGCAAAGCATGTGCATACACTGAGCTATTTAAAAAATAATGTAGCATAATAATATTCTACATTTCTGGAGAGGATTTTTGACCACACAGATTTATAACCAGAAGCCCTCACAGAGCATCTCACAACTTTTAGCGACCATACAGCCTGGACAGATGCACATCATTCAAACAAGACTGAAAAATCCATGTTTCACCTTTATTTTTCCTCTACTCTAAAACTTTATTTGAGGATATGAAATCTTGCCACTACTGTGAATTTTTTCTCCCCATTCACACCTCCCTCATGAGTATTTTCACATAGATGCCGGAAAAGTTAAGAGTATTAGAATAATTTTGTAACACTTTGATATTGCTAATAATTTCCTTTAGTGTAATATGAAATCCATGAGAGTGATTTTTTTTTCTTAGAGCTCGCTTTGAGGCCTCAAAAAAGCATTAACAGATAACTTGACAAGCCTTTAAATGCTGTTGAGCTCCTAACACAGAATTCATGCCAGAATCCAAAGCCCTGGCTGTATACATGGGAAGTGTTAGGCAAGTTTCACTCCAGTAAGAATGTAATTGGATTAAAACACATCATTTGATAATTTTGCAGTTAGTCACCGAAATAAGCATGTAAGTAATTTCAATTTTGCAGAAAAGCAGTCCTCTTAGTGGAGTCGTACAATTTGGTAGGGAATTATTTTCAGGAAATTTTGAAAGACAGCACTATTTAAAATCATATTAAAGATGTAACTGAAATTAAAAAAATAAAAGTTGTATGAAATTCTGTCAATATCTCAGTTTGTGAATTAACCAGCTCTTGATATTCAACTCTACTAGAGTGATTATGGGCTACGGCCAAGAAGGGGCATGTGTGATAAATATCTCTTTTTATGCCTCCATAAAATGCTCTTCTAACATGAATAAAAAAAAGTACATAAACAATCTGTGATGACAAATTAGCATTTAAAATTTCTAGGCTATCTAACCTCCTCTGCACGTACTCCGAACAAACACTAATAAAGTGTTCAGCTCTACAATGAAGCTGTTTGGGTAGCTAAATAGTAATGGAGCAGATGCTTAATATCAGCCTTTAAGCCTCAAAAATGTACAAATACAATTAATTGCCTGCCCAATTTTGGAGGCTGAGTTGTTAGAAAAAGAAATGTCTTTGAAATTCTGACTGTAGGCAGAATTTTTTTTTTTTTGGGGGGGGGGGGAGAGTGGTGTGGTTTTTTTAGCATAATTAAAGCCTCCTTTTTAGTGCAAGTATCACCTTCACTGGTGTTCTTCCCACCCCATCCACTGGTACCGAATTCTTCTTCCTGAGATTCTTCTTGTTACATGGAGAAAGTCAGAACCTGAGCAACATGGATTGTCTTTTTTAAAAGGACAATTGCACCATTCAGCTCTTCACAATGGAAGCAATTTGAGGTTATCAGTCTGTTTGCATGTGTTTTCACTGTGCTCAGCACAATGAAACCCTGACCTTAATTACTGGCTATCATCATAAAACCACCACGGTTACTACCACCAGCACTGAGTCAGAAGCTTTGTTTCATACATGATTACTAGCTGGTGAACCTTCCCTGATCAAACTGAGCGGAGCAGTGCTGAAAATAAAATAACCATTTAAAATAAAATCAGTTTTCATAGTCTAAAGTGCTGCTGGAAATAGGACAATATAACCTATTCATTCCCGACACCGCCGCTGCGAGTACAATCTATGGTTTATAATTAACAGATATACAATACTTTTCCCCTGCTACTCCCTTTTTAAGCTCTCCTACATTTATGACTGTGCTAATTCCCAGTGGAAGTGCCTACACTGCAATGCTGCGGAAACTCCCCTTGTAGCACAGTCCTGCTAATGCACAGCATTGATCCAGCAGCAATTGCTGGCTCTGTGATAGAAAAGTTCCTAATTCCTGGTCAATTTCCCCCCTGTGCTGCAGGGTACCCGTTTCTGGGACTGTGGGGTGGTTTCTGGGGATGTGTGCAGACCCCACTGCCGGCAGGGATGTGCTCCCAGTGCCACGGGCACAGAGCTGGGAGCAGGAGGGCTCAGGGCTGTGCTCCAGCTCTGCCCCAGTTTCCTCCCTGTGACCCAGACTGGGGTAAAAAGGCCACATCAGCCCCAAATACAAGGCAGGGCAGCCTTTCAGACAGGTCAGTGCACTTTGCTAACCAAGGGCACCACTGATGCACTTGGATCCTTACCAGTTTTTCTACCTTTTCTACACTGCCCATTGGAGAAGTGATGCCACCCAAGCTCCTGGCAGGGGAAGGAGGGATGGAGAAGGATTATTGTATCCACATCCCTTTAGGCTGTGCATTATAGAAACAGAATCAGCTTGGCACTACTTGGCATTTGGCCCAAAAGAAAAAAAAGAATATCAGCATGTTTTAGGGAGATCTCTTCCTATCCCTGCCCAATCACACCTCTCAATAGAAGAGAAGAAAAGCAACCCAGTAAGGGTTGAATTACACTGCCACATCCATCACTCTGAACTCTATCAATTTCTTTATTTCTTCTGTACAATGAAGAGCAAAGTACACACCTTAATTTTGCTGACACTAACCCCGCTCAGTAAATAAGCATTCTCTATCAATATTTACTTCCCTCTGCACAAGGCAATAAACCACTGCTGGAATTCAAATCTTCCTCGCTCCCTTTCAGAGGTCTCGGCTGCCCAGAAAAAAATCAATCAGCTGTAGCAGTCACTCCTGAAGGGTTCATAATAGCTCAGCTCTGGCACTGGACAAACCTGAAGATTATCATCCAAAAGCTAGTTCCCTCTGAAAGACACTTCTTAAATTTATCACCAGCTGCCTGGGACAGGCATCAGGCCCTGTGCAGTGTATTTAGCAAGGCTCAAGGAAACACCCAGACACAACAAGCAGCTCAAAGGCACCTCCATCCCAGCCACGTGGAGCTCTGATGGCCATGGACTGTGGGGGATGGCCAGAGCATCCTTCCAGCTGGTGGCTCCTCAAGAGTCACCTCCAAACAAGCCCAAAGGCCAGCATGTGGCAGGCTGGGGGTCACCTGTTTGCTCCCTGGAGAGACAGGAGCAGCCCACAGCAGCAGCAGAGAGCCCACGAAAGCTGCTACAGGCAGCAGCAGGGACAAGGGTGGAAAACACAGAAAGCCCCTGCCTTTCAGTCATACCAGTGTTTTGGGTTTTTGTTTGTTAGACTTTCTTTTCCCCTTCAAATACAATTTCCAAGGGAAGCTTTGCCCCTGCCAGAAGGAGGAGGGAGAGCGATTCAATTAATAAAAACAGATTACCTTTTACCAAGTTAAATAAAAGCCAATAAAAATGAAATACCAATGCACATGGCAGATTTATGCTAACCACTTCATTGCAAGGCAGGCACACCTGGGTATGATATTAAAAAAGATCAAATTAAACTTTTGTGACTGCAACAGCAGGTGACAGAGCAGCACTTTCCCTTACAACATCTTGTGACTATAAAGTACATCCTTTCCTTCTGCCTGAACTCACTTTTCAACCTTCCTCAGAACAGTAAATACTATTTCCTGTGCTTCTCCACCTTGCATGTACCTGTGGGGAAGGGGAAGAGGGCTGACACCAAAACGAGTTCCCAAAGCCAGGAACTATTTTTTCAGAAGTATTTCTGACAGGATTCCAGAGCTACAGCTTCTACTTAATGAAAAAACTTCGGGTTTGCAAAGTGCCACACTGCTGCAGCTGAAGTTGTGCTGTAATAATGTGTCTGTAATGAAAACACAAAGCCACGTAAGGGGCCTTTTGTTTAGACACCAAGAACAGTTTGACATCTTCCATCATAGCCAGCACCACGTCAGAATTCTTTTATTAGCAGAAGTCACAGAGATGTAGAAAACAGTAAGATCTCATATTATGTAAATGCTAACTGGGGACAAACAGCTTCATGTCTAACAACAGCAGCAGGCACTATAAATGTGGCTGCTTGAGGTGAAGGGTATTTAGCTTATTATTCCTGAAAAGTCATTATTACTTCAACCTTATTTACACACACAACATACACAGCTGAATACATCACATTTTTGTTCATCCTGTGCACGAAACCATTCTCCCCACTCCCTGGAAATGAGATTTTTCATTCTGTACCACCACACAAGCACAGTCTCCAGGGCTAAGATGGAGACAACCAACCAAAGGCTGCAGATCTGGGACTCAGGAAAACCCACAGAGTGCTGAGAGCCAACACTCCCGAGCATGGGAGTTGCTGGATTTTCAGCAACCCACCATCAAACGTGCTGTGACAGCAGCTCCCACAGCGAGTGCCTGCACGGGCGCCCACTGACTTCCCTGGGTGTTTACTACAGGAGTGGGGCCTGAGCATCAAGGAAAGAACCACTTCCCACCCCCGCCTCGATTTTGTGAAACGTCTAAATTCAATTAGTTATGCTTTCTCTCTTCTTCCACAGCCTATGCAGTTGATTTCACACTGTGACAAATGCAGCCTGGCTTTGAATTTCAGCAGTGAAAGTTGACTGCCCAAATGCATGCAGAAAGGAAAAAGCAAAGTGATGCAATCGTGGCCAAGGTGAATTAATTTAAATTTTATATCAACACTTGTAAAGCAGTTTTTTAACACCACTCACCTTGGCTTTCCTCCCTCCAGAAAGAAGCACCATTTTAAGCAATCAGAAAATCCTCAATCTCATGTTTCTAGTTATGTACACAACATTTTCTATTTTATATTATCACATCACGGAAAATTGTTGGGGATTAAGTGTCTGTTTACCTTTTAGCACAGGGTAGGGCTGTTTGATTCCAAGGTAGGATGTCCAAGATGCCAAGCTGAGGATGAACAGTCCTTTGGCACGTTGGGTACTTTAACAAGCAAATGTTCAAATGACTTTGTGAACAATACATGGAAAATTGTCCTGAGGAGGAGGATAATGATGCACAGGTTGGAGTTCTGAAAATCACCACCAACACATTTTTGTCCTACAGTATGCTCCTCCCTCATGCTAAACTTGCTCTTGCAATCAGCCCAGCACTGTTGGGACACCAAGCCCCAAGCAGCTGCAGGGATAAGGAGCTCTCCTGCTCACCTGGGTTAAGCAGGGGCAAGGAGAAGTCACATATTTTGGGGCCAAACTGAGAGCAAAGCCAAGAACACAGATCCCAGAAGTCCCCTGACCTTTTGCAATTGTCCTCCTGTTCAAGTGAGCACCTACAAACAAGCACTTTTAGGCCACACTTACAAGCTTTGCAGTACATTTCTCCATTTGCCCTTTTATGTGAGACTTAGTATTAAAAAGGCTCTTTGAAAATTACTTTTGTCTATTTAATTAATCTTTTGCCCATATAAAAATCTTAAAATGATTATGAACACATTCAATTTTACTTTCATTGATTTATCTCCATCTGATGACCTATTTTATCTTTTATAAGGCTCACAATAGCAGAACTGGGTCATAATGTAAGTAGTACAGCACAGTAATGTACCTTTTGGTGAACCCTGTTATTAAACCTCTCATTCCTCTCTGCTCTGTTCCGAATGAAGCCTATTACAGCAATTGGACCTGGACTGCTTGGATAAAGCTCTGTCAGTTGGACTGACTCAAGTTAATTTTTACAGCCTTAACCCTGACATTCAGTGCACCAAAACCAATCCCACCAAGGCAGCCCCACAGTGCTCCTGCATGAACATAGGCACGACCAAAGTGGCCACAGCAGCAGGATGGGAGGGTTTAGGAAAGACATGGAGAAAATGAGAGGGGAAAAAAGGTCACTTGAAGCCCATTGGGGAATGGTCAAAATAATTTCAGAGCAGAACCTGCAGTGAGGCAGGAGCACTAAAGCTGGACTTTTCAGCTGGAAGTCCAAGGAACTGAATCAGCTACATAAAAGTCTCCACCACCAGTGACAAGTGTCCTTGCAAAGCTCCGAGCATGGAAACAGCCTGGGATCATCTGACTTTGGACTGAGGATGAAGCCCAGGAAAATCAGTGCCTGTGAAGGGCATTATTTGGTCTGCTGCTAAGTTCCCAAGTCCCAGAAGTCAAGTGCTGCAGTCTGAAATCAAGATAAAACGAGCTGTATCTACTTTGCTGCAGGCTGCTTATCAGCAGCGTGGAGACATCCCAGAGACTCATTGTATACAATATACATGAGAGATGTGGAAATAGTTCCTTCCAGTTTATTGTAGTATCAATGTCCTTAGGTGATAGATTCTGTCTTTGTGAATACTATTAAGAACACTGGCACGGGGAGCCTTCTGAAGACTTCTTTTTCCAGGTGAGATCCACCTCAATTAACCCAGTGAGTACAGGGGAGATGAAGTTTAGAGGCTGCTATTCAGAAGTTGCTTGAATTTAATTTCAAATAGAAATTGATCACCATGGGTGAATTCACCCACTTCAGAGGGCTAATAAAAAGCATTCACAGCACGTTGGCATCCTTGCACAATCAGACCTTCACACAAGTGAAGTTGAAGTTTTGCATCCAACTTGATGCTTCACTGGGAGACTGCCATTCTCCAGCATCTTTCACTGGCTGTATCTTGTATTTTTATAATATTTATGAACACATTCATCTGCTATTAATAATAATTTAAAGGGCAATATTTGAAAGTTAACTCTAGATTTAATACACTCTCTCAGCTCAGATGAATTGAATGCTCAGTTGCTGCTGCTGTACCAGTGCATTTGGTATTTATCTTTATGCAATGATGATAATGGACCATCATGGCACTGAAAATGGGATTCTTTTCTTCTTCAGACCTTCTAGTCACAGCTCACTCTATGAGAAGGAAATACAGTATTTTTGCAGTGACAACCAGTCTGTCTCCTCTTGATTTACAGACCAGAAACCCAACCAAGTCTTGTTGAACACAAATACTGAGAAATACAGGTTTTCTCAGCATGCAGCCCCCACAGACTCCAGCATGGACCTGGCTGGTCAGGCAGCACAATAACAGAGATGTGGTGGTCTGTGCCTATGGGGATCCCTGCGTCTTTCCCCCCTTTCCTGAAAACACCACCAGAACAGGTTTGCATCCATCCCTCTCTGTTCCCACAACTTCTTGCTCCCAGTCCCAAGGCTGCACTTCCAGAGCACTCCCACCACCCCAAGCACAGTCAGGGTCCAGCAAAGACTCTTCCCTGAACACAAGAGAAATGTCTTTCCACCACTTCTCAGCTCTGCTGGTACCACAGACAGAAAGGGAAAAGTTTACTTATCCCTACTTGATTAAAATTAATGTTACCTCTGAACACCACACAGAGGTATTATTACCCAACCGAGTCTTCAAGGAAAGAGAAAATCCCATCAGCTTTATTTTGTCAATCTTTGCAAAAGTCTGTAATTCTTTTTAATACCTTCTGCCCGTTGTACTTGTGGAAACTGTTAAAACTGGAACAGGTCCCCAAGTAGCATGGAATAGCCACAGTCACAGAAGATATTCTGAGAACATGGAAATACTGCATGTCCTCATTTTATCTCTCATTTATGAAACAGCTTCAAGAGCCCCTCTCTAGAACACAGGGAAGAGGGGAAAAACCTTTATATTCACTTTGCAGGGAGATGAGTCTTGAGATGTAAAACACCACAGACACTCAGTCTTTGGGGGAACTTTTGGGTTTTTTTTCTTATTTAAAATGTAATTTTTTATACATACACTACTATATACACATTTATATTAGTATACAATATGTATATATTAGGATATTTATATACGTTTAGTAGGTAGTCAAAAAGAATTCCAGCCCTAAACTTGAATAATCCATTCTGTTTCAACCCATTTTCAGGATAAAAAGGTACAGATTTTCTGTGGCAAAACAAAGAGGACTGTTCTCACTGCAGCAATCACCAATTAACAAAATTACCTTTTCACAATGGTTGCTGCCTCGTTTACCTTTCACATCCTTAGTAGTATTGCACTGTCAGACACAAAAGAAAAATGGATGTTACAGGTGTTCTTTAAAAAGTAGTAATAATGCATCTCAGAGAACGTGGCAGTTCATGAAATAATGATGCCACAAGGGTTACAGTGGAGCAGGAATTGTGTATGATCAATTCTAATCTACTACAGGTGTGACTGTCTCTCTTACTTAACAAAATCAAGACAGGATTGAGAAAACAGGAATGTTTTCCATTAGGAAGGGAAATGGAAACTGGCATTTTATGCTGGCCTGGGTTTCAAGGTGAAGACACAACTTTTCATCAGCCAGAATCCTAGAGAAACCCAACCAGTGCTGTAATTCTGACAGCAAACATCACAGCCTCTTTCACAGACACAAGAAAGAAAATGCAATGATCATATTTAATTTCCATACAAACTAATGTGTACTATCTGTGGTCTCCCTTAACATCAGGTTATCAGAGTACTTTTTTTGTGCAATATAAATAATTAAAGGAAATGTTCTTATCATGCAAAGCTTTACTTCATGTCTCATGCATGTGGTACTTTTCAGATGTGTTTCAACTTGACTAGAATTAAATGTTTCTTTTGTAAAATCCAATTTCTCAGCTGTTTTTAACCAAAGCAGTATCTGGCTGGCCAAGATGTGTCTTTCCAAGTGCTTGCCTGCTCCAGGCTGAAAGCTCCAGCTGAAAGAGGCCAGCTGGGTTCAAGATCAGGGTGAGTAAAACATTTGTATGCATTAAAACAATCTAGCTACCTTTTATTTGAAAAGATGTGGCATCTGCAGAGTTTTGAGCAACAGCTGGGAATTTACCAGAGGGGTTTGAACACGAGAGATGCCTTTCCTCCAGCCCTCTGAAAACTGGGATGTTGGATCCCACACCATCAGCAAAGTGCTGATCTGTATTTCACTGTTCAATATTTCATACAGAACAGGTCAGAGCTCTGGGGGAAAACACAGACCATGGACATGAAAGGAGGAATGGGTAAGGCAAGAAGTCAGGTAAAGAACAGCTAAAGGCAGGTTAGAGGTGAGGAGGACAAGACTGCCAGGAAGGGCAGAGGCTGGAGGAGCAAAGGATGTTCACAGAGGTGAAAAGGATGAAACAGGCAGGGAGTTGGTGGTTAAAGATCACAGAGTCCAATCAAATGGTTTCCAGGACACACCTAATTAAGAATGGAGTCCTTCCTCACCTTCACCAGTGCCAGCCTGGACGGAATAAGGCAATCTTTTCACTCCTGTCTGCCATTTCATTATCTTAAGTGCAGGGGCTAAATATTCCCAGCTGCAAATGGACTCAGTGGGAGCTGCAATCTGGTTGTGTAAAGTGCTGCACATTGCTAAGTAAGCTGAAAAAAAACAGGTCCAAGTCATCTCAGATTGGACACCTGATATTAATGGGTAGTTCTGACCTTAATCTCTTGTTGGTCTATTCAATCCTACAAGGTGGGGGAAAACTGGAACTCCCTTACCTCACAAGGAGTTTTAATTCAAAAAAAGAAACTCCTGGGTGCTTATGATCCAGTCAAATATTAAAATGATGAGCACTACAGAGGAGCCCAAAAGGAAATTAATAATTCTGTCTCCAGAACATGGTTTGAATTACAAGCATAGGCATAGGGGACACATTGATTAATGAAAGGAAAACAAAATATTGAATAGCCTCTCATTTACTGAGCATCCTACTTTCTGTGCACTGAATGAGGCCAGGGTCCTGTGCAGAAATAGCATGAGACCATATAAAGGCTTCATTGTAATGCAGATGCACATAAGATGCAAATAAAGGTTGCACAGACAATCTCAATTTAAGGATTTCTTAAGGTTTGTGTGCTCTGTTTAGCTGCCTTTCTAATATCCTTTAATGCAGGTATCTTTGTGTGTAGCAACTTGCTGAGAAACATGCTCTGGGAATGCTGAAAGGGCTGAATATTTCCACCAGATAAATCAATTGCTAACCTCACCCACACCAGTGGCACTGGAAAGTGTATTTGACACATGATTTATACAGATGCAACGCTTTAAACATCCAGGCATGCTCCTGGTGCTTTCTGATCAGCTAATTCAAATAACCACCTATACAAGAGCCCCTTTGAATTGACATAAGTGTAAGGGCAATATTTTTACATGACATGAAAAACAACAGTGTCTATTCAATTAGAGAGAGGTGCATGTTTAAAGCACATTTTGCAAACTGTGGCAGCACAGTGTTATATGTGCCATTAAAGATACTCAGCAGCAACGACTTCTGAACTTGGTAATTTTCCTCTTAGTATGGCCATAGTAATATACTTTTAAAATGGAAATACATTTCAAAGAAATAGCCCAGAGGTTATATATATATGGAATATATCACTGAGCTAATCACAGCACAGTAATATCATAGGCAATATTAAACCCCCAGTGATAACTGCCCCGGGTATTTAAAGTAGCAGTGCACAAAATGCTGCAGTGACCCAGCCAGTGCTCTATCTGAAACTGAGACTGTGCATGTGCCCCCTGATTTAAGGGCTTTATACTGAAACATGCTGACTTCTGCTCACCTGATTCGGTATTATAACTGAATATATATGTACTCTTTACTTTCCAGCTGCTTTCACTTCCTTAGTGGTAATTCCCACAGCTGGTGCTTTAAAAGAGCAAAACCAGGACAAATGCAGGGTTCAAGGCCAAGGCAAGGTGGTGCCTGCAAAGTCTTTGAGGACCAAAGTAACATGTTTAATCAAGCACAGCAGCCTGTCCACCCCAACCCTTCTGCCCAAACTGATACCATTCAACATGCACTGGGCCCATCTAGACATGTTTTATTCTTTCTCTCAAGGCAAGGGACCAAATGAATTTCACCACACTTCCTGCCGCTTCTGAGGTTCAGCCAGCACTGAAGAGCTTTAGTTGTGGCTGATTTATGCTACACTTAAAGCAGGAATGTAGTTACAAGACCTTCTGTGCCACACCAGCTGCCACCTGCCCTCACGCTCCCCGTGTGGCTCTTCAACAGGGCACCTCAGGAGATACAAAAATGGGCCACTTGAGTCTGAAGAGGCTCAGCACTATTTCTAGGGGCTGGGACATGCTGTGTGTGGATTTGTTCACAGAGAAACCCACAGCATTCCCAGGGAGGGGTGGCAGGATGGATGCAGCTGAACCACAACAAGGCAAGCCCTGGTGGTGCTTCCGGCCACAGGCACCATCACCAGGAGGGATCCACACAAACACCAGCAGAGGCAAGGCCCACGGATGGGTAACATTCCCAAATGTCCAGAGGAGGGGCAATCACTGCTTTGAACAGCTCTGCAAGTACTTTCAGAAACCCTGAAGTGCTGCTCAACCACTTACAGAACAGCCAGGGTGATAAAAGCAGGATCTGTGCCCTGGATGAACAGCAGTGAAAGACTTCAGAGAGTGTCTGTGCCCAGACAGAACAAGGTGCTGCTCTGGAATAATGCACACAACAGGAAAAAACAGTAAACTCTAGCCCAATGTACCACCCAGCTTGCTAAAACCTGTCTGGAAGGGCTCCCCATCTTCCCAGGCTCCCATTTCCCCAGCCCAGTCCCTTACCAACACCATCTGCCCCAAAAATATCTGACATTTCCTAAAAGCAGCAAAGATTGGGTGGAATTTCTTTGCTCTGGTCAAAAGCATCAGCCACTTTCATTTGGCTCCTGCTAGGAACTGAAAATAAAACAAATCTAATTACGAGCCCAGTGTAAAGTGCTGATGTACTGCTGCATTATCTGAAAGACGGTTATAATAATCAAGACAGCTCTGCTATCTCCTAATGAGAGACACTGGCAAATGTTATTCCATATTTTGTAGAGAAGGAAAAGCCCCTTTCATTATTTTTTACTTCTTTATGTATAAACTGGATTACACATACACCTGACACAAACACCAGCTTTACTGGCTCTGCTTCCTGAGAGTCAAACAGGCACCTCTTGCAAAGGGAAGATGTTTAAAACTGTTTTAATATGATGCCAGTACAGGTATTTTTCTAGTTCAGACTGAAAAGTCTCTTGACTTGCTGCATGAGGAGTGATGAACAAAACTGTTCTGTGTTTAACCGCTCAGAAGCATTTGTCTCCTTAAACAAGACATTATAATCATTCCTTTTGTAGCCTACTAAAATAACATTCCAGAAAAACTCCTCTCTAAATAAGGATAAACAACGTGGTGGCTTGATCACAGCAGACTGCCAGAACAATCACACTTATAATCTTAGCACTGACAGCACATTTAGCAATCTCAGTTACAATTACTTGGTCTCATTTCACAATATCCTCAGGATGATGATTCTGAGAATGCTAAGAGAGAACTCAGGAACTGTTTCCAGAGATACAAGCACAACTTGGCAACACACAACAAGGAAAGTCAAAAGAAGTCACGTTAAAAGAACAGTATTTTTGAATGAAATATCCATTTTCCAAATGCTTATACGTGAGCATTTTTCTTGATATCTACTTGAAAGAAAATAAGGCAGAAGTTGGAGGGTTCTCTGCATGATTTGTGAAATGAAGCCACCAGGCTACATTAGAAGCAGTAATACTAACACAATTTTCCTAATGTTTAGTCCTTATTTTTATGATGTCTATATTTGCCACTAGTAAAAACTGCAGCGTCCGAGGTTCTGTGTCTCATTTCTGTCCTCTCATATAAGAGCTCTCTCCAGTCTGGTAACCTGATGGGAAGTTTGGAGCATGATTTGTTACATCAGATCAGAGCAATAGCTCTTACTTCAGTAACAGTCACTTCTGAGATCAATGAAGACAGATACAAGGTTTAAAATAATTTAAAAAGTGAAAATAGCCTGGCATCGTATTTTTCTTAAGCAAAATATTCAAATATAAGCAATGAAGTCTGAGAAACGTAATCAAAAAGAAACACCTTCTTCTATATTAGAAATGCTCCGAACTGCTGTCTGTGTTGTTTCATCATTTTTTCCATTAAATCAGACACTTCTTCTAAATCAAGCCCTTGGGGAGCAAGAGACAAAAGTGATGAGAATGCAATGTGTGAATACAAAAGTGGAGCATGTGTTTTATAACTAACTCTGTTCAGAGATCAAGGGAAATGTCACTGTTTATAGCCATCAGGAAAGAATCAATGTAATTATATTTGTAGTATCAATTCAGGTCAATATTCTAATACAGACACTGTAAAGCCACAATTACAATTTACATCTGCATCGAGCAGTGCATTTACCTCTTAACCTTATGTAAAAAAAGCCAGAACAAAAACCCCTTTTTCCTTCTCCCACACACACACACACATCCTCATTATTTCAATCTTGAAACAAGATGTAGTTGAGCCCCTCAGATTAAGTCAGAAAACAACACAGCGCAACTGGATTTTCTCTGAAATCTCAGAGATCTGGGTTCAGGAGTGAAACCAGAGCATCAGCTCTTTAAGGCTTTGAGACCTGGATCAAAACCTTCACTGAATTTCCAGATTTGGAGCAATTGCCACTTAAAAAAAAAAAAAAAAAAAGAAAATCTGATAGCATTGTCCCAGGATACTTTTCTCCACTCACTAACCCAGACACTGTCAGCTTGATGCTTTTTGGGAGGGTTGAATTCCAGAGGAACCAATCTCTGCCACTACCAAAACAAAGTTCTTTCCAAACCAAACTGTGTCCAAGAAAAATCATATGATAGCTGTTAATC
Organism: Monarcha castaneiventris obscurior; assembly: GCA_026261815.1. Taxonomy (NCBI): domain Eukaryota; kingdom Metazoa; phylum Chordata; class Aves; order Passeriformes; family Monarchidae; genus Monarcha; species Monarcha castaneiventris. The sequence continues at coordinate 2,123,650 of JAMPIT010000481.1, forward strand.
CTCTCTCCATGGTTTTTACTATGAAGGCTAAAATCATAGATATTACACAATAATATTTTTGTAGTACCATCAAGATGGGTTGAGATGAACAAGCACCAGACTGCTTCAGCTGGTCTGCACACTCACAGGCAATTTAAATTAATGTGACTTTACCTAACAACAACAGAACTAAAGCATTAAAAATGTGATATTCGTGATTTTCCTCCATTCAGTTTTTACCCATAGTCAGCCTCAAACTTGAATCTAAATTAAAAATGTTTTGCACACAAGTCTACCTCCTCTTCAAGAATCTGCAACACCCGTTAAAACATGACAAAATTCAGAGGAAAAAATGTCCTTAAAACCTCAGAAAGGACTGAAAATCTGTGAGAGACTTTACCAAAAACTTAAGCATAAGAACTGTACTTGCTCAGCAGGCATCCAACTTTTCCGAATTCAGAGAACTTTCCTGCAGTTTCAGAATGGAGACACTTACCTAGAGAAAAACAACAAAAAAAAGGTATTAAAGGACACATTAGGCAGAGCTAAAACTTCTGGGAAAGTTTTGCTTTTTAAATTATGAGAGTGTACTGGACAAACTTTCATTATAGATTAAAATTACATCTCATAAATACTTTATTATAGCAAGGTTTCATTGATAAACAGATATCAAGTATTAATATACCATTAATGCGTATTTTTCAGAATGGCTAACCAATTTTAAAAAGTTCAACAAAACTGGAAATTGCTGATGCTTATCACAACTTTCAGCAAGGATTTGTTAATGCTCTCGATTTAGGTTTAATCAACCCCTTGCTCACCAGCTGGTAAAACGAGCCCCAAGCCCAGACTTGTACAAATCCATACACACAAGGCAAGCTAATATCAAAGTAAAACTTAAATATTTAAGGTTCAAATTCAGGGTGCAACCCAATCCAATCATTTTCAAACACCAGCTCCACATCTGGAAACCTCGTCTCAGCAATGAAGATCAGCACCCTCAGAAACAGCACGTGGAGCAAAGGCTGAGTGCCTCGAGGCAGAGTAAAAAACATAACAAAAAATTCACTGGGAAGAAGAATGGGGAAGAAACTTGTAGGCAGGAAATACACAAACCAGGTTTAATTATCTGTCAAACCTGTTCATTTCCACTCCTGCCCGTAAAAAGCTTCCCTGTAACCCCAGTTACAGAGCACATTTCACACACCCAAAGGGTCTTGTGACGGGAGCTGGCAAAAATCTGGGAGAGGAGCTCAGTGTTTGTGGGGCTTCCCATCCTTAATCCTCTCATTCCAGACAGGATTTTAGCACAGACTCAAGTCCCAGTGACTCAACTGGACTTATGTAGGTACATAAAGTTGAACATCAGCTTAAGGGCTACCTGGAAGGAAAGTCTAATGGCTTACATCACTCTCACCCTTCCTCCTCCAAACAAGGTAATAGTTCTAAGTTTTAGGGGAAAAAAAAATAAAAGGGGAAAAAAAAGAAAAAGTAGAAAGTCTGCAATGCTATTTTGATCCTTCTAAGCCTTCGGGACAAATGCTTTACAGACCTTCTAGTCTTACAGAGTGCAATTTATAAAGATTAAAGATTAACATTTATAGAAAAATGCCTTTCCTTAATACTGTAGGGATGCCATAAAAAGTAATACTTTTCATTATAATACCACTTTATGGTACATGAGAGCTTTAGTACCCCACAGGTCTTTTCCTCCTCAGTATCTGGAGGGGAAAGAACACAGATTGCAAAAAGTAGATGCTTCTTTCTTTCTTTTTCCAGCTCAGCAAATATATATCATTACTTCAGTCCCTTCAAGGTGAGCTTTGTTGTGAAGAGAGATAAGGCCCAAAGCAGAGGCAAGGCTGGAACAAAATTAGTCATTGTATATGCATTTTTATCCGTTTTGACAATGTAGAATTTTAATGAAGGAATGCTACAAGGATTCTGCTCTGAAACAAGCAGTTTAATTCTTTCTGTAATTCAGAAAGCAAGTTTAAGTAATGACTTTATAATTCTTAATTATCATGGAAGAATCCTTTTTACATTCTCTTTTTCTTCATTACTCCAGTATATCCTACCAGAAATTTAATTTTCATTTTCAGCTTCTGCAATAATATTTTTCATTATTTGGCAAATAAAACACACTACAATGAACAAATTAGAGAGGGGCACATGCCTGAAATGGCATCCTCTAGATTGTATTTCTCTGTGTTGCATCCAAGCAACTTTTAATATTTTGCAGTGGTTGTAACAAGTGTTATTTCAGCCTTTTTCTCTCTGAACGTGACAGCTCTGCACTCAGGGCAGCGACAGCAGCCCGGACAGACCCCTCTGCCCAGGGACATCTTCACTGCTTCTCCTGCTGCACTGCCAAGGACTCCTGGCTGCTGGATCCCCTCTGTCCCTCCCAGAGATCAGAACAGGAGCTGCAGTGACAGGATGAGTTTACAGCTGGGGTGAGTATTTGCAAAAGTCTGTTCCCATTCCAGCTACGAGGGATGAGACACAACCCACCCTGCTGTGCCCAACACAGCCCAGCCTGAGACTGAAGCCAGCTGGAGTTGGGAGACCACTGCTTCCAAAATCTGGATCAATTTTTCTCTGTTCTACATCAACCATCCTGCTAAACCTTGAGAACTTTGACACTCAGCTTGTACCCATTTGGCTGAAACTCCAGTAGACAATAGACAGCAAGCAGCTCTTCATCTCTACCCACGTAGAAGTTTGAATTCAGTACAATAAAATAAAATAAACCCCAAACCCTCAGAACTAATTATCTGCAATATGTATTCTTATTTTTATATGATTTTGGCACATGCCATCAAAATATCATGCTCATAAAAAATAGATTTGCCTCCTATACAGATGATATATTATCACCACTGCTCATGTAATTTCCCCAGAAGAAAATGAAAAGCTCCATTTGAAACTCACTTAGCAGCTGGTTATTCTGCATTTCATACAGAAAGCAGCACCCGTAAAGGTGAAAATGAATAATGCTCCGTTTGCGAAGAAGTCACAAAAATTCAAATGCAAGACTTATCCAGAGCTTTGATACTTCAATCCTCTTAGAGAGTTTATAAAATAATGCTCTGCGCATTGGAAAAAAAAATTGATTCCACCCACTGTACAAAACCAAAGGAAATTCACTTTATAAAAGAAATACAAATTAAACAAATTTGGAGGCCTGGCAGGTCTGTAACTCATTAGGAGCAGCTCTGTGGCCCCTTGGGAACAGCCTCACACACTCTGCAGAGTACTTAGATACCAGAATCAGCTGAAAACTTGCAAATCCAGAGAATGGCTCTCTGTTTAATTCATTTTAATGTTTTGCTTGGCTTTGACTGTTCTCTCCTCCCATATTCTGCACCCAAAATTTGTCCTGCTCCTGTCTCCTCACCAGACCAAGCCCCCTCTCACTGTGGAGCCTGATTTGATCTTGTCCAGCCTCAGCTTCCTTCACCCATGCCAGCCCTGCCCACCTCCTCAGCACCCTGCACTGCAGAGCAAGCTCTGCCCATCTGGATGGGGCTTGGAGCAACCACGTTCAGTTTTCATGGACCCTGTTTTTCCTGGCGTTTCTGTAGAGCCTCAGCTCCAACATCTGTGCCTCCCTAGCACAGAGAGCCAAAACAAACCACTCTGCAACACAAAAACAACAACAAAAAGGCAGAGTGAACTGGATGGCTCTGTATGGCAGGGGTGGGTTGGAACTAGGTGTTCTTTAAGGTCCTTTCCAACCCTAACCACTCCAGGATTCTGAGATTCTATAAATTAAACCACTCCCTGAAGGATGGCCAACCTGGGCAGCATAGACTCAGCTCCCTGCTAAGGTAACCCAGCTTGTCAGAAGTGAGACAAGAGAGCAAAATAACATGGAAAGTGCAGCAGAGCCAAAAGTAAGTGCCAAAAGCTGTTGCGTTTTGTAGAAAAATTCTCTTCTCGATAAATATTTTTCCGTGTTTTTACAGTTTTATAAAAAAGGACTCAAGTCCACATTTGAACTTTTTCTTCTTCAACAGAGCTTGACCAAAGGCTCAGAAGCAAAGAAACAAACACATCCTCAGACAGCAGGGAAGCTGCTGGGCGTGAAGTTTTATTGAGAAAAACCCCATCAGGGGAAGAAGCTGTGTGGAACACAGCAGACTCAGGCTGGAGACGCAGGCGATAAACATCTGAGCTGAGTTTCCAGTCCAGTGGCAGTACAAATGGTGCTGAACACCCCTCACAGATATGCCTGGTCTAGCTTGAGCCTGTCAGACTGAAAACTTGCACAAGGATTTGTATGCAGCATCCCAGATTACCCTGGAGATGCTGGAGCTATCACAGTGTGGGGTGGATTTCTAAAGCAGCTCGGCCAAGTTTAACAGGCAGAGACAGGAAAGCTTTGGGAGTCAAGATACACACACACGTATCAAAGACACAATCCCCAAGCAAAAGCTCCTATTACACCTTTATGTGCCTACAATATGGAAAACACTAGTTGCATTTTAAATTTTTAATGCACCCCAATGTTCACAGAATTTTTTATTTTTGCTAAAAGGGAGCTTCTAGGCAATGTTGCTGCTGGTACATCTTGAAACATACCATCTCTGTGTTTTAACAACTGCTACGAATTGGGTGATGCACGTCAAGAAAGTTAGACTGCTTCTGGCTGCTAGGGTAAAATAGGTCAGGAGAGCTAAATACAAGGAGACAAACCCCCACTGACTGGAGAAAAATCTAAAATTTTGGGTTGTACCCCACATTTTTCAAGCTGTCCTTCCATTAAAGCATCCAGCACAGGCAGGAAGGACAGCACAGTGTGACATGGTATAAAGGTGTTCTGGCATCTGAAATAGGTCACAAAAGCACTGGGGAAAAGCAAAGCTTTCAGGCACCTCGTTCTCAGCCAAAAGGGAATCATCCACTGGAATGAAATGAATTGTTGGGGATAAATGTGGTCAGGGTCAAGAGGAACAATCCATATTAACTGCTCTCATCTCTGAAAGATCGTGGAGCACAATCCAAACAATGAGGACCTACAGAGAGGGCTGGATTATATTGAAAACCTGTTCCTGCCAGCAAACAAAGCACAAACCAACCCATTCTCTGAACCTGCAGTGACTTGAGGGAAAACAAATAGATTTTAAACCAATCTTGTTCTAACTCCTTAAATTCCTCTTCGGTAACGGTAAAGGCTTAGCAACCTTTACAAAAAAAAAAAAAAAAACCAAACAAAACACCTTGGGATTTTTGTCTGTCCTGAAAGATCTTCAGTCCCCAGAGGACAACCTGTACCAAGACATGGTAAAGTCTAAAAAGGGGCCCCATTCCAGCAGCAATACACCTCTGTCTTCTGTGTAAGATAAAAAATGAGCTCAGGGGAATTTCACTACTGTGTTAAGAACTGACATTTTATATATGTAATGCCTGATTAATTTGTCCCTGAATCAAATAAAGACTTATGGTCAGAAACGGGTCAGGTTGACCAGAATTAGCTGTTAGGAAGGGAAACATGGATTGGAGGGCTGAGTGAAAAACTGCAGCATCACAGGGAATCAGTGCCATTTTTCTCTGGAGGAGTATGTATTCCTCCAGAGAAAAATAAACTACTCCACAGTTACGAGACCGCAATGTTCTACCTAGCCTACAAAAAAAATCCCTTTCTGCTTAAAGATCTATTAAATTTTCAACATCCCAATAAAAAAAAATATAAAAGGAGGAAAAAACCATGTCAGTCACAAACCCCACAGCAGTTTTCACCACCACACCTTGGCAGACATCCTCCCAAGGAGCATGCACACAGAACAGACCCCTTTGTAACCACACTGACACTCTGCAAGAGCTGCTCCAGCTGATTCTCCAGAGAGAGATGATACAAAAACGAGCCAAATTACAATGGGACTCTCTATAGCAGGGTGGCATAACATACAATTACTGTAACCTTGCCCTGAGGCATCTCACAGGAAGATAAAAAAAAATAGCCTGCATTTAAGTATTTAACAGTTTTTCTTAAGGGAAGAAAAAGAAAAGGCTCATTTTCTTGCTCTTTCCAAAGCAGGCAGCACTGGGATGGATTAATCACACAGAGGGAAACTGAAGGAGGGATCCCCTTCATGAAGGACAGGTTTGTTGGGCAGATGTTTGACATTGAACACAGTGGTTTCCCTCTCCTATGGATAGGAAGAAGGACAGTGCAGAATCACAGCAGCTCATTAATAAATGAGATAATGAGTGGAGAGAAAGCAGCCACTTCCTTAGTCCAGGAGTGACCACGCTCCAGTTTGGAGTAACCATCGGGGTCTGCAGAAACTGGTTGCCTACAGACTGTTGTCAGGACCTTGAATTACCCCTGACACCACCCCCGTGGTGTCTGCCCCTCAATCACAGCCATGATTTGCAGCACATCCCAAAATGCCTGTGCCTGAGGCAGGACAAAATGGATAGCATTCAGGTATTTATGTCAACTATTGGAGACTCCACAGCCCATTTCCCAACATTGAGGGAACACAAGGAGACTGGAAAGAGCAGGCAGAGCCTCCAGAACTGGGTCTTCTGAGAACCAGTCTCTGCTGTGACAGAAGATCATGTAGGATATACGTCATGACATGGACTAATCTCTTAATAAAAATCTAATTTAGTTGTTTCTCCTGGAAGAGATGTGGAATCCTGCTCCCACCATACAGGAAATGCTCAGTTATTAAGCTGAATTAGCTAATTCTCCCTTGGTGCTTCCTTTGGTCTCGTTCAATAATATCCCCAACATCACCTTAACAGCTGAGCAACCAACCGAGAGAATGGCATTACTCTTATTACTCTTAGGTACTGCTTAAGCAAAATAAATCCCTTTTTTTTTTCCTAATTGGTAAAAAGGAACTTATCTCTGTGGATAAGCATCACCCTGTCTAGACAGCCACCATAGAGTCTCTGCTATCCCACCACTTCAGTTCATTACACACAGATGCACAAAAGCCTGGGTTTGAGAATATCAGACAGAGAGATGCTCCAGCACTTGGTTCACATCTCTGGGAGATGCCTCGGGAGCAGTTTTGTGTTTGAAGCAGGGACTGTGAGCACAACTTCATCTTGTTTTACCAGTGCCTCACTGGCACCTCAGATCCTGGAGCAAACAGCCCTTAAATACGAGGCTCTGGATACACAGGAATGCACTCAGGGCTCCTCCCAGTGCCACCAGTACCACACACAGCAGGGCAGCAGGAAGAGCAAGGCAAGCAATTTACTGCTTTTATTGCTGACCAAGCCACAGGGATCCAAAGGGCTGGAGCAGGTAGGAAGCCAGCTTGGGACCCAACAAAATGCAGATTAGGTTTTGCACCTGAAACTTTGAGCAATCATCAGCTGTCAAATAAAAATGCCTGTGAAGGATATGCCAGTTCACTTGGAAATCACAGCTCAGAACTGTTTGGTGACCACAGCCCACAGACTCACCTGCAGCTATTGATGTTGCAATTCAAAAGTAGACCCAAACCACACCAAACAGCAGGAGGGGAAAAAATAAAAGCATAAACCATCCCCCCCCCAAGCTCTCTGATGCTTTGAATTACACTGATTTCCCCTATTTTTTTGGGAGGGGGAGAAGGAAGTTTTGAAATTGTATTACTGAGACACACATCCCCTGAGTTTATAGGTGTTCACTGCTAGGGAATAACACGCTAGCCAAAGTTATCACATTAAAAATTAATCTTGCCAGTTTTCCCTCTGTAACTCAGCTGCTCTTTGGGAGACAGCTGTAACTGCAAAAACCAGCCTGAGAAAAAACATTTACAAACATGGTACTATTAGCATAGACATCTGCTATTATTTCTTCAAAACAGGACTTTCTATTGCAAAGATTGCCCCACAGAGGAGCTCAAAAAAAAAAAAAAAATCTTTCCTCCTTAAAGACCTGAAGATGAAGAACCCAAAACTCTGTGATACCTCTTAATGCAGCCCCATCCTCCTCAAGAGCAATTTTATGCAGAAAAAGCCTTTGATGCAAGAGGAATTAAAAGGACAGTATTAACGAGAAAAATTAGATACTATTTCATCTCATTGTCTCCAATAGTGCCATTAGCAGCACTTAAAATAATGATAATTCAGGATTATTTTAATTACGTTTCACGCTTTTTCAGGGCACACTAATGAAGGGCAGGGATAAAGGAGCAGTTCATTGTGGTGGGCACTGTCAGAACTGCCCAGCACCCCACATGAGGGATGCAAAACTCAACTCCTCACCCTCACTATCAATTCCCTGTTGACACCTCTAACTCAAGGGCTGTCAACTTCTAGAATCCTGGCCAAATTCCAGCTGGATAATTAGATTGTGTCTAAAGTGCTTATTTATTCCTGGAGTTTTAATTGGATAAACACATATATTTTCTTTTCTGGATAGCCATGAGTGTTGCTGAGCACTTTTCAGTACTTTTAGAGTTTATGCCACAGTTGGCTCACGTTGTTCCAGGTCAAACCCACTCGATCATGTTCTGATTCTATGCTGGCAAATTGTCCACAGATTCATATCAACAGAAACTCTAAAACTAAAAAGAAAAAAGTATTTCATCCTTCTTCAAAATTAGATCATAAAGCACTTAAAAATCACATTTTCCCCTTCAATGTTTATTAATAATTTTGAAGCTGCTCTATCCTAAAACCTAACAGCAAATTAATTCTTAGTGTACCACCAGCAAATTTCATGCAAAATCCCACAATAACAGAGCCTTCAGTTTGATAAAAGACTGTCATATACCACTTTTTTTTCAGATTTCACTTCCGTGCTCTAGAACAATGTTTATCATCTCCAACAATCAGCCAAACATTAATCATTTATATTCCCATATGGACACAAAGCTGGAAGAGGTGGCCTCAGACACACAGGAGAGCGTTCACACCTTTTTGTGGGGTAGGAAGCTGAGAGGCACAGACAGGAACCCAAGCTTCCACTTCACTACTGCAGACTCTGAGTGATGAATCAGAGTCCTCAGGAAACTTTCTGGACTATCTAAAGAACTTCAGTCCACAACAGACTCCTAAATTAGATGCCTGTTTTGAGATATGTCAGTGTCTCATGTTTTCAATTGGATTAATTGGAAAAAGTGTCTACAGCTGCTAGATCTCCTGGGGGGGTGGGGGGAGAACCTCATTCTCTACCAATAATTTCTACTGGTCCACAATTTTTTATGTCATCAGACAACTAAAACACTAGTTTCTACATAAATATTTTCATAACTTTGACAATTACTTTAAAATGGGAATAAAATGCTCAATTTGACTGCAGCTTATTTTCCTACTCATAACATATTAGGTATCTTAGGAAATCAAAACCTGATCCTTCATGCAGCCAGCTTCATACTCATAATTAAAAAGCAGATTTTGATGTACAGTAGGCACATCAGACAGACAATTAATTGCCTTTATAGCACAGGGTACTCTGTTACAAATGTCTGCACCAAGAAAACTGAAGATACCATTTCTACTGAGCATTACTAAACCCATTAGAAATACAACAGGGCAGAGCATTTCTGCTGTCCCTCCCTACCCCCAGATATCCTGCTGGGAATATATTTAGCCTGCAATGGCTAAAAACCATAAATGTTGAATCATCATCATATTCTGGATGATCTTCTTTTAACCTAATCAGCCTAAAGTGGGAACAGTCCTGCTGGAAAGTGTGTGTTAAAGTAGCAGAGGCATCATCATGCGCATCAGGTCCAGCAGATGAAAGGGCTCTGAGGCACATCATTCTACAGGAAATGAAGCATCAGTGATGAACATCGGTTTCTCATTTTAAATATTAAAACAGGCCATAGGACTTTGCCCTTTCTAACTGGGACTGAAGAGACAATTTGAAAGGTTAATTAAATGACTGACACGTTAGGGCGACACGGTGCAGGAACTGCAGAGTAAGGTCTGCCCATGGAAATCCATGGCTTTCAGTCTGCAGGCAGCAGCAAGAGCAGGACCAAAAGTCACATCAACAACATAAGGACACTCGGGAAAGTTGAGGCAAATCCACTAATGGTGTGCAGCCACCGTGCAGGAGTCGCAGCACATTAAATCCCAGTGGGAACGCTCCCACGGGAGAGCACAGACACCCCCCTGGGTTTTAACTTTAGAGCTGCTTTTCTCCTGAGCATCAACATCCACACACCATTTAATGTGCTTTAACTTGTGCTGCACACCCACCACAGGAAAACTTCCTGGAACTGCTCAAAGCAAGCAAGGCAGGTGGTTTTACAGCACACATCTCACAAGTGCTGTTTTTGTTTTCTCCACAGCCCGGTTTGCCCTGACAGGAGATTATTTGGTTGTGGAGGCATTGCTGGGCACCCAGCAGATGTGATGGAAAGCACGACAGCCCCACCAGTTCTGTCCTGGGAGCTCTCTGCAGCCCAGGCTCCACGAGCCTTAGCTGAAATAAAACACTGCAGAACTTTTGTATTTTACCTGACTTGGATACAGGACTGGTGAACAGCAGCTGAGCTGAAAACACAAACTCTGACTGGGATTTTTTAATATCTGTACCTTTATCCCCATAAAATTCAAAAGGAACTTTACCTCTGCCTGCAAAGGCAGCTGCACATCCCCTGTGCAGCCCCGACCCTGAACATTTTCCCTGAGCAGCACAGATCAGGGCAGGAGCATCACAGGTCACCCCTCCCAATCACAATTCCCAGAGGTGTGAGTGGATTTTAAAATGAGGCAATTTTGACATTCGGAACTCAAATTTATAGAGAATTTATGTGCATGCATATACACAACTTCTCCCTTAATTTTATCTCAGTATGTATTAGTGACTGATGAATAAACACAAGGAATAACTATAAGATTTCATACACTTCTCCATCACAAGTGACAGCTATTTTAATAAGATTCAAGCTAGCATCTTCACAAAACTTTTTTTCTCCCTTCTTTTCTCTAAATTTTTCTAATTTTTTTTAAAACAAGCTGGCCAAGAAACTGAATTCCACACAGAAACGACTGAGATTTTTCATCCTAGTCATTCAGTAGGGAAAAAGAAATCCATACATTTATTTCAAGCTTGGATTCCTACTGCAACATCTTGAAATGCTCAATAATTCCATTAAAGCTTTGTAGGTGAGAAATATAATCTGCTATTCTGCTACTAAGGCTCCTCTGTTATAACACAAGCCACAGGAGCAATTCTTTGAAACAGTAAACAAAAAATCCACTCAAGGCATTAAAAATAATATTTTGAAAGAGGAAAAAGAATTAAATGTTGGAAACAATCATAATTATGTTTTAAAGAGAGGGTTTGATTGCATAACTTCAGTTACCTAGGGCATAATGATTATCAAATTCATAACTCTTCCCCATCAGAGAGAAAATGGAAAAGTCTTAATAATCTAAAAAATATTACAGTATCTTTCTCTATTTGGAGTGAATCAATGATATTTATAGCCCCAGAGGTATTGAATTTCTTTTGTATCAAAGAACACCAATAATAACGTACAAGTCCATTATGGAAGTGCATATCAAGAAAGTGAGCACTGTCTAAGACTACAAAAAGGGAGAATGAGTCAAAACTCAGCCTGTGATCCCAAGAAAACATGTCAATCTTCTCCCACCAGATGCAACGATCAAATAATCTCGGGTGTTTGTAGCTCACCGGATAAAAACGGGATGAATAATGGAGACTGGTAAGTATCAAGACATTTTACAGAGTTTGACAGGAAAACTTCACAGCCAAGCTCCACACAACAAAATCCTAAGCAAATCAGAGTTGCTTAAAAAAATTAAAAATTTCATATATATGTATATATATGCACACATATATATGTAAAACAAACAAACAGAAGACAGCAAAGAGTTTGCATTGATTCTGGAATCCAAAGTAATTCCAAGGTACAAGCACTCCCTAAAAGCAGGATGAGAAGAGAGACTGGCAAAGAGGGAAGTGCTTGGCCTGTTAACTCCACAGACCTCCCAAAGAACAATTTTTTGCCTGCAAGAAGAGCAGTTTCACTCTCTGGTTGCTCCCTGGCTTTATTCTTCCACCTCTGAAGAGTGTCCTCAGGCATCATCCAGCAGTTAGAGAGGGGACCAGTGGGAATCATTAAAGTAATTAGAACTGCTTGAATGTCAGCAGCAGATGATGCCATGGAGGACAACGCATCCCTACCCTACTGTTAACAGGAGATGTTAATTTTGTGAAAATCTTTTCTTTTGTGTTCTGCTTTCTATGTTAACTATATAAAGCAGAGCCCAAGAGAAAAGACCTACAAAGGTCTTGCCAAGCAAGGTACCCAAACGGGCCTGGTTACCATGGCATTGGCATCCAAGTGTTTGTAGCTGCAAACTACACAACACCCTGTTAGTGGGACTTTTAAATACTTAGTAAAGCAGTCAGCCAACTCAAATAGTGGGAATTTGAGTACATAAAACTTAGATTTAGCCCTCTCCTTTGGAAAAATCAGCATCTAACTCGATCCCTGTTTTCAAGGAAGAAAATAGCACCTCAGCTGAAGGCTATCGTGGGCATGATGCAAATTGCAGATGGTGCTAAAATCAAGCTCAGCACATGGGCCTGACACCATCCTGGGGCAGCATATGCCACGGAGTCCACCACGGCTGCTACTCAGCTTGGAGTCAACCAAGACAAGTTCTTTCAAGTGCTTTAATAAAGGAGAAATTTCCTATTTCGATGAGAACAGATATTCAGCACAGCTAAGCAAAAAGTGTTGCTTGTATTACCAATAAAAATTAAAAAAACATGCCCAGTGTACATTAGATAGCCAAGGAGAAAGTGTTCTTGCCCCCAAAATTTTAAGAGTGAAAGCAAAAAGCAGGCCTATGGAATAGAAGTGAACGTATCAAGTCAGTACTTCACAAGCCATAAGCAGAATTGCTGACCTTCTAAAATAATAACTGATTATTGTGCAATTGTGAGAAGTCATTTCACTGTGAAAGAAAAAAGATCCTGGATATCAGAGAGGGCTAACACTTAAATCTATATGCAATATGAATTCATTTTGTTTCTCTTTATACTTTGCTATTCTTAGACAGATAACGGCTTCATGAGACCTGATTTATTGTCCATATGTATCAAAATAGGAATGTGCTCTTACGTTTCAAAGCATTAAATGAGATTTACTCCACAGTAACTTCATTCTGCCTTACCGAAGCAGGATTTGCCATGCCCGGCACTTCTGCCACAATAGAAAATCTCCTCCAAGAAATGCAGAGCTTAGTGGAAAAGTTACTATTACCAGTGTCTTGATACTTAATATTGACAGCCCAGGCCAGCCAATGTAACTGGTCTATGACTAGAACTGTCTGGAGGAAAGGATAGATTAGAAGAGTGGAAACAGCAAAATACAGCTTAAAAGAGGTGAGTGCTGTCCTCAGTACACCCGAGGACTCTCAGCATCCCAGGCTGCACCCCCATGGACCCCTCAGCCAAGGCTGCTCCCCGCCCAGTGCCAGGGCAGGAGGGGATGGGCACAGCGCTGGTTGGGGCTGGGGTGGTTGATTTTCTCCAAGGTAAGCTCTGGGCAGTGGTTTGGAGTTGTGCTGGAAACAGCACTGGTCACTCAGGGATGGTTCAGTCAGTGCTGAGATGGGCTTACACCCCTGAGGCCTTCTCTGCTCCTCGCCCCACCAGGGAAGGGGCTGGGGGTGCACAGGGATTTTGGGGGGACACGGCTGGGACAGCTGAGCCCGACTGACCCGAGGGGTATTTCAGACCCCATGGGCTCATGCTCAGCATGCAGAGCTGGGAGAAGGGGAGAACAGGGGATGTTCAGAGTTAGAGCTTCTGCCTTCCCCAGCCACTGTCACGTGAGATGGAGCCCTGCTTTCCTGAGCATGGCTGAGCACCTGCCTGTGGGAAGTGCTTAATGAACTCCTTACTTTCCCTATTAAACTGTCGTTACCCACAGGTTTTCTTTGCCATTCTCTGCCCCATCCCACCGCAGGGGATGTGGCTAAACCATGACAGGAGCAAACTTAAACACAGGAAGCCCCACTTAAACGTAAGAAGAAACCACATGATTTCCACAGGTGACTTCCAGCCTCAACAACTTCATGGTTCTGTGATCTCCAACACATTTGTTGTTCACATAGATGAGCATTACCAGCACAAAATTTAATAACTGTATCCTTAGCTACATATAGATTTTGAATCCAATTTAAGAGAATGATAAAACATCCTAGATTTTAATAGGTCGTCACAGTGACAGTCAGGTCAATACAATCCCTGATTCATTACTCAAACTGCTTCCTTCTGTTCTCAGAAAATAAATTATGCCAAGAGAACATGTGTTTTATACCATTTTAACTGCTCTTTGTGTGTATATATAAAGTTATTTCACAACATTCCTGTGAAAGAATATATTTCCTATATTAGAAAAACCAGGGAAACTTGGGGACAGCTTATAATGTGATTTTCCCAAGGTTATATGTAGTTAGGTAATAACTGACACCATATTAATGGAAAAAAACTAAAATGGCAACAATAGGAAATCCTCCACACAGCACACACCCATGGAAGTACTTTATTAACTTTGGCAACTCTTTCAACAACTTACAGCTGAAGCAAAAATTCAGATTCTTATTCTGAATGCATATACAGTCCAGACCCTTTGTCTGTGTTTTGTGTCAGGTGTTGCTCTGTACCTGTTTGCTTCTTGTTTCACTGCTCCATGAAGTTCTGCAACACTAAATGATATGGAAATAGCTACAAAATTATGCAGCTGGAAGTAGAAACAAGCTGTGTCCATCACTTCAAAGACGTGCAGTCATGAAGAAATGTTGCTCCCTACAAGCAGCATTTCTGTTCAGATTTCCTCCTTTTCAGAAACTCGGGGATGGACCAGTACCTACTACAACACACCACAACAGCTGAACATTTTAATCCTGTTCTGCTTATGACCAAAGCTTCTTTTTCTCCAAATCCCAGCTCTGAGAGTTATGTTTTGCTTATTACAACAGGACCCAGCAGCATTTGACTTTACCCAACTATTTTCCTACTAATATTATTTTAAAGAGTTTATATAATAACAAATGGACTATCCAATATGTGCTTAATAATGGCTCAGGCAGCCTCTGACAACGGGGTTATCACATCCATTTGATAAGTTCCATGGGAATCCATAAAATTCCCCTGAACTGTCACCAAAGAACAGGTTGCAAGGGAATGAGGTCTTCCAGAGGAGCACATTACAAAGGCAGCTTTTATGATACACATTAATGGAGGTCAGAGGCAAGGCTACTGTTCTCATTTATGAAGGGAAAACACTAGATCATAATGATGGCATGAGGATGGGGAGAATAATAAAGTCATTTCCCTGGTTCAGGAAAGATTAGCACATTTTGCCCCGTTAAGTTCTTTTCACTGTAAAAGTACTGCCTAAAGGTGCCTTTAAGTATAGATTTGCAGACAGTCAGAACTAGGTGTGTGTATCACATCAATTGCAGCAGGTGACTCTTTGCCTAAAAGTTATTAGGAATAAATACCCCATCCAGAGCAGAAAATTAATTCAATGCTCATGGCACTCCTTGATTGAGAAGATGTGGCTCTTGAGACCAGGGCAAACAAACAGCTCCAAAAGTGGACCAAAGCCTAAATTACAGTGAGTCTTAATTCCTGGCTTATATTGGGAAATTTTATATGGAACTAAAACACACAGTGACAGTTCAAGTTTCTTTTTGAGCTTGTAGATACAAGCAGTGACCCGTGCCTTTGAGGTTATGTTAACCACTGTTAAGTGCATACTTGTTACTCATATAATCCTTCTCTAAATTACTTAAGATAAAAGAAGCCAAGAAAGAACCAGGTAGAATCAAACGTGATTGCTTCCTATTAAAAGGCTGTCAGTTCCACCAGATCTCACCAACCTTGGATCAAAGGCAGTCACACTTGGACACTTTTCCTTTAATAGCTTCATTCATGCCTGGGCAGCGCTGGGAGTCTTTAGCTGTGTTCTGATGCTATCTCAGCACTCGAATGAGCCCTGCACATTGTGCTGCTTTGTACCCTCATTCAGTTCTGAAAGAAGCCTTCTGTTGGGTAGAGAAGCACATGAAACTCAGAGGAGAACATCTACTCCCTCACAGGAGGTGGCAAGCCCAAGCTTGGTGCCATTTAAATTTGGAAAGGAAGAATGCAGACGTGTACAGTATTTAGAAGACTTCTATAAAAATTGAGCATTCTCAATGAGCTGCCCACAGGCCTATTCCCAGTGCCACCCCTGCTCAGAAATCCCATTTGAAACTGGCTAGAAGAGCCATTAGAAGAAGCAGGTCTTAAATTGAGAGCAAGTCACCAGCTACTGCAGCATATTAGAGCTGTGTTAAACAGTAAGGTTGAAACACGATGGTAAAAGTAACCAGGTCGCAACTGTGGCCTCAACCTAGAGCAGTGCAGCTCCCCAGGAGCAGCTGAAAACTCTTCTTGAAGAAAAAGCAGAATTATTGCCCTAATTTAGAAGGGTCCTCAGACCAGCAGAGGTACCTGCCAGCACTGTGTCTCAGCTCTATCAGATAAGCAGGCAGGAGAGCACCCCAGTGTATTCCATACATATACATTATTAACTTTTACCTAAAGGTCTTAAAATTTGGAGGCCAGTATGCTGGGTTTTCCCACTTAAACAGGACAGAAAAAAGCCTGTCCCCTGAATGTTTTTCCTGGTCATTCACTTCTGTGCCCTACAAGAGAACGCCCACTCTGCTCCCTCAGCACACACCCTGCCAGTGTTCCATATCCATGATCAAAGTTTCTCTTGGATTTCAGTGGGGACTTGGAAGCACAACCTGTAGATGTAAAGGAGTGTTAAAAAAAATCAAAACCACTGAAGCCAAACCCCTCGTGTTTTGAAGACCTACAGTAACTCCAAAGACTTGCCTAATACATGCACCACATTTTACATCTCCAGGCTTTAGCTTATTAAATAGGGAAAAATGTAAAAATGCATGACCTGGATGAAAGTACCATTCTTTTCTGCTGTGTTCCCAAGTTTCTGAAGCCGGGGACTTTGTTCTTAGCAAAACTACTTTGGTAGCAACTCTGTCTCCACTGGATGAAAATCTGTGTCATGGAAAAACGACCTAGTTTGGATCCACTGTCCAGTTCTGCTCTAGAGAGAACTCTGATTACACTCAGAGTTATTCCACACTTCTTTTGAGGGTTGAGGCATTCAAATTAGCTATTAGATCCTTAGCTAAGATCTTGCAGCTCTTGTGCTAACTCAGACTAGCAGATGTATCAAGGACTATAATTTCTAGCATTACACAAACCAATTAACCTTTGCCAGCGGTACGCACTGTAGAGAACTAAATATAATAAAACATTTTAAGAGTATTGTTTAATTCATACTCAGAACGGTTTCTCAGAGGTAGTTATGAACTGTTATGCACTGAATCACAGCGTGTTACTACAATGTTCAGTGTTGCTCTATAAGGTTCAAATTAGACTCCCTCAGCTCCACAAAACCATGCCCAAACCCTGGAAGCTGTTTCACCTAGGTTAGATAGCTCTGCTGCAGATAAAGCCAACAAATAAGCACAGAGGGGTACATGGAATCTAAAAAAAATTAATTTACATCTTATAGAATCGTTCACTTCTACCCTGAGCACATGTATATATTTATATGTATTCAAAACTTTACTCATTTTTGGATTAACAACGAATGTGTCTCTTAGAGCAGTGGGTAGAAAAGATGTGTGTTTAACAAATGCCATTCTCAGCTTCTGGATTTGTGTATAAAGATGGGCATGTGAGACCTTCATGGGATTCTCTGTGGAAGACAGACACCTCGCAGTGCCAGATAAAATGTCTTATTGGTATGAGAACATTGTATTGACAAAAAATATGCAATATACTTAATAGCCAAAAGATGAAAACCTTCAACCTTTAACATCTTCTTTCTGTAAACACCTTTAGAAAACACTGAAATACATGCAGGCTGTTCAAACAGGAGGCTCACACATCCCCAGGACCAGGAGGCACACATTTGGTATGACTGATGGCACACCTCCCCCAGAAATTACACTGCCTGCAAAGGCAGACTGGAGCCCGATGAACCAAGTGGGTATTTGAGCCAAGAGTTCATTTGGACAACCTGAAGCGTGTATGCTCTGAAAGCAGTGTCAGCACACAACCTAGAGCAGATTTGCCAAAAAGAGATTACCCAATTTCCTCCCTTTAACAAGTAAATTGGTTAAATCAGAGTGATATTGTTGTGTCTTACTAAAGGTCTATTTAGGATGTCACCATTCCTTAACAAAAAAAGGTTTTCATCATGCTTCATCTCTGAGTGAAAAACCAAAAGCACTCTGTGCATGAACTCCATGTTGCATTGCAGAAAGCTGATTTGAATTTTAAGATTCAATATAAATTATCTCCTGCATGCACAGAACTACACAGAGCACTATCATCAATTATATGGGCACAGAGCATCACGTGGAGAAGTACCCAGTGCATAAATGGCACTTTTGGGTGTGTATGTTTTCCCAAATCAGCCTTGTTTTAACTGTCAGAGGGATTATCTTGCTATAACAGCCTGTTCTGTTTGTTTTCTTCATGTTTATCAGCTATGAAGTCAAATTCCAATCATCAAGTCTATTCAGCTTTCCAGGCCCTCTCCAAACCCCTCCCCATCTTCAAAAAACAAACCCAAAAAACAACCAAACCAGAGCAGGGGAAAAAAAGCTTCCAGCTGACCATTCAGGAGTATCTAATCTAACAGGAAAAGGTGAATCCTATATGACATGAATTTTGTGGTCGGGTTGATGGGAAGCCTGAGGGTGCGAAAAAGGCAGACCCAAATCCTTAACAAACCTATAAAGTGAAAAAAGCAACATCTGCCTATGGAAAGATAGGAAAAGCAGGGTCTAATACAGACTGACACATCATAACTAGTGTTTATGTATATTGCCAAAACCATTGCCCTCTGAAATTTCTAAGTAAATTTCAGTTTTACTCTCTTAATCAGTTCAGCATTCTGCTCTTGTTGAAATGTCTTGTCAAAAGGCATTACCGTGACTTAAAAACTTTAAGTTCAGAGGATTGCTAGAGGAACTTAAGCAACATCTATGAAACATGGCACTTCTCATCTTAATTTTAAAACAGTTTTCACTTTCATGATATGAGGCACTATGTTCTGTGCCCTCAAAATTTACACCACCTCCCAGGGCTGAAATAAGAAAGCATGTTGAATAATTCCTCTCTTATCACTTACTACTGAAGTGTAAAGTAAATCTGCTGCTGTTCAATAAAATTCCTCCTTGAAATCACAAGTCTCTCAGTTACTCTTTCTGTCTCAGTGGCATTGAGTATTCCAGGTCACTGCACAGGTTAAGTGAACAACCTCACAAATGCAGAAATAACACAAACTGAGATTGTTCCAATTTCCCCACAGTAGCACTTGAAAAAAAAAAAAAAAAAAAGAAAATAATCAGATCTACCATCTCCTTCCAGATCTGCACCCCGTGCCTTTTATTTATTTAAGATTTTTGTTCTTACAGCCTCCTTAATATGACTGGCTCTGCCTCGAGCGTTCATTTCATAGGCAACTGCTCTGATCCGCAGCCTCCCTGCTCCCCGAGCATTCCTGTTGGGAAGGGCCTTCTCCAGGGCCAGTCTCATCTCATCACAGCTTGGTTAAAGCTCTCTCTGATAACGGATTTGCCGAGTTCTGACACTGAGCATTCTGACACTTGGGGTTGTTTCCCCATCCCCCCTCCCCACTTTTTCCCCCTCCGTACTCCAAGTAGTTCATTAACCCCACATAACTGCCAATTAAGAGATTTTCTCCTCGAGAAGGAACTTTCTCTCTATGAAACCCACTTAATTACAGAAAGATGCACAGCTTAAATATAACAACTTCCTCTCCTGTTAATTCAGCTGTGGTGAATTTTGCATGCTCTATTTTATCCTCTGGTTATGACATAAGGAAATGCTGAAAAATATTTTTGTTTTTTCTTTAAAAAAAATACTCAGAAGTTCCTGCAAGATGGGCAAATCCTGAAGGTTTCGCTCCTTTAGGGATTATTTCCACAGCATTCAGAAAGCACAGCTTTGGGAGCTGCTGTAGGTGTGTATTCTAAGAGAATCCACAGATCCCACAACTGTACTGCTGAATGCTCACAAATACTTTATGTTTCTCTCCTAGACATATTCCTAGAGAAAGAAAAGTTATCTTCCATTCACAGCATGCCCATGAGCCCAGGGAATGTGTCCAGGCTGACACAAGATGTAAGTGAACAGGTACAGGACCTCAACCAAGCTCATTCCTAGTAGGAGGCAAATATTTTGGTACCCTGTTCCCAAACTTGTGAAGAGGCATAGTCCCATAGCTTAAAGAGACTTTCCCTGTTGATCAGCAGATCTTCAAGGGACCAAGCAGCACAGAGGCAAAAAAAAAAAAAAAAAAAGATGCACTTCTGCAGAAATATTACTATTTTTGAGACAACTTCACCTATTTGGCATAATTTGAACAGGTGCAATGGCAGAAAGGTGGGGGGTTCAAACAAAGCAAAGCTAGTTTGGGTGTGAGAGCATGTTTCCATTACTAGAAAGCCACTGTTCTCGAGTTTGCTTTCTGAGCCTGATTCTCAGCTGGTATAAATTGATAATGTTGCTCTGATGTGGTTCTTTTCATGTCTGCTCTGCTCTCTGCAGTGTTCTCGGCACAAGGCGATCCTGGGGTTTGCTGCACGAACAGAGAGCACACGATTGATGAGGGGAGATAAGCAGAGTAATTAAAACTCATATTTAGCGTTATGAACTCTGGAAAGAAATGTATGCAGATCAACAGTTGTAAAAATACAGCCTCTAACAATAATAAAAAAAAAAGATTATACCATTTGAATGCATTTATTCACAGGCAGCGCTCATTCCTGTACCTTCCCCTGGTTGTAGGAATACAAGGGACAGCCAAGAGAAACTGTACACAGGATTAGGTGTAATAACCTTCCTGTTAAGTGCTACATGGGAAAAACACATCCAGCTATTGTGCTGGCTCTTCATTTCCACGAAGCTTCCAGTATCCATCTACCCTGCACAGTTTCCTGGGGAATGACTCTCCCTCCTCCTCACAGCTGCTACATGTGCCAGCAGGTAAGGGAAATTCAAAGTGCTGCTTGGTCAGCATGACCTCACTCAGAGACAAAGCAAATGAGCTGAACACACCTGCCCAGCGTGTTCCCTGTCAGCCAGAGCCCAAAGTAGCTCCCGAACTCCAGTTCCTACCGAGCAATGCAGCACACAAATCACCAGGTGGCCCTATTATGTAGCAGTCATTACCAGAGACATCCCAGCCCTGCATAAGCCCCGGCTTTCATGTAGTGCAACGCTGCGTGATTATTTGAATAAAAATGTTTCCCATGGAGACAGCTCCCCGTGGCTTACACCTTGTTGGGGACAAAAGAAACGATCTGGAGATGCTGTTAACCTCTGGAAAGATGTGAGAAAGGCTCAGCTAAAGGCAGAAAAGTGAATGGTGGCAATGACTAATTGCTTAGTGCAGAATCCGTCGTGGTTACCAGCATATAAACTCTGCCTTTGGGCAATTCATTTAGGGCTTTTCCCCCGTTCTGAGCCTGAAGTGGGATAGCCAAGATGGGAACTGACCCTGTAGACAATTTGTAGGAGGGCATCCTGCATGAAGACAAAAGAATTTGTCATGCAGTATCTTCCCAGCCATTTTACTGGCAAATGAAGCAATTTGTTTCATATTTTTGGTAATCAGATTTTAGCTCAATATATGTGCATATAAGCAATTCTCACTGTGTATTGCAAGTTTAACTACTCTAAGCTTAGAGCTTCTACAAAATTATAGATGCACATAAAAAAAAGAGTTCCTACTCTTACATCCCAATTAAAAAGGAACATATTTTCAAGTGCATTATATCTCTCCTGTGGACCCAGTCACTAAAATGTGCAGCAAAAGCAGGATTTACAGCCCTGGACTACCTGGAGACAAGCATCAAATGACTTCAAAAGTGGCACCAGCACTACCTTTTTATATTGTTAATTTACCTTTGTGGGTTAATGGGAGCAGTCAGTGCATAAAGCTGAACATTTGTGTAAATCTTTACTTGGTCAGGACTTGGCCAAGAGTTCCAAAAGTAGCTGCCATAGTTCATGTCAAGAAATTTTGAAAGGACAGGATTATGCACAGTTAAATACTTCTTCCTTCAGGCTGCGGAACACCAACAAAAGAACAACCCATCTCTGGGTACGTCCAGTTGTGCTCCATCCACGTCACTTGGCACTCACAGCAAAGGTGAGCCCAATTCCCCACAATCAGGAGGCACTGACGGAACACAGAGGCCACTCTAACTAAAAAGGAAGCCTCCAAGGGCCAGAGATTAAATCCTATTTGCCTTAGGTCAAAAGATCTACTGTAGTCCCCAGTGACCATTTGGGAACATCACAAAGCTTTGCACAACTCAGCAGAACTGGCAGCCAGAGGAGGAGACTTCAATGCTGGAATTCCAGAGGGATTTCAATGCAGAAGTGAGATGTTTTAGCTCAGTTAGATTAAGTAAGCTTCTCCCTCATTTGCATCTGCCTGTAGCCTGCCTGTGTGAAACGGAAGCGTGTCACGGGCAGCCAGGAATTGCACCAACATGTAACAAGAAAACAGCAAAACATGAATTTATCATTCCACCCTCTTTTATGTCAAAGGGTCCCTATCAGGGCAAAAGATGAGATGTGTTTCAGTGGAAGGTCAGGTCTCAAAGTGAGGTCCTTGGATTGCCTCCCAAGTCAGAATCTTGCCCTGTGTATAAGATATAAATCACTAATATTCTCTCATGTTACGGTGACATTTTAATTGCATAGCATATTTTAATATACTCAGGTTGGGTTTTAGCTAAGTTGACTGTGTTTCTTGATTTCTTTGTGGTATTTAGTCATTTATTATAAATTGACATGGTTATTTCTCAAAGTTTCATTTGCATATCTTAACTTCCTTGCTTAATATAGACTCAGAATTTGATGAACATTTGCAGATACACAGATATTTTCCACATACAGGAAACAGAACCTTAACATCCAATGCAGATGTCAGTGTCCTAACACAAGGAGTAGCATCCCAGCAGCAAAATAAAGCCAAAACAAGTGTCAGAAGAAAAACATATTAATATTTGTACCAGCACTGCCCAGAGAAGATTCAACACTTGCAAGTATATTGGTATTAGACAATTCAGAACATGTATTATGACAGAAGTCTTCCCTTTTTTATGCAAGTGTTTCCACCAGAAAAAAAAGAGAATGCATCTGTATGCAAGAAGTGGATGTCAATTCTGATACACATGCTTTGTAAGAGCATAAAATGAAAATGCACTCTGCTTGCTCTGCCCTGCAACACCTGTTAAGGCTCCTATCTCAGCAGTTATGAAAATCAAACCCAGAGAAATAACCCATGATTTCCAAACCTTCACTTGAATAGAAAATAGGGTTTATTTACCATTACACTGTCGTTTATTCATTCTTTTTCTTGAACAAAAAGAATAATGATCCTACAAATGAAGAGCCCTTGTAATATCTGTGGTTCATTAAGCACCTCACGTTCATGTAGGCAGAAGATGCTCAAAGCCATACATATTATCCCTCTAACAGCACTATTCTTTAAATCTTTCTTATTTTTATGAAAAGATAAGAAATCAGAATCTACTTGAAGTCACGACGATCATAAGCAACAGTACCTACACAAATTAAGTCACCCCCTTGTTGTCCATGCTGAGTAGGGGCTGGAGTGCCCAGCAGGGATTTGATCACGGTCTCTCAGCCACCTATGCTGCACCCCTACTCCAGACATTTAGCTAAAAATGTTTCAGCATTGGCCATAATCCAAATGTGGCTTTTTTCTGACTCACTTTGACTTTACACCCACAAACCACCCAACGTTCACGTTTAAGAAAAGGAATCTTAGCATTTTTTTATACTTTGCTCTCTCTGTCATCCCAGGAAAACCATCTCAGTGCACATGAAGTTCTCTGCTCATTCTCTCCTGTATTTTTGTACAAGCTCAAACCATGATGGTCTCACTCATGCTGCTGCTTGGAGACCCTGATGGGCCCTGCTGTGGACAACAAAGTCAAACTAAATTGGGAACTGCCCAATCCCAAAATCCTTCCCTATCAACACAGGCTCCAGCTTGACCACATGAGCTGGCTTGTAGGCGTTGCAAGGTTGGGTGCTCCAGCTGGATAAAGAACTGGGGTCTATTTTTGGGATTACAAGCATGACTCTTCTTGCACACAGCCCCAGCAGAGCCCTCACTGGCTGCCTCTCATGCTCAAAGCAGAATTCCTTAGAAATCTCACCTACAGAAGGGCAAGGGGGAGTGTTGTGCATAAAAATAATTTTAGAAAATATCTGGAATTAGGGTTAACAAATACAACTTGCTCTGACTGGTCTGGGAAAACAAAGCCTAGGCCAAGAAAACCCTGTGGGACAGAACAGTTGTTACATAGGGCTGCTCATGTCCTCCAACTCAGTTAATGTAATGGGGGCAAAGAAAGGAAGTGGAAAATGGTCCCTTTCACAGTGCAGCTTGTCCTGAATAATGAGACTAAAGTGGAAACTTGTAAAATAGGATATTAAAAGCTTTTATTATTTCCTTTTCTGCCAGTCCGATGGCATCTACCTGCAGACATCAAGCATGATCTTTGTCCAACTCACGCCTCCCTCCTCTCAGCACACACCTGCTCCTGTGCCAAAGCTCCCTGAGGAGCCCCAGGGCTGGGGACATTCCCTCCTGGAGTATGTGAGGCATGAACCCTGCACTGCAATAAAGCAATCCATCAGCACCCAGCTCCCACCACAGCTCTGCCAGGCCTCTTAATAAGCTGTTAGTGACAACCATTCCACGTGTCACATCCACAGTGAAAAGCAGATTATGAGGGATCAGAAGGTTTCTATTTGAACTCGGTGATTCCCAGGAAAAGTCATCATCTCCTCTCCTCTAGACTTAACTTTAAGTAAACCAAAAGGAGTCTGAAGGTTCGTGTTTCCTAATGATTTTATCATTTGAATTACGGGGCAGGAAAGCTGTTTCAGATGCTTCAATGTTCTTATATAAAACTATTCCCAGACGATATTTTCCTCCTATGACTTGTTTGTTGTTTGGCTTGTTATTTTCATTTTGTAGTTCATTCTCAGGACATGCATATTCTCTTTGAATAACAACTTCAAAAATGAAACTCTGCTGTTCGCAGCAGCAATCACAGCACATTCCATTAAAATGGAGCTTTTAACAATATCTGTGATTAAATCAATTTTGTGTGCCCTTTTTAAAATACTCTGGAACTCTCAGAAAACATACTGCATTCATTTATTTCCAAACCAATGTAGCAAATACAAATGAAAAAAAAAAAGGCATTATATATTTTGGGAGATTAGACACGAAAAAAGCACATGTAATTAACTGTACCTGGCTGGACAGTAAATGGCAAATAGCTCCAGCCTGCTTTTGTGTATAGAACTCTTGATTGTCTATTCTGTGCAATGTCTCATAACAAATAACAAAATAGTCACAAAAATCAACATTCCTGCTGCATCAGAGCCCAGGATAACCTACTGAAATATCTCCTAGGAAAACAATTAAAAAAGCATCTATTTAATCTACTCAGGAAAAGACAAAATATTTTGAATCATGCCTAACTGCAGCAACAGGTATGTTTTTAAGTCTTAGAAGTAAACTCTGCAGCTCAGAAGCCAGAGTTAAACAGATGTTAAGCCAGAACAACACTCCCTGAAGTTTCTCCCAAAGAATCCATTAATCATAGTAATACAGGAGAGTGGCAGAGAAGTAATAAACTTATCTGTTACAGAACTGATTCACAAAGGAGGAATGACTAACACATGACCAGCTACTCTGAGTGGTGCTCCTCAACCTGATGGAAGCGGGATCAGACAGCAATGACATCTCCATAACACAGCCAAAAAAAATCCTGTCCCCTCAGCTGCCATGAGGCAACACAGCAGACCTTTGCTATAAAAATCAGATGAATTTGAGTGTTCAGATATTTTTATTTTAGTAACTTCACCAGCACTGTCTTCTTTTGAAATTAATATATCTGCCTTAGTGGTTTTTAGTTTTCTTTGTAAAACAATGACAGCTAATAGGAAAGCACTGTCATGTATCCTGACTAAAGGTAATGTATATGTGACAGCTGTGTGATCATCACTAGGAAAGTATTTCCACAAGACAAAAGGAATAATTAAAATGAGCCTGCAGTCCTGGCTTCGGATTTAAATGTTTAAATGTTTTAATTTGAAAGAACAATGGCTCCTTGAAGCTCCTTCTCAACCAACTCTGACAGCCTGTCATCTCTTAACCAGCCCTAAGTAACAGTTGTGCAAGTCTGAGCACCAAACAGCAGATTATGCCTGATGATCCTTAAAACAGCACCACTGCTTCCAGGAGAGCACTGGAGATGAACCCAGCTTTGCAACCTTTTGAAGTGTTTATTTCACTAAAAAAGCATCCTTGGAAATGAGGCTAAAAAGAGAAACAGCAAGCCTGGATTTTATTGAGGTGTCTTTTCACATGCAGCTACTTTGTGGTACTGCACAGCAGAGCCCTGAGCACGCTGTGGGTGTGAGAGGACTGACACAGACTCTTCCACTGCTGAGGGGCTCCACTTTCCATCAAACAACCACCCCAGAACTCATACAGACTCCAAGGCAGTGAGGATGGCACAGGGATGTACCTGTGTTCACCTCCGAGTCACAAAAGATTTGCAGCTCCAGCCCAACAAGTGTTTGGCACTGAAACACAAGGCTCCACTCAAGAAGCAACCAAAGTTTCTAAAAGTTTGATTTTTCCATTAAAAGCCGACTTCTCCTTCCTACAAAAGATCCTGCTTGAAAACAGATTTATCTAGATCAAAAAATATTTTAAAGAAAAGCACTTGCTTTTTTCCCAGGACAAGGTGTAAATGAACTGCTTTGCTACTGAACTGTTTCCAACATGTTGCAGAATTCCCCTCCTATCAACTCTTCTCCCTCTGAAGAGGATCATCCTCCCACTGATGCCGGTGGCTCCAGAGCCACACAGGCAGGAATCTGCTTCTGATTAAGGGATTCTGCATTTTCCCCACTCTCTTTTGAGACAGACATGGAATGAAACAGTAGTAAAAATGGCAATTATTTGCATGAAAGGAGAAACTCCAAGTCCACATCAAAATACATAAATGTGTGCATGCCCAAAGTGTTTTCCACCTAACTGCAATGCAGAAGTCAACACCCACAGGATCAGTCCCCATGACCACACTGCCCAAGGAGCCAGACTGAATAAATAACATGGAAGACGTATAAATCAGTTACATTTCAGTGACATTAGTGTCCCAGGAAGAGCTGCAATTCCAAAAGTTCTTGGATCCTGCTTCCCCACTTGCATCCTTTTATTAGAGAGCAAAAGGAACCAGAACAACACAGGTTTTTAATTTAGCAGATGTTTCAGAGGGCAAGGTCAACGATGCAAACAAAGACTGAACCTTATCAGCCAGTGAGGCAATGTGTCACCTGGCTGAAACAAAAATATCCTACCACTGCTGAACTGTCTTTAACCACACACATAAAAGGGATTCTTTTCCAATTTTGGAACATATGATTCCTAAAAGAAAACCCTGCTGTAAATATTTCCTTTAAATAAACACTTTGATTTGACAGACTTACTGGTGGCTCAAAAAAATAAAATCATCACAGGGAAGCAAGAAGAGGAAATAACCAATCAAAGTATTTTGCTGTGATTTGGGATTTTGGCTTCATTTAGATGTTTTAATTTTTCTGGTGCCTGAATTATTTATTTCTTCTCCCCTTCAGGGCATGCACATTGTGTTTCAAAAACAGTAAGAACAGTAATATTTTTTTTTTGTTTCCTACTCAACTGAATGAGAACCAGAGTAAGACCTTGGATAGCCTGAGGGACAGGAGCAAAGCAGCAGACAGAGCTGGGAGCTGTGTGGGAGAGGAGGTGCATCCAAAACCAGGGTTCTTTTTGGGTTTTGGGTTTTTATCTGCATCCTCAAGGTTTCTTTCCAAAGATCTGGGCTGTCCTGCAGGATTTTGGAAGGGGCCTCAGGCACTGCCACGGTGTGAGCACTGAGCACTGGCTGAGCTCCCCAACAACAGAAACACCATCAGCTCCTGAGAGCCCAACCCACAACTCCCACATCCTTCAATGAGTTAAGATTTCACCCTGAAGGGCTCTGCAGAAGCCAATTTCTCTGGTTTTCCATATATATTGATCAGTTCTCAGGCCAGTGTTTGCCATGGCTGCTGCAGAGGAGAGCTCTCTCTGATAAACATTCCCCACACGTTAGTGAAATACACATACCCAGATCTGCAATAAATTTGCACTGAAGGTGATAAACCATAATCAAAGCCAGCATCAATGGAAAGCCAAGTTTCTCTTACTCCAAGCATGACATTCTGCAACTTTTCAAGGGTTGAATAAAATATAAAACTCTCCCAAAGAGCACTCCACATACGTAATGTTTTCCTTTTGCTGTAAAATGCATCTTATTGATTTATAATGTACTCTCAAGGAGAACAAAACCTAGACTACAAAAGTAAAATTTAGGAGAAAGCACAAGTGTTGTAAAGGAAACTCCATACCATTAGTGACAGGGATACACATTCTCATAATTTCTGATGGACACATTGTGCTGTACACTTGTTCACTTCACGTAAATAGGAAAAAAAGGACAAAAAATGCAACTACAAGTCTAAAAGGCAGTCAGTACTTCTGCTATAACACACAATTTAAACAAAGCTTGCTATTTAATAAACTGGAAGCTGTTAAAGTACATTTATTAAAAGTGTTACAGAATAGGATGTGAGCCTTAAATATGCATTTGAAGAAACCAAATTGTTTTCTCTTCTTGAAACTGATTTTTTTTAATAATTTAACACATTTTCACAGGACTGTAATCAAGACTTGAGCATCTCCAGAACAGTACTGCTGTTGTTTTTCTTCTCTTAACATCAACTTCTATTTCGATAAATTTTTGTTTACAAAGTGTTTTATCGACCTAAAGTGCAAGGAGTTGCTCACAGATGGATATGGGAAAAATGTTTTTGATTCTTGTTATTCCATCAAAGCCATATTTATGTGTGTGCAAAGGAACAAAAATCATCTCTACCTTGGGAAGAGATCTGTGTTGATGCTGTTCAAGCCTACACTGTAACTGCATTTGCTCTCCTGATAACACAATATAAATGTGTTACTGTGTTTAGCACATCAGTACACCAGAAAGGGTTTTTATTGTAAAACAACCCAGAGCAATGCCAAAGAGACTCTGCAGATAAAATAGCCCTGCTACTCATTTCCTAAGGAAAGTTTATTTAAGTTTACAGCTCTGGAGTAAAGGACTAGCAAAATAATTACAAGTGAGAGAAGGCCATATTTTCCGGCTCAAAGACATGAAACATCACCCACAAAGCCTCACCCTCTTTAAATACCAATATATAAGGTATAAATCTCACACTGAAGACTTTTCGTAGGAATTTTTAGCAGGTATATTCCAAGATGAGAAAGGTGTAACTCCTGAACTCACAGAGATCTTGGTATCTACAGCCCTGACTGGGAGTGCTTTTAATTACTCCTGATTTATGTTACACACCTCAGAATACACAAGAGAACCCTGGATAAGCTGCAATTCCAGTTACTCCTGCCACCCCTCCCAGTCTGTGCAGCCTCTGCTGTCCATGGCAATTCACACTGCTATAGGAATTCTTTAGTTTTAACAAGTTAAAAGTCAAGGGTGCATCAATCCAGCAGCACTGCCAAACAGGTCAGATTAAGAATGCAAGGAACAGCAATACTTGCACTTGTGGGAGCAATAGCTTTGCTAAATAAATATCATCAGAAAGCATTGCCAGAATTGGAAGCCTTTGAGTCTGCAAGGTACAGGGAAAGCTGGATCATCTGCATCCTCTGACAAGAGAGAGAAATTAATGGAACACCCCACTGGAAGCAGGATTCCTCTACCAAATGAATTCCACTCAGTGTTTTCAGAGGTGGTTGGTTTGGTTGTTTGGGATTTTTTTTCATTTAAAACATACATTTGCACAGTTAAATTCTCCACAAACAGCATAAATTTCATAGTTGATAACATCTGTAATTAGACTTTGAAATTCACACTGCTATTAGCTGTCCTACATGGCACAAGTTTTGCCTGAAAACACCATTTAAGCTGTTTTCATTTTTTCAAACTATCAAATTTGAAAGCCTATTAGATGGGATGAATTTTTCTTGAAGAATAAAACTAAATTGAGTTTATTTGAAAGATCAAACTGTAAGGACAAGATTGAAATAAATGTTTGGTTGCATCAAACGACCTGCTCCATAAATCAAGCTCAAAGAGGATTATAAACAGAGAACATGCACCAAAAAAGAAAAAACACCCCAGACTCCAATTCCTCAGATTTGACCTAAGAAAATGAAAACCGTAAGAAGGAACCTGCATGATTAAAAGCAAAGTGGCTGCAAGAGAGCTGGGAAATCATCGGCAAAAGCGCATTCCCTTAGTCAAAATTCAGAGCACAAGTGAGGGGTATCTCCAGTGCCAACTTCAGGGGTGCAACACCAGAGCCCCATTATTTATCAGGAGCAGTTTACATCTGACCTAAAGACATGCCAAGAGAATGGCTGCACCTTTAAATGTTCTCCAAGAACTGCATAAATCAGCATAAATTGCATCACTCCCCAACGGAAGCTGGAAATCCAAACCCTCCCTCCAAAAGCCGTGGCAGTGCTGGTGCTTTGGGATGCTGGTGCAGAAGGGATGCAGGGCTATTTTAGTTTTCATCCATGACTTTGTGCCAGCCACAAGTTTTGCTGCTTCTCTAGCACAGTTTGCTGTCTACCTCTTGCTTCTATTGGCTCTTTTTTGCCTTTTGGCCAGGCTTTTCCACAGATCCTGATAGTCAGTTAACTTTCTGCTCGCTGAGTGAACTTCCCAGGATCTTTTACAGTGCACTGCATTGTGCTTTAAGGTGGAAGAGAAATAAACAGACCCTAAATCCTCATTGCAAATCTTTGTTCTATAATCCAAATGAATTTTTCACAGCTATTCAAATAAAATGTTGATACAGAGATACTGTACTAGCAGCATTATCTACTTTATTACATATGGGTGGACAATGTGTGCTGGTCCAGGAGTTGATCCCAACAGCCCCACACACACAACAATACAAGCAGTAAATTATTTACAGGGTATTTTTCCATGTAGTGAAGTGCTTAGCAGAAGTAGTACTTCTATTCGAATAATTAAAAAAATCCTTTTTCCTCTCTGCCCTGCAAGATCCCAAGTCCTTAGCCTGGACCCCTGTCTCTCCTCCATATGGTATGTTCAATTACCATTTAGTTTTCGAGTGCTAATAGTGGCCCATAACTTCAAGTACTGCTATTCAGAGTCTGTGCCTTTTCCCTGATTAATTACTATGGAGAGATGATACCTCTGGGAATCAAATACATCGTGTGCTTAACTCCAGAATAGACAGTTCTTGTCAATAACACATCCAAGCAGCTTAAAACTTCAATAGCCTGGTTTCTTATATACTGTAAGTGGTGCTGAATATTCAGTTTTATTTCTGTTTCCCTGCCAGTAGGAAATAAAGAACACACTTTTAGCTAAATGAGAACTGAAGTGCATTGGAAGAGTGCTATAAATTATATGCAGGCCACCAAATAAAATTCAATTTTCAGGTAATGTGAAGGTGTAATGCGTCTGGAGAAGCTGTTTTGCATATCACACACGACAGCAGGCAATAAGGAGCGGGGAATGACTAAAACCTGATCTGTCACATGCAACTCTTTGATTGTTCCCCCTACTTTACCTGCTCTAATCGCGCTGTTGCAGTGTTGATTCAGAACACGGCGGCCCATGAAAAATGTCACCGTTCTGTCGATGTTGCGGATCCGCTGGCAATTTCAGCAAGAACTGGATGCACATAAAGGGTGATAAGGCACTATATCCTGCCATGCTCAGCAGGTTTTCCATTTCCTCCTGCAATTACACATCAAACTGTTTTAGCTTCACAAGCTTCGGCACTATAAATGGCCTCAAGGCAGAAGTCTGCTCCGCACACTGATGAGTCTATCTTCAAAGCAGAGTGCAAACTCAGGTTTTGGGGAGATTTTTTTTTTTTTAAATACCCTTTTTCCAGAGCTTTTAAGAGTTTACTTAGAGATTATACCTACCATTATCTCCATGTACTCCAATTAACAGGCAGTTTTATATCAACATTAACTGGAGCTGCCTCTAAGAGGAGGTAAAAGCCATGCACATACAAGAGCAAGCCACCGTCTGCACAAGAACCCTGCTCGCAGCATTACGTCTCTACGTAATGGGATTTTTCCTTAGCTCCACCTTCTATTTTTTCCTACAAGACTACCTGGAATTCCAGACTGACAATAGGCAGAAGAATCTGGTTCTCAAACACTCAAAACTTTGTCTCCCGCTACAGCAATGCTGCCAGAACTGTATCTTTCTCCTGTTGCTCCATTTAAAGCAATTCATACATTCTGGTATGGATATCTCACACTGATGCTAAGAGGGAAACAAGGCAATGTTAAAAGTTATTGTTCTCAATCATTCTGGCACTGTGATCTGATCAACTCAGATATTTAACCACATAAAAGCAGCGAATCCCAGGATGAGCCAAACAACTGCGGTGGCATCTGTGGATTTAGGCAGAGGACAAACCCTACCCAGAAATCACAGCTCTCACCTGCTCACACTTCTCATGTCAGCCATGGGAAGTGGGATACTGCAGAAGTCAAAGTCCCCAGCAACTCATGACTCATGAAAAACACACAAAACTCCTTCAGGTGTTGCCAGCTGCAGGACATGCTGGTGGCTTCCCCCACAGCCCATCCCTGGGATACCATTAATGCAATATTGGGACAGAGAGAAGAAACCACCACTGCCACAGAACACAGTTCTCCTTCCCTGCTCATCCCCCCCCAGAGTCACACAGCAGGAACCTGAGCCACCCAAATGGCACCCTCTGCCCAATGACTGCAATGACAATGAGACAAGTCCTGGGACTGGCCTAAAATAAGAAGTGGTTTGTGTGCCCTCCACCTCTGTGAGGCAGCACGACAAAAGGACTGCCAGAGAAATCGTGAAGCAGCAGCTTTAGCCACTGAAAATGAATAGGAACAAACAGCTCCTTGCACACCATAACTGAAAGTTTGTTCCTGTGCCTCTCCAATGACCCCATCCATGAAGAACATGGACCTTTTATAATATGCCTCAGGGTGTATTATCCTTCATTCCCAACCTTTGAGAAGCTCAGCTGTCACTGTTGCCTAAAATGGGCTTTAGGATCTTAAAAAAAAAGACAAAATATTCTGAACTAATTATGTTTAACATATACCTGATTTTTTTATTAAATCAATTATCAAAGCATATGCAGGTATGTCAACCCTCCCAACTGGGACTGCAGTGTATCCACTCTAAAACTCTGAACAGCAAAGACCTTTCAGGAGGGAGTCAACAGCTTCAGGCAGCACATCCAAAGCAGCAAAATCTTTACTCAGATGATCCGACTTGTGACTCCAAGGTGTCTCCATTTATGCACAGAGAGCACACACAGGACTCCAAAAACATCAGCAATGCCAACCAAACCAATTTCACTGCCAGGACACAGAGAGAAGACAGCAAGGAGGGCAGAACAGCATGTTCAATTCCTTAATAAAACCTAATAAAGCTTTGAATATTCGTGTGTTGGTAAGTAAAACACAAGAGCAGTGAACCAAGTCAGTAATGGGCCTAAATGGGAGAGGAACTGCTGGCATAGCAGGAAACTCAAGTCAACACAGGGAAGATTTATTTGCCTATTTAATGGTGATCTACACCTTGGCAAGAGCAGCATCTGCCCTGCACATTTATCATAGTTGTTTCCTGCATCTCTGACTCTTCCTTTGCCATCCCATGACGAGATACTTCCTTGTACTCACTGCAAAGTCAGACAAGTTTGGCATTGCTTGCTGCACTAACTTAACCACATGCTGTTTGTAATAAAATGACTATTTCCTTATTTCTTGGCATCTTCTCTTAGGTGGCATTGCTACAATACTTGCTGTTATTCTCAAGTGCTGCTCCAGATTGAAATCTCATCCAGGACAGGAAAAACCTCTTCAAAATTCCAAAAATAAGCCACTACTTAAGTGTGGCTGGGCAGGCTCTTTTGGTAATTTTTTCTGGTTGTTGTCATTTTTTTAAGTCTGAAGATGTTTGCTGGTACTTCTGTTCAGAACTACAAAGAAGATCATTCTTTGGACGAAAAAATGGGTGAAATTCCGTGACAAGGTGCAGATGGAGGACACCAATGTGAAATAAAGACCATGTTGCTACCAATAGAAGGACTAAGGCAAACCAATTTCGTTGGTTTATTAACAGCATAAAATCCATTTGCAAAGAAACAAATCAGGACTCACTGATTAAATACTTGCTTAAAAAAGCCTCATGAAATGTTGTTTAACAGGAACTCTCTCTAACCAGTGCCAAAACCAAACCCAAACCAATGAGAGCCACACCACCCTGAATGTGTTGAACATGAGGTGGGTCTAACCTTGTGAAGGAGACCTCAGTGCTGTTTATAACACATCCTCCCACAGGGAAGCTACACTGATTAAGGAGAAAAATTAAGCCCTAAAGATCTCATGAACAGGAGTCCAAACAAGCTGTGGTCAGAATTTAAGAAGCCTCTACTAAATTTAGATTATATCATCTGTAATAACCCTGCTCCACCACAGTTAATAGTGTGGTTGCTGCTCCAAGTTCTTTTTAGTTGTGGATGTTGGTCAAGTTGGTATCAATCAGCATAAAGCACAAGAGAATCCTCCCATCTCCAGCTTCTCAGAAAAGCTGTATTTTAAAGAGTCTTTAATGGACTATTAAATACAGAGGAAAACTTAACCACTATCACTCACTTAACCAAGGAACGACAAGCATTTTCAAGCAAATCACTCTCCACATCCGCATCAGTAAGTGATTTCAGGGAGTAGCTTTGTGCACGTTATCCTAATGTGAGCTTTCCCTGATCCATCTGCAGTATATCTGCCTGAACAATTATGTCAGGCACATGGAAACAAAGCTGGCACGAGGAAGGGATGAAGAGACAGCAAACCCCACCAGCTGAATGGGATGTAGAGTTACAGAGATGGCACCTACATGAAGCTGCAGAGACCAACTACTTAATGTTCTGCAAAATAAAATGCTGTTTCTCTGCTGTTTACATATTATAATTATTTGAAATTCAAGTATGCGTTTACAGAACAGTTCAGCTCCTGCAAAGCATAAATTGCAAGGGATGATGCTCGAGTCATTTCTATTACCTTGACACTGTTGACAAGTGCACCATTGAACGATTTTATCACTGTACAAACTCATCATAACCATCAGCACACCACTTCTGGTAACGAAAAGCACTTTATGAAGTGGCCTGTGTGAAATCTAAAATTTGATATGGCTCATATCTGACAGCTATCCTGTATTAAACTCACCTTTTAACTACGGTTAAAGCCAAGCGAGTACCCAAGTAGCCTCGGATACCTGCACTGAGAATAGCTGAGCAGATGGAGTCCAGAGAAGCTGAATAACACTGATATTAAGAGCATCTAAGTTGATACAGAATATTTCCTACAAGTACAACGTGTCATCTTCAGATGCTACATCAGCCATTTATATGAATCCCGACAGGCAGTGAAGATTCACGTGCAGTGACACCTGAAAACAGAAATTAATGCAGGTGGTTTTCCTGCCTGAATGTATGTTCTGCAGCAAAGATACACAGCTCTTAATCCTGCTAAGTGCAGTACACAGTAATGCTAGGAAATTATGAGTGCACAGACATCTTTATGTTTTGCCTACTTGGCAATCTATGTTTTCTGTACACAGATTTATTTGTAAGTGATCCATATGCATACCATTCCCAGAGTTTGTGTAAAGCCATACTTCAACAGCAAACAAAATAAAATCACTGCGGGTGCGGTGAAGGGCAAGAAAAAGGGAAGGCTGGCACATGGTGTAATTCAGACAAAGAGCTCAAATTGAACCTAAACTGCAGGAAATAATAGAATTGGCTCCAAAATCAGACAAACCGCTGATACTCAAAAAGTAGAGAGGCTTTTTTTATTTGTTGTTTGTTTTTTTTTTTTAAGAAACAAGCAAGTAAATTATCATTACTTGCTTATTTCTAAAAAAAATCCCTTTGGGTAGTTTTTGCTGTTGAGGAGAAATCATGTCAACGAAATGGGCAAAGTTTGAACAGCCCCAGACCTGGCACTACTGGGTACCTCCAGCTGCTCAGTTCATGATTCTCCCCTTCAGGCCTCAGTCACCTCTGTGTGAAACACATTCTTCATCTTAAGAACATCTAATGCACCTAAAGGTTATAAATGATAAAACAAGGAATCAAAATTGAGGTACTGCTGCATGAGTCAGGCAGTGGATGCAATTTGCATCATGCAAGCAAACAAAACTTGGGCAAACTGAAGCCTGGAGAAACAACAACACCTTCAACATGCACATTTCTTGCTGTTTAATCAGAACTGTTTTCTTTTATATTTTTTGTGTATGTTTGATGCAATTACTGGAAAAGTTTTTAGCTTGTTATGCAGGTTGTCAGAAGAGATGATCTAACAGTGCCTCCTGGCCTTAAAATCTATGCATCTTTGATATATTTCTCAGGAGCTGGTGAAATATTACCCTTACTTTTAAAATGCCTAGGCATACACTTCTCTGGCAATCTGCAAGGTATTACTCATATTTCATTTACTTAATGCTCTATCTTCCCAACAATTTGAAATAAACTTTCTATGGGGGAGTATGTCAGGGTATGCTCTCTAGTACTTCTCTGAAATTAAATTCTAATTGCAGGGTGTTATCTGCATCAAACTGAGCCTTTTAAACTGTAATAGTAAAAAAAGCTAAACAATCTTGCTGAGATGAATCCAGCCGAAGAATGGCTGGTCCCTGCTTCAGTCTATCCCACTCTGGCTCTGACTGACTGGATGGACTCAGAAGATGATCAACCTCCTGATCCCACTCTCACAGCCAGGGCAAAACACCACAGCCTCATACAAATGTGTTTTTTTCTGCCCACATACAGCATGGGTACAGAGACAGATTGGGACTGGCAGTTAAATACAAACTGATTTACAAGGGAAAAGGAGAAAAACCCAAAAAAACCCACAAACATGTTTTAAAGCTGGTCTGAAGCCTCCATTTATTGAAAAAAAAGCTGGTTTGTAATGCAGGGTCCAGTCCCCTTCTCAGCTCATAACACCACCGCAGTAGGAAATCTGCAAGTTAAAATACATTTCTGGCACACTGAAAACATATGCAAAGCCACATTTTTAAGCCATTTCCTCCCCGATTTCCTCTCCGTGCCAGCTCACTGCTGCACTTCTACTATTTCATGAGCTTATTAATATTGCAGCTGCACAACCAGAATTACTATAACCAGGCCCAAACTGAAGCTCCACGCAGGGGGGTCAGTTTGTCAAACTCCCCATGAACAACATCTACAACAGCTGAATTCGAGTTGCCCTGAACACTTTCCTGCCAGCAGCAGGTCTCTGCCTTATTAACTATTGACTTTGTTCCAGAGCTGCCCAGTAAAACTGCATTTTTAAACCTGATCTGCATCAACAGGAGCTGGCCACAAGCAGAAGAATTTCCTGACTGCGGTATCAGAAATCGTGGAAATATGTCCTTCATAATCACAATTAAACTTCTATTCAAGTTAGGCTGCTTTCTGTGATCAGCAGCTTAGTACTACTGACCATGATTTCTTCTTATTCTATACAAACCCAAAACATACTTCTTATTTTAATAGAACTGTGCTACAAAAGATCCATCACTGCAAACACTTAAGTCCATGTCTGAGATTCACTTCAAACATAGCCAATGGCCAACTGGAGGTTTGTGAGACACTTCCAGGTTACCCTCAGGATTTATGCCTGTAAATCCATTTCTGGCACCTTTCCCACCTTTGGCCAGTATTCATATCCCATAAAAAGCAGCAGTCAAAGGCAGGAACAGGATGACATCAGTGCAAAATACCTCCTGAAAGCCCTGCTCTGTCCCCACCACAGTGAATCAAAATGCAGAATTTGCCTTACTTTGAATCCCATAATTCTGTAAAGAGACAATTTCCCCATCTCTTTTAACTAATCTGTTTTCCACTTTGAGTTTACCAACTAAGTAAACTGCTTAATTTTAACCTCCTTTATCATGACTATATTTCGTTTAGAACAGTTCCTGAACAGATTCTTCCCCTTCTAAATTTTCAGTTTGGGGACTTTCAAGTTGAATGGTGGTGGTCAAAAGACATCACAAAGCCTGAAAATATCTTCCCAAGAAAAAAAATGTGAATGAATAAAAAGGAATAGAAGGAAGCAAGAGGCAGAAAGGAGATGGGTCTAAAATGGCTTGAGGAAAAAAAAAAAATCTGCTACAGCTGTGGGTCCAAACTGGGGCCAACAGAAGAGGTTCTCCCTTATCAGGAGGAACATCCCCATAACACTCCTGGTTTTAATGCAAAGGCCCAGGCAAAACGTGGTAAGCACAACACTCCCCATTACAGATCCTTCTTTATAAAAGAATATCTTCCCTAAAAGAGATGATCCAGATTGTGGGAAAAACTATACATCTTTTCAATAGATCCTTCTCTTTTCATCATAAAAGCAAGCTCCAGCAGCTCTCCCATGGAATTCATTGTGAAATAAAATTTGCAACCTGGCAGCAGTGTCTGATGAGCAATATACAATCCTTCCTGAAAGGCCCAGGAGGATTCTATTGTTTTGAGGCTTA
Source organism: Monarcha castaneiventris obscurior (assembly GCA_026261815.1). Classification (NCBI taxonomy): domain Eukaryota; kingdom Metazoa; phylum Chordata; class Aves; order Passeriformes; family Monarchidae; genus Monarcha; species Monarcha castaneiventris. Next base: position 2,162,416 of record JAMPIT010000481.1, read on the forward strand.
ATTTTCAATTTGCATCTTTAAAAAGGTATGATTTCATCCAAATTCACTGGTCTGCTCATTTATATTTATCTGTAAGAGACCACATTTTAGTTCCTTTGAGAAGAAACACAGTAAAAAAAAATTTATGTTCAAAATTCTAAGAGCACTACTCATATTTCTTGTTTTATTGCAATCTGCTTGGACAGAGATGTGACTAATTTATTTTGAAGGGCCTGATTCTGCAGGCGCTCCACAGTCAGTAATCCCTTTGTGTTCTGCATGTCAGGCAGCAAAAAGAGGAGTTCAAGTAGCAGAAATGGGCACAGTTTCATTACATCAGTGGCTTTAGGCTCATTTACACCAAAAGAGGCTAAAGTCCTATACGTCACGATGAAAAATACAGAGATATTTTGCCCCACACTAAACAAGTCTCTCCTTAACAATGACAAGCTGAAAATGAACTGCAACTGGAATCAATTAAAATTCATCACAAAGCACTGGTACCTTGCTTCAAACCAAACAAAAAAGTTGTGCCTCGCAGCCTACAATATCTTGGGAATGTTCACGCCAGCTCCCTTCAGAAAAGGCTCTTGACTCTGCTTCTATAATGAACATCTTAAGAACTGTAAATGCAACATTAACTGGTGGTAAAACCTTCAGGATACACAATGATTTTGAAAGAGAGCAATTAAACAGCGAGTTATTTTGAACCCGTGTCCCCATTTAAAATATTTTCCTTGTAGTCCATCTGCCAGAGAGCCTTTAAGGCAGACAGGAAGATGCAGTACCCATCCCAGAAAGCTGCTATTGCACTAACACTTCCAAAAGGCCCACAACGCCGACTATCAGGAGCCTCATTAAGAAAATGCAAGTTGCTCCACTATCCTTAAATAAATGAGTTCCATGGGCATTGTGCACAGAAACGAGAATGAGTTCCTACAACAAACACAACCAAGAGCAGCACCATGCTCTCCATGCCTGCTGTGAGGCCAGACATGAAGCCAAGGTCCTGCTGATGGAAGCCCAATCCCATCTTGGCCATTTGCAAATTTTTTTTTTGCATGGAAAGCGCTGGATTTCAACAAAAAAAGAGAAGAAAGGATGAGGGAGGCCTTCACAGCTCTCCCAGCAAGAATGAAAGTTTCTCTCTCATTCACGACTACCAGATGGCAAAACAAATTCCAAGACGAAGATGAATTTTAAGGTTGATATTTTTACTACACATGTTCAATAAAGTAAATAAAGACTGTGAGGAAATTTATGTAACTCAGAGGACATTTTCTCAGCACACAAAAATTCAGGAATGAATTTAATTGCTGTACCTGAAGAAAGAGGAGATATAACTGGGAAAAATTCATTATTCTACACAACATTCACTTTATTCACCTTATCATAAATGTCAGACAGTGGCAGCTATTTTCATCAAACCACAAAATACTCCAGCAGCACTCTGGGATGGAATCCTCACCTCCTGGAAACAACGGGAATGTGATAACTTTGGTCTGGGCAGGATTACAACATTTGAATTCTATGTGTTTACAAAGACTGACGAACACAATTCCAGACTGATTTCTATTTGAAAACCTTCCCTCCTCACCTTTGGCATTTCCTCTACAACACTTTCCAACACCTTCACTGGCAATCCCCCTCTGAAGGCAAAGGAAATCAAAAGGTCAAAGCCTTAATTTGTACAAATCATAGTGTGCATGACTGAAAACTTACTGCTAACCTTGACACTCCAATAATTGATGACCCAACCTCATTTGGAAAGCACTAAAAACAAATAAACAAAATCGAGGAAAATTCACTTTGTGGTTCTGAGAACCACTGTCAACAGTGACATCAAAAACCCTGCGACATTTATTTTTTCTTCTAAATCCTGGAAATTAGGTTACCGGAAAAGGCTCCCTTTAAAACAAATAAATACAATACAAAAAAATACACTAAAAATGTTGGAAAACTGGAAATTAGTGTATATCTGAAGTCCCGGAAACCAAGAAACAAATAAGGAACTTGAAAACATCTCCCTTCGCCAATCTCACAAACATCTGGAGACTGACTCATGAGCTTTGGGTTGTTGGTTTAGCTTTTTTTTTCTATTTCAAGGTTGGCACAACTCTGATGCTATGATTTGGCCAAATTAATCCTTTGGAGTAAAAGATACTAAGGAGAATAAAACAGATTATATAAATACTATTTTTATATATTTCACTAACTTTCCCAGTCAATGTTGTATTTGTGAGACATTCCACACTGCAAACTTCAAGTAGATCTCTAATGTAAAGGCATTAAATAAGTGAGAATTGAACTAACAGAGCTGAAGTGTTCAGCAAAACCTATCACCGAGGCTGCTCCATCTGCTTTTACTTATTTAGGAAACAGCAGGTTTCACATATTTGAGATGAAACGAATGAGAAAACATTACAGCAACATAACTTCCCTCAACTGAAAATATCCACCTAACAGATTTTAAAACAGATTTCTAATACATGTAGGAAGGGTTCCCTGATTTTTTTTTAATTGGCTCAGTAAAGTACAAAGATGTTTCATTTCTCACAGGTTTACTTCTGTAACACTTATTTGTTTAACAGTTTTGCAGCAAAAACGGTGCTGCCAGCTCATGCTGCTTCTTCCCACATAAAGTTGCTAGAACCCATCCTTTAAGAAAATAATAAATGAAACGTGGGCCCCGATGGTGTAAAGTGTTTACATGGGTGCTCAATCTTGCCCACAGGCAATGCCAAAGAGCAATTCCTCAGGCCTGTTTTCCTTCCTGCCTTCAGCAGCCCTCTCACACCTCTGATCTCCTGTGCATCCATCCATGTGCTGCTTCCCACCTCTCTGGCTACGTGTGAGCTGCACTCCCAGCAAAGTCTGGGCTCTCTGACCCGGTGTTCCGGGTGCTGCAGAGCCCACACTGCCCGTGGGATCCTCGGCACTGCTTGCCCTTTCCTGCTCTCCACCCCTGCTGTGCATCACTAGCCTCAGCTGTTTGGGAAAACCATCCTTGATGCCGGTGCTGGATGCTCAGCTCTGACCTCCAAATCCCCTGGAGCCCATTTCCAAACACCACTGCTTCCACACTGCTCCAGGCAGCCTGAGCCAGGGCTGCTTCATCAGCCAGACTGCACAGCCAGTGCATCTGGGCTTCCAAGGCTGCTCTCCAATAGGGGAATTTGATGATAAAAGCCAAGATATCAGTCCTGTGCTCCCCTAAGATAACCATTCCTTTAGTACCATATATATATATATTTATATACACACATACAGGCATATATATAAATATATGACATCTCTCTCTCAGTGCACTCACTTGAGCTGAACTGGGTGTTTCGACTTCAACTCAGCACAAACCAACTACAAAAGGTCCCCACTCAAAAAAACCTCATGCACCCACAATATATTGCACACCACGGACTTTTTGAGGCATCCTAATCTCTGACTACCTCTGCAGTTTTCTCTCAAGTGGGCTATATACACGTAAGGCACTAAAGAGATGATAAAGGAACACTAAAACCACAAAACTGGAAGAAAACCATAAAGGAGCAAATTCTCCTTCAAGCCATCCCCCACCTGACAGCTTTACCATCTCCCTGTGCAATTCTCATCAAGAATCATCATGTAGCTTCTTTGCAACCATCATAATTACAATTAAGTTTCAAAGAATTACCTCCAAGCCAGGTGCTATCTACAGTTTTAATGTCACTGGTCATTTCTGAAATGCTGAGAAGCGTAAAATCTTTCTGATGTTGAATGTGACAGCAACCCACCATTGTGACAGAGTGTGCTAACTGTGAAAATTAAATAAATTAGCTCAATCTTCCAAAGATGGTATTGTCAAGGATACTGAGCCACTGCAATGTTATTGCCTACATGGAGGGGAAAAAAGGAAAAGCTCACTTTTCAAAGCAAAATGGAATTCTCTTGTTCTTACTGCTACACAGAAGATTGAGTCAAATGAATGGAATCAGGCAAAAGAATAAACCAGCAAATATCCTCTCATTGTCAAGCTGCCAATTTAAACCAGCTTGATATTTGCTACAACTCCAAAAGCTTTATGGTCAATAGTAAGTGAAAGCAGTACTTATCCCTAACATTTTAATTTTCCGTGGTTGCCAGTCATTTACATATTTCAAGAAAATAATTTAAAAAAACAACAACAATCTCCATATTTTCCAGAGGTTGCCTTCTGTAACATTCCTATTTTACTTTAAAGAGCAAAACCAATTGTTGATACCATATAAGCACTACTTAAGTGGAGAGAACCAACTGACAGAAGTTTGGACCTGCAGTCTGGCATCCCATTTTAAACCAGTCCTTCCACTTCAAATAGTGGGGCTCCTGTCTTTCTGAACCTAACACTGCCAGGGGTGGAACCCCAACTCTCAATGCTAGGGTTGGCATGAGCTAAATTAATTAAAAGAGCATGCAGAAATAATTTGCTTACTTAACACATCAAAGCCAAATGAAAAGTTGAATATTTAACTTATGAGTACATTGGCGTTTCAGAACTTACTCTACATTGTGAGGAGTTATTCTTGAAAATAAATTCTCACCTGAAACGTTATGCAGTAGAGTTTTCATTTTATATTATAAATCATAAAATAACAAGCATAAACCTGCAGTTTGTTCCAACAGGGTTCCAATCTTGTATTTTGATCAGGCTGAAACAAACACCTCTGTACTTTGCGATGAGCATGCCATCAAATCATAACTACTGTTCCACACTGATTTTACCACAGCAAAATTTACTATTCAATTTTACTGATCCTTTGACCATTTCCACAAAGCTATCTGGTTCTAATATAAGCTCATAATAAAAAAGCCAGCAGTGAAACCAAACAACTCTCCTACCATGATAAAAAGCCTCAGTTCCCGCCTGCTTCACAGCATAAATTCTCCCCCAGCCATTTCCTAGGAAGAAACACTGCTACTGTGTAAAAATGCACACCAGGAGTGACCATCAAGTAGGACTGACCTCGATTCTGGCACAGCACTCAAAGGCTGACCAACACCCGAGTCCATGCATAGTAAAAATGAAATATAAAAAGGAAAAAACCCAGGAATTAATTATCCAGAGTTTACAAAGCACAGGGCTAATTACTGGCAGCACACCCATGGGCTGTGAGATGCTCAGTCATGGTCAGCATCTGATGGTGCTGGTGAGGATTCTGTGAGCACCGACAGCCCCATGGCTCTGCAGATGGGACAGTAAGGGAGGTCAACAAGAGAGGATGAGAAGGAAGTCAGATCAGCCTCGAAATACATCTGTGCTGAGGTTAAAGCTTCAGCACAGCAACAAGCAGCTGTGAAATGCTTCATTTTCAACAAATTACCATGTACTTGCACATCTCCCAAACTCTCCATGAGCCACCTAAAGCCTGCGAGGTGCACAGGAGCTGAAACATTGAATGGCCAAACATCAGCTTTTATTAGCTGTACATCGAAGAGCTGCATCTCCCATGCCCCCTGCATATTATAAAGGCAATACAACATCATCCAATTTTGTTGTGTCATTTTTCTGCATAACTTAGTGAGTCAAACATCTATTTATCTCCTTTTCAAGTATCTCGCTAAAGGCTAAAGCTTGTTTTTATTTGTACAGACAGAAGATACATCTCACAACTGAAAAACATGTTTGAGGCTCAAACAAATGCTTTAGTAACAAGAAAAGGGCAATTGGTTGATAAATGGGAATATTCTGTGTAACTCCTTTAATTGATATATAAATTTTGCTCAGAGGAGGTGAAGGCATACAATGGCAAAGGATGAGCTGTACATTGTTTTTTCTATCCTGCAACTCTATTAGACTGTTACCTTGTGTATAAGGCAATTCATTCAGGACTCATTCTGGTGCATTCAGGTTGTCCCAAGACACATAACATTATGAGACAGATCAGTAATAGGTTAAATTTCATAATAAAGCCCAGAGTAAATGGTGTAACAGATCTGAGACTACAAATTTAACAGCTGCAGCTGCTACCAATTCTAATGTAAAACTTAATTTCATTTGGTAACAGAAATGGAAAATATGGGCAAAGAAAGGCCACAGCCAAATAGTCCAAAGGCAACTATTTTTGCAAGACAAGTGATAATTTACTGGCCATGGTGAGTTTTGCAATGAAACAAACGGCAATCTAATTACTCGCTGCAAAACAAGAGCCTGATTTGATTTTAGGAGAGGTTCTCTCTAATTCCCTGTTATTGTTTTGTCACTGTAAACTTAGATATTGCTAGAGGGCCAGCAAGTTTAATTTTCAAATCAATCCGTGATTTACACGCACATCCTGCCTGGCGTGCATGCCTAATGTGCACATCCCCAGGCAGGACTCCTGCACCAACATACAGAGCTGGAAAAATACCCACCTACCTCATGTCTGGGAGGTTACACATGGATCTGGGGGTTAAAAATAATGATGAAAGAAAGCCCTCAACCACCTGCATCAGGAGAAAGGGAAGAGAAACTCAAGGGCCTAGAGAATACAAAGCGCATCAGCAAATAAGGAAATCTTACACTCTATTTCTAGAATATCTCTTAAAACCAGTGTGTGTTAGAAATTAGTTATTTTACTTAAGTTACACAAAGATTTCTACTCAGAACCATCTCTTGCAAGTGATGTTAAATTGTTTAGAAATAAAGGAGTTTATGATTAGTCTGAAATTTATTTGAAAGCCAAAGAACAGCACGTCAGTTCTGGCCCCGGATGCTCCTACTCGATTGCTCTGGCTGTGAAGGTGATCCCATGCAGTACCAGCTGCATTATTTAAAGCCATTTTACACAGCTCCCCACACACACACTCTCAGTTTGAGAATCTGCAACACGATGCCTGTGGAGGGCCTTGAAGGTGTATTCTTGGAGAGAACTGTCAAGGCAGGAGCAGAGTCCTTGGCAGGAGTCTCAGGAGCGCTCGAGGAAAGCCGGGTGTCCCTGTGCTCAGCCAGGGCTGTGCTGGGGAAGCTGCAGCTCAGCGGAGCTCCCACAACCACGGAGCAGGGCTGGAATTCCCCAGGATGCTCAGTCCCCCTCTGGGAATGGGGCAGGCTCAGCATCCCACCCCACGGACAGGATCCCACCGGGAGCTCCACGGATGGCACCTGCAGGAGGGAGCTGCCCTGGGAGCCCAGACCAACAGCCCTGGACAGCTGAGATTCATGGAAAATGTCACATTCAGGAGCATGAAAAAAAGTCTTTTGAGTCAGAAGATGAGAACTCAGGGGAGTTAAATTAACAACATAGCACAACATTTTACCAAGTAATAGCACTATATTTTTTCTTTTATGGAGCACTGCTCAGGGCAATATTTAATCTCTTGAGTTTAATGAACTTTTAAAACTACTCAATAAATACTCAAAGCAATGACAAGTACAATCATAAGATAAATTTAGTCCTACTCCAGTGGACTATATCACTTTTTGTTATTAAAAAATGTGAATTTTAATATACTAGGGGACTTCATTTCTATAAAATAAGGTGTCAGGGTTTCTAAATTCATATCACAATGGTTAGTTTTCATTAAAGATGTTAAGTACGTTGTCATTTTTAATAAAAATACATGGTGAGCCCTTCTTTCTAGGCTAATAATAGAACTTTGGATAAATAGTCCTATCCATAAAATGTTCCAGCTCTCAGCAAGGCTTCCTGTAGTCACTACAGAGGTTAAGATTTCGTGAAATTACTTGATGAATTGAATTCATGTAGCTAAAGAATTTGTGATGGACCTCAAAGTGAAGACTTAGCTAATTATTGCATATTAATGCATTATATATGTAATATAACATTATACACATAACAGTAATGTATTATATTGTGCATATAATGCATTAATATGCAATTAATATTCACGCATGAGTAAACAAAAAAGACACCACATCTATAAGAACACTAAAATAAAACAGAGCCACTCTCAGAGTAACATCACTCCCAAATAATGCCTGTAAGGCCTGTTATTCCTGTCCACCTACATCCAGAAGAAAATGTATTAAAAGAATGTAAAAATTGCAAAGCGAAACACTCAAAAGGTAGGAAGCACGAAAACCAAGGTTATGAATGTAGGCTGTCAGTCATCTCTTAACTTCAGAGCATTTTTATTTAGCTCTGTAAACAGTATCTGCCTGCAGGTGCTCAAGAGCAGCCCCCAATTCTCTGTCTATACCTCCCCCTGCATCAAGGTGGAATATCAGAGAAAATAAAAAAAGCATCAGGAAGGTTTGGTCAGTGACATGAAAGTATCAAAACCAGAATTCAGCACAGCCAGGCCATCACACTGCCACAGCCACACACCCTGCTCCAGACAGAACAGCCAAGGACACCGTCCATGCAGTCTTCATCCATAAATATATCACTCCTCAAATGCCTTTAAAATTGACCACAGCTTTGTATATGTGCTCTCTGAGTTATCAGACATGAGGAACTAAGTAGTCCTCCCATTTATTTTTCATTACCTCCCTGAAAAATGGAGAAAATCAACTGCTACAATTCTTTCTGAAATACATTTCTGAAAATCTGGGTATTGATTTAACCTCTTTCATGCCACATTTCTTTCAATTCCCAGAAGCATGCCATAGTAAAACATCCCTATTTGCTTGAAATAGCAGCCAGGACCTACTGTGAGAGTTATGCAATGCCACTTCTCATGAAAAGAAGCTCCATAGATGCCATTATGTTCTTCTTGTTTTGGTTTTGCACGTATCAGAAACAATTATATATCATCTTTCCCTAAAATCAAACTTACTGGGCTCCCCACAAAAAAAAGCAAGATTTTTCTTCTATAGAATATCTGTCTGAGATCTAACTACAAACATCCACTGCCTTGCCTTCAGAAAGTTCTGTGTGGTGCCTTCTCAAGCCACACAGGTGAAATTGTACTGAAAGCACCCATGAAAAGCGTTCCAGCTTACACAGGACTCATTTCACCACTTCCTAATTTTTTCCTCACTCTGATAAGGAGCTTTCACCACTTTTACAGGACACAGGAGGTTGTCATCCTGGCTCACTGCAGGGACGACAGAAGTGCCTGTGCCCAATCAGTCACCATGGAAAAGCTGCTGGTGCTCCCAGCAGTGCTCTGCCAACAGCGCAGAGGGGCCACGCGCCCGCGCTCACTGTCCTCATCACCTGCTATTGTCAGAGCTAATGTGCTCTCCAGGAGCCCAAGCCAAGCACTCACACTTCCCATTTCCCCTCCAATAAACCTCCTCTGCACCTTCTCCCACGTTCCATGGCAGTGGTTCTTGTCTGTTTGTACGAGCTGCTCCAACAGCAATGGTTCCCTTGGAAAACGCCGTCACAGGAATTGTACCTTGGCCTCCCTCTGCAGCTCTTGGGGATGTTTACCTTCATTAGATGATCAGATAACTGGAAATTCCAGAAAAAAACTTAGGGTTTTTTCTCTGAAAAGGAGAGTAAAGAGCTCTCAAAGGCTGGGACATCATGTACTTACACAGTTAACAAAATGTTCTTGGGGGAAGTGGAGGAATTATGAAAAGTCAGGATTTTCTCACCTATCCACAAATCCTGAGTCTCAGAATTAAATCACAAGACTTACTTTTCTAATGAACTTCTCTATTCTTCATTATTTCCAGTATTTACAGAGGTTCTTTCAAGAACAACAACATGCTATGTATTTATTAGTCCTCTTTTTAATGAATTCTTCTCTTCTAAGGAACCCTTCAGAATGAGTTTGCCTTCAGCTCAGCTGCTCCAGACAGCCACTGTGCACATTATCACCACCACAATCAACCAGATAAGCCTCATCTTATAAGGCTCTGACACCTTTGCCACTCAAAGCACACCGTAATATGAACAAATGAGGTCATAAAAAATGGTTCTGACACAGAACTAGTTAATTCACACATTTTGTTCTGATGCCTGAAATTGCCTTTCCTGTTTTATGAAGAGACTGCAGGACTGGAGAAGAGAAATTGGGTGGTTCTATTCGCTCTTCTCTGATCCCATTACTCAGTGAGCAGAGCTGTCACTGGGAAAGCTTAAACATTACACATATTTACTGTATCAGCCATACTGTACTGGGCATTTCATATACAGCTCAAAAATGCACTTTCAAACTTGCCAATTATCTTTGATGAACATAATGTCACCCAAAGTAATTGTGGACATTCGGTGCAGTTTTCCTACAGATTTTCTTCTCTTTAATACATTAGAAGGCTGCTGCTCATAGCTGATGATGCAGCTTTGTCAAAATGGAGCCAACACCAATAAAAGCAGAGCACAAAAGGCAAGATGACCTTTGTGCTGTACATGCAGCAACTAAAGTGAAAGAAACGAGATAGAAAACCAGACTAGGAAAAGACTTTTATCAACCATGCAACCAAGGAGAAACTTTACATAGGAAAACTGTACCTGATTTGACTTCAAACACAGTCCCAGCCAAAAAAATAAAAACGTCATCATTTCGCCTTTCCTGAACTGAGCTACACAAATCCCTTTGTCTGGGGGCTGCACGGATGATGACTGTAGATTCATCACTGGAAAAACACCCCATCCTCAGGGTTTGCATTCACTCTGTTTCTGTTCCATATGCCAGCCCCAGCCCACACGCTGCCTCACACCTGAGCTACCTTGAAGAGTGGTTGTGAACCAAAAAAGAAAAAAAGAAAAAATCTGTCTTTACCAAGTGAAATCCATTTTTTTCCAATTTCAGATGGAGGCTTCCAGTCTCGTAGGAGTAATGGGACACAACCACTGACATTATAATTCAATAAAGGGAAAAGAAATCATATCTGTCAGTCCATCTTTGGATCACAGGGCCTCTTTCTTGTTCTTCCTAGCTGACCTCTGCAACAAAGCTGTCAGCTTTGAAGAGCTTAATATCTTGAGAAGATAACCCCCTTAAATTTCTTCCCTGGCTCACTGACATTCTGTCAACTAGGAGAAAACCTGGCCCAAATTTGGGATCGCTGGGATTTCTTTCAGCTTGTTGAGCAGCATGCCAATGCTGTGTGCATCTGCCCAGGGTAAACTCCCAAAGAGCCTGATCCTGCAAACTGTCAGGAGTCCAAGAACTTCACTAATGCCTCTTAGCAGCACACTGCTTGGAAATTAGGAGAAATTCCTGGGCAGAGAAGGCTTAATTCTCTTTGGTGGTTTAAACGCATAAATAACACTGTACTAGAAAATGCCAGTGCCAGCCCAGCTGCACCTCTCTGCCTCCAAACTTTACTGGCATCCTCAGAAGAGCAGGAATTTCACTGTCCTTCCCTAACTGGAGTGGCTGGCAGTCGTCCTGGACCAAAACGGGCAACACCAGCACAGATATGGATCCCATTTCAACCTGCCAGTGCTGAGCATCCCCAACACTAACCCACACTGGGAACTGAGATGTAAACTAAGGAACCTGCCAGTCCCCAAGGTTTTCCTTGTGCTTCAGAATTATTTTCTGTTAAATTACAGCAGTGTATTTGCATGTCAGATCACAACCTAGAAACCAGGTGCTGAAAATCTGCCTTGGAAAGAGCTGAGACAGAAGCAGCATTTACTCCTTGTGCAGGGAGGGAATATCCTGGCCCACGGGCAGTGCACCCATTCCAGCTTTATTTTGCTGTCTAATGATGGGAAACAACTTCTGAGGAAAAACCTTCACTATTCTCATACTGTTATAACACGCAAGCACTACATGAAGTTATTAAGGAATTCATTTAGGGTAAAAGCTGCTGCTGCTACTAATTTTAACTACTGTGAGAGAAACTCAGATTTTGGTTAATTAACATTTGGGCAGTCAATTTAGCTACAATCCAAGCTGAAGCTTTGCTCTTCATGTTCTGACATTGATGGCCTTCTTAAAGTCTTTGCCATCACAATCATTCACAGTCTTAGGACCAGAATCAGTATTTAGTTATCTGAAGCCCATTTAACCAAATTTTCCACAATCATTTTCCAGTGAAACTCAGCTATTAACTCTTTTTTTCCCCATCCCAGAGGAGCAATTTTCCATCACCTTTTGCACAGCTGGAATTTCAAACACGGAGTGGGTGATAAAGAGCCAGGAATGAAAAAACTCCAGGGAAGAGACTGACAGAAAACTCAAAAGACATTATTTATTAAAGCATATCAAGTGAACATACATAATTTGCAAGTTCAGCTGTAAAGGCTGACACCTGCCCTTTGCTATGTTAACAGTAAGGCACAAAATCCCTATCAGCCACACTAATATTGGCACTTGGCATGTTTTTAAAATGCATCTAAATCTAAAATCTGATCAGATTTATTGTAGGACTAGAAGAACTTCAATTTAAACTGCCTGCTGTTGGTGCCATGAAGTATTATTGCCTGTCTTTGCTGTGCACAGACAACAATATGAAGGATTTTGGAGGTGAAGGTAGCAGAGGCTGCTGGATGTGCACTTTTATTACCTTAAAATTTAATGTATTTCTGACAAGGTGCATGGAAATACCCTACATTTTGTGGATCTAAGAACACCTGAGTAACATGATGGCCAGCCTCTGGCACTAGGCTTTGCACACAGATGGGTAGATCATTACATCTCTATCAAGGAATGTGGCATTACAAACTTAAGCAAAGGAGTGGGATGAAGCAGAGACAACAATGATTAATGTATGAACAGTGTCCACTCAACCATTGAGGCAGTAATAAAGGTATTAATTTGACTGCAAACATTAAAATATGTACAGTAAGATGGATTTTTGAACAGTGCAGTGTGGCATAACCTTAATACAGTACATTAAAATCATTCATTACAATGAATAAATAGCTTAATGAGATTTGAAACATCCAGCACTCTCTGTGTAAGCAGGTGATGAAGTGAAGCTTGATATCGGCACCACTGAACATAAATTATGCAAAAGTAATACTTTTAATGTCATCTATTCACTGGCATTGTTGCTTTTGTTAAATATTCAAGTGCACATCTTTCTGAGACAATATCAAATTAGTCTGTCTTGGAGTTTACAACAAATTTCCCCACAACAGCCTGATTTGCATAAAAGTAAACAGAATAAAACTATGCACACGTAGTGTGATTTCCTTCCCTTGGTTTATTTTTGTGAGGAAGAGAAATACATCTTCCCAGGGCTAGAACATCTCTTTGCTTTGTTGGTTTTTTGTTGCTGGTGGTGAATTACTCCCCCAAAGTCAGTTGCCACATTAAATATGGTATTCCATGGGAAACTGAAGGGCTATAAGATGAACTGCTGAGCACTTCTTTCCCCCCCTATTAATTTAAACAAGTTGTTAACAAATCAAGCCATTTTATTTAAATTACGTGCCTAACCATGTAATTAGTTAAGTAAAACCACTTAAAGCACATTTTTCTTCCCATTTTAAACTGTGATGTTGGAGCTTTTCTATGATAAAGCAGAAAGAAAAGCAATTACTCTAACAATGATTTTTTTAAAAGGCTGGTACACAGGTTCTGTGCAGCATAGACAAGGCTGTGGGTTTTGTTTAATGATCACTTATTTCTTTACTGTGTACAGACACAGCTCAGAGTTTTGGATTAATTTCAATAAATATAAAATCTTTATTCTAACTGTTCCAAAGCACTTGTTATTTACATTTGGAAGTGCAAGATTACTCATGCATGGCTGCCTGTCAATTAATCCAATATCACCCCGCGGATTTTCCCATTTGTAATTGGAAAATAGAGCTTTCCTGGTTCTCTGCAGAAACAACAACCATTTAACTACAGGTGGTGCTCGCAGTGGCAGCGCACACAGCTCTTCAATGTTTACACAGAAAATAAAACCCTTATTTCCTCCAGAGATAGTAAAGCATTTTGGGGGGTTATTTCCCCGTCTCTGGTATTAAAGTGAGGTTTTATTTATGACAGAAGGCAGAACAGCAGCAATGGGTGAAGGAGATTAGCAATCTTCCCAGCGTGGCGTGGTTTAACCCCGGCCGCAGCTCAGACTCCCCCGGTGGGATGGGGGAGAGAATCCAAGGAGTAACAGTGAGAAAATATGTGGGTTGAGATAAAAACTCTTCTCAGTGGTGCCTGAGAGCTGCTGATCCCCTCTGCTGAGTCCCCACAAGTTCCAGAAGCAGCAGGAAAGTGACCCAGAGCAGAGCACTCAGCCAGGTCACCCCACGGGAGAGGGTGGCAGGGGATGTGCTGACAGTCACACAGCCAGGCTGCATGAAATCAAATGGAAAAGCTGATGAATTACTGTGAACACTGGCTCCCAGAACTCCTACATATTCAATGCAAAAGAGAAGGAATAAAGATTAACCGAGTGTATATTCCCTACGGTGTCTCAGAGAACTTGGGTTTTTACCAAGTTCAAAATGCAGCAAGTTTTATCATAGGGCACCTATTCATCAGCTACAAAGTTGCCTGGAAAAACTTATCAGTGTGCCTTTCCAGCCACCCATGACTACTCTCCCAAGCCTCTTGGATTCTTAAGGTATTTATAGCCAATTATTCAGATCCCTTCTTAAGTCATTTCCTAGAAAAGATTCACACAAACATCTTAATCACTGGATATCTTCCAGGCACGTTCAGTTTTACCAAATGCCATTACACTAACCAGTCACAGTGCTACAAAAGGTATCAGCAATCATCCACATTCAAGGGGTTTGGACTCAAAAGCAAAATACAACAGTTCTGTCTGTCTGACTCAGGTGGAGACCAACAGCAGGTGGGGGATTCACTTTTGAGGCACACACAGCAATATAAAACTGCATGGTCCAAAAAAACCAAATACCATTTAATGTACAAATTCATATGAAGGGAAAAAAAAATCTCAAAAAAGTATGACTCAGCACTAGAAATTTCATTCCGGAAAAGTAATTTTGGGGGAGATAAACCCACAGAGTTCAACCTGCTGCAGGATAAATAGGTGTTTCCTTTCATTCAGTGGAAGAGTAATCTCAACTACCACAACAGCATTAACATCACCTAATTACCCATCAAATGCAGGGGCAAAGCTTGCTGACCCAGCCAACATCTTTCTTTTTTCTTGATGTGCACCACGTCCATATCTCTGCAGCACACAGCAAGACACAAAGGTGGCCCAGCAGCTGTCGCAACAGGGGCCGTGGGCTCGTGCTTGCAAAACCCATCCCAACCTGATTACACGCTTCAGCAGCTATCACTTCTCAAAATTCAATAGAAATTAATTTCTCAACAATGAGGGCAATTAAAAGGTCTGCATACTATAAAGTAAGAATACCTGCTGACACGCCAGCTATGCCAATAAAGCTGTAAACAAAGCTGGAACGCAGTGATATTAAAAGGAAGACATCAAACTTCCATGCTCTGATTATGGGTCTGCTAATGCAGTTAACGAAACAGTTACTGGTTTAATACAGAATTAACTCCAGCACAGCTTGTGGTACAGTAAGTTACACGTAGCAACTAAATTTTGTCCTCTAATTAAAAGACTTAATGTGAAGTAGAAAAAGAAAGCCTTCATTATATTTGTGGTAAAACATCATTGTTAAAAGGTTCCAAACAATCAATGCAATCAGCAGTTCTGGAGCTTATTTGAGGCCTTGTTTTCACCACTCAATATGAGCTGCTTCAACCTCCAGCCATGCTTGAAATCTGAGCAAAAAAAATAATGGTCATCAAAAAAATATTCTGATGACTCACAGGACCAACTGCTCTGTCTGTGAAGCAGTAATTTTCTGAGAGCAAGGGCAAGGAAATAGGAGTTATCCAGAATACTTCAGGAAATTCAGGAATGCCACAGTGATGCCCGAACAGGAATGGCATGAGAAGCCTTCCCTTTAGCTAACTTTAATCTAAATTAAACAGTTACATTTTTAGACCTCAGCAGCCAAAATTAGGGAGCAAAACAAAGAACAGTTTTGTCAGAAGTGGGCTGGGACAAAGCTCCTGCTGACCATCAGAACAAGCTTCTTTTTGCTGACAAATTCCTTGTGCCCTCAGCACCTGTATAAGTGAAATTCCTACTCCAAAGCAGCAGTGCCTGGCTACTCTAACTCCTCTGGCAGGTATAATAAATACAGGTATCTGTATTTAAATACAGAGCACACGGCCATCTCCACAAAGGTGATATATTTTCCCTTCTTCGAAAAACCTCCCCAAACTCCTGAGCGCTCACGCTGAACATCTTTTGGTTTTGACATATTTCCTCAGTAGCTGCCTGAAGAAAGCTCCCACCAGAAGATGACAAAAATAAAGGCAGGATGACAAAGTGCCTTTCCCTACCCCAACAGCTGGCTTTAACTAATTTTCAGTTATTGAACAAGCTCGCGCAGGTGTGGAGTGTTTGTGGGAAACTTGGTGGCACGCAGATAAATGAGAACAGCAGCTTCCTGCAGCTCACAATCAGGCAGAGGAGTGTCTGCGCCGGCTGCCACCGCGACCGTCACAACAGAAACCACGGGGTGTCATCAGAATTCAGGTGGAGTTCGCATTTCCTTTCCATAATCGCTTTATTAAGCGCTTTTCAAGCTATCCAAAGCTGCTGCTCTAGCAGCCCGCAGCCTGGATTGTCTCTGGCCACACATCCGAGCTTTAAATCAGAAGAAATTGTATGTCAGACGCAAGTTATGATTTGGGAGGAAATAGCCATATTTAGGCTTTTTCTTGGAGAATTGAATAAGCAAATTGAGGTGGTTTTGCTGAGCTCAGGCAGGATCCTGGCACAGTCTGACACATTTGACTGACAGTCTCGATGCCACCACAGCTCAACTCTTTATTTTTTAGTGGAGTTAACACACAAGTTGATAATGGCATGACAGCAGAGGAAGAAAACTCTGGTGATCACAAATGAGAAATTCTCAGAGCCAAAGACCACTCTGGGAAGCTTCAGGAACCAGGAGGCTTAAAATCCATACACTTTTTTTGCAAGGAGTTCTTCAAGTCATGTAAGAAATCAGGCCTCTGACATTTCACCTTCTTGTTGCAAAGGGTCATAAAACAAAGATTTAAACTGCAGTCTAGCCTGGAAAAAACATCAGCTGCCCAAAAAAGAAAAATAAAAAAAACCAAAAAAACAAAAAACCCAAACAATTTCAGTTTCAAATCTAAAAAACACAACCCAATGGTCCACAGAACTGTTTGGGATGCAACTTCATTTTCACACACGAAAGTGAAAGCATCTCCCTGAAACTGGGCTAAACAGGCAAATGCAGATTTCACTCGCTAAAAATGGGTACAATTAAAGAGGCAATCTTTTCCCCAAAGCCAATTGTAAGTTTATGTTGTCTTTTATCTGGTTAAGTTCAAAAATGAAGCAGATTGTTCCATGCCTAGTACCGACGTGTGCTTCAGGACGTTCAACCAGGAGAGTTCTGCATCAGGGACAGATGCTCTCCTGCCACAGCACCTGGCTCAGGCTTGGTGGCCACCCAGCCCCAGGCTCTGCCAAATCCTGGCCCCATTCCTGTAACAAAGTCACTCCCAGAGGGGTAGGAGCCTTTATTCACCAGGTCTCACTCTGCAAACACACACTGAAGAAATAATTAGGTTTGCAAGTCCTTATGCTTAGACTTGTGGCTTTTTTCAGTCTGAGTAAAGCAACACTTCCAAGATCTCAGGCAACCCCAGAGACCTCAATAAACAGGACTGGCTTCTAATAATATCTAAGAAAACAGTAAAATTTTAAGAAATAAGCCTGATAGGAATAGCAGAGTCCTCTGAATAATGAAGTGATGTCAGCTGAGAGCAATCATTATTCTATTCCAGAAAAATTCCTTTACAGTTTAAATACCATGAATACCTCTCTGCCCACAAAGGACATTCCACACCTGCTTTTTCTGTTCATTTCATCCATCAGCTTTTCTATTCTTTTTACTGAAACACAGACACAACTAATTAAGTGCTAATATCACAATGAAGGACTGGGCAAGACCAAAAGTCTACCTCAATATTCCCTCAGAGAAAAGAACCCCTTCAGGTGATCAAATTGTGTGAAAATTTAAAAAAGAACTTCATATAAATTAAGAAGCATGTTGCCATTACAGATCAGAGAGCAGCCCTGGGAGTAGATTTAGCTGCTGGTAAAAATCACAGCATTGCTGTGACAAGACAATACACTGAACTCAATCATTTCCATATTCTGCATTGCAGAACCTACATATGAAATGCCAATATATTATTTTAACATGAGTTAAAGCAACATTTCCCCTGGTCAGAGAAGGGGTTTTTGTTTTGGTTTTTTTTTTAATAAGGTTTTGCCTGCTGCCTCAATTCTCCAGTGTCAAGCAAGGTATAAGACTGTTAAAGATTTTTCCCTTTGGAAGAAGCATTTTCCTCTTATGCCCACCTATAACCCTTGCAGGTACTTTATTATTTTTGACACTTCTACTTCTTGCCAGCAAAATCTGTAACAGGGTAGTGAAGCTGCCCAGCAGGTTGAAAAGTTCCTGGGAAATAAGGGAAAGAGACAAGGGGCACTCAAGCTTTGTCTCCTTGGAACAGGCTGAAAAGCTCTTGATGCAACACTGCCTACTCAGAACTGCCAGAATACACAGAAAATAAAACTTTAATTATTTATTTTGCAGATGATTTCTAGATTAGACAATGACCATGAGCTTTAAAATAACTTCCTTTTATCTTCAGTATTTATTGACCCCATCTGTGTGTGAATTAACTAAAGTTCCCTCCCCAAAACCCACCTTGACCTAAGACACACTCGTAGCCTGGGCAGGAGAAATGCTGAATCCATTTGGCTTTTATTTTTAATTAGGTTTCCCTTATTTCCATCATTCTTTCTTCTCAAGGGGATATAGACAAATCCATTTTTCTCTCCTTGTTGCTTTCTAAGTCTGAATAGATGTTTCACTAAAAAAAAAAATCATACAATTGCTGTGGTGGTTCTTGGGGCAGGGGGGGGACAGCAGCAGGTTCTTTACCTGGCCTTTCTAACGCCAAAAACCCAGCACAAAAACAGCCTGAAACAGAGCAGTGCCCACTCCATTTGCAGGCACAAACACTTAAATTGCCCCCACAGCCCAGCCATACATACCTGGACGTTCTGCACAAACTCAATTAAATGCTCCAGCGCTTTTCAATATTTCCCCACTTGTCAGTATAAGGAGATGTGTGCACACAAAAACCTCTGCCTTTTAAGCAGCCTTTTTATCTACTCCCATTACTTCAGTGGCAGTGCTGTGTTTTGTGACCTAACAGCACAGTGCTACAATACATGGCAATGGTGAGCCACACTCTGCATTTCCATGTTCCAGGGTATTAAGGTTGGGTTTAGATTGGAATCTTACAGGTTTCCCCCCCGTCCTTAACAGGGAAAGCCCCCCTTCAAGACTTTTCATCTTTGAGATTTTTCCAAGAGCCTCATAACATATCAAAACTACAAAATCTCAAATGCAAAATTTAGTTTAGACTAAGCAACATGCCAGCATTTTTCCATCCTTAACAGAACTAGTTCACAAATACCAAATGAGATCTGTCTTGAGGTCTCTGACATTTCCCCCTCTGCCTTGTGTTTGTTAAAAGACAGATCTCTTCTGACAGGGCTTCTTTGGTTTTGCTTTTCTTCTTTCTTTTTTGAATTATTAAATAAAATTTCTGCTATGGGCCCCATTGTAGGACAGAACTATTTGCACAATGCTCAACAGCTTCTTTTTCAGAACTGGGAAACAAACTGAAAAGGAACTAGGTCTGTACAATGAGATTATTAAGGAAACATTTGTCTTTAAACCACCTGAATCCCCAGTTTGCTGCTGTACTGTAACACAAGGCTCATTGCTTTCCCTCTGCCTGCCACGCAATAGGTTGTGTGAGTACCACGGGGACTAAAGTAAATTCTTTGTTATGTCTGCACAAAGTAGTAAATGAAGCATGCAGCTCAAACCTCTCCTGCAGCGGCCAGATCCTCAGTGCTTTTCTTTTTGGAGTGGGAGATTTAATGCTATTTTCTTTTCCATATGCTTCATCTTTCAGCTTTAGCATAAAAAGGAAAGGGAAAATCTAAAGGCTTCGTTTCGCACTAACTGCTCCCTTCAGATTCTGAGACACGTCTTGATGAAAGCTCAGTTGTGATGGTGCAAAAATCAAAAGAGGAAGAAATTTCACCCCATGAGATGATACTTAAAAGGGGGGAAAAAAGACCTTGGAAAAAAAGTTCTTTATTGAGTAATTAGCCATAATCTTAGATAAGACAACAGATCAAAGAAGTTCTCTTAAAAGAGTTGCTGTGGGAAAGAGAGGCTTTTGGCAAGGGTTTACAAATAATGCTAAAAAAATTCAAAAGCAGAAACACTGGCAAACTTTTCCACCAAAATTAAAACTAACCATGCAGTTGGTATCTGCTCCATTCCAAAATGCAAAATCGGTCTGGGAAAACTCCAGAGGAAAACAAGCTCTTCCCCTCCCTCCCCAAACACCAAGCCCAAGGAGGTCTCTGCTTTTCCAGGATTTCCAGCACTTGCATGTCCAAGCTAGATCCAAGCAGCTGGAGCAGGGGAATCAGCCTGGGGGACCAGAGCTGGTCCCCACATTCTGCTCCTCAGCTTTAACTTCACAGCACATTTCTTTGCCCTCTCCCTCTACTAACGTTTGCCACCAGCTTAAACAAGCAAGATTTCAAATCCTAAACAATTTAGAATTCTACATTTTCCCCATCATCGCAGGACCACTAATTTGGGAGGAACCAAATTACTAGTTTATGTACCTGTGACCTCCACTGTGCTAAGAGAGCCCACCTTAAGAGTGTGATTCCCATAAACACCATCCATGAACTACCAGGATTCTCCCATGGGCACCTATCCACTCTAAACAAACTCTGGAAAAGTAGCAGGATGAGCTGTGTATAAACCTGCTGGACTAAATAAAACATAAAGGAAAAAGAAAAATAATCACACCCTAAACTTGACATCCTCTTTTTATCCACATCCCTCCTCAGATGCATCCCTACTACATCTGAGTAACTCCCCAGTCCCAGAATAGTCACGCTCGATTCATGAGCTAACACTTACCGACTTGCCAGATGCTTTACCTCAGATGACAAGTTTTGTTTTATATATGAAATGAAGACTTAAATCAAAACCCAACTATAAATATTTTGATGAGACACTTTTTTGTCACATTGTGAAAACCTAATTAAAGGGCTCATTACATGTGAGAGTGAGTGCTGTCTAAATAAAGCTGGTGCTTGCCCTGGGCTTGTTATAAACCCAAGCTAGAGCATCCACCCCTGTTCCAAACCCACACAGGGCTCACTAACCTCTCCAAAGGCTGGGCTGGAGTGTCCCTGGAGTGATGGGTCTGTAATGGTTTTCCTTGACAAGGAGTTTGCTCAGACCACTGGATCAGGGGCAGGACATTCTCCTCTCAGTGGTGAAACAATCCCAGGCTCCACACGCAGTGGAAGGGCTGGGGATACAGTGAGGAATTGAGCAAAATCACCTTTCCCACAACAGAAATTATCTGGACTTTTGAGACAGATTAATGGCGGATTGTTCTAACTCTTTGCAGTCTTTTTGTGCTGTAATTTTGTGTTATTCTCAAACATTCAAAAACATTTCAGACAAAAGAAATAAACACATGCACTCACTTGGATGGCAATGGGTTTCTTCCTAAAATAAATATTTCTGAAAAGGCACTTTGCCAGCCATGAAAACAAAACATTACAGCTGTAAGTTGTTTCTTGCCTTTTTTTTTAATAATAGATTTTTAAATCCTAACTTCCAAAAGACTGTAAGCAAAGCTACATACCAAAAAGGGCATGCCTGACCTCCTTCACAAGCGTTCTGCCCCTTTCATGCAGGTTACTATTAAGTTTCCAGAGGTGATTTGGAGTTTATGGCCAGGAGTCACAGCCTGACCTTCTGGGCATCATTCAGTCACTTACCAGCCGTGACACCCCTGAGTGCCCTTCTCTTGTAGAAAAGCACAGTGATACTGAGCAAGCAGTGACCCAGGCCATGGATCAATCCATGGTCTCAGGTATCAAACCAGATAAGATGAATTTCGGAACATTTTTCCTTCAGACAGATCTTGATACACATTTTATATTTCATAGATCTATTACATAACTAGTTTCAGCTGTTATTGAAATGCTTCTACCTCTGGAAGATTTTCATCAATACTGTTTTGAGCAAACTAATTACCGTAATGTTAAAAACAGGAAATACAAGGCAGGTTATGAAACAAGAACTCTTTGATCTGTTTGATTAAATGGAATTAGGAAGCCTAGGTCTGCTGCCTTAATCTAACTCCTAGAGCACTGAAAAATGGTGAGCCAGGCCAGGGACCAATACGACCAAAGCAACCTTTAGGTCATTCTTTAACAACATAGCACATCTTGGTGGATGTAAGACAGGATTGTGCCTGTGACTGGATGCATAAGATCTAAAAACAGAGATACACATCCACACAGAATTTTTAATAAAACAGGCTTTGCACTGCAGGAATATATTTCCACATTTTTGCAAGGTTTAATCTCACAGGTTATACTGAAGGAGGTGATGCAAGCTGGGACCCAGGAGTTACCACTTGACATGTCTTGGGGCTTTTAATTGACTATACTCAGTCTGAGGTTCAGATTTTTTTAAGCTTAAAGGAATAAAAGCAAAAAGGATTTGGCCAGTTGGAGGTGCAAATATTTTTTGGTGCATCAGAGTATCTTGTACATACACCAACAGGCACAGAGCAGGTTTCTGCTCTGAGTTCCATACCTGGGAGCATCAGGGCTTGTTTTGGGCTTTGGTTGTTTTGTGCTCTTAGCATCCAAGCTGTGCACTTCTTCCAAGTGATGCACTAATAACATTATTGCTCTTTAATGGCATTTTTTATTATATAATTATGCCAGAAGCCTCACAGCCATGGAAAATATATGTTCACTGGCATTTAATTGCTTTATCATCACAACTATAATCACAAATGGGGACCTTCCAGAACTGAGAGCCAAGAGAGGCTTTTACTCACTCGGTTCTACCTGTCACCATAATAAACACTCCCTGGAAATCTCCCCTGTGCTGTATTTTAAAGTGTTACATATCCAAGAGTCTTATTTATGTATTTTGAGTGGGTGTTTGCTTTTGTACAAAGCTGTTTCCATTTCTCAGGATGAAATGCGCCGTGCTGGGGGATGAACAAATGCAAATGTGGGTTCTCCCACACAGCTACTCATGGCACATGCCTGGGGGGAAGCTGGGACCCTCCAGGTGCCAGAGGAATGGAGCTGCTTGTGCTACAGGGGTTTGGGCACCTTCCCAGCACAGATGAGCTCCCACCCCACATCCCATCCCAGGAGGAAAATCTGGGCAAGTCAGTGAAAGGGTCAGGGAATATTCCTATTTCAGTAGGAATACTGCATGCAGAAAAAACACAAAATCACCTGCAATACTTATTTCCATAGTTAAAACAAAGCCCCTAAAAAAACCCTAAAAAACCTTCACAATAATGCCCTGAAAAAGACAGGATTACTTTTAAATTGTGTATGGCTTGCTTAAAAAGTAGCAAATCTGTTTCATTTCCAACCACATGATGTTAAAGAGCTCAGTTCTTGGGGTTAGATCCTATTTTATGAAGCAGTGAGTATCAACTTTTCCTAGACAAGAAAACTGGGAGAACTCTTTTCAAGGCTATTTGAAGGTAAAAGTTATTTTGCATGAAAGCAACAATTAATTAGCACTCAGCAAGGTTCCCTCTACTCTATGCTGTGAAGTAAAAGCAGGTCACTTCTGCCGCCCCTCACACCTGTTACAGGTCACAGATCCTTACCTGAACACAGTATCTTATTTGCTGTTTCAGCACCTCAAGGTTAAAGCCTATTTTCCTTCTAAATGTAATAGCAATTAATAATAGCAATTAAATATTTTTTAGTGTAACTGTATCAAGGGATGGAATCTGAGATGCTTCTGTTTGAGAGCTGAAAAATGCAATCACTGCTTTCATTTTTAAAAATTAAGCTTTTGTGCTGTAAGTTATGCTCCAGACCCCAAGACAGTGTGTGTTCCTCTTCATATCCTTTCTCCTAGAAGGACACCTTTAACAGGAGGGCCACCCACATTCACCCTTCTTTGAGCTCTTGCTTATAGAAGATGAATTCTTCTCTGTCTTTCCTGACTGAGACAGGGGGCAATCTCCATTTGATTAGTTAGGACAGCTGGCTGGCAGATTTAAATTATTTGTATATCAGTATTGATGCTGCTCCACATTTAGTGTAAATGCAATTATCATTAGGGCACTCAGAGCTATCAACTGAGAGCACTTTGAGGAATGTCAATGCCTAAGCAGAAATAAATGCATGCACATGCACACAGGTGGACTCAGAATGAATTCTTGGGCTCTCTTCCCCTCCTTTGTCCATCAAATTTCTCCTCTAGGATCTCTGCTCTCATTTTCTCACACTTCTTACAGTAAAAGCTACTTGAGAAAAGCAATCTAACCCATGTAAGACAAGCTTAAAATGTCACCCCCTCCCTCCCTGGAGCTGTGATAGTGCTCATGGAGTTAAAAGGGTGCTCTGCTGGAATGTCAGGCAAGGCTCCAGTCCTATTCCCACAACATCCAACAACCTTGGCTTCACACCTGGGAAGGGACTCAGTCTGGGTCATCACCCCCCTCCCAGGGTGCAACTGGACAGGACTTGCAAGGCTGATGGATAAAAAGGGCTGGAAGGGAGAATTTGAACTCTTTGGATGCTGACCCTTGGTGAAGATGCAGCAGAAGGGCTGCTCCAGTCACAGCCCTGGCTCAGGCAACAGCAAAGTGAAGATCCATGGCCAGGACATCAAACCATGCTAGGAAGGGAGAGAAAAAAAAAATTGTGCAAGTCTCCATGAAGGCTCATCTCAATCTGAGCTTGAAGAGGACAAGCAGCATTCAAGTGCATTTCTCCCTGTCCCTGCTGAGCAAGGGGAGCTCACCAAACTAACACTGGCTCTAACTTCTCATGGCAGTGACAGAAGACATCTATGCCTCAGCCTGGAAAACGGGGCAAGGGCAGTTCCTGCTCCCCATGGAGCTGGGAGGCCAAGAAATCTGAGATGGATGGGCTGCAGGGCCTGAGAGGGATCACTAAAGGAGGTCAGTGGGCCAGCTATCCTTGCAGCACAGAGGTACCACCAAGCTCTTTCCTAAAAAATAAGATTTCTTCCAAAGAAACAGACCAGCAAAGGCCAAATTCCTACCACAAGCCAGATTCCTACCACTTGAATAACCTGGGTGAAGAAAACCCACCACACCAACAAAACAGTAACTAAACCACAACAAAGACTCAAAGCTTGCTCACTGTTCTAACACTTTACTCAGGGAAATGACAGCAAGCTGCAAATACAAGATGATTTCCAGCTACAAAGAAAAAAAAAATCACCCTGAAAAGCAAGAATTTAATAAAGCCACTGGAGCTTTTTTCATTGCACTATTAGTTAAGATTTTTGAATACATAAATGAGAATTATTTGACTGACGGCCTCTTTATCAGTGGTATAATCAGCTTTCTACTGTTGGAGTAAGTCATTTATTTCAACAGTAGAAACATCTATTTTAGCTGTAGAAATATAACCCTATTTATTTCCAAGATGCAAAAGTAACCCTTGGTAGTATAAACTAATTTAAAGAGAAAGGCGATTTCTTATCTGCAGAAAGCAGCAACAACACCAGCAAAGGACAATGGTCTGCATTTTTATTAATGCAAACATTAACCTTCTATTGCCACACTTGGATTTCTAGCCTCAGAACAATATCATTATCTACGATGGAACTAAATTTATGGTAACCTAATTTCATCATACATTATTTAAGTATCACGACGTTTATCTATTAATCTCTCCTTTTCCCTCCTTAGTGTTAAATATTCCCAGCCTGCTTACAACTTTCAAGGGCACGTCTGCTTCATCACCAGCTGTCATTGTTTAAAAAAAATCATTTCTTGTATTTATAAAGCAAATGTAAAGTGGTAAGCTATGTCACAAAAGCTAGACAGGGAACATACTTTTGCATACAGTCATGTGCTGATTCCTACTTGACTGAACACGATCATATTTTTAGGTTCTATAATTAATAGCTAACAGCTTTAAAAGTCTCACTAAATATTCATTATTAGAGGAAAAAAATTAAAAAGGTCTAATCCATTTTAAATGGCTCTGACAACTGCCATTAAAGCATCCTTGTGCAGCCTGTCACAGATATTTATATTCAGGCAGCACTGAGATGGATCGTAGGAGTCCACATCCTGTGTTGTTCTTCCACTGTTGAGGATAAGTAGAGTAAGTGTCAAATGTTACAAAAACACCTTACGCATTTAACTCCTCTCCAAAAACCACTTCTTTCTGCACTTCCACAGAGTGACAGGGATGCACCTTCTGCAGTGGTTTGAGTGGACTCCTAAAGGTCACCTCATTCCAACCCCTGCCATGGGCAGGGACACCTCCCACTGTCCCAGGTTGCTCCAAGCCCTGTCCAGCCTGGCCTTGGACACTGCCAGGGATGGGGAGCCATCACATCTGAGTGACCTGTGCTGGGGCCTCACCACTCACAGTAAAGAACTTCTTCCCTATGTCTGGTGTGTGTGAAGTACTCGGGTGCCAACCTTTCAGGCTGTATCAGCTATCAGCTTTTTAATGCTGCCCTCGGGGCCATCAAGGGGAGTGGAGAGACAACAAGGGAACACAGAGCCACCACTTCATTTACTGCTGCTTGACCAGGAGGGACCCTTCCCTCAGCTGGGCAGAGCTGACTCCACCAGGAGCCTGAAGCAGGAACAAATGATTCTCCTAAAGGTCTAAAAAAATGCTGCAAATGTCAGTCCTGCCCCTTAACAATGAAGCCCATGCTTGCATTTTCATAACAATTAATACTTTTCCCCCTGCTGCTTAATATAGGTTTCCAAAGCCAAGGGTTTAAAAGTTCATTTTACAATTGACTGAGATGCTGTTTGGATCCAATAATAAGCTTTGCTTAACCTTGAAATTGGCCACTTTCAAGTCTGATGAAAAAGCATTATATATAAGCAACACATGATCTTTTTGGTATATATATTTTTCAAGGATTACATTTTAATTTTATTCCTTTTCTCATGAAATCACTTGGATGTTACACTGCAAAACTCAGGCAATGAGTATAGCTCCCATGAATGCAGGAGGCCCAGGGTCCTGGTACAAGCAGTTTAAGCAGCATGGATAGCTCTTAAAATCAGCGTGTTTTCAGAAAGCTAAACTGCAATTTTTCAGACTGAAATGCACGACTGGCAGTAATCCATAATCCTGACACAGTGTCATGGGTGCCAAAGGGCCTCCAGTGAGTGCTGCCTTTGCATTTTTAAAAATGTTTTATGAGCTCAAGACCCCAGA
Source organism: Monarcha castaneiventris obscurior (assembly GCA_026261815.1). Taxonomy (NCBI): domain Eukaryota; kingdom Metazoa; phylum Chordata; class Aves; order Passeriformes; family Monarchidae; genus Monarcha; species Monarcha castaneiventris. The sequence continues at coordinate 2,189,600 of JAMPIT010000481.1, forward strand.
ATTAAGCATCTTCACTTTGCAAGCAACCCGCCATCTACTAATACTATAGCAAAACCAAGCCAAAGAAAAACAACCAGTCAAGCACAGAACAAAGGCTCTCTAACCCATAAGTAAAGTCTCTTTATCCCCAAATCCTCCACTTTGAGTGCTTGAGTGTTAAAAGCTAAGAGCTTTCAGCTTCAAGCCCATTACCATTTGCTCTTTTTTATCTGCACCAAATTGCTTTTGTTGTAAATCAACACTGGAAAAAGAGTAAGGCAAACAGATGAGCCAACCACATGTACAGCTGATTCCTCACAAATGACCAGGTTTCCCATTAAGGAGACTGTGGAATTAAGCAGTAAGGAGATATTTACAGGCCTAGCAAAAGATGGACTGTTTTATAGTGAATTAGGCCCCCAATCAATTTCCTAATTGCCAGGTCACAGTGTTTACCAACCTGACTCCAGAATTACTTAATTCCCTGCTCCAAATAAAAACATTTAACAGCCTATCGGTTGTTTTAATAAGCTGATGCAGCTCCATTTAGCATAAGGGCATGATTTTTTTGTTTATTTTCAAAGAAAATGGAACCAGGCAGCTCCTTACACACAGCTATCTTTGTCACTGCCCTTCAGTCAGCAAAGCAAAGAGTAAAGCAAAAGGGCAAGGCTGAAGCAGCCTAATCAGGATTCTTCTTCTCCAAATGCTGTCATAAAAATCAAACATTAGTTTTTAAAGTGAGTTTCTGCTGTGATCCTGAATGGAGAAACACAGAGCTGGTCACAGACAGTATTTCATTAACATTTCACAAGAACTGTGCTCTGGAACAATTTCTCCAGGTAAAATATGTAGATTATTTTTAAAATAAGGTTATAGATACAAAAATTAAAAAAAAAAATGGTAGCATCATGTCATGTAGTCTCCCAGATGGAAAATTTCCAGGGTGGTTTACAGACCCCTTATGCATCTTTTTTCAAGCTTTGTAACCTTAGTATTTCTTTAAAAGAGATTAAAATCTCATCACACCAACCAAGCGAGTGAGACTGAGCTAGATCAATACTGCTCCCAACACCCTGTGAAGTGTCTCTCCTGAAGGGAAAGCAATGTCACAGCTTTGCACCAGCCCTGCTGTGCCTGCAGCAGGGGCAGGATGCCCCTAAACCCACACAGCACCAGGAACACCCAACAGTGGGTGCACCTGAAGCCCTTGGGCCCCTCAGCACACTGGGAGGCTCTAGGGAGATGTGGAGGAGTTTGGATGAGTTTACAGACAGGACAAAACCAAACCCCTCAGCTGGAAGCAGCAAGGGCATCTCTGCAAACACAACCAAAGGTCAGTGTGAGCCACTGGAAACCTGGTGCCAACTCTGCACCACTGAGCTCATGGCACTGCCCTGGCTGACGCCTGACCCTCCTTGTCCCAGCCAGGTCTTGCTCTCCAAGATGTGAGTGAAAATGCCCAGTTCTTGCAGTCACACAGAACTTCAGGAGCTTTTCACAACAGCACAGATGTTCATCATCATAATCCCAGTCATTTTTAGATACCGTGCATACAAAAGATGCACATAATCCATGTCTGCAATCCACATTCCCATTGTCTGCAATCCACATTCCCATCTGCACACTGAGAGGCTCTAGGGAGATGTGGAGGAGTTTGGATGAGCTTACAGACAGGGACATGGGTGCCCTGGCGGCTGTGAGCAGCAAGGACATCTCTGCAAACACAACCAAAGGTCAGTGTGAGCCACTGGAAACCTGGTGCCAACTCTGCACCACTGAGCTCATGGCACTGCCCTGGCTGATGCCTGACCCTCCTTGTCCCAGCCAGGTCTTGCTCTCCAAGATGAGAGTGAAAATGCCCAGTTCTTGCAGTCACACAGAACTTCCGGAGCTTTTCACGACAGCACAGATGTTCATCATCATAATCCTGGTCATTTTTAGACACCATGCATACAAAAGATGCACATAATCCATGTCTGCAATCCACGTTCCCATTGTCTGCATTAACCACGAATCTCAGCCTTGCAGAAAACCTTAAAGGAGCACAAAGGGTGTGAGAGCAGACCCTTCTTGGTTGATCCAGTCAGGAAGCAACAATCCCAGACCTGTGGAACAGCTTTAGTTTCACCACCACCTGCAGAACTGAGCAGCAGTGCCATGAGATGACCTCAAGGTGCCACACAGCCTCAGTCGTTCTGTGATCCCGGATTTCAGCAGGATTGCAGACACTTGTAAAGGGAGTGCAGCTGCTCAGGGCTCCTGTGGGACAGTTATTTCCCCACCTCTGCTTTATTTTTCCAGACATTCCAAAGCAAGACACAGCATGTGAAAAACTGGAGTACTAAAAAAGCTGTAACTCATAATTCCATTCTTCTGAGTGCTCTCTCACAACTCCAAGTATCAAAACCTCAAAGAAACCTTGCTTGGTCATTCTGTAGCTCACCAGATAATGCCAGAAAGAACTCAATTTTACTGTGAAGTGATTGTATCAATTAGCTATCAATATTTAAAACTGAAAATCTAACAAAGAAATGGACTCATTCCAGCTTTGGCTCCTTTCCTTACGCCTTCCCTCTGCTGGTATCCATGCGATCTCACAGCTGGATTAGTGCTCCTTTAGTCCAGAGACAACACATCTTCCTGGGGGTTTGTCCTGTGCTCAGCAATGACACCCTACAGTGCTATTTCAACACAATACTGTATGAATTATTGTTACTTAATATCAGCATACTAAACCTGGAGCAAACTGATTGAAATTCCGTGTGTGTTACTGCCATTAAACCATCGTTACCACCCATCCCTCCTGCTGAGGTTAAGTGTCTGTCCTGCTCTACCTCAGGATCCCTCTAACATCCCATAATGACTCCGACTGGGACATCACACAGCATGTTAATTTGAAAAAGAAGGGAGAAACACTTAAAAGCAAGAATAATGAAGAATTAACAAAAAATTACAGACTACAAGTAAGATGAGTGAAAAGTATTGGTCCCAGAATAGAATTTGTGAGTAGTCCAGCAGCTGGCATGTGAAGTTGCTGCCCATAATGATTTTTAATGTCCTAGCTATGATAAAACTAGAGAAATTAGAGGCAGGCAAGAATAATCAGGCCAAATGATCCTTTCCCCACCAAACCAGGATGGATTTAAACTGCTTTAAAAAAAAAAGCACCCCAACATACAATAGCAATACCTTTTACCCTGACCTCTAGGTACAGTTAAGTGAAAATTTAACTTCTCAGTATTATAATTTACCAACAGAAAGACACACAATGAAGAACTTCAATTGTTCTCTCTACTCAGTGCTACATAATCAGAGGAACTTCAGATACAAAGAAAGCTCGAAAATTTTCTTAAGCAACTGATAATTCCAGCAGCCAGAAAAAGGTGGAATCACACACACCAAAACTGCATTTGAAATTAATTTTACACATCAGCTGTCAAACTTATTGATCATAAACTGAGATGGCTACTTGGAAATGCTCTGTCCTTCACCACAGCTATTCCTGAAGAACGTGCTTAGACACTTGTCTTTAAGGAAATGCCAGTTCTACTCAGATAATGTAAATGTCTGGAACTGAGGCTGCCTAACAAACTCCCACAAGTGACAACAAGTTGTGGATGTTTACCTTACACAATGCCTGTTCATCTCTCATCTTCAATGTTTGATAACCTTCTCTCAATGCTTTCATCAAGCCTGTGGGTTTGACCCCAAACCAGTTCACACATTTAAATTAACATGCAAATTATACACTTAGATCACCTCGAATTTGCCTTTGAGGGATGGAAATTGTCTGACAAGCTTTATGATGACATTTTAAGAATGATGCAGCTATTTGCACCAGGGCATTTGAGATAAGAGAAGGCAGCACACAGCTACACAGTCATTCTGTCTGTGTTGATGTCTGGCTGAAACCTCATCCTGGATAAAAAAGGCAAAAATTTTAATATCCAACTCCTAATCATTATCACCTGCTAGAACAAAAAGTTTCAGGTGAAAATTATATTGTTAAGTCCAACAGCTGGCTTTGAAGATTTCAGCAGCACCTCTAGCTGCAGAGATAATGGAACACCCTCCTGGAAGATTCAGAAAAAAGTTTTAACAATAGAAGCTCCAACACCTTTTTTTTTTCCAGGTGCCTCTTGGACAGTTCCCTCAGAGATCCAAAGAAGTGACACAAACTGCCAGGAAAATTAGCATCCTGAAAGAGCTGACAGACACAAATGTACCATGCAGGTATCTCAAGCAGGTATCTGAATTTATGATAATCCCTCTCCGAAGCACTTCTGGAGTCAGCAGCATGCAGCCTGACATCAGGGCTTTCAAGTCAACAGGGAGCAGGATGCCTGGCTGAAAATAGTAATTTTTGTTTCATTGCACTGTGTCACCACCCCAGGAGCTCGATATTCTGTGATTAGCGCCGAGGGAAATGCTCCCTCCCTGGAAGCAGCACCGTCCACATCCCTGGGAGCAGAAATGCAGCTCAGGGCACTGCACAGGCCCCAGGTCATGATTAAAACATCATCATTCAGATCACTGCATGTGCCAGAAGTGATCTGGGTATTTTACCTTCCTAGTAACAGACTGAAATATGATTGGGGTAGGATTTCAAGAATGATCTCACTTCTTTCACAGCATAGATCATGCTTCTTAATTTCAGGGAATTTGCATGGACTAAAGCCCATAGGAAAGTCAGACTGCAGCCTCTCAATCACTGACACACAGCAGCAACAACAGGGCACAATCACCAGGTCAACAGACAGGCAGGAACATTTCTCAAGAGATTTGTACTCTAGAAAAAAAATACAATTGCTCTATCTGCACTCAAGCTGTCAACTTTTTTTAAGTTTATCTAATTACATCAATACAAATACCTACAAAGCTAGGCCTATATTTCAGTTAAAATGCAATTATATTTCTTTTAACTCAAGTTGGAAAAAACCCCACTCAAATGGATTAGAATTATTTTTTTTCTCCAGTAAAATTAAACTTCAGGTAAACTGCTTGAATAGTTAATCTTAAATGTCAAGAAAACAATAGGAGATGTGTCATTTATATACAAAACCAAATTTTGCAGAATCCTAAACTTACAGCTTCTGTTGAACATCTGGCTTAACACACAGTTACATTTCATGGTTACAAAAATTTTTAAATTCAAAAATTTCCAAGAATTTATTGTTTTGCATAATTAAAACAAGTATTACTTATAGCCCCCTAGGGTAGACATGGTGATCCACAGACAATCAGAGTTTTAAGAGATTATGGGTTCCAGCTGTTTGCCTTGCCTGGTAATCTCCCTAAGGTGCTGTTTCCTCATGATACCAGTAATCACTTTTCATGGGTTTACATAAAAGGTGCTGTATATCATCAAATCAAAAGGTTATTGCTTTCTCCTTGTTATACTGAATATGTGGCTTAGCGCTAAAAACAGAGACCCAAAATAAAATGCGCATTTTTATATTACAATTGACCTACTGCTTTTTATTCAATATATAAAAACAAGCGTTGAAGTTACCCATTAACAAATTGGCTTCAATATTTCATATCAAATCATGTAAATATATTCACATTTTCAGTAGTTGTGTTTGTCCAGCACTGCTGAGCTTTCAAGTTATACTCAGGCTGAACAATACACATCCATGACTTGTCAACATCCTTCATCTCATTAGTTTCACTCTGCAACAAATCTCAGCCATCATGTTTATTAAAATACAAATGGTTCTTGTACCCTGTTGAAAACTGTGGGAGATTTGATGTGGCAAAATATTGCCATGGCAAAAATGCCTTGTAAGGTCTTTTGGGGTTGGAGGGGAAGCTCAAGCATTTCCTATTTTTTTTTTTTGCATCTGACAGAAACAAACCTTCCACCACTCTTCTGAGGAAATACTCCACAGTTTAAGTTCCTCTAGTTGTGAAAATAGCTGAAAACAAGAGGTTTTATTGAAGGGTTCTCTGCTCTGCAGCTTCTGTAGCTGAAGCATCCAAGTCAACACCAGTTCCCAGCAACTGAGTGACCTTCTATAGAATTTGGAACTCACCATAAGCCAAAATCAACCATTCTAAGCCATTTCCCACTTTCTCCATCTGGAAACCCGAATTTCAATGAAGTTATGTTGACTTACAGGAGAAAGGAAGCTGAGCATTAGGAAGCACCAGCATGGAACAGTTTGTGTTGGAAGGGACCTTAGTGAGTTACCCTTGGGGTGATGCTTGGGCAATGAATGTTGTTCTGGGCCACAAAAATCTAAATTAAAACCACCAGTGTTCTGTTGACAGGCAGTGCAGTGCAAAAACAAACCCCCAGCAAACCACCCCTCCCTGCTGCTGGAAACCTGCACATACAATTCTTGACTCAAGCGCCGCTGCTGCTCCTTGCAGCCACAAGTGGTTGACAGCCCCTGCTCCATCAGTCTGTGGCTCATGGGAAATATTTACTGCTCCTACTCAGAACGTCAGCATCCCTCAGCACATGTTCAGATTGCAGCTTTGTTTACTGCAATGTTTCTTTTCTAATTTTTTTTTTTTTTTTTTGGAACTCAGCATTATCATATTTAAAAAGATCTTTCAAATAGAAAACCTGCAAAATAATACACAGACTGTCTCTGAAGGAGTGGGAAGGACAAAAAGAGTTTGGATATAAAACCTAGGGAATGCTGTGGTCTAAACAGACTTTCACTGATGAAATTAGCACTGCATACATGGCAGACAATGAAGAACCTAAGCTTCCAAAGAGCACAATAAAGAGATGCTTCATAAAATCACCTTTTTATTTACAAGGAAGATCTATTACTATCTACAGCTAATAATTACAACTATATCTACACTACTCTCCAAACAATTTTTAAAGCAATCCTTGTAGAAACACCCCATGTACAAAAGTCTCTTGCACTATCTGCACAATCTTCTATTAAGCCCATGCCTAGGACAAGGACCATCATTAATGTCTCTGAACATTGATAATATTAATTAAGATTTTGGAGACACCGCCCTTTTGGTACAGGTGAGAGGGGTGTTAGAGGGAAGCTCTCCAGGGGCACTTCCCCAGGCAGGAGCTCCTGGGGACATCTTTATTAACATTAAGCTACACATCCCTTGGTGAAGATGCCAGAAAATCCAGTTACAGCAAACCAGCAGCCAGCACAGGCTGAGGACCTGACATAGGCAGGGTGGGGAGAAATGTTTGGAACAACAAAAAGCAGCAAGTAACAGGGATTTTCTAATTTTGTATCTTCCATCCACCTATTTTACATAAATAACAATCCAACTCCAATCAATAAGGAGCTCTGTTGCTGACTTGCTCTGTTAAGAGCCAAAGTTTTGCTCACGATGTCCAAGCATGACAGATTAAAATCCAGATTTTAATTGTTTTAGGGTTTTTCCCAATCACAAGTGTTTACTGATAATGAGCTATACTCCTTGGTTTTGGCAAAGGCAGCAAAAGCACACGTTCTAAAGTAACCTGGAAATCCATAAAGCAAAACCAGCTGTCTTAAATTGACAGATTACAATAATTTTGTCATATAAATGTCTTCTGTGACAGTCACACAGGCCACATCCATCAGCAGCTCCTGAGAGGGAGCACAGGAAGCCCTAAGGATGTGCCAAAAGGCCACAAGCAGGAGCTGCAGAGGATAAAAGCCAATGCTGAGAGCATCAGTCCTTCATCCTGAAACAACTCTGACTCCAGAAATCCCATCATCCCTCCCTTCACCGCCCTGCTAAAACAAGGGCAAGAAGTTTTACGACCATCAGGCACATTACAGCATCTTTTTCAACATACTTTAGAAACAGCAGGGGGAAAAAAAGCAAATAAACAAATAAAACCACTCGCCATATTTGGTGTCAGTCTTTACTGTCAATGCAAGTAAAACTCTTCAAAATATCGAAAGCTCCACAAATGTTATTAGCAAAAATTTCACACTTTTTAAATGGATATTTACACTTCGAGGCAGTCTTTTAATTACTTTTGTTATTTGCATCTGATGACTCTGGGAAATGTTGAATTCAGATATGAGACTATCAAGGACCGCTGGATGAAGTCCAATTAAAAAAACTGAGATCAGCCTAGTTAAATTAGCCATCTGTCCTAAATAAACACGAATCAGAACTACTTTTTAATATTCTTTCAACCCAATCTTAAGTGAAATAAAAACTTCATAGAAGGCAGCAGTTGTGGCAAGGTAAACTCCAAGGAGGTTTTCATCCATCTGATTTATGATGGATCTTAGAACTTCAACTCTAGCGACAAAAAACCCACCCCAGATATGGCACAAGAAGACCCCTCGATAACAACCAGATCTCAGCCTTTAAATTGTGATAAATATGAATTAATGAATTACATTTGTACCAGTTACTGTTCCACTTAAATTATTACCAGGAGAGTGGATTTATAATGTGCTGGTTCCTGTTCTCATTACAACCCATTCTCACGAGAACTTATAATCAGAATTTTAATGCCTCCTTCATTCCGGGAGAGACAGCTGTAAAAATATATTAATCTGACCTTTTCAAAATTTTGTTATTTGATTTGGTGCCGATTTTTATTTGCTCCTATCTACAGCTCTTATATTTGATCATATCTATAAAAATGAGTAGAAAATGGAAGTATGTCAGTAAGTCAGAAGAGTTTTCTGCTCATTTTTTCCCTCCAACCCTATGACACTGCTTCAATGCCATACACAGGCCAAAGTCACTGCCTAAAGCAACCATTACACTTTAAATAATGTTTCATCAATGGCAGAGGAACAGTGATATCCTAAAAGTATAAAGAAATACAATAAAAACCATTCCTAGTGGACCCTTCCAATAGACATTCCCAGAGGATGATCCACACTGGACACCCAGCTTGAGACAAAACCAATCCCCCTGGAGACTCTCCCCTCTCTGCACTACAACAGGAGCCTTGAGCACATGGATTACAGCACAAAGGTGGTTTTAATCCCCCTAATTGTCTCTGCTCATGACAACACGCCAAGAAGCTGAGCTCCCAGGGACCTGGAATTAACCTGATCCACTTCCACACTGAGACAGCCCCAACAACCTGCGCCTGGTGGGAGGCAACGAGCACAGGCACAAAGCTGACATTCCAGGAGTAAAAGGAGGATTTCATCTCTTGCCAGCAGCCCACAGGGACTGCTCCCTCTCGTGAGCTGTGCACAGGCTTGGAGTCACCACATCAACCCTCTGCCCACCTAAATATTCCTTGATGACTTCATCTGAATTAGGGTTAATTTCATAGCACACAAGGAGGTTAACAGAAAGCAGATTTATCAGACAGCAGAACCTAACCTTAACTTCACAGCCAATCCTGTACAGTCAGGCTCTCTGTTCCACCTCTGAATCTGGCACAGTGCTACAAAGCTTTGTGGTACCAGTGACAGGCTGAGGACAGCTGCAGGTGCCTCTCAGAAACTGCTGATCTGCTTTTATGAGTTTTGGATGTTTTATGTGACACCAGAGCCTAGAACCCTTAATTTTTTTTTTTTTTAATTGGAGTCATAACACTGGGCAAAATAGTACGTGACCTTCCAATCACTGATTTTTTTTTTTTTTTTTTTAAACATTCCTTAGGGTTCCACTTACCCAGAGTACTATTTAAACTACACTGAGGTAGTCAAGTGAACACTCTCCAGGAAACTGGATATGAAATTCAACTGCACAGCATATGCTGTAAACTAACAAGAAATTGTATTTCTGTCAGCATCAGGACTAACAGTTCATTCAGGACCCCAAAGTAAATGTCATAGGTCAATACCATTCCCTCTGGGAGCAAAGAATGAGACCTGTAACAATAGGTAACTCTCATTCCTTGTCTGGTGGAGTTTTCAGATTCTACCCATCCTCCTCAATTCAATCCTTCTGTTCTCACAGCATCTGCAGTTATCATTTCCCCTTTTTATCAGCCTTGGGAGTAAAGGCTTTTCCTGTACAGCTATTTGTGATTACAGATAAGCACACACTAAAGGCAGTCAGGGAGGAATATGTGTGTGTGTATATATATATCCATATGTACTTATGTACACACTCCTCTAGGTGCTCAGTTCTACTTCAGATGAAGATAGGCACAAACCAAAACTGTGACAGAGTAACACCTGCAGCAGTGAGTGATGTAGGAACCTGAACTCCAGTGATTACACCACTGATGGATTTTGGTTCTTGAGTTGCTTGGGTACTTCTGAAAATTACAGCTGTAACACCTACCACATCATTACAGGGATAAAAGGTGTTGGAGCCAGACCTGACAGCATTTCCCATCATATCCATCACAGGGCTGACAACAACAACAACGTTCAGCCCCAAACAAGGACAGCAGGTGAGACAGATACCTCCCTGTCTCCCATGATTTGTTGCTCAGAGGGGTTTGGAGACATAAGTCACATTTTTTATACTAGAGTGCTCAGCAACCCAGCTCCTCTGGGTAGGATCTGGAGTGGCTACATACACACACCAGCTAGGAGATCTCACGAACATCCTTCTCTATGGCAAAGCCATCTCTAAAAAGTTTCTTCTCCCCTGACCCAGTCACTGGAATCCCATTTAACTTCCTAATTTCAGATGAAATTCACATGTACTAATTCTAAGAACACATTGGGAGGGTGTCTTTCCTGCAGTTGATGAAAAAGCCCCGAGAGCTGGAGTTGTGCTGTGCAGAGATGATGTTTCTGTGACCACATTGCTGCTCCAATGAAGGTAATAGCAGCCAGCGCTGTTATAGCGAAGCTGCTGCGACCTTGAAATGTTAATTCCCAGTGACTCCGGGGATTGGAGATGTCAGCATGGCAATGTTCATGGCTTCCACAGGGGATGGAGCGTGTTCACAGCTCTGCTCTTACAGCAACCCCTACAGTTTAGTGCACGGAGTGGAACTGATGCCTGTCTCCATAGAGACCTCCTGTCCTGCTTTTGAAAACGGGAAGAAAATGGAAACTATGACAACAGACAAACCTGTGGGATGAGAAGGCGTAAACAAGCCAGCAGGAAGCCCACAGTAGTACACTGAGGCCAGGCTTCTTGTTTTCCTTGTTACCCAATATTAACATAAACAGATAAGTGAAGTACTTGAGAATGGAGCTGCTGCAGCACCAGCAGAACCAGAATCCACCCCAAGACAGGGGCTGGGCACACGGCTGGCTCTGGCATTCCAGTTGATGAGGAACTGCCTCCATTTCCATCCCACCAAACTCCAGCCCTGCAGTGTTACCACTGTCATCTTCCCATCACACAGAGACACAAACATTTTATTATTTAAGGCACTGATGGACTTATCGCAACATCTTTACCCAATATCACTTATATACAGAAATGAAAGTGATGTAATTAGCTGAAGAGGACAAAGTTAAAATATAAATCTTAAATTACTGCGCCTTCTTTAACACAACTTAAACCAAACCAATCTGATGGCACAGCTCCTGCAGACAGATCCAAACAGAAAACACTCCGGCCTTCCCTCTATGAGCTATTCCTGCACACCTCACTAGACTGAGAAAGCTTCTCCACTTAAAGGCAGAAAAATATTCAAGACTTTTTAATAGAAGACATCCCTATCTAAAGAGCACCCTTGGTATTTGTAAAGCATTTTGCAGAAGTAATTTGCTTTAAGGATGATAAAGTCAGCTCTTCATTGTTTTATTAGAAAGCATCCAGAAGGTCGTTACCTCCAGCACACAGAGGGATTCATCTCCTGGATTGCAAGAGATATGCCAACAGGCAGCTGTTTGGCAAGTCCTGGAAGAATTAGAGCCTGTAATCAACTTCTGGTCAGTTGGGTTTTTCTTGCAGCTGTAGCCTGGATACATGGCCTCCAACTACAGCTTTTAAGTAGCAGCACTGTAAGATTTCTGGGTTTATATCTGCAGTATTTGTTCAGTGACTCCTACCTTACACACCCACACTCATTTCCTACAGAGGAAAAACCACAGCACCACCACCAAGGTGAGCTCTCAGGGTAAGGCAGACACCCAAAACAAGGCTCTCTGTTAAACCACAAAAACCCCTTCTTTACAGGGCCTTTCCAAGGCCAAGTTTTCCTGTGCTATCTCTACATAAATATCAGTGCTTGATATTTGCACTTTAGATGTTTAGCTATTTCACCGACTTGGCTCAATGAATTCATTAGCATTTCCCCAGCTTTCCAGTCACACACACACACTCTCTCAGCCTCAGTTTAGGGGATTTCCATCCTCTGACTCTTCCCAGCCTAATGTTGCAAAACCCAAGTTGCCTGGGTTTGAAGCAGCACATTGTCCAGAACTGTGCGTGCAGAAACATTTCCTACTCATTCCATTGTCAGTAATTAAATTTGCTGTTCCCATCTGGGACACAATCTTCCCCGAGTTTGCAACAGAATCTCTTTGTCTGATTGCACTGATAGATTGAGATGATGCTCTCCTCATTATTATACACTTCAGATAACAACTGAGATGGAAAGGGGCTACAGCTAACGAGGTCAAATTTTCACACAATAAACAATATATTGCATAAATATAGATTTATCAAATCATGACCTGGGATGCCCTTTTGGGGGTACATGCTACAGTGCAAGGACTATTTTACAGATTTAGGGATGGGAGGTTCATCAACTGGTAAAATAAATACTGTAGTCAACTTTTCTATTTTACCAGTAAAAGGAACAAAGCTGCATAACTTGCTATAGTTCCTAATTTTAACAGGAGTCATGCAAATCTTTTATTCCTTTTTTTAAACCACAGCTGTTCAGGTTTGTACAGAACGAGATGTCTGTTCTGTAGAAGATGTACAAACTGCTGTCACTGAACAAACCTCCACCCAAGGAAACATGGAACAGAGTTAAACACACAGATGGACACTGCCAGGTTTGTTTAACAAAGCAGCACCAGCAAGGAGGTTATTGGATGTATGAATTTATCCATGAAATGCCACAATGAGAAAAGGAATTTTTATCATCTCTGCCACTTACAGAAGAACTGTACAAAACCCTCCCAAGGCCATACATGTAACTTCTACAGCCACAAAAAGGGAGTGTTCAGGGCAACCCTGAGATCCCCACCCAGCAAGAGCCTGCAAGGAGGTAACAGTGTGGAGCCAGGGAGAGATGCCATGCCAGAGGAGGAGCCCATTATCAGATCTGAGCCACATTCCAGAATGCAAATCCAAACACAAATGGTAAATGATCCATGACAGACTCATTTTTCGTGGGCTCACAGATAAGGAGCTACTGAGGCAGACAACACACAGCAAGAAAACTTCTATTTTTGAGAGAAGTGCTCCTGCGCTTGCAAGTATTACTGAGAGAGGCCAGGCAGGCATTGGAGACCAAGCAGCTCCCCTTCCCCACCTTCCTGTTTGTTACCAAAGGTCACTTTTATGGGCACAGGCACCAGTCAAACATCTGAAGGGCCTGACAGGCACAGAGCGACCTGTGAGCACACCTTCCTGTAAATAAACCCAGCCAAAAGATGTAAACAGCTTTAATCCTGTTCCAAAATCCCTCAGTCACAGACTCCCATAGATTGCAACAGTCATTTGATCAATCCCTTTTCACAGCATTGAACAAAGGGAAAAGACTTCAGTTATTCAGTTTCATGTTTAATTTCATTTGTTAACAAGTTTATTTACTATCAAACGTTGGAATCCATCAACGACATGACTATCCTGCTAAATCATCACCACCAAAGGCAGCCTGCTGTACTTTTAGCAAGCACAGGGATTTGTTTTCTCAAAAGATAAAGCATTTTTTAATAAGAAGAGGACCTCCCAAAAAAAAAAAAAAAATCAAGCAGCTGAGAAGGAGATGAGTTTTTTTCCTCTTTCTACCCTTCCCCCTACTACACACCAGCCAAAGATTTATTCAGTTTAATTTAAAATAAAATCCATGCATGTGCACTGACTGTTTAGGAGAACTAAGTATCCAGCAGACATGAGTACAACTGGATTCATTTCATCCAAAATCATCCCAGCTGTTAGGGAAAAAAGTCCAAATAAGAGCAACAGTAATTCACAAGTTTGAAATGATCTGTGTGAAGTTTTTGCTGAGATTCAGCTCAGGACACACCAAGGGTAAGATTCTATCACTACCAAGAAAAAAAGTTAAGAGCCTCGCTCCATTTTTAATGTTCTCATCCCACCACCTTTTAATATACTTATCCACAGAAGAGGTGTGTGTCTGAATGATTCGTGATCTGCATTTTGACAGGAATTTTGGGGCAAGTCAGCAGCAGAGAAACTTCAAACTACTCCTCTAATTCACACAGGCAAGGGAATTTTCACTCCAAAGTACATCTAATGATACTGAAATGGATTACAGGCCAACACCAGCACTGTGAATATCTTAAGGGAAATTAGACTTGTGTGTGCCATGGAGGAGTCCAGAACAATGCAGTTGCTTCTGTTAATGAATGGTCCATCTCTTAACAGCCAAGACTTTTCTGATATGATTTATGCCTGTTGATCTATGATTAACCACCACAGCAAGATTTACTGCAGCTCATTCTATAATTGGAAGTAAATTGACTGCATATAATAAAAATAATGTTAAAAAATCCCCACACTAAAAAAAAAATCTGTAATTACAAGTATGGTATAGACCACATTTCCTTGGAGCTTTTGTGAGCAACATGCATTTGTCTCGTCAATCACAGAACTGCATTTTCATGTCAATCAATCACCCCATTAATGTGCTGCTCCATTTTCCACTGTAAACATGCATTTACTTCGTAGAGATTGTTACAGAAGGGGGGGAATCAGCACTTGCCTCTCAGAGGGTGCTGCTTGAAGAACTGAGAAAGTCAATATTTATCTGATGAGAGGTAAAAAAAAAAAAACCAACTGAGGTAAATTTTCTCTTTAGGAGGGAGATGGAACAAGGAGCAGCTGGTTTGATGGCTGGGCTCACACTGCCACATTCCTCAGGCACGAGGGACTCCAGTCAGGAGCACCATGACACGGACCTGGTGCACACCAGAAACACCCTCAATCCACCCCAGATAAGGCAGCTCTCTGTTCTCACTCTTTACATCCAGCTAGCTTCACAGTCAGCTTAGCTGCAGGTTGGAGGCTTGTGCCTTATGGCCTCTCAATAAATCTCCCCACTCTTCCACACTCCAAATACTTATACACCAAAGAACTGTAAAACAGGCTTATGTGAGCAAATGGTGGAAAGCCTGCTTGCCTTTAGGAGCCAAGAAGGCTGTTTATAATTAGCAGCAAATGCATCTACAGCGTGTAACTGACAACTCTCTATCCAGCACAAATCAAAGTGTAGCGCCAACAACATCCAGAATAAATAAAAACCCTTCATGAAGTTCACACAGAAGAACCTCAAGACACGTTTTTATGTAAATGCAAATGTTGTTTTACCATTATTTTCATCCTTCCCTGCAGATCAGCCCTCTTATATAAGAAAGAAACAACAGATACTAGGAGGGGTGAACTCCATCAAGATGACTCGTACACAAATGCAGTAAATTCCCAAATAAAATCAGAACAGCAGATAGCAAATCAACAACCATAGTGCATGTGTGTGAAGGCAGCCCTAGGGCAGCTTCAGTTAACATCTCAGCAAGTTGCACAGGGTTTGCACAACTGTTTACTTTCCAGTACAGCAACAGCTCCCTCATCACATGCTACCCACACCTCACCCCAAAGACACAGGCACATTTCCCAAACAAGGCAGGTTTTTTGTACTCTTCAGAGCACTTGAAAAAGCAGCAGCACATTCACACTTCCAGTCCCACCTGCTCAGTGTTGATGCTTTTGTGGTCAGCATTGCTACAGGCAAAAACACCCCATCACTGCCCACCACCTTCCCCAAAAAACAGCACAGACCTTTCTACACAGCCACAAAACCTTCATTTACAGAGCTGGAATTCCACACAGGTCACAAATAACAGGACAGGACATGAAGCTGAGGTTTAGGTGCCAAATCCCTGAGAAGGAGAGCAAAGCCACATGCAAGGAAGCCAAGCCCTTCCTCGCAGAAAATGGGCATCTAAATACAAAATACAGGTAAGGCAGCGCACTGAGCACCTCACCACCAAGATCTATCACAGACCTAGACAAAGAAAACAGAATTCTGATTTCTTGGGGGTGTTCTCACCTGTTCCAGAGTCACAGCCCCTGCCAGACTTGCAGACTAAATCCCCAACTTCCCATAGCAAACCCTAAATTCCAGCACCCACTGGCCTCCTTGTAGCCAGGTCACACACTTGCAATCCATCACCCCAATAATGCCACAGCTCCCCCCAGTTTGGGAGGTGATGCTGGTTCCAGGTGCCAATGCTCAGCTTGGAGCAGAGGATCACTGCCTCTGTTTGCTCAGAGCTTGGCTGGGGGGTTGGCATCAGCCCTTTCGCCGCTGGTGGGGAGAAAATGAAATTCCTCTGGAGAGCCTTGTGCTCTGCTGAGTAGGGAGGATGCTGGGAGGCACCAGGAGCTGAAAATTTAAAGAATTTTAGGATTAACTATGAATTTACTTGAGGAGGAAGAGGTGTCTCCCATAAGTTTGGAATTACACTATTGAGTTCCACCCCCTGTAGTTTATTGAGCTACCTAAGTGTTACATGCCAGAAGGTCAGAATCACTTCAAATGCTTAGAAAAAAATGGGTATTTTTAACCTTTTATTAATGCATTCTTCTGTTCTTATAGGATAGAAATATGAAATATGGCTTCATTTGGAGGAGTAGAGAGCTCATTCATGTGGGAAGCATCAATATGTTGTTATAATGTGCTTTTAATTAAGCAGACATTGCACAGCACTTGGTAAGATCAAGTAAATGCTGCTAATGTTTCTTCTGCTATTGCCCCTACCCTGCAAAGCATAATGCAATCAACAAAATCAACTGAGAAAATAACAAACTTTATTGAATTTTCAAATTTGTGAACAATAACAGACCCCAAAAGCTCTTACATGCCAGTAGATGGCAATCTTCAGATAAAGTAAAAATGTGTCATTAGCAAATGCAAAATTTCAAATTAAAACTGTAGGAGAGGAAAAAAACCCATCAACTTGAGGGCTGAAATTCCTCAGAAATTATTTAGAATCACTCAGGTTTCATTTTATAAAAGCAAAAAGAGGACAGAGAATTTTTTTTTATTGGTTTGGTTTTAATTTTCATCCTAAAAATTTACTTTTTTTTTAAAAACAAGTTAAAGAAAGAGCAGTATGGAGACGTACATTAGCGGGAAAACTGAACCTTGTATTCTGGACAAGTGAAATGTTTGAGGTTTTCACTGAAACTCCTGTTTCTTGCTCCCTTGGGAGTCCCTCCCATGGCCACAATCCCGGCCAGTTTTGCTTGGGCAGATGTGGCCTAGAGCCCACAGCTGGATCTCCACCTAATTAGGGAAGGGAGGGAGACACCCGAGTGATGGAAACATGAGGAGTTTGAGTATTTCTTTTGCTATTAGGAAATAAAACTGTGCACTCAAATTTTGGTTTAAAACCCAACTGCATCCCCAGCCCACCACCAGGAACGCACAGGAGTGCACTGGACTACATTTAATTCCTGCTCTTCAGAAAAGCTGAACTCGAAATGCTGCTTACTGTTGTTTCTCGATATTTTAAGTCCTCAGGACATCACGAAATGTGATCACACTTATAACAGCAAAAGAAACCCAATAAACAGTTTCAATATCCATGCTGATCCCAGCTCAGTGTGCAGCCATGGGAGGGCTGGCAGCTCGAACACCACTCTGTTGTGTCCACTGATAAAAGAACACATTACAACACATGCAATGAGAACATTTTTCCTGTCTGACATCATATTTTTAAATAAAAATAATAACTGTAGGATGTAAGTTAAAAAAATAAATATTTTTTACTTCCAAAATTGTATTGGTAATAAAAGTTGCAAATTTACTGCCTGCAATCTTCTTTAAAAAACACAAAAATCATCTCAGACATAGAAACCTTCCAACCTGCTACCTGAACTCTCCAAAGGGAACTCCTGGCCTCCAGAGAACAGAAGTGGGACAAAATCCGTAACAGCTGCAGCAATTTTCTTGGAGTTAAGACTAAAAAGCTTGACAGTGTCATAAAATAAAAGATCTCAGAAAAAAAAAATGATGCAAAGGATGTTATTAAAGTAAGGTTTATGAAGTTTGAGAATAATTACAGATAATGTGTATTTATTATTCCTGCAGGATCAATCTGTGGCACAGATTTCAATATCTGAAGCCAAGCGTGCAGATATTTCTCATGTCTGTAGTTATCTTTGCTCTCAACTCCCACTCATCTCCCCAGTGACACATTTACTGTTTCCATTTGTGATATATCAATACCCCTCATTTTATTTACTTCAGTTTTCTCTTTACAAGAAAAAAAAAGAAGGAAGCTGATTTTAATCTTTGATAACAACCCCTGCATTTCTGACAGGACCCAAATCCAAGGAGTAATCCTACACACCAGTTTTGCTTTCTAAGCATGATTTTTTTTTAAAGGACAAGAAAAAAAAACCCATTAAGTAGCCAGGCAGGCAAAACCTCACTGTCTTCGTTTGCTAAGAACAGCACCATGACTAAAGTTAACACCAACTCCCCAAACGTGTTAAGAAATTTTGCTACTGAACGATTTATTCTTATCATTATAACATTTAAAAGTTAACTTGATCAAAACACACCATTTAAACACACCCAGGCTGTCTCTAGGCCTTGCACCAATTATCCTGCAGCATTATACCTCTTCAACATTTCCAAGAGAAACATCACCACCTTAAATACCCTCGCTCATGCTGGAAATATTCTTACCTCCATGTCCTATCGTGGCACCTAAGATCATGAGAACTGAATAATTAAAGAGAAAGAAATCCATTCCAGTTTGAAACTTTGAGAACGTAAACCAGCTCAGGATTTGACCCAGAGCTTAACTAGCAGGTCCCACAGTGCTGCCCCCGACCCCATGAAACCCTAAAGCCTGGACACCACCATGCTTCTGATGAATAAATAAATAAACAAGTGCCCAGGGCCACTTACATCAGCAGCCAGCTCTCCTTGGAAATACAGCACCACATCTACAGCCAGCACGACATCTACCCCATCATGCAGGCAAGAAAACATCAGTGTTCTCGTACATCATCAAATATCCAAATCTTCAGCCTTTTCAATGAACTGCTTCAAAATACAGAGCTGCTCAATGCTATTTCACTTCCCTCCTTTAAATCAGCAGGTATGCCAATGATGGGTAAATTTTTCAGGGAAAATAGGAGACAAGCAATGGAGAAGGGAAAAGAAAAAAAAAAAGCCTTTTTCTAATTCTGAAAAACTTTTAGAAGAATTATTCTTGAGGAATTAATGGAAAGAAACTATTTTTTATACACAGTATTAAGTGATTAAAAGCTTGTTCATCACTTTGCTTAGTTTAATTTTAGAAAGGCCTACTTGCAGATTCTTTGAAATGCATAATTAATTGATAGCAGCGTGGTTACATCAGTACAGAAGTGAATGATAGATGTGAAGTGGTTTTTCCACAAAAAACCACAAGCAGCACAGGGCACAATTACAATATCCGATTCACTCCGCCCTCCAATGAAGCTGTTTGATCTGCACATCTGATTGCACAATCGTCCATAAATATCCCTTGCATTAAAATTCTGACTGGTTTGCAACTCGTTTCAACTTGTGCAAGATTCTTTTTTTGTCAATTGGATCTGACAGAAAAATTAAAATAATCCTCTTTTACCTCTGCATTATCCTTTAAGTACTTAAGTTTTAATTATATCTCAAGTCTACCTGAAGACATTTCAGGCAACTTCCAGTAACGTGTATAAGCAGTTGAATACAGTGTAAAAGTGCATGTAATTTCCAAGTCCCCAGTTGTTAATGAAATCCCAAACATTCAGATTTTAATTGAACTAGATAAAGATTAAGAAGCTTAGCAGCAGCTGGCATTGCGAATTAGTTCTCAGCAGATTTTTATGTTGTACTCTAAATCATTGCTTTTGTAATCTTCCTAAATTGTCCTTTATCTTGCTAATGCAGATATGATTCTCAGAAAGCATTAGGCTTCCACTGTTCCCATTGCCTGTAAAATCTTGAACTGTAAAATCTTAATAGTCTTTTTTTTAATAAGTATTATGATCTATACGTATAATGTGCATTCAATAAAATCTTACTGTAATTAGAAGAAAAGTTTTTAGGTTTTTTTACGTGACCTGTTTTACAGATTAGATTTATTAAATAGCATAAACTGTTGGAGCTGCTTTAAGACCTATTTAGAGCCGTCTGGCATCAGATGAAAAAACATTGTTAGACCCAGCGCTTGGGGCTCAGCTCTCCGGGAGGTTCATTACGAAGTTTCCTTCTCCTTCTGGTTCAGGGAGCTCGGCATAAGCAGTTTTATGTTGCCTAAATGCCTGACAATGTATTATCAGCACTGATCAAATAATGTTTTGCTTGTAGGGCTTTCCAAGGCTCTGGAAAAGGATTCAGATCAACACCAGCTGCTCCCCCTCTCCACATCCTCTCCCTGCACCCCAAGTGCGACGCTGGGAAGGGCCCTGCACACACCAGGTCCTTCTGCAGGCTGCAAAATCTGCAGGGAAGGTCTGTATTTGAAATTACCATGACAAATGTGCTCTCAGGACCTGTTCGTGCATTGTAACAGCTCTTACGAGAGTTACAAGTGCAGTTATTGCTTGCATAGTAAAAGGGGTTATATTTATGCATCTCACTTGAGGATGCACTGTTTTTATTCACACTAATGCAGATAAAATTGGAGTTCATGCTTTATGGGGGAAGTGTGGGGAAAAATAAAAGAAATAAGGTAAATACCACTACCATCATCAAAAAGCAAGTAACACTTCCATTTTTCTCCTACATAAAAAAATTCTAGCTGTTTTTCCAGTTAATAGTATTGGTCTTTCAAGTCTGTTAGTAAATGACCAACTAATGCAGTTACGTATGCACTGAAGAAGAAAATTATAAAGAGATAATACAGCCAACTGGCATTAAAATTTTGAACAGAACGGAATTTTAACAGTTCCGCTGAGGTATTTTAATATTAAGAATCTTGGCTGCTCCAATTTTCTTCCAAGTAAAGGAAACATTTGGCAGAATAACAAACACGAATGTCAGAAGAAAGGAAATATCTTCACCTGCACTTGATGACTTATTTATTTACTCGTTAGAAGCATGGTGGTGTCCAGACTTTAGTGATGGCACTTCAGTGTGTTCTGTCACTCCGGCCTCTTCCCAACTGCATTTTCCCCCTTCCCAACTGCACTTTTCCCTCCCTGCTGAGCCCCGTGGTGCCATGGAGCCCGGAGATCAGGATGCTGCAGGCCAGGGACAGCAGCACCACGATGACAAGCACAGTGATCATCAGTCTGTACCTGTCTTCAGAGGATTATGTTTGGTTCAGCAAGCTTTGAGATCTTTGAATGAGAGATGCTCTAAGTAGCACTAAGCAATTTTCTCTCCCTCAAACCAAGATGAAGCCGCGAGCTCCTCACGTCTCCTCAAGCCCCTTGTTACTCTGCCATTTCCCCTTAGCAATCTTCTCATTCCAGACTCTGACATTCTGGCAGCCCAGCTATTTTCAGAAACTATTATCTGAGTTTGAAATTGTGATTTTTCTGCTGGGTCTTTTTTCCAAGCAAGCATTTCGCTACCTAAACTTCAGCAAACTGCCAAGTACAATCCTAGACACAACTCTATTTTTTTTTTTTTGGCCATAAAACAAACAGTTAATTTCACAATGCTGACTTCTCATTTAAGCCATTTTCTGAAGTACAGCTCTGAAAGTGACTTCAGTACTTTTGCCTCAATTTGCTGAGCTTTTTATAAAATCTTGACAAATTTTTTCCTAACATTAAATGACACATTCTTTGGATGTTCCAAGTTCACACAGGGTTTTCTGATGCTGCTGCTGATTCCAAGGTGCCCTAAATTGAGCATTTATTGAAAAGCTTGTTATGAATATTGTCCTTCAAATTACTCCAGTAAGAGCAATGGAATTGGCTGCCAAATTGCTTCTAAGGCTGAAGGGTTTCTTCTGCTTCAAGATAGCCTGTAAATAAGAACTTCAATTTTTTTTTTTTAAACACAAAATAAATTATGCAAAAGAATTTGACACCAGAAGGAATTTTTTAATGGACTTTATTGGGAACATTCCCTAAGAGCCCATCATCCCCCCTGTGGCTTTATCCTCAAGTTTCTTCAGAATTTACCAATGCACCTTGAGAACAAGAGTAGCGAAACCAGAAATCTTTCATTTAGAACAAAAATGAGACATTTAATTTTCCTAAACATACAGAGAGGCATGCACAAGATAAATCATTCAACAAAATGTTTTCCTTATTGCATGAAAATACACAGGGTGGGAATGCAAACAAATTATAATTATTTGGACTCCTGTTAAACAGACTAGTGAGCCTTATAATTAGTAACATAATCACTTTAAGACAAATACACTAAATAAAATAATGGATCCTCGGCAGTCCTCCACAGATAAATGCTAACAATTTATGCTTTATTAATTAGCTTCTTGCTTTATCAAAATTTGGAATTGGAACCTCGGAGAGTTGCCATCTTGGTTGACTGGAGGATTTGTTCTTGGTTGAACAGAGGTGCAAGAGCAGAAAAGAACTTCCATGGAGTCCTCACACAGCTTTAAGATCTGCTCATGGGGATGTTGATTATCCAGGACAATGGATCAATAGAATTCTTGTATTTCAATCCTCTCCTCCAAACACACCCCACCAGCCCTAATTGATTTCTCTGCTGGCTAATGACCAACCCAGATGCTCACTGACTTGAAAACGACTGACCAGCACTAAACAGTGTTGTGGCCACATCCAATGAATCAGAGGGACTGAAAAGAGCTGGATAAGCTATTTTTCTGATATATAACCACAGATGCAACTACTTCTATTACTCAAATCATAAGGCAGAGAATGCTTCATCAACTGACTGCCGGAGTTATTGGAATTAGCCACTCAAGTGCCACTTGCAGGCATTAAAAATTCTTCAGAAAATTTCACATTGAGGTGTGTTCATGTGTTGCCCTACATGGAGAAAAAGGAAAAAAAAAAAAAAAAAGAGTAAGGAGCTGACACCACAACGTAAACAAGGAATGCCTGAAGCAGATATAAAGGGAAGGCAGAAGTGGGGCGGATCTGAGCCAGGCCAAGCAGTTCAGGCAGGAGCTGGGGCAGCAGGAACAGGCTGAAGCAGAGAAGCTGCCACATTAATCACCAACATGCAAGCCAGGAAAAATGCTCCAGGATCAAAACTCACCACGTGCCAAGGTCACTTCAGAGAACACAAAAAAGGTTCAGTGATGATCTCACATTAAAAGTTCATAAGTCCATCAGAGGAATTTGCTAATGAAAACTATTTTATCTGAAGAGCTCTCCTAAGGCCAAGCAGAAATCACAGGTTTCAGTGAGTCTCCACTGAGAAGCAGAAAATTAAATTTTAAAACACCACAGAAAGTTAAAGGATTTATAAGCAATATGGGGGTCCTTAATGTGGGGTCTCATATGCCAGGGGCCATGTGATAGTGGGGACTTGCAGAACTGGGCTCTGCAAAAGGCTCAGCATCATTCAGAAAAGATCTTCTGAAAGAAGAGCAAGTTATTGTAGTCCTTGATAGAACAGAAAGTTCTTAGAAGTGTTCTTGCCTTTTTCACAGCATCACAGAATAACCAAGGTTGGAAGGACATCAAAAAATGGGCTGGTGCAACCTCAGAATTTTTATTTGTTGATCGCTCAGTAAATTGTCTATGACTTCAACTAGAAACACAAGCTCTGACTTGCATCCAGAGCTGCATTTTTTGTTGGTAGAATGATTTCAGCAATACAGGTCCCAAACATAGCATTCCGTATTTTTAAAGGTAGGAATTAAGAATTAGTTATGAAAACAACTTCCTTCAAAAGATCTTCAGAAAAGGCACATCACCAGCAGGTATTGCTGCTCAAATTACTCTGCTGGAGACAAACATTCCACACCACTGTCCACAAAATCCCAGATGCTCTCTGGACACACACAACAGCTTCTGGGTTTTTTTAAATATTAAATGTAAAAGAAAATCCTTTCCTACTTCTGCTTTCCTCTCCCCTTCTACTGTATGAAAACAATTTGCCTGCTTTCAGACTCTGGCTGTGATTACTCTGTTTTCACTTCATCTGAATGCAGTGAAAAATCTCGGTCACGGCTACCGAGATAAAAGCCAAGAGAATTCATTTGTTGCCCCACGCAGACACGAGATGCTGGTGACACCTGTACCCCCAGGAGTGCAGCTGCACACTGAGAGTGAACCTGCTGCCTCCACACACCCAAACACCCCCATCCCACTTCTTTCATTTCTCCAATAATGGCACCAGTTTCCTGGACAAACACATAATGTCACAAGAACAGATGCATCCTGACAACCAAGGCCAACTGTATAATGCTCATCTAAGTGGCAATAAGATTCATTAATTAGGTTGCTGCTTTAGAGTGTTGTTCCCCTGCAGCAATGTTCTCCTCAAGGGTATTTTCAATAGTATTGAATAGATGAAGCAATTACTAAGCAAAATCCACTAACTGATGGCCAGTGTCAGATTCCTCAGGCCATGCTTTCAGAGGGTGTATCTGTACATTTACTCGAATGAGTGACTGAATTTAAGGGAAAAAGGCAAAGCAAAGCAAAGCAAAATCCCAGTGAGGCACAGCCTTGGTGTTCTCTGCTTTCAGAGGTGTGATCTCTAAACCAAAACTTCTCCTTAGCAGACATAAGATGTAGAAGGGCTACAGGGTACCTGACTGCCCATGCAAATCAGGCTGTTTGCTACCTAAAGGCAAATACTTAACTCTCACAATTAATGGCAGGCAAAGAGAGCTTTATCTGCAATTATTTGCCCTCTCTACTGACAGCAGTATAAGCAACTTGTAAAAATTGTAAAAACTGGATTGCAGTTGAGTGTCCTCTGTTCAGGTATCTGACTTGCAGGATACTGTTTTATTCCAGTAATACTATTTTTATAACATGACACAGTTCTAAGCATTTGAATTAAATAAACACAGCACAAATATTTTGTCTCTACTGTAAACACGTGAAAAGATTTTCTTGTGAATTGTCGGGTTGGCTTTTTTTTCCCCTTTCTGCTGCCTCAGTTACTATGATGTGCCTCATTAAAGTTGGGAGCAAAAGTAAAAAAGTTTTCAGCAGAAGCATTATTTTCAAAGTTCAGGATATCTGTAATTCTAACTGATCTTCCACCTGGCATTAAATCTTCAAAGAATGTCAAAAAGTATCTTAGAAACTTGAGATGCCTGGCTGTATACAGAGAAGGAACAGATGCACCTCTGTAATTTGCCCATAAATAAGTAAAACTGAACCCATCAACTTTTCAGGGATACTTGCATGCAAGCAGGCAGACATACCCTTTCTTCCTTTTCCTGTGTGTTTGTGGTTTGCTTTTTTTTGTTTGTTTTTTGGGGTTTTTTTTCCCAGTTTTTAAATATCTTTTGAACCAGACCTTACAGGGTGCTGGTAAAAACTGCTGTGTTTGTTTTTAGAAACTTACTATGCAGCAGTGCCATCTCATAACCTTCTGCTACTGCCTTTGGCCTCCAAATTCAGGGGGACCCATCTGTGGCAGTAAAACCCACATACACCAAGTACATAACTTCTCCCAGAAATAGTGAAAGCTCCGTCTGCAAGAGCTTTCTTTAAGGTCACAGCAAGTCAACTGCTGAAGAGAAGTTATCACCATAAATTAAACTATGCCTGAAACCCAGCAGACACTTAACTACTCTCCTAGTTCCCCCTGCTCCTTTTCATCTCCAGTTTTAGGCATGCCTCTGAGCAGGAGTGCACACCCTTCTCTTAGCATTCATCTAGCAGAGCAAAGAAGAGAAAGAAGAGAAAATCCATAAATTTGAAAGACATTTATTTAAAATTTTTAATGGTGACAAGTTCCAAAAGACAGATCTAAAAATCAGGTTGTGGCCAGTCCAAAACCACTTAGAACATCCAAATTTGAACCATCATCTTTATTCTTTACAGATTAATAAACACATTCTGACTACTCTTCTTCTAACTGATTTGACCTGCTTATTTAAAATGTGATAGAGGAGTAGTGGACTAAAAGATGTGAATTTTAAAAAATTCTTTAAAGTCACCTGTGCAGAAATGACACACAATTTGTGGCTTGCAAATTCAGAAGGAGTCAGCTACACAAGCACAGGTGAGGAACTCCCACAGCAGGAAATCCTTCGGGCTGATGGCATTTCTGAGCTTGACAAAAGTGTGTCTGGGTGGGTGATCAGATGGGGCATCACGCTGATGCTTTGTTCTCTTCAGCAGGCTGTGCTGGGTTCTGTAATGAGCCTCAACGTTGACATCTGAATAACACATCTAGGGAGGAATCCTTTCATTTCCTTATCGAGAAGGCACAGAATGAAAAGAAACAAAGAAATCAGCTGGTTTCTGCTAAACGTTCCGGTGCCAATTATGAAGTTGAGAATGGAGTAAGATGTACATCAGTGGCTGACAGCACATGAGCTCTGCCACTGCAGATATTATTTCCCCTTATCTCGTGCCATGATACTGGCACGCCTCTTTCCGTTTTCCTTGGTGTTTTCTGCTCCTCCTTCAGGACTGCACAAGGAGACAGGGAAAAGTCCCAGCACTGCAGGAGCAGCTGTGCTGACCTGGGCAGGGTCCCAGCCAGCTCGGGGTGTCTGTCCTGCTCCAAAGGCCATGTGTGTGACTGCTGCCTCCCACCTGGCTCCAGAGAGGTGGACGCTTCCGTTTCTCTTCTATTACTTTCTCCCATTCATAGATGTTCAAGCCTGAAGAATCTTCTTTTTCAATTATTCAGGTCTAGAGGGTGCCTTTCTCCTGCCCTTTCTGAAAAAAACACGTCCTTAAAGACAACAACAACACAGACACCTGAAACCAAAACCAAAAACTAACACACCAAAAAGTCCTGAACAGATTTCCCTATCACCCTACTCTAAAACATCATCTGAGCAGGAGACTGAACAGCCACCCAAAGGCATCTCCTGTTTGTTTTATTAATTATTGACTTCAAGATAAAAGCTGGGAGACACCACGCATGGCCAGGATCCCACTATGCCATTTGCTTTATAAACTCAGGTCAGGAAAACGGTGATCTCCATCTCAGAGATTATTTGCAAACTAAGAAAAGATCAAGAGGTAGATACAGAGGAAGACAAGTGCACAACTGAACCAGAATTAGTCAATAAGTAAAAACAAAAAATTACACATTTAGTTTGCAGGTTGTTTTAATTTGAAGACATTTATTTCTGTCACATCCTTACAGAACTAATAGCAATTCATCACATGCACACCTGGAAAGGAGCAGGATGTCTGATACCTGACAGACATTCACCACTTTGCCACAGGTTATACACAAGTCCAAGACAGAGAGGGCTACAATAGAGAATATATCTCACATCTGAATTTGAGGAAATAGTTACGAGCAGTATTCCCCTCCTTCTATAAGCTTTGATCAAGGAGACTCAAGAAATATGTTCTACCACGCTTTGATTTCACTCGAGGGCTTTTTGTTATTTAAATAGTGAATAAAGATGACAGGCAAATACTCTAATTAGCACAAATATCTTGTTTCCTGAAACTTCCAGCAATTTTTAAACATCTCTTGCTCAGTGTTACTATGAAGCTCTCCAATCCCAACCCTGAGCTACTGCGGGTCTTTTGTCTGACACAAAGACACTTTTCTCTTCCATTTTTGGAAGGAAACAAGGCATTCCCACCTGCACCATCCCGGCCCTCCCATGTGGGAGCAGAGGGGCAGTGGGACCCCTGGATGCTCTCACATTCCCGAGGGTCAGTGGATTCTACCAGGCTAAGGCACATCTGCTGGGAGTCACTCAATGCCCGCTTGAAAAGCTCAAAGGTCAAAGCATATTTCATTTCACTTGGTAGCTCCCTCCAAGGGCAAGTCCCCCACCTGTTGGAAAATCCATCAGGGCTCTTACTAAACCTCGAGTGTTTTGGTTCTCTGTCAAAATCTTGATATTCCCTTCTTCCACAAAGATACAACAACCTCTGTGGGTCATCAGGACTTTATGACAAGAAGGTTTTTATATTTGGCTAAGCATATGCCCAAATGAATCATGACAAACTTTATTAATGCATAAAAGCCATCACTGCTGGACTGCCCTCAGCCTGAAGCGTGAGGTGACAGAGTGCTCACGGCATCGAGAGCTTGTGATAATTGAAGTCTGAAAACATTCACAGAACAGCTGAAATACCAATTTGTATTTAAAGAATATATTGAATTACCACAGATCACACAAAAAGAGGGACTAGAACTTAAGTATTTTGTTGATGGTCTTTCAGCTCAGCATTTTACGAAAGGCCATCTCATTTTAACCTAGATAAGTTGGAAAGATTATTCAACTAATGTCTTCTCTGGAAGACTGCAGCTCTGGTGCTAATAAGGGAATTTAATTAGATGGACAAGCCTTGACAGCAATCCATTTCCAATACACTTAGTATTGAAATAGGTCTGGGAGTTCCAAGATTTGTAGAAGAAACCCACTACTCAAGTTAACGTGGAAAAATATTTGAAAGTTTTGACTATCCAAGACATAGGCTCTTGTTTTTCTGACTTTATTTGTGAAATACATCACATTACAAACAATTACACCAACAGATGAAACCCCTGTTCCAAATGTACATGTAATAAAGTTGGAGCAGAATTGATTTTTCCCTCTGCACTGGTAAATCTCACTAATTCCCTGGAAATCAGCTGAGGACAGCAACCCATCCAGCAGTGCTTCCACACAGGACACCCACTGTTTCACCTCCCTCCAGCAGCACACAAAGCCCCAGGATAGAGCAGAGCTGCTGAGCACAAGGGCTTGGTACCGCCCCAAAACGGGATCTCTTTCAGGGTATTTACAACAGAAAAAGACGTGCACACAGAAAAAAGGCACAGAATAATAATAATAATAAAAAAAATGCACAAAGCCAGTGCTTTCTAAAATTGTAGAGGGAACCAGCCTGCCAGCAGGCTGATGAAACACTTGAGATAAAGTAGCATAATCAATAACAATGCTGCACCTTTAAAACCAGCAAGTACAACACGATCAATTCATATCTCAGTGAAGTAGCGTAATAAAAATCTGCAACTACAATAAGCTAATTTAATGATACTTTATCAAGCGCTCACATTTCCAACCACTGTTGTTCACGGCAGAATGAAGCCTGTGTAAAAATATGTCATGAGTCAATACGGCATTCTAGTGAAGAGAAAAGTCCCACATCATTAAAATCTTAAATAAGCTTTCATTAAATAAAATACATGAAATTAGCTCCTTCAAAAGAATTTAATTAGTCAACACATGCAGGTTGAACTCACAATCTGCCATTGTGGTCTTTTAAGCCGTTCATTTTCTTAAAGCTTTGTCATAAGAAGAATATTTTTTATTGTTATTATTTTTATAATATGGTGGGAAACCACAGTTCCTTTATGAAAAAGACAAAGTATCCCTTGCAAACAGCAAGACACATTTTCATTGCTGCTCTGTATTGAGCACTGCCTTGTTAAGGCAATTTCAATCATTTTACGCATCTTCATTAAGTCAGAGATATGGTTCAGCTTTTCACAGAGAAAAACCTCAGCAGCTGCAGAGAAAAGGAGGGACAACAGATTCTTAAACAGAAAAGAGAAATTACCAGTTATCTAGCTTGAAATGAAGCCTCTGGGAAGCCCCATCTGCAGTCTCAGTCATTACAAATCACAATAATTACGTGAGCTCTCAGCCCATATATAAAATTTCAATACCTATGAAGAGCTGCAATACTGCAACGTCCACAACACAGAAACACTGCCAGCTCATTTTGCCAGGCTTCAGGCTACTTGTAACACCGAGAGAAGATGAATCAATAAAATGTTATCAGTAAAACAGTTTGATTCCTGCACAGTTAAGCGCATGGCCACTTCTATATTTCAATCCCCTCAGGTCAATATAATTTTACACAGTTACCCAATTCTCAGCAGTGAAATGATACTGGTAGATGTTTCAGATATTCTAAAGCACTTATTTCTACATGGGGGGGAAAGAAAAAAAGAGGAAAAAAACACCTCTTGTTTCCTATCTGGTTCAAAGTTGAGTTTTTAGACCAGTCTTAAATGCAACTCTTTACCCCAGTTCCAGCAAATTAAGTCCCTCCGAACAGTTCCCTCAGCCAAATCCTGGGTGTCCTATTCACCCAGTGCTTAAACAGCCATTTGGGAAGAAAAACAAGTCAAATCTGGATTTGGCCTTTCATTTGAACTAAATCTGAGACATGAAATAAGATGTAATTTCTGCCTACTCAAGAAAATCAGTCCATTTAAACAAATTGAACTATTCACCAGTAAATTCTGCTAAGTTAGTCACCACAAGGGCTGAAGAAACTCTAAGTGCTGCTGACAAAGACTAACTGCACAGTTAATACAACATTTTGCCTCATACCCAGATAATTCTTCATGCATACTCTGAACTACCAGCTTCCCACCTGGGTCTGCAATAAAATAATGCCTCAGGTTAATCACATACCTCCAGAGAGCTGCATTTTTTGCATAAATAGGAGCAACAAGTGTGTTTCCAAACCCAAGGAAGAAATAATCATGTCTAATAAACGACAGAGCTCCAGAGAGAGGGAATACTCACAAGGAATCTCTTTTTTAGATACAGGTCCACCTTCCTTGACTTAACTTGACAACATCCTAATGAAACAGAATAAACCTATTATTGGACCAGCCATGGGCACTGTGAAGTCAAATGCAGTCAGCTGGACAGGACCTTAGTCCCAAAAAGCCAAAACAACCCCTCAATTTTATTTCATTTCATTTCACCACCAAGTTAATCTCATTTGTTTGCTTCATTAACTCTTGCACTACAGGCAACACCAGTGCACTCAAAGGCAAAAAGTATTTTTTGGGATTTTTTTATTGTAATACAAGACTGTTTATTCCCATATTCAGTTCTCAGAAAAAGTAATGAACATTTTAATAACAAGAAAATTCATAAAGCACCATCTTCTCTCCTGTCATGGCTCTCTTAAAAGGCTTAGTTAATCTTCAGTACTTAAAGGGTGGTGGAAATATCTGAGGGACAAAGTTCCCTGGTTTATATGGTGCAATTCCCTTGCCACATATGTCTTACTGGGAAATTACATGGATTTCCCAAATACTGGCACTAAATTTTTTAGTAGTTTAAAAATTAGCAGAAAAGGCCCAATAGCTAAGAAATAAAGCACACAAATTTATGGAAAGATAAAACTGCACTAACCCATTAATTTTTATATTTTGTTATATCACCAAAACTGTTCTCATTACTTTCTTCTGAACAAGTTTCATAATTGCAAATTCTCAGACAGTAAAACTTAAGTGATCTCCACACTCTGCTTTCCTCCTAAATAATGAGCCAACCACCCCAGACACACACAGGAGGAAGCAGCCTGTCTATTTTACTAGAAGACTGAGCTCATGAAAATCCAACTGCATCAATCCTTCTTTTATTATTCTTTCAAACTTCCCAAATCAAATAACTTTCTTGAGCTTGGCTAGAGCCTTCTGAATAGAAATTCCACTGGGGAAAGAGGTTTTAGATTAACAGCACAATACATTCAGAAATCAATAGATAAACCCTCTGTGCAGCAGCTCTACCCAAGTCCATGAGACTGAACTAGGGCTCAGAAAATAGAACAAACCACTCAGAAACAAATTTCCTAATCTGCCCACTTTTGTTTTTGCACTGAAACCAGCAACATGAACTTCACCTCTGTATCACTCAGAGAATTATTGCCTGATGTTCTGAATCAAGAATACTTTATATTTGCAAAAATATATTCATCTTTGTATTAAAACCAGAGGGTTTTGTCTGGCGGAGCTTTTCTTTTTTATTTTTAAACTACAGAGTTAAAGCTGAAAGGCAATAATGCAACTCCGAGATAACCACATGTGGGGTGCCCATCCTGATATAATGCAAGCCCCTTAAAGCTATAAAACAATGTGATTAGAAGTCAGATGCGGGAGAAGGGACAGAGTGAAGCTTCTAAACTTACTGTGAAAAATCTTTAAGCCTGATCTCAACTTCACTCCAACACCTGGCTTGGACAGGATCAGCTTAGATTGTTCTCTATGCTGGAAGCAGGACTGCTTTTACTTCATCTGTTTGACCTTTTCTCTCCTCCTTAACAGTTGCTTTCTCCATTTGCCAGAGTCCCTTTCACAATCATGAGGGCTGGAGGGGAAAGGGTAAATCAGAGCAAGAGCACTACTTGGCCAAAGACAGGCAGACCAATTTCACTGCGAGCAGCAGTCGTGGAGCCCAACTGCAGAGCCCAGCAGAGCTGGCTCTGCTTTGGAAATTCACAAAGCCAGCAGCTGCCAGAGAACAGAAAACATGCTTCTGCCTCTGTCCTTGTGCCTGTTACAGCAGTCACAGGCATCCCAGCTCTGCAGGATGTGAACAGGGCACAGCTCACCACAAAGGGCATCTCCCCCCTGCACCCCCTTGGTTCAACTCCAAACCTGCCCAGATTAGATGAGAAATGTACCTGTACTGAGACACAAATGGAAATGGATTTTCCCAAATTTTGGTAAGCTGGAACAGCTCTGATGGCACAAGCCCCCGGCCTCACTGGTGCTCCTGTTGTGTTATATTCATTAAATCCTGCATTTGTTATTTATTATCCTGCATTTCTGTAAGGCAAATCTAAAGAAACGTTGCCATGACGAACACACACAGTGGAGTTTTCATACTAACTTGATCCCCAGGATGTCCCTTCCCTCCATTAAAAGAGCCCCACTTTAGTGTATCTCAACAAGACAATCAAAATATTTTCAGTCCTGCTGCCGTGAGCCTCACAAAGGGGCCGATGGCCAAATCCAAAAATCCTCTGCAGCGAAGCAGAAGAGCTTTACACACAGCCAGACCTCTCAGATGCCATGGGCTAGGATACCATGTTATAAGGCTGTAAAACTATGGCCTGTGGCTCCAGTCCAGCCTGCAGAGTAATTTAATCTAACTCACAAAGAAATCAGGAAAATGGCCTCTGCTGTGCTGAATCAGCAGTGCTGGAAGCCGTGCCACCCTCTATCAGCTCGTAAGAGAGAGCTTTGTCCACGGTGCCAACTCTGTGTAGAGCAACTATTGGGCAAAAGAAAGGACCAGCAGGAATATTATGTGCCAGATTTTCAGTAGATGTAAGTCAGAATACTTGCAATGACTTAAGGAGCTGCACCGATTTACATCATTTCAGGATTATAAGGATTTACATCCACTGGAAGTTTCACTTCTCTTTTTTGGTCTTTTAATTAAAAGAATGGTGTAGACTTGGCAGGAGTATGAGCCTTCAAGAGACTGAGATTTGGGAAGGATCCTGAAAAAGTTTTAGGCTCAGGGAATGGCAATAAGCCATTTTTAGTTTAAAAAGATACAGTGGCCAAATTGAAATTCACAGGATGTATATAAATTCTGATCTATACATGAGCAATATACATAAGCATATATTTTCACTCTTTACACTGGAGCTCCCTAAATATAACAATGGCAAAAGAACAGCAATAAATGAAAACTTTGTTCATTAAATCTGGTTATATATCATGAAAAACTATCAGCACAGATGTTATCCCTATTTATGAGTCACAACCAGCGCCAAAACAAATGCCATGTATTACTTAATTTTTTCTCCTAACTGCAAGTGCCAAGAAAATGACTGCCACTGGGATTAGGAAAAAATACACTAGTGGAAAAAAGCAGGGGGTACTGGTCCTGAGGAATCAAGCCAACCAGGCAAAGTTTGGTATGCTCCGATTTCCAAATAAACTCAGAACGAGTACAACACGTCTTGTGATCTCAGAGCAGTTTCTGTTGCTCATCTGCTCACATCTCAAAGAAAGATCCATCATAAACTTTATAAAATGTGCCTAAAACCACCCTCAGAAAACTGCACACATCTCACTTGTGTCCTGCAGATGACCATGATGGGGAGAGAAGGAAAGAGGGAATCTGGTGCCTGAGATCCTGAAATGGGGAACAGATTGATGCTTAAAGGCTGAAAGTGAGCAGGACCCGCAGGTATGGCCATGGGCAGAACCACACACAGATGCTCTTCAAGCTATTTCTGTGGCACAGTGACCCACTCCCAGCCCAGCTGAGCCCTCAGAAACACATAAAAATAGGCTCATAAATAAACAGGCCACTGTTACCAGTGCAGTTCAGCTGATGCTTTACACAAGAACTCAAAAATAAACTGTTCCAGAAGCCACCTCAGGAAAGCAAAACTTAAGCCCAAGTGCCTCTGTGTTGAAGAAAGGCAGCCTCATTCCATCATAGTTTTTTCACTACTCACCTCTGAACAGGTCAGTTTCAAATCTCCTTCTTCCAACGAGTCCAATTTAAACATGTTCTTCAAAGGCTTCTGCAATTTTAGGAGTATTAAATTTTATACCTCCTAAGCTATTTATTAGCCAAGGAAGTACTTAATTGACATTCACCAGATATTAACTTTTTCTGAGCATGTGTTACAGATTTTGATATATAACCTTGAGGTTTTTCCTTTACTTTTTTTTGTTAGGTTTGTTGGTTTGTTTGGTTTTTTTGTTTTTCCTTTTTCAGGACAGCTCTCCTAAGAACAGATTTCTCAGTGAGTGGATTCCCTACAAATTTCTCCTGCAAGTGCAGACAGATACACTGCAATAAAAGACTGCTCACAAGGGACCCTGATGCAGATGAAAGGTCAAAAAACCACTTAGACTGTTAATAAACTGTTGCAGAAATATTGCCTTTGCTTTAAGTCTCCATAATTGCAACACTTCTGGCATTGTCCAGACCCAGCATGAGCTCTGTCCCAGCAGTTTTGTGGGGTCCCCAGGGCTCCAGGCACCCACATCTCTTTTTCCCACCCACCCTTATTTTAATTTTCTATTTTTTTCCAGAACAGCCCCACTCCACAGATGTTGAACTCTCCCTCCTACAGGTGCATTGCAAAAGGACACAACTGCTGCATTACCAGAACTTTGCTTCACCATCACATCTTCCAGGCAATGAAAATTACTCTATTATTGCACAGGTAAAATCAGCTGTGCCACCATTGCTCGGTTCTGCTGCTCTTTAACAGGATACAGCCAACATTATGTCTCAATTCACAGCAGAAAGGGAAAATAAAACTTTGGACTATTCAAAATACCAGGCAAATCCATTCTGGTAAAACACCTCATCTCTGCCAAAACAGCACAGTTAATTCAGCACTCACAGGAATTCCCTCAGTGCCGTGCCCTGGGTGTTCAGTGAGCAGGGTGGGATTAAACGTCTGCTAACACCAAGCCAGACACTTCTGACTGCCCACACAGCCCTTCTGTGGGGGTTTCACAGAATTCCTTAGGTTGGAAATGCCCTCTAAGATCATCAGCCACTCACTGACCCATGTTCCCAAGTGCCACATCCTCATGGTTTTTAAATCCCCCCAGGGAAGGTGACTCCACCACTGCCCTGAGCATCCTCTTCCAGTGTTTAACAGCCTCCACAGAGATGAAATTTTGCTACTGCCCAGCCTAAACCTCCTCCCTTTCTTCTCCTCAGGAGGTCTCAAAACCACCCGGTACAATTGGAGTAGTTTGCTCGTTAGCAGAACTAGCAACCAGCGTTTCAACTTTGAATTTCTCTTATGTCTGAGACTCCAGGCAAACAAAAAAAAAAAAAAAGCAGAAAAATCTTTCAGTAAACTTTGCACAGAGATAATCAATCTCCTATTCAGTTATTTGAACAGGCATCTAGAGTTTAGCGTTCCAGAGATCACTGAACTTGTCCTGATGAGGGTCTCTTCGTGCAGTTTGAAAAGAGGATGGGGAAATCTTTGGGTGCAATCCAAACGTTTTTGATAGTCGCAATCCTTGAATATTTCATCACTCCAAATCTTGCTTTGACCTATAGATTCTCCTTCATCCTATCAACC
The DNA here is from genome assembly GCA_026261815.1 of Monarcha castaneiventris obscurior. Classification (NCBI taxonomy): domain Eukaryota; kingdom Metazoa; phylum Chordata; class Aves; order Passeriformes; family Monarchidae; genus Monarcha; species Monarcha castaneiventris. The sequence goes on from JAMPIT010000481.1 coordinate 2,225,480, forward strand.
ATAGACATATTTTTCTTCATCCTTAACCTGTCCCTTCTCTCCACAGGCAAGGGAAAAGTCCAAACAACATAAAAAATCCTTTTTTTTTCAATAATGCCATTTACCCATGCTGCTTTATCCTCTACAGAGAAGCAGAAGGAAGACGAATCAACTGAAAAATGTTCAGAAGCCCATAAAAAGGTAAATAAGTGAAAGTTTAATTTCCAAAATAATTCAGGCACAAAATAAAAATGTTTAAGGCTTATGGAGATGAGCAGAACAGTTGCCTTTCACGTGTAATTGTGTCAACCTGTTTTGAAGGGAGCAAAGCAACCAGCCAGCAACATCAGGCTCCTAGAAGACAAGTAGCAGGGCACACAAGGTCTGAAACAACGACTTTTTCTGCCTCCCCAGGGAAGGACTTTTACTGGGAGCAAAACACTAGAAATTCTCTAGCCCAGCTCTTTTCCCCCTCTAAATTGAGACACTCCAGAAGATTTTAGCAGAGAGAGTCTTTTCCTCCAGCACAGGGAGCAGCAGGCATCTGCCTTTCCTCAGTTACCAAAACACACAGGCGTGATGGGCAAAATTAAACAGAGATACTAAACAGTAAAATATTTAAGTGTGGGCTAGGCCTCCTAAAATGCTCTGTGAATAATACAGCTCTGTAAAAACAGGCAGTGCAACACCCAGCTGCTTTGTGCAGGGTGAACACCTTGCTTTCCACACCTTCCAAGATGAGCTGGGAAATGGGAACACAGCAAAGGTGGAAATGCCCAGGCATCAGTGGAAATAGATTATACCAGAGTCCAGACTCCACGTACAGGTACAACACTGCCATTTACTGCTTCAGCTTTAATTTAATCCTGTTCTTTCAGCTCACATTGGGATTAGTAGCACCTCTGTCGATAAAAATGTCTTTTACTAAGCAGACCTCCAGCATCCTGAGGAAAGCCAACCTGAAAATTTTGTCCTGCAGCCTGGACACACCTCTGGTCCAGCAGCTGAGCTGGGGCATTTAAACAACCCGGGCAGAGAATTCCAGCAGTCCTTCCCCTCCAACAGCAACAGCATTTTATTTAAATTCCATGAACCTAGCCTAGGCTTTTAATCTAGAATGACTCTAGTTAGTGAAAACTCAAAGGTCCCCATGCATGTAATTCTCATGAAGGTCAGGAAAAGCACTGACAACTGAAGACATTTGGAATTGTGTTCCTACAGATCCCAGACAGGCAACATCAAGGCTTTAAAGGCTCAGTTCACCAAGCCACCATTTCAACTTCAGTTATTGAAATAACTTTACCCAGAGCATGTTTTGATGGTGCATGGTCAGAGCAGAAGGCTCTACCACATGGGCTCTGCCACAGCCTGTTTTGAGCTGGGTTTGTTCAATCCTTTATTAACAGAACAGAAAAAGGAATGCAGCATATGCTTGTTACATCTGCAAGCCATGCACGAGCACGATGCAACTGCAACTCTGTTGGATGTCGAGACTAGAATTCAAAACAATCCAAAGCAGTTAGATAAGGCTGATGATAAAAAAAACTAACATGCAATTCAACAGAAGAGGAGCAAGGTAACACGATTCAGCAGGATTAATCTACCACACATATAGAAAATGACTGGGTAGGTAGCAGTTCATCAAAAAACGATGTGGGAGGTTATACTGGATCACAAGCTGAACATGAGTCAACAGTATCATACTGTTAAGAAAAAAAGCAATCATCACATTAGATAAATCAAGTGGAGTATTGCCTGCAAAACAGGCAGAGTAATATTCTCTGTCTGTTCAGCACTGTGAGACTTGGCTGGCAGTGTCACATCAACCTGGAGTATCAAGTTAGTAGCAAAGAGAAGGGCTCAGAGGAGGGAGCCAAGCACGACACACAAAAGGGAACAAATAAGAGGTTCAGCCTACAGAACCTGAAAAAAAATATTTTCAAGTGTGTTGGGGGGAGAAAAAAATCAGCAACTGTTCTCTGTGCCCATGGCAAATACAAACAGGTTTAAATTGCATCAAGAGAGCTCCAGCTTAAACACAGAGGAAGGAAAAGGAAGCAATGTAAAAAATTGGCTTTGGTCCCCACCACTGGATCTTCAAGCCCCCATCAGGGACAAACCTGTTCCAAAGGAGCTGCTCATGCCCTGGGGAAGGAGCATGCACTAGAGTCCTCCTGGGCTCCTCCAGCCCTGGTTCTGAGTCCCCAAAACACCAACACAGAGGTCCAGGAGACACCACAAACTGCTCTCAGTGACATCAGTGAGACTCACTGACAGAGCTGTGGCATTTATACAGCGTTATCTATTCATCCCCACTGACTAGATCAGGAGCAAACAGCTGATTAAATTTTATACTTTAAACTAGTCCCGACTCGCACTTTATCACCTGTAGCAATTCCTTTATTTTCCACCATCTTCCCAAGCTTGTATGTTTTTCTTTCATATACCAACAGTTCCAATACGCTTTTCTTGCTACATGGGGAAGTAACAGACATTTGTTTCACTGACCTGCCTTTCATGATTCTCTAGACACGAACTGACAGAGAGAGTTGATACATAGCTTTGTATGGAACAGTTTTTGTAATCTTGACTATTTCTCTTTGGCTAATTGCTACATTCATAATTACTTTAAGAAGGACTGGAAATACTACGAGACAAACTCAGTGTAAGGAAATTTTAGACTAAAAGTAATTTTTGCAACTAACCTCTGAACTGCTAGGAAATTGTGATTTATAATAGGCATAGTAATAGCCTTTAATGACTGCAGCGCTTCTGGGTATCAATGAAAACAGACCAGCTCGTTTCAAAGCAGAAAGGGCATCTATTTTATTTTCTTCTCCTTCATGGGTGGCCCACACATATCTTCAGGGTCCTCGGAGGAGCTCCCAACACCCCCACGGTGCGTTGCACACAGCGGCTGCCATCACCATGCCCATGCCGATGGGCTGCGGCTGATGCGACCCCTCCGAGCAGCAGCACGCCCAGCGCAGGCTGAATTACTGCCCCTGGCTCTCTGCTACACAGCCCTGGCGAGTGGGGAGGGCAGCGGCAACAAAGTAGCGAGGGCACAGCGAAAAGTAATTGGGATTTTGCGTTGGGAGGGAGCAGGGAACGGGAATCTGGAGGCTGCAGCCGGGGGTCGCAAGGCGCGGGGCAGCGAGCGCGGCTGAGCGCTCCCAGCGACAGGGCAGCCCCTATGCCACAGCATTTGCCACTTCCCGCTCCCTCTGTGCCACCGCAGTCCAAAATTAATACATAAATTAGGGATAATGAACGTAAACAAGAAAAATCGCAAGCCTGTGGCAAAAAAGAGATCTCGCTCAACCCAAGTGTTTTTCGTGCTGCGGAGAACTTGCTTAGGAAACAAACGCCCTCCTGAAAGAAACAAAGTAGCCGGTTAGATGACAAATATTTTGGGAAAACCAACTGTGCACCTTCTCTTTCATTCCACTAAAACTAAAGAGGAAACTAAGTGCTTTTTCAATAGAAGTGTTACATTTCCTTATGCCGGGAGACAAACTCTGCCTAGGTAAAGTCTGGACATTAATGGAAGCAAACAGCTGAATGCTGGTCCCTGGTGTTTCAATTATTCTCTCTTCAGAGGTTGTGCTTCCAAGAAATTAAAGAAACACGATTTCCCAGTAAGGATCATGTTTTGCAGGCTGTTGCAATGTTTTTATTTGAAGCTGTTTGATTTGTATTTGCAGAAAAGTTCAGTTCATGCCTCTGCCTTCTCATCTGTTCACCTGCAAAGCGAGAGCCCAGCAGAGGCTGCAGAGCTGCTGGCCCAAGCCCTGCTCAGCCCCAGGTCAGGCAGAGCAGGCTCCAGCACCAGGCCCACTTGGGTTCCAAGGATCTCCAGGAACAGAGACTTCACAGCACCTTTGAGAAACCTCTCCCAGTGTGACAACACTCACGCTGAAAGCTTCTTCCCACATTTAATGTGCCATGTCTTGCATTCCAGTGTCAGTGCCCATTTTCCTCTGCCCTTGCTCTGTGCATCTCAGCACACTCTCACAAGGAATTTATACACAATGACAAAGTCTCCCCCTGAGACTTCTCTTCTCCAAGCTAAACAATCCCAGCACTCTCAGCCTCTCCTTTAAGAAATACTAATAAATAAATATTAAAACAAAATATCAAAATATCAATATATCACGGCATCCTGAGCAGTAAGAAAACCCTGCCATGGCAGGGCTAGCCAAGGACACTTCTGGGTTTTACATGGAAAAGCAGCCCTGGGGTTCATGTAGGCACCAAAAGGAAAACTGAAGGTGAAGCCAAATTCTCTTCAGAACCTTTGGCTAGAGCACAAAAGGTTTACATACACAAAAAGGGATACAGATCAATTCCATCGAGCCTGCAGAGATTCCTCCTGCAGGGCTCCACATCAGGATTCTAGAGAAACCTGTCTGGAATCACTGGCACAGGATCATCCCCAGCCCCTTGTCAAAGCACTCAAAGCTGGAGTTCCCAGAGGCAAGGACTGGACTTTGCTTTTCAAACACCACTTTATGGTCTTAGTTCTTACTACTTCCATTTGCCTGAAAATAAAAAATTCCACTTGATACAGTGATGGCCCTAATTCTGAATATACCAGTAACCTCAAATCAAACAGAAACTCCCTTCTTTCCCTATGTTACTCAAATTCATTCTATGAGAAACATTAAGCAGCAGATTTCCACTGAAATCCTATCCTCTGTAGTTTTAATCTCTTCTTGCCCTTCAAATAAGACTTTTAAGTATTATCTATATTGCTAAAATATTCTATGAGCTGTGCACATGGCCCATGCTGCTGTCGAACCAAGTACTTCCCCAGCTTGAGCTTGCAATGAAATAAGCTCCCTCTAAAAACACATGAGACTCATTTCCAGGGTAGAAATTAAGGCAGAAGGAGGCCTGCACATAAATATCAATGAAATTAGGCAATGAGAACTGGCATTAGGTCAATGAAAATTAAGCAAGAAAGTATTTCACTGCTAGAATAAATAAGTTTGAATTGCCACATGCAAAAACTGTAATTTCCAGAATGCTTTCAGCATCTGCTCGGGGAGATCAGAGCTCATGAGCTCTGTCAGTGACAGTCAATTCCTGTACAAAGAACTGACTTTAAAATTAACATTTTCTAACCTTAAAAGACCTAAAACGATCAGCTTAGAGTTCAAAACAACAGGTATTTCACAACAAATAACTAATTGATACTGTTCCAGACATAGCTTATTTCCTAAAAGCCTGAGCATAAATAAAGAAATGAATAAATTATTCAACAGAAATTATTGTTTCATTTTCTTCCTTAATACCTATTTAGAGTGCCTAATTTGAAGCAGCACAGTTCTCTAACAGACAAATCCCTGAAAAAAGAGAGAAGCTTCAAATCTGTTGTTGGAGAAGCAGATTTATCCAGATAAAAATCAGTTAACTCCCCAGAATGCAGAAAAAAGTAATTTTGCTTGGGTTTGAGGAATTTGGTTCAAAGCTCTGAACTAGAAAGCAATATATACAGTTATTAAACAGTGTAAGGGGATTAACTCTACAGAGTGTTATTGACTACTCCAGTCTCATTAACTGCAATTTTATTTAGATAAAAATGTCATCTTAAACATCATTTTTGTGTCAGAAGTTAGATCTGAAGAACAACATTAAAAATACATAGGCATCGGCAGTTCCCCGATCTGCAGCAGCTCTTTCTGGGGTCTCCCCTGGAACTCATGATGGAAATTATGGTTTTGATTTGCAACATGCCCATCACAAGAAACTGCTTTTAAAAGAAGTTGTCCTGCGGAATGCGAGAAGTGTTTTCTGAGAGGCAGCTTCACTGGAGCATGTACAAGCTGAACGCTGAGAGCTGATGCCTGTCTGCCTCTCCTTCCTCCAAGAAAGGAAGGAAGGAAGATTAGGGAAAGAGTTCTGGGTTCCCAGTGGATGTTCTCCTACTTTCAGATTTTATTAGGGAACTGTGAAGCTAATTACGTGTACAATAACTTCAGCAACTGCTTTCCATGCAGAATCACAGACCAGAAAATAATGAAAACATGAACGGAAAAACCTCTCTGCTTTTTTCAACTCCGAGCAGCTTGGAGAAGGTACTGGCTATTCCAGAAGGCTGCAGCAGAGCTGCTGCAAGCACTGAGCAGCCCTCAAGAGGTGCTCAACAACCTCACCAAACACCAGAACAAATCCCAACATTCCTCAGGCTCTTCCCTTTCCAAAAGCACCCGTAGGAGACACCAAAGGGCACCTGGAAGTCACAGACACGACTGTGGGCAGGAGAAGCCTCACACATTCCCACACTCTCTTCAGAGACAGACCTTGCCTGTGGACACAAGTTCCTATCCCCCTGCAGAGGGGTACCTGGGTATTTTCTGGACTCTAAACCCAGGAAAAGTGGGAAGCCTACACCATCTACAGTTCTGCACTATCCCATGGGATTGTGGATGCTGGGGTTCTTTGTTTTATGCAGTCAGTACCTTCTAAACACTATTCACAGCCCTCCTAAGTTTTCATATTGGATGTGGTGAGGGCTGGAAAGGATGGAGGTTTTGAAATCTCATTTGGGGAGAACAAAAAGCTTTTGGCCATGAATAACATCCTAGCTCTAAAAACTTACAAGAGATGGTCGCCATAGTGAAGTCTTACAAAAAGAAAAAAGAGGTACTTCAATAAAGCTTGTATGAATTTTATTTGTTTTTAACTAAAAAATGTGCTAGTAAAAATCCTAGAATGGAAGCAATTACATTTTTATGCATTTGCATGAGCTTGGCTACCTTTGGTTTCATACACTTGCTTAGAGCAGAACATGCTGGCAGAGTTTATTCATCTTCCCTTATGAAAATAAACTGTGCTGCCATGCACTTGTCCCCAAACGTGGCTGCCTACGCAAGTGAAGTTACCCTGCTCCATCAGCACAGGCCTGCCTGGGCTGGGCAAGGAAACATGAATCACTGCAGATGAGGAGATGCACAGAAAAACAAAAAAGTGGCTGTACCTCTCATCTGCTTGCGTTGTCTGCTGTGAGTTGTTTTGTTTAGGTGTGTTTGAGAGGCGCTGGAGCTGTGGTGGGACTACACTGGAGAAATAATACATTCAATACCCTGATGCCATTCCACCCACTCCCAGTCACCACAGCCTCACAGCAGGCCAATTAAACCTGAACTTCTAGTTTTGAAAAATGTCTTTTTTTATTAATTATACTCTTAAAAAACACTACAAAAAATAAAAAAAGGGCATAAAGCCAATAGCAAGAATATCATATTGCACACCACTTTCAGCATCCTACTCCTTCTTTGCCTCCTTCCCCAAGAGGCCACTGGTGATCATCACTCCCAAACACTGAGGTCACATCAGGAATCAGATCCCCTGGGACACTGCTGAACTGCTTCAGTGCAGCCCCACATGTCCCTGCTCCCCACCCCTCAGGACCAACGTTCTCACCACGATCAGTTAAAATGAATAAATAATTAACAAAGAGGAAAAGATCCCGTGCCGCAGTCATCCCCTGCCATGCTGCAGACATGGAGATCTTTCCCTTAGGCTAAAGAAGAAAACACTTAACGAACGTATCTTAAACATTATCATGCATCAGTGATCAAGACCAAGTTTATTATCCTGCAAACAAAAACAAAGGCAAAAAAAGTAGAACAGATTACACCCCAGTAACTTTCATTAAGGGATGCAGTGATGGCATTTCTAAGGAAGGCAATGGCTCCACAAATCACCTCAGCTCACACCCCATCATCAGGCCACAGTGTTGGCAGTGATGTGCAGTGTGTGGTATTTGTGGCACTACTGGGGAAAACTATTTTAAGTCTAATTAACATGAAATTTTTAGAATGCAGATGCATTTCATTTATACATAAAACAAAATGCCGTGACATTTCTCCCATCCATTTATCATAAACAAGTTAATTACTGTGTAACAAATAGCTCCTGCTAGAATCTGTATGTTTCTGAGCATGTTAGAGAGCTGACTCAGGCAAATAAGATGAACCACAAAGTAGTAGCTAATAGCTTACGGCATACTTATAATAAAACAATGACTCTGTAAAAGCTCTTGTTGTCAAATTAAGGCTAAGCTATTTCCATTGGAATAAACCAATTATAAGCAGTCATTATCTGTTTAACTTGATTCAAACCTAGAATACTATAAACACTTTCATTTTGATGCATTCATAACAGTGCATACATTTGAGAGCTGGATATTGCAAAGCTTAAAAGGGAAATGCTGAGTTTATTGCCATGCAGCTCATCCCCAACCATGGAACGTCCAAACTTCCCCATGTGGAGGAATTTCAGCACCATGCTGAGGTCTGTATGCTCCCTGCCTTCTGACCTTTAGGTATAAACTGTCCCAGGACTGCCCACCTCTCCTTCCTAAGGTCAAGGTGAGCATTACCCATAAAAACCTCATGTTTGTTCCATGAAATCCCCCAAGAGCCATCCCAGCTACATGCACGCTTTTTCCACCCCCCAAATTCCATGAAAGCACTGACAGGTGAATTCCTGCCTACTTTTTTTTTTTTTTCTTTTTTTTTGACTCAGGCAAACAGTCCCATTTGGCCTGCAGATGAATTACTGAATGCTGATGAATAAGATGGTAGTAGCTGGCAGCAAAGCTCTGCGTGGTAAGATGGTGTGAAATAGTACATATGTCAATCTATCAAACATGATAATGTAAGCAATCTGAACCCATTTTTGGTCTGAACTATTGTACAATACTTCACCCAGATGGAAGAAAGAGATAAACATTTTATGCTTCAGACACATCAAGTGCTAGGAAGTAAAATTAAACCTAAACTGGAAAACTACCAATTTTACATGCTAGAGTATATATAAAGAACAACACAAGCATGAAGAAGAATTTTCTCGCCCATTATTGTATAAATTAATTAGATATATTTGCTTCCCATGATAAACAACAGCATGTATTTGACTGTAGATTAAAAGGTGCAAAGATGATAGTTTACTTATTAGCAAACACAGTGCTTGCACTTTTTTTCTTCCTCCTTTTGTTGAGAAAACACTTACAAATCATGGAACTTGTGACAATGTTAACAGGACATGAATCTTACAAGTGGAGCATGGATACATAATGTCCCCAGGGTGAGTTCAGCCCTAAATCAGAGGCAGGTTTGCCATGACTAATGTAGAGCTACAACCGGTCCCTAAAGGATAAAATCAAATAGAAATATATTTTCATTCAAATCAACTTGACAGCCTGTGTAAATATAATTTCATATTTTAAAATTATCAGTTAAACCAGAAATGAAATGACAGCCACTGTTCTGAAAGTCCCAGCCATCTAATGCCTCTAAACAGACCCTTCTGCTCCATCCCTGTTGTCCACCTCCATAAACACAACATGATTTATCAAGCACTAAACTGCAAAAAACACTCTTCTGAGCAAATGTGTTTATGACACAGCTTTCTACAGCACTCAGAGAACATTTTTTCTCAAATAATTTGCAAAGCTAAAAGAGCATGAAATCTACTCAGTTTCCAGACTGACCTGTAAAGCCTCCTTCACGTTTGGGAAAAATTGCTACAAAGTGTAAACTACTGGTAGTTGGTCTCTTTAGGGTTGCATATTCCTGGGCTTGTCCATCTCAATTCCCTCTTTGGTTACCCTTCAAACTAAAAATAAACTCCCCAAGGTCTACTAATTAATGCCAGGCCAGTCAAGAGAATTCCTGAACAGCAACACTAAGACAACTGGGCACGGAAACAAAAGTGATTGCCAGCTCATGCAGAGCAAAAATGTCCAGTCCTGGATTCTGCTGAAGCCAGAGAGAACACTGACAACTCTCCCTCTCTTCTGAGAAATATCAAAGTAACGGAGCAGGTGTTTGCTCTGGAGGAAGACAGAAATCCCAGCTTTCTGGCAGAGAGACATGCATGTGAGCAAAATGTGCTGAGGAAAACACTGCAAAGGGTTTATAAAAGCCTGGAGAGGAGCACCAAGTCCTGATGTGCTCCCAACTTCCTGGGGTGCTGGGAGTGGATTCTGATCTTCAAAAATTCTCTTGGAATCAAATATTTTTATGCATCATGCAAATATAAAGTTTAATTATTTTTAACTTGAAAGGAACACAGATCAATACACAGGATAATCTATTGTTATTTGGATTACGAAGACATCTTAGAGTTTACAATCACAAAAGTGGTTATAATCCTGCAATTACTATAAAGCTAATTGGTAGTTTCTTTTTGCCTCTGTTTTCATGTTGTCAGTGGGGCAGTAATGAAAATGAATGCCACATTTGTGAACAGAATGTCTGTAGGCTTGTTTACCACATTTCCAACAACAACGTCTGCTTTATCATCCATTTCAAAGCAGAGATAATTTAGGGATCTTTGAATTTCATACATAAAAATACTTTCTAAAATATCACATGCAGAGTTCCTTCAGACAGGGTGGGAGTGGGAGACTCAAGAGCGAAGCGATGACCTCGCACAGTATAACAAACAATCCACCTGAAGCAGACAGCTCGCGGACTTGGAATGATTCATCTGCATTCAAAACTGTGCTCAGGTAAACCACTTAGTGTTTCATCCTCCTACAAACATAATTCTGCTGACAATTTCACCATCAAAACCAGCATCTTTAAGCCTCTTTTCACCTCCTGAAAATACAGTTATTGCAGAAGCTATTAAGCTTTTTATTCCACTTACCTTTGAGTAACTTCTGTCCTTCCATGATGTTCTGGGAGATGAAAGCTGTGTAGTCTTGTTCTGAGAAGCCAGGCTTGCATGTGGGTCTAACTGTAAGATCCCCATTGTGTGCCTGCAAAAACAAAACAAGGAAAATGCACACCATGACTTTTGTCATTTGGGAAAACGTTTTGCACCCAATGATGAAGTGTTTAGGCATGAGCAAACCTGAACAGTAAAGCAGTGTGCAAGTAGAAGTTGCTTGTGTTAGAGTGCCTATCTGTTGGAGTGGATCCATACTGTAGCTGCAAAAAATAAAATGGGCCAGCAATAGTTGCCTGACTACAAGAGAGCATTGTTTGTAGGAAGGCTGGAATACTGGGCACTGTCAGAAGAGGGGAGGAAACAAAGAGCAGCAATTCATCAAGGCGCTGTGCTCGCACTGGAGACACGCAAAGGCCTGATGTTGCAACATCCAAATCACTGAGGTTTGCTGCTGAGAAACCGGGCAGACCCCAGGATGGGAGGGGGAGAAACACAGGAGCCTGCGACCCGGCGAGGGCACCCTTCCTTCCCCTTCACCCTGCAGCAGCATCCCGGGCTCTGCCTGCTGCTGCCTCTGGGACCCTCCAGGCTCTGCACTGGCCCCGGCAGTGGCAGGGGATGGAGGAGATCCCAATTAAAAGCGTAACCATGCCCAGCCTCGTGCACAGCGTGCCAGCAGCCCGAGGGAAGCAGCCAACTAAACACTCAGCTGCAACTTTGGACCGAGCAGGGGATCCAGCCCCCGCCACAGGCACAGGGCAGTCCTGTCACAACACCCCGGGCTCCTTGGGATTCCCCGGCAGGGAAGGTCCCGGACCCCAGCTCCAAAGGAACTCGCTGACAGCACACAAGCCCGTGATTTATGCCTAGCGAGTGCCAGGTGATTTACGCACTAACAAGTGCTGGTGGCAGGGGATTTCTAACGCGCCCGGGCTGCCGGCAGAGCCAGCCAGAGCATCGCTTAGCGATGCTGGCGGCACCTCCGACGCCTCCAGCCCCGGCAGCGCCGGCTGAAGCCGGGGGACCGGAGCGGCGCTTCCCCGGCAAAGTGCAACTCCGGGCGTGCTCCTGCTCCCCCGGGGAGCATCGCAGCCCCCCCGGGCCCCCCGAAACACTCCCGCACACAGACAGCGCTGCATTAGAGAGACGGAAGGGAAGCGGAGAGAAGGGTCCTTTCGGATGAGCTTAGTAAGCAGAACACAAGCCAATGCACTCGGCTTAAAATCACGCTCGGGAGACGGATGCCAGCTACTGCATGGGAAGCGCAAGGAAGCGGCGGCTCTGTTGGACTCTGACCGCGGCTGGCAAGATGTTGCCATTAGGAAACATTTCAAAGGGTCTCACCGAGGATAGCGGGCTTTGAATCTGAGATCGCCCCATTATTAGAGCGGTGCTCGCTACACGAGAGCGCATCGGGGCTATTCCTGCGCACCCACCAGCCTCCCCAGGGCTCGGGACATCCTCACAGATTCAACTTGGCACCGGGGGATTGAGGCAGAAGAATAAGCGGCTCTTGTTCCTGCAGCCAGCCCAGCCCGAAGCCCAGCAGCCGCCCGGCTCGCTCGGTAACACTGTAGCCACGCGTTCCGGCGCTTGTTGATGTTCTACAGAAACCTCTCAATTTCAGGCGGTGTGGGAATAAAACCCTAAAAACCCCGAACTTTTTTGCAGAACATCACCCCCCCGGCAGGATGCGGGCCCGCTCGGTGGGTCTACGGGCTGCATAAATAAAAATAGATATAAAAGTTACGGGCTGCAGCTCGGCGCAGGCTCCGCGGGGCTCGGCGGGGAGCGCGGCGCGGCCGCGGGGGCTCCGCGGGGCTCGGAGCGGCTCCGCACCGGGACGCGCCGCTGCCCCCGAAGTTTCTCCGGCGATGCGCAGCGCGGAGGGCAACTTGTGCCGGTACCGCGGCGGCACCCGAGTCCCGGCTCAAAAAAACCAGCAATTAAAAACTGCACAGCGGCGATTTGAAATTTAAAAAAAAAAAAAAAAAAGGGGGCGAAACGGCGGAGCAGCGGCAGGAGCTGCGCGCAGCCGCCACCATCCTCACGCACCCGAGCCCGAAGTTGCCGCGGCGGGCGCGGAGGAGCCGCGGCGGGGGATGCTCCTCTCCTCGGCCGCTTCCCCGGAGCGCCCCACTTACCGCCGCCGAGCCCCAGACGGGAAGGAAGAGCAGCAGCAGCAGCCGGCGCCTCGGGGCGGCCCTCATGTCCCCGGCGGGCGGTGCGGTGCGGTGCGGAGCGATGAGATGCGGAGCGATGCGGAGCGGAGCCGAACCGGGCCGGGTCCCGCAGCCGCCCCGCGCCCGCCGCTCGCTGCCCGCTCCGGGCTGCAGGTGAAGCGCGCGCCGCCGCCACGCCCCGCCCCGCGCGCGGGCACGCGCCGCCGGGAGCCACAGGCACCGCCCCCCGCGCGAGGGGAACGGGAGGGGGCACGGGCGGGATGGGGATGGGGATGGGGATGGGGATGGGGATGGGGATGGGGATGGGGATGGTGGTGGTGGTGGTGATGTGGTGATGGTGATAGTGGTGATGATGGTGATGGTGATGGTGATGATGGTGGTGATGGTGGTGATGGTGATGGAGATGGTGGTGGTGATGTGGTGATGGTGATAGTGGTGATGATGGTGATGGTGATGGTGATGGTGGTGGTGGTGATGATGGTGATGGTGACGATGGTGGTGATGGTGGTGATGGTGATGGTGGTGGTAATGGTGGTGATGGTGGTGATGGTGGTGATGGTGGTGATGGTGATGATGGTGATGATGGTGGTGATGGTGATGATGATGATGGTGGTGTTGAAGGTGGTAGTGATGGTGATGGTGATGATGATGATGGTGGTGGTGATGGTGGTGATGGTGATGATGATGATGGTGGTGGTGACGGTGGTGTTGAAGATGGTAGTGATGGTGATGGTGATGATGATGATGATGATGGTGGTGATGGTGGTGATGGTGATGACGGAGGTGGTGATGGTGGTGATGGTGATGGTGGAGGGAGAAAGGGGCTCGGCATCGCTGCTCCTTGAGCTCCACGCCCTGCCGAGTGCCACAGCCCGCGGGAACCTCGTCTGTCCGGAGAAGAAATTTGCATGCATAAATTGTGGCAAAAAGCAGATACATTCGTGGGGGGAAAAAAGCCAAACAAGCCAACTGACCAGCGCATCCGGAGATGATGGAGGGAGATCATAGGATCATGAGGGTTGGAAAAGACACTTAAGGCAGGTTGGGGCATGGTGGTGATGGTGCCAAGGTTGTGGTTTAATCTCTGCCATTCACTTGAGAATTGGACTTTTGGAACTGAAGATGTTCTGTGTCCCTTCCAGCTCAGATTCTGTGATTCCCTGACCATCAAGTGCAACCATGAACCCAGCACTGCCACTGTCACCCCCAAACCATCACTCAGTGGCACATCCACACACCTCTGAAACACCTCCAGAGATGGAGATTCCACCTCCTCCCTGGGCAACCTATTCCAATGCCTGACCACCCTAACAGTGAATATTTTTTCTAATATCTAATCTCGATCTGCCATGTCTCAGTTTAAGGTCATTTCCTCTAGTGCCCTCTACATGTGCCCACAAGGGAACAAGCAGCATATCCAGGGGAAAATAAGTATGGCCCTGGAAACCTGCACTTAGTGAGCAAAAAACCAACATGCCCAGGTGAAAACCAACTGTATCCCATGAGGAAAAATAAGTGTGCCCACAGAAAAGATCTTTGTCCAGGGGTTGATGAGCATATCACGTGAGGAGAGCAGAGCCCAGGCTGTGAGGGAAAGGTGGTGTGAGGGAGTAGTGCAAATCTACAAAAAAATTACGTATTGGAGAGGAAAAAACTGATCTATCCAGAGACAAAAATCTCTGGATAGGGCAGAGAAATGGGTAGTGCCAGAATTGCCTCCTCAGCCGTATCTGTGAACCAGCCTGAGCCTGGCCCTTCTTTTTTTGGAGGAAAATAGGCTTGTCAGGCCTAATCCACATCCACATTAGTAGCAGAGGAAGCTAACTCCACTAAACTAGCAAATTTCTGGTGTAAAAATAAAGGCAGATCAGTGCAGGGGCAGAAAGTGAAACTCCAGTCAGTCTCACAGAAAACTGAAAGCAGCGGTTTCAAGCAGAGTGTGGCTCCTGCTCTTTCCCTACAGCAGGACCCTGGCACCCAAACCCCATCCTTTTCCTCTCCAGCTCAACGCCATAGATAGGAATTCCCAGGCACGAGTGTTTTGTGCATATAAATCCAACAGCAATTTGCATAAATAGATGCATATTATCTGATGTACGTGCAAAATCTGACATTGCAGCTGAAAAATCCGGCCATTAGACTATTCTGTTGGATTTGCACGTTTCCCAAGGAATGAGACACATAAATCCACTGGCTGCATCTTTGGCTATTGAGTAGATTTAATAGCATTGTGTTAACACCTAGAGACGTTAGCGAAGAACTGAGGCCTCATTGTACTGAGCTCTGTAGACAAGAATAATGAAAAGATTGTTCCAACCCCACCAATTTACAGTCTTAGTGGATTATGGGGTTTATTTTGTTTTTAAATAAGTATTTCTGAGTTTGTTACATAACATGAAAATAAATCCCATCATTGTATTGAATTTAATGTAGACCCTTTTTTATGAAGCACTTCCACAGAGGCAGAAATAATCGAGTGGCACTATGACAGCAAAAATAAATCCTCATGTATCTAAAAAAATCTAAATTTTTTCCCTTTTATCTTTATCCTCAGTTTCAAAGCTTGAAGCAGATTGTTCCAGGTTTAAGGGCAGTTGCTATTTAAATAAAACTACAAGTACTCTCTGGAGACTACTAAGGATATTTTGGATTTGGGCAAAACACAGAGTGGATGTTGCTTTTTGAATACCTATGGCCAGTTATTTTGACTCTTGCTGGACTACAGCTGTTGCTGTGCAAGTGCTCGCTCTGCTTGATAACTTTGCTAATATGACAAGTCCTACAAGTATTGTCAAAATAAGTCTGACACCACAACAGATTGCGAAGAAAAGGCAGAGCAGTAGTGAAAAAAAAATAGAATTCTTCAACATGTTTACAGTTGATTTCTAATCTGATGGCAAATTGATTTTTTTCCCAAACTAGTTTGCCATCCCGCTTTTCTAAGCTGTGGTAACAAACTCTGTGCTCAAGGAACGAGGCTGCAAATGGAGTGAATTCTCAGTTATGTTTTCAGGAACAGCGGCCGGTGTGAGACAGCAGGTGCCTCTCAAACTGAGGTGTTTCCAGAAGGAGAGGAGAATCCAGATCCATGTTCAGACAGTGGAAGTTTCTGGTTTATGTGTGTGCACGCTTTCACTCTACCATTTTCCTTCAACTCTTGACACTCCAATTAATTTTGGAAGGAATTACAGTTTTTCTAATTGATTAGCTACTATTTGAACTACCTCCTTTTTTGGTGGCACTTCACATGAAGTGCTTATAAAATGCCTTCCTTCAGATCTTTAAGGAAAATTAAAATATGCCATGTGCATTTTTGTACCTACTGATTTTCTCCCAAAGTTTAAAATTGCAGGCCTGAGCTGGGCCTGAACATATGTTATTTGGGAGGGTTTGCTTCACTTGGAGTCTGCTGGGAGACCGGTTAGGAATTGGTGTTCTGGCACAAAAAGGAAATAGGAAGCTCCACCATCTAACACAGGAATGCTACAAGATGTGGGCTTGGCGGGATGAAGACATTTCAGGGTGTACACATGCACAGTAAATCAACTTGCTAAACACCTCAGGAGCAAAACTGCTGATCCTAGGAGGCAACTTGCTGTAGTGCACAACACTCAAGAGAATAAAAGGCTCATGGATGAGACATCTCCAGAGCTGACTGTGGCAGGATAATGAGGAGCGCAGAGCACACGAGGGATTTTTCCCTCCTTGATGCACTCGTGTAATTCCTATTGACAGCAGTGGGAGTTGCACATCCATACCAAGGGGACAATAGAACCCTTAGTGGTGGAGATGAGTATCGGATGTGAGCTGTGTGACCACGGAGAGGAGCCAGGGAGAGGGAGGTGTGATCACTGAGGGACGGTACAACATACAATAAAATTGTCAAGCAGCCATCAAGTATGTGAAAGCATGGGAATAACAAATTAAATGGACAGGAGGTGAGAAAACAGGGTCTCAAGAGGCTTTTGCCTTCCTAGTTAAGGGCTGATATCTGAATTCCTTATCTGGGAAATATTCCCGCTGGCTTAACCTATTTAATTCTCTGACAAGTAAATATTTCGCTGAACTCTAAATAGTTGTGGCCCAGATGCCAAGGATAAAAAGTGGTTTTATTAAAAAGTGTGATAAACAAGAAGAAATTAAATTAATACAGTGTGCAGACCTTACTGTAGGTTTCTTCTGTATGATCTGATGATTCTTGCTTTTCAAGCAAGAGACAGCTGGATGACCAGTGGCTCAGAGTCATTATTACTAATTTGGGTTTGTGTCAGAAGTAGTAACGAAGGACACAACAGGAAATAATGATGATTCCAGTTTGAGAGATAATGGCAAATTATGTGTTTGTGACAGCAGATCAAAAATAAGATGAATGAGAAAGGCCTTCAGATTTAATCTGCATTTGGGATCTTTCAAGGGTGTGTAGGGAAAAGGGGACAAGAGAAACTGAACAGTGAAGTGAAATGTAAATCAAAGCTATGGAGAAATTAATCATCAGGAAAATAAAAACTTCTACTAGATCTTGATGGAAACCAACAGAAGAAAAAAAAGATGCTCCTGAGTAGGAAGACCACAACCACAGAGGGAAAATAACTAATGGTAAAAGGCAGAGTTTGGTACATTTATGTAATTTTTTTAAGTAACAGCAACTGGAACTACATGAATGGTTGGGCACAGCTCAACATTCTGGATTGCTTATGAACTGGCTCCAGTACAAAATCTAAAGACAAAATGATGAATCACAGAGGAGAAAGTGACTTGAAGAAAGAATCCACAAGAAAAGGCTGCGCTGAACAGGAATGGGATGTGCTTTAGTCCAAGCTGAGTCCATCCCTGCACGTGCTCCCTGTGTGCTGGAACAGTGGGAATGACACAGCTTTCTCCCTGGTTAAACAGCTCTTTTGGAAGCACATTTTCAGTCCTGCCAGACAGGCTGCAATGCCAAGGAATTTTAACCTTCTCTCTTTTGCGCTACCTACTCATCCGCACATTGTGGATCCAAGGGATTCTTCTTCCCAGCTGGTCATGCGAGCAGCAATGAGGAAAACACAACTTCAGAGGCCCTGTACAAACCCTTCCTGCTCACTTAATTACACTGACCAAGGGAGGCCAACTTTGGTGCAGCCTGACCTCCAATTATGAGGCACGCTGTGGTCTCCTCGCTGAGCTGTGCAGGCTTTAGTGGCAGCATGCCAGCAATGGCTATATTAAAATCAATTTGAGGCTCCCAATTCTATGTCTCTTTCACCTCAGGTGAGGTAACACACCTCATACTGATGGAACCCTTTGTAAAATATTGTAAAACAAAACTGAGCTATGCAAAACAATTACCAGTTCTATTCTTTTTTATTTTTTTGGTCTTTTTTTTGTATTCTTGCTAAAACAAAGGAAAAAGGGAAAAGCAGACCAAGAGGCTTAATAGATCTGTATCTTTGCAGTGGATGGCAGTTTAAAGAAGGGGTATTAAAGAAAAAAAACAAGCAGAAAAGCAGAATTAGGTTTGTTCTCAGAGTCACCAAGGAGAATAAACTGCAACAGCTCCCTGACACAGCAGGCAGGCAGCTCCCAGGCTGCTCCATGAGGCAATGCTTGATATTCATGGAAACAATGAAATCTCACCAGATTTAGTACAAAAAAGAGATGAATAGCCAGTCTGTGATTTTACAAGCAGGAGGAAGGCCACAGATTCCCAGTTTCCCCAAAGCCCTCACAAACTTACTGTTTTTAAGACTCTCCTCATATGAGCACGTGTTTAAGCAATATTGTGCCATCACCAGGACCTGAAGGGTCATCACCTGCTTTACCTGGAACAGCAATGGGAGAGGAGAACATTATCAAACTCTGTAATAAAATGCAATAGAAACCCAGGGACTTCCTCCGAACCCTCTCCGTGCACCCTCCTCAGCAGCTCAGGAGGAGATGCCTTTTCTAAAAAGTCCCGTGCCTGTGATTTCCCGTGCCCCTGGAATGCTCACCCTCACACATTCAGTGAGACACCAGGGGAAGGGGGCAGGATCTGTGATCCAGCATCCGACCTGTGAAGCTACAGTCTTGTAATTTTTACTCATCAAACACCAGAAAACTCCAAATTAATACCAACATAAATAATATTTTTTTAAGTGACTGTTGAAGGAAAAAGAGAATTTTTCAAATGTGTAGCTTGTGCTGTTGTTATTGTTTACAGCATCAAAACTCATCACCATTGACTTCTTCTGATAGACATGGCCCCATATACATCGAAATGTTCACGGTGATATAACTTATTCCAGTCCAAACCTCAAAATAAGTTACCCTGCTACAAGCAGCAAAATTAATAAATGATCACTCTTTTACCTAGCAGAAACGTGAGGTCCAGATCAGCCTTTCTAATATTACTGACACTACATTCTTTTCTTCTTGATCTGTAAAAGAATATGTTTTCCTCTGCACAGATTGGTAAAGCATAAATAGAAGTGATGTTCTCAGCTCTCTCAGCCTTTTGTGGCACCCAGCTTGTTGGTATTCCTCACAAATATTTTTTTCCTCATAGATACATCCAACAACAGTTTTAGCACTGCAGCAGATACTCTAAATTGTGTGCGTGTGTGCCTGGTAAATGCTGAGGTAGAACTCCTCAGAGAAAGCCCCAGTTACCTGTTTAATATGAAGTAATTTTCTGGGGCTGTCAGCATTTTTGGTCAAAAACCACCTGGAAGACAAAGCACTTTGCAAGAGACAGCTTTGACAACCTATGGATTTTAATAGAGGAATTGAAAGGATAAGAAAAGAAAACTTGGAGAGAGGGGAGAGAGGGAGTGTTGTGCTCTTGTAAGAGATTACTTTGTGATAGAATATCCCACACTCAAAGTAATGCAGCATATTTCCAATTAGGAAAAATAGTGAGAAATTTACAGTGTTTGCCTCCTTGCAGCTCCTGTCAAGTTAAAGATGTATATGAAATTTATTTAAATATCTGAATCAGTGATTTAGTTACAAGTGGGGATGATAATATGATGTTCTACTAATAATATTACATACCTAAGTGAAATAGTGCCTAGAAATAAAAGAAAGGGAACTTTTTAGGAACACCATATCCGTGAATAATATGGACTGACTGCAAGCCAAGAATAATAAAAACCAAAGTGTTCCACACATGCATAGACAGAAAGGAAGAGAAAGTGTAGAGTCACAGGGGTTAAAGTTTTATTAACCTACTATTGGTGGTCACCACCTGACTCCTGCTCAGCTGATAAAGGCTGTTTTTGATGTTGGTGGAGTTCCATACATAAAGTAACTCCTGCTTTTGCCAGTGTCTAGAAACGCCTGAACTCCAAAGATTAATTTTTCAAGTTCATGCATTCATCTAACGAGATTATCTGCATTTATCCTATTAACTCTGACCAGCAGATCCTGTGGCCTCACATGCCTTAATCCATTCCCAACTGCACACAGGCTTTCAAGTCAGACTGGAACCGTGTCCAGGACACACAAACAGGTGCTAAAAATATTGGTACATCCAAGATTGGGTTACCCCCAGCTAAAGAGTGTTTTGATCTCTTTGAGAGAGAAATCTGTGGGAGATATTCCTGCACCATCTTTTGGTATGAGCTACAGGCAGATTTGTGCTCTACTGAAGCTCATTTTAACTGGTTCTGATTGTGCTAATCCATCAACAGGAAATGGCAGAATCGTGGAACAGGTTTGATTGTAGGCCAGAAGCAGCACAGGATTAAATGGGACATTTTTAAGATTTTAACAGTAAAAACAAATTAGATCTGGTGCTAGTTGTGGGCTGAATGTGGTAACCTGGACTTCACCTATGCAGATATTTCAACAGAACAGTCATTTGCAAGCTGATCCTTAAGTACTTTATGAGAGATAAATCTAATAACCTTTCTGGGAAAACCTCAGCAGGATGCAGACACTGTAATAATCCATATGCAAGCTACCACATTGTATTGTGTGCTGTCAGACAACTCAATTATTTTCTTCCAGATCTAACATAAGCTTCTGTTTAGTAAACATGATGAGAGTCAAACTTTTACATATATATATATAAAGTGCTTAATTTGCATGCAAAATTGCCCTAAGTATGTATGCAAATAGGAAAACTCATGCACAGATGACTAATTAAGTGCATTTATGTGAGAAATTACCCAATGCACGCATGGAATCTCAGTAATTGTACACACAACTCTGTGAGCCATTGCCTTTGCAATTTGGACACGTAACTGATTGAAAAAATTGTTTCTCAGTACTGTGTTGGAATAACTGATGTGGAGCACATGGCCAGAAGTAGGACAGCTGAGGGGGCTTTGGGAAGAAACTGCAAAAGCTCGTGAGGAGCTTTACAGTAAGAGCAGAATTTGCCAACCCTGCCATCACTGTTTTTGTGTTCACTTACAACCACCCTGTGCTAATCTGTGGCTTGAAGAGAGTCGTATCTGTAAAAAACAATCAGAAAAATCAAATCAGTGTGATGGCACAAGAGATGGTGTCATTAAAATTAAACCTGAAGTCTGTAGCCTGCTGTTGCCTGTCCAGTAAATGTTTTGAAAACAAACAGCAAATTTTACTTTATGTGTCTCGATCAAGCTCCCTTTTGTCTCATCCAAGCAGGCTTTGTAGTATGACAGCACAGTATCCCTCTGGAAGGTTCAGGGAGTTCTGGTGAGAAAAGGGGTATCTATCTGTCTGTTTTAATTTTCCAGACATTGATGTTATTATAAGTTCTGTTATCTCTAAACACGGACTAGTTCTCTTTTTACCCCCAAAGTTAGAAAGTTCACGCTAACATTGTTAAAATTCAATACAGAGAACAAGTTCTTTCAGTATGATGTGATAAACATCCCTGACTTCAATGTCCTGCAGAGAAAAATACCTGTCCAAATTGTTTGGATATGCTCTGGCTCCTGAAAGCCTGGAACATCCTCAGCCTTCTTTGTGATACTCTCCTATTTTCTGCTCGTTGTGCTGATATTGAGCATAACAGGTAGCGGAGGACCTGTTTTTTACCTGTTATTTGCCCACAACTCGAGGTCAAACGTTTCGATCAGCCACTAACACAGGCAAAATATCTTTGTGGGCACAGAAAAGTGAGAGGAGCAGGCACGGGGAAGGGGGAAGAGGCTGGGCAGGGATGCCCTGGCAGTGCCCGGCTCAGGCAGGGATGCTGAGCCGCAGGGACGGGCTCCCAGCCTGCGGAGGCTCCGAGCCTGAGAGCTCAGGAGGGAGAGGGAAGGGATGCGCTGTTCCGGGCTGGTTTGAGTCGGAACGAGGTTCCTTAGATTCGATTTCGGAAGGGAGGATTTGAAGTCGACTTCTGCCACTAAGTGGTGCTATAAACAGCGCAGCATCTTCTTGGTACCGCAATTCACAGGGACGAGCAGCTCACGGCGCTGTCAAGCTGATTAGGCTGATGCAGACACTTTACAAGTGTCCATTACGCTGATTTAATCCTTCTGTGCCACTGGATAAATCGGGGGGAAGAACAGGCCAATCCAAAAAGATTAAAGAAATCCAAAGATTGAGCCCTGGTATACAGTATCTGAAGTGGAGGATTACAGAAAACAATTCTATTTTTTTTTTTAAAGCTTTGTCTGACTTCTTTCCATTCCTTTTTAATTATTACTATTGTTTTCTCCAAGTTTATGGTTGTTAGAACTTGAAGTACTCATCAGATAATACTGAAGCAAAACACTTAATTAATACTTGCAATTATTCTGGAACTTATTTTTAAAACAGATGCTCTATCTTTTTATCAATTGAAAAAAAAAAAGGTAGAAAATATTTTTTTCTGGAGTACATATCTACACGTAGATTTAATCCTTCCCACTCTCCAAAAAAGATGCAATTTTAAAACAGGGTGGAAATTTGGAAGGAGAATGCAAGCTTGCACCTTCTGCTCTCCTCAGTCCCAGGAGAAGTGGAAACACAGCAGGCAGAGCAGCTGTTTTGGCATTTTCACACCCTTGTGGTTGCTCACAAAATTGGGTTCGTTACCTGGTGTGCAACAAGCCAATAACTACACACTCAAGAGAGAGACACTGATTATTTATTTCAGGGTTGTGCAAGCCTGGATGCTCTGCGTATTCCACGAACCAAGCACCACCACTGGGCTTGCCATTATTTGCACACGGAAATTTGGATTTAGTGACTTTCCAAGTGCAGCCCCTCTGCTCTGGCTGGTTGGTATTTTCCATCCAGGTTACATAACCCCAGCTGACACCTGCACATGCTCAGGGGAAGGATCTGTGCCTGGGCAGGGTCTGTAGGTGTGATTTTCAGCATTAAAATGAACATATTCAGCTCTAGGATGCACGGACCTTGCGTGCATTGCTAAATTAGCAATGTATACACAGACATACATAAATGTCT
Organism: Monarcha castaneiventris obscurior; assembly: GCA_026261815.1. Lineage (NCBI taxonomy): Eukaryota > Metazoa > Chordata > Aves > Passeriformes > Monarchidae > Monarcha > Monarcha castaneiventris. Next base: position 2,248,687 of record JAMPIT010000481.1, read on the forward strand.
TGATTTTAATGCATCCTTACAGCTTGTTAATTCCTGGATGTCCTGGCTAAGAGATGCAGCTGCTCTGGTTCTGCTGTTCAGATTTCCTTTCTTGCAGAGTAGGCTTGGAAGTGCACAAAGATCTCACATGAAGGAACATCCTGACTTCAGGTAATCCTGACATATTCCACATTTTGCAGTGCTGTGAGCCCTTGCCCCAGGCAGTTCTGCCTCCCTGGTGCCTCTCAGGTGTGGCTGCAGCACAGGGTCCTGGGGAAGGATCAGTGGACAAAGCTGGGCAATCCCAGGAATGCCAAGGCTGGAATCAGGAAGCTTTTGTCCTGTTTTATAGAAGGAGAAGGAATTTGTTTAACCACAGCCCATGAAGGAGTTTACCCCTATTCTCTGCCATGGGGCTGTCCTGCAAAATGAAGAAAGGATGGAGAAAAGGGTGGATCAATGAATGCTCAGCTAAGGGATCCCACATGGCCTCTTGGTGGATTTCTTGGCTCATCGGGGAGCAAGTTCAGTGCTCTGTATTTGCACACCCATCAGGTGGTGTGTCTGCAGCCAGGCCCAGCCTTGGCAGTCAGCACTTTTTAGCAGATCTGAGGACCCTAAAACGTTGCCTCGCACTGAAACCCAATGAGTATCTGCCTATGTGAGCTGCTCTGCTGAGCAAAATCCTTTAAAAAAGGAGGTGGAAGTTCTGGGGAGAGGATTAGTGCCTTTTGTGAACTGTATTTGTGTGCAGGGTGCTGGTTTATTCACAACATTCCCCGAGAAGTGCTTTAAATCAAGAATCAAAAGCCAAAAGGGTATCAAAGCTGTACAGGAACTGATTACTACTATAAATTTTGCTGAAACAAGTTGATGCTTTGCTGATTCTTTGGTCTTTTTCCGGTAAAAATATGTCAGTGTTAACTCACAGCATTGACTTCTCTGTATTTTTCATTTTTGTTCCACGAGATTATTTTTAGCTGCTGTGCATTAGCTCTGCTTCAGAAAAATATTGAGGTAGAGGTAGAGGCAGAGGTTGCAGGTTCTTCTTGAAAAAAACCAAATGATTTATTGATAGATATAAAACAATACCTGTATATCCATAAAATTAATGTCATGTGACCCCTTCCCCTCCCTTTTTGAATGGAGTCAAGACAGATGCTAGAGACAGATGTGAATTTCTCGGGAGAGAAAGGAATATCACAGGTAAATCAGCTTTATACCAGAAAATCTGAAAGAACTGAGGATAACAGCTGTAAAATAAGTAAACTCTTACCAGGAGAAGGAACCATTTTCAATTTTAGGGGAAGTGGCCAAAGAACCCAAAGGAACTTTGTATGAGTTATTTATGTCAAAGAATAATTTCTGAGCTCCAAACAATGGTAAGGAACAGTAGCTCTCCAAAATGTCCCCTAGAGAGAGCAGCAGAAATGCAAAATTCAAATGCCATGAACAGGGTCAGGTGCAAGTCCAGAAACAGCGTGGTTCTTCTGACATTTACATTTTGTAGGCATGCATTTACATATTTAGAAATAAATTTAGAGTGGTCTACAATTTCCCTGGGAAGTTTTTGAGTTTAGCAAATAGTACCTTCACCACTAGAAATCCTGGCCCCTCTGCATCATCCTCAGGCTTTCCAAGATTTAATCAGTGTATGTCATCTTTAATGTCTTTCTTGTGATGCAAGAATTTTACAATTTTTTCAATATTTTCCAAGTGTTGAAATCCATTTTCCCAAGGCCAGCTCTGTGTGGTGGCATCATTCTGGCTGGCTTGTCCCTCTGCCTTCCCCACTGTTCATGCACTTCTTTTATTTTAACAGATGTTTTCTTCAGAATAAATCCAACTGTGAGCAAACTTTCTGAGCTGCTGAAATTTTACTGTTGCATCTCCAAGAAAATATCACAAATTCAGTAGCAGTGACCTCAGTTCTTCAGCTAAATTTCAAATTCTCTTTCTGAGAGCAATTTTCTTTGTATTCTGTTGGCTATAAATTTGGCCTCTGATCTTGCTATGTACAATTAACTCTGGTTTTTGACATCACCATTTATGAACAGGTTGGATTCAAAGAGTGAAAATGTTCATTTTTCAGCTCCTTTTGTCCTGTTTATGCACAGCCTGGGTCAGACACTGCTCCCACAGTCCCAAGAGCAAACATGGAGGTCTTCCAAAAGGATGGTCCCACCTCTCCAGCTGCCTCCTACTGGGAAATTAATCTAAATTTTCCCCACTTGTTCCTGGCTGGACCAGGAAGGAGGTTCAATATGAATGCCTTCATTTAGGAAACACGAGTCACACACACTGTGAACCCTGTCATGAACTGTTTTACCTCCAGCAATTATTTGGAAAAAACAAATACAATGAGTTGTGTTTAAAGAACAATCAAGGGAAAAATCTGAAAATGTGGCTTCGTATTACTTAGAGACTAAGATTTCTCAGTGTTAGTCGGATTCAATAAAAACTTGTTTAAATATTAGACATAATTCCCACAGTGGTAGAAATGGATAAGGATCTTCAAAACCCCAGTTTAAACCTGCAGGAAGCTTTCTGTTAAGGAAAAATAGGGATAATATATTTGGAATATAAATGAAGCAGTGGGTAGGTATTCCCCCTGTAAAATGTGCACATCTTGTTCATTATACTGCGAACTACAGACCAAATATTGATTACAATTTGAAATAAAATACAAAATGTCATTTTATGCCAAGTATCATAAAAAACCCGATATCCTCTCATCTTTCAAGGTTTGTGAAGAATGGAGACAATAGCATTTCCTCCCAGAAACTATAAAGAATTTAAAGAGTAGGATCAATATTGTAAGAGGAACTTCTCCATGTACATATCCAGCTGAATTCCCAGCAATATTAAAGGAAAATATTTGTGTTGAACTCCCTGCCTAGGGCTTTGAATTGCTGTATACTATCATGCATTACGGCCTGTATTAATTATCTAATTGAGACATTTATATGGTCATCAGGCAAGTGGGGACCTGGAGAGAAATCCCTAATTAAGACTTTGGAGTTTGATAAGAGGCTGCTACTGTGCGGTGATAAAACACTATTTTTGTCTTATCTTATGAATGTGTCAGGGCAGATTATGTTAAATGCTACCTACATGCATAATCAGATGACATATCTCTGGCAAGGCCCGCAGATAACAGTCTGCAAATGCACATTTATTATTTTACAGTTCAGACTGTTAAAAGGAGAACAAAACTTGTAGATTCAAAGGTACAGCAGGTCCCCAGCGTGTCAGGCCACGAGTGTTTTCCTTGGGGTTTGGGGACAGTGTTTGGGGTGTGATGAGAGGCAGAGCAGCAGGAAGCCAGCACCTGGATCCATCCTGTTGGCTCTGCACTGCTGAACTCCCCAGGCACTCCCTTCCTGCTCCCTGACACGCTTGGTGTTGGTAGGTGGATCACAGGCATGGAAAATTTAATTATTCCAGAGGAATCCCTGTCTGAGTGCTTCATTTAACCTTCATTACCTTCAGGGGGAGGGGAGCAGGGCAGGGACCCGGCCATTCAACACTTCTCATTTCATTCAGAGTGCATGGCCCCTTTCTTGGCATTATGAGTTTGTTGTGAATGCTGAATATGTAATGAAAAAATACCAGCAGTGAAGATTTTTTTTTTTCTTGACAAGTTTTCTGGGAAAATTCAGAGCTGCTCTATTTTTTGCATGCAGCCTCCCCATCCTTCTTCTCTCATCTGCAGGGTTGACTCAAACAAAAGCATTTGCTTCAGGAACTCTTTCCTCATTAGGTGCTTTGAGATCTCCAGGAGGATGGTCAGCTCTACCACCAAAGCAAAAGAAAGGAAATTCCGAGAACAAAACATACATGACAATTGTTTTAAATATTTTTCCTCTTGCCATCATCCAACAGTGCTGATATCAGTGGGAAATCCCCTGCTATATCTTCCATTGTTGAAGCTTTGCTCCAACAATAGAAGAAAATGTTTACAAGGTTTATTCATATGCATATATTAATATAAATAAATATAAAATGTGTATATGCCCTATAAAATGATACATTTATACACACACACACTAAATTTAACACTGCAATTATAATTTGGGCTTATTCAAAACCTGCATTTTAAAACTTCCACAACCTTCTACCTGGATAATATCTTTTTTTCATTTTCTGCTATTTACAGGCATGCATAATGCAAACTGACAAGTGCTAGAGCTGCGGAAAAGAGGCGAGAAACAAGGACCAAAGGTCCTTGCTAAGTAGCAGGATGAAAGATGGCTTAGTGTAATGTTGCAGAAGGATTCAGTTTTACAGATTTCCAAACAAGAAATGTGGATATTAATGGAGGTTTGCAAAGAGCAAACTCAATAACAGTCCTAGTCAATTAAAAGTACATAAAGTATTAATGTGTTGTACCCTGGTTTGTGTTTAAGGGGCTGTAGAAACTAATGTTTAAATCCCAGGAGAAAAAGCCCAATCCTGTGCTCAAACTCTGTATTTGGAGCTGTCATCCATTACCAAACATCACTTCATTAATATGCAAAAGGTTTCTACATGTTTCCCAAAACATTGATTGGGTTCAAGGATTTAGGAGAGCTGAGTTTACCCAGCCCCTGTCTCCCAGAAGCTCAGAGAGAGCTCAGCTCTGTCCTCTCCACTCAATGTCTCCTTCTCCCTGTGCAAACAGGGGCTGCTGGGTGGCATCAGGATGGATCCATCACATTCCCAAGGACTGGATGCTGCCATAACGAGGATCACTGAGGGCTGGAGCTCCTGATGTGCTCCAGGTCCACAGCTCTGTCCCCTGAGACCTTGGGAAAAATGGAAGATGAACTGGAAGCACAATAGAAGAATAACTGCTCAAACACTGCGCTCACCTGGTTGAGGTGAAAGCCAGGAGCTTTCCCAGAGCGATGGCCCAGGCACGGAAAAGACCTGGCCACAACAAATGGCACATATCTAATTTCCAGCTTTGAAGGAAAAGAAGGAAATCAACCACTCGTGAAAACTTTATAACCCCTCTGCATCTCGTTTAACCTGATCACTGCATGTCTAAATAGGTGATGGAATGAACACGACCCAACAAAGCCTCTGGGGGTTTGATTAATGGAGTGCCCCAAAGTAAAACAGTTATTCTGAAAAGCTGAGGAGAAATGCAAACTTTTAATAACATTTTCAAATTATTTAATCATACAATCAGGCCTGACCTTGTTCAATATGAAACTTCATTACAGCCTGGAATGTTAATATGGAGTTCCAGAAGCATCATAAATTACTGGTTTCTTCAATGATGCATGGGCCTGTCCTGCTGGGGCCAACTGCAATTTTAATATTTTCTTAAGAAATGAAGATATGAAGAATTAGCAAATAATGGCATGATCCTGAAATTACTGTTCTAGGGATCACAGTTTATTAATTGGCTAAAAAGGATAAAGACATTAGTCACTTCCATAGATAAATGATGTAGCTACTCCTTTTTTGTGGGGGGGTGAAAACCCTAAATTCTTATTTTTGAATAGATCCATTAATCATCAATTCAACTGACCTACCTTTCTTCAACATGACAGCTCTGACAGCCGATGAAGGAATTACAACGTGTAACTGGCAATTTTACCATCAGAAACATTATTTTGTATACAGCTAGTACCTTGTAACAACTTAAAAATGGTATTCACTGTTTGAAAAGGGCAAAATAAAACTACTTGCAATACTGACTGACAGAGATCCTTATGTGGTGCTTATTATTTAATAACAATATTTAACAGAACAAGAAAAGTGAGTGGACATTTTAAAAGACTTGAAAATTAAGGGAAACTGAGAGGCCACTGCACTTTTAGCTCAAAAATGCATTTTGTAAATGACCTGTTTGGGATTGTTTGGAATTAAGAAGATTATTGCTAGAATCTCAGTGGTCTTCAGGAATAGTCCAGTTCAGTCCCCCAGTTTGATGGTTCTGTAGATTTCAATGGGATTGGATTGAAATACCATGTTCTGTGCTTGATCACTTATCAAAGCATCATAAAAAATTGGAGTGGTTGTGTTGTGGGTCAGACACCGACCCAGGAAATTCCCTTCATGCATTAACACACCTGCCTCTGCTGAGGTCTGAGGCTCCTCATTGTGCAGGGTATTCCAAAGATGAGCTGTTTGCTGTCAGCGCTGAAAAACAACAGCACAAGCCTGGAAATAAAGATAATCAAACATTCTGCAGCAATTAAAAAATGAAATGGCATTTTTTTCATATGATTTTCATATAATGAACAGCATGGAAATGTGGAGATTCAAGCAGCTCAAATGCTCAATTAATTCAAGTTCCATTATCATTATGGCCAGCACTATGAACCTTTCCACCATCCCTTTCCGCCCACCTAAATCTCCTTTTTTAACCTCTTCTTCATTCTTTTAAATCTGTATCAGGTTCATTCTAAAAGCATGTAATGCAAATAAAACACACACAAGACAGTTCAGCTTTTTTTCTATGACGCTCATCCAAGGCTTTACTTGCCAAGAGGCACAAATACTGAGCAATATTTTGCAGAAATCTATAATTTCCTCTACAATAACCTCAATTTGCTTTTTTTTTTTTTTTAATTTCTTTTGGCCATGAGACAACATCAGGAGTTTTCATGGGCAACCCATTGCCCAGAACTAATTGGTTGGAAAGCACAGTAAGCAAAGAATTTCATTGTTTTCAACCACAATATTAAACAACTACTTAGCAGAGGGAGAGAATAATGGAGAATAATTATTAACTGAAGAAAATATTCAGAACACATGGTAAAACAAACAATTAGGCCCAATTGTGGCAGTTCTGTGAATGTTTTACGCTGCCTGTAATGAACTCCCATTTGAAAGCTCAGTTTTACACTGGGCAATGGTTCAAAACCCAGAGACACATCAGTCCCAGGCAGGAGCTCAGAGAGAAGTGCCAGACTGTAACTGACTGACAGCACTTCCCACTGCAATCTGGGGCTGTCTTCGAGAACTTCTATTCAGCTCTGCTTCAAATCAAACTTCATTTAACTAAGGAATTCTAGCAAGGTCACAAAGCAAGAGAGGCTGCCTGCAGACACCAGCGATCCTTTAGTCTGTTGTACAATCACACATGGGAGATTTACAGGGCAGAAATGCCACATACCTTCTGTGGCAACAACCTCATCAGACAGAACTGCCACAAAATCCAAAATGTTGAATTTGCAGCTACTGAGCCATGGCACAGTCTGTTTGCAAAGTCCACTACTCAACAGTGTGGCTGTGCACTCACATTTATCTTAGAGCAAAAATATAACTGGAAGAACTAATAGAGGGGAAAATACAACTGGACAGTGCACTGGCAATTACAGAGCTGAGAATTAAAGCTACAGAGGAAAAATATGTGTTTTGGGGATGAAAGTCATCTCTAGAGTTACAATTAAGATGAAATTTATTGCCTCTGCTTAATGTCTGTTTTATATTTATTCATTCTGATAAAAAATTATATCCTGGATCCAAAGCTTCAGCTTCCAAAGTTGCAGAATGAATGTTAATTAAATATTTGATATAAAGTCTTTTAAAAACCCACGAAAATTACTCAGTTTACTTAAAATAGGACCCAGCAAAATACAAAGTGTGGTATCAGATCCCATAATGAAGTCTTTCATTTCCCTTGAACCCCCTGCATTTAATGTGAAATATAAAGGACTAACTTTTATATTTGTTTCCCTCTGGTATAAACAGACTGTGTAATGAGCTGCTGTGTGATAGGAGCTGAATGTCACTCAGAAGCCAACACATTCCCAGCACTCTGGTGGCTTTGCCCCTCTTAATCTTCACCTTGTATCTGAGATGTTCTTTCCCTTTTTTGTGGATGCTCATTATGTATCTGTAACTCATCCACTTTGCTGGATTCGAATAAGTATGGACTTCTAGATATGACATAATCTACCAAAAACTACGAGAGGAGTGAATATTATTTGCTGAAAAGCCTCATGCTCCTGAACAGCTTGTCAGTCTGCTCGCTCCTCAGAGGTCTGTTTCCCCATTAGTGCACATTTCCCCAGCTGAAGATGTAAAGCGGTTTTTTCCCCCCACTGTCACAATAAAAAAAGAGGAAAACGAAGCAGGTGGTGTCTTTCTAAAGTCCAAGTGTTTTTTAATGAATGTTCTCTATTTCTTCAAGTGCAGAAATTTCAATCCTGATTAAAATGAAAAAATGACAAGCCATTACAGACAGACCTCCATTCTCCAAAGGCTCCCCTCTGAATACACAATATGTTTTCCTATATAATGCATGCACCATATTTCAATATTAATTATAGGAAGGTCTCTTTGGGGTCACATGCTAATTATATCTATTTAGAATTTATCATGCTACTTCCAATATAATGTGCTGTCATTGTGTCCTGTTGTTTTTCCTTGCCTGAGGCAGAAGGAAGCTACAATAAACCTGAAAATACTGGCAAGAAATGTTCATTTTAAAACATATGGGGTGAAAGCTGCACTAAGGGCCCTGCCCAGTGCTCATTGAAATCAGCAGGAATCATTATGTTAACCTCAAGGGAAAATTATTTGAACCTGTTAAATGCGTACAGTTCTATCTGAGGAGCTCTGTGCATCTCTCAGTGTAACGAAATGGTTGTGCCACAGCCGACTGTAAATAACCAGGGAAGCATCCAGCATCGTGCCAGGGAGGATATGCACAGAGGAGTTTGAGCTCTCCTGATTCTGAGGGGATTAGACTGGTACTAAATGGCCACAAGATAAAGAATCAAAGCCTCTGTTCCAAATCATCTCGAGTGTGTTTGATATGTTGGTCTATAGCATTGTGTGGTCCCTGGGTCTGTGCAGGAGGCACTGACAGTGGGGGTTTGCTCACTAACCACTGCATTTCAGTCCTGGATTCAAATACCTCACACTTTAAAAATTCTGCCTCATTACGAGCACTGAAATATCAGCACATTTGCTGATAAACACTTATTGTGTTTATAATTTTCTTTTATAATGACTGGTATAAGTCTGTCTGCATTATCAACCCAAGGCATCTTCTCTGTGTGAGGAATCCTCAAAGTTCCCTGCACAAATCACAATCAAAGTTAAATGGTGACTCCTTTATGCCACCACCTTATGAACACAGAGCCAAATTTCCAGCAGCTAGCCTTGCCACCTATGTACAATTATTAATGCTGGAGATTTGCATCTGCTTTCAAGAAATAGGTGCCTGCAGGATTAAACATGGATAACACAGAAAAAATCCAGGCACCAAAGATAAGCATCTTGTCCTAAATTATGCCTCTTGTGTTTCCCAGCCTTCTAAATTGTTAGTGCCACATTACCAGGCAGCAATGACACAAATCAGACAGTCAGTGACTCAACAGGCAGGAGATTACCTCATCCAAATTTCCACACATCCTTTCAACCCAGTTGCTGCCAATGCTGGTCCTTTTACCTTCTGTGCCTTTCTGTGTCTGCACAAGGACTTTTCTAAACACACCTCTCAGTATATTTGTGGTGCCTGTAATTAGCCTGGCTCCTAGAAATAAGACTCACAAGATACAAACGTGAAATGACAGTTACATGTCTGTATCTCACTTTGGTTACCTTTTTTTTTTCCTAGTCTCTAATGAGATGTTTTCAGAATAAGAAAAATGGTAATGTCCAGCCCACTAACTACATATTTTTTTATTGATAGGTCTCAGCACAAAGCAAACCGATATTCGAGGGGAGAAAATGAATTATCTGGAGCCAAATGTAATTTTATTTTGGTAGGCCAACAATCAATAGAAGAAATGCACAGTCATTTCAGTAATTGCCACAGCTTCATGACAAATACTTCCTAGAAACTCCTGGCTAGGTGATCTCGGCATCCAGCATTACTGAGGTGTATCTTTAATGCAGGTTAGCTCAGATGTTCAGAGACACATGCAAATTATGCAAGCATGTGTGCTATTTAATTTTAATATCCAAGGTCATGAGTCAGATTGTCTCATGTTGTGTAAAAATCTTGTAGTGGAAAACGAAGCTTAAGTGTGAGAATTTCACTTTCCTTACCTGGATAAAAGGTAGAAAAGCCAATTAAGTTGGTAAAACCACTCACGAAGATCTGAGGACATTTCTCCCAATGTCTAAAGGCACAGGACCACCTTCCACGTGGATCCCTGTCACAATTAGCTGTGCCTCATGAAGCTGCCGAGGTAAAATCAGAGCATATCCTTCTCTGAAAACTGCTGAGCAAAACTGAGCTCCCCTCAGAGTCTGCTGCTGCTCCCTCACCTTCTGCTCTGCTCAGCCCAGGGGACTCTGCTCAGCACAGAGCACCGGGAGAGGAGATGCAGCATTCCCACCTGAACGTGAAGGAAGAGATGTTGTTACTGCAAAAATGATCTGGAATTGGGCTGCCGAATCCATCAGCCCACCACGGAGCTTCCAAAGGTTGGGTGGTCTGGGCTGAGTCCTGTGGCAGCAGCTCAGGGTGTACAGATTTATTTACATTTGTAGTCTCTGAGGAGGGGAGGAAGAATTCAGGCTCGGGAATGATGGGGACAGATGGAATGGCAGCAAGATGCTTCACAGTTCCAAAATGTGAATGATGTGGCTGATGGAGAAAGAACTGATCCCGAGTTTTGACTGGGATCCACTGTAGTGTTTGGACTCTTTTGAAAGACTGGATATGGTTTTGCTTGTGGAGTTCATGGCATTCTGAGGGACTTCTGAAGCTCATGGGGACCTGATATTAGTCTATTTTTAAAAAGCCTTCAGGGAAACAAAGAGCAGTGGAATCACCAGTTGTGAGGGGGATTGCAGAAGGAAAAAAGTAAAAAGCATATTTTTCAAATGTATATGACTTATTAATCTACTTTCTCTGAATTTTCCACAAGAAATGAAATCCTGTTTTACTGAAATACTTTGGGATTTTTTCCCAGTGGCCATTTGTCTCAGAGTTTTCAGTTATGCAGATAAGACACTCGGGAAACGGAGAACATCTTCATTTTCTTTTTGTTCTGAAACAAGAAATATTCTTTATGGCATCTGAGGGAACCTCCAAAGTATGAAAGAGACTTTAAATTATAATTTCTCCTTCAAAGAAAAGCTATTCTTTTGTATAAAGGGAAAAAAAAAAAAAACAAAACAAAACATTTGAAGAGTGTTCAATCAAAACAAACTTAGCCTTGAGTGTTGTTATGAGAATAGAAATTTCTTCTGCCAGAAATCTTTCCTACAGGTAATGCTGTCTTTTTCCAGTGTAACAGAAAGTAAAGAGTAAGGTTCCTACTTGTGGCATAATTAGCAAATCTTGGAAGAAGAAAGCAAAATATTTTACACATTTTTTTCAGGGTAGGAAATGGAAAGGATACAATAATTCTGGTTGGAAAAAAAAACCCAGCCCAGTCATAATTGTACATTAGAGAGAAGTTGTCATGTGCCTGCCCCTACATGAGCAACGTGCCTGTGGTTGGTCAGACCCAAAGAAAAGACCCTGAGTTAATTAATTTGAGATGAGAGAGAGAAAGCCTACAAAGGAGCAGACAAAATTGTTTCCAAACCTCCTACTGTGAACATGCAAGTTCAGGGTTACAGACAATTCCTAGCACCTAGGAAAGGAGGAGTGGCTGTTTCACAGGGACCATGGGGAAATGCAGCCAGGATGCTCAGGTTTGTCCCTTGCTCACAGATGTCTCAGTCTGTAGTGGTCGCTGTTCTCACCACAGATGAGTAGAGAAACGACAGGGAATCCAGGCTCAGGGATAGATGGAAGCGAATAAATAATTTTTCCAAAGGCTTTTATATGTTAGTTTGCAAAAGTGTGTTAAATGGCATAAGACCTTTTGGCCATCCACCCCTTGAGAGGATTGGCCAAGTTCTAAGACATCCATTTCTAAATATTTATCTAGTTAAAGCCATAACAATACTGCAAAACGACCTGCAGGTGCAAGAAGTTTACAATACTGTAATCTGGTTTAAAATAACCTGCACGGGAAAGACAGAACTCTCACAAAATGCTGCAGAGAGCTGAAGAGATTCTCTGCTGAAGCTTTTTCAGTATCCATATGTAGTGGTGATTTTATTTGGCACAGCCACCCGAAGTACTCATGGTGAAACCTTCCTTCAGTCCAGTGTGACACTCAGCCCCTTCCCTGAACGAGTCTGTCTCCTGCACCCAGGGTCTGCTGCACTCAGCAGCAAGAAGGATCCTCTGGAGTCTGTCCCATTCACATCCCTGCTTTGCCACAAACTAATCCTGTGTCCTAGTACAGGAATTGTGGCATTGCCTCTGCCATTTTCCCACACTGACCTGATCTTCCTGCTGACTTCCACGTTTACTTATTCCAACTGCACACACGAAGTAAATAACAGAATGTACCAAGTATCCAAGCAGACTTGTGCCTGCAACTCTGTGGCTGCAATAACTGTGTTTAAGCTGAAACACAGCTCTGTTCTGCAAAGCCTACAGCTTTATGCTGTTTTTTCAAGCCATTCTTCACTGAGGTTCCTCATTTTACACTGTGACCACACACTACGTTTGTTCTCGCTAATTAAACAGCATGACTAAAATGTGTATTGCAAATATAATAATCTGGCTGTTCTTTCCTGAAATGGTGGTTCTGTGTACCAAGGGATGTTAAATTAAAAAAAAATCCAGTCTAGTTGTGTTTGGCCACGTGCAGCCACATTAGCTCAAAAAAGACCAAATAATGATTGATTAGCACTTATGTGTTCAAAGTTTTTGTGATCTTCCATTTCTCTGCCCGCATGCTACTGAGTTTGAATTGCTTCCCTACAAGCCTGTGCATAGCAAAGTACAAGCAAATATTTTCAGAATCCATCTCTCACCCTCAGGATCCACACTTGATTTTGATATAAAATGTTATTAACTTTAGCTCCCAGTACAAAAGGTCTTGATCAATAATTGTTTCTACCTGTCTATCTTATTTCTGTGTATCTTCTAGGACACTTCTGGGCTGCTGCCAACACATTTTGGTTTGTAAGCACATAACAGTGTATCATACACCTCAAATCTATGTGGGTTTATCTTATCTTTTCATTAGGTAGAAGATGGGGTTTTTTATCTACATAGATTAGATTAGTTTAAGGTCACCCTGAAAACAGAGAGAAGAGAAGAGAAGAGAAGAGAAGAGAAGAGAAGAGAAGAGAAGAGAAGAGAAGAGAAGAGAAGAGAAGAGAAGAGAAGAGAAGAGAAGAGAAGAGAAGAGAAGAGAAGAGAAGAGAAGAGAAGAGAAGAGAAGAGAAGAGGAGATAAAGGATAAAGCAAGGGAAAAATAACAAGGGTACTGCAAGCTGTTAGAAAATGGAACCTGTATATTCTAATGTAAATCAACCTGTATCACATCTAGCCACCTCTTCAAATCATTCTTACTGATTTTCAAATCTAGGAATACAAGAAGCAAAAGCAGGCAACCTTAAAGGGGTTCCTGTGACCACCTGCCCATCCTCTGTCTCTTGATAGTTCTCCAAAAACACGTTGTCACCAGTTGACCATATTATACAAAAGATCAGGTAGTACAGCCAGATGATCCTAAATACCTGATTAAATTAATTAAATTAATTTTTAATTTTATACCTGGCCAGTGTTTAATTCCTGAAGAAGCAAAATCACTGCAGGTTATTGTCTTTATTGACCACAGTGGAAATACCAACACATGTGAAAACAACACAGTCACAGAAACTGATAGTTTCTGATCTTGTAAGGTACTGCACAAATATACCAAAATAACTAAATGGGGGGTGGAAATTCACTTATTCTGTCAATAACAGTCCCCAGAGACAGTAAAATCAGCAGAAAATAAGCAGTCTGGCATATTCAGCGGCTCCATATCTCACCCTTTCATCCAACTCAAAAATAAACTCTCTTGCTGCATTCTTCACTTGTTAAAAATCCTGAACTCGAGAAATTTTCACCACCCATGGTGATACCACCAGGTGACAACTTACCTCAGGGTGCATATTTACCAAGAGCCGTGATAAGAAAAACATAACTTCCTGCAGCACTATTGTGAATCCATTTTAAAACAACTCTCCTTTGGTAGTGGAGGAAGAGCTGCGAGCGAGCAACCACAGGTAAAGAAAGCAGGAGCCCCTCTGCCACCTGCACCACTTTAAACATTCACCCTGAAAGGTCTGGGCAGGGACTCCACAACAGGATAAATCACACACAATAGATCAAACATTTTTTAGTCCAGAAAATCTATTTCCTGGTGCACGATACTTTTGCCATAGCTACATTTTATCTAATTTCTGGGTGAATTACCTTCACTTGGTGATCTGCATTTGGAACATTAGTGAAACATTAAAAATTCTTCAGGGTAAAATAAAAATCAAAAGAGATTTTGAATGTTTGGAAAACAGTACAGAAAAAGAGGAAATGGGACAGAAGAAAGAGCATGGTGCCTGGAGGTAGCAGGGGAGGTAACTCCTCTCCTCTCTGTTCTGTTGATAAGGGAACTCTCTCCCTCTCAGTGTTCGCTCTCCTCATTTAACATTCGAGGCAACTTTCTGAGACAAAACATTACATGAGTCTTTGAACTCTTCATTGTTGAGAGTCAGTCTCTGACTCACCAGAAAGGGCAAAGAGCTTCCTTATAAAAATGTTGCTACCAAGACACAAATATCATCAGCTGGCTAATTGGGTGGGAGGGGTGAAGGGAGCAGAAACCCTGGAATTGGATTAGACTGCATCTGTTCACAGGGATGGAATCCACCTCTGTAGCCGGAGCCATTCACGGCCTCAGGGAATTTTCAACCTGTAACCTCCGACTCAAGCTTCAATGGATTTAATTGGAACAGAGCCCTAAACAACCATCAGGCACTGATATGTTTTTACAACTATATATACTTAAGGCCCTTGCGCTCGACACATTATGTTTAAAAGATGATCTGGAAAGTGCATGATTTCTATTAGATTCTCCCTTCTCATGATCTACATTGTTTAACAAGATCTGCGCTAAAGATGGAATTTTGGAGGCAGAGCGAGTGGGAGGCTGTGAATAGTTTATTCAAAAAAAAGTTAATTAGAACTGAAGTTATTCACCATTTTGAGTCAAGCTTGGCAAATAACTTGGGGTGTGTAAGAATAAAAAGGAAGTGGGACATAGGTGACCATTCACAAAACTTGGAATCAGAGATCTCTGCATCCCTACCTTGTCCCAGGGACCATGACATTCATCTCACACAGGGACACGTGGGTTCAAGTGTTCCTTCTGCTTGCTGCAGTGCAGGATCTGGGGAATGCAGCCTCCCATTTCCAGGTGAATGCTGACATCATCTGCAACAAAGATTCATATCTCCTATGAAAAGAAAGAAAAAAATGGGTGATATTTTGAAATATTTAACTGGTTGGTCTGAAAAAAATGAAAGATTTCAAATTTGTTTCTTTGTTTGTTTTTTTGTTTTCAAGTGGAAAAAATTCAGTCCCTCCTCTGCCTTAAATTTACCTTCCTTTCCAGGGTGAGCCTCCTAATTCCAACAAATGGACTTCTCATTGTGGTCTTGAGGGGGATTCATCTCACCTAACTTGGGGTCCCTATAAGAGACAAAATACCTTTGAGTTTAATCCTCCTGAGATCACTCACTCATCTCAGCTTTTCCATATACCTGCTGCCCAAACAGTGAGTCCCATGTAGGGGGTTTCATTTCCCCAGCAGAGCAGCAGGGGTGGTGAGCAGGGGGTGCATTTCCACATCAGTTTTCTGTATTTGGTGGTGTGAATCCCATCCTTGATGCAGCCCTTTTTCTCCACCTAAGACTTCTATTAAAAGCAAGCATAAAGCCCTTTCATAATCCTGTGTCTCTGCTCTGATACCAAGATACTTTAGAAAACAGACAAATTGGTAACCAGCTATTCTAGTCGTACTTTTCATTCCATAAATGCAAATTAAAAATACTTATCTGCTGTATAAAGACTTGGCATGTTTAAATAACTATTATCCTTTAAATATATTCCAGTGATGTAGGAATCATTATTCTAACAGATAGAATAGGCATTAAATCCACAGGGGAGTCATTATAAGATGGCTATTTCTCTCTGTTTGACCGAAGCAGCAGTTGTAATGTATTTATTCAGGATTTAGCAAATGGAATTCAATTAGAACTGAAATGGTGTTAAATTGAGTAATTCCTATTGTATTTGTCTGACAGCAGGAGTGGCATGACCTGGAAAGTTAAAAGGAGCAACATTCAGCCAGGATCTCCGTGGGCTGGAGCACTTGTTGACAGGATGTCACTGAACAGGGATCTATCCTGCTTAACTTCTTAATCACCTGCTTAACACCTGAAATAAAAACTAGAGACCAACAAACATCTGTGGACATTATGTGATAAAGTCCCACCTCAATAGAAATAATCTCATTTATTCATAGTGGCTGAAACAGAGCTTAATATTCATTGTATTACAGCTGTGTTTGAATCAAGTGTTCAGATATAATTCAATTCTAGGCAACGAGAGAGAATTCAGCATTATACAGTACCTTGTTTCTCTGGAAGAGTTTTTAGTTAGCAGCAATGTGATTTTAAGGTATGCAGAAAAATATTGTCTTTTTTTTAACATAGCATGAAGGCATAAATATTTTACACATTATTTAATGTGTGCACCTGCACATACAAAATGTAGAAAGCTACAAGGACACGTGGGATGAGTACGGATGAAGAAGGTCAAACACGGAATACTCTGTACATAGAGAGATTGTGATGGGGCATTGCTCAATGTCATAAATCAAGGCAGGGATGTGCCCTCCCTATTTTTGTAAAACCTCTTTGACAGGAACAGATGGAGCTGGGGTGGCGTTTCCTGTGATTATCCATGAGGAATGCAGCCTGATGCCATCGAGCACCAGGCACGGCTGCTCATCGATGAAGGTGCATCCGCTGCTGCATTTGCTGGGCTGTCCCTCATTTGAGCATCTCTCACTCACACAAAAACCAGTCTGGGACTGACATCTGGCACATGTTGAACATAGAGGAAAACAGAGAAAAATTGCATGAGAATGGCCTAGTAAATTCAAGAGCCTTGTTAAGGAAATTGCCCTGCTAACAACACACTCAGGTACTTCAGCCACTGCCTCAGATCTTCCACAGTCAGACATTAAAACAGGGAGCAGGGTAAGAGGGCTTTGCACAACATGGATATAAATAATTTTTTTCAATAGTGGCAAGCAAAACAGTCCTGTTGTTTCAGTCCTGAGATGCAGAATGTGACCTCAGATGATGCAAAGAATTATATTTTATTTTTCTACTAACTCTATGGTTCGGATCTCTCTAGCTCTAAGAACCTATATGACTTCACTCCCATTAGTATTCCCACCAGCTGCCAAACCTCTAATTCAACAAAATACTAAAGCTCCTGCTTAAAGCCAAGCATGTGCTTTGCTGCTGGTGGCTGAAAGGGCCTGGGATGTGAGTTAGACTTAAAGGAAATAAAATGTCAGGCGAATCCTCACCCACACCCGCCGTGATCCTGACGAAAGGGTTCTGCTGTAATTAGCATGCAAGGAACGGATTTTCACAGGAACAGAAGTTGCTCAATCAGGTCAATAGAATTCACAGTTGAATAAAGCTAGATTTTGTTTGTTCTTTTCAAAATGTAGATGTGATTGGTGATACTAAAAGGCATTTCTGAGAGCGTTTTGGTGAGCAATTTGTAGGGGACCAAATCCAAAGCTCTTATTGCAGAAAATGGGTCTGTTGTGTCTAATTTAATATATTTGCAATGACTCTGAACCAAAAATTGCTTCTGATGAGTGCACACTAAATATCTATGATTAAATACGGAAGTATGTCATTAAGTATAACATTTCTAAAAAGCGTTTTACGACTTCAACCTCAATTCACTGAAAATACATCCATGTGATTTTAATATATAAAGAATTATACTGTTTAGGAGGAAGAATTATGCCTTTAGCTGCTCTCTAAAATATTCAGATGTTCAGAAAAGGAGGTAAACATATGATAAAAATCCCACTGGACACCACAGTCCCCTTTGGAGCACTGGAAAGCAGATGGTGTCTTTAAAAAACATGACAAGATCGGTCTTACAAAAAACCAGATGCTATCCATTTTCCAGGAAAGATCACTGGCAAGTAATAAGTTCACACAATAAACTTCTGCTGACTCAAGAAACATATTAAAGAGTTTAGAATAAAGAAAATTATCTAGAATATTTCAAGGGGAAAATAACCTGAGGCTCAACAATATTTTTTTTTTTTTCCCACAACAATTATCAACTTCACATCAATCCAGTCCTATTTCCAGGATGAAAGATGAAACTACAAAAGTCCAAGGAGGTGAAAACATCGCCTAGAAATTTAGGTAAAGAAAACAATACTGTCCTAAAATCCTTAAATTAGACAAATCTGGAAGTATAGAAGACAAAACATTGCAAAGCATTAAGAGATGCAGATCTGGACATGTAAATCGAGTTTAGTTACTTCTAAGTCCATAAATTTAGGAGCACAGAGCAGTTTCCAGGGGAGTTGCTGGCCCCTGTGCATGGCAATTACCCCTGATTTAGAAACATTTATCTGGTTGTAAAATACTGCGTATGACTCCACATGGAAAGAACAGAAACAATATAATATAATATAATATAACATAACATAACATAACATAACATAACATAACATAACATAACATAACATAACATAACATAACATAATAATATAATATAATTATATTACATTATATTACATTATATTACATTATATTACATTATATTACATTATATTATAATATTAATATTATAATATTAGTATTATATTATTTATTAATTTAATATCATTAATATAATTAATAATATTATATTATTAGATTTCAGATCACATCCCTTTTTCCCCAATGTATACTGAAAATTTAAACCTGCACTTTTCTTTTAAGGAATGTTTCAATCTGTGTGGACTTCACAAATGCAAGACAAAGCTCACAAAATCAAATTCTATAATTAGATGTTAAAAGGGAGAGTAAATTATGAGAGACAATGTAATGTAAGTTTTAAAGACATTTCCTCATTTCTCTTTATACATTCAGAAGCAGGGAAAGGACTGTGAGAGTCATCTGATCCCAGCAGGAATGGATTTTCATTTGTTGTTTTCATGTGCAGCCCTGGGTCATTGGCCAGGTGTGTTATTGCAGGGGATGAATATTCCTGAAAAAACGTGAGATATGGACACAACACAGAAAATCCCCTGAGCAAAACACTCCACTCACATAGGGTTCTATTAATTCTGACCCAGTAATTATAATATAGATATAATCTAAAAAGCGCCCAAATTCTTGCCTCTAAACACCAAAATGTTCTGATGTGTCCCAAGTGGGGCTGTCCTGCTCTTTGTATCTGTCACTGGGATTCCTCCAACACCTGCAAACAATATTCCAGGAGGGAAAATGGGATGCAACCCCTTTGGGAAGCATTTAGGGGTGGGCCACAGGGAGCACAATGCCCTGCTGGATATTGCTGCTCCCCATGCAGTGAGCCTCCATCTGGGTACCATTTTTGGAATTTCATGGGTAGATTTCTACAAACAGATACCCATCCTAAGCACACAAGGAAAAGAAATTCTATGACAAAAATGCAATTCCTATTTCTTTTAATGTGACCTCAAGGAATTTACAACTGTTATAGGAGAATAATAATTCCAACAATAGAATGCTTACAGAGGATTTATAAAAGAAAAACTCCTAATGTGTGTGAAGTGCTAAGATATTCTAGGAACATAAGGATGAACATTTAAAACAGGTATTTTTCAGGGCCACAGGCAGTTCATACACACACAAACCAATAAAAGCAAAAAAAACCACAGAAGAAGAAAGAATGGACTTTTCACAGAAGCTTCCTGACTGCCACATTACAGTCCTGCAAAAGTAATTTAAGCTGAAAATCATTTCCATTGTGTACCTTTCACAGGGCTCAGTTTTGCTTCTTTCATAACAATTCTGCATTTGGCTCATCTCCCCCTCCCTTCTTTCTTTTAAATCACAGTCAAACTTAGATAATATAAGTTGAAAATAGAGAGATAAAGACTCTCTGCTACATTTTTCTTATTCAGGTTAGAGGATAATTCTGTTTACTTGGTTCAGGTAATATTCCAGTTGTATTGCAAGCTGCTGCTGACGAATGAAAAATTGATTTTTCTTCTTCTGAAGTATAGCCTACATGAGCACTTATAATCTTTATGCATTTACAGTGATTTTAAAAAGACTCAAATAGTACATAAGTGTGTTAAAATCATAAAATGTTCTCCAGACAGCGCTGTCCTTGGGCTCCTTCAGGCTGTGATGTCTGCAGGTGCAGAACCCAATGCAGGGCTGGGGGCTGCTCAGCTGGAGCTGCTGAGGGGCAGGAGGGATGCAGATTTCTGAGCTGTGCTCTCAGATCCTCACTGCCAACTGCAGCACAGCTGCTCCAGGAGGCCCAGACCTCACAGAAACACGAGGATGTGAACCTGTGGGGTGTCACTGCTCACATTTATGGGTGCTGTAGTCCCTGTTAGTGCTTTTCTCAAAAGCAGAGGACAGGGCAGACACTGCTGCACATTTAATCAGCCCAGGCCCTCAGATGGGAGATGAATTTTTCCTTTCCTGGAGAGCAGTGGTTTTCAAGTCTGTTAATTTAGGCTTTTTCACCTGTTAGATCTAAATTTTCCCATTTAAGGACTTATTCTGTGTTCACCAGAGTGAGGTTTCAGAGATTCAGGGCCCAGTGTGTGAGGTGCTGAGAAAGAAGTGCTAGATCTTTCCTTTTACCTCATTGCTTCCCAGTCAACTGAGTTTCAAATCCAGCTTATTAAAACTTGAGTCATGAAAATTACTGACTCTTTGCAAACACAAAGCTTTGAGTTAACTTTTTATTCACATGTCACGAAGATACTATTTATCAACTTAATTAAGGTGTAGAGAACATCAGACTCTCATTTTTCTTCTTAGCAAGCAGGTTAAAGAATGTTAAAAATTATATTAACACAATTGGGAAATATGCCACAGTAAAATATGGCAGTGGCGGGGTTGTTTGGTGTGTGAGGAACCTGAAGGCATTGAAAAGGTGTTTCCCACGTGGGGCTGTTCCTTGGCTCCCTGGTGTGTCACAGCCTGAGCAACAACAGGGCTCTTCACCTGGCTTTGCATCTCACCCTGGCACCGACACCACTGCAGCCCAGTTCTGCTGGGCAGGGAAAAGTGGCCCAGCCTGGGACAGAGGGAACCGGGCAGGCACAAGGGAACAGCTCATCCAATGCTCTAGGGTTTGTCCTCAGGGGCAAACCGACCCCTGGCACCACCCCGGTGTGATCAGAGTTAGAGCTCTACAACTCCTCACTCGGAGAATCTCATTCTGCACTCAAAGCACCTTTTCTTTGTGAGGCTTTTGTGCCTTTGAAAGGTGCAATTATAGCCGTGAGGTTACACTGAGGAGTTTCCCCATGTAGACAAGTCCTTACAGAGTGCCAGCCTCATTTGCTTCCCAATCAAATATTACAGCTTTAAAGCTATCATTGTTTCATTTACTTGTTTGGCATTTACCTTCCTTTTGATGCTGATATTGCCTGACATATTATTCAGTCACTTGTTAGATAGAACAATTATTCCCCTTAACTGCTATTAGAAATGCCATCTATTTCCTTTTGTTAATTCCTCTGCGTCAACGTTGTTAACTCTCCAATCAACTAATGCTGTAACTACTGCACATTTCACTGCTGAATGAGCTGTATTTGCACCAAACATAAAAGTCAAACCCTCACTCTTTTTCCAGGAGCCAATCCCCTTCTCACTCATCAGGATTCTTTCAATCTTTTCCTTATTCCATGACCACAGCTAAACAAATTTAAATAATTTTATATTATCAGAGAGCCCATTTTGTGCGGGCTTTTTTTCTTATGCTATCAAGCACAGGTCCAAATCCAGAAGAAAAACTTTCAAACTACCTAGAAAAAAATTTAAAGAATTTGTTTATAAACTACCTGTGAAGATGCACATTATAGCTGGTGACACAGATTGCCTGTGGCACTGGCTTCCTTTAGTTCCCACTTATTTCAGCAAATAAATATGGTAATGTAAAAATCAGGGCTTGAATGTGTAATCTCTGGACTTTGTAAGCCAGTTTTTGTTTGTGTCACTGCAGTATTTTGAATATTGTCAAAGGCAGATTCTTGCAAAAGTTGTGAGATGGTTGAGCAGCCCACAAATTTTAACCACAAAGTGAACACCCCGCAAAGTATAGCAAAAATGAATGAAAAAATCCAAGTCTATAAAATAATTCAGAAGTTAATGTGCAATCTTAGCTTTAGAAAAAGCTTTAGAACACTTTCTCAATTTAGGGAAGGTGTCCATGTGCATCAGTTGATTTGACTAATCTGAAATATTCTTCGCAAAACCACAAAAACACCTTAATTAATTAACACCTCAATTAATTAACACTTCACATTAAATGCCTGCTGTCCCAAAAAGCAAGTTCCTTGCTGAGCTCTCAGGGAGAAAGGAGTTTTCTTTAGAGGCCCCTGAGGCCTCAGGCTGCTCTGTCCATGGTTGGGAGGTGAAGAGGCCAAGCCCCCCCTGCCCAAAACTCCCCTTCCCACCGACTGAAATGGGCTGGGGAGATCCCTAAAAGGAGCTGCTGCCTCAGGTTTGCCTGTCAAACCTTACAGCAACATGAGGTAATGGAGCAGAGCGCAAGAAAGGAAAAAAAATCATCCTGCAAACGCTGACGTGTTCCCCAAACAGAATTTGATGGGATTTCCCAGGGACTGCCTAACCAGCTCTGCACTCTGGGCTGATCCATGGTGAGAGCAGCATAAACCCTGCATTAACAGAAGTGACAATTCAATCTCTTTTTAAATCAGATGTCAAGAAGAAGCTTCATCATGACAATGTAAAGAGACAGTGATGGACAGCCAGGTATTTGTTACATTTTGCTACCCAAATGTAGCACTCAGTGTCTCAAAAGGTGTCTCAGTCACTCTGGGAAGGTAACTCTGCCTTTTGGGGAGCCCAGCTCCGTGTGACCTGACCTTCCCTGTCCCTAACTGGATCATTCAATATAAAGAAATGCTATATCCACTTTACAACTGCAGCAAGGTGAGAAGTAACATCTTGTGATTTACTGTCTCCCCTTGCAGTGAGGCATAGCACAAGTGCCATCCATCTCTGGCAGGGAGACTGTAATATTTGCCCCAGCACAGACATAAATTCATGACCTTCTCTATACACTAAATATCAGGAGTTCTTGAGTGTTACTGCTCTTTGTCAAAATAAAATCCTCCCCCCATGGAAAAGGGATATCGTAAATTAACATGAAAGAAAAACTGCTCATCAACTTTGCCAAACTGGGATATGGTGACCAAAAACCTGTTTCTTCTGAAGACTGGAAGAGAAAATAATAGCCCTGTTGCATTCAAAATACTAATGTAATCAAACAATAACTGCTGCTATTAGTGTGAGAACACCTTGTCAGGTGCTCTTCCAAAGCTTGTCAGAAAACCTGTGACAGGTTTTGTTGTGACTTTATTTAACACCCTAGTCACTCACTCTGTCATCAATTGCTTCTTACTTGTTACTGTAGGTGTTCCAACCTCTTGCACTTTGATGTTTCACAAACTTTGCCAGCAATATGTTGGATTTGCCAACCAATTCTAAACTTGTCAAGTTTTTGACCATAACTTAAACCTACTTTTCCTCCCTAAATAGAAAAACCCAAGGAAACAGAAAAAATACCAACAAACTCAAACCCATCTCCAAAATGCAGCCAGAGGATTCTGGGCAGCCTGGGATGAACTCACTGGTCTCTCAGCAGTCCTGCCAAATCTCTCTTTGGACATGGGCTGGTGGCTCCCACCCTGCAGCAACACAGGGTGCAATGGCTCATTCACACTCTGAGGGGTGTGGACAAGGCTGGTTTGTGCAAAGAAAGCAGAGAGAGGATTTTGTCTTCCATAGGCACTGATCCCTTCCTCTCATTTTCTCTTCTTCCCTTACAGTGTGTTTGAGCAATTTAAACAAAGCTTCTCCCAAACTCTCTCATCAGGAGTACAATCCCAGGAAAGAACTGGATTTCATTTGAAAGGCAAAAGTGTCCTAGAATGCACTAAAATCATGTTAGACTTGGCACTTTCTGAGTGCCATGAACTGAGACCTGTTTTGGATATTTTGGGGAGAACAAGGTGATCTGAAAATATTCCACAGACCACATCCTGCATTTCAGATGTAATGAAGAAAGAGCAAAGTCGAAAAGTAATTTGTCACTTATTCTCAGGTGGAGGGCACCTGGTCCAGGACTCAGTAGGAATCCCAGGGCATACAGATAACATGGCTTTTCTATCAGAATACAATTTCACAACTGTCTTTGTGTTAAACAGAGTAATTAGTGCATTGGGAGCCCCAGCTCAGAGGCATTTCCTGTACTGGGGGACGAGTGCCTCTATTAGTGTGTCATATCTATAAAATCCAATTGCATCCAGGGCTGATGCCAACAGCTCTAGTCAAAGACCTTTCTCCTGAGGACACTTCTCCACTCCTTTCTTCTTGGCCAATGAAGATATTACTCCTTGGGTACTAATTACACATCAGTGAGATCTCAATTATCTTCTTTTTCTGCAAATGACCGACAAAAATGGGCTCTGTACCCCACAATCCTGGGGGCTGATTTCCAGACAATATTGCACCTTTTCTATGCAGCTCTTTTTTTTCCAGGTGCTTCAATACTGAAGTGTTGCAACACTGTGTAAATTATAGTTTGCAAATGAGCAATGTGAGCAATGGGGACTTGCACAGTGATTTAGAAAACAAAGAGTGCCTTTTATCCTGTGGAGAAAATAGAGATGGAACAGGCTGAAGGCCATGTGGTAACAGGAGAGGCTCAATTGTATGCTGAAGTTATCAATATTGTGTTCTAAGTCACAAACAGGTTAAATATCACCGAAGTAAGATGGTGTAAAATCTGCCCAATAAATGGAGCTCGAAGCAAAATATGTATCTTCTTTTGTTTATGTTCTTCAAATATATTGTATAAACAAAAGCGAATATATCAACAATTTATGCTCCTGTGTGGAGCCAGAAACTCAAAACAAACCCAAGACACTGACTTGTGCCACTCCTTTAAACGCACATGGAAGGAAAGGCAATGACTCTTGTTTATGAAGATTTATGTGACAAGAGAACCAAAGAGAGAAGGCAGAAGGAAGCATCACATACAGCTTAGGAGAACTGGCAGGCTCAGAAAAACTTAATGAGCAATTTGGGGCCAATTAATGACTGGAAACAGCCAGGAGTGATAAGCAAAAGAACTTTCCAGTGGGGATCACAAACGCTGCATGTTCTTTGTGGGGTATAAAAAAAAAGAAAAAAGAAAAAAGACTGCATCAAGATGATCTGTATTCATCTGTTTCTCTTGTTAAATTAAATAATCTGCAGCATCTGAAACTAGATTAATCCTTTAGGTACAGTGTCTTAACACACCTCCACTCATATGTGACCTCTGTACCAGACCAAAATAGATATTTATGGCATGAATTATGTATAAATATATACACATACATATGCATCCATACGTGTATACAGCACTATGATTTATTCATTATTCTTAGACATTCTGGATAAAACAAGTGGAAACCAGTAGTGGAGGAGATGCATTTACACTGACAGAGTAAAAACTGATGCACATTATTTATGAAGCCTTTTCTGTCAAAGTGTGTTGGTTTTGATGATGCTACTCGAGTCAATGCCACCGGTATCTGTCAAGTGAGACACACACCAATCTCCTGCTTGTCTGAGGGAGAAAAAAAGGGCTCCCAAAAATGCACACCTTATTAGAAATAAAAATCAAGGCATGGTCAGATAAAAACACAAGCCTTGGTATATGTGTTTTAATTGGCACCAGACAAAAAAATGTACCCAGCATGTGTTTGTGCAGTCCCACAGGCGCGGAGTGGGATTTGCAGTTTGGAAATCAAGGTTTATATTTTCATTTCTGTTGGCACTGAAGAAGGCAGAGAAATAACTGCCAGAAAACTGGAAAGCAGAAAAGAGAAATGTAAAGATATTCCTCTTATTTGTCAGAAAATAAGAAGTTCAGATGCATCTTGTCATCGAAACAGTTTTGTTCCTAATGCTTCATTTTTCCTCCTTGTGGTTGAAGACTATTATAGAAACTAATAGAGGTGGGCAGCAATCTGATTTTCTGTTGTATGTGTCATTCTGAGATTTTTGACAGGCTTTAGGTTTTTATAATTAAACAAAACAAAACCAGAAAAGAAGTTTATTTGGAATGAAAATCTGATTTGTGGGTAGTTGAAATGTGTCATTCAGGTTCGAGAGATTTACATTTTCTAACAAGATAATCCACTTTCAGTTTTTCACAAAGAGAGCGATCAGGGCTTGTTTTTCTGTGAAACATGTTATTTTGATTAATGAGGAAAGATGGAAAAACATTTCACTGAAATATTTTTGTTGGGTAGAATTTAAATTTTATGTTATGCAGGGACTCTGGCTCAGAGCACTGATATATGGCACTACAAAAATGAAGGAAGCTCCATGACAGCATTAAGTTAATTCTGGATTTACTCCAAAACCCCTAAGAGCAATATTTACTTCTACATTTTTAATAAGAAAAAATGTGCACAAGGTACAAAATATCCTCAGAATCACTAATAAGAAGGAAGAACAAACAGAAAGGAGGACTGAAAAATATTGCAGAAAGGAAAGGACCCACACATGAACTAACATTTTGCATGGAGTTTAATGAAGCAAACATTGGAGGTTTGAAGAGATGACAGCAAACATCCATTTCCTGTATTTGTACTACTGCAGTTTCTAAAGAATCTAACTGGAGATTTTCTCTCGACTGAGAAAATCTGTGACTATTACAGCAGGAAAAGTAATTATTTCTGCCCTTCAAATTTGCAGGTATTCTTAAAAAAAATTAAATCCTCAAATGTTATTCTTTTTTTATCACTGACCACCTTTCCCATAACCTCCCAGAGAAAGCATCCTCGAAGAGGGGGTTGTGTGGGCAAATCCAAATATTGTTTTCAGTCAAAGTAATCAATTCTTGGTTAAAACTTTGCCTCCAAATTGCACTGGCTCAGATCAGAGCAGTCCCACTAACCCAGGAATGCTCCAAAACTCTTCTCCCCCTCCAAACTGTAACTATTGAAATCAAATGCTGAGCATGACCTTTTGACTCTCTGAGTTAATCTTGAATCTCCATCAGCTTAAAACCATTTTGCACCAACTTTTACACTGCCAGGGCGTGGCTTTCTAAGCAAGAATCCAGAAGTACACGTTCCTCTGAACCATCAGATCAGATCTGCTTCCCTGGGCTCACAGTGACAAAATCCCAGCAGGCTGCAGGGATGTGTGATGGAAATACACAACAGGAGTCAGGACCAGGATGTCTGAAGGCATTAAAGAAACCCAAGTCTTTCCTCTGTTATTCCCACCAGCCAAAGATGGAGAATAATTTGTGGGACACCCAAACTCCACAGAGCTCTGCAGCACCCAGGGTACAGAAGTTCACTGAGGGTGAAAAGACATTTTTGAGCATTTTGAAAAGAAGGGTTAGGTGGGTGTTGGCCATAACCTGGTGAGAGACAACACCCTTCATTACTCAGCATATCAAAGCCATTTGTGATCAATCACACACGCAAATATTCTCTCTTTGGGTGGCAATGCCCTGTTTTTAGTCCACACAGAAACAAGTCTTTTTTCGAGTGATTCATGTTGCAGGAGTGTTGTAAGTGAAGCCAGATCTTATCAGCACAACTGTTTTCCTTTTCTTCTTGCAGACTTTGAGCTCAGTAGGTCATTTTGTGCCACAGCTAATATTTGTTCTGCATAAATTGTATTCAATTTAATAAATACGATTCAACAAATGTAAAGAAAATGAAGATTAATTTTTAAATAAACTGAAAGTGAAGATTAGTGAGTGTGGAAGCATGCAGGATTGCTTTATGTTTTAAAGGTAGGATTTTCCAGAAATTTTAAAATAAGAAGTATAAGGATCTCATCTAATTTTGCAGTCATAGATGTGCTCTCACCTCATGGCACACAGGTTCCTGCAGTGGAGAGCTTCAGTGACTGGCAGGTCACATCATTTCTCACCTCCCTTAAAATGCTGCTTTTCATCCAAGAAAATTTTATTAATGGGATTCAAATTAAAAAAAATAAATAAGCAAATATAATATGCTTACTGGAACCAAATATGGCCTTCATTTTAAAGGGACTAAAGTCAGCTGAGATGTTATCTGATGAAAATGGGGAAGCTGAGCAAGTCTGTCAATGGTTTACATGTCTAATGAGGAGAAAACTTATCATCTAGTGCCAGCTGTGAACAAAACCAAGCAATTATCACCTCTGTATTTATTAAAGAGAGAAAGAAAAGCAAAATAATAACTGTGGACTTGTTCTTCCTGCCATGTAACAGCAACAACCACCCCCTGAAGTAGTTACCACATATTCAGGAAACACTTTCAACCCTCACTGTGGAACTTGCAATAGTATTTGAATTTAAGCATAAGCATAATGTTGAATTTTAGAAACAGCAAATAGTACTTTCCAATGGAACTCTCTCTATTTATAGTGTTTTCCAGAGAGTGTGCAGGCTCCGAGAGGAAGGCAGAAATATTTACAAAAATTTCACCATGTGAGAAAAAATGTTAAGGAACAAGTGTAAAACATGAAGAAGATGAATGTAAATGTCTTTATAAAATACACCAAAGCTGTTAATTTTCTTATGGCCAAAAGTACTTGCTAATGACTAGAGGGAAAAACTTTCTAAAAAATTAAGAGTTTGCTGGGAACAAGAGATTGATTTGTGTTTGCTAACTTGGACTAATGAAAGCAACTGCCAATCATTCTTGTTAGGAAGAAAATGTCTTGCAGCAGCTAAAATAGAGCTAAAAAGTTAAAAGGCAATTCAGTGCTGGGTGTTGGAGGTATGGAATATGCTGCATACAACAATCACAGCCGACAAAATGTGCCTGGGCTACCCCAGGTGTTGTTAACAAAATGCCACTGAGCTGCTCTGGAGTCAATACTGTGGCTCACACCCACATCAGCACAGTGAGGATCGGGGTCTGTCCTCGTGCCCCAGCACCTCAGTCAATAATAGCTCTGGTTTTATTTCACATTCCCAGTTTGGGATCACAGATGCAGCAGAACAAACGGAGGCAGCGACGTTATTGGCCATGAACTGTGTCCATGCATCACTGGGACTGCTGCTATCCTGTGACAGGACCCAGAAATGCTGGTACAGGCAATAGCTGAGCAAATCACAACAGCCAATAGGTGGAAAATTACAATGGGACCACAGAGGATTCGCTGGAAATCTCTCAGCAGCAGACAATGATGGCAACTGTTACTTGAAGACAGGTTGCATTGCTGTTTGGGGTATTTAACAGCATCTCATACACTTAAGAGTTATGTTTGTATTTTATTTGGTTAAACAAAGACCGTTTTTTTTTTGGAAGATGGATTACTTATCTCAGCTATTATCATTATGCTCATGGTTATCTGGTTTTGCTGGAAAGCCTTTTTAATTCAGTGAGACTGCTTGGGCTGTGCTGCATGACACTGAGTGTATTTCTCTTATTCCAAATTAGAATTCTCATCAAATGTCCCATTTCTCCCAGCTACCCCAGCCAGTTTGTCAGGAGCAGTCTAAACATTCAGTAATTATGAAAAACCAATGTGCATTAAAACAAGGAACTCTTCATGCACTCTCAAAAAATCAGACTGGATGTTTTTATAGATGTTTTTCATGGAGTGCAGCAAGCACCAGAACATTTATTTATCGCCTTGATTTTAAGTTGTGTTTTCCTCCCAGAGTGGTCAATAAAGGACTTGCTTGTCATTCTCTGAGCCTCATCCAAGTCCCTAATTGACCTTGCTGGGTCACCCAGTCCCACACCAGTGTGGGCTCCCTTCATCCTTGGTAGCCATCGTTTCAGGTCTGTGTTCTCCAGTCACACCCAGGATGGCCTTTCCCAGGAAACACTAACCTTGTTCCCAACTAGAATAAACAGTAGAGAAATCCCATCCACAAAGAAAGGTCCATACCTTCGAGTGAGGGAAGCATCAGCTCAGAGAGGACTTGGTGGGAGGATATGTGGAGAGTGGAAAAGAATTTGCCTATTTTTGGATCATGTGTGATGCAGAAAAAAGCACAAGGGACTACAACACTGCCTGGAAAGGTTGGTCCCCTTGCTGCAAGTGGAGGAGCTGATGGAGCAGGGGATATTTATTCCTCATGGCCCAGAGCTGAGCCTGCAGCCAGGGGTGGCTCCATATCCACGGGTTGGGATGCACAACACAGCCCATGGCAAAGGCAGAACAGGCTGCCACAAAACAGCACCAGCTCTGTAGGCTTGGAAAAGAAGTGAGGAATAAGGATAAAACCCCTGCAAAACAGAATTCAAGCCACGTGTAAGTAAAGCAGGTCCACAACAGCTGCCTCTGCCTGTGCACTCCAGGTCAGCTGAGTTGGGGGCTGCTTGAACAAAGACCACACAAAATAAGCTCATATTTTCTAATGTGCTGTTCTCGGCCCTGATACTCCTTCACTTCCTCCTGGTTTTAAACCAGATAAGCAAATCTGTCAAGTTCTGGTCATTGAAGAATTAGGCCCTGTGGCTTCCAGCTATACACAGGGCTGGGACAATTTCCTCATCTAAGCCCCAAAATAGTCTCCAGCAGGTAACAAAGTCAGAAAAAAAGTGCAATTTAAGGTTGAATTTCATTCTATAGCAGCATATTTTCATACTGCATAACATTTTATCAAGTCTACTCTCTATTTCACTATCAAAAGGGCTTTTTTCCCCATTCTTTCTTTCCTGATGCCAGTGATAACTAAGTTTGGCTTTTTTTTTTAATGCCGGCATGATAATTTTGCAGTGATCTTTCATAAATCTCAGCATGTTCTCAGAAAGTAAATGATGGCATAATTTATCACTATTGAAAATGCATTTTTTGCCATGACAGTATAATTAGACATTCTTTTCAGGAGACATATTAAGTATATACCAATGTATTAAAGCTACTGTGCTGCAGTATCCATTTGGTTGATTTATTCTTTGTCTCTGGCTTCCTTGCCTTATCATGATACCCACACAGTCGTGCATTCTTATTGCAAGAAGAAAAAAAAAAAAAAAAAGGCTCAGGCAAGGAAGCAACACATTGTAAGAAAGAGTATCCGTAGGTTAACTAATTCAAGTGGGAACAGGATGCAATTTGGCTGCACTCCTGTACCAATTCAGAACGCATTAATTATGCAGTGATCAAAATAATTTCCCATGCATAATGCTGACCTCATTCACTAGAGGGCAACAAAACCCCAGTTTAAAAAGCCTCCACCTTCTACTTTCAATGACAGAGCACTTTTAATGAGATGCGGCGTGGATTTCATAACGAGCACCTTGTTAATTTTACATAAGTGCAGAGCTGCTCCCGAGCAGCCACTCAGGCTGTGGGACAGGAGGATCAAGGCTCCCAACAGGTGCCAGGAAGGTGTTGGTGGAGTCTCAGCCCCGCAGCAGATGGGTGGGTGTGTTCATTTGTTTGAGCACCATTGTCTGGCCCAGGTTACCCCACCGAGCTCTGTTCCACAAACCCCCCCTGGACGCTGCACTGCTTTTGTAGATCAAAGCCTCTGGGTTTATCCAGAGATCATAAAGATACCAATGTTCAAGCCACTTAAACTGTGGCAATGAAAACCTCTCATCCGTCTGGCTGGGCTTTGCTTTTGATCAGGGAGGTTTGGGGGCCATTTGCTGCCTGGCTCTGCCCCTGAGCTGCTCCTTCTGCCATCACCTTCTCTCTCTGACTAAAGAGAATGAATATTTTCATGCTTAACCAAACTGCAATAGAAACCCTTTGCTTGTAATTTTTGAGGATGTTTGTTAGGAAGTCTGAAAGAGTTGATACTATCTCTGCCAACAGTCTAACAACTAATTAGTTTACTATGGGCCACCACGTTAGCTCTGCTAATTTAATTTTGAAAAGTTCACTCTGCATAATAAAATCTGGTTGCTGGATCTTCTCCTCCAGTTGTAAATAAGAAATAGCTATTACTGTTATGGTCTATTGAAAAAGGGCTTCATACACTGTGAAAAAATGATTACACAGACACAGACCCAACCAATTGAAAAATAATTATGTGAATTTGTCTTTTGTCCTCAGATGCAAGTAATGGCTAATGCAAATAAACTGCCAGAGAAGTATTTTATGTGCCTTTTATAGCATGAATAAGAATACATTTAACCCATTTTTGATGAATAGTTGACTATTTTTTTTTCCACTGGTTTTGTTAGAGAAGACAATTATTAGGACCAGATGCAAATACCCATTTCTTAAAGCACTTGCTCCTCACACATCCTTGGCCTCTCCTTTAAAGGGGTTCATGCCAAGAGGAGACCAGAGACATACACAGATGCATTCCTGTGTTTCAGAGGCAGTGCAAAGATTAGGAAGGGGTGGGGGATGCTCAGGAGGGGGGGAGATGTACAAATACATTTTTCTATTACACAGTTGACAGCCCCTTGGGAAAACAAGTCTAAGAAATGTGCAACCTTGAAATGTGTGCACGCTGCAAGGGATATTCTCAATGTGAACCCTGTGTTGGGATTTTCAAAGTCCTTAATCATTTGGCTCTGCTGGGGAAGAGGGATACACTGAAGCTCCTGAACAAACAGGAAGGTTTGGTTTTGATGCCTTCTCCTCGCAGAAAGGCAGTGGGCTGTCCCTGCTACACCCCCTTGGCAGGGCACTGCAGCCCCCACACTCCTTAGCAATGTTCTCCCTGCACACGGTGCAGCATGACACATCCCCTTCCCACCAAAGTATTTAACAATTTCCTTTGAAATGCAGCTCATTATACAAAAGCAGAACTAAATAAAAAATACTCCAGAGAGAGAACAGATTGCTAGATATAGATTAGATGTGCAGCCTAATCCTTCACACACATTAAATATTTAGCATAATCACACCACAGGTGACAGAAAGATGTCTGCATTGTTTAATTAGACTTAATTAAACATAAGGAAAATCTAATACTAATTCAGGTCTAGCTTTTAAATTGATTACAAAACTCTCTTTTTAAAGTACTTTGGTATCTGGAAAAATGCATTCTTTTGTTCATTAGCTGGGGAATCCTTACCATGCAATGCTCAAAGCCCATGAAGAGATGATCTGTTGTGCTCAAAAGCCCATGGATGAGGGTAACTTTTCTCCACTGGGTTAAGGACAAAGCCAGAGGACTTGGCACCTCCAGCAGGCTGTAATGCTGAGCTCTTCTGGCCATATTTTGTATAAGCCATTACACTCGGGACATCATTTTTTTCTATTACCTCTTTTATGGTCTTATTGTTTACAAGAAAATAGATAGAGCATTTAATTATGAGATGGACTTAATGTTCTATAACAACTCCTGTATGCAATACATTGCCTCTGGAGTTCTGCTCACAACTCACATTAATGCGACAAATGAAAAAACCCAAACTAAACAGTGTAACACAGAAGATGTTTTGCAAGAGGAGGGTGATATCTAATGCTATGAATCATTCTCTGATAATATTCTCACGTCTCCCAGTTAAAATTATGGTTCAGAACTGTGTTTAAGCACAGATGAATACAACATGAGTTGTCAAAGAACCAGGGAAAATTTATGCCTCCGTGTTTTGTTTCCCAATCATCTTATTTAGTGACATTAAGTGGAATAGCCTGATAAAGGCCCAACCTGAAAGGAGTATCCTCATGACTGGATTAAAATTTACAGAATCATATTCTCTACAAATGAAAAGTTAGAAAGGATTAAAGAAGTTAAGCCATAAGCATCCTAGAAATGAATTAATCAATCCAGTGAGCCCCAGCAGTGATCAAAGTCAGTTCCAGAGATCACCAGACTCAGTGCCGCCTGTTGTTGATGTGATATTCTATATATCATTGATATTCTATATATTAAATCAAATAATTTATTGATGCAGTACTGAAACCAGTGTACTACAGCTTTATGCTTTTATTGATAGTTTGTTGGTTTACCTGATGCTATGGCTGCTTTCCACCTCCTCTGGTTTCTGGGTTACTGAAACAAATTTTTTAGAGGGGAGGATACAGGTTGTGGAAATGGTAAGTGCAGAATTTTGGTTTCCAGATGTGTAGTTGTCTGACCATGAGAGCTGGAGCTCCTGTCATCAGCCTCACTGTGCAGGTGTGTGCTCATCTCACAGACAGGAAGCAGGGGTTTGCACCATGCACATGCACAGGCAGTAGGTTCCTGATCTGGATTTGTGGGATAGAAATTTTAGGTCTCTTCTTTCTTTAAAGAAATGAGATCCATATTGAATTGCTGCTATAAGTTTGGAACAAGAAATAGCAAAACACCCATAAAAGAGTTACAGCAATAAATACCCATAATGCAGGTAAGTAACACAAACTCCTGGTCACACACAGCAAAGAACTGGGTTTTTTTTTCTCTTCTCTGGCAGAAAGAGGTTGAGGCTTTTTGCTTTTTGCTCAGCTAACCTTTGTCATGTGGTGGTGGTGAATCACACCCTACTTACCTTTCTGAGTCCTCAGGAGATGCACTCTGACACGTTTCAGTTTGCTGTGTTTGAAAACACAGCTGATGAAAGCAATAACCATATTCATGGTGCAGTGTCTTAAGTCACTATTGTCCCAGTCAATCTGGGGTTTGTCTACAGAGAATAACTGGGTATGCTCTGGAAATTGCCACACTTACAACAGAGAACAGGTAATAAACTCATAGGAAATAAATTTTAAATGATGGGCAGAAATCAAGGGAAATTTCTATTTTAGGCAGCTTTCCAGGAACAGGAAAAATAATGGAAACAAAATTCTACAAACAAAGATAAAAATGAAGGCTGTCAAGCAGAGGGAAGAACAATCAGAGGGAATTACTGTAACAGGAGGAAAGTAGTGGAAAGACTGAAAAAGAGTGAGCAGCACAATCATTCCACACATGAAGTATTTGGTATTTAAATTCTAGACACAGGAAACTAAATGTTGTGGGCTGAGAATTTTTCCTCACAGGAACTGGGAGGCAATTGGGAGCATTAGCACCCAGCAGGTCTCCAGCACCTGAGGGGAGGAGATGAGGCCATGGGGGTGATTAATTCCCAGTTACACACACTCAGCTCAAGGTTGATGTAGTGCATATATATATTTTAGGGCTCTCCTCTATAGAAGGTACATTGATAAACTAGAGACACTACTGAGGAGAGCAATAAAAATGATGAAGTGGACACAGTGCTTGTCCTAGGTAGTCAGGCTGAATGAAATGGATCTGTGCCGTATGGAGGAGCAGTGACAAACAGGGGACAGACGGGTTACAGGTGTATAAATGACTGAAGGTTACTGCCTGATGCTCCAGCCAGAGATCAGTGCATTCCCAGGAGTTAAACACAAATCCCAGAAGGCTGTGATTCAGTCATGGCAATCTCTAAGGGCATCAAGACCATCCCACAAAAACCCTCAAAGATAATCCATAAATATATCAGTGGCAGTGCTTCCCACGTGTCCTGCCCTCTGGAGAGAAAGGAGAGGCGCTGATCCTTACCAGGAGGAGCCCTTGGCTAATCCTGTCCTCCCCAAGCCTCACCACGGAGTCACAGTTGCAGGAGGGGGACACATCCACAGCCCTGGCCCTAGCATCCAGTGCTGTCCCAAGTGAATGCAAGAGCAGAGTTCCCTCCAGCCCAGAAAATCTGGCCACAGCTTGGGCTCAGGTCTAAGCCAGAAAAAGAAAGATGTCAATAAAGTAACAGGAAAACAACTTCATGTAATTTTCCCTGTGCTGGGTCCAGTGCAGGGAGCAAGGGGCAGAAAGGACGGAGCAGCAGCACTGAGAGGCCTCACGGGTGCAGTGCAAACACTTTGGGTGCGTGTCCTCAGTCATAGCCAAAGTCCCAAATATCTCCAACAACATCTTTTTAGATATGTTTGTGTTGAATGTACACAATCCATGCCTTAACACAATGATTCAGCTTTCTCTTTCAGAATACGCCACAGTGTGGGAGGGGTTTCACCTTCTAAACTGTTTCCAGCATGAAGAGATCAGTGCAGAGCAAGCGACACATATCAGATCTCACACATCCTTTCCTAGGTTGATTTCCATGGTGTGTAGGTTTCAGCTTTACCACAGCCCCTCCCTGGAGGACATCTGGAATCCTCAGCTTTGTACCAGAGTTTCAATAGGGGAATATTAATGTTTAAACTATAATGGGTCTGATTTAATCTGATTTCATTAACATTTTATTAACAGCTGTGTCTAGGCAGTCATTTTAATCATTTAACTATATTTCGGGAGTGGGGTGGGAGGGTTTGAGCAATTCAGGGGAAATGACAATTCAAAGTCAATTCAGTCCTGCAGTTTTTCTCAAGCACAACTCATACACAATCCCAGTTCAAGTCAGCTGGCCATTACCAGAACACAGCACGTGCTGTAGATGTCTTCTGACATTCCTGCCCAGCATAAACCCCAGGAATGACATATGCTGGGGCTGTGCTAAGCCCCACTGGCACATAATCAAATTAATATTTGCCATAAAACCCCACAGTCTTTCAGACTTCTGAAATGAGTTGCCAATAAGACCAAAAAACCTCAGAGCGCTTATGTTTATCACAGAACTCTTATTAACGTCAAAAGGTACTTCAGCTGTGGATGCACTTTGAACTGTTGAACTTTGTGTTGGCAGGAGGACCAGATACAGACCCCTGCTTTTCTAATTACTGAATCACAGACATGCAAACACTTGAAAAAGGCCCCTTGGCTCTTGGCTGCTGTTTGGAGGCAGCTGTGGTGCTCCGGTGCCTCCCTGCAGAAGGCAGCGAAGTGCAAACACACCAGACACTGCCGAGCAGAGAAGCTGCTTCTTGCTGGCATCAGGCACTGCCTTCAGCTGCTGCTTCTGCAGCCACCACGATGTGAAGCACGGGCCAGAGGAGAAGAGGAGAACATGAGCAACGTCTCACTTTGGGTGCAATCCAGCTCCTCATCTCGGTGTGTGATTTGCAAATGAACGACAGAATTTCTCCACAGCATTGTTGCAAATAAAATCCGATATAAAATCCTCTAAGACACAACATACTTCAGTACTTCATGCTTAAACTACCTCCAGTTATTCTGAAGCTCCTAAGCTTTCAGCATTTCACAACACAATCATTTCTGGATCACGGAGAGAAAAAACTGTGCATACTCTGCAGCACTGCATCAAATCCTGACATTTTTAAAGACTAAAGGACTTGAGAAACAACCTTCTGCTCCCTCCCCCCCCGAGACAGCAACAAACAACCAGAACTCAAACATAAAATTAAATACAGTTTATCTCCTCCATGACATCTCCATTATATACACCGAATTGGAAGAAGTTTACAATAATAACTTTCCCTCTCTAATATGATACTTATTTCAAGCACTTGGAAACAGAAAATAGCTCAGAACATTCTCGCTCAAAGCCTGAGACCTCATTTCTCTTTACATTTCAGCCTCAGTCATAATTCTTATCCTGGTTTATTCAAGAGCAAGCACTCCATCTCCCACATAAATTCTTCTGGATTTCCAAGAACATTGATGCCAGCTGAATGTGACTGAAATAAGTAAACCGTGGGTTCAGTGAGAGGGTTCTGATACCACAGTGGCTTAGTTTAAGTGGGAAATTGAGGAGCAATATGGTAAACTCACAAAATGCAGGCATCTCTGAAGCACTGTATTGAAGGGTTTGTTCAGGTAAACCCAACCAAATTGGTGCTTTGAATTTTGTGCTTAGGAAAACAATTTTCTCCAGTTGTCCCATTACTTATAAGCCAGAACAGAACTCCTAAAGAGCTAAGCCCTCCTTCCAGACACTTCAGCACTCAGATCTGCTCAGCTCACCCACTGTTTGTGGTGCATTGAGGTTTGCAAACAGCCAGAGGACTCTGAGCCAAGCAGTTCTGACCTGCCTCCACCCAGAGAGACAAAGGATGTTGTTGCTGCTGCATCGTTCTTCTCAAGCTTAATACAGCTTTGCTGCTCAACACACCTCTTAACAAGCACCAGCACATATTAGTGGGATGTTGCCAGCACTGTACACTGTCAAATTAACACTGTTAAACACAAGGCCTTTGTTTACAGTGCGAAAATAAGCTGTTGTAGAACAAACGAGAGGGTAAACATTTACAAAGCTGGAGAAAAGACTGCACAGCTGACGCTGGGCTGAGGGTGCTGCTTGACTTTCTCCTTTAAGAAAAACTGGCAGAAAATTATTCCAGCGCAGTC
Organism: Monarcha castaneiventris obscurior; assembly: GCA_026261815.1. NCBI lineage: Eukaryota > Metazoa > Chordata > Aves > Passeriformes > Monarchidae > Monarcha > Monarcha castaneiventris. The sequence goes on from JAMPIT010000481.1 coordinate 2,286,875, forward strand.
ACTTGAAGTAGAGTGACTTTTCATGCTTAGTTTTCTTCATGGGACTAAGTGAACTTGAGCAAAGCGCCAGAAGGAACACAGCTTTCTGAAAATATTGAACTTGAAAGCAAAGATGCTCCGTGTAAAGATAATGGGCTCATGGAAGAGACATCCTGATAACACATTTACATGAGGACTGGGCTGAATACAGCACAGAAAAAAGAAGAGACAGCACATCACCCTTAGAAGGAAGGTTTGGCTCCTTAGCACCGCTACACTCCTTCCCATGGAACCCTCAGCACTGGCTCTGTGGTGCCTCCAGGGGAGAAAAGCCTCATCTCACATCCCCACAGGTATCAAAATCCTCCAAAAGCAGCCCAAGGCAAAGGCTCCTTCATGAGTGTGCTGGCTCAGGGAGAGCTAAAACTGAGCAGAGTGGTGGGAAGCTTTGAGCACTCCCATTTTTCAGCACATCTTTGTGAGCACCTTGGGTATTTCTAAAAACAGAGGTTTTGTCTGGGTCTTATTCAAAGCAGTTTTCTGTTGTGACCTCATTTAAGTCAATTGGACATAAAGGAGCAAAGTAAAACAAAAAAGCAGGAGCTGTATTTTTAGCAGTTTGAGCTTGGACCTCCTTTACTCATCACAATTTTGAAATTCAAGTTGATCACCACAGAGACTGTCCATGGAGGGTGCTATTACAAGGAATGAAAAGAGCCCTGTGCTGCTTGTCATGGCCTAAGCTTACTGTGCTGATAAAATTTATCCTGCCCCACAGTGCATCTGTAATCAGAAGTAGTTATGAAACAGGTGAAACCCCAGAAATATAGGTAATTAATACAAATACTTATTTAAGGCAATGACTTCCTAAACACAGGTGAACTTTGGGAATCCAAAGGTTTGGACTGCTCCATTCAATGTATTTATAGACAATAACTTACAGATATTTGTGTGTACGGAATACCATTAATATAAATCAGCTCATAATATTTTGGTAGTGATATCAGTCTAATTTGAATTTTATATTGCACAGTAGAACCGAATGCTAGACTTGATTTTTTTTAAAAGTAATTAATGAGCTAAGCTACCTGAGAGAAAAACAAAATGATGATTATAATTAGAAGTGTTCCATGGCTGCTACCAACTGTTTAGATGTACTTACAGGTAGCATTTCTAATTAAAACCCTCTTGATGCTGAGACATCTCTCTGTTCATTTGTTATTAAAAAAGTGGGACTTTTTTTGCATTAAGAAATCCCTTAATAGAAAAATAATAGAAAAAGTTACATGTAATTACATTCTCTGTGCTATTTGTGGTGAGCAGTTCCTGTGAGAAAATGAGCTGCAGGTGTGTAAGAGTAAGAGGCGCCAGCTCTGATTTCACTTGTTTGGAGAATTCCACCTGGAAAGGACTTGGGATTTAGGCTGACATTCTCAAAAGAGCCTGAAGGGGTTGTGGGGTTTCAGGATGTCTAACTTCCTGGGGGCTCTGCGAAAATGGTATAACTTGGGGGAGAGAGGAGGAAAAATAAATCACCCCAAGTTACTCTACTGAGAACTGCAAAATCACAGGGAGTTATAAGCACAGTCCAGGGCTTGTGACAGTGAGCCTGGGATATGTGAGAGCCTGACCCGGACAGGCTTGCAGTGAGTGAGGCTGAGCAATGTTTTCCCAGTCAAAATAGGTTTTGAGCCGCTGTTTGCAAACAAAAATTTCAGTCAATCATGAAAACCAAATCTGTAATGCTGCAGCAGTGTTCAGTTAGATTAGTTACCAGCCATGACTCTGCCATTCCTATTTCCAGTATCAGCTTAAATATTCTACATCCAGGGGGAAAAAGCAACCCTCAAGTCCCATTTGCCAAATTTCAGGGCTGGCAGTGAAAGTTTTGGTAATACCAAGGGAGTTTCTTTCTGCTACTGCCTGGGCAAGGCTGAGTGTGTTTTCTCCTCCCACACTGAGTTGTGCCTCTCCCAGATGGGGATGGCTGTCCCTGACACTCACATTGTTGTTGGTGCAGTTACTTTAAGGATTCTGAAGCCCATTAACTTGCAATCACGAAATGGCCCAATGGAGAAGTCCCACCTCTGGTGGCTTCACTGAACCACAGCACAGTCCCATCTCATACTTTGCATTGTTACCCTCTGTGAGCAATGGCAGTCATGTTAATGAGCTCCCACAGCAGTAAATTCTGCCTCCTGCTTTACATCAGTGCCAAAAGGTGAAGGGGAAGCTGAAATGAGGGATAATTAAGTCCAGAAGTGCTTGTTTGAAAGACCAATAGCTGCTTCAGATGATCTGAGGAGCTGGGAGATAATCCATATTCCCGCCAAAATCCCTCTCCTGGCCCAGAATTTGGCTGTAAGTACAAAGGACACAAACCAGCCTTCTCTCCTTCTCCAGACTGTACTTTTATAAAGCAGTGGATTTACATTTGCTGTGTTCAATCACTTCATGATCATTAGGTATGAATTTCTTTTTTTTTTTTTAAAGTATTTTGAGGAAGCATCTTAAAAGGCTTTTGGAAAAACAGACATGGCTTTGAAGATGAGTCACAGAGTGCAAGATGTGTGTTCCTGTCTCCAAAACCACTGGGAACTTTGGAGCCAGAAAAAACAATATCACAGTGGGAAGTGAGGGAACCTGTTTGCTTTGATTGCAGGTGCCTTGCTGTCCAGATTTTGCACATTGGAGAGTGTGGGGACAGGATCACATGTACTGAAATGCCAGAAAGTCAAAGTTAGAGAGGATAGGAAAAAAGGAAAATAAATGGATAAAAAACCCCACAATATTGCTTTCTTAGGAGGGACAGGCTTGTGGAAAAGAACAATGAGTGAATAAAGCCACCCTGCTAAGTTTAAAGTACTCTTTTGATATCAAGTATGCCACTTTCTCCTGTGGGAAGAATAAGAAAAGACACATCTCTGATGATTTCTTCCTGGTTTAGAGGGGTGGGTTTTGCAGCTTAATTATCCTAAATTTTGGTTTTCTTCATGAATTACAGCGTGTCCAAACTGTTCTCAGCCACTATCAGGAATTTGGGAGTTTGGCTGCTTTGATCCAGGGCAGCATAACCCAGTAGAAGAACTCCCTAGGCTGGAATTTTTATTGCTCCATCTAAAATGCTTTGCTTGCTGCTAGAATAGAAGAAGAATGCTGTGGACAGGTGCATAGATTTATGTTTGTATTGACCACTTTTGACCTGGATTTGACTAGTGAAATTGCAATATTCATAACGTGGAGCCCTTGGCCTGATTTCTGAGATTCTCTCTCTTTCCAGTCACATGCAATATGCTTCCTTATTAATCTGGATCCCAGTGACACTCAGTTTGCACACAGAGCAGTGAGTTTCTGGCCACGTTTCTCAGTGATGTTGTGCTCAGGAACACAAGAGGATATTCACCTTTTCCTCTGCACATCCACCCCCTGATGTGTGGCTCTCATGTGACAAGGCTGGAGTTAAATACTGAGACTAATGAAGAAATACATTTATTGTGCATATCTGAAAAGTTACGCAAATCTGACCCAAAAAATCTTCAAGCTGTTTCATTTAAAGTAAACTGGTGTGCAAAATGCAGTGTGGTGTCCCTGTCATTTACACCCTGGGCAACAGAAACCCTCCAGAGACATTAATTAGCCATGCATGGCATTCATGTGCTGATGTGTGCATTGTAACATGGTGATGCAGGTAAGATAAACTAAACAAAGCTAAAATCTCAGTGGATCAGGTACCTGTGGCTGTTTGACACCCTGCTATGAATTATCTTGCAGCCTTATTAAAGTGGTGCCCTGTGTGACAACAGAGCCAACCTTTAACCTTTACATCCTTCAAACATGTCTCTGTCTCAGGCTTAAAAACAGGAGTGATTTAAACACAGGTAATTTAAAACAGGTAATTAAACGTTTTGGAAAAAGAGATAAACAACTTTAGGCTGTAAGTGGTTAATTAAATTCTTTGCACATCCCAGGATCATGCTATACCCCCACCATGGATAGATTGCAGGTTCAGTATTAGGAGGGAGACTTAATAAAAGGGAATGGCTATTTCTGGGTCTGATTAGGACAGAAACTTTCCTATTTTAGTCAAGCAAATGAACATTTGACAAATGAAACGTGCCACAGATAAATGTGGGGTGATCATCTACAGATTTTTATAGTCCATTCCTTCCCAGCTTACTGATGAAATAAAAAAACAGAGGGAGGATATCTGAGCCACAAGGTGAGAGTTCAGCTCCAAAGCTTCCTCAAGCAGAAGGATTCGGCCTGGCTTATTATACAGGCCAAAAGTCATGAAATTTGAACGGGCTTTCCAAGGTTAAAAGATGTGAAGTTTCTGGCCGATCTTTAGTAAAAAGTTTTCAAAGGCATTGAGGGAGGTTACGGATAGGGGCAGTGGGTGAAGGAGAAGCTATTGTGTTATGCACTGCTCTGGTGCCAATCCCTCTCCATCTCACTCCTCTCCTCCTCTGGAGGTGCCTCAATGCCCAGGGCTGTGTGGGGGCAGTGGCAAAGGGCACAGTGGCAGCTGGAGCCACGAGTGCCACCGAGCCTGCAGAATGTCACTGCTCCTGCACAGAAGTCTCTGTGAAACTGAATTCTACACTGAACTTCGCTGCATAAAAAGGGGATTTTTTCCTCAGTCCTCCACATCAGAGCCTTATCTCCATTGTCCGTGAAATCCAGGGAAGCTCCCTGCCCTGTTCAGACCAAAATGACAGCAAATTATGCTTATGCTATCATTGGGATAGTTCTACTGATTCCAACATAAAATATCCCTAGAATTAGGGATAGCAAACATGTTTTTTTTGGGGGTTGTTTTTTTTTTTTGGCAGAAGTCAGGTTTAAATCCAGGTCTGTAACACAAAAGCAAGACCTAACATAAAATATCTTCTGCCTCCCATGGATTCTTCAACACAGAGGTAATGTATGCACCTGGTCCTGAGTTTCAGAACTACCTTTGTGAACACTGTTGAGTTTTGACAACCACGCCACAAAAGAAGAACTAAATCTAGAGTTATTAAAAAAATAAGCCATAGAAATTTTCTAGACTATGCCACTCACCTTAAAAATTAAAAAGTTAAATTCTGGAGAAAGGATACAATCAAAAGTAGTAAAGCAAGCTTAGCATTCTGATAATGTGGGTGCAAGGCGAAGGTAAAAACCGGTTCATTTGTTTTCTGCTCTTCTGAGCCAGCTGAAATTCAGAGCCCTGGTTTTCACAAGCAGACCTGAAGAAGTCAGCAAGAACAACTTCCCTTTGAAGATATTTTTCATCTGGGGCAGTACTAAATTACCTCTCCCATGCCACCACACAACCGTGTCAGTAACAGGACTCAGAGTGAGCTCCCTACACTGCTCATCTCCTGGAGAGCTGCTTTTTGTGGGAATCAAGGTCCAAGCAGCAACAAAGAAGGAGCATAAACTGCTTCTGTATTGAAGCTAATGAAACCTAGAAACTATGCACCGTGATCTTAAGTGGATTTCTAAGACACATTGAAAAGTTGTTGGAGGGTAAATGAGGCATACAGCAGTCAGCAGTGGGGACAATGGGCACCAGAGCAGCCAGCACAGCCAGCCATGAAACACTTACACAGACAAAAGTAGAAAGACAAAGCATTCACATGACAGTTTGTAAGGAAAGTGGAGTGGGATTCAAAATAGCCAAATGTTCAGAAATGAAGGAAAGCATTTGCTTGTCATCCACTGCATGACAGCTGCTGTCATGGGCATTAGTGAGCTGTGCCAGGAATTCCCAGAGCAAGGCTCTACTCCTGCAGAGGGAAAATATTTTCTTGGTTAATGTTTGGCTGATATTGTCCACCAAATTAACTCCAGGCAAAAAGCATTCCCAGTGTGTGTACATGTAAGGATGAGATTTGCACACTAAATCAAGCAGTTACAGGTCCCAGGGTTGCTCCCATGCAGCACTGAAAGTGTGAATAACTTCCCAGGAGAAGAACATCACAGCTACACTGTGGCCAGACAAGGCTTATTGCCAGAAGTAATGCTCCTTTATTAGAGGAAACGTGAGAAATGGGGAGTGAGAGGGAAGATGCTTCTGGGATATTCCTTCTTCAGGTTAGATTCATGGGCCTTAATATCTGGTTGGTTGTTTTTGTTTTGTTTGGTTCCTTTTTTCTGAGTACTGGTTGAACTAATACATGGCATTAGCACTCCTTGCAACATTTTTTCAGATCTTCTCCTATTATGTCAAGTGTCATCCCCTAAAATCTCAGTTTATAGATGACCAATAAAAACTCTAACGAGTTTGGCACCTAAAAATCTCTGATGATTCATCCAGTGCTGGCTTTGCTCAATGCAGCAAGGAGCTAAAGGACTTTCCCTCTTTCCTTGTCCTGGCTGCCAGGGACTGCAAAAGTACAGAACACAAGATCTGAGAGAAAAAGTCCCTCTGGCAGAGTCCAAGTGGCACAGAGAGAACAAGGGAAGAAACTCAGTGGAATTCTCAGGGACAGGGAGCTGAGAGAGATGAGGACCCCGGGGGAAAAGGATGGGTTCTGATGTTGATCCCACTGAATAATCGTTCAATAGACCTCTGTGAGCCATTTGGAAACAGGACCTAAATATAAAATAATACACAGTCTGGAAGGGAAGGATGTGGTTTCAAACAGCCTCTGTGAGCACGCTGGAGCAGTTATTTTTCATAATAGAGTGCAGCATGGATTCTCTCTCTATGGGTGCTGGGTGAGATAAGTAACACTTCCAGAGGACCCAGGATGGCTTCCCTGAATGCCATTTTATCTCCATCATCACCAGTGTAAGTTCCCCAAAGCCATGGCCACAGGTGACAGTCCCAAAGTGCAAAACTTTGCATGAAGGGCCCGTGCCAGCCCCTGCCTGTGCCTCACACAGCCTGAGCTACACCTCAGCTGCAGATAAACACCTTTCCTCAGCTCTGATCTCTCGTGCAGACATTTTTACAGTGCTGTGACAAAGAGGTACAAGGACCTTTGTGCCACAGTGCCAGGACTTGCACTAGCAGGGCCCACAGCCACTGGAAAAGGTCCAGATGATGATCTGGTTGCACAAACAGCGTACACCAGAATCACAGGAGCTGCAGAGGGGCAGGTTACACCCAGCAGCAGCAGCCAGAACAAGCAGATTACCAGCAGCAGCAGCATATATTGTAACATATCTCTGCTTTTCCTGTCACTAAGCCATGTGAAGCGTTTGCTGTAGAATTATTCTTACGTCTCTTCTGTTGATAAGCTGCTTAGCAAGGTGGAGTTGAAGCTAATCTGAGTGCTGTGTGAGAGATGTGATGTGCTAGTGCACGGTGCTGCTGTTTGATATTTGGTCGCCTCTTCCCAGGTACCTTTTGTGAATTGCAGCTGCTATCTCAAAGGTAAATCCTCGGGCCCATGCACAGGTAGTAAAAAGACCCTGAAAGCAGAAGCATCTCCTGAGCAGGAGGAGGGTAAAACACTTTCTCTTAGTTTGCATCTGAGAGCAAGGGCAGGGATTTGGTGTCTTTAAACAAATTCCTTCTGAACTGCACAAGGAAGCAATAAGATCCTGCTTTGCTCAAGTTTGATAAATGACTTATTAATACATAAAATCTATTTCTGAAGGAGAAAGTTTATGAAAATATATCAGGCACCATTCCTGCGGTCATATGACTGATACTGCACAGAGCAGCCACTGTCTTGCAATTATTTTCTGCTGTAAATCTTTTGACAGTCTAAAATAACTCAATCAGGGGTTTTCAACCACTAAAGTTTATCATTTCAAGGTTTTCCCCTCCTCTAATCAGCAGTTTTATAACCTACTGCTATTCCTTCAAAAAGAGCTGGTGATGATCAGTGTTTATTCCAAACCATTTAAGAAGGCAGCTGTTTATTAAAGTGCCAACAGCTATGATTGATTTCTGATGCTCATGAGTGCATCTGTTTTCTAGTTAATGACATCACTGCAAGCAAATAGATACTGCAAGCTGGGGCTCTGATGGAGAACTAAAGCAGCCATGCCTTCTCTATAAAAAATAAATTGATTTCACTGAGAAAAAAAATCTATTAATATGTCAAATGTTCGAGTTACTTTCCTGCCAATTGGCATTCTTATATGCAACTGGCATTTCCTCAAAAAAGAATCAGTGGGTTAACAGTGTTTATATTAAAATCTTTAAAGAGGACATCTGTTAGTTGAAATTCCAAAAGTAGTGACTGATTTATGATCTAGTAAATCACATCTGTACAGGGTAAAAAAAAAAGACTGAACTGCAGCGAAACCAACATCTGTCATCAGGCAACTACAGGCCTCGAGAGTGAATGGGAAATGGAAGTACTGCAGGTTGGGAGGGTCCCCCTTAATTCTCCTCTTTTTGTGGTGTTTGAGATAAGGAATAAAAATGAGTATACTCCAAGCTCCACTGAAACTTGCAAAAGTAATAGCTTTTTAAACCTCATTTCTTAGGACCGAATTCTATCTGGTATAAACCAGCTCACTTTTTACTGGCTTTACCTTTTCCTGCCTCCTCAAGAATGCACTTCAGGCCACAGTGCTGTCAAGAAAGCATTGATGGTATCTCCTTTTAAGAGTGTCCTTTAAATATAACTTTATTTTTCTTAAAGAAAATATAAAGAGCATATGCAACCATTTCCTTTGCAATTCCTCGTCTGCATCCAACAGAGATGTGGAGTGAAGAGTGCTGCTGCCTCCCCACATCCTCCTGGAAATCGCTGGGAAATGGTTCATATTTTATGGCAAACGGGGTTTGATGTGCTCAGAGAACAAGGCCACGACTCAGAAACCCTGAATTTGAAGGGCCTGTCCTGACCAGAGCTTTCGCTGGCTCTCTGTGATGTGTTGGGAGGTAGAGGATGGGCTCATCTTCAGCAGGGCTCTGCCCTGGTGCTGGCCCAGCTCCATCTCCTGGCACTTCCTTCAGGCGTCCCTTCCCTGTCTCTCTCCTCACTAAATCCCTCTTTTGGTGTGTGCACATTTTGCCTGACTCTGCAATTTGAATTGAATGAGAGGCACTACACCTTCAAAAGCAGCCATTTAAAATTCTGCACACTGGGAAAAAAAAAGGGGTTTTTTTTTAAATATCAGAAATAACGAAATCAAACTTTGAGGCCTGAAATAAAGCCTTCAGTTGTCTTGGCTTTTGAGTTCCTTTTTCTTCTTCCCTGGCTCTTGACCTGAGTATCAGCAGCTTCTGAAATCTGGAAATATTATTCTGCAGCGATGCCCGCTTTCTCCCTGTTATTTCATTGTCTCTGCGTTTCTTTCTGCCCCCATTCTTCCACTGGAGCACCAGGGAACAGCACTGTTCTCCTCACAGAAAGCAGGAGATGACCTGTTCAAAGCCTAATGAGCCTAACCTCATTCAGGTTTAAATATTTAACTTTGAGACTAAATTTAACCCTACCCAGCCAGTTTTCATTCTTTGTTATTTCTTAACTTTTCTCTTCAAATAATAACTCTGAACCTCATATCCTTTCCTAACTTTACTCATAAATTCAATCCTCTACAAATAAAGACTGTCATTCCCTATTTCCTCTTCTTATGTCTTGAAATAATTAGAGATGGATGTAAGAAACAGCAGAAGGCACTGGCGAATCACTTGACTTGAAATCTATGGCAAAGCCTGTCCATGTTTGCTCTTTTGGTTGAGATGGCAAATCCCTTCATTTTACCCCAAAGAGGCTTCTTACAGCACAGTTTGAGCCAAAATTGGCAGAAGCACCAGGTCCTTACGGGAGAGCTTGGCATGGGACACCATTATTGCTTTATGTACCAGCCTGAAACATGCAGACCCTTAGCTTGTCTCATTAATGGCTCCATGTGATCATTCCCCATCAATAGTGGGATAATCAAACTCCATTTGTTCCAGAGAGAGGTTTTGTGCAGTATTATTAACATTAAATGTAATCATGCACCTCACAATGGAATGCTTCAGTGTGATCACGGGTCTGACATCTGGATGCCTGACTACTCATTTTAGATTTCCAAAAGGGAAATAAGCCTAGGGAATTGCCTGGGAAATCTCATCCTGTGCCTTCAGGGAGTTTTGAGACATGAATAACCTTTCGTGTGATTACGGTGGAAATATTTAACATGGAGGGTAAATAAATATTTTGCAGAAGGTTTAGATAATTCATACTATCACATCAGTGGACTCATTTTGCAATGTTTGATACCATTTCATTATGTTAATTAGACAACATATTCAATAATGAAAGCAAGCTTCTTAAAGCTTTGGAACAAGCAAAATAAAATCAGAGTTGTTTCCTCATGACTTTTCTTTTTATAGCTATTTTTAATTTGCTCTTCATGAAACTTAAGGGAGGAATTCTGAACCTTGACCTTTCCTACAACAGCTTAGTGCATTACGCTGCCCTTACTCCACGGGTAAGTGCTTTTCTAAGCATCCCTGATGCTGAATTTGATATCCTAAACATTTTCATTAAACTCATTTTTTGGGGCATGCATTATCACCTCAGGCAGCCGAGCAGCGAGTGCAGGTCCCGCTGTGATTGCGCTCAGCAAGCGCCCGCGTGCTCGGGGTAGGCAGCAATTATCCAGCAGAGCCCTGGGAAAGGAGCAGTGCAGGAGCACATTGGATGAGTTATGGCTGGGGAATTACCTTGCAGCAGACACAGCAACAGCACCAGAGCAGATTAGATTGTCTGAGGAATTACACTGACAAGTTTTTAAATCTTGTCATTTCGCTGCCGTCGTTTCCCGACAACGCTAAGGTTTGGGTTGTGGGTGATGGACACACAACCAGAGTAAGATCACAGAACCAGAATCAATTAGGTTGGAAAACACCTCTGAGACCATTGAGTCCAACCTATGACCCAACACCCCCTTGTCCACCAGACCATGGCACTCAGTGCCACATCCTTGTTCCTTGAACACCTCCAGGGACAGTGCCTCCACATCCCTGGGCAGCCCATTCCAACGTCTAACCACCCTTTCTGTAAGGAAATTCATCCTGATGTCCAACCTTAACCTCTCTGTGTGCAGCTTCAGACCATGTCCTCTTGTCCTGGGAGAAGAAGCCGACCCCACCTCCATGTGTAGGAAGATGCCCCTGCACAGGAGAGCTCTGCAGGGCAGAGACAGAGGTTGCATTTCCACAGGGGTTTCATGGTAATGGTAATCAACAGATAAAAAACACCAGAGGGACTGAAATGTCTTGAGGAGACTGAACTGTAAGAAATCACGATCCATTAATTCTGCTGCTTAGAGAACAATTTAGGATTATCACTTATTTTCTGTCTCATTTTCAGATGACATATGGCCGTGGTTTCTGAATACAGCCAGAATTTAAACATTGACTGTATAAAGAGAAAACACTCATTATTTCAAATCTTTAGGGAGGATAGTTTAACTGCCCTGTTCATCTGATTTTGAGGTGGGGAATTGCCAAGTTTCCTTAAGCAGCTGACCAGGGCACCCGACAGATGCACTCAGAATTAGCACATTTCACACTTTCAATGCTGAGACTTGAATAAGAAACAAAATATTATTTCTGCAGTCATTAAATTAGCAATACCTTGTTGGTTTTGTTTGGTTTTTTTAATTCTTAGAAAGGAGAACACACAAGTTCAAGATGAGAAGAAAAATGTACAACAAGGTAAATGTATTAGTGTGATCCCTAAAGCACCCAGCACCATATGCACATGTTTGTGAGGGATTCTGCTCCAGTGAACAACTCAAACAACACATAATTTCTCTGATCCTGCTTGATCCCTGGAGAAACACTTTCAGGTCGCTGTTTAAATGAGGAGAAAATTGGTTATAAATCAACTTAATTTTCGAATATATTAATCCAAAGAGAACCCAATTTTGTGTGAAATGGTAGCATTTAGAGAGGAGTATAAGTAAATCTCCATAAGAAACCCCCTCGAGTTTAATCTTAGCTATCATCCAAGCTGATATTGTCTTTCTCATTTTTCTGGTCTCCAAGTTTCAGCACTGATACAGAACACAAAGGTATAATTAATCATAAACAAAATATTTAAATTTTTGCACATGTAAGTATGATGGAATATTTGATCTTCCCTTTCTTGGGATAAAGTGTAGGCTATGAAGAATAGCTGTTACATGCAATTTCTGAGGCCTTGCATTTCTTCTGAAAGGAAATGGTTTTAAATCAGAGCAAGATGACATGATTGCTTTAATGTCACAACTTTTAACTAGCAAGAATAAAAGAAAGGTTTGAATTTAATAACATATTTCTCTCTGTTCTGCCACGTACCTGCTGAATGAAAAAAAAAACTTGCAATTGTGTCCTGCAGTGGTACACAGGAACACTCCCCCCACTCCTCTCCCCAGGGAGCTCAGTAACAGTTGTACCTCTAGAAGGTTTTTCCTTGCATCACAAAACTACCACACAACTCATCCCAATCAAGCTGTGTTCAAAAGAAAATGAGATGCTTTGAAATGGTGACAGAGCTGCTCCTTTCCATGGCTCAGGTGGAGAAGCAGAGAAAGTTTCCTGACCAAGATCCTACCCCTTGTGCCCGCAGTTAGTGATAGAATTTCTCAGGAGAAGGATTCAGTGAGGGGGCTAATCCTGCAAAGCACTGGCTCTGCTCAAGTGGAGAGAGCTTGCCAGGGATGCTCAGCATCTCACAGAGCAGACTCCAAGTGACAGCACGAGAACAAAATGACTTCAAGGTCAGAGGGATGCAGAGAACGTAAATCTCTGCATGCTCCAGACATGGGCTCTGCACAGTGCCTATATTTCACATTAGAAGTTGCCACATCATTTTTATAACAGTTTTTGGGAAAGAGAGGGGGAGAAAAAATCAGCAGAAATACACAGCAAATAAGCTTCAAAGACAAGAAAGTCAAGGTTCCAGAAAATATATGTACTGAATCAGAGACAATTTGGACTCTACAGTTTTCTCATTAGCTGGAGGACAAATTCTCCTCTCTTGTCCTGTTAGAGTTAATGAGTAAGGTCAGATCGAACTGAAGCCAGCACTTTTTTATATCAATATGCAGCATGTTGGTACTGAGGGATGTGCTTTTATCTCTAAATGCAACAGAATCTGAAAAACATTCATAAAGCAGCAAACAAACCAACCCCCGTGGAAAATCCAGACCAGTGCTGGAGTGACACACAGCTGACTGCAGTGGTGCTGGTCTCTTCCCAGAGGCAGAAGATCCAGTGATTAAAGCACACAAATAGGGCTGAACATCTCATTTCACCGCTGATTTACTGCATGACCCTCCCCACCTCCTTTCAAGCAAATTATGCAGTCCCTGTCACTTTTTTTTACCACATGGTCAGGAAAATACTATTCCCATGTTCCTCTAGCCCACACAAATTGTGAGAACCAATTACCATTTGTGAAATGCTTTGAATATACATTGTCTGAGCACAACTAAGGGAGAGAATGGTAATTACTCTTAGTTTTCACTTTCCAGCACATTTAAAACAATTTTCTGTGCCTCAGCTGAAGTGATCACACCCAAACCTGATCTCCCTCAAACCACTGCTTTCAACAGGGAAACATTACAGTGCAAATGTGTAAAACAGACCAGGGAAGTCTGAGAGTCTTCACTAAATATGTTGGCTGTTAGATAAGATGAATTACAAAGTTATTCTCTTGAGCATTTAAATTTACAACTCTTTCATCTAATTGAAGCCATTCACATACAGCTTGTGTAGTGTCCTGTTGATAATGATGAACTAAAGTGTGCTAAAGACTTGAAAAGCAAAGATTTTCCTCCCTGAAGGAGAGGGAATTGTCTCTACAAATACATTTATACATACTTATATATAAAACGCAGCCAGATATATGTGAGTTTATAAAAACACCAGTGTTACAGAGAAATCAGGTATCTATAGTAACAAGATGCTGGTATTCTAATGTCCCTGTGCTTCCTCATAAGAGGAACATTAATGAAATAGTTGTTTGATGTTCCATCACATGTAATGATAGCTTTTTGTGCCCTAAGTAGACAGCAATACAGATATGTGCAGATGTTGTTATAGCCAAAAAACTCTTCAGTAGGGCCATTAGAAAAACCCATCATTCCAGCCTTGCTTTCTTTGATTTATAGTTGAAATATTCCCAATCTACACTCAACAGCAAAAGTACCTGCAATTCTGAGAATGTGATGGCTTCCCATTTGCTGCAATGTAAACAAACAAACAGAGATAAAAATCATTAACCTGATGAAAAGAGTTCATTTGCAGCATGGAACTGTTGAATGAGGATAGTGACACCCTATCACGTTTTAGGGCACATCATGCAACCCTGGAGTCCTCTCTCATTCCCTGGAAAATCTGTACTTCACTGGCATAAAACTCTATGTGGATTTTTTTAATCCAATAAGAGAGTAAGTAGTACTAGGTAAGGATTATTCACTACAATATTCTTTATTTTTTTAAAATTTATATTAGTACTTGTTCCTATGCAAACACTGCTTTTTCATTAGCATATAAAGCAAAATCCACTCACATTTGGACAAATATCCTGGACTGATCAGACTGTCTTATCCTTGGCTGGCAGGAATTCACATGTTGCAACACAAATACCTTCCTTTCTTTCTTTTGGTTGTAAAGTAGAAAAAATAAAAGTCAGTTTTAAAGCCTCAGATGTGAAGGTGAAATAAGGCTCTCTGTGGCTCATTTGTACCAACACACATTAAGAGTGTTTAAGGCTGGGCTCATTTCCACTTTTCTACACTCCAAGGCCCAATGCTGTAATTTCTGGAAGAGAAGGAGCTTCCTGCTGTTCCCAAGCCCTAAACTGAGGAACAGATCAGCTCACGGGGTATTTACGACAGCTTATTCTGACATGTAAGGCCTGGCAGCATCATATCCGCCTCTTCAGCTGGACTTGGAACTTCTGGGAGAGGCAGTAACTTGTTCAAAAATATTGCTACACTTGTTTTAGGTCTGTTTTAAAGAAATGAGGGTTTGGAAAGGATGTTTACTGCAGATGGTGGATTATAAGGGGTCACACACATGATACAACAAACTGTTTTTAACAAACAAGTCGTTTGTCTCCTACTTTCCAAACAGGTTTATAAGGAAAGCTCCAATCTGGCCCCTAAATTCCACTTTGTTTTTAAAGTACTAGTTCTCAGCTTCAAAAAACGATAACAGCACCTTGAAAACAAAAGCCAACATATTCAGACATCCACGCAAAGATAAAAACAAACAGCTTAGAGACAGAACAAAATCAGTATGTGCAATTGATACAAGTGTGTTCCAAGGAGAATGACAGAGAAGTACCTGTCAGTCTCCAGGATGTTCTCAGAAGTGGCACACGTCTGCCCATTGTCCCTGCATGGGGATGGCTCCTCCTCACCCACACTGCAGCTGCAAACCCACTGTGCAGGTAGATGCTCTTAAATTCAGTGTCCTGAGCAGACTGGGCAGCTCTCCTAGCAGGGAAGAGCTAAACCTGCTCCAGCTTCCATGTGGTGTGGGAAGGGAGCCAAGGAGATGCAGCAACCTGAGCCCCACCCGGGGTCCAGGAGCACGGGAGAGGCTCCTTTTCCACCACTGGCAGGAGGGTGCCCAACCTCAGAGCTGGGCAGCCCTGCCACTGAGAGACCTGGGGCATTAAGTGTCTGCAGCACCTTCTGCCTGCAGCTCCTCACCACGGTCCTCACACACTTATTCTGTATATTTGGCACAGGAGTTATTCTACTGTATTTTTATCTGCCAGAGAGTTGATTCTGAAAGAGTGTTATAATACTGAAATTAATGCTTATTAAGGAGGACACACTTTTTTTTCACTGTTCTACTGCACATATGTGCATATATTTCTGCAGGAAAAGGCAGTGACCATGTTGCCAAAGCAGAAATGTGTGAAGAGCTTTTAGAACAAAACAAAAGATGGATGTCTTGTTATGTACAACACATCCTTACTGAGGACATTTTCACCTTGAATCCCATCAGCCCTCACTTTCAGACGAATTCTGTTATTGTTTGTGTGCACTCAAACAGCAAAGGATGCTTTACACAGCTACAGCTTCAGAACTGGTTGCCCTTGGCCCAGGCCCACTGGAATAAGTAGAACTGGTAAACATCCTGCTCAAACAATGCATTTCTTTTGTTACCTGAGTTTAAGGTGTAATGAGTCAACTTTTTTTTTTTTCTGAGTAATTATAAAGCATTCTCGGTTTTCAAACCTTTCTGACATATAGCAAAATATGACTTACAGCATAGAAAAAATAACAAAAGCTCTCTAAAAGTTTATAGCCTCCTGCATGTTGTAAAAATGCCTCACACATTCATTATATCTCCCACTAGAAAATTATTTCCACGGTATGCTTTCATGAAGCTGGAGACAGTTTCAACACCTAGGCTGTTGAGAAGGAAAACTATTATTTTCCTGTTGATAGACTGAGGCAAGCTTTCAGCCATTTAGCAGCTGCAACATTTTCAGACACAAAGCTTTGCTTTCCTTATAAAAAGGGAAAATTAAAGACATTGTGATGATTTGATTTTTCAAATATAGGTAACTAAAAAAAAAGGAGGGGTGGTGGTGGTGTGAAGAAAGTGTCTGTCCAGAGCACTGAATTGCTGAATTTGGAACACACAATTAATTTTAAATACAAACCCATCTTTATAATAACTGCATAACAACATTATAATAGCATTAAATAATACTTTGTCCAAAAGCCTGAAAACCATAATATAGAGGCTAATTGATAAGAATTCAAATTCACTTATCTAGAAATTTATTCAACCCAGGCACAGCTATTTTCCCCATCTATAGGTACAAGGAGAGCATGAAGAGCAAGGCCTGTGTGTGTCTGCAGAGGGAAGAGCACTGGAAGGGGTTGGACACAAGGAATTCTAATGCCCAATATAGGATTAAAGGTTGATAAAATGTGACAAAACCACGTTGAAATACTTTGTTGCTTTTAGTTACATCTGGAAAAGTTTTCAATTATTCTAGCACAGGACCAAATAAAATTCCCAAAGGGGATGTACTCCTATAGTACAGTAGTCCTATAGTACTCCATTTTTACTGCATAATGCAGAATTCGAGATTAATAACTCTGCACCAGCACTAAGTTCAGTTTATTTCCTTACATGCTTTCCTAAAAGTCTAAACACAGCAAGAAGGTATTATAATTATCTCTGTAGAGATTAATTGTTATTAAGACTTTACTCGGTTCTGTCATGAAATGTAAATATTTTCCTTGAGTTAAGCCAGAAGTAAATCACAGCATTACATTTGATGTAATTTCAATGAGGTGTTTGTGACATCTCTGAATTGCAAGGGGAATATAAAAGAAAAATGTTGTCTGAGAGTGGTTTATTGCTGTGAAACTCCTCTTTGCATCTTTGTTTTCTGCTTCCACACCTTTTTTTTTTTTCTCTCAGAGAGCTAAATAATGTGAGAGCAGGAATTCTGCAGTCTGTTTTCCAGCAGGGCTGCCTCTGGGCCCATGCAGGTTCCTCTGGATTTCTGGTCCAACCTGGACAGCATTTCTTGCCCTTTCCTGACATTCTTGCCCAACTCAGCTCCCATGGCCACATGGAGACTGCAGAGCCAAGCCAGATGTGCTCTAATGTAGCCTTGGTGCTCTGAATATCCAGATGTGCTCTAATGTGAACTGCTGCTCTGAATAGCCACAGCTCACTGAGAGCAGCAGACGAGCTCAGCTCCTGCCAAGGGAACTCACACTAGCCTGTGCTCCCAAGGCAATCACCTCAGACAAATGATATTTCTCCCCATCAACATTATTAAGGCCTTTGTGTCATCAGATCTATTTATCACTGTCTG
Source organism: Monarcha castaneiventris obscurior (assembly GCA_026261815.1). Classification (NCBI taxonomy): domain Eukaryota; kingdom Metazoa; phylum Chordata; class Aves; order Passeriformes; family Monarchidae; genus Monarcha; species Monarcha castaneiventris. The sequence goes on from JAMPIT010000481.1 coordinate 2,304,592, forward strand.
TCTTCCTTTTCTCATATCACACATCTTGGTCTAACCAAATTCTTAAGATTAAGCATCTCTCATGAGGCAGCGGTTACAGCCTTCCTGTCTTTTCCAGCTATACTCACATAATTAATAATAATAATAATAATAAATAACTGTGTGCAGCTGGATGAATTATTCATAAATGAATATACCAAAATGCTTGACGTTATCTTCATCTTCATATATATCCAAGAAAGATGACTGTGTATATTTCAAAGTCATTTTTCTGTTAGATAGAGGAGTAAGAGTTTTGATGTGTGCACAGTTAAGTAAAGTCAAGTGAGAGAAATGCAAAGCAAAACTTTCCCAAAAGCACACCTTTTTTTCCAGAGCACAAAGCTGGCTGTGCAACAGGAGGCTCCACACGTGTGCACAGTGCCCACAAACACAGATTCATTGCTAAAGCTGTGCAGACATTCCCACTTCCATTTCTTCTTCCATCCCTGCTCCTGACAATTTACCAACGTTTTTAAATATAACTACTCACTTCACTCTTTTCTGCAGAGCTGCAATTTTGGAAACTGCCTAAGTAAGTGAATTTTTTTCCTGTTTCCATTATACTGGGATCGTTTTAACAGAGTAGAAGAAAATGCCACATAATATTCTGTCTTACACTTTAAAATACAATTATAGTCAAAACGTGAATCTAAAAATGGACTCATGGGACCAAAGTCTCAGACACTGTAAACTGGCACATACATTCATTCTCTGAGGCAGAACTGGAGTGTATTGCTGAGAATTTGACATAGCAGCTTTATATCAATGAATTCACTTAAAACTGCAATATTGTCCAAGGAAAGAGTTTTCCTGTTCAGCAGCCTGAGAAACAAACTTGTAAATTTAGTATCAGAGTCCTTGATATTGTGTAAGTGGCTATAAATGATTCTGTAGCAATTAACAATTCTGTTACTTATATACGAGCCAGATTTAAGGTAAATCAGCCTCCCATGTTTGCAGGACCTTGGTTTGTGTAGCAAATGCAGCTCTGAGTTCAGGCAGCATTTTACCCTGAAAACCCCAAAATTTATCACTAAACTTACGGACTTGACTCTGGACCATAACTGTTCTTCATGAATTTTTATTCCTTAATTTCTCTGGGCTTAAAGAAGTATTTATTTATGCAGACCTCCCACAATATTTATGGTTGTCCTCCAGGGGAGATGGCAGGAAAAGCAGAGCCCTTCCCATGAGTGGCCATGACAGCACAGACACCAGTACAGAGGCTGCACTGGGGGACAGAGCCTAAAGCATAAATTAAGTCTTTTTTAGATATGCAGGATGAGTGGACGTGGCTTTGTCCCTCCTCTGAGCAAATCTAGTTCATCTCTAGTTCCAGCTTTCCAGCCAGGTGTGTACCAACACTAAATAACTTACACAGAAAGTTGCCTGCTTTTCATAAATGCTTCTTTCACAGACAGCTCACTAGCAAGTTTGTATCTTCCCAGAACTAGGAGTACAGAGAAAAATTCATATTAAACAAAGCAAACTCAGAAAAAGTGTATTTTTGTATCTTTCTCATTACCACAAGATGGGGCGTACCTAGAACTCTAATATCTCTAGACTTCAGCTGATAGACCCCTAATACCAATACACAATAAAAACAGGGGAAATATCTAAGTCAATTTTTTTTTAAATGTATTTAAAACACACCAGTGGTGTCTCAGCGAGATAAACCAGTGTGTCTCCACTGATGGCAGTGGAAGCTGAGGGCTGCTGCACCAGCACAGATGAGAGGATATGGAAACTCACCTGGGTAACATCAAGAGCAACTCTTTAGCACTGTTTTGTATTTCAGAGGCTCTCCTAACTTATCAGAACAAGTGTTCTGTTCATTAATAAATCCCCCGATTTCTATAGAAACAACCAAAGCAAACAAAAGTTTCCTACACTTTCCATTGCTCAAGTCCAAATGCATGACTGCACAACTAAAATAAATACCTAGGAATATCTGAAAAATAATATAATTATCTCCAAAATGTGCTAATAGTCCTGAAGCAAATGGGTTTTTATTGCATTTGATACTTGTGACCCCTTAGCTCAATAATTCAGCAGAAGGTGACTGCAACCACTTTCCATCTAATGGAAGGGGTAAATGCTGTTTGTTACGTGGGTATTTCTGCAAATCTCAAATAATTGTTTTTCTGAAACAGAGGAAGTGATACTAGACACAAAAATGCAGAGCCAGAGGATTGTGTAGCCACAGGAAAATATGAGTTATTGCTTTGTGAAAAGTAAAGAGACCCTATCCAAAAGTCATAGCTCAGTGTGGAAAACGGCTTGGCATATTCCTCAGAAAGGGAAAAACATGTCAAAGCAATACCTAATGTATTAAAAATGGACAATCAATACGAACTATCACTGATAATCAATAAATAATTGATTTTTCTAATGGAAACAATTCAGAGAGGCCCAAGTGCCCTAATTCCCAGCTCACTTGCACTAACAGGCACCAGCACAGAAAAGGGGCACTCAAACCCTGGCTCAGCATACAGGACATTCCCCTTTCTCACTGGAGAGATCTATCAGTCCACAGTTTCCACCCCAAAAATGCACTGTCTAAACGAGATTCTGGCCCAGTAATTCCTCCTTCTTCCTCTAATCCACTATTGCTGCCACCGGCTTGGCATCACAAATTCACCCATCACTAACATATTTTCTAGACCCTTTGCTCATGTCGTATTATCCCTTTCCCTATGTCTTGCCATTCAAAACTCCAAAGGAAGTTATCTTTCATTACAAAGACTGTTCTCCCTGCCCCTGAAAATTTCTGCCTCTTTAAACTCCATCAAATAGTATGGCTAGTCTGGGTTTTAGACAGTCATTGAAAAAAACCACACACACACAGGAAGATTGTGGTAATGGAGACCTCGGCTGACATCTTCCTTTGTAATGTGTTTCATGTACCCTCAGATCTTTTCATTAAATAATTCAGTGTCTGAAGGGGGGAGGACAGGACAGGGAAGAAATTGATTTTAGAATTCATCATTAAATGCCCTTGGATTTTTTTCCTTTTTTCACCCCCTTTGTTTTTCTAATAACAGCATGGCATTGTCTGTGGACAGAATCAAAGAGAGAACATCAGAGAAGTCAGATCATTGGAGGGTTGCTGTCTATACAAAAATTTTAATATTTAAAACCTTATCATATAAGGTGCTTTCTGGGAACTCTTCATGGAAACTGATTTCTTTTCAGTGCACAAAAATATCCCCACAGTCATGCACACACAAAAGAGGGATTTTGTTGTTGAGTGCTCTCCAAGTGCATGGGCTGGGATGGCCTTTCCATCTCCACTGGCTGGCAGCTCGACTGCCTCACTGCAGCACTACCACGGACTCCTGAAAGCATTTCCAGCTTTATGAACGAACTGATATGTGCCAGTTTGAAAACAAACCAGTGGGAGAGCGCAAGCCAGAATTATAGTTTAATAAGAAAATTAAAATGACACTCTGTTAGTCAGGGTGGTGGCAGCAGTCCAGATGAAGTGGTTCTGTTGTAGCAAGGACCCTGTAGAAGGGTCTGGTCTTCACCCAAAGGTCCAGCGGTAGCTCTTGTCCTCCAGGACTCCAGGAGGTAAAGGCTTTTTGTGTTGTTCCAAACCCCAGATTACATCCAGGTGGGAATAATTGGCTCCTCCCCCTGGGCGGAGCAGCTCACAATGGGATGATGTCATTCCATGAGTCACGTGGTGTGGCCTTGATTGCCCATTGATTAGAGCACCTGGAGGGAGCTTATCAGCGATGAGTCACGCTGGGAGATAACAATCACTGCCCCACCCAGTTTAACAGCTGGGGAAGATGAGAACAGAGTACTGTGATTGGTTACATCTTCCACTGTAACCCAGGACCTGACAGAAAACACCTGATGTGTGACCCTGCAGTGCCGTAGCATTGAGCAGGATCAGTGCAGTTATTGCCCCCTTCAGTCTCCCCTTTGTCGGTCCAAATGCAAAGAGCACTGATAAACATCAAACTACTTAACAAGTAGTTAAGCCTCAACTCTCATTTTTAACCTGACTACTTAATAAATCCAGGGACTGCCACCTGAAGATAATGAGACAGCCGCCAATGGCATGGATGTGGTTTAACCCCACAGAACTACAGGCAGGGCAGAGGAATCTGCAGAATGTCTGAGTTAATTCTACGAGGATCCCTGTGCCCTCAATGATGTCCTAAAAAAGTCTCGTGAGAAGCACTCACATTTCTGTTTTTCCTGATGTACAGAGGGGGGAATGGGAATCCTTTCTGAGTCAGAGAGGTCACTGGCACTATCATCTTCAGTCCGGGTTTTCCCCCATTCCATATTCCAGGAAAAACTCTGGTCCATATTGACCCCCGTGACTGAAGGATCTCTTCCAGGCGCAGCCTGTGCCATGGATGTGATGGAGCTGGCACTGCCCTGCCCCACTGGTGGGACCCTGTGCTGCCATCACCTCGAGGAGTGAGTGGGATTGAGGACTGAATGGGAATGTGGGCTCTGAGCAGCTCAGAGCTGGAAGCGTCACAGCCGAGCCACTGTTCCCCGTGGATGAGTAGGGGGCAAAGAAATAATTTTGCCACCTAAAGCAGTGCAGCTCAAGCACGAACAAGGAGCTGCCTGGAAGGTCCTGGGTACACTGTCACTTATTGGTCAGTTCCATGAGACAAAACCCCCTCCATCCATTCCCCATAATTTCCTGTCTCCGTGTGCAGTTTACAATCCATAGGAAATACCCCTGAGCCCCAAGGGATCTCTTCTCTCTTTCTGCTGTGCCTTCCAGCCTGAATGCCAACACAAAGGCCTCGAGTTTTACTTTACACAGACCCTAATCTGTGAGGTTACTTCTCCGAGAACTTTTCAAGCTAAGAGGTATAGAGGAATTTAAATCCTGCCTGTGGTGTAGCACGAGAGCTCTGAGTTATAATATTCACATACACGTTGTATCTGTTTTTATCCATCTGTGTCAATGACAACACACAGGGAGCCAACAACTTCAGCTATAATTGGTGAGAGTGTAGGTACAAATAAAACCCATTTTTTCTCTTTAGTATATACAACATATGGAGCAGTGCTGTGGGGTCAGAAGAATTATGTCTCAGTGTTCGTGGGCAGGTTTCTGGTGGAGGTTTTATTTTTTGGTGTTGCAAGCTTTCAAGGAGTTATGACATTATTGTTTCTTTTCAGAATGCCTTGATTGAGATCAAAGTTCAGGGGTTGTGTTATGTTACCCAAAGATTGCTTTGCTCCTGTTCTTTCCAAAGAATTGCGTGGATCTGAGCTGAGCGGCTTAAGAGGCAGCAAGCCTTGGCTTCATTTTTGCTTGCAATAATGAAAATCAGGAGTAATGAAACACAATTAAGCTCATGTAAAAGAGAGGAGACTCCAGCCCACACTTTTTTTTTCTTGTTTTCCTGCCTTGTTTACAGAGTGGTTAAAAAGGAGTTACTGAAAAGATGCAATTTGTTTCAAACTGTTTTCATTGTTATATTTTCTTTCACTGCTCCTGCCTTTCAGGCCAAAGACTTTCAGGGCAATTCTGACTTCAATGCCCTTTATACTTATCATATAACTCCACAAGGGAATTATCATATGCAGGGTAATTAAGCATCTTTGCTGATGGTGGGCTTTGACTATGGCAAGATTCTTACAGTACTAGTCTTACTTTCTGAACTATTTTGTCATTTGCTAATTAGAATCTGGCCCTAAGGTCTTTCAAAAACATTTTCCTGAACTCATCTTATTATACAAAACTTTTCTGAGTTTTCCTAGCCATCATATAGCAGCTAATTGCTGATGTATATATTCACTTACAGCAGAACCTTTGTCCTTAGTGAGGAGCCCTTTCCTACCACCCTCTTTTTCTCCAATGAAAAGTTGAAAACTGTTGCCCTGAGAAGGACAGAGAATGGATTTGTTGTCAAAACCAGCAGTATTCTGTTGCTATTGTAGCGTGTGTAAACTTCATTCTGAGGGTGCTGTATGGGAATATCTCGAAACCCCCTAGATAGGAGCTGAGATCTGAAACCAGGGGTTGCACACAGCTGAGAACATGTGTGCTATGAAATACAAGATCACTCCAAGGTGAAATTGTGACTTGGAAGCCTTGGAGCAAAATTCAGGGAAATGGAGCAAGATTAAGAGTTTAATTGTGTGAAGACTCTATTCTGTTTTACTTTACACACATGGATTTTCCCTGTAAAGCTAAAGGACTACTTGAATATTTAAAATTAAGCACACAATTAAATGCTTTTCTGGATTCAAGCCAGACTGCTCAGCAACTTGCTGTATTATCCCTCTGGAGAGTAGTTACTTTGTCTTTTGAAAGCCAATTTGTCCACCCTAATGAATCACTTCTTCCCTCTGTCCTGTGTTTTATTTCATTGGTTTTTACATGCATTTTTATGAGATGAAACGACCATCCTGCCACCCTTCAAACACTTCTGACAACCCAAATATTCGGCCCAGAGTAGCACTGAATCCACATTCCTGGCAGGATGAAGATCCAAAACATTACCTCTGGAGCACAAAGTATGAAGTGCATGATCACACTGTCTTTGCCAAACTTCAGCAAAAAAAGGCAAACACAGAAAATTGCAGCTCAGGAGGATGAGAGGGGAGGTGAGTCAGCCACCAGCCCAACTTTATCATGGTATGATGTTTGTGTTCAGCTCTACAGAAATACAAAACACAAGAGGATATAAAAAAATCCCCATCACTAACAGGCTTGTGTACTTCATAAACACATACCTAAGAGAACTGCAGCTCTGCAAACAATCTGCCTATGACTGAAAAAACATTTATTAAATCAAACAAGTTGCTTTTGACACTTCCAAAACAATTGAAATGAGAGGAGAAAGGATGAAGTGAGGACCTGAGTGAAACTATCTGGAAGCAAAAGTATCAAAAATACACGTTACAGGACCCACTCAATGTTATTTTCTCTCATTTTCTAGCAATTCATTTTGCTTTAACATGGGTATAAAAATTGATGACAGCCCAACTCTCTTACACACTAATTATTTCTCATGATAAAATAAACATTGTCCAGTTCTTAGCTCATTCCTTACTACGGAAAAACATAAGATAGTTGCGAGAGATAACTGTGCAAGGGGAGAAGGAAAAGTTTAAACAAACTAAAAAACCTTTGACAGGATCAGGCCCGGAATTGGGAGTGGGGAAAAACTCGGACTGGCTCAGGGCTGGAATACGGAATGGTGGAAACCTGGGCTGGAATGTGTTCAGAATATGGAGTGAGGAGGAGCTCAATCAAGCCTCTCAAGTGCCAGAGAACTGAATAAAAGTGTTCAAAAAACCTCTCCCTTGGCAGCAGCAAAAATTTCTCTCATCCTTTCCATGCTCCCCTCTGCTGCAGAGACACATCTGAGGTGTCAGTGACCACACGTCCCCTCTGATCGGAGCCATGGCAGAGCCCCCAGCAGTGGGAAAGGCTCTTGTGGCAGCTACAGGAACAGTAAGGCAGAATCAGGATGTGAGTGGATATTTTAAGAGCTAAAACAATCCCTCTATCTGATTTAAGATTAGACCTGCATTACAGCTCTTTGGGTTTACTCTTCCCATTCCCCTCTCTGGTTCTTACCAGAGCGCTGAAGCTGATGAGAACTCAGCTGGGTTTTGCCCATTCCAGCTCAGGCAAAGTGGTAAATGAATGACAACACACTTCTGTATCTTTTAGATTAAAAATTGCTGCTCAGTTTTCTGTAAAGTAATTCCAGCCCTTGGTGTGTTTTTCAGGAGAGGCATTTAAAATCTGTGGGAGCGACACCCGTTCTGTCAAAAAGAGGAAACCTTTTGCTTGCATTAAAGCAAAGAAACAACTCCAGAAACAGCATCTGAAGCAGAAGCCTGCAGCTCATCAAATCTACTGTACGTGCATTATACGCATCACTACCCCCCCAAACAACAAAATTAGCCCGTGGCTATAAGAAAGTACAAGTTGGCAAGGCAGATTTTATCCTTTTACTCTGTCCCTGACTTGTGGAGGAAAGACAAAGCAGCTCTTGTAGGGACCATACAGGATCCTAGGCCACATGGAGAGTTTAGAAGAATCAAACCCAGGGGTGCAGATGGGGAACTGTGTCTTGCCCAGTTTAATAAATTTGTCTCTGAGGATTGGATAAATTTGGTTACCTGCAAGAGTTTTCACTCTGACAGTCTGAAGGAAGTGTTAGGAGGATGTCCATGGCTGAAATGGATACTGTAATACTGAATGACATTTTATATTTTTGGCACAAGAATGGTACTTAATTATTTTAAGCTGTTACATTGCACCATGCAATGGCAGAGGGAGCCAAGATGATAAAATACCAGCTACAAATTCTGAGGCCTATTCTGCCCATCTATTTTTAGGTATTCAGGTTGCTATCAGCTCTTATACCATTTCCAGGGGAAATAACATGACAGACCAACAATTCAGTGGAGGGACTTAGAGCAGCCTGTCAAGCTCAGGCTGTCAGAAAGACCCAGTTTGTTGGTATTCAAATTACTCAGGAGCTGGATGACCTGAATGTGGCTCAAAAGGCAAAAAATAAATCACCTACCTAAATAACCAAAGGAAAGTCATTGCAGGAGAGGTTTGGAGAAAAGTAAATACTAATGAACTTATCTATTTCCTCTGTACCCAAAGAAAATCAAAGTAATATTCAGGATATTGAATTCCAGCTAGATACCCATCTGTACAGACTTCCCTCAGATGGAAACTAAGTAGCGGAAAAGTGACTCTGGAATTCTGTTTCTGCAGTTTCTAAATCAGACCATTTCATAATGGATCTCTGATACCTGTGATCAGATATGGCACTTGCAGCAAATTCTGAAAACAAGAACATTTCTTAGGGAACAAGAAGAAAAACCTTGCAGAGGTTAGCCGTAAAATAAAAGGAAGGAAATGGCTCTCAACCGACCTCAAAAATTGTATATATTTTAAAGTTCTGGCTATGCCTCAGCACAAGTACACATAACCTTTCATACCTTCATTGTTAAGATTTGCCAGTTAAGAAAGTGCTATTATCTGTCTTTTATAGATAGGGAACAGCACACAAAGAGCCTGACTAACTTGTTCAGTGTCATAAAGGGATCACACAGCAGAGCTGAGAACTAAACTTTGTTCTCAGAGCTCTCCAATAAATGCCATTGTTCGTGAGTTCTTTAAATAAAAAGCATTTAACAGGAAAAAAGAGGAGGCAAGGGAAGAGGAGTTTTTTATCACTAGAGATAAAGAATCGGAAGTGTTAGGAGGAAGAAAACTCAACGCAATTTAATGTAGGAAAGTGCTATAAGGGACTTCTAATAAATGAATTAATCTGACCACTAAAACCAAACCAACAAACAAAACCTAAGAGGGAGGAATATTTCTAATTAATTTTTAAATAGAAAACAGTATTTTTAATGTGAAGCAGAAAAATCAAGCCTTTTTCATTCCCAAATAATGTTGAAAATATCAGAATGTGTCATCAGGTCTTCATAGCATTTAAAGGGAAATTCTTTTGATACAAACTTATTATCCATTCTACAATGTTCAAAATGACCAGAAAAATCCCACCCTACCTCCATTTATTATATTACCATTTCTGTAATGATAAAAGCTCATCAGTTAGGAAGTGCTCTATGAGAATGCAAGGTTGAAGAGGGTGTTTTTCAACTCGAAATAATCAATAATTTAGTTTTGATCAATTCTAATTTCTATGCAAATCAATGTGTTACCCCTGGCCCATCTATTATGTGAAGCCCACGCTGAATGAACTTGATCACACGATCAGTCTAAATTAAATTCAGACCTGTAACTCGATGCTGAAGTGAGAAATTACCTGTGATGGTCAAAAGTTGGACTCAGTGACACCAGGAGAGGGGGCCACTGACAGAATTAGGAACACTGAGATGTTAAGTGTTCCCCCAATATCCCAGGAGCAGCTAAACTGCACAGGGGATGATGCACTTCTGATACCCTGAGCACTTTTAAAATATATTCTCTGCAATGTGGCAATTTCTGTAAGAATTCTGTCGCACACTATGCATTTATTTATGCACACCACATATTCATGCCTGTCAGGAGATGTCTGCATGAAGATTTACTTTAGTGGACTCCAAATGATGCCTCTTTCACTGGTGTTGAAACACAAACAGCAAAGCTTCTCATGCTTTAAAACCATCCCCATTAGCACAACCTCCCTAAGCAGTTAATTCCTGCTCTAGGATAGATTTGTAACATGGCTGGTATTTGGCTTAAGGAAAAAGATCCTACAGAAATCTGTGATCTGGCCTGCCTCCAATTTTCCTTTCCAGCAAATATTTTCTGTTTGCTTCCTCATTATTCCTCAGTGAGATTCTCTGCTGTAACATAATTCACATAGAATGGTTTATGTTCGTCATCGTCATCGCCTTGGAAGACTACAATTAAAATCTTTCCCTGCTCCTAAACCTTGCCACTGCTGTGTGTTCTCCAAATGAGCATTGTAAATGAACAATGAAGAAGGGAGCTCACACAAACAGAAGAGAACAGAGAAAAAAAATCCTTTGCACTTTCCTCCTTAAATCACAATAAAGATCATAAAACCCCCACGAAAACAAGGGAATAATCCTCAATAGCTTGGAGCTTACACTGACAAACTGCATGAAATCTTCCTTCTGGTGTTTCCTTCCCCTCCTTTAATTTAGTTGTAAACTAGTTTGGAATAAATTCTGGATTCTCCCAATACGCATTAAGATGAGCGTGACACAGGGAAAAAATCTGCTTAGAAATAATCTGCATGTAAGGTTGCATTGTTCAAAGAAGAATTTTTCCAAGCAATACTCTGACTTCATGTCCTCATGAGAGACACTCCGTTCATCATCTAAAAGGCTGTAATTAATTGGGAAAAAAATAACTGAAGGCGATTACTGGGACACACATGGGAGGTGAGATAGACTATTAAATTTATTTCCAAGAGGAGATGTGGAAAGTATTACATTTCCTTGTCCAAATAACCTTAGTTAATATACATTGATCAACTACTGCTTCAGATGTGTGCACGGCCTATCAGTTTATCAGCATCTCAAGGTTTTGTGCCAATTGTTCTGACATGTTCTCAATAAATATAATAATAGCAAAAAGGACAAAAAAATAAATGGGAAGATCCATCTTTCAGTGACTACTACCACCTCAGTAGATCAATACGTGTCATAACATTCTTATCACTTGGAAAACAGAAATCCTTTTGTGGCAATAAATCTTCGGTATTTTAGTTATTAATTCAGATCAGTCACGACGGACCCAGGAAATTTCAGACAGGCACAGGAAAAAACCCTACAATTAATGCAAAGTAATTGTGAAAACCATGTGATCTTAAGTTAAAACTTTCACCTGTTTCATGAGTTTGAGATTTTTGTCCAGATATTCAAGGCCTATTTAATGGGACAGATTCTGGTTTTACCTTGTGATGGAATTCTGTAAAATAAGTAAAATAAAGCTAATGCGCTGTTTTATATTACTGCTAATCAGAGAATAGTCAAATCCTGTTTTCTGGAATTGGAACATGACCATTGTCATACCAAACAATAAAATACTGCCAAATACAGGGCAGATAATTGCTGCTGTAAGCCATGAGCAATAGCAGGTGTTACAACAAATAGTGTTTTGAAGTTTTTTTGGTTTTTTCCACATTTACACACTAGATAATTTTTTTAATCTAGTAGAACTGGATGCTTTTGCTGTTATTATTATTATTAATATTATTATTATTAATATTATTATTATGATTATTATTATGTCTATATTTATCTATAATTAGTGACAAAATCCAGGTCATCTTGACTTTTAATATTGTAGCCCACTCAGTATTTTTATAGAGTGATAAATTAAACTTTTTCCTTTAAAGATAAATTTAACCGTTGGACTTGATGATCTTCAAGGTCTTTTCCAACCTAAAAAATTCTATGATTCTATGACTCTATAGATTAACTCATTTTCCTGATTAGAGTAAACATTGATAGCTACTGTCTGGTTGTGCTAAATCATGATTCAGGAATTTCTGTCATTATTTGCCAATTCACACAGAATATCAACCATGCTTTAAAAGTTCCATATGTGCAATTCACTTTGAGCCTAGGAGCTGCTGCTTTGACTGGGAAGGCTGGAAGAAAGCTTGGATATAAAAAATATATATAGATTGTGTATGTTCATGAAAAAAAGATGGCATCAAATATAGTCAACTTTTCTCTCACCCAAGGCCTGGAATTTATATAGGGCATATTTCAGGGAAAGGCTGGGGCTGTATTTCATATCTGGCTGCACCACCACTGCAGCAATACTAATCTTTGGCACAGGGGAAAGCTGTCATGTCAGACAAACTCCAGCTGTCCACTCTGCCTGTCACTTCCTTCAGCTTCAAGTTTGCAGCAGAGGGATGGAGGGGTCTGTGAGCACGTTAGCAGCAGGACCTGAGGGACAGGAGCAGGACAGGAGCTTCTGAGCAGGGAGGAGGGTGGGCAGAAAGGGACACAAGCACATTAGAAGTGAGAAAAGCGTTAAGAGAGGGTAGGATGGGCAGAAAATAAAAGCCTGGAAAGAGAACAAGATGATAAAGAGAAAAGCCACTGGATGTCCCTTGGGGATATTTGCCTTTTGGAGAGCAGAGGAAGCTGATGCACACTCACTTTGGAAAGTTCTCAATGTGCAGGTTCCTTTAAGGTAAAAGCTGGCTGGCCCTTGGCTGGCTGCCATGCCCCTGGAATGATTCCTGCCCCAGAGCAATGACATCAGGACATGCATCATGGACTCCACCTGATGTCATCATCTGGGGCTCCCAGCCATGTGTCTCTCAGCAAGTGCAAAGCTAAAATTTGTGGAAGGCTGTTCAAAGAGAAGAGCAAGAGGCATTTGCCTCTTGAATGTGAGACATCCTTTGAGCACCTCCATCTCAAGGTGAATAAAACCTTAAAATTCAACGCATAGGTGTTCTGGGTTCATTAATATACAGAAGAACACTCACAGGAATTTTAGGTTCAGGTTCCCTCCAAGTTTATGAAGAATCTGGTTTTGGGATATTTCTCCAGCTGGCTGATACAGCCATGAAGTGCTGACAGAAAGAAACAACCAGGAGGCCTGGAACACCCCCTGATGAAGGCATAACGAGTGACAGAGGCCAGGCAATATCCCCTCCCAGCCTGTGGGCAATGAATTGCAGCATTTTCGTACTCTGTAGATGAGTTTTCGTGATTGGGAAAGCTGGGAGAGATTTTGGAGATAGGTGCTCCTACACTTTGTTATTGGGGTAAACATCAGTCCTCCCTCAAAGGCATTACTTCTTTATTTAAAATGTCTTTTGAAAATATATGTTCATTCATTATTCAGCCCAAAACATTTCTGAAAAGTATTTTTCCTGTGTTCACATAGAGGTGGATACAGCATTCATCCACAATCCAGGGCATCTTCATCCAAAGATAATGGAACAAGTAGCCCAAAGTCTGTCATTGCCCTGCACTTCTTATCAGTGGTCCTGCAGCTGGTCTTGAGGGAAAAAAAAAAAGGGAATAAAAAAATTTGCTTAGCTCTGAGAATTAAACTACTAAACATTCTTTTCAGCTTTATACTTGGTCTAGTACTTTCTATTTCTCTTAGTTTGATAAAACTTTGGTCTATAATTAAGCGCCCCACAGCGTCACCCCAGTTTTCAGAGGTCTGGAATATATTGTCATACGTCTTTTTGGGAAATTTTAAATTGCTTCCCAGTCTTTTGTCAGAAGTTGTATGTACTATACTGCTGAAAAGAGTTTCTTTTCAGTATAAAAAAAAATAGTTTCTTAGAAAATAATAGTATCCATAATGCCATTTAATTTTCTTTCAAGAAGGGTCCTCCCCTCCAGTTTAGCTTTTGTTTAGCTTCTTTTAAGATTTTCAGATTTGCAGACGTACAGTTTTGAAAGGCTGGTTCACTACTTTTTTTCCTCTCAGTCATTTCATCGAGTGATCATACAATGATACATGATGAAACTCAGATTCCAAGGAACAAATGAAAACAACCTCTAAAAAATATGAAACTGATAATCAAGAGCCAAATAGATCTTAAACCTACTTTTAAGCTCCAAAGAAAGCAGTGTTGTGCTTTTATAATTCTGTATTTCTGTTCTCTTTGCCAAGAGCCAGGAGATTAATCTGAAAGGAGGCAATGACCAACCCATGGGCTGCTCCAGGATGTGGCACAACGGGATCCATAACACTGGAAAACGAGACAAATACTGAACCTGCCTCATTCAAATTAGCTGATGCAAACTGCAGCAATGTGGTACAATCACAGATTTTTGCTAAAATAACGACAAGCATCTCTCTCAACATTTTTGTCACTCCTCTGAGAATTTGCATCCACAGTTAATTTTCAGTAGTTCCACAGAATCGCAGACTAACTGAATCCTTCCAGTGGTATTTTAATTAAAACATCAGGATCACATACACAATATTTTAGCTAATTTAGGACATGTTCACAGTGCTTTTACCGAATTTCATTAAAACTCACTGCAGGTGTATTAAAATTTTGCAATTTTATTTTTGTCTACTTTTTTTTCCTGTGAGTGATGTTCCAAGGGCATTATCAGAAATGTACCAAATCAAGAAGGCTATTCAGCAAAACAAAGCTTTTCCCGTGCTGAGTAATTAAAGCTCTGCAAGTTTCCATGGCTCTGCACGGAGCTTAATCCTTGCTGAAATTTAAAAGTAAAGAAAAAGAAATCTCTTTACCACCATTAAAGAAATTCTTCATTAGCTTTGGGTTCTTGGCCCTATTGGCAAGAAGTCATTAGAAATCTGCATATGCAAATGGGGGAGGATGGTTTTGTGGTCAGAGGGTAGCTACATATTCAAGGGGTGACCACAAACATTAGGCTTAAACTTTCCTGTCTATTTTAACTTCTAGTTGTGAAAACAAGGATGATAATACCTTGCTAAGGTCCTGGAATTACAGAATGCCAAAAGGTCTGCAAGCACTTGAAAAGGAAAAAACCCAACCATCAAGGTTTTAAAATTTTTATAGTGCATCTAAAATTAGCTGCATATTTACTAAAAGGAGTTTGCACCTCGAGGAACTGAGTTCTAATCTGAAATAACGAAATTCTGAAGAATGAAGTTAATCATTATCCTGGGAAACTGGATGTGGTGAGGTGACTGCATTTATTATGAGGCATCTTTTATGTCTTCCTATAGATTGGAAGGAATTGTTGGCAATTCCACGAAATGAAACCATAGTCTGAACAAAGGTCATTGATAAAGTTAATATAGTTTAGTGTGTTGCAATATATGAAAACCCCCACAAATTTTCTTCCACAGTTTTTCATTTCTCCAAGTCTAAATTAAACTTCCAACATCATATGCTGCATAGAGCCTGGAGCTGCCACTAATATACCTGTTTCCATGTGAAGAAGCAATTGTTTCTCAAGAAAAGATTGTGAAGCCAAAGAAAAAGAGTGGG
Source organism: Monarcha castaneiventris obscurior (assembly GCA_026261815.1). Lineage (NCBI taxonomy): Eukaryota > Metazoa > Chordata > Aves > Passeriformes > Monarchidae > Monarcha > Monarcha castaneiventris. The sequence goes on from JAMPIT010000481.1 coordinate 2,320,041, forward strand.
GATGAATTTGGTAAAGCTGCCCAAAGTGGAACTCAGCCCTTTTTGCATGATGTATCCCGCTTTGCATTCTCATGTCATATAAAATGTCCATAATCTGCATATGTTGCCAAAAATATACAACAAAAGAAAAAAAAAATCCCTTGTTCTCACACATACAGTAGGTCTTAGCAAACCCCAAATCAAGCGATGAGCAAAATTTAATACAAATCTGCCCTTGGGGGTTTTGTCACTCTCCGTTGTTTCCACCACAGCAGTCAGAGCCACCCGTTCCACGAGCACTCACAAACAAGAGGAAATAAACACCCCTAAATTTGTGCAAACTGCTGAAATCCTGCCATTTCAGTAGTGAACACTGGTAGTGGAAAAGGCTGGGTAAACAAAATGTTAAAAGATGTTTTGCTTTAATTTGGTCCAACAGAGACGGTGAGAGAGTGGCCAGACAATAAAGGAATCCATGGATTAGTCACAAGCTTTGTTCATGCAATGCCTCTGCTCAGTTAAACTTGCCCTTCCTGACCTGCCTTCAAGATGTGTTATCATATTTTCTCTGAGTATTATTTTGGAAAAAAAACCCAACAAGACAAGCAATTCTTTTTTATTGATTTCTTCTGCCAGGTTTCTTGATGCAGAAATGCATTTTATGATCAAACTTCAGCCTTTACTTTTATGATAGTAAATAATATACAGAGCATTTTTTGCTATTTTTGTGAGGAAGAATGTGTGCACATGTGTTGAAGGAGGTAGAAGAAATGGGTCGTTTCAAATCATTCAAAGTTCAATTCTCTGTATATTTCCCGTTCAGTTCCTTCAACCTACTTAACAATAATCATCACTAGAGGTTAAGAGTCTAGTATTGCCCTGAAGGCGAAAAAAAAGTGAAAATCAACTTCTTCAAAACTTTCCTTCTTAATTGCCAATTAAATATTAATTAAGTCTTACTTAATACATAGATCTGCAATGCAGCTGAGTGCCACCAGAGCATGAATCACAGCTCTCTGATGACTGGCTAATGAAGTCACCACTATGTCAGCCTGCACACACAGGCATGCAAAAGTTTATGAAATTAATTCTTAGTGTAGTTTCAACATCTTGAAAAATTGCAAATAACCTTCCCATCCTGCCCTTCAGGATGTCTGCAGACATCCCTGTGTCTTTAATACTAAACAAGGGCTGTGTCTCTCTGTGATGGCTTTCAGGACAAGGTCGTGTGGTTTCTTGTCCTTGAAAGAAAAGGACTGGCTAAACCCCAAAAATGTGTAGCAGGTACATACACTGTCACCTTGAACTGGAGACAGCTTTGATGGCTCCCAGAAGAATATTTCAGAGATTTGTTTAAAGAAACAAAAAGAGAAATCTGCTCTTCCTTTAGTTGCTGATCATATGGACTATAAAGGAGTCAAAATCAGTTAATATCCGCTAGACGTATTTATAAAATAAAGCTAAAAAGAGAGGGGTTATACTGAAAACCCCTCTTTTATTTTGTCAGGGAATAGGCAGGGATGGAAGAAAGGATCATATGCAGCACCTGACTGCTACAGAATGTGGAATCACAGCACTCATCTATAATTTACAAGTTACTGCAACAGTTCATATACAGCTACTTCACATAGTTTTCACCCCAGCAGCCACAGTAACGCTGACAGAAGGTTTTCTGTCCTTCACCAAGTGAGGATGGCCATTAGCTATTTCTCTGGAAATTCTTAAAAGAAATAAAAATATATAGAAATATGCAACCCTACAGATTTTTCTGAGCAGGGCTGACTGGCAGAATGACTTTGAGACCACCGAATTCTTGGAAAGTTGTATGTGGTGATGGTGGGGGAAGCAAAGAACCTGTTCAGATTGAAAAAGGGAGGAATTACGAAGCAAGGTACAAACCCAGATGTTTATCTATACACAAACCCAATACAAATGCATTTAACCATTATTTTATCTAAGCTGATTTGCTTTTTAAAGAAAATTCTGCAGATCATTTTAGGGGAAACATGAATGAAATAACTGTTTATTCAAGTGGTGGCTTCTTTACTTGACAGCAGTTTTTGAGTGTGAGGAACCAGGAGACCCCACCCTGCTCAGTCACCCAGTGCTGGTTGCACCTCAGGAGCACAACAAACAGTGAGGAGTGTGTTTAATGCCTTTCCTCGTAAATGGAAAAACATAGATTTTCTCTAACAAATACCTTGGGAAAAGAAGCTTCGTGTTGTCAAATATTGAGTAACTTAATCAATATGCAGCACTAAAGAAAGCTGAAGCACTCTAAAATACCATTACCTCAGCAGGTATGAAAAGCAAGATTTCAGCCTTACAGGTTTTTCAGGGGGGAAATGCAGCAGGTTTAATTTTTCTTTTCATGGAAAGGACTGTCACAATAATAACTGGCCTCAGCAGAAGCTCATATGTTCATAACAGAGAAAATCGTGAAGAATACATACTTAAATACCTAAAATCTGTCTTAGAAAGTCCTCGTTTTCTCAGCTTACAGAAAAAAACATCCCTGTATTTCTGTATAGAAAAAAAATATGCCTCAACAATTCCATGGTGTAGGAATGTTTAGAAAAACTGTAAATATACTATAATAAATATAACTGTAAATATACTATAAATACTGAGAAAAAAATAATATTATTTGTTTATGATACTTTTCTAGCTTGAGATTTGCATTTAATGTCACTTAAAAATTGCAGAGGGAAGAGGAGATGTCCGTTTTCACGGTTTTCTGGTTTTAAATACACCTAGAATGATACAATTATATTTTCTCCAGTTTCTCCACCACAAATGCAGTATATTCCCATTTCTTAGATCAAACCCCAAGTATTTCCTTTACAGGTACTTTGTTGAATCTTCTGTTCAGTTCTGCTTTTACAATGTTTTTATTTTGAAAAAAAAAAATTAAAAGAAAAAAATATATATGTATACACACACGTCCTAGATCAAGGATCTTTTTCTCAGTAAGTGAGCTGTTGTCAAGAAGTAGCAATCAAACAATCAAGTAAATAGCAAGACAAAATCTTTGCCTGCTGCCAAAATAATAAGGGAGGTGAAGAGAAGGCTGAGATAATTTACATCTTCCCAGTTATCAGAGAGATAAATTCACTGGAGCACAGGAACTCTAAGGAAAAACATATCCAATTATCATGAGATTTCCAATAAAATTCAGTCTACCACAGTCTTCTCCTCGGCAGGACTGAGCTCTGCTGTTCCAGTGGTGCTTTTGCAGGTTATTGAGCAAGCATCTCTCCTGCCCTTGTACAACCCTGGATTCTGTTATTAAATGGCAACAAAGCTTGGCTTTGGTTTGGATTTTGGGGCTGCTCCAAGATTCTGCATGGGAAGAAGGCTTCAAAGTCTGCTTTGCTTCCTGCTGATCCACAGGGTCAAGCACTGGGGAGTGCTTTGGGCCAGGGCTCAGGGGGAAGAGCAGCACACACCAGGTCATGGAACTTTTCCCATAGGGCTCTGCCTTTAGACAGAATTAACAAAATCCTGGAGAATCAGCAAATTATTCAACAGCAGCAGTGACTCTAAGGACAAGAGCAAGGGACAGGGATGTCTCTGACTTGCCCACTGAGCCACTTCCCAAACCACTGCTGCTGCACCGACTTGGAAAGTGCAGCACCTCTGCCAGCCATGGCTCAGTCCTAAATCAGCATCTCTCTAACCCAACACCTTCATCCTCCACAGAGTCATAAAACACAGCATAAAACATGGTGCTGCAGCTTGAGCTGACCTGGAAGCTGATTTGTTCCAGGCTTCTCAGGTGCCTGGTGCAGCCAGGGGCTGCCAGCCCTTTGTCAGCTGCTGCCTCTGGGGGATTTTCCAGACCAATTGCAAGTGAGCCTGCAGGCCACTGCACCTGCCCTCCAACCAAACAGTTTTTCTGGTGAAAATTAAGATCCAAATCACTAGAGACTGCCAAATGGAAGGTACAGCTCCCCACACATCATTTTTCAAAGGCAGAAAACAAGCCAAATGCAAACTGAGGTTAATGCAATATATACAAGAAGGAGAAATAAGATTAAATGTGATGTATGTGCCAAGAGGCCTTCTGCAGGCAAGGGAAGAAAGAGAATAAGGTTAACATCTTTGATTTTTCTCCTCCCCATCCCCAAGAGCTGAGAGGAGTCTTCATAGCAGCAAGGTCAATTCTAATCTTATTTCCTTATTCCTCACAGTTATTTCATTGCCTTCAATCCCATTTTTTAAACTTCACAGCAAAAATTTTTTTTTCCAGAAATTTCTGCCATCCAGGATCAGTTAGCTATCATAGCAGCGTATTTTAAATAATTAACAAGCGTGAGATGTACAAAGAAACCTCTTTAAACAATAGCCACCTGCAACAAATACTGTAAGAATATGCACCCTTCTCTTCTGAATGATTGCTGCCTCTCATGAAAACATTAGCAATTTGCACACAAAAAAAATGATGTAATTAGCAAGAACTTTCTCTATTTCTGTTCTCATTATTGCTGATTACCAAAAATTATCAGGCAAATAACGGCTGCTTTCTCTTCTTGTGATCAATTTGTTCACTCTCCATCTGATTTCTCTGGCAATGAACTCGAATGTAGCCTCTTGTGTCTGTGGCACTTTGCAAGAGGGAGAAAAAGGGGGCAGGGAGAGTGAGAGAAATTAAACAGCAATTATGTGTAAAGTGTCAGAAAGTATTCAAGTTATCTGTGCCAACTCAGAGATTTACTTCAAGCCCTGCCATTTTTTTTTTTAAACATTTTTGTTAAAATCACAGGTCCTGGGATCTGATTAATCCAGACTTCATTTCTTAATTATAACAATAAATAAAACCAGCTTCTCACATAGAAAAAAGCATGTTCTCAACAGAAGTTTGAAATTACTAAAGTGCTTAAAAGCTCCAAATAAAGTCACCCCAGCCAAAAAAAAATCTTAAAAGGGAGACTTCAAATCTCATAATTTCAAAGGCATGATTTTGGGGTGATCACATTCCTTTTTCAATAGTAGGGCAAGGCTGTTACCATGGCAGCTGGCAAGAGATGGGGATTGCTTCCACTTGAATACCAAAGCACAGCCAAGTTTTCAGCAGTTGCAGAAAAAGCTATCTGGGAACAGTGTGGGGAAAAAAAAAAAAACCTACAAAACCACCCAAAAACCTGTGCTGAGTTCTACATTACCAGAGCTGCTGCTATTACTCTGCAACTCCCCACTTTAAATCTATGTGGCACAAATCTTTGCAAGCTGCAGTCGGTCTTTGGGCTGTTGCATAGACACCCCAGTATTTTTCAGGAGGGTAGGAAAGATTTCTCTTGCTTGAAGCATTTAATGCCCTGAAGTTGAGGTAGAGCTGAGCAGGCTCATCTTCTGCCTGGGAGGACACCCCCAGCCCCCTCCAGGGAGCTCTTCCCTCAAGGCACAACGGCAGTTCCCATACTTAAGACCAGGCAAAATGATTTGCTTTTCAAAATGGTGAAAAAAAAAAATACTATTCTCAGCCTGAGACTTTGCATTTTAAGATTTAGCCTGGAGCAAATTATTAAGGCAGAATTACTGTCTAAATCCCTGGAAATAGGGGTTTATAGTGAAAATACTGACAGATCCATAACTATAGCCATGCAAATACAGCAGATAAAAATATGTATAAATGATAATGTAATTTAATGGCTTAAAGAATTTTTACTGGGAGGAGGGGAACGTCTGCTTTATTTTGACAGTGTAAAATGTCAGAGCAGAATCCAAGGATGTAGCAGAGTCATACTCTATACCTCTTGGAGATTATTTGACAAGAACAATTTCAGTGTTCTATTTAACGCACTTACGACAAATTTAAGTGATGAATTGATGCCTGAGAGACAGTGTGGCTGGAATTAGGAGAACAAATTTTCTTGTTATGGGAGCAGCTACAGGCCAGCTCAGTGCTGAAAGGCAGACTGAAAGTTAGGTAAAGGAAATGTGAAAAGAGTATTCTGTCAGTGGGAGTGAAGGTGGAAAGCTATATATTTATTAAACCCTAATGTCACCAGGTTAGACTTTGAAGTACCTGAGAGGCACTGACTCCTCAAAGTCTGTGGATACAAGAACAGGATCAAAGTCTTTTTGGAAAAGTCGGTTTGCTAAGAAAAGCAAACATTACTGTACAACTCCAGGTGTCACTTCTAGTCAAATATCATATTATTTCATTGATCTCCTCTAATATGGAGTAAAATTGAGCAAACTGCTCTATAAAAATGAACCTTCATTTAATAACAGTGGAATGAAGTCTGGCATCATTCTAGAGGTCTCATTTTTGTATCGTTTTCCATGCTCAGTAAATAGTTACAGCCACACTGAAATCTGCAGTTACTGGAGGCCTAATTCCACCAATGTCCCAGACACAGCACTTCAGGGGCAGAAACACACCCATAAAGAATATTGAACTGAATATTTTAAAGCATAATGGCAGTGAAAAGCAGGGGTTGTAAAGAGCTGCCTAATCTACATCCTCAAAACAGCCACATTTGCAGGTTTTTGGAAAGAAAAGTTGGCCACCTGGTGAAGGAACAGAGCAGGAGGCCTGGACCCAGTTATTAAATCTCTCCTTAGCAGCTTAATATTTTATATTTTTTTGTCCATCTGTAGAAGAGAAACTATCCTTCCCTCACAGAGTTTGGAGAAATATGGAAATGCCTGTGCAAGAGACCTTTCACTCTGCTCAGGTGTCCCTACGCTGAGGATCTGCAGGCGTGGATATTTAGGTGCTCACATCCTTAAAAACACTGCTTGTGTAAAACAGGGGTAGGAATTCAAGGAATACAGCACAACCTGCTGGTGTTACTGCCTCTTCTAAGCTTTATGCATAAGTGATGGGAGAAGAGAGGATGAAACATTGAATATGACTGCAAATATTGCACATGCAGATGATGCACATTTTTTTCTACATTCTTTGTATTTAGACTTCATTGCAGATGGAGAGTTATGCCAGATATGAGGACTTATTAAATGTAATATGAAGAGTAGCCTCCCTTAATTCAGAAGAAAAGTAAGCACTCAACAATTCAGGTCTGATCCAATAAAATCCTGTTGTGGAGTCCATGGAGTCACCTGTATGTACTTGTGGACTTCATAAATCTTCTAAACCAGACTATGCTTAAACTACTTCTTGACATCTCCCCACTCCCATCCCTTTCTCTCCTGCTGGCTCTTCCCACTAACATTTAACTTCACCCACTGACATGACAGTCAATATTTATACTGTTTGGAAAGAAAAGGAAACATGTCTGGCAACTTAAAAGTCAAACCAGGAATTCTCCCATATCATATAAACACTTATGGACCTGAAATAAATAATAAAAGCAAGAAAAGTCTACCATTACTATTTTTTGTAATTTCTATATTACTTCACTTTATCAAATGCCACGCACTAAGTGATCAAATTAATCGGAGGCATTTAGAGCAGGGACCATGTGGCAGCTTACAAAGCATTGGTTGTTCACAATAATTTGGACATGGCAAGTAGCCAAAGGACTGCTCACAAACATATGGTTATTTATTTCCACTAAACAGCCACTAATGCAGCCTGTTTGCTACATTACTTGATAAATATAACAAGCTTCAAAAACAAAAAGGACCACAAGTGCACAAAGCAATTAATGAAAACAGCCCAACACATCATGTAGAGCCACCAGCATCCTGAATCCCTGTGTGATTTTCTAAATTCTTTTTCACTATCACTCAACAGATCCCCAAAGACTGGCTCAAACTTAATGTACTGTAGCATGTTTGACTCCTTTGTTTAATCACATCTGAAATGGCACCTTCTGGAGTGACACATCAGCTGAAAGAGTTTAACTGTTGTTCTGAAAACAGCATTGATCCATGTTTTGCTTTCAAGGCTATAAGAGGTGTCTGTCTGTGTAAAGAAAAGGTGAGGGAGTGAAGTCAATGTGAGTGGTGGCAACAATGGGGTGAATTTATTTTTGGTGAGAAAGAAATTCACTTTAAAATGTATTTCATTGTTCAAGTCATCCCATGAATTTAGATTCTTTGCTCCTTGCCAAGTGCCACAAAACAAATCCTTAGTTGCCCATGCAATGTTTGAAGCCAAACAAAATATTCAATTTTGAAGGAAAATTATACCAGCAGAAAATATTGAACAGAAATCCATGTGTGGCTCTTCCCCATTATCCAGATCACACCCCCTCTGTTTGCAGTCCCCAAAGCAATCCAGCAACTGCTGCTTCCCGGAGTCAGCCAGGGCTTTGAGGTGCATCCATTGAGACCTTTTCCTTACTGCTAGCAAACCAAAGCTTGTTTATTTTTGGGATGCAAACTGGGCTGATCACACTTCTAGAACAGAAAACTAGAAAGCAAACCAGAAGAGATGTATAAAGGTCTATAAAGCAGTAATTTCCCTCCCAGCCATGTTCTCAGGGGGAATTTCTCACTTCAAGAGCTGGTCCCATGGAGTGTCTGGGCCACTTCTCCTTCCATCCCCATGAGCACTGGGGCTGTAACTTCCCTTCTGTTCCTCCACCTCCATTGGCTGGAGCCACCCATCATCTACAGCTCCCCGATTATCTGCTGCTTCCAAAATGCCCTAATTGATCCAGGCACAGCTTTCCCAAAGGAGGGTTACACATGTGCTGAGGGAAAACAGAACAGGTGCTTTTTTGCCACCTAGCCCAAAAATTCTGAAGGCAAAACACAAGAAATTCAACCCATTTTATGGCTCAGTTTTCCTAAGACATCTCTGCAATGAAAGATGGGACCCACCCCTCTGCTGGGAAGCTTCTGGATCCCCAGAGCAAGCTGTCATTTTTTTAAACAAACAAATCTTAGGTGAGAGGAGCAGTTGTTGAATTATGGTCTTAAATCAGAGTGATTCCCTCTGCTGGGATCTCACTGGGGATCATCAATAGCTCATCTGAGAGCGCTGCTGCACAAATCATCCTCATCCCAGGATCTGTTGTATGCTAATGAGGAACTCTGACTTCACTGCTCAGTTAGGCAAGATTAAGTGACAGGATTTACAGGCAGAAAATGCAGCCAGAGCATTCAGATTCTGAGGCTGCTGGAAGGATGAACCAGCCACAGACTAATGCTTGAATTTGGCACTCGGGGAGGATAAATGTTTAAGGATAAATACAGGGAAGAGGTTACAGAATATTTTCTCTGTGTCTAGAATAACTCTATGACCTACAATGTCACAGCCATTTCCTTCTTCATTCTTTTACAGTGTACTAATAGCTGCTAAAAAATAATGGCCAAATACGTTCTAATAGGAGCAGATATTTTTCTGTTAGAAAACTGAAAAATAAATAATGATAAATTGGTGAGCAAAGTATTCTTTTACCCTCTTCTAATGGAAAATAACTGAATGTCATTTAAATAGAATGTGATGAAGTATCCTATTCTTGACTGAATGTATAGAAACAGAGCTTTCTCATAAATTGATCCATTTCCTGGGGTTTAAGCTCCACCAGAAATTTTACTGGATAAGAGAACTGACAAAACCTTATCCATGGTAGCAGAAATAATACTGCTAATTATACCAGAGAATAAGCTGTCATTTCAGAATTTGCATATACAGAAGGCTCATTAATAGTGATTTCTAACTTTCTTTACCAGCGTTGTCTTAACGAGCGCCATGTCCTTTGGAAAAGAGGAAAAAAAAGTAAAAGAAGGGAGACACAGGATGTCACATTTCCCACCCTGAGCAAGGAACAAGAAAACTTTGGCAGCAGCAGATAAATCTTCAGGTTCCCACCGTGAGGGATGTTATTACCCAGCTGTGAAAATACATGGGCAACATCTGTGAGGATTGGACAGTGGACATGTGCCAAACCTTCACAAAAGCATGAGATGTCCTGGAGAGGGAGAAGAAGGAGAAAAAAAGAGAAACTTGGGATGCCAAAGTGCCAATAATGTTTGTAAACTAGTGCCAGTGTAGCACACAGTAGGACTGCAGAGAGAATTCAAGGCACAGCCAGAACAGTCAGTGACCTTCCTAAATTATTCATAATGTGTCATTTGTTTGCAGCCTGAACACTTACTTGAAACTCACAATCAAGATTTGAATCCCACTTCTGTTTTTGGATAAACAAAAACGATTTTTTCCATGACCCATTGAGCTTAATTTGAATCTTGCTATGGAACTTGCCTAATTAACCCATTGGGTATTTTCCTGCACTCTCTTTAAACCACTATTGACGTTTGTTTTAGTGCACCCACACATGGGACCACCCATCACACTCTTCGCTTGTAGAACATGCCAGATTTAAGCTCCAGTGAAAGTAAACCAAATAATTCTCATTTCAACAAAACATTTTTAATTCTTGGAAAGGATGTACCTCAAGCTGACCTCTGAAAATCCCAACAACTCAATTTATTATGTCAAAGCAACAGAAAAAGAGATGGTAAACATGAAAAGAAATCAGGACATGCAAAAGTAAAGATGTTCTGACCAGAGTTATACAGCTTTGGGTACAAAGATCTGTACCTCTAATATGAAAAGCAAGGTCAGCTCTAGGATGTGCTTGACACAGATCCTTTTGAAAGATCCTGGCATCAAAGCCAGCATAGAAGCACTACTATGGATAATTTTCTGTACTTGTATTCCTCCTTCCTTAAGTTCAGCTGGTTTTTGGTTACCTTGGTGACCTTGGGAGGTGTCAGCCAGGGTGTGGATGGTGGAAAGCAGCCTCAGGTTGATGGAACACAGAAGACAACTCGTGCTGCTGCTGATTCCCCATCCCCTCTCCATGACCTCCCAAACATCAGGACCTTCCTGCAGACCAACCAGCAGTGAGAGGTCATTATGCAATAGCAGCCCTGAGTTTAGGCAGGACTCTCAATAACCCAGCTTCTCCAGAAGGCCAAAGAATGTCTTTGTGCCCAAAGCAATGGGACTCCTCAGTGTTTCTGGGGCAGCACTGAGTTACAGCTCACTGTTTTCCACTTTAACTGAAGCCTGTCTGCCTTAAGACCCAGAGGTCCTTTCATGCAGAACTTCTGAAGACAGAGAATTTGTAAGGGAAGCCTCAGGAGCTGATCCTGATGCCAAACTGCCCTAAATTTGAGGTGCACTATTTCCAGTAGGATAGCAGGAGTACCACTGTGCCTCCCTTCCCTTGGCAATGATGGGCTCCAACAGTTTCCCCACAATAAAATGTCCCCAAAGCTTCAGCTATTCAAAAATAATGAGTCTCCTTTCTCACCACCATGTGTTTTCACTTCCTTTCCATTCAGTGTTACTGGAATATGTGACTGGAAAATATTGCAAATAACTTAAAGACTTTTTCCCCCTCTGAGATTTGTCAATTTATACCTTTTTTCGCTAATTATCAACTATTAGCATGTTCATAAATATCTTTTACTGAGATACATATCTGACTTTCAAAACACAAGTGCTGCATCAAACACACACAGCATTTTATCACACATCAAGTTATAAGACAATTTGTTACCATTTCATTCTTTTATGCTAGCTCCAAAATTCAATCCAAGATTTCTCTGCCTTAAAAGGCACGATTAGTTTAAATTTCTGGAAGTGGGCTTTTTTTTCCATTATTCATATTTAAATTAAGTTCCCTTGAGATGGAAGAAAAGCAAGGAATTTTTATCAAGAGACTAATAATATAACCAGTGAAAAATCTGAGCATTTTTATATTGAATTTATAAATCATGCTAGCAGTAACCAAACTGTTTAAATAATACATAGAGTTTAACTATAACATACTTATTGGCATAAGTAATTTTAGTGCTTTTTAATGTAACAAATCACTCAGAAAATATTCTCAGTTAATCATTAGCATACTCAAGTCTAGAGAGAGGTGTATATATTGTTCCCTTTATAATTTGGTAGGAATGGCTGAGTCATAAAACCTCACACTGTGTGCCACTTGATTTACAATTTCCTGAAGATGTTTGGGTACCCTGACAACGTATCAATTTATCTCTGTGCTATAAGCCACACTCTGGAGATAGAATAGCTTGTAATTAAACTCGGGAGCAGGGATTAATTAAAATATACATGTCTGAGAGTGCATAGACAAGTATTTGTGTTTATTATAGAAACAGTAGAAAATACCCTCTAGCACAGATATGTGTGAGATGAGCCTCTTCCTCACCATCAGTATTTGGTGTTGTGTTTATCACAGAAACAGAGCACAAAAGTGGTGACTACACGAAGTTACTGGGGGCAAGGGGGTTTAACTTTGGGGGGTGTAACTTTGGGCTGTGGCAGAGTCAGGCAGTGATGCTGGACAGATTTCAGGCTCTCATTCTGCAGGCGATGGCTCATCCTGAGCATTGAGCAACCATCTGCCCACCCACCCCTTCCTAGGTCCTTAGGAAGCAGCAGCTCTGTGATGTTCAGAGGGCTTGGAGCTTTTCTTTGTCGTGTCCCCTGTCCCCTCCTAGAAAGGAGCCACCCAAGGGTTACACAGGGTCTGGGTAAGAGATTTCCTGAAAAATGAGGTGGAATCTGCTCAGAGCATTCAGTGTGAGGAAGGACCAGAGCTCAGAGAGTTCGACCCAGACACACTCCATTGTCTGCCTTGGTTACGTGAGATGACATTTTAATTAGAAGGGGCCAAAGCTGAGAAATTTGTGTCAAGCTCCAGATTTGAACTTCCCCAGATTACTCTAGTAGTAAAAAGTTGAATTTCGTGCTGTTTTCCTGTCCCATGTCTCATTTTCATGTTGCAAAAATTTATCTATTATTATTACTATCAATATTCACTCAACTTCAAGGCATTTCCCCTAAAATTTCAGGCATACACTGCTCTTCTTGCTGTTTCAGTGACAAATTCCCATTCAATTCATGCAGTCATTGTACTAGAAAAGCACAGATCTTTGAGAAAATGACAATTTAGTGTGGTTTTATTTTGCTTTCATAATGTTGCTACTCTGTTGAGCACCGAATCATTTACCCACAGCATTATAAGACAAAAGAAATAACTCACACCCTGGTGGATGTACTGGAAACCTCAGGTTTCTCAGGACCAAGGTGCCAGGTTCACATGCGAGTTTGCAGCAGGGCAAATACCCTGATTCATCACATTGTGTAGTTTTTATGCGGCCCTATAAAATTAATTGACTTACTCTGTTAGGGATATTTTATGATGAGGTCCTGTAATTAAGAGATTTGAGATGAAATAGAGGGTATGAAAAGGCTGAAAACTGCCCGCTAGCTTCAGTTTATTTTTTGTGACCAAACTACTTAGATTATCAATTAGCTTGAGAAGACTATTTCTTTTTCAGATGTTTAAATATTAAAGAGGGCAGAGTCCACGAAAAAAAATAGATTAAGGATAAAAAAAAAGTCTTCCATATAAAAATGAAAAAGATTAGCGCAGGCATTACAAAAAAATCATATAATTCATGTGTCACAATTGCTGGAGATTATTTAACTTCTGAACAATTGTCTTCACATGTTTGAGTTCAGGAGAAAAGCAAGAGTAGCTCCATTAAGGTCTTTTCCTTAGAACATTGTTTCCTCCTAAATAAAAATAGCTACAGAGAAGCAGGTGGGAATTACAAGACATACTTGGAGAGCAGAGTGGTTGCACCTCAAACAGGAATATGCCAAGAAAGAGATCCACAGTTAAGTGGTTCCCAAATTAGTTTAATAATCCATATTTCTCCAATATTTTAGTATTTCTAGTGCATGTGATTTCAAATAAAGTGATGGGTCCCTAAAACATTCTTTTATAATCAGCTGAAAGGGAAGTCCGGTGCTCTTTAGAAAATGTCATGTGTAGGAAGAAACTCACTCAGGTACACAGATGTTTCACAGGAAATTCTGAGTGATTTCAGGCTGATAATGCCCCCAAACCAGGCTTTATTCTACACTTCAGTGCTCTCTGACATCTAGGGGTGCAAAACGACCATTTCTCTATACTGTGATAACCTTTCCACTATGATTCTCTTCATCTGGTACTGAAAAAATATCATTAATTTGCATTATAAGTTCTAGTAGATAGGAACACTTGTCTTGATTTTTTTTAAAGATCAGGGGCACATGTGATGACTCAGCCATAAATAACATTAAAACCTTAAGTTCACACTGTGCTAACAGGAGGCAAAAGGGTGTTAGTGAAATTATTCCAACCCTTTCACCTCACCCAGCTGAGACACCAATATTTTGATTGAAAAGCTATGTCATGCTTAAAAGACAAATGTTTCAGCTGTCATCTTTTCTCCTTGGCTAGAAAAACCTATTGTTACCAACTGTGAATTTCCCCATCCTTCAAGTCCCATCCACGGCTCCAGCAAGCCCAGTCACTTTGTCCAAGTTGCTCAACTGTCGTGTCTTAATTTCAGAGTGATTGGAGGATACACTCAAAATTTCTCAGGGGGCTCTCATGACCTTGTTCTATTAGCCCTTCAAATGGATATAAATTTTATTCCATGGTTCAGCAGACATGGGTTCTATTCTCAGTTCTGTGATTCTAGAAAAAATAAAAACACTGAGGTCATGATTTTCCAAAATAGAGGCATTTAAGGAAGGCTTTAAATCTCTGTGTGAGCTCCTGAAAAAAGTGACCAACAGTCCCAGAATCTTCCTGCCATGAATGGGAGCTGAAGGAGAACACAGGAGGCACATTCTGCAGGCAAGGTGGCCACACTGATCCATCCTTTGTCTGAATTCCTGTTCCCCTGAGGTGTGTGTGGGACAAGCCCTGCTGGATCCCAAAGTGTCCAGGGGCTCTGGCAGCTTTTAGCTGGTCTGCTTCGGTCGGAATGGCAGCTGCATGAGGGGAAAACCACTCATTTTTACAGATAAACATCAGGGGTTTTGATAAATATTTCTTTGCTTGCCTTTGGAACAGAAGTCACTTGGAGAATGTGTTCTGGAGAGATGAAGCACCCACAACAAGGCTCTCACAACACGGCTCTCTGAAGTCAAGAGCCCAGATCAATCCACATCATGAAATGAAATACTAAGCCAGATTTTCAAAAGACTGTTTTGGTTTAACTCAATACCCACTGAATTCAACAATAAATCCCCCCCAGTCTTAGGGGGAGCAGTTTTAGGTCAACACCATTCAATTTCTTTCTGCATATTTCTCAAAAACATGTATGAGTACTTCCCCCAAGCACACTCAGAGATTTTGTCTCCAGGAACTCCATCTTAATATCGGGGAAAATTTCTGTTTAAGGGGCAGGAGAGATATTCTAAAACTCTTCCTTTTCTGCCTTGTCTGCAAGTACATGCATCCTGAGGACAAAGGATTTATTACAAGCTAAAGAGGAACGTTTTTGTGGGTGCCCTTTGACAAGAGGTACCAACACTACACTGCACAGGGACAAAACAATACAATTTAGGCTATTGTATTCTTGCAAAGGAGAAGGTTAAAGGGGAGATTGAGTTTTGGTGGCTCAGCTCAGAGGAAGGATTAGCAAGGGAATGTTGTTGATATTCACTGAACAACATCTACAGTTGCCTTTTGTGCTGTACTAATTTTCAGCAACAGGACAGCCGCCAGGAGAAATTTTAAAGGAGGGCCCTAAATGGCTGATACCCCTATAAGGTCAAAGTGATTTCCTACGAGAGATCACAGAGGTGCATTAAACATGTTAGTAAAAGATAAAGTAGTAATAATAATAATAATAATAGTAATATTAGTAACTGAGGACAAACGCCCTCACACAGTACAATTTCTTTTTAAAAAAGATGTTTTCTTGAGATGTCTCAACTTGAAAACACAAGCAGTGGGCACAGCCCAAATTACTACTGATTGTTAAAAATCATAGCCAAAAAATACCAGAAGGGAAATGTAGTAAGATGCTTAATAAGCTTAAGCAGAACACTTGTTTATGCATTTATCTTGCTTCAAGAAATTAGATTTCTAAAATATCTGCTATTGGCCATACAGTATTTTGCCTCTTCTGTTTCAGAAATTTAATTTAGTCCCATTCTTAAATATTCAGCATGCATGATGGTTTATTTCCTAATCTACCATGAAAGAAACTCAGAAAATGTTTATATTCATCTCTTCTTTTGTGGGGAAGGGAGGTAATCACAGCTTTGTCTCTAATGTGGTTTCATGCTTTCCTTATAGGCATTATTAGATTAACCCGATAACTCTCAAACAAATCTTGCCACCAGTGATGATCCAAAGACATTTTCAATTATAACCTTTCAGTATTATGCATACCATGATTACCACTTAGCAGATGGAAGATCCGTGCAGTAAAAGCTTTCACTGAGGAAGTTTTCTCATATTGATGTTGGACACATTTTCACCAGGATTGATTCAGAGCACAAATTAGTCTGTGTCCTTGGTCTTTTGCTATTGTCATTAGATAAAAATGCCTTGTTTTGCTGCCATGTTTTTTTGCTGTCAAGAAAACAATATTTAATTCTTTTGAAGTGCAGGGATAATATCAAGCAGATCATGTCATAATGACCTGCTTTTTTTTCCTAGCAAGACCAGGATCCAACTTTCATGTTTTGCTGAGGCAAAACAATCACTCTCAAACTGTTCTGTGGTTGTTTTTTCGTGCCACTCCAAGTTCTTTGCAGTGTTAAATGAACTGAATGGGTCTTGTGAACAAAATCAGTAGATCAAGTAGAATTTTCCTGCCAGCATGTTGGCCTCCTTACTCGAGGGGTTTGAGAAATCTTGTGCTCAGGCTTTCCTTTTTATCTCTTCCCAGGCAGAGGCTGATACCACGATTGTTACTCAGCCTATTCCCACCTTTCTCCTTGAACGGCTGGAGCTGGGTGTTAGTAAGCAGCTCTGCCTGATGGATTCTCATTAAGCTGCAGCTTTTGTGGAGGTTTCACTGCAGCTGCCATTTATCTCACACCTGAAAGGATCCGCTTCCTGTAACCGAGCTGGATTTTAAGCCTCCTTTTTCCGTCTCCAGCGCTTTCACTCGCTTGCTGAAAACTTGTAGCAGATGCTGTGAGTTGTTAGGAGCAGTCATCAAACAGAGGGATAGACTGGGGTCTGCACAGAGGCTTAAAAGCCCAGGGCTGGGTATGGATGGGAAGGTGCAGGGAGATCTAAACCCTCTTTGGTGTCGGCAGAATTTGAGGACACTTGGTACATAATAGAATCTGGTTCCTCAGGCAGGTCAGACTGGAAACACAATAATCTTCATCCTGGAAAGCTGAAAACAAATGCCTTGCCTGGCTTGTATGGCCTCAGCCTGTGTTTTAGGTAAAACCCAGCAACTAATGATCTTCTTCAGAACTATAAAATCACAGGAAAAAAAAAGCAAGGCAAGCCAGTGTTCTTTGTCTGGACCCCAGTGACATCCTGTAAGAAGTCAGAATTGATCCACTAAGCCCTGTGGTTTTTTTTTGCTTTTCACTTTATAACTCCCACAAGCAAGCAAGGAAAAAGAATGGGACAAAATTCAAGCAATAAATGGGTGTTTGCATTTTAGCTTATGGACAGAAAACACAGTGCCAACAAGCCAACATCATCTGCAGCTATTTGACTTTTTTTTTTGCAATATTCTTACAAGAGTTTAGCCAGTCCTCTGACTTTAAATGTTTGAGAAACACAGACATCAACTGTTATTCCTGAAATTCTGGTGGTCTCAGAGAGAATTTAAACAACCTTTATGCAGTTAGCAGCTGTAACTATCACCCTACTGCTCTCTCACAGCACGTCAAGGACAGCCTTATTTCAAAGGTGCTCCTGGTATCTTTGGGTTTCCATGTTTTAAAGAGAGGTAGATCCCAAGAAGGTGGAAAAATCCTTTTCCTAGTAAAGCAAACATTAATTGCAGTCATTATAAATCTCCATGACCCAGGTGAAGCTGGAAATCATCTCCAGGATCAAGGCCACAAACTTGCAGAGGGTTATGCATATGCCTTATTTTATGAAATGATGCTATTTCCCTTTGGCTTCAAGGGAAATATTCACTTTATAAAATCACACAGATGTCTAAATCTGAGCTGGACAGGTTCCCAAAAGCTGAACAAAGAAGCCAAGAAGATGGACCAATTGTATAGCAGAGAATACACAATTCTAAAAGCCAGAAAAAGATAATTTTGTAAGAAAATATGGAAATACTCTTTCATCCAGAATTTGAGAATGATCAGCATCTAACCATATAAATACTCTGCAGAATGATAGGTTTTTACCCTGTTCACCTAAACTGGTTTGCTGCATTATTCAGAATTGATAGAAAAAATTTGCAGCTCATTTTTGCTCCTTTTCCCAGTGTATCACCAGGGATAGATCGGATATGATAGAGAATAATTGCTTGCATATAAAATGCACAATTTCAAATTCTGGGCTTTATTTTGGGGGTAGAAGGTACACCTCCATCTGCACATGAATTGCTGGTGCAAATATTAACATTTGAATGGAAAATGACCTGATTTATGAGCATGTGCCAGGTTACCAGCTCTGCATGTGCTAAATCCATATCCTCCTTTCCAAGGGTAGGCAAATTTGCTGGAGCTGTCTCTCAGGCAGGATAGAAACATGTTGCTTCAATATCTCTAACCACTGATGGTGAGGTGCAATTCCAAAAGGCTGGAGGTGGCTTCTTCCAGAATAGAAATAACAGAGATTTGGTGCACAGGTAGATTAAAGCCATATTTTGGCATTTGCAGATCAGCAGATCAAGAGGAGTCTGAGGCCTGTACATGAGACAGACCTGGGATGATTTAGGTTGTGCTAGAAAAGCTTTATCAGGATACCAGAGAGTTGTCATAAATATTCAAAATTACCAAGGAGAGAACACAACCTGTATTCAAAGTTTTACTATTACAGGCAGATAGTATAAACTCTTGTATAAATCCCTTTCTAATTAAACTTTCAAAGAAAAAAAAATAATTACTAAGCCCATTTATCCAAACTTATTAAGATTATTTATATGTTTGTTTCAAATATTACATTAACAAATGTTGACAGTTTTCCAATTAATAAATTAAAGCCTGCCAATATAAACAAGCAAAGGGAAACAAAAGACAAGATTATGAGAAATAATTTCCATAGCTCCTGAGCACCTTTTAGAAGAGAATAAAGGCTATTATTGAACAGTCAATCTGTACTGACTCAGAGCAAGAAAAAAGGAATGAGCATCTCTTTTCTATTGGTTTGATATCCCCAGTGTGTTTTGGGGCTTCTTTTCCTTCTTAGCAAACTATTTAACCTTGGCAGAACACACCAAGAACACAAAGGCTGAGACAGAGAATTATTTTACTGTATTTTACTTTACATAAATTTAAGAAGGAATGATGATTGTTGCCAGTTTTCATCATTTCAGTTTTTTGAGAGCCATCTGATTCATGTTATTAATAGTCCTTAGGAGGAATACGTTCACCCCAGCCCAAAGTAGCCCTAAAATGAACAATCACCATCCTGCTCACACATAGACAGCTCTGAAATGTGAAACTCCGTGGATGAAGATACTTTATGCTGAGCCACGCTCACTGAACTCCCAGGGGAAGCAGAGGGGAAATGTCCCTCATGCTGAAGCAGGAAGGCACTGCTTAAGCAGCCAAAGACACAGCTAATGCTTTGATCTGATGGATTTACATGCCCCCAAATAAATGGGAGAATCTTTCTCTGATGTAGGGCAGTGGCACATTCTCCTGAACCCCTGAAGTCTGACTGGCCCCTGAAGTGCTCCAAGCAGAGCCAGCAAGGAGCTGTGCTGGGAAAGGCTTGGCAGTGATGGAATTCAGCCCAACACAGGCATGGGGTGAGGCAGAGCCTCCAAGGAGGTGGCTGGGACATCCCACAGGGTAAAAGAGATCCTGCTCTTCATTCAGGTCCTGGCACCACAGAGACCAGGAATAGAATTAAATGTCTCAGTGGTCAATAACAAACTGAAAGTTGTCATGATCCAAGGTGCTGGGAAATAGAACTGAATCATGCATTTAGGTAACCACACAGTAAGTTTTGCTCCATAAATTTCTCATAGTATTTCTTATTAAATCAGAAATTCATGGAGAAACACAGAAATTAGGGATATTGGAAAAATTACTGCTTTTAAATACACACTTATGTGCATTAGAAACATAGAGATGCAGAAAGACCAAGGGATTTTCTAGAGACAGCAAAGAAGCACAATTGCAAGAAGTGAACCTGAACTAGTGTGTGCAGGTACTTCACCCACAAACTTCATATTTTCTGTCTGTGATGTCAAACAGTTTAAAGGAAAAA
Organism: Monarcha castaneiventris obscurior; assembly: GCA_026261815.1. Classification (NCBI taxonomy): domain Eukaryota; kingdom Metazoa; phylum Chordata; class Aves; order Passeriformes; family Monarchidae; genus Monarcha; species Monarcha castaneiventris. The sequence continues at coordinate 2,340,131 of JAMPIT010000481.1, forward strand.
AGGTCTCATAAGATCTTTTTAGTGTCAGTGAACATTGTAGAGGAAAAAAGAGGGTATTATGTATATTCACGAGATTCTAAATGCATCTTTTTTCATGCCTGAGGAGATCCGACACTTGATTAGGCTAAATCAGGTGATGCTGTCAGACAGACTTCACCCACACAGAGACAACACTCATGTACTGTGACTGTGCCCCAGTTAAAAGTTTTCTGGTCTCAGGGGTGTTGAATTCCTGAGGTGAGTTGTGCTATTTATGAAAGGATCACAGCAGAGACTGCAGTTCAGAGCTTGTGACCTCCATGGAGGGCTGGCTGTTCTCACAACCAAAGACCAAGAGATGTTATCAGCTGAACGCAGAGATGTTATCAAGTACCATTTATCAGAGCTGATATTATTTCATCCCAAACAGAAATAACAGTGTGACTCCAAGGTTGGTATTTATTGTGCAGAGAACATGAAGCAATTACTGGGAGCCTGTCAAACCACGCCTGGAAAATTACATACACGGGGAATTTTGGGTTGTTTCACTCCTGTTTGTTAAATCATTAAGAACTGGTTCTGATCACCCAAAAATATATTTTTTAACTCAAAATGCTGGCAAGCAATTTCTGATTTATGAGCTGCACCAGGCGCTCGATGTATTTCTCCAGAGATCCCGTGGGTTTGGGACGGAAATCCGCCCTCCCTTCCACGTGCACAAAGATGGCCAACTGCTGCAGGTCCCACGAGTTGAAAGGGGGTGGCAGGAAGTCGGGGTAGTAATATTCAGATTCTTTAAATCCCATTTCAGGGACGTGTTCCAAACAAACTGGGTCGATTTCTTCAGCTCTGAGGATGAGTTCTGGGGGTGTGCAGGGAGAGGGGGGAATGGGAATCCTTTCTGAGTCAGAGAGGTCACTGGCACTATCATCTTCAGTCTGGGTTTTCCCCCAGCCTGGATCCTGGATGGAATTGACAGAAGGAGCAGGAAAATCCCGTTTTTTATGATTTCCCATGGCCAGCAGGAGCCGGGGTGTGCTGAGCTGCACCCTCCACCCAACACTGCAATTCTGGAATTTTCTCCAAGAAAATTCAGTGGTGTCATCCTGAGAAAAAAGCACAGCTCAGCAGCAAACAGGGCAGAATCTCACTTTTAATGTAGCCAATATACAATACCTTTGAATTACAAAATCACTTTCCCATGCAAATTCAAAGTTCTTAACTGGACAAATTTTGGAAAGCATGCACTAATTATATCTCAGATATTTTGCAGTACTCAGTGTATAGATGGACTCATTAGGGGAACATGTTCATTCTTGCTTAAATCTTTTCTCTGAACAAGTACATTAAGATACAGTAGACTAAAATCTTAATAAGGTAAATTTGTGTATTTCCTCATATGAATAAGAAAAAAAGGAGATTTACCCTGACAACTGACAGTCATAAATTTCAAAAAACAATGACCTCTGTTAAATGAACTACAGCACTAATGAAAATAACACAACCTCCAAAACTCCCCAGTTGGAGAACTGCACAGCTCTGACATGCCAAGGTGAGATTTCCTCCCCCAAAATGCTGATGCAGTTCTCTGCTGACCCTGGAAAACTCTGCCACAGACTGGCAGATTATTTCATTGCTCTGAATTGACTCCTGAAAACATCGTTTTTTTTCTGTCAGTTTGGTTCTTGGTTTCTCTGCTGAGGATATCAACTCAGTGTGCAAATATTCAGTGATTTTCTGGTGCATGCACCTATTACCTCTCCAACTTCTAACAACCTGCAGGCCACCGACAGCCACAAAGATCAAACAGTAAAAAGAAAGTAAATATTTTGTCATCTGATCCATAACAACCAATCCAAGCATGAAATAATTCTCCAGATGTAGTTAGAACTACATAAAGCACAAGATGAAAATATTCTCATGTGGTACCTCAAATGCTTGACCTGAACCTCATTAAACAGGAGCAGGTACAGCCACGGAGCATGGCAGGGAACCAAGGGCTAAGGCAGCTCTCACAGGACCTAATGATGTAAGAGAAGGTATCAAAGCAGCCTGGACACCCCCAGGATAGATCTGCTCCCATCCTGATATCAACAACTTATTCTTAGAGATTTTTGGCAGCCTCACTCAGTTACATCAACAAATCTCACTGAGTCTAACTTGATTTGTTATTGATTTCCTAGAGGGTGTATTTGAAGCAGCAATTTTAGTGATCTTTGGAGTGGAAATACAGGGCAAAGAGAAAGCTTTGCTTATAAAGAGGGACTCAAGTGTGTCACACTCCAATAAACTGAATTCAGGGGATTTTTCCAACAGAAAATCTGCAGTTTTGGGGGAAAATGCAAATAATTTCAGACACATTATCTGCTTTACTAGAAATCTGAACTACTTCAAATTCCAGCACCTGACTGTTAGCAGATCTGAAAATAGGTATCTTATCTTAAACCTGGCATATTTGTGACAGCTGTCATATATTTGCTGACATATCAGAGATTGAACTGTGGAGCTGTTGAAGCAAAAAAAAAAAAATGAAGCTGGTATGGGCTGAGCTAATAATCCCCAGATTGAGCTGCAAGCAGGTTCTTTCCAGGTAAGCCATAAAGCAAAGTATGTGTTCAGCTGCTCACAGCAGACCTGGAATTGTGACATCTACAGGGGAGGGAAACTGTGAGAGTCCAACCTGAATGGAAAATTTCAGTGTACTCTCACTTGTGGAGCATCTCGAGGTGTTACTAACAGAGGTGGATGCTGCATAAACTGGGGCTCAGGATTAAACAGTCTTTAATCTGACTCCAGAAGAACATCAAGCATGGAGTCATCAAAATTTCACACGGTTACATGTTACAGAAAGCTCATGGTCACAGCAGAAAATGCCACTGGATGAGAGACAAAAGAGATGCAAGAAAAGGGATCCTTTACCACATCAAAGATAGATCTAGCATTTTCAAGGCTTCACCCAGAGTCTTACACATAAATATAAACCCATAATATGTATTTTGGCTGTAAACAAGTTGTATTTTTATATTAATGGGAAATGCTTTATCTCTATAATGACCCATAAGTACAGATTTCTACTGTGACCTTTATGAAATCGTCTGAAATCCAGGTTTTTCCCTAAGAAAAGCCTACACAGATTCTCATGCCACAGCTCACTCTTTGTTCTTAGATTGCTTATACATGCCACTATTTTTTGTAGAGTAGCACCAACATTTTTGATCATTAAACCTAAAGTAAATGTGTGGCAGTACCAAATGGGATGATTTTAGATATGTGAGGTTATTTATAGACAAAGATGGAGGGGTTGGGTTGCCTTTTTAAAAATTGTATCTACTCCAGGAGCCTCTAACTTCATACCACCATAAGGATTTCAGGTGGCAATTATTCTAAGTTTTCTAATCATCAAACCATACACATTGGATGTATTTTGAAATCACCTGAAGACAGAAAGAGCAGCCTAGAACAGCTGTGTAAAGCAATAAACGAGTCATCTTTGCACACTTTTCCTTTTCCTCACTCCTCTCAATCCATTTTCTCCTGGCAGCTCCAGCAGTCGCTGCCAAGAGAAGATGTAGGAGACACAATGCATTTGTCCTTGTAAGCCTTTGTCAGCCCATTTCTAATGTGATAACCTATTTTGTTTGATTAAAATGCATGAAAGTAGCTTTTAAAGCACATCTTACTATGGGCTTTAATCCTTCCCGAGCAGAAGGGGGGATAGTGAAAATTCTTGTTGCTGTTTATTTATGCCAACACTCAAAATAATAACAGTGCTTACATTTGGCTGGGATAAAAATTCCTTTTCTCCTATTACTTGGCAATGCATTGGGTTTTTTTCAAGTTTTGAAGTTTTGTGGAAGTTTCAAAACTAAGCACTGCAAATCACATCAATTAATACACTGAGCTCTGGAGGAAATGCATATATTTATATAAACAACACAAAAAAATTGTCAATAAATATTTTCTAGAATTTATTTACTCAATTGCCTGATGTGCCATGATTTCAGAGGCAAGTTTTCCCAGTTATATCAGTATAAAAAATGGAAATAGAAAGTCAAGGCCACAGATCCTTTTCAAACACTAACAAAAGAATATACTATAACCAAAAAATGTAATATAAATTGGTACAGAACTTTACTTATTTATTGTTACTTTAATGGAAGCTCTGTTATCCTACAAGGCTTTACTTGTGACCTAGATCTTTAGAGAATTGAAAAGGTCTTAATTTTTTATCCATGAAATCCCACCACAAACTATTCCAGGATTTTCTGTTGGTGTATCTTCTCATTTCTGGACAAGCACATTTGCACTAAGTTGATAGAACAGTAAATAAAACAGTTTTTGGTAACTATGCAGATTCTATTATTATAATTGCTCTCTGAACAAAGATTTTCAGCAATACTGTTATTTTTTAGAATGGAGGACAATATTTAATTAGTGAAGTAATTTCATTTTGCTGCAGTATTTAGGAGCTGAGGAATTTAGCCATCCACTTTTTTTGACATTCATTTAAAGACCTCTCTTAAAGTACAAAGAAAATCAGTTTACACCTTCTTTCTCAGTATTCTGTGAACAACTCAGGCCTCCATTTTCTTTAAGCAAATACTTTGAGATTTCTGCAAAGCTGGAATTGTTTGTAGCTAAATGTGGATTTTGCTGTTTCTTTCTGAGGACTTGCACTTTGCATCAGTTTCTCAGCTTTAACAGTTCTAAACCATTGGCTGCAGAGTATTTACTCTTGGTTTGCAGATGTGTAACTAAGATGGAAAATAAAATATGGAACTAAGAAAACTAGTGGGAAAACAGCTTTATTTTCTTCTTTATTAAACTGACTTTTAACGACCGAAATTCATTCAAAGCTGCTTCCCTCTTACCAGAAAGCTCGAGTTTTAGGAATTTACAGCTTAGAGAAAAACAAATTAGCTCAGAATTATAGCTGAAAAATCACATTGTGGCATGTGATGTCAGGCTGCATCAGTCTTGCTTTATTCTGTGATACAACTCACCAGGAGTGACACAATCCAAAGTGACTTTGCACAAGACAACATGTCAGCTAAAAAAACTGAAACAAACTACTTTTATCAACATTATAGCTAAGACAAGTCCACTTTTAAGAATGACAATTTACTACTTTCAAAATGGAAGATGAAAAAAGAAAGCTATAAAAGGATATGGCTAAAATGCTTATATACCGTACAAGAATATACAGACTAGAGACTCCAGGGATTTTATTAATTTTCTGTGTCATCTACACATTCTAGGGCAAGCCTCACACATTTCTGTCATCTGCCAAGTGCCTTTGTGCACACAAAGCCAATGAAAATCTCATTCAGCAGAAACACAAGAGATCATTGCCAACACACACGTGCACCCCCCACTTCCTAAACTGATCAGAAGCTGTTCCCCCACAAAGGGCTGAGATCAAGGATCACCTCGAATCATTCCCTGCTAATGAGGTTCCTCCATACACAAAGGCTATTTGGAATATCCACAATGGAGTTTTCTTTGGTTTCTCTTGCTGATCCAGGGTTCCTTGCCCACTGATCTTTGGAACAGGAAGCTCGCTTTCCTCTTATCTCTTTGGGATGCTGCCTGGACTTTTGTTAAGGTATCAGGTGTGCTGCAGAGACTGGGATAGGGTTCACAGGAAGGCTATTCGGCCAAAACAGCAAGTCACGCTACCTAGTTAAAAAGTTAATTGATGTATTATAACACTTCCCAAATATTTCTGCTCTTTTTTTCTTTTTCTCTTCATGCAAAAAGTTCCTTTGTGTCCTCCCTCCAGCTAAACCCGCAATTTCTCCAATTATAAAACTCAACTGAAGCCAAATTCAAAGTTTGTGTATTAGCACAGGCTGTGATTCCATGGCAGGGAGGTGCAGTGGGCATCGGGTCAAATGTTGAGATGAATTGAGCTTGACATCTTTCAGGGACATTCTTGCACATCTGAATTGCAGAATGTGCTCTGTGCCAGCTTAATTCAATTGATAACAGAGGCTTCACACTGACCACCACACATTTCCCATGTATGAGCATTTAAGCACAATGGGATTTTCTTCTTAGAATGTTTCTGGAAACATAATGACTTAGAGATTATATTAAGAGCATAATACGATACAAGGCTAAAATCTAAGTGTTATCTTTAGCTTTCTTGGGAAAAGAGCAATTTTTATGTGTTTTAGCAGGTCGTTCAGAACCATTTTTAAACCAGTAAAGTTATCTCCACACTAAATATATTCAGTAAGAGGCAGAATCTCTCAGATATTTAGATACCTACTCTATACAGGGAAATATAGGAAACAACTGAATTTTCTACAATCTACATGAACTCAGTGGAAAATGTGCCACATAGTGCCTAGAAATACTACTTGCATTAAGACCTCAAATGCCAGCTATAATCTAGACATCTGTAATCAGCCAATCAATATTTACTTTTCATAATAAAATAAACAATTTTCTACATACCATCCAAAAAAAAAAGCAGGCATTTAACCGTACAGACTCGTATGCCTTTTAAATTGCTGTCCCTATCTTTACTCCCACTTATAAATCACAAACTAGAAAAGGTACCAATATGTTACGCGTTGCACCGTAAAAATTTAAAATCAGATTAGAAAACATGGTTGCCATGGTACCTGAGAGCTACAGTTTCATGCAAAGCAATTTAACAGATGCAGAAGAATTGAACCTTACAGCAGGCATGGTATCATTTTTAGATAAACTTAAGAAGAAGCTGTAAGGATATTTCCAGATGGCTGGATGGCTCCTTGTTCTGCATTTCAGGAAGCTGCATCTCTGTGTTTGCAACTGCTTCAAACCCTCTCAAAGGGCTGAAATGTTCCAAGGGTGAAAACTGGATGTTACTCGAGTCAATGGGGGTTTTGCCACTGACTTCAAACAAGACAAGGTTTCCCCTTGGCTCTTTGAAGAAGGATGACAAAAAGAAGCATTTAGGGAGAACATCGGCCTCGAGCCAGCAAGGTCAGGCTAACCCACACTATGGCCCTGCTCCCTCGCTCACAGGAAATAGTCCTGCAGCCTATTTTTACAAAAGCTGCTTCTCTGGATCTTTTCTGGAGGGGAAAAGGTTCACAGATTAATGAGAATAATTTCTATTTCACTGCATGATTGCAGGTGTTGTACATACTCTTTTCTTTGTCCAGGGGCACCATTAAGGCGAGAGAAGAACAAAGAAAGAAACATCAGGGATACTCTGGCACATAAAAGGCAGAAATAATAGGGACTGAAAAAACACCTAGTTTTCTATGCAAAAGACTTTTTTTTTTTTTTTCCAAAAGAAGAAAAGTCACCTTTTTTGCATTGTTCTTACAGGAACATTGCACTGGAGGGCTCCTTCTCCTGCCATCATTGAAATTTGATTCACAGAGACATCTAAGTTGCCCGAGAAAAATCTACTTCTTTGACAATCAAGAACCACCTTGACAGACTGTTAAATTACTCGTCAGGAGTCTGGGCTGGCCTTTCAAATTGTTAAACACCTACTATTTTCTGTTCTGGCAGCAAATTGATGGTCAGGAGAGCAAGCTGGTCATTCTTCCAGGTTTTTTTTTTGACCCGGTCAAAAGCCCGTAAGTTCAATGTTTTTTAAACCTTAGTCATTTCAGCATGACTAAACATTAGAAAGGTTTAAAAAAATCTGTTCCCAGCAGTTTGCTCCATGTAATTTATACACCTCGGCCTGGGAGCTCGTTAATAGCAGGAGCTAAATCTGAAGATGAAAAGCTGCCTCCTGTTTTGCTGGGCCACCAAGAGGCAGTGCTCTGCCTCCCACTGCACTTCATTCCCTGATTTCTGGGCTCAGCCAGGAGGAGCAGATGTGGCAAACAGGCAGCTAGAAAAAGGGAAATTGGCACCAGCTTCCTTCAGTGCTTTAGTGAGATTATTTACTCTGAGAGACACACTCCTAAAACCAACTTCTGATCACGTCAAGTACCATAGAGGCCTCTGTGCACTAAAAGAACTTGAGAGAAAAGCAAGCCAACAAACAGGGAATCTGCCCCAGACGAGTGCCTTGATTGCTGTTATTCTGCAGCCCAACGGGATTGCTGAGCAAGAGAAAAGATAAAGGAGCCCTTTGTAGGCACTTGCAATGACACAGCACACGTGTATGCACATCATGTACCGCCTTTCACTGCTTTATCCTTTGCTGCTGGGGTTTAGTTTTGAAGGAATTATCTCACTTTGTAGCACAGAGGATTGCCGGTGGTTTCAGAAAGGCTTTTAGGTAGATATAACTCCCTTTAAAAATAGCATTTTAACAGAAAAGAAAAAATAAAAGACACAAAATTCCCACTCCCTCAATGAATAGTTTAATTTTGCCAAGAAAAATGAGGTATTGTGTTCAGACAGCAGCACAATGTGTTGCAGTGAGTTGTAAATTGCTGAGGCAATATCCCAATGTCCTGACACCAAACTTGAAGAGCCACACTCTTCCCTCCTCAGATGTTTCCCTGCTGCTCCATAGAGCCAGATCCCACAGAGCCACCTTCTGCTCATCTCTTCCTTCCCCATCGGGGAGGTAGAAGGTGAGGAATAGGGACAGCCACCCACAGCCACCAGGCACTGCAGCAGGTTGGGTTCATTAGAGCACTGGCACAGAAAATCTCCTCATTGAAATTCCCCTTCCTGCACCTGGAATGTGCTCTCCTCAAGGAAGCTGCACTCACAATGTGACAGTGCCTTGCCTGCTGTGTGGAGGCCTGATTAAGAGGACACACAAAAATGTCAGATTTTTAATTCATTTCCAGTCTGCCAGGAAAGAGGAGTGGCCATCCCACCCACTGCCTCTCCTGCAAACTCAGGGAAGGGGATGTGGGATGGGAATCCCTTGAGTGGCTGCTCTGGGACAGTCCTTCCCCCTCTGGCTGTTTTCCAGACTTTTTCCCTCTTCAACCTGTTTGCTGCATCTGTATTTTAAAGGCCTCAGAAATTCCAAGGAAGCAGGAACCAAGGTCCTGGGCCAGTTCCTTCCTGGCAATGTCTGGCTGGGGGCTGCTCCAATTTCTCTGCAGACCCAGAGCTGGTGGGACACAGAGGAGGAGATGGGGTTGTGAGAGGTGTTTGCTGCAGAGTCTCATTTTCAGCAGAGCTGGAAGTTCCAGCTTAGCTGAGGTATATAAGGCACTCTGAGATTCTTCCATCACCCCCAGGAGGAAAAGAATGGGTATAAAAGACTGACTTATTTAGGACCTGAACTGGAGATGGAAGATATGAGAACAGTTGAGATGCCTTGAGACAGTTTTTGAAGGGCCCACCTATTCTGGTATTTTATCTGTTACTTTTACAGTCCTTCATAACTCCTTTTTCTGGAAAATGAAGCAATTTGGGACAACAGAACTGCAGCAATATAAAAGAATTTTCTTTACTAACCTTCACTGTGCTGATTTTGACGGCACAAACTTCAGCTTGTGGCAAACTGGGAGAGCAAATGTGATGAGCCACCACCAAAGGAAGGATGCTGTCTGCAGCCTGAGCATTCTTTTCATCCTAAAGAATCTCTCTCAAGCCTCTGCTGTTTATACAGACACAGCCTTACATCTCTGGTTCTAATCAATGAAGTTAGAATACTGAAACACTTGATTTTTAGGGAAAGGCAACAAACATTTCAATCTCTACTCTTCTTTTCCTTGCTGCCATTCAGCCTATTGAGAAAAATTATATAAGGTTCAGGCTGTTTAATTCCATTTTGAAGAACGCGTTCAACAGCACTTAAAAAGTGATACCATTAGCTATTCATTTTCTCCAATATGTTTCATATTAACAATAAAGTATCATAGTGCAAAATGATTATTAAAATCTAAGCAATAGGAGCTTTAGAATAAATGAACTGGCACACTTGACTAACCTTGAAACCTGCTTTATAGATTAAAAGTGCTTTTTTTTTTGCCATGAACACTTCAGTTGCTTCATTTTCTTTATATTTTTCATATCTGAATTGTATTTCATTCTTTCCCTTCATACACTTGATTCTATTCAAACAAGGCAAGTCATTCTGAAAGCCCTGAATGTGCACCTGATCACTGAGTTTTCCTGCTTTTAGGTCATCAACAATGGGCTCGTGCTCACACCGAGGTTCTCAAAGCTTCACCCGTGAACACACAAAACCTATGCTCATGTAGGGATTGATCAATTTGCTTGATCAAATTGATCAGTCAGGGCATTTATGTGGGTGGGACATTTTATTACTCAACTCAAATTTCAATACTGACCTGTAAGTTTAAAACTGAATAATTTAGAGTGTTTAAATTTAGGAACCACAGGTATAGAATATTGTGTTTGGCAACTACAGCATGGTGTGAATTGTGACAGCAGTCTGTAATAAAAAACTTCTATTCCAACAAAAACTGCATTTCTATTGGGAAAAAAAAAAAGAGAGAAACCCCTAAGAAACTAAGAAAAAACTTATAACAAGATATTACCAAAAGCTTGTAATTTATGGGCCACAGGAGAGAGACATTAAAATGAAGGTAAAATGGATAGGGTAGCATAATTATAACATATTGATAAAAGAAAAGAGAGGGGGAAACAAGTGTAACAGAACTGAAAATAAACTTGCACCTTTGTGGTTTGTGTACACACACAGCTGAAAAGTAAGCAACAAAAATTGCATAAAGAAACAACATATAAGGCTACTTGAAACAAGATAACAAGCAAAATCAATGTAAAGCCACTTCAAGTCCAAACAGAAATGAAAAGGAATAAAATAGAAATCAATAGTATTTAAAAGGATTAAAAACAATAGCCCATCCATAAAGCACATTTCCCTTTTGGTTTTTAATTGACTTTAACATCTAGAGCAAACAGCACAGGCCACTGTGCTGCAGATGGCTGCACAGCAATTTGCTCCTGTAAGGAAGGCTTTCAAATTTGTTAATTTATCTCATTAGCAAAACAATCAGTTTTATTTGAGATGAGCACAAAATCCTTTGACATTCTGTACCGGTGTAGAACAGGCTGGTGCTGGGTGGGCAGAGCACAGACCCACAGCTCTCCAGCAGGGTTGATGTGTTTATTTGGGATGAGTGTTGTGTTTCACACAGGCAGGGAAGGGGCCAGCAGCCCTCGCTGCAGGAGGCTGAACCAGTCGTGTTTGCAGGGACAGGGGCCTTGGGAACCTTGTCCTAACACACTTCTCACTTCCACAAATGAGCCTACTCCAGCAAATGCTTTCCTGGCAGAGAATGGCTAAAAGCAACAGATCCAGGCATTCATAAATCTGACATTTCTGTTTATTTGTTGCTCTTCCACCTGCTCTGGCTCCTAGCTCCCAGCTCTGATGGGTGCAGGTAAGAGACATGCATGAGGTGCACAGACAAGAACCCTCCTCTGCTCCCTGTCTCTGATGGAGCCGGGGCACACTTGGGTCAAGGAAAGGTCAGAGCTTTCGGCCATTGCAAGAAGGTGTGGGATGAGAAGGGTTGTTTTGACAAGACAGGGGGAAAAGAAATCACAGGAGGAAGGGTCAAGGCTCATAGTTAAAAGCTACAGTTCTTCATGGATTCTAACCTCGGGGTATAAAACTACTCCCTCATGTTCAGAGACCCACATTCTATCATGGAAATAAATTCCCCTTTAGTTTTACGCCAAGCTCCAGCTTATTTACAAGTCCATGTAGGCAGCTGATTCCTGGCACTGTCTGGCCAAACAATGACTAATTGTTACTGACTTCCCAGATGGTCATTCTAATAACTGGAGAAGGGCAACCAACCCAGCAATCAGGTTTCATTTAGCTGAGGACAGCACAACAGCTGTCTTTTCCTTTCCTACACACTCAAGCAGAGCTTTCTGTTGTTCCAGCAGTCTCTTGAGCATGCAGCAAATAGAGCTCCAATGAGCTGGAAAGCCCTGCTTTAGACGATGCTTTGCTGAGTTCTCCCCTGCCCCTCCTTCCACACTGCTCTGCATTTCTCTCCACTACAGTTGCACTGTAAGTTTTGGTGGGGAAAGTGGCTTAAATGCAAGTGCTACCCCCAGCCTGCTCAAAGCATTTGCATTCAAAGGTGTCTTATGAGAGAGTGTCCAAAACCCACACAGAAGTCAGAGCCTTTGCAAACTGACAATTCAGTTCAGTTGGTTCTCACTCAGCTTGGGATGGACTGGTCATTTCTGCAGCTCTGGATACCATTCTGAAAGAAAGGCATACACAGCTCCAATGGAAAGGCTTTTCCTGAGGAATATTACAGCCAGGGAAAGCAAGAGAGGTCAAAACCTTTGCCTGGGAGAAACTCTTCTGGCTTAAAGGCCAAATAAGCCAGAGGGAACTTTGAGGCAGAGACAGTCTGGCACATGCTCTGATATAAACACTGAAACTGGGATGATAATTCCTGGAACAGCTTTGGCTGCAGCAGAATTAAAACTCTTTCAACTGTGTGTTTGCACTTCAGCAGAAAACCATTTCTATCCTAAATATATCTTCGAATGTGTTATGGTTCCTGACTTCCAGACTGAATACACTTCAGCCAAGTGCCAATCTTGAAATGTTATCAGCTACTGAGTCTAATATTATCTCAGGTGAGAAATCAGATCTCCTCCACGGAGTTTTAATTTGTCACATTTCTTTCCTTGGCTTTCTAGTCCAGCCTTTTAGAACATGTATTTGGTCCAGGATTAGCCTGGGAGCAGCAGGTTTAACAGCCCACACGTGAGGCAGGATGCAAACCCCAGAAAGCTGAGGGAAGAGGAGATTTTTGGCAGCTACATCTGACTCGAGGCTTGCCCTGACCCCACTTGTCACCACTGTGATCTGGTTCTCAGTGGTGCCAGCACCAAAAGCCCTCTGGCTGCCCTCTTCCCGTGGCAGGATTGGGATCACCCTGCAAGCCCTGCAGCAGCAGAGCTCCTCTGCTCACCACATCGTGCAGCTCCACACTGGAAACCCTTCCCTAACAAGTCTCAGGTGACCTACCCTACATTAGCCATTTGCAGAACAATTACACGGGTAAATGCTACAAATAGCTGATCCCAGCACGCTTCCCCCTTTGTTTCTTTTCGACCTGGGAAGTCAACACTTGCAGCGCAACAGAATTCCAAACTGCTGCTTTCCTTGTGGTTTTTAATTGCTGTCATGTTGGAAATATGCAGATGGCATTACAAATTGTTTGTGAAATCCTTTCACAGGGAAATACTATCATCTAAATGCCAAAAGACGAGTTTACAAATAATAGAGTTGCTCATGGATCTGAAAGGGAATATATTACCCTAAACTTTAAAGATAAACCACATCATTTTGGGGGGGCCGGTAAATCACTTTCCAGCTAGACACAATTGCTGCAAAGGTAGCATATCAGATATTCCTGAATGATTAATTTTTAAGTGTTTTTAATAAGCCATGTGGCTTTTATATGTGTTACTTTTTATGTAGAGCATTTCCTATGAAATAACATAGGTGTGTAAAACTTGTGTACCAGAACTGGGATATCCCAAAGCATTTGAAATTTTGGGACTCAGAAATTATTCCACATCTTTTCAGAAATTATCCAGGATTAGGAATAGACTTAGTGACTTTCAGTTAATAAAACAAAACATTCACTGATATAAGAATTAAAGAGTATTTACTGATGAGTGCTTTTCTTTCCATTTGATATCTTTATTTATCATTAGCCCAAAAGTTTCTGAATTTGGGGATGAGGAGTGCTTCTGGCACGTGAATCCCCGGAGGGGAGATGAAAACCCAGGGTATGTGGGTTTTCTTCATGACTGGAATTGACTGTGAAATCTTCAACTTAGAATATGAACTTCTGCTGGCTGGGCAAACAGTTTAAGCTCTGAGTGTGAAAATGCAAATGTTCAGCATTAGACTGGCACAGAAAGGGCACTTAACACACTGTAGCATGTAGCTGTGTTTAGGGAAACTGTTAATGCCCAATAAATATTTATTTCTGCAAAACCATCTCCAAGTAGGAGCCTAACTCAAGCCAAACATATCTGAATCTAAATATGAACATAACCTAATAAAATGTTTTCATTTTTAAATTATACATTGCATTCAGGATTTTAGAATACATCAAAAATTCTCTTTGTTAGCTTGGATTAATATTTTAAAGCTGGAAGTATGACAAGGAGACAAAAGGAATATTGTAGCAGATTAAACAAAAAACACCCTTGCCACATTAAAATAGCTTTTAGAAATAAAGGGACGGCTGTTCACAGGATGAAAAGAAGTTGGAATAAATGAAACAACTACATGATACCTTGATAGCCTGATGTATGCACTCCAATGCCACAGATCTCTCTTTGTACAATATTTATATTTGTTTCTCAGTAAGATAAACCGTGTTCTTATTATTCGTTTGCATTTATGACTCGGTTTGAGAACAGCTCTCAGATCCCCTCCACATCTCAGTTTTGCCTCTAAGTGTGAGAGGAGAAGAAAAACAACACCTGTGCCCTGCAAAAGAACAGAGTTCCTGCAGAACATAAACTAAGGAGAGGTCAGGCAACTTTTTTTTTTTCCTTTTTCTTTAAGAAATAATTTTATTTCTATAACAAAGGAAAAGCTAAAATTTTCTGCAAGCTCCTTCGGATAAGGAAAAGCTAAAATTTTCTGCAAGCTCCTTCAGATAAGTAAAATAGCAAATGTTCTACCCTGTGACTGTATCTGATGACCCAAGGTAATGCTATAAACCTTGGTAAGGATCTCTCCCAGCTCAGAGGCCACGATTCCATTAAATGCCAGCACACAGGCACGTGTGACTGAAGGGCAGAGAGGAAAATTAACATGTTTTCTGAAACGCAGTTAGATCGAACATGAACCACATTTTTTCCTGGTAAGTTGATAACTGGTTTGATTTTTAGGGCTAGCAGCTCACCCCAGGAGCTTCCTCTAAATCAGTGTCTGCTCGAGCTCCTCTGCACATCAGAGGTGAGAGAGGTGAGGGAAAGCCAAGTTGTCAAAGTGAGGAGAAGAGCTTGACTGCCCTGTCCCATGTTGGGGTGTTGGGGGGAAATAATTCCAAGTGAAAGGGATTCTATTCTGTCCTGCTAACCACCATTTCACCAGTTTACCCTTCAGAAACATTCCATTTTGTCTACTTGCAAAATTACTCCTTAGAATATTGATCCATACAGGCAGTGCCTGGCTCTGAACTTATTCATTAGAGAAGGATTAAGGTGGGCAAGAGGAAAAAAACAACAACATTCTTTGGAGTATATAAGCAGTGAGTTAGAAATTAAGCACCACAAAAGTGAGTCATAGGGTAGAACAGATCGATGGTAAAATTCAAATGAATGCACTTGCAGCTAACAAGTGATCCAGAAATGCTGATTCTCCCTGCAGGGCAAGCGCTGTGCTATGAAGGAAACAAAACAAAAATGAATTTATCATACTGTTCTTCACTTGAAGCAAAGTGTGAATACTTGATAAGAAAAATGTATAAAGTTGAAAAAATAAGATTAATGTAAAACAATTTTGCTTTGCTTTTTGTCCTCTTGCTCACAGTGAACAATGCTCTCTACACATTACTAGTCCACTATAAAACAAGAAAAGTTTCAAGAGAAATCTCTAGAGGAGTCTTGAAGGCAGAATGGGAATAAAACCCTGAATAAACAACAGGCCTGCTTTCCTGCCCTGTGGCCTGCTGGCCCAACGCTGTGTGCATGGATCCTGCTTCATTCCTGCCTCCAGGAGCAGGGAATGAGCCCGTGTTCCAACGAGAGATCCACACCTCATCTCTCCCTGAAACTCCCTAAACGAACAGACTTCAGGCTGTTTTACATTGCACTGTGGGATAAACAGGATACAAGCTGCTCTGAGGCTTGGGAGTCATAAAGGCAGTGTAGAGTCCTTGAGTTTTTTAATGTTTTTATTCTGCATTCACTGGAGGTGAGGGCTGACTCCATAGCTCGATACCCTGCTTAACAACTTGGATGCATCTTTTTGGACATTGATTTTAATGTTTGGAACTATTTTGCTGAAGGTCTCTTAGCAGGTGTGTGCTGAAAGAAGAATGATTAAATAACTGGCAAAAGCCTCCTGTTTACCTGAGAAACCCCTTCATGGCAGACACAGATCTAAACCTTGCCATTTTTCTGATTACGTGTGATTTAAGGTAAAACTGTATTAAGCAGCAGAGCACGATGTGTAACTGGTCTTTCCCCACCATTTCATTGTCACAGTCCTGCCACACATTTTGGGGAGTAATTTGTCTCTGGCTGATGGTCTAATGTATGTGTGGCACATTGTACAATGCATGTGTGGCACATTGTACCAGGATCTTGGAGATTCAGTGAAAGGAACACATGATCAACATGTGACGTTTCTGGACATATTTTCTAAACAGGAATGACAGAATTCTTTGTTATTTTCAGATAAAGCACTTTTTCTTCAGCTCTGTTAAAATCAGACAGCAGAGACAAAATGAATCCTGGACTTTTCTGTGTCTTCTTCCTTCCATTGAATGGTTAGAATGCATTGCCTCCTTTAGGGTCTTATTTCAGCTTGATGGTTTCCAGTAACATATTTCATGTCACCCCTAGATTTGTCTGAAAATTGTTCAAAGCATTTTTATAAAACTCAAAACAAGCTGAGTTCTTTGTATGTGCAATTTGTAAATATAAAAGCCACACACAATATTTAAGAAACAAGTTTAGATAAAGGTGAAGGAAAACCATAAAAATACTGTGATATGATATGTGTGACCCCTGATTGTTTGCATGACTGGGATTGTCCTGGAATCCCATACCCTGCTTATCCCCAATTTTTAATGGTTGATCTATTTAGGAAGGAGCACAAACCAACCCAGTGTAAATCAAGAGATTTTAAATGAGACCATGGTTTGTCCAAATAAAAGAATCTATGTCATGTGTATTTTCAAACCTGAAAATAATATAGCAGATACATTAAAGAAGATTTAACTGTAGTTCAGTCTCCCCTGGGCATCGTGATGTAAACACACTTGTTCTGCATCACAAATAATACACCCAATCAATATTCAGCCTTTGAAAAATCTTGAACAAAGTTTCCCTCAAAATGATCAGAGGCAATCACACTGTGGGGTTGCTGCTTAAAAGCTTTTACAAGGGTGTTCACAGTAGATTTCACGTGGTTTGAATGCCTGCTGTGGTTACCTAGAAATGCAGGGATGCTGCTGGGATGTATCCCATGCAGGTTTTGGTAGCTCTGGAGCTGGATGTCCACAGAGGACAGATCAGCTCCATGGGCTGATGCTGGAATGCCTCCTAGCAAGAGCAATTTTTGGAATTAAACAGCATCACTAGGCTCAGCAATTACAAAAGCACATCTCCTAAAAGCAATCTGGACATCTAGATTTCCAGATTACAGAGACACAGTCCCAAGGGCTCTGCTGGCAGCTCAGTAAAATCTGCAAGGGATCGACCCCCCCTGGCTGCAGCACTGCCAGGAACCACAAACACATTCCAGAGTCACTCCCCGAGCCCCCGGGCAGGAGGAGCAGGGATTGCTGACAAATGGGTTTCATTTCTTTAGACACACTCCGAACCTGATGGTGCTTTTCATGTTGCAGAGGGGGTTACATGCACAAATACCAACAGAACACTGCTGCAGCCACGCTTAAATATAACCCTAAAGTGTCTTCTGGCTCCCAACAGTAACAAAACAACCCTTCAGAGACCAACAGTGCTGTGTTTTGAAGGATGCATAGTCTAAGCCTGCATTTATTAGAAAATCTGGCCACTCATCCTGCAGCCTTCCAAGATTTGCCAAACTAAGTTGATTTCAAACAAGCACGATCAGCACTCACTCACTTTGTGCTGATACAAAAGCAGAATTCAGCTCTGTGATATTGCTGCAGCTGGCTCCTACTCTAGTGCATAAAAAATTATTGATCAATTTGCAGACCACTTGGAGAGGCAGCCTGAGGAGCTGAGCATGAGATACCCACAGAAAACATGACAATTCCACAGATACTTTAAAAGTACAGAAATAAAGAAATCTTGTGCAAGATAAATAAATTTTGTCCAATATTAGTGAGTAATTTAAGTAATATTTAGATTTAAATAATAAAGATAGAACTCCAAGGTACAGAGAAACTTCTTTATAAAGGGGAAGGTTTGTCCCTGGAAGAGACCTGTCCTCAAAATTACTATTAATTCTGTTACATAAAGTTTTTCACCTTTTAGGATAGCAGCTGTAACAATCCCTTTTATACCTACACTATTAAAAAAAGAGGAAAAATACTCATAAATTTAGAATGACAAACTTAAAATCTTGATCATAATTGGGAGCAATACTGAATACTCTCCCCAAAGCTGGTTTTGCCTTGCTGTTTTATTCATGATAACCAGAAGTTATGGGTCAATTATAGAGTTCATAATCCAATACTACAGTTAAAGAGAAAGATGAGATATTTCATTCATTCTGCCTAAAACTGAATTTACATCAATTATCCTAAACATTGCAATATCAAACTTGATATACCAGATTCTGTCATAACAACCAAAAATACTCAGTGCTTCCTTCAATAAACCTGCTTAGGTAATTTATTCCACAAATTCTAAAACCCTCAAGTTCACAATTGTATTTATTGGTTAAATAATCAATAACCCATCACTAAACCCAGCAATTCATATTCTCAATCGATGCAAGTGTTGTCTAAAATGTTTTCTTTTGCTTCTGCCTGTAATGTTGTACACTGACACTTCTGAATAAGAGGTACAGATTGTGGAAGGTTTTTAGTGTTATGATGATTTAATTGTCAATTATTATGTTATTTTCCATGGCTGGAAAATGAAAAATGTCACAAACTGTTGTAGAGATGTATTATTCTTCCAGTTCCCCATAACCAGCATTAAAATGCACTAGTCCTTTGCTTATAATTTTCAGAGATATGCTCTGAAATTTAAGAGAGATGTCAAAGATGAGAAATCCCTTTCCTTCCCTAAAAATCTGGAAATTTGCTAAGCAGTTTTGCCATGAACTAGGGGATAGAAAAGAATGAACTTCACTGACAACTTCATGCCTTTTTTTTCTGTGTGTTTTTTTTCTACTGTTTCAAGCCACAGCCCCCAAAAGGAGGTAAATACCCCACTGTGTAACTTCAGAAAATATCAATGTTTCATTAGGATCTTTGGCCTGTTTAACAGAATTCCAGCAAGTCCTTGTACACAGAAAACTAGTTTCTCAGATTCTGCAGATTATGGTGAGGTATGAAAGGCTCTGATCTTTTTTACAATCATTATTTCTTTTAACAAATATATTCTATTTAGACCAGGGTTTCTGAAGCATTTAGACCTTGGCATCACATCTCATTAGAGATTCTTCTATGAATTAAATACTGTCCTTTCTTAAGGTGAGAAGAGCTGCTCTGACTATACAGACTTTGTTCAGTGGAGATTGTGAATTTTCGTGGTCCTGAATCCCAATTCCATTTGGATGCCAGGGAGAAATACTGCAGGAGCAAGGCAGGAGGCTGTGATGCTACGAGCAGGTCACACTCCTGTGAATGTCTGAACAGAGTAAAAGTTTATAGACCCTCGTTTTCTTCAGCAGGAGCTTATCAGAATAGTTAATGTTCAATATTTAACGTCTTCCCCTCACCAAATTTACACGTAGGCTGAAGGAATGTTTTAAATAAAACATTAATGTACATACTATCAGTGGGAGGGAACAGAAAATAAAAACTGTCGAGATGTTAAGCCTTAAACACATCATTATTTCTGTTGGTTCCCTTTATGTCCCAAACTTTGTTCTCAGGATAGCCATAGGCTGTAACCCCTTTGTGCAATGCACTATTTCTTTCTTCTGCTTTCAGAGTTTTTCAATTGATTTAGGAGAAAAGCAAGTTTTAATGAATTTTTTTCTTTTTGCCTCAAAGACAATGTTTTTTTTTTTTAATATTCAATAATGATTTTCAACATCCAAACTCTGTCTTTAAGGTGCTTGTTTCCATTATATTTACCTTCATTTGTACCATGCAGAAATTAAGATTGGTTAAATATTTCCTAATTTTTTATTCATGAAAATGTAATTTTTTTCACCCTTTAGAAAGTACCCTTAGAAAGAGATTCCCTTCATGTCTTTGAAAGAAACACTTGATAATATCCACCAGAGAAAAAGAGACATTGCTGATAACGTTTCATAGGTCATAGGTACCACACCAAATCTTTAAATGCCTGATGAAATTAGATAAAAATGTTTCACTTTCATCTGGGCTGTTATAAAACCCCAAAGTTTTGATACTGTGGCAAAGTTTCTTCCCTATCTGCAAATTCTCAATACCAAGCACAAAGAGCTGCATAAGCAGGAGCAAGATGAGGATGTCCCAGCTGATTGCATGAGCAGAACAGAGAACACACTGACACCAGAATTAGCCACTGATTAGGGATGAGCTGCTGTGACCCACTGAACCCGTGCTTTTGCTTTGTCATTTGTGCATGCCAAGGTTGTCTCCATCCTGCTTTAAAAGAAAAGATAACAAAGAACTCAAAAGGCTTGAATGACTGTAATTTTCTACATAGAACTTACAACATTATACAAGAACTAATGTGCAATCTGAATAGGTAAAGGAGAAAAAATAAATTGGTCTAGCAACACTTAAATGATGGCAAATGTAAGTTTAATATAAAACCATATTAGAACAATTGAGAATCACGAGAGGCTGATTTATTATTTATATAGCACACTAAAAGTTATCTGTAAAGGAAATTGTGTAATATGCAGTAAATTAGACAAAGCTGCACTATAAATTGGGATTAAATCTTAAACTGGATTTAATATTTAATGTGCTATCATGACTCACATTTTCAATAATGCTTGTTCAAAGTTCAGGAAGAAGTGTGAAAGCAGACAGAGGAGGAGCAGTTGCCAACCCTTGCCTCCTGATGATGCAAATTAAATCAGATCATCTCTTAATTGACAAAACCAGACAAAACTAGTACAGGTCCTCTATTGAGGACTTGATCCAGAGCTCACCAGGGATACTGGAAAAACTCTCATTCAACTCGTTAGAGTTGAGGTCACAGTAACTGCACAGGGTGCAAGGAGATGGGTTCTTGGAGGTAGGAGAATGCATTTGTTAAAACTTGTTTATTTGTGGAGTTGCACCTAAAGTCCTGTGGAACGCTGATTTCAAGGGTATTGACCTGCACAGCTTCGTCCTGCCTCAGACATTTAGTTTTTGCACTACTGTGAAAAAACAATTGTCTCACTTACAGTCTGTGGCCTTAACACACTGTGCAGAGAAAATAAATCCAAGTCCTTGACCGACAAGGTTTATAACTGAAGATGTCAAACAAGAGGCAGACAAAACAGGGACAGTTCAAGGAAAGCATGACACAGCTTTGGTCAGCACTTTAGGCAGCGATCTCAGCACTCTGCAGCCTGACTCCCTCAGGAGAGCTTTAAAGAGGAAATGGCTTTGTTTCACTCAGGGTTAGGGGGAGTCTCAAGGGCAGCATGGAAAAGGCACCAAAATCCTACATGAACTCTATGGGGCATTTGTCAGGCTGGGGGGGAAGTCAAGCTACAACCTCTTCATCCTGGAAGATGACAGAAAAAGTGGGATATGGCTTTACAGAAGGAAAAATAATTAATGTTTTATGAAGTGGAAAAGACAATCACAGAATCAGAGGTAATATTTCAGCAGCAAGAATCTGAATGGAAATGAGTGGGTGATGCTGCTGGTCAAGACCACAGGAGAGGATTTGCACTACTAATCAAGACACCAAGTGATCCTTTATCTGCATGATGCTTAACTTGTGGATCACTAAGAATCCTATCATAGGTATTCTTTATGAAATAAGTAGCAAAATATAAATATATTTATATCTGTGCATACAAACATAGAGATGTCAGCGTGAAAATACTACATATGTCAACTCTTCTCTCTCATATTAAAATGCCAGATGTCTAAATGTATGTCTAATATGTTGAATCACAATCTGGCCAGTCTGTCTGACAGTGGAATAGTTGCATGGTTCCACACTAAACCAGTTCTCTGCCTGTTGTCTGGACAAACCCTCAGGAGTTTTTTGAGTTTAATTTGACCTCAGCATTTTAACTCCTCTGCACTGCTGTGTTTGATGCCCATCACTCCCCTAAAAGCATCACAACTGTGAGTGGAGCACATTTTAAAAGAAATGGTGTAATTTGCAGCTTCGATTTTACTAATCTTTTTAAGGCTAATGTGTTTTGCAAAAGAAATAATATTTAGTTGTCTGGAATGTTTTGAGCTGCTTAAAATGCCTAATTGTCATTTTGATGAATGTAAAATAGGCATAAGGCAGATAAATGTGGCCCACAGTGAATTGGCATTACAAATGGTAATACTTCCTAGCACTGCTGCTGTAGGAAATATGGACTTTAATTAATATTTTACTTTAAAATACATTGTTTTACAGAAGAAAAGGTCTCCTTAGCTGCATGAACTTCAGACTTCTGAGCTAAGCAGTGTAGCTGGAGTTTTCCTTGAAGGACAAAAGTGACCCTCCAATAACAACCTTTTTGGGGACATATTGTGGTCTGTGATCACCTGGTTCTAGGACACAGTTTCTATACTAAAAGATGTTTCTATCACAAAAGACAGGTTCCTGGAGTCTCTTCAGCTCCTGCAGTTTATTTCTTAATTATCTTTAAAACTAGTGTTTGTTTGTGACTAGTTATGATTCCAATGAAATGTGACACAAATCCAAAATTATTGTGTATTAATGGCACAGTGACTGTACACTATTAGTGCAATATCTGGGCCCAAATAAGCAGCAGAAAAACTTGCATTACCAAAAAAGACAAATATATAGGGAAAAAACCTCAACAAGTACCCGCAGCACCCTCTTGAATTCACATATTTTGGAAACCAGTCCAATTTTTCCCCAAACCCAATGTCAGTAAGAGTTTTAGGCATTACACTAAGCACACTTTTTTTTTCATTTATAACAACCTCTCTCTTTACAGTTCCACAATAATACAGCTTCTGGATTGCACTTGTATCTTGTGTATCTCCCCTCCCAGTTTTAATTTATTTCCATCCTTGTTACAAATATCTGAAAGCCAGCAGCAGTTTTTGGGAGTTGGCCTGATTAGGCTGCTTTTTATTATCTAGCAAATCTGGTAAAAGATGTGAGGATGTGTTTAATTCCCAAAACTATCCAGTCACTTTATCTGTTGTTGAAAGAAAAATGACAAATTTTTGGTTCTCAAGGGAAAGGTACATTAGGAAGTAAGGATTTCCATGGAAAGCACACCATTCTCTTTCTGCACTATTAGAGTCCATGTTTATCAGGAATTTATCTATATACTTTCCCAAAGAATATTGGACGTAAAGATTTATTGATTTCTGGAAAACACAGGCTACACTGCAGACTGTGAAAGAAACTGCTGTACTTCTTTTTGCTAAAGACATCTGATGTTCAGAAGGTAAAGGATAATAAATTAGAATTCCAGACATTTTCTGCACCTGCTGCCTCTGGCCTCAGTCCCAGGATAACAACTGAAATCATCCCTAACAGCACGAGCTTGACAGCAACGGGGACGAGACCCACTTGTCACTTACACCACATCTCCCTCCCTAATTAGAGATTTTAAAGGATATTCCTGCAGGCTGGGATTCCTATCCAGCGTGGCACCAGGTGCCACAGGACCAGGCCTGACAGAGCTCCACTGACTTCAACATTTGGCCGGAAAAATCACAGAGGGTGGAAATTGGGATGGAGCCCCAGCCCTGCTGGGCTATGCTTGATGCACAGCTACAGCCACGAAGCCTCTCCTGTGGGAGAAGGAGCCCTGGGAGAGCTCCTGTGTGTTTGTTCCCCTGATCAGCCACTGAAAATCCCTCTCACTGCAGACCAAAGGTGATAGGATAGACAAATAGTCCATTTAGATATTTCCAGGTGTGTCTCTCTGTACATTATTACCGCTCCCGTGGAAAAATGTAGCTCAGATAAATGTAAGCCAATCTCCTTATGGAAGAACACACTCTGAAATATATTTCTAGTGCTGATTATAAGCTAAGGATTTTTTAAGAATAGTTTAAAAAAAATCTCAGCAAGAACATATCCAATCTTTATCATTATATGAAAAAAAAATTATGATTTCCAGCTTGATAGTGTTTTTATGAGATCCATTCTTTCTTAATAGAAACTTGAATAAAAACCGGTCTGGCCAAACCTCTCTATTTTATTTCTTTTATTGTAACCATTAAATCAGCTTTCATTTCATTACTCTAATTGTGCCTGGGAGCAGCAACTGCCACCTTAAGGCACATAACCTAATTTAAAATGCTCACAGCTCATTCCACCTTAAAATATATTGCAGTACTTAGGTTCAGCACAGCAGGTCAAGCTATACAACAGCACTCTTGTGATCAGAGGACTTTTTGGCAGTTAAATGAGGAGAAAGACTGAGGCAATGTAAAAAAAAGTAACATTTCTCTTGCTTAAAAGATACACAGTAGTTGACATAACCATTTTTTATTTGTACCTTAAGTGTCTCCAGAGGATTCTTATTTAGGTAGAGATTTCTCACAGAAGGAGCATTTCTTGGCACAGCACACAAACATCTAATTCACTTGGATGATTTTTACTGTGGGAATTATACATGTAAAGAGCCACCTTGGCGGGCTGTGAGGGGAAAATCCATAACGATGATGTATTTGTCTGTTTGTGTTACTTGTGTGGGCCTTTCTCCCATTGTTTCTGACTGTTCTCAATCTTTATCTATTTCAGGTCTCCCTGTAAACTGCATTTCCCTCTGGTTTATTGATGGGGAAGTGAGACACAACAATTAAACAACCACCTAACATTACATAGGGGTGCAAAGACAGAGCTGGCATTTAAATTTAGGTCTCCTGCTTCCCAGGTGAGTGCTCCATATAAAAGGTGCTGTTGTACCTCCTCCTTTCCTCTCCCATTACACAGTGAGCAGACTCACGTTCCCCACAGCATTATTTCTAAAAGACTTCCCTCTGGCTGAGGGATTCCTGCTCCTGTAAACAAGGCCAGAAGTTAAATACTCTGCTTGAGGAGACATGGGGCAGATCTTCATCAGCAAGTGCAATTACAAACCTGAGTTGTTGCAAGGTGCAATAAAGGGGCAAACCAACATTTCCAGTCTTTAACATCTCTGAAAACCCAGGAGTGCATCCCACCCACCTGAAATCCCTGCCTGCAAAGCTCTGTAACCCAGGGCCTGGGTCCCTACTGGACGAAAAAAAGCCAAAAAGGAGACAAATCCACGAGGGGAATCAGGATTTGTGTGGTGTGCAAGGTCCAAGGGAATTCAGGACAAACAACCAATAAATATCTGCAACCTGACTGTTTGCTTTGGAGGGAGAAGGGATATTTTCCTTGGTCTTGCAGTGAACCAGGCTGACAGGAAATAACTCCCCACTCTCTTTGGAAGGCAGCAGTTCATTTCATGAGCTAAACAGACTCTAATTGTACCTCAAAGCCAGAGGCACTGATAAAGGACCAAGCATAAACAATGGACCTGACATAAACAATGAATGGATCCATTCCACTCATGAAGCTGTTTTGGATATGAGACAGCAAGAGATCCATCAGTTGATCTTCACCAAAACCCCATAATAATCCTACTTGGACATGTTCTATGGTGTAACATCTGTATAAGCACTTGCATAAACACATATTTACATATTTCTAGATACACACATGACCCACCCATCTATAAAACAGATTCTCAGGACAAGAGGTCATCTGTTCAAATATGTGTTGAAAAAAGGCAAAATACAGATTTTAAAACTTCCTCAAACCTTCTTTTTGGAGATATTTTTAAATAAGTTTTTCCCCTTCAAACAAATCAGCATATTTTAAAAATTCTTCAGTTGAACTGTCATTGATGAAATACTCCAGGCTGGGGAACTTCACTATGTGATAAGAATGACTTAGCTGTGAGCTGAGGCATCCCAAAATGACAGTTTTCAGAAAACCCTGATTCTGTTTTCATAATGTAAATTAGATGATTGAGTGGCATATGGTTATCCTGTTGTTATGACATAGCCGTGTGCATTTTCTCTGCATCAATAAAATTAGAACTTGAAAAAGGCACTCATTTAAACTGGAGCATGAACAAAGCCCTAATTTAAACACATCATACATATAACGGGCAGGGATATAGACATACATATGCATGAGCTTGATCCACATTGCAGCTGACATCAACCTGCTTCAGAGTTAAGGACACCACAGGTCACTGGAGAGACACAGATATTCCACCAGCCAAACTGCTGCTCCAGGATCAGGTCATGGACCTCACCTTCTCCTCAGTGCAGGAAGGTGAAACCCTCCACAACATGGCATCATTTTATTTGAATTCCTGATTATTAGGAGCCTGAGTCTCAACTGTTGTCTTTTAGTCTTTGAATTGTTTCTCACAATAGTGTCAAATTTAGAGAAAATATTTTCAGTGCTTTCCCTCAAATATTTTGGATCCCACTTGCACATCCTTTGATGAATATTTAATTACTTTTACAAAGTACAACAGCCCAGGTAATAAGGACATGAACCTGTTGCCTCTCTAGGTGCTTCAGGGGCAGAGGTTCAAAAACCTGCTACAATTCTACCATGCCCACACAAGTCCTGTAATTTTGCTCTCCAGATGAGGGACATGGGCATCTCCTGCCTCGTTTTTGTCTGTGTGCTCAATAAATACAATTTTAACAGAGAATTGCAGTACTAAAAGCGGTGGATCATTAATTTTTGAGTATCTTCCCTAGATACTTTGTCTGAGCAGCTCTGGAGCAGAACACAAACATCTAATCCATGAGGATTAATTTTTACCACCGAGATTACATATGGTAAAATGTGTCATGTAAAATCTTTGTGATGCCCTGGTGGGATCAGGGCATTGGAGAGAATGCTTGTTTTGAGAGCGGTTGGAATAGCAGTGAAAAATACCTGAAGAGGCAGATGAGCATGAAGGCTTTTAGGCCACGTTCAGGCAGAACTGGCAATCACTCAGGGACTGCCTGATGGCTCCTGTGATGCAGTAACTTTTTTGTGCATATTGGCAACTTCCTTCTAAACTCAACTTTGTAACCCAAGTCTCCAGCATGTTTAGAATTGCAGATGTGGGTTCTGAGAATTTGCAGTGTTTGCCAGAAAGACACTATATGATATTAGCACAGTTGGTTCTGAATTTTAAACCCAAATCTGATGTTCTATGACTCACAGCCTCAGGAAAGAATTAGATGAATATCTCATAAGGGGAGAGACACTGCCTGAATATCTTTATAGAGGAGATATGCTGAATAATAACCATTATCTCCATATGACAAGCTACCATTCTATTTAGGATATGGTGTGCTGCTGTACAAGCAGAGAATGCCACACAGATAGTCATATCTGAATTATCTTTAATATACCAAGAGTGCCAGAAATCAATGAAACTGCAGCAGCACAGACCTCACTCATTGCTTTTTCTTTCAGTTCATGTCCAGGATGCCTCACTAACACCCCTGGACAGCCCACTCCGAAATCCAGGCTGCCCCAGCACTTCCAGAGTTGCCAGATAAAAGCTATCCCTGGTATCTGCTTGTGCTGTAATCACACTCTCATCACAGCACTGCATCATCTCCAGTTTGGAACCATAAATGAACCAGCACTTGAAATATAGAGGGTATTTAGCAGAGCCTCAAGGTAGCTGGCCTTTAATTTAGAAAACCAGCACTTAATTTCCATGTACATCTTTCCTATAACAAAGTCCCTCACAGCACCTAAAAACAGTTGGTAGGGTGTGAATCTGGCCCCAAGTAAATCTGAGAGGAATTTCTGTAAATAAAAATATTTAGTACACGTGGTTCTGAAAAGTCTGGGTCATCATTTGTTATCAAACCTAGAGAAACCTTATTTTCAGGGTTGCCAGATTCCATCACATGTTAGAATTTCTAGGATTTGCACTGGGTATTCCTCACCCTTTCAGGACTCAGGAGCACAATACTTGGCTTAAAGAAGTTTAAGTAAACTGTGTCCAAAGAGTTATAACAGAGAAGTGAACAACAGCTTGTGGCATCGTGGTCCCATGTAAGTCAGTCTGCTCCAAGCGTCCTCGTTATAATTCTTTTTGAAAGGCACAATAAATGCTCGTATAAACTGATTATAAATCACAAATCCTTTAATGACTTACAAGAGGACACTGCTTTGCATGGGGAGGAGGTGCACTTGCATTTGGCTGACTTTACTGCCTAACAAGGCTCACATCTGGAACAGCAGGATTTATGGCATCTTCAGGCCATAATTCTGTGAAAGTAACATGGAAACAACTCCTTTCGTTGTGCATCTCTAGGAGATGCCCACACCAAACAGCTCAAGAGGAGCTGGGTTGCTCCTCTGACTTATGAAGTATTTTTCAGTTCTTTTTTACAGAGAAAACCTCATGACATTGTCCTCAAATGTCCTGAAGTTCAGCAGAGGACGTAACAGCAAATATCAATATTCAAATAACACATAATTTGCTGAATTTAACACAACACCCAAAATTCCAAACAGAAATGGAATACTCACAGTAACCTGGTGCAATAGAAATACACAGGGTAAGGTTCCTTGCTCTGGAGAGTTTTTGTGTTCAATAGCCAAAAAGGCCAGAAACTGGAAGAGAAAACATGGGTTAATTTGTGTTTGGTGGATTTCAGGGTTGGTGTGGTGTTTCAGCACTGCTTACCTCTTACTTCCTCCCTCCTTCACACTTCTTTATCCCATTTTCTTACTGAATTCACAGTGAATCTCTGGCTTAATCTTGGTGAACAGGAGAAGGACAATACTGGAACATTCACTCCCTTGCCCTCCAACTTCTGATCACAATTATTGTGAGAAGAGAGGGAGCTGCAACAGAAATGGGTGTGTTTTAACAAATATCCAGCATTTCTGGCTCTGCACTTTTACATCCCTGGTACCACTTCTAGATTATGCCCAGGAGGAGTTTGTGTGCTAATGCTTGCAGATTTGGGTTGTGAAAAGTGCCTCCATAAATAGAATTATCCTTTCAACATCAGTCTCTCTCCTTCCCTGCTGAGCAGCATCTTTCATTTTTCACAAGGTGCAAAAAGAACCTATTGATGATAATGTCCTTTTGCTCCTTCTAGAAAAGGAAACTCTTAAGCCCCTCCAGCAAAACATGTCCCTATTTAATGAGTAACTGAATAAATGCAAATTCCATCGAGCTTTGCTTAATGGGCCAAGCAAGTACTTCAGTTCAAAGTTGAAGAAATCGTGGATGCCAACTTAGAAATACTCCTTTCCCCATGAAGTTCAGCTCTGTGCAGAATCAAGGTAATAAAATCATCTGAAAAAGACATTCACAGATTTTTAAAAAACCCTCTCAAAATTTCAGATGTAACAGACTAAATATTGTCAGATATGTATGTAGATAAAAGTGATTTTTAACTAAGAAAGACATGACTTTTCATCAAAAATTAGGCTGGTGTGGAAACACTGAGTACAAGAGTGCTGGTAAGTCAGGCTTTGCCAGTCCCAGACAAACTACAGCAAAGCCTTCATGACTCAAATATTAAACTCTCAGAAAAGCTTTTGTTTCCTCCCATGCTGCTCACCTAAACAGAATGATTGGTAAACATCTGCAAAGGCACTGCTTGTTCCCTTTACAGCCCTCCTTAATCTCCAGTGCCATAATGGACCCACAAAAACAGTGACAGCATGAATTGGACAGCTCAGGATCGACACTGCTGCATTACATCTTAAGAAATATTGTCTCCTGGGCTATTCGAGCTCCTTCATAAGCATCTGTGGTCTTTTTCTTCTCCTGAGAATGCGAGATTTAGGGAGAAAAGACTGGATTTTTTTTTTTAACCACAGTTCTTTAGTACAAAGCACCTGAAATGGGAAAACAGCAGCAGCACCAACCCCAAAACCTCTCATTGCTTACTGAACTGTCAGATCTGAGAAGTTGTGATGCTTTTCTCTCCTGCAAATAGAGGACAACCCCAAAAGCACAAACAGCACCCATGGCCTACAATGGGTGCCAAATGGCAATGTTCTAATCCACTTTCTTCCAACATTATTTCTTGTTTGGGATCTCAGACCTTAATTTGAGGCTCAAGGCAAAGGTTTCACGGCCCAGAGAATACATAATGTGTAATAGAGAGCTCTCCAGAGAAGTGTGGCTTCTGGAGCAAGGGGAAAACACGAACCTAAACACTTCCAAGGGACAAAACTAATGGTGATGAAGTGGTAACAAGATTTAGTTGGATAGAGCTAATTACTCATGGTAGGGGATGAGAGCAAGGGTTTGCTTTGGCAAGAACTGAACTTACTGAAAGCAAGAACAACTAAATATGGGCTTGATTAGGGGAAAGATTTTCAGAATTAAATGTATAGAAGTAATTAGAAAATTAGAATGGGCAAAATGGCACCAAGTCACTTGGAGACACACTATAAAAAAGTATATTCTGCTTATCCATGACATACACAGTGGACTTAAGCTCCTATTTTCTGATCAATCTTGCCTTATCACAAAGACATTTATTTTCTAGTCATGAATGACTGGATTCAATTAAAATACAAGCTCGCCTGTCAATTAAATTGAAACAGAAACTCTCTTGGCATTCAGAAGTAAATGTTAAAAATCACCAAGTACTACCAGAGGCTGCCATACTTAAACTCTTCGCGTGCAGGAACAGAATGTATTCTGTTGCTGAATTACTGTAAAATGTGAGTTTCTATTACCTTGTAGGGGTTAAGTTAAAGAAAGAAAAAAGTTATAGTCCTTTCAAAAGCCAAAGGATTTAATTTTTAAAAATTCCAACAACAGACATTGCAATAGCTGTGGTATGTAGATATGCAAGGGCATGATGAATTATTGGGTGACTCTACTGAGCCACTTTTCATCTACACTTAAAAGCTGCCAATTCTTTATTAAGTTTACTTACTTAACCTGCCATTTCATCCAGAGTAATGAAACTTTGCTGACACCTCAGCTTAGTTTAGCTTGCTTAAGTGGAACTTTGCTACATTTAAATACACGTGCTCTTGGTGTCAGGCCCTTAGCTTATTTCACACCGTTGAAAATAAAGTGAGATACTGTCAATACCTGTACTCTGAGTAAAATATTTCCTTATGACTTTGGTCTTGAAGCTGTACTAAAACAATTTTTGAATCCCACCTAGAGGAAATAAACATTAAAATTTCATCTCTCATAACTCCTACAGTCCACAGACAGTGCACTGCCAGCAGTGGAGATTCCGAAGGGGAGGCTCTGTGAGACAAGGTCACACCAGCCAAGAGCAGCCCTTCAGTCTCCTGTTGTGTCCCTCAGCTGTGAAAGAGCCATGCCTGGGCTGTGCTAGTGCTTTTTGGTGGCAGGAGCTCTTTATCCTGCTCCTGCAGGAGGAACCCCTGTGGCTCAGTCTGTCTGTGACTCCGAGGGAATTCCCTTTAACATGAGCAGGGATTACCAGGGACGTGTCAGTGGAAGTTGGCCTCTCATAGGAAGCTTTACCCCTCAAACTGCATGAGGTTATTGGAACTTTGCTAGGATTTCTGAACTGTCAGGAAGCAGAGCTACAATTCCCTTGTTAATAATTAGTGCTAACAGATACACAGTGGGCCTGAAAAGCAGAGTGTTCCTAAACTGCTCTGACTCTGTTATCACCAGGATGTGGGGTTGTGGCTTGTGCCTTTTTTAAAAGCAGACCACCAAAAAGGTCACTTCACACTTCCCTGTTTTTCATTAGTTTTGCATTTAGCAGGATTGTTCTTTATTCCTTCCATCCCTTCTATTGATCCGGGGGGAGAGGAAGCACAGAGGGAAAATGACAAATAGGCTGCATTTGTCCCTTCCCTTCTGTCATTTGTTTCACGGGTAAGTGAGTAGAAATGAAGACAGCATGTTCCATGCCGAGTGCTGAGAGCACAGAATATGGCCTCCAGCTAGAGCACAAATAATTTCTATGCATGATGAATCCTTTCAATAACAAGGGCCCTGCTAATGCAGGATCAAATCACAGTCATTAGCTCTTGGCACTGTTCTTGAAATGATATAGAAATCCAAGCAGCATCCAGCCATGTTCCTGTGCCACACACACTAGCCAGGATTTCAGCTGGCAATTTACTTTCCTCATCAAAGTGCTGGTATAATTAGAAAAAAAGAATAAAAGCCATCTGATAGGATAAACTCCTCTAAAAGCAATAACCTGCTTAAGGAAATGATGGATCATTCTGAAATAAGGGGCTGTGGTGTGAATCTATTGATGGATGAATTGATTCTGGGACTGTTTCAAGACCTGTGGCCCTGTGTGATGGGTGATTTTCTATGGCAGGTAACAAACTATTGAAACAAAGCCATATATTCCAGTTCTTCTGATTTTCAGTCACCAGTGCCTTTTGAAACCATGGCACTCACAGGAGGAGTCACACTTACTGCAGCAAAAAAGCTTTCAGTCTGACCGTGATCCAGAAGCTTCACAGAGTCATTTAGAAGCACTTCTTGTTGCCTCAAGCCATCTTTTTCTTTTAATTCTCTTGTATAATTATTTTTACATAGTAGTTATATTAGTATTCTAATTTATAATACTATTATTCAGCATTTGATAGGCTGAAAAATTTTGTTAATATCCTGCAATGTGTAAATTATATATTCTCTTAAAATCCCCAAATAATTACTTTGCCTAAGTTAAGCGAACATAGTATTTTATTTTTAAAAAGCACTTTCTTGCAAGACTTTTTTTTTTTTAATTTGCACTTGCTTTCAGTAACTGTGCATCCATAAAGATATTTTACATTTTATTCTTAATGGATTTTTTCATGAAAAGAAAACCAGTAATTAGGAAAGAGTTCTCCTTAGATGGATGCTTCAGTATTCCCCATGTTGCTGCTCTTTAGGGAACAGTGTATGGCAAAATAGATGCTACTACATTATAAATGAGGTTCACAGAAAGTTAAACTTATGCTTGTGTTTCACATTCTCTCAGTCCAGATAAGGGATGCCCCCTGTATATATTTTTGGCAGTTAATCCGCTAGAATAATTACAACTTTCATAAATTCTCACAGTGCTATGGGGTTTGCTAGTTTGATGCAGTGCTGAGATCATGGGTCTGTTCAGAGTTTGTCAAGTTGTAATGGACTCCATTCCTTACCCAATTAGGGTGTAGAAAAATGCTGGTTAAAGAACTCCCTGGAAGTGCCAGCAGGCACTGCCTGAGTCTGGGACAGACAAATCTGAGCATCTGATGGTGTTTCCTAGATCCTGCAGGGCCCACTGACACCTTTCCCTATTGTTCTCTGAATTCCTCATAAACACAGTGCTGAAGCAGCCTGTATCAACCTGAGCCAAAAAAGAGGATCAAGAGGGATAACATTTTAAAGTTGATTCAATACACACTTCTTTTAGAAATAAGTTTTTATGATGCTGCCAAATGATCTCCTCTGGAAGAGGATATGTTCTTTTCCCAACCGATTATGCTGATTTTCTATGCAATCTTGATTAAAAATAGAAGACTTATTTTGGAAGAAGATTCCAAGTGATTTTTATATTTAAAAAGAGAATGTAATTATTTTTTAAACGCCTTAACTTTTCCCTCATCCGAAAAAAAACCCCAAAAACGAAACAACTTGCCTTAAATGCAACACCTTGAAAACTAAATGATGATTTGCCTCACTGCTGAAGTTATAAACCAACTGGACATCACTGGTGACAACGACTGAAAACATCTGTGCTCCTTCTTCTGGGATTTTCTATAAAAACTGATCAGTACAAGAGGGCTCTAAGCAGCAGAAGGGAAATGTGGTGCCTCTAGACAGCTGATTGCACATTTGTGTCTAATGACAAAGCTTATAGAGCAACATAACCACTTCTTTATTTAGGAACATTGGATCCTGTTCTGGAAAACACCTTAGCAATCACTATATGCAGCTCTCCTCTGTTGCATATTTTACACGTTCCCTCTTATAAACTAGAATTAATTTGCTGTAATGTAATAGGAAGATCAAAATTAGAACAATATTTTCATCTTCTCCTCAGTCAGTTTGTTTCATCTAAAAGAAAAATCACAGCTTGAGCTGTGTAATCTCAGCCAAAGATAAATCTCAGTTTATTATGTATCAAGACTTCCTAGGAAGCCATTTGGCTGAATTAAGCTCATCCTTCCTTTTTTGTGACAACTCATGTCATGACATTAAAGGTCATGTTCCTTCCTTTCTGTCACTTTAAATTATGCCATCAATATCAAGAAGTGATTCAACAAAGAATGTAATAAATGCTACAGAATTATTAAAATCATGCTAGGTGGCTGCTTTTCATACATTCCTGCAGCTCCTTTTATGATTTCAGCTAGCACTTCGCATTCTTAACAGGAAAAACAGGTGCCTTGAATATAATAGGAAACGAGATGGGGATGGAAGTCTGGGGAGGAGGAGTGACTCAAATTCCAGTCACGCCGTGCCCATAATCACAGCAACAGCGCCACACACGCATTCATTAAGGAAACGTTCACTTACCCTCTTTGCAATCACGTTTAAAATGATTTAGCTCAACACTCTATCCCCAAAAGCATACATCTGGACTAAAATAAGAAATAAATAATTTAAAGGGATAAATGTTTATTGAAAACATTTGCATCTGGCTCAATCAAGTGTTCAGTTGTTACTTTTCAGTATCGCTATTTTACTTCCATGTTGTTCTTTGGCTTTTAAATGAGAAATTTAGGTTTCATTTTTCAAACAAAGCACCTTTCTGTTTCCCCCAACTTCTAGCAGAGAGTCCCAATCTCCTTGCTAGAAGATGACTTGGAGTTCCCCACTGGAAACACAAATTGAAGGAATAATCCAACTGTAAGCACACCATTTATGTTAATGGTTGTGAAAAACCAACCTGGAGGATTAACTGCCACACAGCAGCAGGGTGTGTGTGCTCCTCTTGTTGGAGGAAGCAGCAAGAACTCTGAGAGAAGGAAATAAACCAATATTTTTTATGTGGCTGCAGATTGAGATATGGCTCTTTTCCACAGGTTTAATTAGTATGGAGGCAGAGATTCCCATTTTGTAATTTCTCTTCCTTAATTGATTCCTAGTTCTATTTTTGAGTTAAAATTCTGCATCCAACTGCACACATTACATGTCCCAGGAAGCAGAAACAAAGTCATTTGAAAAACAGCTGAGTAGCTCACTACGACATGGATAGAGGTGACAAAAGGATTTGTTGTTTAAATAATATTAAATACACATAATGAGGGTGTGGGGAGCAGGAATATCAGGGGAGTGGAACCATTCAGTAGCACTGGAGTTGGAAAGGACAAGGAAAAAAAAGGACTGTAGAGCACAGCAGTGAAAACAAGGGTGAGAGGAAGGGAAGGGGGAAATGGCTGAGGCAGCAGGACAGTGAATGAAGGCTGCCCCAGTGATCTGCAAAATAAAACTTCACACAGACAACACCCAGAGTCCACCTCGGCCAAGGGACTCGCTGCTTATGCTTTTCAAGTGAAGAGAACTGCCTGTTCTTTCTACCCAGTAATCACAGCCAACATCACTTCAGAAATTTAGATGTAAACAAAGCACAAGGACATCCTGTGCCTCCCAGTCAAGTCTCACCTCCACAAAATCGAAGACAGAGCCTACAAACTCTTTTGTGTATAGGCCAATTCAAGCAATTCTTCTTAATAAAGTCAGTATTTCAATTATAAAAGCCAGCAACTACTCACATGTAAAGTTTTACTGTACTAAACCCACTGAAAAATGACAATGATGCAGAACCATCAAGCTGCATTACAGGCTTAGGTCTCAAAATATTTGGATTTCATTAGCTCAGCAATGAGGCTTCCAGTGCATGCTAATCATTCATTAATGCACCTCTCCTTAGAGAAGGGACCAAGTCAAACATGTTCCTTCTAATTTGATTTTAAAGGAACATATATGATATATGTGAACTACATATAGTTTTGGACCTCAAGAAATAATCAGCAGTAACTCACTGGGCCATGATATTCTGCAGGGAATCTTACACATTGAAGAGAAAAAAACTCTGAATGATTTACACTAAAATCTGCTTGATTTACAACCTTCTGTTCTATCTCCGTGGGAGACAGCTATGGCAATGAATCCTTACAGTAAATCTACGTTTAACAAAAGAAGTTACTAAGCTCCCAAGACTGGCCAGTCCAACTTAAATAACCCTGACAAGGAGATAAGTAAATCCCAGAGACTCCAAGAAAGACGACAGAGAGCTGTTACATATCTAACTACAGCCTGGCAAAACCCGAGTCACCACGAGGCTGTAATGGACCTGACCCCCTGTGTCAGGGAAATACAGCACAAAGACTCCCAGGCCAAGGATCTTGCAATCAAAGTGAAAAAAGGATAAAAATGAGCACTACAATCCAAGGAAAAAGGAAGCAAAAGCACAGCATTAGTGAGGGCTCAGCAAGCCCTGCCAGTGTTAAATTTCTGACAGCAGGAAGTTTGAAGGAGCTCAGAGGAGGAGAGGAGCACATCATCCTAGAGGCTTCCAAGGAGACTTTGGAAAGCAAAATCAGGCTGCCCCAACTCCTCACACTGAGCTGAGCAATGCTGGTATCACCCAGAGTTCAAAACACCAGATTTGAAAGTTTCCACCAGTTCTGGAGGCAAACACACAGACTCTTACACAGGGAAAAATGCCCCTGAACAAGCAAAGCGTTTGCCAGAAGATAGCAGGAGTAAAGGCTAAGCAACACCCTCAGGTGGTGTAGCCCAACTTTTAGAAAAGATTCCTTCTCAAGAAAACTGGGAACATCAAATGCACTTTAGGAACAGTTGAAAAAAAAAAAAAACAAACACCACTTAGGTTCTTAAAATCCTACTGCTTAACAGGAGATGAATTATTGAATATTCATTATCTTCCTGAATTGGAAGGAGTGTTGGAAAATGAAAAATCAGGAGATGGCAGAATCAGGGAAAACAGCCAGACTTCCCCTGTGTGAAACATATGTGTTAGTTTTGTTGAAAAATAAGGAGAAAGAAGTTCTTCAAATTGCAGCCCATGGGTGACTATTTACACGTACAAACCTCACAGCGAGCTCCTCGCCTTTCCTGCAGCCTCTTCTCTGAGACCAGCTCAGGCATTAATTACATAAATGACCCTGCTGCTTGCAACAGGGTGCAGAGATCACCCCACACGTGGGAAGGCAGGAATTTGGCCTTGGAGAAGCTTCTGATTGCAGTGGGCTGTTGACAGTGGTTACCAATGGATGCACAGAGCAGTTTCTCACCCTGGGGAAGGGTTAGGTGGAGATCCCTGCTGATTCCGGGGATGAACAATACAGACAACAGCCATGAACACGGGAGAAGTGTTTGTGAGCCCTGAAGAGGCAGATTTGGGAGGGGTTCTACAGCCTGAGAGAGAGGAAAGGTCCCTTCCAAGGCTCCAGTCAGTGGTGCTGGGGTTTTTAACCCTAACCAACAAACCAAACTCTTAAGGATCAGCTGTCAAGGATCAGCTTTGGAAAGGATGCTTATTAAAGCTCTTCTCAAACAAAGGTGTAACAGATAAAAATAAAGCAACTGTTGAAGGGAAGGAAGGCAGGATGTGGTGCTGAAGAGGATGCTGAGAAACACAACTAGGAATGACTCTGCTCAGGTGGAACATTTGGCTCATGCAAGGTTTCAATGGCCAAGTTTAGTAAACTGTTTTTCTCAGGGTACAGAACTTTATCAGAATTGTAGGCACACAGAACTAGAGGCATTCAGATGTGGCTGTCCCACTAAAAAACCCCCAAACCACTGAAAGATATTCCATAATTTCGTATTGCTGTAATAATTTAAGATATTTATGAGAGAAAGAATATTAGAATTCTGTATTTCTTATGAAATTAATTGTTTTATGCATTATCATTATTCTGGTTGGAACACTGAGTTCTGGGATAGCCTCTCTCCCTTCCTTGGGCATTCTGATTATCTGCAGGGGAAAAGGACATGGGTGTTTTAAAGGAGATATGTTTAGGTTCTGCTAAAATACCATGACAACCTTCAGAATTAATCACTTTCAAAGCTATTCCAGAATAATCTGTAAAGTAACATCAAATATTTCATACCATTATGGCAGAAAATGAAAAGTGTTCCATTTCATGCTTAATTTATTTTGTAATTATAAATCTGTTGGTAAACAGTACCATAATAGGCTTTGCTTTGTGCCTGCTTTATGCTTCTGAACTCTTAGAGTTTTAATATGTTTTCAATACACAAAACATGATAATAACTGCTCCTGGAAATGACTGGCTGGATGAGTTCATCCCTAAGTAAATTTTAGCATTAATCACATACACTTGCTAGTAAGGGACATTAAAAAAATAGATAGAAAACAGTCTGGCAATTTTTAAACATCAGAATAATAATAGAGGTAATAATTTCTAACTAGAACAGTTTAATATTAATTCTACTATAACAATAATCTTTTCAGAAAAACAGGAAGACAATTTTTAATTAAAAACACTTTTTGTATAAAAATGTTAAACCAGCACATAGGTGACATTTCACAAAGCCACAGTCTCATATTTACTTACTCCCTCTGCTGTACTCCTGAAAATGAGAGTTTTGGTTTTCTTCTGACATATGAGTGAGTGCTTCTGCTTCCTGTTGCTCTTTTTGAAGTCTCATAATCACTTAAGATAGGGGGGGTTGGTATTTAAACATTTACATTACCAAAATTACAGCATGTTAATTCATTAACAGACAGCCTTTACTGTATTTGAGGAGGAACACCTTTCATTTCACTTCTTTGTGGCAGCACATTTTCTCCCTAAAGCAGGAATGAGCACTGTCTGTACAACTACACACAAATCAATCATCAAAAGAGCCTTCCTAACTATACATGCAAAATATATGTGTAATTAGAAATCTATTTTGAACAATAGCCTCTCTTCCATGAGTCTCTGCTTGTGTCTGCATTCAGCCTTTATTGCCGAAGGTATTGATGCCATGATGAATTTTGTCTTTTCTTTTATACCCCTGTTATACCTTTCTGCAACTTCTGTATTCTTGGTGCTTTTTTGCCTACATTCTTGGACTTGTTTGTTAAGCTAAGAGACTAAATATTTTAGAGGCTTCGTAGTTTGGGTGCCAGGGTGCCCAGAGCCCAAGGTCCTCTCCAGAACACATTTTGTAAGCTAAGATAGAACCATCCAGGGGAAGGTTCCTTGGGAGGGGGGGCTCATTTGAGCCTCTCATTGGGGAATATTTGATAGATATGCTAATTAGTAAGACCTGGAATGTAAGACCAGAGCTAGGAGAGAGGGACTTTGCAGTGGGGATGGTGGGGTGCACAGAGGTGTATTCGACCTGTTCGTGGTGCACCTAAGGATCCTTACAATAAATACCAAGCTAAAACCCTTTTTCCCCTTCTAACCGTGTTCGCCTCTTGATTTTTGAGACCAGGAAAGGCATCAGTATCATCACGCCCTCTACTATTTGTAGCACACCCTGAGCAATTCCACATTTGCCAAGCTGTTGACGACTTCACCCCCAGCTCCCACAAGAGCCATGGATTTGCAGAACACACGGATATTGGAACTTCTGCGCCAGCAGAAACAAGCACAAACATTTGCAAGGGATCAGGAAGCCTCCCTATTCGGTGACAAGCATTAGGAAACCCTGGCTTTGCATAGGAGATAAGAAGTTCAGTTTACACGGCCTCACACACAAATTCACCCAGGCTGCTATTTCAGCTTAGGTCAAGAGGAAAGTTCAAGTAGTCAGCTCCTTTCTGTCATTAAATAATTTATCAGCACGACTGCACAACACAGACCAAGGCTCTTCCAGCACTGTGCCCAGAGTGAGCAAGGAGAGTCTGCCAGGCTGTGCTTGAGGAGAGCTTCTCCCCTTCCAGGGAGGGGCTGTGCTGGGAATACAGATTTGAGGCCAGCCCAGGCAGGTGTTTACGAAGTAGTGTGAGCACTGTGGCAATTTCTCACTGAAATCTGTCAGGACTGCATAATCCTGAGGATGTGCTGCTAGGAAGGGAGGTGGCAACTTAGTGGTCACTCAAATAAATCAAAGCATTGGCTGCACAGAGCAACTCTAACTGCAGGAGGGAATTCCCTCATAGCCTCCCTCTCCCAGCAAACCTGCTCCTAAGAACCAGGCAGGAAGGGACACTGTATAATTTAATAGTGCAATATATATTTAAAATACTGTGTAATAACAAGAAAAGAATACACAGATGTGTATTCAAGTAAGAAGTTAAGGTTCTTTTTGCATAAACACACAGCCCACAAAGTTTTTAAAAAAATAGCCTTACAAATATTGTCCCTGATTTGTAACAGAATATTTTATAGAAAACAATTAAACAAGTAATCTTTCCAGGCTTACTTCTTTCTGTATTTACTGGAGAAGTAAATACCTTTATTTTATATTGATACCTTTCTATATGCAAACATCTGGCCTTCTTTTTCAAATTCCAGTTTATATCCCCTACCGTTTTTGTCAAGACTTAAAACTGATTAAGATAATGCTTTAGTTCCCATTTTGTTTCTTAGAAACATTTTAATACTTTTTGATGTCAGGACTATGGCCAAGCTGACAACTTGCATTTTTGTTGTATTTTAAACTAACTTCTGTCATTCAGACTAAGGAAAGACACAACTACTTATAAGATTAAAATTCCATGTTAAACCTGCAGTATAGTAAAATACTGATGTTTCAGAACTTAATTAATTTAGGATCCAATGAAATTATTTTAATTTATAAAATTTACCAATCTATTTATTACATTAATCAAATTATTCCATGTATAACAAGAGAAAAAATGAAATTGCATAATTTCAAAACTTTTCTATAGAGATAAACACATTTAACAGCTATGCCTACACGTATTTATCTGCACATGTATATACAAATCAAAGCTGTTAAAGGAAAAAGCATATTTTACTGGGTAATTTCTTTGCAACAAATTATTCCACTAACTCCTTGAAAAGTTATTAAAGTGATTCTAATTTATGTATTAATAAAATATGCAAAGAACACACATGCTATCTCTGTGTTTACTCAGTACACAGGGATCCTGATAACAGATTTTACTTTTGTCATTTCTTTCCTTTGCTCTCTTCATAAGAATAGATTTAATTCCAAAAACCTTTGTGGAACTACCCCCACACTATGACAATGGCATTAAGAAGAATCTTTCAATATAGGTATGAGGAATTTATTGGTATATTGTGTTTACAAAAGTGTTTTCAAAAAAGGAACCAATCCTTTGTTTGGTGAAAATGCTGGGAATTGTTCCAAGCTAAAAAAAAAAAAGAAGAAAAACTGTGCTAAAAGTTAGCCCTGTCAACTTATAAAAATGTTTCGATCAGCCTTTAAAAATTTGGGGAAATCTAAACCCTAAGTGTGGATTTCCAAGACCTGCAATCTTGACTCCTTAGAGAGGACTTTACTAAACTGAAACACCAGGTTCAGGAGCACTGGAATCTGGGTGCCAAAGCTCCTCATTAACACAAAATATGAATCAAATTTCACATGTTTTCAGGCAATAAAACCCCCCCAAATTGTACCTGACCCCGGGTCTGTATGGATAAAACGTTCACAGGACTTCAACTGGATTGATTGAGAAAGGCTCTCGGTTTATTTTCCTTGTATCATCCAAGTAGAAGGTCATTTAAAAATCCTTTAGGCTGTGCATTTTAAATGATTTTGTCATGAGAAATTAATTTACAGGCTTATGGACTTTGCAGAAATGATAGATTTCTAAAGACTTTTTGAGCAGTGAATAATGAACTTTGCCAGCCTCCTCAACACTGACTGATTTAGTTTCCTGAATAAGTGAGGCGAGTGGTGGTCTTATCTTTGTGCTGAGGTCAAACAATTTCTGATTGGAAGCAGCAAGAATAAAAGACAAAATTTTCCACCTTCTGACACACCAGAGCTCAGCACAAGACCAGATCACTCTCTCATCTAGGAGCACAGTTCCATCTGAATGTCTTCAGCAGGAGTTCTCAAGAATTATAAACAGGAGACGTTGGCTAAAATCCAGCAATGCAAAGCAAGAGTTTTATTTCCCCTCCATGCTGAAAAAAAGTGGTGTTTGAGAACTAAAGGGTCTAATTCTCTTCATATTTTGAAGCAATCCCAGGGTCAAGTTTTCAATTTTTGAAACAAAACCTCCTCTAACACTGAAGATTTTGTATCTAAATGCTATAAAGACTAGAATTTGGGAATACTTTTTTCATCCTACTCTTTCCTTCATTAAATACCCTGCATCAATGCAAAGCAAATAAGAGATAATTTATACCTCTGACATCAAAAGTTGCTTTAGTGAACTTGACAGTCATGAGGAGAATTAAGGCTCTGGCATCAGCTTGATCTTGGTAATGGGCCAAAATCTGGAGAGCTTTGATTGTTATCCTAAATTCAAATCAGCAGCCAGCACAACTAAGGCTAACATCTACCTATATATACATATATTTATTTACACATTTCTAAAACTTTTGCTCAATTCCCACATTACAGCTCCAAATGTCACCTGTTCCCAGTAGTCACACCCCAGCCATCTTGCCCCCTACCATTAGGCATTATAAATTCCATGATTCTTTAGAATACATGAATTTATAGCCTCACTTTTGTTCCCAACCCAGCTACACGTTGATGAATGAGATCTCAGACTAGATAGGTAAATAGAAAGAGGGTGAAGGATGGGAGCTTGCAATGTATAATTTATTATAAGCACCACAAAATACCAGTGCTGAGAGAAAACAAATTATTGGCTTCTCATGCAGTGACCATGAGAAGGTGATAAATATTTCATTATATAGTACTCATCAGACATTTGAATAGCTCATCTGTCCCATTTATGCCAGCTAAAATGAATTCAACCTATCAGTGGCAAATGCATTTTTAATGTTTCTCTACCTTCTGTGGAAGGGGCAGCTAAAAAGTTGCTCTTCCCCAAGAATCATATTATTCATTTGATTACACACTGTAAACTGTTTATTCTTGAAGAGGCTTTTCTTGTTCAAAGCAGCCCTTTACATCTTGCAGAAATTTTGTGCCCAATGTTCATTCCACTTTCTAGGATGCAGAAGTTACCAAAGCTGTTTTCCAAGCTGTGAGAATGTGGTCTTTTGATAGGAAAACATTTACCTCATACTAAAATTAAAAACATTTGGAAACACCTACAGGCTCTCTTTCCTTCAGAAAAGAGAAGTTGAGCCAAATAACTCCAAGTGGCCTTTTGTAAGAAATACAATCTTGAAAAATCTGCAATTACCCGAATTAAAAAGGCTCATTTCAGCTGAACTGGTTCCTGTTACCTCTCAGGACTGTGCACATTTGCTTTCCAGTGGAGAGCAGAACTTTCAGAGATACTGAGGAGCTCCAATAGGGATATGAAGTTATAAGAACCTGCTACAAGTCACCCATAAGAAGGAGTCATTAGAAGTCCTTGTTGCCAAGTCTCTGTTACCCTCCTTGGAATGCAGCAAATGCTGTCAAAGTTCTCTTTATATTTCTTGTTCTTGAATCCAGTAATATCAACTATTACGAGCAAAAATATAAGACCAAGAAATTTGAAATACCTGGTTCTAGGTCTCAATTTACTTCCC
This sequence comes from Monarcha castaneiventris obscurior, assembly GCA_026261815.1. Classification (NCBI taxonomy): domain Eukaryota; kingdom Metazoa; phylum Chordata; class Aves; order Passeriformes; family Monarchidae; genus Monarcha; species Monarcha castaneiventris. Next base: position 2,383,571 of record JAMPIT010000481.1, read on the forward strand.
AGAATGTACCTCTTGTAGTCATTCGGGCTGGGAGCCACACTGCTCCTAATCCTAAATAAAACCTTGGATTTAACATGGGCTCCTCTAAATCAGAAATCAAGACTAAAGAATTCAAAAGACATTTATGTCAATTCTCTGCTTACCCTTCTGTAACTTCCTATATCAGGAATCATCCAGGATCAGGAGCTGTTAATTGCAGCTAGTTAGAGCTGACTTCTAACCACAAATTTTCAGAAATGTAGGAAGCAGCCAGAAATAAAGAATGATAAATTCAACTCTACTTATGCCAAACATATGCTTACATATTTGGGTCTTGTTGAATACCTCACTTATTTGGACATGCAATTTCTGCTTTTCCTAACCCTGTCTTTATTCTGGCCTTTCAAAGCCACTTCTCTCCCTAAAACTTTGCTAATGCTGCCTACATTGAGCTTCCACAAGCAGTTCTTTTCCTGGCTTTATCCCTCAAGATGGAATGGGAAGGAAAGCACAAAGAATTGAGAGTCCTGAAAATACAGCTACCAACAGCTATTTAAGGGTTGGCTTTTGGGTTCAGAAACAGGGAATTCCTTTCATTTCTATACATCTCTGATATCCTTTGACTTGCACCACTTATAATCATCCCTCTGTTGCCATGGTGCATATGAAGCTCTCAATAGTGAGCAGGCTCACTGTCTCTGCACTGACAATAACAAAGCACACAGATGGCCACTGCTATTATCCCCACTCCCTCTGTGTCCTTGTGCACTTGATGGAGTCTGGAAAATGTCTGTTTTACTCCACCCATATAATATTGACCACCACAAAAGCTGTTGGAACAGCAATAACAAGATGGAGCACAAAGAGTTTCAAAAATTTCTGCCTTCCAGTAACAAAAATATACGAGCTCCTACATCAGAGACAGTGTCCCATAAAGGGGATTGAAATGAAAAAAAAAATAGGAAAAATATGCTTTGATAACACCTGCTTAGATGAAGCAAGGTCAGAGAATCAACAGTAACCTGGGGCTGTTGATCGAGCTCAGTTGTCTGGTCCTTCTTTGATGAAATCACCATTGACATGATGAGTAACATAAAAAAGGCAAAAACCAGGGTTGTGCCAAAAGTCCTCAGCTGCTAAATGAGCTGATTCATCAGAATGCAGCAGAGAATACTTCATCTCTTCTTGCTCCCCATATCCCAACAAAGTTTGCTATCTTCCTGAGACTTTTCAGAGGCAGTCAGTCTCAGCTGTCTCTGGAGAAAAGATTTCTCTGGTGCAAGCAGAGTATTTTGGACACCAGTAAGCAAAGCACGTCTGTCAAATCTGAAGGATAAGGTTAGGAAAGAATTCTCGTTAACCAAACAACCTCAAAGTGCCAAAATATTCTTGTGGGTGACCAAATATTTAAATCTTAGTTTCAAAAGCTTAGTTTCAAAAAAACAGTTTTAATCTGAAAATCAATTTCATGAAAAGAAAAAAAATATGAAACAGACTTTTTGCCTTAGTATTTTGTGTTTGAACACTCTGGCTCTACTCCTCTGCATGTTCCAATGGACCCCAACATTAGCATTGTTTCCTCTTATTCCATGCTATATTTTGGGGATGAAAGCACTGTACTCTAATGCAGCATTTATTATTATCTACATCAAGATTAGACCAACACTTTATCTTCAATCTATTGAAATTTTTTCATTTCTGTTTCTGATTGACAAAAGTGAGAGGCAAAGTCTGAGGTGTTCTTTAATATGCAAACCAGAGATATTATTTACACTATTTGTAGTGGAATTTATGGTAGACACAACTGGTTTTGAAGGTTATTTTCCTTAAAGAAATGATTTTGCTTCTGTTACCCCACTGTTTTGCATTTAGCAGCAAGTGATTTATGAAGGAAATCAGTTAAATATTAGAAGTTCTGTATTTTCATAGTTCATTTTTTCTCACCAATTCCATATATGCTTTTGTTCTCTTATGAATTCTGAGCTCTGTATTCAGTAATCATTCTTTCTAACAACCTAAATATGTACTGCATTATTTGTGAATTAGAGAGCAATTTATTTAGGAATTTCAGAAAATTACTTTTCTTCTGGGTGCTATTTTGCACTCTATCCATTTTGTTTTTTATCTACAATTGCTTCTATGTCACATGAGCCTTAAGAGATATTTCATACAGATGTGAATTGCAGGATTCAAAAAAAAAAAATTCAAAGGAAAGATCCAGCTTTGATTGTGGCCAGAAGGAAAAAATAAACCCGATGAATACAAGACAAAACTAAGGAACAAAACCTTGTACAGAGCTGCTGTTACATATCTCTGTGTCTATAATGAGATGCCAACAGCCACACAAGCCTGGATCTGACAATCAGCTCCAAATTCCTACAGCAGTATGAAGCAGGATTGCCCCAGCATCCTCCTAAAACTTCTTTCAGAAATTTCCACGCTGAAATATATTTTTCCCATGAATTAGATTATTCCACCTGACCCTAAAACATTCATTCAGCTGGGTTTTGTGAAATGAGTTCTTCACATATTGAAGTTAAATAAGCATTAAAGGCTCGGTTCAAGACTCACATACCCACTGGAGGCACCTGGTGCATAATTTTAAATAAAATATGGCCACAAAAAGAAAATTGACATTACACAACAAGAAACGCTTGGCAAACCACATCACCCACAGCAGCTACAGAGAAACATATTTGGGCTACACATCTAATGTGCTAATGTGCAGCAAAGTAAGTCATTAACACTGAGATGTGAGATATAATTTAGCACTTCTTTTTCATGCTTAACCCAGGTGCCAAAAAAGCCACTCGAGTTTCTTTTGCCTTCTCTTGCCTCACCCTACTGAATGCTGCATGCAGAGGGAAAGAAAACAAGGGCTTTTGTACCTCCTCCCTAACAAATAAGGTGAAATTTAGCATTTCAAGGGTCTAGACCAAAACCTAAGAAGTCTTTCTTAACCTGGAAGTGAGGTTAACTTCATCCTTTGCTTCTGTGCCAAATCTGCAAATTTAATAGAACAGTTTATATCAAAATTAAAGCCATGCAACATATGCAGAAGCCAACCCACTGGAAGGAGGAAAGACTCCTATCCCCAGCTGGTCTGGTGCTAAAAACAAACCAATCCAACAGTCAGGAGCACTATTTTCATCCTGGCTCCCAGCCACACCAATACCCTTCCCAAGGCTCTCCTCTCCCTCATCACATCCTATCCACTGAAAGCTGGTTTTGCACAGCTCCTCAACCCTTTCCTTCTGCAGGAAAACTCCCCACTTTGCCTCTCACAGCACAGCTCCCAGCCTCTTCTGAGCTCCTCTAGGAGCCTACAGAGACAGGACAAAGTCTTGTGCCTCTAATTTGACTCAAATTTTAGTGTGTGCCAGGCCAGAGATTGATAACTTGGAATTTTTTTCACATAAAACTTCCTGTGACCACACACTGGCAAATGTCTGTGGATCTAATTTATTGATAGTAACCTGTTTATAATTTGACTATGAGAAAATGTTGATGGTGGACCTGGAGTAACAATTTCAGCTCTACTCAGCAGTAATATAAATACCAGGCCCCAACTAAAGGATGGTCCAAAGCAGGAAAACGGGTACATCAAATTCATATCCAGCTGGAAAACAGGGTGAAGGCTCATTTCCACAGAGTGGGGGAGCAGACAAACAAACCACCAGAAAAGTGCAAAACCCAAGGTGCACTGAATTAGATTCCCTCTGATCTGTGAGAATCTAGGACATCAAACCCACATCATGAATATTATCCTCACTCAAGCAACTCAGTGAGTGAAGTTTTCTTACGTAGAAGCACCCATTTAATAGGGAGAGTTTCTTTGATTGAGCCTTTACATATCCTTAAAGGCTCATGTGCATAAACTGTTCTGGAACTTGGTTTGGGAAATTAGTAAATAAATTACAACCATGTTTACCAACAAATCTGGCCTGTGACTCCTGTGTGTGCTTTTGGAGTCAAATGTTTTTACAGACTCCTCAGTGACATTTAATTAGAAGTCTGGGTGGCACATTCAGCCTCATGTCAGCAAAATACCTTGGGTAAACATCAGCAAGCAAACTTCAATGGGTTTATTTACCACACAGTTAATAACCTGGGTGAACTATTTGTCTTGGGTCTAATATTTATTTTGGCAGAAAACTTGGTACATATCCTTTTATTCTTTTGCCTCTCATATGTACGGAAATTTTAGAAATATCCATTGACAAATAGCAAAGTTCAGAACCTTTTCCTGAAAATAAACACTGCTCTATTGCTTTTGTATCACAGTGTTACTAAGCACTGAATTCACTCAACAGAAAACAGAAGGTTCTCTTACTGTCTCATACTCACACCCTTCACTTCTTTCAAACACACAGAAACGCTCTCAAGAGAACATGTACCACACTGAATTACTTTATTTTCAATAAAATCCAGCAGTGGTACTATAGTAACCATCTTCACCATGATTAATGTAGGAAACATTTGGAAAACATGTTATTATTATTCTAAATTACATTTGCTTGAGTTAATTTTTATGCATGGTTACTAAAATATAGAGAGTTGTGAATTGCTAATTGCAATGTTCATCCTTCTGAGATAAGAAGAGATTTGAAGAACAAGTACATGTTGCTGAAAGGTTTTTAGTTTGAGAATCTGCAAACTAAAGAAAAGGGTGCAATGCATTGTAAAAGTCAGTCTCCAGGCTACCCAACCCAAAGATTACAGTGCCAATGACGTCCTTAATTAAACATCTCTGTTAAACTTCAAGACCAGAATGTACTTCCAGTTTAATGCTGTGACAGAAGACTGTTTTACTCTGCACTGTGCTGTTTTTTCTCTTATCACTATTGCTGAGTGTTAAATCCTCTCTTGTCCTACAACAGCATTATCTGTTTCCCAGGCCAGGTAATGCACTTCTCATAAAGTTGTGATGGATTAAGATGCACTGGGATTATTAATCACAGCACAGAGGGGCTGGGCAGTGCCTCTCCCTGCAGATTTTGCAGATTGTTCTAATGACAGCTTTGGAAACCCTTATGCACAGCCCATGGAGTCCCCAGTAAATGTATGGTTTGTATAAAAAGAGAAGTACACAGATGTGACTGAAATAAGGAATTGGAAAATAGTATGGATAAAACAGACTCCCCCTCCTGTAACTCCCATGGCTACAAGTGATTGATCGTACAAAAGACAGAGTGTCAGGGACCAGATTCTTTTTCTCTGGGGACAGAGGAAGCATCTGAACAGGACCTGAAGGTTTCATAGACAGAAAAGCACATTTACTCCAGTCTTTCCTAGTAATAGCCAGACTACGAAGCCAGAAGAAATAACTCCTGTTTGCAATCAGCTACAGCACAATTACACTTTCAGTGAAATGACTAAAGTTCAAGAGATTTGAGAGATGCTCGACTCCAATAAAACAATAAATTTAGCATTGCTGCTCAAAGTTTCCTTTCAGTAGTAGCAGTCAATTCATTTTCTATTTGGCCCATAATAGTCCTAAAATCCTAAATATCAGCACCACAAACTCCAAGTGAAGAGTCAATTACCACTGATTTTTGATAACTAGCACAGTTTTGAAATGTATCTACTGAAATTATTTGATAATTCATTTTATATTTTGAAATCCTTAAGTGGGATACTTATCAATAAATCAGGAAAAAAAGATATTTAACCCTACAAGAGAGTCAGTTGCTGCAAATAGTCCCTGTCTGTAGTTACAACTCTGCTTTTGCAAACTTGCAGTTTAATTAGTCCATGCTTCAATATCCCAAAGGCAACTATGCATTTTTCAAAAGTTATTGGATCATAATCAGTGCTTTCAACCAGACTTCCAGACAAAGCCTACCCAAAGCCTTATTTATTAATAATGGCACACACTTTGATTTATATTGTATGCATTCAGCAAAGAAACAGCCTGTCTCTGGTGGAAAGCAAGCTCCCTCATTTAGCAGATAAAGATGTTTCACCTTCAGCCCAGACAGAGCTACTGAGGAGTCAGACTGAAGCTGTGGGTTTGGCTCTCTAGAGGAAAAAACGGGTGGATCATGGAAAAGGTGAGGTGGGAATGGGGAGAATGCAGGGATTGCACAGAAATGTGCAAAGTTGCCAATATTGGGGCACAGTTGCCACGGGCACCGTGGTGGCAGCAGCAGCACTGGCACCCAGGCAATGCTCATGCCTCAGCTTCAGGGAGCACCTACTCAGATTGGCATTTGCTGTTCTCTCTACAAAACTGTCCCTGTTCCTCCTCCTGGTTTTCCTGTGTGGTTGGAGAAGCAAGGATTTTCATGATCACCTCCTCAGTCTGCTCTAACTTCACCAGTCAAGATCTTCCTGGACTTTGCTTTCCACAGCCAAGAGTTTATTTTCCTTTCTGCCACTTCAGGCTTTCATCTATGCTCAGAGAGCATCGCTCCATAAACTGCAATGAGACTTCAGCTGGGGAAAAAAGATTTAAAGGCCACAAGGAAACTGAAAGTCCTGTTTTTCTTTATGAAAAGTGGGCTGGTCATTTTGCCTGCTTTAAAAACCACTCAAATATAATGAATAGATTTTTGCACTTTTAGGAGAAACCATAAAATTATTTCAAAAGAAAGTAAGAGTGTTATAAGGGGAAAAAAAGAAGGAGAAGAAAGCCCAGACAATTTAAAAATACATAACTGGCATCCACTTTATGGCACTCAATTCTTTGGAAACTGGTTTATACTTAATACCTAACACTGACTTCTTTTTGGGCTGAAACACACTGTATCCTTGAAAAACTTTTTCTTCAAATCTCAATTTATAGACTATGGCAGCACAAAAGTATTTGAGAAAAGCTGGAAGGTATCTTACTTTGCCAGTCCACTGAAAATCTTTTTCACAGAAAAAATCCAAAACAAACACAAAAACCCCACAGAAACAAGCAAAAAAGAAGGGGAAAAACAAAGTTCCATGTTTATTGCAGACTTAGCCCTTCTGTTCCTGGGCTGAATTCATGCAACCCCATGAAGTGTGAGGAGTTACCATGAGATCAGGGACAAGACTCAAGCATATAATACACAGAAATTTACACTGACATGCTGAGATTTTGATTGAAAAAATATTAATCCCAGCAGATATTCAAAACTTGATGGTCAAGGCCCTGAGTACCCTGATCTAGGTTGTCCCTGCTCCAAGTGGGGTCTCAACCAGGTGACCTCCAGAGGTTCATTCCAGTCAACTACTCTAGGATTTTTTTTAATGTTTATAAGTATTAAAGGCAATGTTTTCTTCAATAGGTCTGTCACCAGGATAAAAACTTCACTGCATCAAGAAACTGCATTAAATACAAGAAAGAGACTTTAGAAGACAATGCTGTCAACAGCAAAAGAGCCTGACTCAGTGCCCAAATTCTCTTCCTTTCTTGTAGTCCTTAAAAAAGATGTTTAAAAAACGATTCCAGAACAGCAGACATTAATATCCAATAGACATTCCCTGCACTGCCATCTGGCCTAAATTTCTTTCCATTCCATTGATTTTCTTGCATTGGTAACTGGCATTTCAAAGGGAGACATTGCACACAAATGCTCCTTTGCCACTACGATTAGTTCAGCTTTTACATTTCAAAGTCTGGGTTTTGTCTGGGAAAATGTGAATGCTTCCCTAGCAGCTAATACCTGTAAGGTGAGGAAAAATAGTACATGGTAAGATATTAGTGTCTGGACAGATGCTATCGAGGAGTTCGTCTTAAATCACTGCAAGGCCAATTTATTTTATGCCTATAATTGCCGCTCAAAGTTCACGGTGGCATTTTGCTGATGTGCCTAAAATAGCCTTCGTGGGTGCTGTTAGAGCTGATTTGACAGTAGGTAAGGCAAAAGGGGCAATGATCCAGCTGAATGCCTGTCTGAGTCATTTTGATAAGTGTACAGCCTGTGCAGAAACTTCTTAATTGCTCCAATATTCTTCAGTTGTTCCTTTTCACGGACTCCGTGAGAAAGGTCATCAATCACCGAGCGTGTGAAGTTTTTATGTTTCGCTTGCTTAACAAAATGCATTTTAAAGAAAGTAAAACCAGTTAATAAGAACTTAAGGAGGTTAAGATGTTCCCTCTCCCAATAGCAAATCTGGAACATGAATCATTTAGTATATGTATTAGAGGGAGGCACAAGCTTAGTGCTAAACCTTGCTCTTATTCATGCTCTGCAAGAGAAAACATTGCCTCTGGTATTTAGATGTGATAACAGTAGCAAATAGATCCACTAATTAAAACCTTGTGATGTACGGAAAGGGGTAGAGTTGGCAACCCCATAATCTAGTCCTGGACTTGCCCCTGGGTTCAAGACAAGTCATTCAGTAGTTTTACATTTTTGATGAGCCATGAAAGAGCACAGCCTACGTGTAGTGATGTGCAACAGGTCTGGAGAGATCTGAGAGCACAGAGCCCCTTCCCAGATTTCAGGGCACTCTCATCACTTCCACGTGGTCAGGACAATACTGGCTCTTCATGTGAGATACAAAGAAATGTCAACCTTGATACATGGCCCTTCTTTCCTGCTCCAACCCAAGTGTTCCTGTGAAAAATGTGCCAAAAATTTAGTGGGTTGACTTTATTTCACTGCCTGGTCCCCTTGCTTTGGGATAGTCTCATTGTGTAAGGAGTTTTCACTCCAGAAGAGATACCAGGCCTGACTTCAAACCTTTGTATTTAATACTGTGTACATTTCAGATCGCATCAAGGTTGCCATAGGAACAAAAAGATTCGTATTGAATGGCAGAAAATTCAAAAAATATGATATATGAATCCTGCATAATTTGTTGACAGTAAATATTCATTGCCTGAGGCCTATATCACTTTAGAATTACACATTTTTGCTAAGAAAGAAATGGAAAACTTGATAAAGCAATTAAATTTTACTGAATATTCACATTTTTTCCACTTGCTGCTTTTGGAAATACTTTTATATATATATACACACATATATACCATCTCAGGGAATTCTCTCTGGTTCTGCCAGTGGGGATTTTAAAGAAACCTGTCAATTACACAAGAAAGCCCCCAAAAAACCAAAACCCCAAAACATTACCTTCTACATTCCCACTGTCCCTTTATATTTGCCCATCCAGTCCAGTCTCTCATTTTAAGAACATCTGCAGTATTATCTCCAAATACTCTCGAGCATTTTTCTACTCCCCAACATTAAGTAGCCCAAAAGCTGAACTTCCATTGTATTTCCTTTCATTGCAGATATTTTCATCCCTGCAGCTCCAATGTTCCAACCTCAAAGCCTTTCCTGGCAAACCAAACCCATACCAATAAGTTCTCTCCCCCAGACTTTATTTGATGTAGTAACAGATGGATCCCAAACTGTAGAAAGACACCCACTGACTTCAAACCTGGAAAGATTTAAAGTGCATCTGTAATGTGCCAGTTCCCACATTCCTATGGAAAATTGTGAAGGAGAGGATTTCAGGCTGCTGATAAAAGCGTCCTGAGAAAACCCACAGCTCCACACATGGAAATCCCTGTGATTGCACCTGCCTGCTTCTGGGGAAAGAAACCTTTCTCTGGTGTTTCACTCCAGTCTAACAAAACACAAACCATGGTTTTCACTGGGAGGAGGCAGCAAATTTTTTTTCACCATTAGCTCTGAAGGTCACAGAAAATTGCAGTGATTCACAAGCAATACCATAAAGAGGTTTTGGACACTGAACTCCGGTTGTTCTGGCTGCAAAGGAGAGAAGGAATTCCTCCTCAAAAAGTTATTATTGGATGCCTCACTGAGAACTGCATCACGTGATAAAATCTTTCCTCTTATCCTTGCACTGGATAATTAAATGGAGAGAAAAAACAATATTACAAAATCAATCCTTACCAAGCAGCATCTACAGCGCTGACTTTACAGCAAACCCTTTCCACAACCCACAGAATTAGAGGAAAATAAACTGCAAAGTTTGTTGAGTAAATTATAATACCAAATGAAATAATTTTGATCTTTTTGTGGACTTTCTAGAAATGGAAAATAATTTATTCCCTAATGTCCTTGAATGATGAATATTTGGATTTATTTCAAAAGGAATCAAAAGAGTCAGAGAGTGTGTGAATGTAATGAATTTTGCTGCTGATATTGGGTAGAAGTGCAAATGGATCTATCATCTTCTTCTTGCCCATTAATGCTAATGCATGTGCATTGAAAAGAGAATATAATCCATAATATATGCAAAAAATCTGCATTATTGTTGGTAGAAGAGTTACACTTGTCCTTGGGCTTTAGTAATACTCTCTGCTGGTGCTCTTTTGTTTAATAAAAGCATCATTATTTTTCCTTTTAATTGAGTAGCTACACTTCAGAGCAGCATTAGTAAGACCATTTTCAAGTGAATTTTTGCTATAACTCCACCATCCTCCTCTTTATATCTCTTTAGGGATGAGTGAATCTGCCTCCAAAATTTGATAGGAGCCAAATACAATTGCCTTTGAAGGTACAAAAAGTGTTCAAAACCGTCCCTTATGAAATAATTTTCTAATTTCTTCCCTTCTTAAGCCTTGCATTAAAGATACAAATACGGTTTAAAAAACCCCAAACCAAACCAGCAACAACAACAAAAAAAAAGCCATCATCACAACAACAAACAAAACCCCAAGAAGAATTAAAATCAAAAATCCTCAGAGTAACAGGTGAGATAGAAAGGGAGAGAGTTGGAAACAAAGGAAATGTGAAGTGTTACTACACACTTTAAGCTTCCCTCTGTCACTGGTATTGTATAATTTAGTAATTAGAGTTTAATCTCTTATGCAATTCTATGACTCCATTAAAAACTCCTGGCCCTGAGGACACCACGTGCCTTTCCCTTCTGTGAGCTCCCACCTCTGACACACAAAACATCATTTCCATGGTGTCCAGCACTGCCCTGCCTTGCTCAGAGCCTGCCCACAGCAGTGAATGCAGTGTTGGCCTTGGCTGCTCTTATTCTGCAGAGGGAAAACAAGCAGCTCTTCCTAGGGCTGGAACACAGGATCTACACTCAATTGGAAATGCCACAAAAATGAGGAGTTAGTCTCAAATAAAAAATTAAAACGAAAACAAAACAACAACAAAGAAACCAAACACCAAAACTATTGACAACATACAGGAAGGAAAAATCTGCCCATGCTTCCACTTCCACAGCAAAATTTTCATCGTGTCACTCTCCAAGCTCAGGTGGGAATGCACCTTGGCTTGTTCTGGTCTAATTTGCCTTTTCTTGTTCATTTGTGAGACAAAAGTATTGTTTTCTGCAACAATAAACATAATTAAAATGTTCCTGATTGTACAGAGGAGAAAAGAAATCCCTGATAGAACTGAACAACCCATGGCAGAATCTGTCATCTGGAAAAAGTGGTTTTGAAAGCAACACAGGTTTATGTGGTCTAGTAAATCACTCTATGACTTCACCTAGCAACTTTCCATGTTTTCTTTTCTCCTGCTGAGTAACAACTACAGCAAATACTGTTTTCATCAGTTTCTCTATGCAGATTTCTTTTACAAGTAGTCTCTAGCAGACATTATTTAACAATTCAGTCAATGACAGGGGAGGATCTGAGCCAGATACCTCCCATCTGCTCAGCTCCTCCAGCTTCCAACTTGTAAGTCTTAGATGGAAGCACTTAATTTAAATGCTTTTCTAACACACCTGCACAACTTAATTCCCTTTGTTCCTTCCCTTGGATAGATTTGGAAACAAAGAACAAACATCCCCCTCTGCACACCCCAGACTTCCAAGTGTCGAGGGAGGTTAAGACTGAAGTTGCAGCTGATGGGAAGGCAAATCAAAAAAACACATCTCCAGGAAAAAAAAAAAACCTTAAAAACTAAGATTTTTTCAAGCCACTTAAATATTTTTCCCACTCAATTACAGTGCTGAGTCCAGAGAGGGCTCTGAACATGATTGTGTCTCGTGGTATGAATTAAATTTTCATTTCAGGTCCCATAATGGAAATGACCCTAATTCAAATTCTTTAGAGAAGATGTTTGCCCCTTGTCATCTGCTTAGATTTAATTTAAGAGAACATGAAAAAAAATTTAAAAATTAAAAGGTATAAATCACATCCCTGTGTTTGTTATAGTCACAGGATTTTTGTGAGGGAATGCTGGAGAAATAGAGAGCAAAGAGGAAAAGAGAGCACTTGAAATGTTTTGACTGCAAATGTTTGCAAAAATGTTTTCTTCCTGTCAAAATAAGACATCAGTAATAGACAGCTTCCCTAAAAATGAGACTTAAGGCCATAATGGCCAGTGTAGAAGTGATTGGGGAAGTTGGATCCTTGAAGTTTAAAGGGAAAGGACTCCCAAGATTACATTATACAAAACTGCATAAAAACAAACAATAATGAATGGGTGCTTTCCTTAATAAAAGAAAATAAATTAATAAAACCACCCCAGGAAAATACAGTCAAAAGTCAGATGACTTATATCAGTGGAAAAGTCACATGTGGCAGTTTTGTGCTGCATCATAAACATCCTGCTCCCATGACAAACCTCCAACATGGTTCTCCATCCTTTAGGCCAGGCCACAGCTCAGGAGGGACTGCAAAAAGTTGGCATGGGTAGAAATTTTACAAGCAGAGAGTGGTGACACTTTGCACCAGGCTGGTGCCACAACAAGCAGCTCAGGAGCACCAATAAATTGGTCCCCAGGCTTGAAGTGTCTCAGCATATGAAAATGAGGCACATTTTTGCACAGTTATGAATTGCAAAGCTGTAGGAAAGCCTGTGACATTCTCCTGGTGCTCCATATGCATGCGGTCAAGGGGGCACTAAAATGTAGAAACGCACAGTCAAATGTGCTCTTACCCATCAGGTCTGATAATTCACATGTTCAGGATCTGCTCCCTCCTTGAAAATATTTTTCAGCAACTAAAATAACTTAGGTCACCTACAGACCTGCTGGTCACTTGGGAGGAAAAAAAACTGGTTTGTTTCGGTCTCTCCTCTTCAGCACTCGTGTGTTCAGGAGTGTGAACCTGCATAAGCTGCAAGAGCAGTTGGGTTAGAGAGTGAGAACAATAAAATCTACGTGAGCACAAACACCACAAGAGCACTTCAACGTTTCAGTAGGAATTAATCCCAAAAACAGGAGAACCAGCATTGTGTTTTCACAGACCTCCTAGAACCTGATTGTCAGCAGCTCTGTATTATGTCAGAAATTGTGACATTATTGAAAACAGGATGACATCCTTAAAAATCTGCATTTAGATGAATAAATACAGGTTGAGTGGTTGCACTTGAGGCAATCATTTAGGGAGAATTCTGTCATGGTTTTTTTTCACTAGCAAGTTCCAATTCTTACTCTCAAGTTTAACAAAAGTGCTCTGAAAGGATGCCAACAAACACACAATTAGAAATGCTCAGAGTAATCAAGTAAGAAAAATTTTGATTCCTTATTGTGCTGCCTTAAAGAAATAAAAATGAAAAATCATTCTGATATCGCACTTGCGAGATTTACTAAAAAGAATAAAGTCTCCTTCCACAAGCTTCCTGTTGATAATAAGCATTCTGTGCCCAGATATACAGCACAGTAACACAATTTGTTCTATTTAAATGTAAAAGAAAAAATAGGTACAAAGTGCCGCTATTACCCCGTTGCTGAAAGGTATTTTCTCCCAATTCAAAAACTCTTAAAGATGTTTTCGGGCAATTAGTTAACAAGCAAGTTGTGATTTTTAGATTTCAATGAATGCAGGAAGCATTTTTGACACAAAATAGGAGCATTAAGCCCCCTAGCATAGGTGTGATGTCAGGGAAAGCGTGTGGCTTTTCTCCCCATTCCTGCTGGAGTCTCTCCAGAAGGGGAGGAATAGAAAGATAAAGCAGTTTTTCCCCAGCAGCAAGGGGTCTGCCCATACTGTTTAAACCTCCCCTTGCTGCTGAATTTACAGCTACTCTGGGAGGTTCAAGCCACAGGGAGGTCTCTGTCAGTCAGCTGCATTCCCGTTGTGCCAGGCAGAAGCCAAATCTCCAGGGTGGCTTCGCTGTGGCTCTACAAGCTGCACCTAAATTATTTCTAAAAGGTGTTCGCCCCAGGGAGCACAGCCCCTGCAGATGGGAAAATGTATCGACTGGTAAATACTGAAGTGTCTGATTGTGTTCAATATTCAGAGCACAGAATGTTGCAATTAGTCTTGTGTTCTGCAAAATGACAATATTACAGTTAACTCTAGTCAAATAGGGATGGGGTGGAGTGACAGGGTGCTTACATGCATTTTTAGTGAATGCATCCCTTTAGATTTCCAAAGGTTATTTTAACCTCTCTTTTGCCACTCCTCTTGGCTTGAGTCAGCCCTTTGCCTTTTTGGTGGTGGCAGAAGCACAGGCAGTGTCTGCTCTGAAACCAAGGAACAGCAGTTGTGCTCAGCACAGATCTGTGCAGACATCATTTACTGGGAGAATTGATAAAACACTTCAGAACTCGTCTCTAAAGTACGAATTGACATCAAGTCTTTCAACGCATACTTTGCTATTGATAGTTGCCATAAAAAACAAAGAGGATTCAAAGATGCCACTCAGTTGTCAGTGCTGCTTCACTGCTCAAGGAAAACAAAATACAAATGAGAAACTCTATTTGTATCTGAATAGTGCAGAATAAAATCATAAATTGCATCAGACAGTGTACAAGTCACTGTCCCTTTCTATTAGCACTGGTTGTAGGCAGACCCAGTGTTACAGAATGTTTCATTCTGCATTTTTCCTTTAGGTGTCACATGAATTAGCCAGAAAAAAATATTTAACTTTCCTCAGGAACAAGCTGTCTTTGTCACTTTGTCTTGACTTCATCTGTGTGCATTAGACTCTGCCTGAAGAGTTCTTGAAGGCTCCTCAACATCAGAAACAGAAACTTCTCCCTTTTAAATTGTAGTAACAGAAGTGCCCAACTCAGCTGGCAAAACAGATGGAAAACTCTCAACTGCAACATTCCTGAGGACTACACAATGAAATCCTGGATGTGTGAAAAATAGGAACATTTTGCCACTCATCCATTTCAGCTGAAGGCCAGAGAGAAGTGACTAAAGAGCAGAAATTTTTCAGTGACTGGTTTTTGGATGTTTTAAATAATTCGTCAAGACTAAAAATATTTACAGAAACACAATGATGGCTGTAAAATGCTTTTCAGAACATAATTGGTAACAACTCCACAAGTTTTTCTTGTATGCCAAGTCTTTGTAACATTGTGAATATGAAAAAAATATTGAGCCAGACTTTTATATAGTCCATTGAACATAAAAAGCACTGACTTAATGCTGTCTTATTGTGATTCAGATCAATTCAAGTCATGGAAAACTTCATCACAGAAGTGAATGATAAAAGTGATCCAGATCTCTCTGATGAAAGACATTTCTCATTGAATCATTTCAAGTACTCTTTATAAAGTACTTGGTTTTAAAAAGAATTAAATTAACACACACGATAGATAATAAAAACAGATAATTCTAATTTACCAAGACATCTTTGAGTACGTTGGCTTTCCAAGACTCCCCATCCATCAAAAGAAGATCTCTTGGGGCTGGACTTGCAGAGCAGGGTGTGTGGGTGAACACTCGTGTTAATGTTACACCACCACAATGTGTTATTTATTGTGCCATGTGATACCACCACAATGTGTTATTTTAGTTCTAGTATAATGCTTCCTCTTAAAAAAATGTCAAATAAAAGGACTTTCTTGCAATTACAGACTGTTTCAATAGATAAAAGGAGTTTGTCTTAACAAGAAAGGAACTTGTCTCTAAAGTTTAAAATATATACTTGCATATGTCTGTAGAAAAATACAAGGGGAAAAAAAATCCATCTGAACACTGTCTCCTTAAAATAACACTGGATCAACCTGAGATTTTTCAAATTGTGTGTACCTCTACAAACTAAGAAATAAATGCAAAATGCCTTATCAAACAGGAGCACTTTCCAAAAACCATGGGGGACCATGCTCCGGAACCGACGGCGCAGAGAGGGCAGGGAGTCTCCGTCACTGGAGAAGTTCCTGAGCTGTCTGGACACAATCCTGTGCCACGTGCTCTGGGATGGCCCTGCTCAAGCAGGGAGGTGGGAGCAGATGACCTGCTCTGTGATTCTATAAGTCTGAGGGAAAGACAAAAGCCCAAACACTTGCAGTTCTTCACTCTATTTACTCAAGCTGTCATTGGGTGGAGTCTGAAAGACTCCTCAGCATCGACGCACATCAGCCATGGGAGACCTGAGAGCTGTGTCTGTCTCTGCCATGTCTATGTCCATGCTGGAATCCACTGTCCCAGCGGCCACCCGTGTCCCTGCTCAGTGCTCTGCCACTGGGGCTCTTCTTCTGCTCTCTCTCCCTTTCATCTTCCCACCCCAGAGCAGAACAGAGTTCAGACCCAGCACAAAAGCTTCGGTTTGCCTGCACAAACACTTCTGTCATTCCATCTGCTGTGACAGATGCACTGCCACCCTGGCACAAAACATGAAAGTCACAAGCAAGGCCAGAAAGGCACCACCATGAACTCTGTGACCTTCCCCTGGTCCCTGGGCCAGAACATCGTGATGTGTCCTCCGAGTCACAACAAACTACACCACAAATTCAAACCTTGTGGCTTCTCAGGCCACACATTTTAGGTGTTAAAACAGAATATATGTACAGAAGACTGTATGCTGATAACAGCCTATCAGACCAAGACATATATCAACAGTTGCCCACAGACTGTTTTAATGCCACCTGCTAACATGTCCAATGTTTTACTGGGTACAAGAAAGGCAAGAAACAGTGACCAAAACCTAGTGCAGGGGATCAATGCCTTTAGGAAAATTCCATTTGATTGCTCTGGATTGCATTACACTTTGCAGGTAAGGGAGTTTTATGTGAACTGTGCACCCACAGGAGCAGTAGGGATGG
This sequence comes from Monarcha castaneiventris obscurior, assembly GCA_026261815.1. Classification (NCBI taxonomy): domain Eukaryota; kingdom Metazoa; phylum Chordata; class Aves; order Passeriformes; family Monarchidae; genus Monarcha; species Monarcha castaneiventris. The sequence goes on from JAMPIT010000481.1 coordinate 2,400,407, forward strand.
GAAGAATTCCAGTTGCTCATCCCACACCACCAGCACTGGGAGCAGTTTGCTCGGTGCTGCTGCTCTGGTCACACTCATTAGCAGCCAAAAAATTGCCCTCTCCCCTTAACTGCTCACATGAACAGTGTTAGTCCCTTGAGTGGCTGGATTTTGGAGGTACAGAATCCTGCCTTTAACTACAGAAGGATCTACTGCATTTGATGAAGGACCTCTTGTGCACAACACTCCGAGTTCAATGCAACGTTCAAAAAATTGCCCATGATAATTGAGGTAGACAGGAGGCTTGTTTCAGCCAAAGCTGTTTTACAAGAAATAGCTTTCTTCTGATTGTGCTCCACTTCAACAGTCCATACATAATTTAAAACCAATATATTTTCAATTATTTTGAGCTCACTAAACAAGAGAATTTTTATGGATGTTAAATATAAGCAGGTAATCATTAAAATGTTGCTTGTGTTGCAATTTTTTTGCAGTTCAAAAGCAATGTTAAAATTTCTTAGTAGTAAACGAGACCTCTAGGGAGGAATGGTTAGAAAGAGGTTTAATCAGATTTTCCAGAAGAAAGCAGAGGAGAAAATCCAGCAAAATCATCTTCAATTTTCCTGCTCTTTTGGAATCAAAGTCAAGCCCAATAACTCATCCATAGCAGTTATTCCAACAGAAATATGTTCCTAATTTCATGTAAAAGTACTGCCCAGGTGAATTTAGCTTCATGGCCAGAAATGTTTTGGCTGAATTATCCAAAATGTTCAGGATTGTAGACTGACATGGCCTTATTGTTATTAAATTAAAATCAAAGCCTTGTAGTATTCTTTTAAGTGCCTGACAGCTACTAAAGCCTGTCTCAGAGACACCTCAGTAAGAGGCCAAAAGAAATCAGCTCCATCTTCCTCGAGTATTCAAACTACAAGTGTAGTTTGAACTTCAGCGTTCAAACTACAAGGAGGCTACATGTGTTGTGCATGCAAAAATATAAAAATAGCAAAGAGTTATAAATGTATAAAATATATAAAAATAGAAAATCTATCCAAGATGAACAGAGGTGTTGAGCCTTACAGTTTTCTTCTGGGTATAAGTGATTTTCTCATTAAAATCCTGTATTCACATTTAGCATTTCCTGGATGTTGATTGTGTTTTACCTCAGGGGAAGAAGTTGCCTGTCACGCATCTATCACCTGCTGCTCCACTTCTGAACCACCCAGTTCTCTCTTCACAGTTTGCTTTTACATTTCCTGAGGTACTATTTTCAAAAGCACCCAAGTAGCGACAGTTCCTTGGTTGTTTAAGTTCTTTTGTGAAATGGTTCTTGTTGCAGTCAAATGGGATTGATGCACTACAAAAGCTCTCATTTCCCACTGCACACTCTGAGGCTGGTAGATCTCCAGCCTTACAAAAGAGCCTTATTCACTCCTCGCAGCCCCCTGAGACCACAGAGCCTTGTAGAAGGAGCTGTAACACATCTTATATTTCCTCTCGTTTTGAAGCCAACTCAAGGTTTCTCATCTCCACTTTATGCACGGTTATATCAAAAGCCAGATATGTTAAATGTCTTCAGAAGTCTGGCTCAGGGAATCCCTTACCTCTGGCATCATTAGACACACAAAAAATGTGCAGCCATTTCCTTATCCATAGGATAAGTGGTGAACTCCAGGCCTTTGTTGTCAAGTGACTTTACGTAGTCAACAAATACTTGAAAGCAAAATGCACTTTTAAAGAAATAAAAGAGGAAAAATTATATGAGTACATGCTAAAACACTTCCTTCCTGTCTCAGCATATTTAAGGTGACAGCTTTTACTCAGTTCTTAAGAAATCCTTAGGGAGGAATTAGGAAAACATCTCAAGGCACAGTTACATGGTGCATAAATTACATTTTATGCATTCGGGGTTAAACTAAACACAGGGAGAACATGAAATGGCTCCACACTGCCAGAAGTGTTCCTAAAAATCCTACAGTTTTTATGCAAGAACTGTGCTTCCACAGGGAAGGAGTTTTGTTTCATTTTCCTCCTCTGAACTTTGGAAGAAAACAACCCAACAGCATCTTGACTTTGAGAAGTTATTCAAACTGCAATTGTATGGAGCCAACACTACTGGAAAAACAGGGAGCTTTGCATCAATTCGGTGTTTTCTTGACATTTAAAAGCAAGTCTTGCATAGGAATATTTGGCCAAATTTTAACGATTGTATTCAAATAAACCATTAAAGACCAGACCACCAATATTAAATGAATGCAGAGACATCAGGAATGCTCTTCTAATATGCTTCATTTCTGTCACCAGGAAGAAAAGAAAGAAAACATAAGCTGCATGAGACAGCTGACCATCAGGTTACTCAAGATAAAAAATATCAAAAGAAATAAAACTGTCTAGAGTTTCTATTAATTTGTTTCTTGTACATTGAAGGAATTACAAATGAGAAGCATTCAAAAGAAGAAACCTGACTAACAATATTAATTTTGGTGTGTAAGTAGCTTGAGGATAAAGTGATAATCTCCAGAGTCAGCAGAATCCTTTCATTTACTGAAGAAAACAATATATACTTGCATAAAGCCTATTTACAGTAAATTAATTTACATCTCCTAAAAGCTCTTGTGTCAGTGCTCAGAGTTGTTGTGTTACACCCTTTGTAACCACACCACACCCTCTCACTTTTGGGGGAACAAACCAGGAGTGGCAGAATTTAAACTACAGCTGGAAAACTCAGATATTTTTTGTAGTGTTTGCTATTTTCCAGGTGTATTTCCAGGTGAATTGTGTAAGAGGACTCAGTGTGCCATCTTCTCTGATGAAATTATTTCTTATCCCTGTTTGACAAATATGAGGAAAGAAGTAAATTTTATTTGGTGCAATCTAAAAATTGCTCAAGCAGGTATTTTCACATAATGTCATTGCTTAAGCACTATATTAGCACTAATTATCATTGCAGAAGTTGACGGACAAATTCTCTGCTTCCATAAACAGTGGCATTGGTTTCTGGACTAATATTCCTTCTGCTGCTGTCCAAGAAGGGATGATAAAACAAAAAACCAGGTCCACACCTATGTTTATCTTCTAGAGGGGTGGTCAAACTTCTCCACAGGCCAGAACAAAACTGGGAGTTAGAATTAGCCCCATTTTTTTTAGATTCCTCTTCAGTGCAGTTTCCCACTGAGCAGGGGATCACAGTAAATATTTAGTGCATGGCACGAGCTATTCCCTCCTCCTTTGCTGCACTGGTGAACCTGGGGAGCCTGAGATGTTCTGGTAAAGGCTCCCAACAGTGACACTTGGCACTGGGATGTGCTGATGTGGAATCAGCTTTACTACACACACTCAGATTTAAGACTGGTCTTATGAAATTATCTGGAGCTGTGCTCTGCAGTTTCATGCTGGCTGATTTATTAATTCTTTAAAAACCTTAACATATCATTCAGAGGAGTCACAGTCAGCATGGCAATGCCTTACTCAACAGATCTCTTCCCTGTGCACATTCAGCCCATTCTGCTGGCCAAGCTGTGCTGGCCCAGTGCTCCAAAAGCCAAGATCCTGCCTGCACCAAGCCAAGGGGCCAAGGCCAGACCCGTTTCAAATCTCAGTTTAGTGAAAGAACCAAGAAAAAGATTACAAGGTCAGGATACAAAGGGCACTCAGGGAGGAACTGCGAGGAGTGGGCAGAAAAAGAATGGTGAATCAGGAACCTGGTATAACCCAGAGTGAAGTCATTAGAAAGAGAATAACAAAACTGGAAGGATGTATAATTTAAAGGAGAAAACAGAGGAGTGAAACAAGGGAATGCTTTATTACATTGCTCAGTTACAGTGATAAACCTAAGTGATATACACCTAGCCAGCACAGATGAAACACAAGAATTCAAAAGAGAAGAAAAACATGCAAAGAGTCCATAAATTATTTTGCTAGGTATAGTATTATCTGATAGAAAATTTAGTGCAAGGATGTTACAATAAATAATCCAATAAATAATAGCATTGCAATATGGAATAGAACAAGCTGGGGTGGGAACATACTAAAGTTCATGGAGGGCAGGGAAATGTCTACAGCAGGGCTGGTGCTACTCTGCTTTGGGGAGAGATGAAGAGCATAAGAAATTCATCTTCAGTATTGTAAGTGACACGAGTTTCTAAAATATGCATCAAATGAAACACCAGAGAGATGAAAAGGGCCCCTCTTCAGCAGAAAACTCCAACCTTGCTGCCGAGGCAGGATGCCAGGGAAACAGCCACCTCTGGGGAGCTGTGCAGAGCTGGCCTCACCCCTGTGCCTGCAGGGACACTTCCCCATCCATCAGCAACGTTTATTTTTCATCTAACCCCAATGAGCAGGAAGGGTTATCCGAAACAGGTAGGATAATTTGTTCCACTAAGACACAGAAGATTTGCTCCACGAGTGCTAAGGATTAGACTCCTAAATTACCTGATTTAATTTTCATTTTACAAAAAAATCAGGCACTTCAGTGGAAATAAGGCAGCGAGCTTCAGTCTCCTGAATGTCTGGGGGAAAGTCTTTTCAGGCTGAGAGCGTGATCTGAAAGGATTTAAACAGTCATAACTGGGGAAACACCTCAATGTTTGCTTCTATTATCATGAAACTCCTGTCTTTTGTTTAATCATTATTTCTGAATAGCAGAAGAATTGTTAGATATGCTTTAAATTAGTAGAAAATAAACGCTTCCCATGCTTTTAAAATATTATAAGCTCAATAACATTTTTCTAGGCATTGCTGTTGGGAGTCATTGTGTCCTGTATGTTGTGCTGGGCTTTATGGTGTTATGTGCAAATGACACTTAAAGCCACAGGAAAACAAACACCCAAAGCAAGGAATAGTCTATGAAAAATAACAATTAAAACATTGAAGAATATTGTATCAGTATTTTTAATCAAACACAGTCATGAGGCCACATGATTACATATGTGTGTATATATGTAAAAACTAACTTATGCTTTGTGGAACAAGACCCAAGATGCAAATCATGAGTCTTTTTAAAACTTTGTGATTTGTTTTGTAAATTTTCTAATCCATTTTCTTAGAGTTGAAGCAAGAAGAAAAAAACCAGCTAGGGTAAAGAGCAATGAACCTAAACCAATGCATATTTAATCTCAGCTTAAAGAAAACAATTTAAAACTCATTTTGAGAAACATGGAGGTGTTGCCCAAGTTTTAGCTTGTATGTCAAGCTGATTTGATATTTAACATTCAAAGTAAACCAAACAGTGCAAACAAGCTTCCTCTAGAACTAGAGATGAAAAATGGATAGAAGCTTATTGATTCAACAAAACTACCATTTTAGTACAAAGTTCAGCTTTAAACTTCCACCGGAATTACTGCAGTGGGGAAAAGGTTATTCATTTAAAACATTCCCAAGCAAGTTTTTGGGGGTCATGGGGGGGTGAAGATGGGTTGGGGTTACACACAAATGGTGAACTCTGGTTTTATGAAACAGGGGAAAAGGGAGGGAAGAAAAGCCAAACCACCAAACACAAGAAAATGCCTTTTCTTTAGGAGTGTTTTCTTCTGATTACTAGACATAACTAGACCAAATTCGTTGGGATGTGTTCTATATAACAAACAAGCCCTCAAATGTTTAGTAGTTCACCTTGAACTAATTCCCTCAAACTACTTGGACAGGTTTGCTGCTGGAAAGCAAGGAAGCAAATGCTGTGAACTTGGTAAAAGTGTAGGTTTCCAGGGGAAGGAGGTTAAGTCTGATTCTAGCAAGATTTTCAGCTCCTCTGCTACCAGCTTCACATCCCATAGGCAGTAACCAAACCACCCAAGGACCAAAGCACAGGTCCTGCTGAAGATCTCAGGGCCCAGAGTTGCAGCACTGCCCTGTGAATTGCTTTGGCCAATACAAGAATACAAACTCATTTAGTGTTATGAATCACTAAGTACTTTCACAGAAGAACTATTATTATTTGTGATGAAATTTCCCAAGGTGGTTGTTTAACTGTGAGGCTACAGGACTGCCTGAACAGGGTAGGGACATAAGCTGACAATTTGATGCTCATTGCAGCACTTTCAAAATCTTTTTTCTGGGTGCTGATTTCACAGACACAGAGCTGCTTCGTCTCAAACAAGCAGTTACAGATGGAAACACTGCAGAATGCTTTACAAAAACCCAGTCACCCACAGATTCTTTCAGATTCAAGCTGTGTGTTTCAAACACTGATTCACTCTATTTTTCAATTTTAGAGCAATACATTGTTTATATAAAAGGAGAGAAGTCAATGTATGCATATATACACATAGATATATGCACACTCTGTTTTAAAAGTCTTGCTCAGAGAAATGAAACAAATTGAAACACTACAGCAAATGTAGCATAACTTGGGAATTACTAAATTTCTTATCTTTTCGGCATAAAAGTGACATAAGTGGGAGACACTGGATACATGTGCACTCGAGTAACTTGGCAGATACTCGCTGTAGGCTTCGTGTCTGACACAAAAATCTCACAGCCCTCCCTCTCAGACGTTCTCCAAGTGGAGACAAATGTCCATGATAATAGAGTTCACCCAAACCCAACTAAGAGGGACTGCAGCAGTCCCTTCCTGACACAGGTCATTGTTTCACAGAGTTCATGGCCCTCACTTTCCAATAGCAAATCTTGCATTTCAAGAGTTTGACTTCACCAGGATTTCTTACACTGAACAAAAACAACAAAAACAACCCCAAACAAACAGCTAGGCATTCCAGTGGAACTACACATAAACCTGAGGTATGGGCTGTAAATATTATTTCAAAGCTTTCAAATCTATAAATCAAGGTTATATATTCAGCTCTTGGTTTGAGAGGTTAGGATACGTTTCTCCAGTCCTCTTAATGCTTCAGAGTTTAAAACCAGGGAATTTGTTTCTTGCAGTGCTTTGCAGAGCCAGGGGGAAAACTTTTTAAGGAATTGCAGTACAGAAAAAGCATTCCTGATCACGTGGGAGGTTCTCACTAAAAACTGAAGTGATCACAAAACTCAGGGATGGTGGTAATTAGAATCCATCACAGGTTATTTCAGGTCATGCCAGATGATCTTATCAAACCACCCAATGCCAGGAAGCTGAGAGAAACAAGAACTCGTTTTCTTTTACTGATAAAGAACCAACTCCTTTGACGAACAGCTCTTGGCCAACTTAAAATCTGTCAAATCAGATGCAGGGGAGAACTGTCTGTGTAACTTCAGAGCATGTGCTTGACCTTTAATCATTTGCTTACAGTCTTCATTTTCCCTGGCTTACACCTCACTCTTTCCTTTCCTGGAGATGACATATTTATTCCTGAAATAATGAGAAATGCACTTTTTGCTATTGCATAGAAAGGACTGAAATAGCAACTTATGCCTTGGCTTGATCTGCATTGTTCTCTTTCCTTTATGGTTTGTTGCTTCATTTAAAATGAAAAGTGCTGAAAGTAAGGCTCCAGCAAAAACTTTGCTCTATAAAGTTTAACCCAAAATTATATCCCAGACTAATTATAGCAATATTACAGTCTAATTATAGGCATTATTGTAGAAAAGCTTTGTTTTTTCCAGGGATCAACTGCTCCAGCAAAGAAGGGGGCAACTAGGGGCAGCCAGAGTAAAAGGACACTCCAGGTGGATGAAATATGTGAAAACAGATTGTAACTAGGTTATATGAAAATCTTAAACCACATCTCAGTAGGAATTTTTTGCTTCTGAATTAAAGGAATAAAAGCCCATCTGCTAAGTAATACCCTGTTGTTCATGAAATACACAATTTTGTCTGATTAAAGTGGACTAATTTCCTGAGATGAAAGGAGAGAAACTTGTGAATGAGCCACAGAAGGCATTTTGAAACCACAAAAAATAAATCAGATGTAGCCAGTAATGAGATTGTGCTGTACTGAGTTCTGTAACACCATTGCTGAACTTTCCTAAGAGACCACGGTGTTTGCATTGCTTTACCATTAATAACACAAGAAAATCCTGTGTTAAAAATCAGACAGTTAAAAAGAGAAGTCACATGCAAGGCACAAAACACATTCATTTTCATTTTACGTGCTCAAGAAGCCTTTTTTGAGTGCACACTCCTGAATTTCCTCTGCACATTTTCTGCATAGTCAGAACACCTCCCTGGCCACATAATTAACCTCACAATACCCACAGGGTGCCAGGTAGCTGGCAATACTTGGGAACACAGACAAATTTTTATTTTATATTGGCATTTTAAGCAGCAATCTCCATGTCCTGGTAAGGACAGCATCTTTTCCCAGAAAAGCTCCTTCAAATCCTAGCAGAACTTTTCACACTTTGGAAAAACCTGTGTCCCTCAGATCATTCAGATTTTATTAAGTTTGTTCTGTTTGGGAAATGTAAAGACCATAGACAATGAAAATGGAAGAATCTTTAGCCCTACAGGTTGCCAAAGAGGGGAGTTCACTGTTCCTCCCCCAGCCTCCACCACAGCCCTTGCTCACATTGTCTGAGTGCCAGCAGCAGCAGCACCGTGGCTTTGCTGGATTTGACAATGTCTCACCTGCAGGTGCCATCAGAGCTCTCAAAACAAATCTCAAAGACAAGCTCAGGGTTATGAACCATTCTCATATCTAGATAAATACTGTCCTGAGTACATCTAATATACAGTGCACCATATTAAGACGTGTGGGCTGGAGGATGGGTTGGCTTCAAAATGAGGTGTATTTTCAAATTTAAATATGTATTCAGTTCTAAGAATCACATTATTGTAAAACCCATCAACTTAAAAAAATAATAAATAAATTAACTTAAACTTAAAAAATTCAATTAAACTTAAAAAATAAAAAAATTTGCATGAATGGGAAAAGGATTCTCAGAAACAATCCATTAATCCCTCCTCTTCATCATAATGCTCAAATGCACACTTCAAACACCCTATCAGCCAGGTCACTGAAACTTGAGCAAGCTGAGCAAGACTTCTCTCTCTGAGTCCATTTAATTCATACTCATACACAGTAAGCAAATTATTGATTCCTGTTAGGAGAGCTGCCATTCCATTGTTGTTCAAGAGAATTTCTTATGTGCAGCCTGTCATCTGTTATGTTCCAAACGTTCACACTTCCATATTCCTACAAATACTTCCATATTCATACAAATGCTGACAGAAGAACAACTCTGGTGCCTTGTCTGAGTGCAGCAAATCCAGGAGAGCCTGTGACAGTGGCCTCCGTTTGTAAAGAGATAAGCAAAACCCTGGTCATGGGTATTAATAAATCCAGTCTAACAGTTTTTCACATTACATAAATAATTCCATTCCATTTTTATCAAGCAGCAAACATTAGGTGGAGAGATAAAACTGATGTTTGTCAAGAAAGAATCAATGAAGATAAAAGTGCTCCCTTTATTGATTGCTACATGTTCCTTTGAATTAAAACACTTCTAGGCAATGTCTCAATGTTAAAAAAGCAGTGATCTGCCATTTATTTGCTTTAGTGTGAGATAACTGCTGGATGAAACTTTCCGTTAGCCAAAAAGTCTATATTCAGCATAAATTGTTTTCCTAATTCATTTTGTTCAGTTGTCTTAATGTTCTCAATAATTCCTTTCTAGATAAATAATTAATTGGATTTTTCTTGGGAGCTTGAATGCTCAGAAGATTGTAACATGTTGAGTTCCTCACGCAGACCTGAATAGTTCCTGTATGATCTGAATGATGAAGAATCCTCCTATATTTGTGTTTAGGTGCTTGACTCACTTCCCCCTCTTAGGGCTCTGAAGAAATATTTTGTGTGAGCAGATCTAAGAATTCTCTGTGCCATGATACATTTGAAAAGTTTTCTTCTGCTCTGGAAGAGCGCAAGGGGGAAGTTGTACCAATATTTACACAGAATAATTTCAGTTCAGGTGGTAAAACCCTGTCACAAAAAGCAAGTGATAGACTGAAAAAAGACCAGTCAGGCAATGGAGTTTCTGCCTGGGCCATTTGCAACTTGTGCTGAAGCAAGAGGGGGGAAAAAAAAATCATTGTGATTTAGTTATTCAATTTTTGCAATTTAGCTGCCACAATTCATTTCCTTAATTATACTGAAATCATTTGCCCTGAGTGTTAAACAGACTTTTTTCCCCTCACAGAAATGATAATACATATAAAAAGCCTTTGGCTGTATGAATTATGTAACATATGTTTTCCTTCAGTAGGACTGGGGATCACTTGTGGAAATTTAATAAATATAGGAAATTATAACGACTGGGGAAAGTCAGGTTAGTAAAGTGCCTTATCTGCTGCCTTTTTTCTGTTTTTAATTTCTGATCCTTGTTAAATGAACTTATCCCACAAACCAGAAGTGATACAGGAAATCCAGTACAGCTTTTAGATCACACTGGAGAAAAGAGCCTATGTTTGTAAAAGCATATCAGTATATTCACATATTGTCAGGGTCAGGCTGCAGCACCTGCATGAGAGCAGTCTGAGAGCTGGAATCGATATGTGAGATTCCAAGATACACATACAGGTGGAAATAAACGTGGAGAAGGAAGAAAATAAATGCCAGCAACCCCTCCTGCAATTGAGACTCCTTGTAAGTGTCTCCAAGAAGCTATAAAGGGAACAGTTCCTTCAGAAATCAAGCATTTTTTATTTAAAAGGAAACTTTAGGGTTCTTCATTTGGATTAAATTAGAAGAGGTAGAGACTTTGAGAGAATTAGTGACAAAATTAAAGGGGTCAGAAAACATAAACTTGCCTTGGTATCAAAAAGAAAGGGTATTTAAATGCTATTGTTATCAGCAGAGAGTATATACTCATATCAGTGTATACTGATATTTCATTAGTAAAGATTTCCTTTAACCTGAAATACTTCTGGCTTTATAAGTTATAAATCATTGACATTTAAATACTCTAGAAAATAAACAAAATAATGACGAAATGTAGCAAACTTTTGCTACTACTTTTAGCTAAGTAAAATTTACTGCTAAAACAACCGAGCTATTTCAATTCCACATTTATAGAATGGTTAAAACATCAAAAAGCTGTAACAGTCACTTCAAATACACATCCTCTTTAAAAAGGCAAAGGACCATATTTTTGTCCCTGGCAAACAGAACTGATTGGTGTTATGGTTAGTAGTTTTCACCTCATGGGGTTCTTTCTATAATCTCCAAGGGCCTTGGTGTTGTATTTAACTTACAACCTCTCCTCACTCCCCACACATTTTAAAGCCTGTGAATATTTGGCTGTGCCTTCAGTGAACACAGAGGGGGGGAAAAAAGCAGCTTAATTTGCAAGTGTCACAAGGTTCACATTGTCACTTTGCTTCACTTTCTTAATATTCTTAGTCTTGTTCATTCTACTGCACTAATTCTATCAGCAACACTCAAAAATAGCTGTGCAAATGAAGCTGCCTGTGGGAGCAGAGAAAAGGAAAGCAGGCAGAATATCAGCAAAAACATATGAAATAAATAATACAGTGCAGCCTTGTGTTCTCTCACAGAAACCAGACACCAGGACTTTAATCTGTTCTCACAAAATCTCCAAAAAGTCTGATTTTGCAGGTCTGTAAAGTCACTCTCATTTCCAGAAATCCTCTCGTGTCCCCACTTCCCCAGAAGAGCAATGGCCAATGAGCTGGATTACCATAAATTCAGCAATCAGATTTACACAGCTCTGGAGATGCAAGTAAAATGAGTATTGTATCTTCATTTCCTTTGTGGCACTTTATCAACCTCTTCCTCTGCTGATGGTAGAAGTCAATAAAATCCTATTAACACTAAGATGTTGTATTAAGTTTGACAGTTTACAAATTGCAGGGGTTTTCATTTCAAATATGAGCAGCTTGAGATACTCTGGAGTTCCACTGTATAAAATTGTTAAAGTTGGAATAAAGTAGATAAAATAATTTGGGGGTATTTTTTTCCTCTCCTTTTAAAGAAGGCAGCAGAAGGAAAATCAAACATGAAAAATAACCTTATAAGCCTTCCTGGGAGATTAACATTAGGCTAACCAGGAAGAGCAGAAGAATCATAACAGATCTATATTTTGAGCAAAGCATCCACCTTCCTATGGACTCCATGGGCTCTGTACCAGGCTCTGCTGCTCTCTCTTACCACGAGTAATCACCTTTGCAAAATGAGTATCACATCCTAAGAGAAAAAGGCTTAAAGCAACTGAACCTTTAAATAGGTAAATAAATAGAGATACCAGCAGCAGGGATGGAGTTGGCACCTGCAGAAACAGCAATCAAGGGTATGGCTGACCAGCTGGCAGAGGAATTAGGAATTATGCCAGAACAAACTTAGGGACAAATCTAAAGCTATTCCTGCAACTGGGCAAACTGCCATAATTTCTGCACTTTTCCACCTGGTGACTTAAGTTCCCATTAAGTATTATTTGAAGAAAACAAGCACCAGTCCCAGTTGCTGCTGCTCTTCCAGTTTTTTCAAAGATGAAAGGTGTTCTCTCAGAGAGGAGCATGGTAGCAAAAGGCATTTAAGCAAAATCTAAAAACCTTTCCTGAATAAGAAATATAAATGCAAAGCAGGTGACCAGAAACGTGAGAGAAGGAAGAAAAAAACCTTTTTTTTTGTTTTACTTCTTAAAAAAAAAAAAAAAGCATGTCCTTTTAAGTAGAATTGCAAAGCCTGTCAAAAATTTAATATTTACCAGACTCCTCAAGGATATGGATTCTCCCAGTTGAATAATTTATTAAATCAGGAAAGCATCACTCAGATACTCCAGTCAGAAAATAATACGGGGTTTGTATCCACAGCCTTTTTAATACCAACAATTCCAAACACCACCGAGCTCGTGGCTATACATAGATTCCTCAGATCACCACTCTCACTGCAGAAGACAGTCTTGGACTGCTCACAAGACAGAGTGGGAGGCTTTATTTTGAAGCAAACATTGCCTCCAGTAAAGGATGTTTGCACACAGCAATAACTTGCCAGTGTTTAAGGCCAGGAGCATTCATAACACCCACTTAAAAACATTCAAACATATCTTTTTTTGCCTATAAACTATACGTCATGGCAAGAAAAAAAAACCCTTCTCCTGCTTCAGGTAATTTTGTCCAGCTATGATAGCAGGTAGATCATATTCAGCCATCTATCCATCACCCTGACTGCAGAACATTCCCACCTTAACAGCACCCCACATATCCATGGACACTCCAGAGGTGCTTCCCTGACATCTGATGCTGCCTGGTCTCCCTGCTGTCCTTGAGCTCAGAGGGAAAGGACAGAGTGGCAGAATTCTGTGAATTCAGCACCATGGTTAATTTATTGGAACCATGATTTCGCTGGTTTAAGTGGTTAAGAGTTCAGACTTGCAGGTTTAAATTTCACCTTAAGCAGCAGAACAAAAAGATGTCTCTCTAGTGCTTAGAGAAAAGAATGTGCTTGTGAAGGTAGAATTTCAGGGGTCAAAACTCAACAATACATGTAAGTATTTATGTTATTTACTTATTTGTAATGCATGACCTGTCCAAACTGCCAATTAAAATTTAGAGTAGGCCAAGTGACACCTTTACACTGCCAACCCACTCCCTAAAACCAACCACAGGGGAAGTCAGGATTTGGAAATAAAACACATAAGCCCAGGAAAACAACATCTGAAAGCTTTTCTTCCCAAAACATTGGTTGTGATTTGTACTGTGTCACCTCATCAGACCTTTGCATTCAAAGCTACACATTCAATGTGTCAGATGTGGTGAGCCACAGCATTTTAGGTACAGGGTGTATTTTAGCACCTGGTACATACTGAGAATAGATTGTGTTAAGTGCCCAAACCTCTGAAGAAAGGAAGGGATCTTAATATTACTCCCCAGCCAAACTGAAATAATTGTGTGCTGCCAAGTCAGCAGTGAAATATGAACACAGAGCACAGGACAAACCTCCTCTCTGCCTTGTTGTGATATTGTTATGAGTGATGCATTTTTACCTTCATATCAGGAGACAACATCTCAACATCTTTAGTATTTTACTGCTGTGCTGACTAACAAAATAAAGCATGCGAACCCTTTTTATTTTCTGGTTCATCAGTTTTATGTTATTTACTTGCTATACATTTTAAATCTGATGACACCCAACACAGGCAGCTCCAAATATGCTGTTTTTAAGAGATATCAGCTGACCGTCTTTGATTTCATAAAAGCCTCTTTTCAAAATACTAGCTGTGTACATGTGTATTTTTTTTTAATGCACAAGGCAACAGTCAAAGGAGAGGGAAAACACAACTACAGATTCTTCCCTAAACAGGGGAAACACACCATGGTGGCCTTACAAAAGCTGATTTTGTACACCCTGCTGGACCAGGCACAGCCCTAAATTCCTTGCTGCTTATATACAACATATATTTTATTAGAATTTAAGAGAAATGTGTGTATTAAAGCAAGCTCCAGCCTGCCTTGATTAGCTGATTGACTGAAAAGCTTTGTTCTACAAGAATCTATTGTGGTAGAATCCTTGATTTTAGCTCCTCTACATAATAACAAATAAGAATGTCTTAGAAATATAGGCCTTTAAAAGGGAAGTTCTCTGCCAGGTAAAAGAAACGTATTTATGTTTACATCTGCCTGCCTTAATTTCTTGGTTGTTTGTTTATTTTTTTTCCACCAACACCTCTCTCCTAAAGCAACAGAACTCATTTGTTAAGTCTTTGACTTCCTTAGCCCCTTATGCATTCCCTGATTCAGCAGGAACCCTGTCAAACACCTGGTGCTTTGCTGTTCCTGAGTAGCCCAATTATCACTTGGATTGCATCAAAATTAGGTTCTTTTTCAAATGGCTCAGCTGCCCTCTCTTGAGATTATTTTCATGCTCAGACTGTGGCTCTCAAACAAGGGGTGCTGTACAATCTAAAGCAAATTGCCTCTCTCTCTTTCCATCTCTCCCAGGCTCACAACAGGGTAACAGACAAATAGGAACGAAGATGTGAGGAACCAAAACAAAAAAGAGACAGAAAACCACTCTTAGCAGAAGTAGGAGACAACAGGGAAGCTCTGAAATAGTTGAGATGAGTCCAGACAAGCTTCCAGAGATCCCCAGGCAGGGACATGCATCCCACTGCCCCTTCCCCTCCCCTCCCTGGGCACTGCCAGCAGAGGTAATGCCCTTGCCCACAGCTCCCCTCCTCCCCAGGGGCTTCCCCACAGGAATCCTGGAAGTGCTCAGAGGATTCCACCCTTTTTGTGCTCATGCTGTCCCAGGTAGCACATTGGGGCAGACACAGCTTGTGCTGGGATGGTTTGTAAAACTGGTTCTGGCTGCTTGGGTGATCAGACAGTGGCAAAGTTTTCTAGACATGGGATTAGTTTGAAATACATTTTGTCCACTTGAACAAAAACCCAAAGAACGGCTTTATCCAGAATCACTTTTTAGATACAGCTGATGATCTGAACCTTCTTCAAGCAAACTCTAAATATAAATAAGGCCACATTTGTGCAGAAGACAAACACTCTCTAACAAACCAGAGGCCTTAGGTTACCTTTAGCACTTCTTTTGAACAACTTTCACCAGATGAGCAACAGTTTGCTGCTACAATTGGATGAAATGGTAAAGCATCCAGTTTAACAAAGTGTATGTGTTCTTGATCAAAATATTATATTAAAGCTACAGTCAGATTAAATTGAATTCTATAGGAAAATAATGAAAGATTAGATCATAATACTGAGAAAAATGATTTCATAATAAACCAAAGTACAGCAAATGCATTTGAGGTATTGCTAGAAACCAGTAAATAAATGTGCTTCTCCCTCTGAGAACTGCAGTTTGCTATTACACTAATCTGATGATTTTAGATTTCTTTATGAATGAAATCATCCTCTCTTTAGGAGCTCAAGCTCAATAAAACTCTTCTCTAAGCATTGAGGAGCCCCTACATTTCCTCATGAAAAACAGAAAAAAAGAGTTCCACAAACTACAAGTTGGATTTATCATATAGAAATACTTCTCTTAGTTGCAGTAGCGAAAAGTACCTGGGAAATAAACCGGCAATATAATAAAAATATTCAGAAGAAAACCCAATACTTACACAAAGTTTATAATTTAGCACAACGTTACAAAGAGTGAGAACTTCGTTCTTCTACTAAACTTTGGAAGTTTTGCTGATTGCAAACTCCTTCCCAACTGGGAACAGGAAAAACAAACAAGCAAAAAGCCCCCATATGGAAGAATGTTTTACATTAGCAAAATCAACAATAGAAGCAAAGTTTAACCAAAAATTTCAGGACTTTTCCAATGTCCCTTTAGGAGTCTGGGTCTGGTTTGGGGTGTACTTCCAGAGCATCTAACACAGTAACACAACAAAAAATGGGCATCAAACCTGCTGCTTAGTAAAGTCACCAACTACACCAAGTTTCTGCTTATTGACAACATTTTCACAGCGCTGACCAGGATTAAAAAGCATCTCTTGTTATAAAAGAACATCTCTGCTTTCAACCTCTATTCCCAGATGTTTACACTATCTGTTCAAAGACCTATTAGATCTAAACTCTTTGATATACGACCAGCTACTTCTGCACAGCTTTTTGTTAACTGAACTCTAAACCCAGCAGGGAAAAGGACAAATCAGTTCTTTTATCAAATGTTTTCAGTATCAATTCACTATGAACAGCAATGTTCTTTGCTTGGTTTTTCAGAGCTCCAGTACATCATGTGTTCAGAAGGATGAGTGAAGAAGAACAGAATTCAGCTCTTTACGAATATATTTTTAAATGTACTATTTCTGCAGAACATAAACATGAGCAGTTTTATTTTTGAATAAAGATTCCAGAAGAAAGTTCTGGATATACACCCTGAATACAGTTACTTATTTCTCCCCTCAAACACCACTTACGAAGTGAGTGCCAGTCTGTTCATACTGGGGTAACTTCTGACACTCCTTATGCCAAATATTTAATTCCAAAACCTGAGAAACAACCTTCATATTTAGTTCAGACATCTACCATTTATATGAGCAATGAGAAGCACATTAAATCAGGAATTAGTAAATAAAAAACATCCAGCAAATCTTAATTCATTTCTTTAATGAGAGAAAATTTCACTCACAAAACCCAGGAACTCAACCCAAACCACAAGCAAAACAGGCAAATAAAGAAACCACACACTCCAGTTGTTCAAATCAAAGGCAAAATTAAGTTTAGGAGCTATGCAGAGCTGAGAAGGTTTTAACCTTACACACACAGAGTAACAGCTACCTATCACTGACAGTGTGAAAACAAAGCCAAAATTGACCAAAATAATTTTTTCAGTGTATTAAACCAAAAAATTTTTCAGCATTAAATTTAGAATTTTTTTTTTTAATGAAGTAGAGTTCTGAAAGCAAACAGAGCACTTAATATTAATTGCTCATCTTGCCAATAATGCTAAGCTACCTCCACAAACCAGCATTTAAAGCTGGTTATTATTTCTTCAGGAAAGGAGTTCTCACACAGATCTCTCTACATCTCTGCTCTGCATTGTAATTGAGCAGAGGTCTACAAACTAAATGATGCATGAATGTGTATAGATTCAAAGTTCAATTTCTTCAATCAAAAATCCAAAAAGCACTGCCAAAGAAGGAGGGAAAAAAAAAAACACCAAAAAGGAAAAACAGCATCTGCTAATATTAAACTCTGACTTTGCCACTCTGAACAGAATTACAAAACCTCATCTAATGACAGAATAATTAGGCATCCATAAAGCAATCATTGGAACATTGTCAAAAGTTGAGTCTTTGGAAGAAATAAAAAAGCTACAAATATCAGCACTTTGCCCAGCATTCCCTGAGTCTGTGCCTTTCTCCTCCCTGACTGCCTCCAATCAATGAGTCAGCTGCAGCGGGTCGAACACAACTCTGAGAAAATGGCACCTTATGAAGTAACTGCCTTCATAGATCTCCCCAAATGAGTCACAAACCCATTCATCAATATCCCACCTCGTGCAGCGTGGCACAGGCAGGAGGGGGAGCGCTCGGAGCAGGAGAGCTCACTCTGGGATTCCATTTGCAGCCCATAAATCAGGATTTCTTACATTTGGTGCCACCATTAAGTGAGGAATGAGAACCTCCACTATCATTAGTCGACAGCTAACAAGGCATTAACATTTTCATTAACAGTGTTGACAAATCCAAATCGATTTTAAAAGCTCATTTGCATCATATCCTAAAATTGTGAAGTAGAAGGGAACAGTCTGACAACTTGATTATATGCTATAGCTTAGATTTTTGTTTTCCTGCTTATGTATAGCTGGAAAGTGCACATCACGTCTGGTTATGTTCTGGTGCCCTCAGATATTTAATTTGCAACTGCTCTATTAAAGCTCTTGTGCACACAGAGACCCGAAACACACAGGGGTGATGGTCTCTGAGTGTGTTTGCTTTGTGAGACACCCAGTCTGAGTTCTCATTTCACCTACACTGGGCCAGAGACAGGCACTAGATCCTCTCCCACTTTGTCTCCTGCCTTTTTTGGATAGGCAGACCCTTTTTCATGGAATTAAAGTTCCTAAAGAGGCTCAGCAGCCATTCAAAATGAAAGCCTATCATGTACCCTAGACACTGGTGACTTTCTTTGAATTCCAGTACATTATCTGATACTGCATTCAAATTGCACTCAAAACTCTTCAGCCAAATTAAGCACTGCTACAGAGAATTAAAAAAAAAAAAAAAAAAAAAAAAAAAAATCATTCTGTAATTAACAGCCTCTAAAATGGAATAATTAAATCATGCTTCAATATTCCAGATTTGGTACAAAAATATAGCTAATCTTAATTCCTTTTTGCAAAAAATTTTGGTGTGATGGAGAGCAAGCAATTCTGAGAAACAGATTCACATGAGTGTGTATTCAGAAGAGGAGGAGTATTAGACAATTTCAAATGCACAGATACCTTAACAGCAAAACATACAACATTTATTATAGCAATTAAGGAGCATGCATTTTTCAGTTATACATTTTTGGCTTTAGTGAGAGTTAAATGCATTTAGCAGCACAGTCTTTTAATTTTAAGTAACAGAAACCTATTACAGCCATAAAGAAAATTAGAAGGTTAAAAAATAAGTCTTTCAGGATTTGGGTGTGCTGTGCACAGCCTCCATCAGCTGCTTTCATTCCTTTCTCTAGAGTAGCACGCAAACAGGGACTGGTGCTGGATTTACCTCCTCCCATTTCCCTGTAGTCACAGGGTTTAGAAATGAAAACAAAACTGCTACTAATTTAACAGGTTTGAATTAGACACTGCTTGCCCAGAACAACTGCTTCAAAATTGATTTCCCATAAATTCATCTTCACAGTTAAAGCTAGCATGCTTTGCCATTTTGGCAGCAGGAAGATGAAAAGCAACCAGTGCACGATGTGGAATTTGGTGTTTTCCTCTCACTGAGTTACAAAAACCTCTCAAAGTGGCAGTGACAAGCAGGGGCTTCTCTGAGCTGCCTTGCGGAGCACACACAGCCCTAAGGCTGCTCCCATAACCTCTGTCCCTTGATGGACAAGTTCTTCTCTAGGGTGCAAGGCAGGACAAAAGAAAAAAGCCAAAAAAAAAAAAAAGCACAAAACCCAACAAAATAGAAACACAACCAAAAAAAACACACCACCACCAGCCATGAAAAGTGTATTTAAAATACACCAGCAGCACAACATGCTGTTTGAAGATATTTTAGAGGACTGATGTCAAAGGCAATGTCCTTGATAAATAATCAGTATTCATTTGAAGTTTCTGATGTTTTAATATTCTTAAAAGTCACACTAGGAATTCTCTTTCAAGATCCAGACAGTTCTACCAGAACTAGCCAGTTTTGAAGTGTTTGCTATTTGATACTGGCTTCCTAATTTCATCAGTTTACAAGCTCTCTTTCAAAAGGTTACTTTTTTAACACCACTTTAGAAACTTGAATTTTTTATTTGCCAATTCTTCTGCACCAAGAAACTTTATATACACTGCTATTTTAATAACTTACCTACCTTCCCTTACATCTCTACAATTACAACTATTAGGATCCTGGTTAAAACTGAGACAAATAACATCATTTGTTAACTACAGGCTTTGCAGTCTGGGATGTTTTCATCTTTGAACATGGCAGGAAAGCTGCTGCTAATCCCTGTTCCATGGGCAGTAAATTGCCCAAGGTACAGCCAGACTCAGCACAGGCTCTGTGGCCGGGTTTACTTAGGCTCTGATCAATAAGTTCTGTGCATCTTGTCTATATTGGAGCTCTCCTTATTACAGGCTCAATTGATTCTCCGGGCAGCAGCAGAGATTGTACTCTGTGGGTAGAGCAGATGTTGCTCTGACCTCCACCCACTGGCTCAGAGAGTTTTCTGTCTGCCTTCAGTAAAGAAAAATATCCCAATAAAAAAAAATATCCCAGCACACATCGTGCCCTTGAACAATGGGTGTTATATTCATTCCAGAGAAGTTTCTGCTAAAACTCTTTTTATTTTATTTTAAAAATCTCAACACCCACATAAACACCCACCATGAAAATCACAGTAAACTACTCATTCCTAAGAAGTTTAGGGAAATATTCTTAACTTTTAAAAACTTAAAAAACTTTTGTCAAAAAGTGCACAGCAAATTCTAGAAGGCAACACTAAAGCAAAACAAAGAATCCATTTCCTGAGACTGCTGTAAGCCATATTAACACAGAAATGCCGCCATTTACCAATAGCACAGATTGATATTGGGCCAGGAAATCTTCTGTTATTTAAATTAATTGTTATCTTTAACATTAAGGCAGCACAAAACCCAGAAATAAATCCATCAAATAATAAATGAAAATGGAAAACCACCAAATCCTTCTTGGGAGAACAAGGGAATCTGATAAATATAGAAAAAAAACCCCATCAAGTAGAAGATACAAAAGATCCTAAAGATAGCAGAGATAAAGGAAATGGAGGTACAAAGGGAGAATTGTGGTCTGAAAGGATGGGATATTGCTTTTGAGAATATCTGATATAAGGAAGACCAAGGGGAGATACTGATATATCAAATATTTGTTATATTTAGAAGACTATTTAATAGGCTAACCTGAGAACTGGGAAAGCTGAGGGGCAGATATAAAACACTAAACTCTCCCCATCCACACATAAAAAGCGGGAGAGCTTTGGAGCACACAACTGTGACATAATAACACCAATTCCTGCACTGAGGGTCACCACCCCTGTCTTGGAGTTACAGACAAAACAGGCTGGGGAGGGAAAAAAAGGAGTTTAAGACAACAAGAGTGCAAAATTCATGTAACTCTTTAACCCTGCTAATATCATAAAGTTTAGTAAAAACCCCAACAAAGCCAGAGAGCTCCACTACCTTAAAGCCCCCGTTCGCTCCTAGGCAGCTGCTCAGTGCCAGCCCCAGGGCTGCAGGGAAATACTCACCTGCCCCAGCCCCTCCCCAAAGAACCTGTGCCTTCAGCCAGAGCCAATCCCAGGGCAAAGAAACCACCAGGAACTGCAGCACACCTGGGGACTCAGGGGCTTCAGAGAAGCTCAGCTGCTGCATTTACTAAAGTACTTCACACCATTCTTTTCCAGATCAGGGTATCAGGTGAGTATTGTGCTAGAGCCAACCCAAAGCCTTTGGCTAATGGCCTAGCCAGACACTTTAATTCAATTTATCCAGAATTAAGGGCTAAGATAGTTTCCAGTGAAGTCAGGGGATGTATTTCAGGCCAGAACCTTGTATTTCATTAAAGAAAAATTTAAAAAAAAAAAATCATAGAGATAAAACTAGGGAAAAAAACATCTAGTTTCTTCATCCTAATGGGTATTGACTCTGTGTTCCTTTCTCATGTATTTTGATCTGTCTCCCCTTGATCATCAGGTCTCCCCTTCCAGCTTGTCGAGTACAGAGCAGCTGATGTGAAGAACCAGAGCACTTTCCTTGGTGCCTCAGCAAGGGACAAGTGCCCCTGGGAAGGGTCTGACCCCTATTACCTGGGCTCTGGTCCAAAAGTGAAACAGGAGCAGCTACAAACTTGGTCCTTGGACAATTTTTAGCAAATAAACCAAGGAAAATCTCATGGACCATCAAACTGGCAGAAGGCAAAGTTCTGTGCTTTGAACTGTAGCCTGCCTAAGCTACCATCCCCATACATACCTGTGCACAGAGGCCGGAGAGGGGAGGAAAAGGTTTCTCCTCTCCCTTCTCTGTGTGTTTTAAACCAGAGAATGAACTTGTAAATCTTTTGTGCACACCTCATCAGACCATAAAGGCATGCAGCTAGAGGTTAGCTAAGAGCAGAAGAATCAATTTGGAATTAATGTCGTGTCAGGATTTTGCTACATACTGTGTTGTTAAAATGTTAAACTAGTTTTAAAGCAAATCTTTAAATTTTGTTTGTGATTAGGAAAATTTTGGTTTTGAATTAAGGCAGTTCGCAACAGCTGTGCAGCAGCAGTTTTATTTGTAATGCTAGGACAAGTATTAAAAATGTCTGCATATTGGAGCATTCTTTTTTGTTTGGTAGTTTGAATTTCACCTCTTTTGCCTCCACTTGTCCAACAGTCTGGCACTATAAAGCCAATGGAAGAGGAAATGCTATTTTTGGATCAAGATGTCTCACCAGAAAGGGAAAGTAAATGGTACAATGTAACTGCCTACGACTTCCCCCACTAAGCCCGTGTTTACACTTTATTTTTCTTTCCTGGACAGCTACAGTAGTTTCATGCAGTCCTCAGCCACTGCATTATCAGCAAAGGAAAATGAAATAAACTGCTACAATTGCTTGTCACTCCTGTCATTTCTCCATGCTATTAAGTAGTTCTGTGATTCATCCAAGTGGGCTGTAGCTGGGATCAGGAAGTGAAAAATAGTCCTGTCTTCAGCTTAAGATATTTCTCATGTTTATAGGTAACAAGATCCAGGTTCCATCTCTGGAACACACATGTTACTCCTCATTAAATTTGAAAGAGAATGTCTATAATTTAATTCTGTTCCCTCTTCAGGTGTAGGTGTAGATGATCTTATTCATTCCAGTGGAGGACTGGAGTAAGAAGTACAGAAGATAAATGCATAGCTGAAAACATTGCAGGAGTGATAGGCAATAATTATACAGCCTGATGGGATGTTTGTCACTTTTCTTGCCTTGTTTAATGTTGCTACAAAGACATAAATGCATTTTTCCTCTCCACAAAACATTTGGAGAATTGATGCTTGCTAAAGACCAAAAGCATTTTGATTTAATGAAACCAAAAGAATGGAAAAACAAGTGAGAAATCTTCCTTCTTAGTCTCTTGCACCAAGCACGGAGAAGAAAAAAAAAAACAAAACAATACAACACCACCACCCCAAAACAAAAAAACACAAACAAACAAATAAATGGGTTCAAGGGAATTTTAGAACTTCTACTTCTATACTTTGGGTAATGTAAAATTCACTCTTTTCGTGTTCCCAAAGTTTTTCCAGAGAGGGCTCCAGGAAGAGCATGGGAATTGTTTGTAGTTTGGGAGTGAGGCAGATGAAGCAACAAACCCCAGGAGGCAACCAGGGCCCGGATTAGAAGGGTATGTGGATCAGAAGATAAATTCCTAAATACACAAGGATCTGCTCTGCATTTTGACTCCCCCTCTGTGGTCTGTTTAGCAGGCTGTGATTTACCCTTCAGCCCAGAGAAGGAAGCTTTCCCCTTTCTAAGATATTGCAAACACACGTGCTGTGGTCAGCTCCCCAAGCTGCTGCAATTATCGTGATCTCTTTAATCTCCTGTGCTTTCTTTGTGTCCCCTGGTCCCCTTGCCCTGCTCATTCCATTAAAATCTCTTTGTGACAACTCTGTTCCTTAAGAGACAAGTCAGAGTTCAGGGAAAG
Organism: Monarcha castaneiventris obscurior; assembly: GCA_026261815.1. Lineage (NCBI taxonomy): Eukaryota > Metazoa > Chordata > Aves > Passeriformes > Monarchidae > Monarcha > Monarcha castaneiventris. The sequence goes on from JAMPIT010000481.1 coordinate 2,424,105, forward strand.
GAAAGGCTGACACCTGGCTGGAGGCTCCCCACATATCACATTTTAAATAACTCTGATAATAAGCAAGATGAGATAGGCCTGGAAGAGACTTGATAACAGAACAGTAATTTATATATTCTATTTCTACTCTACTCACCTACAGTTTTAAATCAGATTTCTAGTATTTAGTATATTTGATCTGTTCTCTGGACTTCAAAAGGCATTAACTTGATGCTTTTTTTTTTTATTCAAAGGACAGAAGGTGTTTGCCAGCTGTGGGTCAAAAAGGGGAAACATTTCTTTATAGAGCAAAGCAAGGAGGACCTCCCAGATAAATACTTATTATTTTCTTGTCAAGTGCTATCATTGTCCTGGCTACAAAGTGAGTAGTGAAGTGAGCAGCACTGAAGTGGTGTTTTATGTTAAAATAATGACTAAAATAATAATTGATACAGGATGGGATGTATTCTTATGCTTTGTTACAAGACCTGGCGATTCAGGGACTCTTCTTCAAACCTTTAATGGTTTTTGAAACAAACTCAGTATATACTTAATTATCAGGGAAGTATTAATGAAAAACAAAGTTCTTTTCTGTTTAAACTTTCTAATTTAAAATAAGCACTAAGCAAAAGAGAGATCATACATAATTTAATGTAATTTAGGAAGCAAATTAAAATATAATTTCACTTCTCCATCTAATAACACTGCTCCTTCAAGCTCTGGGGATGTTGTTTAAGCCAAAGATGGTGGTTTCCTTGACAATTCTAGGTAAGAATAGATACCCTTAAAAGAAATTAATAGAATAAAAGGGCATGAATAAGCAGGATTTACTAAATTGAGGGTTCAGAAAATGATAAGAGATCCCCGAAGAAGACTTAACATTGAAGATATAAATTAGAATGAAGAATAAAATGAAGGTTAATCTTGATAATGAAGCCCTCGAACCCAGAGAAAATGTCATTATCAACATGTTAACATGTGCAGAGTTGGGGTGAGAATTGGATGGCTTGAGACAGTCCATGGTATTTGCAGGTTTTATCTGCTGCTCGTTAGGGCTGGGGTAAAGCTGCTCCTGGCCTGTGGCTGCTGGAGAGGGCACCTTTGAGGGGTGTCAGGGTATTCCCACAAAAACAGGATGGGAGAGTTCAACAGACCAACCCACAGCTCCCTTGGAGTGCCCTGGGGAATTGGTTTGCTTTGGGGCAAAAGCTGATATTTATTATCAAGGTATTAAAACCCTGATCTAACATAAACTTCATCCCATTACTCTGCCATGCAGCTGAGCTTGAGAAGAACAGTATTGACAATTTTAGCAACAGTGAAGCAACTTCACAACAAATTGGAATTCTCTTTAGCCAGAGCAAAATCTGAGAAGGAAAACTCACTTCTAAAATTGGGAATTTGGTTTGTTTTCCTATAACAATGCTTAATTCCATACTTCCCCCTGCCCTAAGTATAAACATGGAAAATTGTGAAAGTGATAGACTTTTTCTGAGCTAAAACTGGCTGAACTAAATCTTCCAAGCAGAATGTTTTAGAACCAGGATAGAGGGAGCAAACCTGATGCATAGAAAGCACCTAAAGTAGAAAATAAAGTCCTTAATTTGACAGTGTTCTGTCAAACTCCATTGTGAAAGATTCTCCCTGGCATATTGCAGGAGATTTTCATACTCCCAATTCTGAGCTCTTACCAACTCTTTAGAAATGTTTCACATAAGCCTTCAGCTGCTCAAAGCTTTTGTACATTGAACCTTTCTCCTAGCGAGTATTTAAAACATACAATAAAATTATCCAGTGAAAGACTTGCGGTTTCTTATCCTATTTTTATTGGACAGATGACTGCATCTCTAAAGCTTGGCTCATATTCATCCTGAAAAGCTGTTTATATGTGAAGGCAGGAAATAATAATTCTTAGGATGCGTGGTTTGTGCATGCAACGGAGTTGAAAACAGACAGAAATAAAGGTATTTTTTTAAGTTTCTGTTTGGAATTGCTGCACTAAGTCTCTCGGTTTTTCCTTGCCATTTCAGCTGGAGAAATACCTATATTTTTTCCAGACTCTTTAAAATGTAACACATTCCAAAATAGCAAAAACCATTGACAACTTTGTCACACCCCCAATTATCATATCTTTAAGATACACACACATTTATATTAGTTATTATAAATGTGGTTTCACTGTTACCACAGTCAAACGAAGAACATGCTCCTGCTGCAGGATGACATAATGTCTGCTTGCATTTCAGACACTGTAACCTTAAAGGTAATAATAAAAACCTGTCAAATATTTCAACCATCTTTTGGCCTTCAAAACTCCTGTTCTGACACCAATTATCTTTCACAGCAATTTAGCTCTTGTATGTTCTAAATAATGCAAAACACTAACAGAACTGTATCAGCAGGGAAATTGCTTTGGTGGCTTTTATTTCTTTTTTACAATATCTCTGTACCTCCAAAGTGTTTTTTTCTTTTCGCTGCTGCAAGTCATTCACCATTGTTTCAGTGAAAAACCTTAATTAACAACCTCCCTGATGCAACAATCCTTTGCAGAAGCAGGGAAGAACACACCCAGGTACTAAAAGCCTCTACACAATTGTCATCCTCAAAGACTGCAATACTGAGGGACTGGCATCTTTCATTAGCATGGTTATTAAACAGATATGTCCAGAGACAGATTTCATGGAAAACCTTTAGGATCTGAAGGCATTTTCACATATTTTTACAAGTCACACTTCAGAGCAGTGGCTTGAAAAGTATGTAGAGGACTTTTGCAATCTTGCAATCTCCGTTCCCTCAAAATTTTATCAGCCTTCTACAGTTTAGTAACACAAAAGTAAAAGAAACAAGGAGCCCTTGGGAAGCCACTGAAGGAGAATTAACAGGGAGGTAGAAAAGGCTGCTCGCTGTTCTGTCTAATGAAACTGCAAATTAAGTGGAGAATGTGGGTTAAAGCACAACATCTGGATCTCCTTGCTGTCATTAAGACAAACAAACTTGGGTGTTTCTTTCCATAAAGTGGGGAGAAATGAGCAGAGCTGCATCCTTTCGTTGCTGCTCCTGAGTTTGGTTCTTGAATGAAAAAATTTCCTGACAGAAGAAACACTGAGGAGTGGTGGGGTTTTTAATGGTTTTATCAGCTTTGCTGCCCTTTCACAAATTCAATAGGTTTATTTGACCATAATTTTCAAATTCCATGAGGCAGTAGAGTAACATTTCTGAACCAAAATATTTCAACACTCAGCATTCAAACTATTATACAAATAAAAAATTAGCTATTTTTGCCATTTAATCAGCCCTAAAAAAATGCAGGTCACAGTAGCAGGTGACATGCTTTAAGCCAGCACCACAGAATCACACTCAACTTCTTATTTTCCTTTTTAAGCCACAGAAAAGAGCTATTTAGTGAGCTGTTTCTAAAGAGGCTTCACTGTACAGATACCGCTGTTCCAGCTACAATCTCATCAACTTGAGAGCTGCTCTTCAGACACTTCAAACGTCCCCAGTGTAAACCAGCTCTTCCCACATCCACTGCAGGTGACAAAGCCTGAACACATGGTTAAAAGTCTGGCTAAGCTGAGAATTACAAGAAACAAGCATTTATTATTGTCATTAGAAGTATTTATGTCTGAATGCTTATGTGGGAAGAATAAAGTCCACAATTCTCTGTACACTTTGTCATACACTAAGGTTCACTTCCTTGTTGCCTCACTGCATAAAAAGGTGTTTATCAGAAAATATTTGCTATATTATTTAGCTATAATTCTGCAATAAGTTAGTATTGTTTAATGGTGCAGGTAATGAACAGAAATTTCACAGTGTATTTTAACTAACAAATTTATTCACTTATTGAAATTGCTGGTTTAAAAGAAAATGCAAACCAATACACAAAACCTGCAATTCAATTCCCATTACTAAAATTACATTTGTTATCTACATTTTGGGAATTTCCTAATTGTTAAACAATTACTACTGCATTTCCAGATACTGCTGATACTGCTGATGCTACTGGAAACTGATGTGGTTTCTTTTCCCCCAGAACATACACAGGTATTTGTTTTACATGTGCACACATCCATCTACAGTTTATTTGGGATCCATGGGGGTGGGTGGGTATGTTCTGATTTGGGTTTCTGCTTTTATTTACTTCTGGAAAAAAAAATAAAAAAGAGCCTTAACTTCACCTGAACTGCTGACCAGTGGTTTTGTAACACAATGTGCAATTCAAATTTAGCTCTTGGCAATGCCCTGGTCACTACTGTATGAACAGTACTGCCTAAAGGGTTGTTATTTAGGGTCACATTAATTTCACAACTGTTCTGACATTAATGCACTCTGCTCTCCCTTACTTAATGTTTTCCCACATTTTATTGCTCTGAACAGAGGTCTGGAAATAACTGACTTTAATGAAGTGAATCACGGGGTGTCAAACCTTCATTTCTGTATGTACAGATGTAAAACCAATTTTTTTTCCCCTCTATATATACTGTGCTGATCCAGCTATCCAGAACTCTTAAAATAGCATTAATTTGCATGCAAAGCAGCTCTAAATACTTCTTTTATTTTCACAATAAGATAAAGCAACTGAATGTAAATCTAGATTGATCTTTCAATTTAAATACATTAGAAAATAGATATTGTGGATATTTAATCTGCATATGGTGCTTCTGAGACTTCTCTGTACCCTGATTTTTTGGTTATTAGTGTGCAGCAGTGTTCATATTCTCAGTGCTTTGGTTTCTCTAGGGAAATGCTGCTCAGATGAACTCTGGTAATGTCCACACTGGCCAGAGTTGGCACATTCTGGACAGTCTGGCCTCAGCCACATCCCACAGAATTTGGTCTCATTCCCAGTCCCAGATTCTGCTCTGGAGTCCCCAAGACTTGACTTTTGGGTGGTTTTCAGGTAAGAGCCCTCGCAGGTTACCAGTTTGAGAAGTTTCATATTGGTTCTGCCATATCCAGGTTCATCACAGGGATTTAGTTCATTATGAAGCCTGGAATTAAATCAGCAGTAGTGTAGAGCTGAGAGTCAAATTTACAGCCTGGGCACAGCTACACGGTCTGAGTTTGGGAAACCCAGGGAGCAGACAGTCACACACCAGCAGCTCGGGATCCTGGTATCCAAGGAAAGCCTTTCAAGAGCAGTGCCACTCTTCCCTCAGGGATCTCCCAAGTTAGACACTGATTATTGCCAAAGCAGGCCTTGAAAATACAAAAATCCTCTCAGATGACCTGAACAAGGGTCTCTGCTCCCACAGGTACACCTAATTTTTCTAACTACATCAGATGTTGCAATAAAGGATATTTCCTCTTGTCCAGCCCTTGACCTTTAGATGATAACATCCAAGTCCCCCTGGAATGATTCAGTTCCTCACAGGACACCAGTACGACCTCCACTCTTTCTGTTTAGGTGACAAGAGGGGCTCTGGGCAGAACTGTTCATTTTAGCCTTTGCTTTAACCTTTTTTCCCTGCTCGGTGTTATGTGAAAACAGTGCTTTTTCCATGTTTGTCCTGCTGGTTTGTGTTGTGCTAGCCCAGGAATTCCTGTACCACACACTTCAGGGTTATGTGTGTTCCCAGGCTATATCTTTGTCCAGAGCAAGCACTTTGGGGAAGCAATGATGAAAATGTGAAGGGAAGAACAGAAGACTTGAAGGTACAAAAATACCACAGTCCTTGAGGAACAGGTAAGTCACAGGCATTTTAAACACAGCAAGGCAGAAAAACAGAATTAAAAGGATTGAGGTTTAAGGATATTTTTCAAGTACATAAGGAACAAGATGCTGACAAAGGAGAAAACAATGTCTCTGAAGGACAACAAGAGATATTTACTGATGAACAAAATACATCTTAAAGTAAACTTTAAGCAAGGAAGATGTGCGAGAAAACAACTGGAGTTAGTCAAGTTTAGTTTATGTGAACACCAAGAGTTCCAAGCCCTTTAATCCTTTTCAATGTCCAATCTATAATGCCTCCAAAGCAAGGTCCCTTGCTAGTAGTGGGATCCAGAGCATCCCATAGGAATTCAGATGACTCATTTTCAGTGAGTTAAAAACTGCTGTGGTCATCAGCATACAAATAAAAACTGCATTAATAAACCCAGTGCTCAGACAACAAGTAGAGCCTAAAAAACCCATGTTTTTAAAACTATGGAAATTCACTTTCTTTTGATCTTTTATCTTTCTACTTCACCTGTTTTTAAGGGTTTGTTTAGTCAGGTTTTTAACTTCAGGGTGTGCTTGGGTTTGTGCTTTTTCTGCAGCCTTGAAAGCCAGATATTTACCTGGAAAGGAAGCTGTGGTTTATGGGCATTAAATGACTCCTGAAGGCAAACCCTTAGGAACATCACCAATTATTGCAAGAACTGGGAGCCTCTAGTAGTAAACATGTATTTTTCCCCTTACTAACTCATCCAACAGATCTACACCAAATTCCTTAATTTTCTTTTCCTCTGAGAAATGCAGTTTGCTTTGTGTTACAGAAGTTGCTATAGAGGTAGATCAGAAGAGATAATGTGAAATGCTCGTCAAATTTTTAACATTCACTTCATTTGTGTTCCTGGCTCCAGTATTCATTTGTTAGAAAATCTTTACTGCACAGATACAGAAGGAATATTTTTGGATGTGCTAGAAAATATTCTAAATATAAGTATGGAGTTGCTTTTTTGAGAAAACTTCATACTATTATCCTACTTCTAATTGGAATAAAAATAAAACATGCAACATAGATAGATGCAAAATAGATAACATAGTCAATTATCCCCAACTCAGCTTCAAAAATGCACTATTAACCAATAATAATTAACTCTAAAATGTATGGAAAATACTGCAAGCCACTTTTGTGAACAGAAATGAAATACATAAAGACAGTCACTTGTCAGGAATTATTTTTCCACACATACTGGCATGTATTTACAACTCCCTCACCTGCTGTGCAGCACCCAGAGAGTGAAAGGAGAAAGAGGTTAAAGATGGCCTTGGAGCATCTTTTTGTGAAAGACCTGCCACTGATGGCTAAAAAAGCCTAAAGCAAAATACAGAGACATTTTCCTCAGGGTGTAAGAATTTAGCTGAAAAGGGCTTTCTAAGATTGGAGCTGGGTCACTGTAATCTTCAGCAGAAACTGAGGACAAATTTGAAGTGAATTGTAGTAGAAGAGTGAAATGTTGTCATAAAAGCAACCTAGGGAAAAAAGGATTCCAGATACAGGCAGGTTTCATCTTTGTAAAGAGAAGCACATGAAGTTATCAGAGATGTGTTTTAACCATTCTGAAGGTGGGAGAAAGGTTAAATGCCTTGGTCAAATTCAGGCAAAAAGAACCATAAAATTCAGAGCAGGATTTGGTCTTGTAAATAACTTTCCTTGAACTAGGACTTTGTTAAAGTTGCTATAATTTTCTGTATAGACAAAGAATTAATAAAGAAAACAACAAGAGTAACAACTTGTAATTAAAACTGAGAAAAAATGCAAGCCAGGTATTGGTGAAAAGCAGTTATCCTTAAATAATAGCTGGTTTTATATTGATTAAGAAAATATATTATTTGATTGAATCCTTAACAGCACTCACAGTTAACTGATTAAAGTTAACAAATGAGATTTATACACCTCTCACAATCTCTTTTTTCTTCTTTAATGAGGAAGAGGCAGAATCTCAAAATACCTCATTCATCTCCCACCAAATTCAGGAATGGAATCAAAAATTACAAATTATTCCTCTTCTCCCAGATGGCACAGTCCAAATTTGAGGGAGAGCCTCTGATCCTTCTGTGTCGGAGGATTAAACGAATTTAAAATCTTCAAGAGAAGTGTCTGGTGAAGAAGCTCTGAAATCTCAGAACTGCACATTCAGTCCATGACAGCACTAAAAGATTAAAATTTAAAATTGAGAAGACCTACAGTACAAAGTGTGCACGTTTATCTGTGGGCATTATTTAAAAGCCTGTTTGAAGTCAACTGATGACTTTCCAGTTAATTTGATGAGTTTTAGAGTAGGACACATGAACATGATACAATAAACAATTTATGCAGTTACTGTCACACCTGTCAGTAAAATGAGACTTTAACAATTCATTCATGTGGCTCAAACCAAATCAGCCCTGTTAGAGGAAATCTTAAAACAATCCAAATAGAGACAATCTTGTACAGAGGAAGACTTGGACCCTCTGTAAGATGCTGTATGTTAGAAAAGTGTTAATACTAAGCTTTTGATGTAGGTGCTGTCCTGATTTTATGCTAATTGAACAGAACAATTTTTGCTGATAAAATTAGGTCAATTATATTTAATTGGATCCATTAAACCAACTATAATCTTATTAATAATTTGTAGACCTCAGCTGTCAGATTTTTCTTCATCTCAAAGTTCCTTGGTTTTGTTTCATTGCCTCACCTCCCATCCTGCAATCCTAGTCAAAAAAAAACTCCTCTGTCAATGTCTCTTTCAAAGTTTCATCATTCACATGTTATGAAAATTCTACATATTTCTATTTTGGCTTCCATTTCACAGCAGAAGCAGGAATACCACGTAGCTCTGTTCAGATATATGGAATTTAGCCAGCAGTTGTCCCCAGATTTTTCAAAAACCCTCACATTGGTACAAAATTATACCTATCTGCAAAAATATCAGGGATTAAAGCATTGCAGTCCATAAAAAGGAAAAGGTTCTTCTGAACAACTTAATTTTTGTCAGGTTAATTAAACTCAGCAGAAGTATGGGGCTGTACATACGTGACAATTAGGTACCCAAAAAGGATATGCTTGTTAACAAAAAAAGACATTTTGGATTATTGGCATGTTATTTTTGATGCCCAGACCAATAGATCTGCCTTAATCAATGCTCTTCCAAAGACAACTTGCATGTTTTTGTTAAACACATATTGCAAGAGATAATAAATTAAAACTGCTCCCAAAAGTTCTACTGCATTCCATTCCTTATTGAAAGCCCACAAATGTAACTTCCCAAAAATTTGGTATATATGAGGTATATAATTTAGTTTCAGAGTATGTTTATATTACATTTCTAGCTCATAATTTGATTTTTTTCAGCAGCCTTTCTCGAATTGATGTGACCTTACAGAGTACACAGTAGAACTGTTCTAATTTAAAATGCCCTAAGTTTCAACCACTTTTTTTCCTAATCAACCAACCATTAAAAATTAGAAGAAAAGTTGGGGATTTTTTAAGTGTGAAGATACAAGAGTAGATCTTCATTAAGTATCTGAATGTTCATATTAATTCCTCCTATTGTCACCTCCCAAGAATGAAGCTTGTCCATAACTGTCTCCTATAATGGATAATATTTCCTAAGGATAATGATCCTCTATAATGGATAATGTATTTAGGAAAAGGTTTGCTCATAACTCTTTAAGATTTTGAAAACAAATGCTTAGGCCATTACATCTCTATTCCATAGATATACAAGATATTCAGAAGTGTCCATAATTATTTTGCAAGGGTTTTTTCACTTATTCTCCTCTTTCACAGCTTCTCGTTAAGAAGTAACCGTTACTTGAGGGTTTTGAGTTGCACACTTAAATTATCTAGAGCACAGGGAGAGGAAGATTGGGGTTTTTTAGTCACAATTATACCCTTATAGACTGATATGCAGCATTGATATTCCTTCTTAGCAGTTATCAACTTGACCTCTAATGAATAGAACAGATTTATGGGAAACTCATTTAGGAGTCAGGTTATGACTTTGGTGATTCATACTGGCTGATAATTAACAGCATGTACTGAACAGTTCATGAGAGCTCTAAAAATTGAACTTCTGCACTGTAAACTGGAGGGTACTACAGAGACAAGGGGGTTTGGGTTGGATTCACTGTTTGCTGGCCACAGGAATAACAGGAGATAGCTGTGATCAGTCTCATTTCCCATTTCCTTTATTCTGCCTTAGTATTCCACTTTCTCCAGTCACTCTGAGTATCATAAAATGGTTTGTGTTGGAAGGGACCTTAAAGATTGTCTCATTCCAATGCTCTCCCATGTGCAGGGACATTTCCCACCAGGCCAGGTCGCTCATGGCCCCACTGGACACATCCAGGGTTAGGGCAGTCACAGCTTCTCTGGACAACCTTTGCTTCACCACCCTCACAGGGAAGAACTTCTTCCTAACATCTTATCTAAATCAGACCTCTTTCCGTTTAGAGCCCTTCCCTCTCATCCTATCACTCCAGACCCTTGCCCCAGGTCCCTCCCCAGCTCTCTTGGAGCCCCATTAGGCACTGGAAGGGGCTCTAAGTTCTCCCCTGAGCCAGAGGAGACTTCTCCAGGCTGGACCTCCACCCCCAGCTCTCCCTGCCTGTCTCCAGAGCTGGAGTGCTCCAGCCCTGTGATCATCTCTGTGCCCCTCTGGACTCACTCCAGCAGTTCCACGTCCTTATGTTGGGGACCCCAGAGATGGAAGGAATACTCGGGGTGGGAATCTCTTGGGAGTGGACTGGAGGGGCAGAATTGCCTCCCTTGACCTGCTCAGTGAACAACTTAAGCGTCAAACTTTGAAGGCTCACTGTAACAGCTAAGTTTATTTAGTAATTATTATATAATAAAGTTCTGTACTGTAGCATTGTTTCAAATACTGTAGGGAAACAGAGCCAGAATTCTAGTTCACTATTTGTGAAAGCAAAAGTAGTGTTTAGCTCCTCCTTTCGTTTTTGTTGCAGATTGAGGTGTGCACACAGCATTGCTGCTTTCTCTACTCTGCTCTCAGCTTTCTGGGACTGCAAACCAAACTGTCCCTTCAGTTTTCCTCACACATATCATTATTTATGTTTGTAAGTACTTACAAACATAAGAGCTGCAAATAGAGGTAAATAGAGGTGACTACAGATTTGTGGACAGTTTTCCCAAATTTTCCCCATCAGCCTTGGCTACCTACCCACCACATCCCCTAGATGTCACCCAGGATCTTATTTTTTCATTGCCTACAAACATCCCTTGACAGAAGGGAGCTTTCGCCTACCTTTCTGTATAGAAACAAGCTAAGAAAAATGTAACAAGATACGACAAGCAAAAGGCTTCTGGTTGGATGCTGTTCCTCATGCTAACAACTCTTGACCTTTTGTGAAAGGTCTTCAGTGACTGCTTTACAACACCAATGTTTCACTGTGTTTCAATATTTGAACTGGAATAAAAATTTTGCTTATGCTGAGGATGAAGAGAAAGTCAGAACTTTTATGTTTCAGTTCAGTACTTGTCATTTGCCTCAGTTTCCCAAATCTCCTTCAGGTTTCCACACTATCCCAGACCTTTCACTCAGTTTGGGTTTCTCCCTCAAGTCAGCCTCAGGGGGAGCTTTTCTTGCTCCTCAGGATGAAGTTTGTACTTTCATCAACAAGCTCCCTGGAATTTGAGATAGAAACTTTACCAAACGTGTTTAAACCCTGGACACATCAGCTGGACACTCCCAACTGAGTAGAGACCAGGATTTTCAGAAAAAGCTTTGATTTTTCTCCACTGCATCCTTTCCTCAATTCTACAAGTAAAAACAAATACATCTACTTTAGCAATGCAAATACAGAGTCAATGGCATCCTGTGTGGTAGCAGAGAACTGATTGCAGGACAGGCTTAAAAGGAAAATTTCCGTTTCCCTGAAAATTGATGAGTTGAACACTAAAAATTGTACAAGCACTACTACCTTGTCCAGCACTCTGTGCTGCTGCTTGGTCTTGTAAAAATTAAAAATTAGTTTTATTCATGTGAACAATCTCATTGACGTCTAACATACAAAAAGCTAAGAGCATGATTGATTTTTTTCCCAGGCAAGATTAGAACTAATGCTAATTCACTCCTGCAGTATTATTCCAGTTCCTGTTATAAGAAAAATACATTAAATAGTTCTTTATGGCAACACTAAGAGCAGAAGAAAATAATTTTCAGCGTTTCCTCCAAACTGCATAGTAAAGTTATATTTGATCATCTTGCAGCACTTTTTCTTCAGAAGAAAATAGCAAGATATGCACACAAAAAAAGTGGGCAACACATCAATAAAGAAAGATTATTCTGAGTACTAATCAGGGAGAGGAAAGAGAGTCCGTTAGCATGAATTAGATAAGACTATCTTTCAACAGTTTAAGTTGTTTTTACTTCAGAGTGAGACAAAAGAAAGACATTAAAGACTACTGACAGCCTGTGTATTTGTCCTCCTTTTTTCTACTTCAAACACAGACTGACTCCTGTATTTATGTTTTCCTGAGTCAAGCCACAGATCTAATGAGCTGCTCTATTTTTATTCTCTTTTTGTGAGAACATTCTTTGAACAGCTTTTTTTAAAAGATAGGGTTTTTTTTAATTTTCATTGTTGGAAAATATAACAATTACACTACGTAGACAACTGCAGCTGGATTCAGAGCAAAGTTACTTTGAATATTCTTTATATCCTGAACTCCTTACTTCATTACATACTGAAACTGCTCTGGGAAGATAACCATAGTTGGATGTAAATTCCAATTTGAAACCAAATGTAAAGCATGTTTCCAAGAATGCATAATTAAGCAGCATTTGTTAGAGTCAATTTGAGTGCATAAATTATTGAACATGGGTTAATTTTGGTGGGATTAAAAGCACCACCTGTTCGCTTCTATAAAAAATACCATCATTTCTGTCTCAGTGACGTATTTAATTCTTACATATTTGGTTTCATCCTTTCAGGATGCAGTTGGTTTATGAATACCCTCCAGGACTGAGAGAGCCAACACATGCCCCAGTTATTTGCTCGTCAGCAGTGAAACACTACAATTCCAAAGGTGTTTTCCAGGTAGGGAAAGCAGCCTAGACCAGGGTACTCAGACAAGTGTTCCACTGTGTGTAAAGGTTTAAACACTGCAAAGCAAATTGCTGTTCATCAATGAAGTTCAGAGCAATAGTGGGAGTTACTGCACCTCGGCAGTATTGAGATGCAAGACTCAGTGGCTGCTGCAGCACAGTCACTGAAGGCTTTCACAGCAGTTCTCCCATTCTGCTCCTCTCACTGGCTGTTACATTCCAGACTGCTGTGGAAAATGCTCCTTTCACCTTCTCACGTAGAGTTGTTTCCAAACGACAAGCTTAAAAATGGGTTTACAACTGCGAAGTTTAAAAAGGGGCTCGATAGACTGCAGTGAGCCACAAGCAATCGCTGTGAATGTTTCAATGCAAATCTCTTCCCACTAAATCTTTCAACTTTGATGGTAGGATGAACCCTTGACTTGCTTAGCATCTGAGGGGGAGGCATGAAAATTCACGGCTTTGAAGGAAACCAAGGAGATTGCAAGTCAACTAAAAATCCATGTGGATCCACAGGACATGGACCCTGTGGTACTTGAACCCCATTGATTTTTTTAAGCAGAGATTCACAGCTGTACCTTAAAAAGGGACCTGTCATACTCTGCTGTAGCAGTTTTATCTTTAGTTAGCACAGTGTCTGTCCTGTGTGCCTGAAAGAGGCCATTACATCAAGGGACAGGGTTAAAAGTTTATAAGGTAACAGTTGTTGAAATATGTTCAAGGAATATATTCATAAGATGCAGTTTAGAAAAAAGGAAAGATATACCAGTGGATGAATTTATCCAAGAAGTTCTCCTTTTAAAAGTATTCTAGGGACACTGTCAGTTCTTGGAACAAGATGAAGTGAGTTGTAGACACTACAAAAGCATTACTGTTAGCAGCATCAGATGTTCAAAGGAGAGATACATTTAAAGCTTTTCAGTGTAGGGGGCACTGTGGGAATTCTGTGGAAGCAGGATCAGAGACACCCTCTCTCCTCTTCAGCTGTCAAATTCAAACCCCCAAGTGTTCAATTTCATCAGTAGATATGTTGAAAAAGGAACCCATGAAAACAAGCTCAGCGCAATAAAAGCAAGGCTGCAATACACGAACATGGTGACAAGGCAGCAACAAGATTAAAATGTTGCTCAGAAAAGGAAAAGAGTAATTTCCAATCCCCAGCAGAATTGAGAAAGAGCACCAGAGACCATGCACATGCAGGAACCCTCGGAGCAGCTGGCAAGGCACCCCATCTCCCTCCTGCTTCTGTTTATTCCTCCATCTTCACAACAAATTTTAATTCTACATCTTGAGTGCTTAACTGGAAGAGAGGTGGAGTTCAAGGACAGCAAAAGCTTTATGAAGTACGGCAAAAGAAGTAACAGGGACACAAACGCAGTGAGAGCTGGATTTTGAATAAAAGTGAGTCACTTTTTCTTTGCAGGAGTTTGGGTCCTCATGCCTAAATATATTACTGCAGGTAGATTTATGGCCATAAGCTTAAACTTCTTATTACAGCTCTGGCACCTCAGTCTAAATTCAATAAACTGATATGTAAAGTATTGGTCCCTCATATCCCAGAAGTGTTGCCAGAATTACATATCCTTTTTCATAAAAACTCTGTTATCCCATAGAATTCACTGCAAGTGATGAACTTCCAGCAAGTCACTCAGCAGAACAGAGTGCAGACCTTTCTTACAGTGTGTGGCAGAGACTGGCACCAAACACTAAAGCTGTGTGACTCCTGGTGATCTCATCCTGTAGCTGTTCATGCAAAAAATTGTTTTTCTCTTTCACTTCCCTCAGATCCAGACCTTTTGATTTTGGTTTGATGTGCGGATTCGAAAACATAACTGTGAAATCAACTTGGTTTCACCTGACTTAAAGTCAAAACCAGTCAGTTTTATACACTTCCCATAATACTTAGAAGGCTTTTCAGACCAGCCAATCTTCTCTTCGTGACCCTCATGCAAATTTTCATCTTTTTGCTGGATGGAAAACAAACTTCCATTGTGTAGAAGGCCTACACAGCCTCCAGTTACCCCAGTCCTAATTTACCTAATCAGCACTACAGTTTACAAGCTCCAGCATTTGTAAAGCATTTACCACCTAGTTAAAAACAGCACAGGATGTTTGTTAAGAATATTTTCATTTCTATATGGTACCAGGAGAATATGTTAGCATTTTTCTTTTGATGTCAAGTGCTATCTACCAAACAAATCCACACTTTTTTTAAATTCAAGAGAATGCAAAGTAGGTGGAGAGACTGCAATTGTAGGTTTATGATTCTTATTTAAGCAGCTGCTTACATAAATCCTCAGGTATGTATGATTAATTATTTGCTTTCTAATCCTTGTTCAAAAGAATGCATCTGCTTTTATGTTTAAATCAGGTTTTAGCAGCCTTTTTAAAGCATTTGACAAACTAAAAACGCAGACACCTGTACATTCAAAAGAGTTCTTGTAATGCCATTGATACTCATCTGTTCCTCAGCACACCTTTGCGAGGGCTGTGATGAGCTGTCACACATGAGCTGCTTGCTGTGTTATTTGGAGCTAAGTATATTTTCCACAAGTACATTTTCCACAATTGCACATTTCACAGAGGAGAGTCCAAACACTAATGTAGATAATGGATATTAGCCTAAAAACGTGGACATTAGAGGAAAACAATCTGTGGGAATATACCACAAGTTTAATCATCATGTTTAGTGCGTCACCTGACAAGTCAGATTACAAAAGTTGCATTTGGTGTATAAAAAACACATTTTCAAGGCAAATCTACTGACATGAACAAGTCTTGAATTAAACCCTTTACAAAAGCCTTCATGTTTAAGCTTTGAGACTGTCTATGAAACCTGAATTAGTGCCCCCAGAACCTGCTCCTTTGGAAGAATGGTTCACTTGTCCTGTACTTGGATGAGACAAAGCTGAACCTTGCCCTTTCCTCAGCAGAAAGCTTGAGCCAGAAAGGAACAGCCTATTGTAAATTATTGCATCACATCCTGCAGAAAGTGAGACGAGAGAGGTGCAGGGGTGCAGTTTCCTAAAGCAGAGCAGCACCTTTACCAGCTCTTTTATCAGGTGTGTTACCTTTCAGAGGACATTTATTGTGCTGCTTCCTCCACTTAAATTCATGCTGCACGTTGATGTGACTGGTGCAATCAAACAACCACAGAAGTATAAAAAATAAATTGATAAGGACATGATAAGAAACGCTGTCTAACCATCTCCTGCACCAAGGTAGAATCCACTGTGTCAAAATTGAAACACTCTACCATAAACATTGCTTATATGGATACTTCCTAACTTCTCCCTAAACTGGGACCTTTCGCATTGGATTTGGGTCATGTAGTTTTCTTTAGTACTTAATTACTCCACATTTTATTGTGCTTCATTATCTGAAATAAATGTAATCCTTGTCGAAGCAGTCAGTCTATTCATGGCACATGTAATACAAAGGCTTGTTACATCAAGCTCGCTGCCAGCGATAACTCAACTATTTTCCATTCAATTACAGAACACACTGATTTTCCTGCTGAGTCACCTCAAATTCAATTTCTCATTGAGAATTCAGCTAAATTACTTGCCCATGAATTAACAATGCTGAATGCTAATACAGACATTGAATTATATTACATTTCAGTGACTAGAAGATGTAATTGCAGCTGGCAAGGTCTGCTTCAATTTTTTTCTTCTTTTCCAGTTTTGTCTTAGTGATGCTGCCTTTTAAACCCAATACTCTGTGACAAAAACATCCCATAATCATTTTGTGGGATATAGAATGCATCCCATCAGATCACACAAACAATTTTTCTGTTTCATCTACTGAATACAGCTCAGACATCTTTTTGGGGGTGGTCTGGTGGGCTGTAGGCAGAACTGTGTTATCTGTTCCTGGGTTTGCTCACTAAGATCTGTTAGCCTGAACCAAATTTCAGTGCATGAAACATTCCTTGGCTAGCACAGTCACCTGCTGGCAAGTAGAGTAAGCAAACATGCAATCCATGTAAGACAGACACAATTAACTTGCTCTTTCCTCAAAGAATAAACGTGTTATCTAGCACAGACTTTTTTATTAATCTCCAGTCCTTCAACTCAAGTAATAAAAATCTTAATCTAGACAAAATTAAAAATCCAATCCATATTATAGAGTAACTCCCAAATCCCATCTAGCTAATTACCCACAATCCCAGATATCCTTAATACCTAACTAAACCTGATTAGGTATGAAAATTAAGCTGTAATTCATTAGAACAGTATTTCTGGCACATGGAAATAACACAGAATTGTTATCTGCTACAGGATTTTGAACATAGTCACAGGAAGATGAAGGCAGTTATTGCCCAGAAATTTCAAACCAGCAACATATTTAGACTTTGATTTTGGTGTTATGTAGTAAAAATTCCCTGCTTGAAGCAAATTCTGTGTTTACTTTTTCTGCAAGATAAACCAAAGCCTTTCTAGGTGTATGAATATTTCAGAATTAGTTGAACCTGTGATGGAGTTTTTCTTCCCAAGAAACCAGGAGAGCAGGTGTGGAAATCTTCTGCTGTGATCCAATGAGAAGGATGAGGAACTGAGACTATGGAGCACAGCTGAGTAAGCCTGGTAGGGATTTTTCCACTGTTTTTTCTTTTACACTGAAGTCACTTGTGTATAATGAGGATTTCTTTAATAATAGTGGAATAACACAAACACATTGACAGCTTAAATAACAATAAAATAATATACTGACATTGAGATCTTAAAACATACTCATCCATTAGTACCTGCAGCAACGATGTCAAATTCAGGGGCAAACAAACTCATATATGGACCTTGCACTCAGTTTGAAAATTCCACAAAAATACCTTGCAGCAGCATTTGCTGTGTCACCAAAATTCAAACACTTTTGCAGAATAGCTGAGTTTCAAGCAGAACAAACTCTACCTGGCTTCCTGGCAGCCAGCCCAGTAACACAGCTCCAGTACAACTGCCTAGAAACTGTGGGCTCTGGAGGATTGGCAAAGAATTTAGTGTTTCAGTTTGTCCCAAAAATCTAACAAAATTTCCGAATATTGAAACTTGAGACAGAGATTTACGTTGCACACAAGTTCAGATGAAGTGAATTATTCAAACACGTGTTTTCAGGTGCAGTTACTGAGTACATTCACACACAGTTCCTCCATTTCTAACTGCATTCCTTGTATAATACATGCACTTCTAAATAGCAGAACAAACTTGCCAACAATGCACTGAACTTATTCTTCCATATAGATTACAAATGCAGATAATAACTACTGAAAGAAAGCTGGAAAAATTAAAATAGAGTGTTTTTTTTAATGTTAATATCATTCTGGATTCAGGATGATATTCATATTCAGCCTCTAAATAAATTAGTGCCTGGAATGCCTTATCTGCTGTATTCTTAAATTGTCATGTTGCTATAAATGGCTAAACCACTATTTTTAATGACAATTAGCAGTAGATGTCAAGAGATGTTACTGCTGACTGTGATACTTCTTTTTTTGTACGTTTTCTGACTTTCTTGTCCTTGTGGCATAAAGTCACTTTTCCTGTTTTTACTTCTTTGTGCTAATGGATAATTTACTCATCTGACAGGAAATTTCAATCAGTTTTTATTGGGTTTTCATTTTTAATGGGGGGGATTTGTAATTTTAATAGTTTAAGTACAGTCTCCATTCCTCTCTCTGGTTACATCAGCTTTGCTCTATCTTCCAGTATGGATAAGTCATTGATACAATTCTACAAATGAAGTTAAATTAGGGTTGAAATCTGAGTTACAGCAAGAGACTCCAGGAGCCATTCAAGCTAAATTATAAACTGAATCCTTTAAGGGACTGCTCTTGATTCCTGAAACAAACCTGAGCACTGAACTGGCTGCCAACCATCTCTGCTCCTACCCTGCTGTAAAGGGGATGGCAAAGATTCCCAGAGGATCCTGGAGATCTCCAGAAAACGGATAAAACAATGAACAAATAAACGAGCAAAACCCTCCTGTCCAAACCTGGATCTCCAGAAAACAGGTAAAAAAATGAACAAATAAACGAGCAAAACGTTCCTGTCCAAACCTGGAGGAAACCTATCAGAATGCAAAGAAAATCACGCAAGTCCTAAGCCATGAGGTAGGAAAGCAACTTTCCATCAAGATGTGTGTTCTTGTGGTCTTTTTGTACTCGAGCATTACGGGCTGGTGAATTATTACAAACGCTGGCACTTGAGGACTGACTAAGCTTGTGGGAACGATGCACTTCTCTAGATGATTACCAACCATTCATCTGGCTAATGTGAGGCCAAATCTGGCCTGACTGCCTGGCTCAAGGGAATATAATTAACTCTGCAGTCAGGTTGCATTTGCCAAGTAGGATGAGCCCCAGGAGGTGAAGGCACAGGAGCGAGAGCTAATGCTGCCACCCAGAGCACAAAAATGGACTCGCCAGCAAAGTCAGGACAGGCTTTTTTCACATCAAAACTGCACAGACATCGAGCAACCTTTCACAGCAATCAACACAAAAAATAAAAATATACATAAATAATTTAGTTTTTTTAATTTCACTACATCTTTGACCAGCTAAAAACGACTCCTTATATCCTTCCATTGAAACATCCTCACCAGTAAAGGGTGACCTTAGGAAACCATGTTTGAAAACAGTTAAGTACATTTAAGTGTTATTGATTGCACAAGTAATAGCGCCAAAAGTGATTACACAGTGTGGTACTTACAAAAATAATTACACTTCAGAAAATCAAAATTAATTTGTACACTTCTGCTACACTTTTGAAGTTGTTGACATTTCATTGTAGTGCTCCTAATGAAATGAAAATTATTAATAATTGTTTCTACTTCAGTGTGACAAATGTCATTTAGGTTAGGATGTGAATTTGTCAGTACCTCATCAGATCACTAAGTTGACTTTTGGCTCATGTTAATTTGAAAGGGGGGTTATTTGTATTTATCAGATGCAGTCTACACAGCCCAACCATATAAGGATCACTGTGTTTGCTGGCTCCTGACTGTGAAACACTTTATGTGGTGTAGTCCTCTTTTCTTTGAAATCACTCTAAAGGTGTAAAAACAATGGAAAACTAAGTTTCCTGGACAAAAGATTAAAAATTTTCTTCTTCAAAACACTTTACCAGCAAGACGGTATAAAACAAACCAGTGAAATTAGCATAACCCCAGGGCCACTGCCTGAAGGACCATTTCCTTTTTATTCCCCTAACAAGCAAATTTAGTCTTATTTTAACATATAGTGAACTACATTGCTTAATGGAAAATAATCAAATTAATAGCAAAAGTTGTGTAAAGCAAAAGTTAAAGCCCACAGTGCTTGTCTCATACAGCACATCACTCCTATAAAGTTATATAGTTAGCACAAATAAAGTAATTCAGCTTCCAAAATACTTTCAGTAAAAATACTTAGGGCTTTTAGAGCATTTTAAAAGTATTAAATCAATAAAATTCACACATGCAATATCTGAAGACCCTTACAGTTCCAATTTTATAGGCAGGTGAAGTGACAAGCAGATGATTTGTCTGGGCAATTACAGCAAACCAATAACAAACCTGCAAACAGAGTTTTGGAAGACCTGTCTCTAGGCTGCTCAGGGAGTTCTCATCTACTGCCCTCAATTTTGACAGGAGTCTTCGCCTCAGGACACCCTATCAAGATTCAAGTTACTTTCCAATAGCTGATCTAAAAGTGCATAGAATGAAACGTCTGGGATTTCACAATTTTTAAAAAGAAAAGCCATGGTAAGTACACAGAAGCTTCATTTTTCACAAAACCCCTTACATTTTTCACCATCACTGTTAATCCATGGATGGACAAAACTAGAGAGTTTCTACCTAAAGAGCAATACAATTGTCCTGCATAAGTGCTATGTGAGCAGCACTTTCAGTCACATAAAAATAATTACGTAAGGCTGAGATAACTGGCCTGGATGTGTGGTGGGCTCCGAAGAAAGAGGTATTATCAAGAGCCAGTATTGTAAAACTCGAGCCTGCATTAATATTTTTAAAGTTTTATCATTTATCCAGAGCTTATTTCACTAGGTCTGATTGATGATAAAATCCCAGTTATAGTGGCCACACAGAATACAGGAGCCTTCTGGAGATCTGCTTGCCCTGTACTTGGGAAATGGGTGCTGCTGCTTTTCCAGTGGTTACCACAAATCCAAATTCCACATGGACAGGTTTGAAAGAACAGCTTGCATAAAGCCACCCATTCAGTAACTCTATCTTTGTTTACACAACTCCAAGAAAACAAAACCAAAGAAAGTAACAGCATATGTGTTTTTACTAGATCAGGGTAGAATTTTAATTCCTTTGTTAACACTGAAGGCACACGGTAAACACGATATGCTTTGATCTGGTTTCTATTGTACTGTGCAATTAGAGACTGCAAAGGAAGGGCTATTTAAGGAACTTGTTTTCTCA
Source organism: Monarcha castaneiventris obscurior (assembly GCA_026261815.1). NCBI lineage: Eukaryota > Metazoa > Chordata > Aves > Passeriformes > Monarchidae > Monarcha > Monarcha castaneiventris. Next base: position 2,445,270 of record JAMPIT010000481.1, read on the forward strand.
GAAATACAAGAGACTATCCAACACAGTGACAAAAGCAGTTTAAGTGGTCAGACTACAGTAGCAAATAAGCAGCCAAACTGTCTGGCACAGCCAGAGTTGTCTTTTGATTATAGCCATGCCCCACTCCTCACCCACACTGATAGCAAGCTGTTTCACCTGCAGCAGATAAGCACAAACCTCCCCAAATAAAACACTTGCATATGTTCTCCCTCCACATTCTCATCAGCAACTTTCCACTTTTCCCCTAATAATTATGTTAAAGAGAAAAATTAAATAAACTAGAAAGCTACATCTTTATTTTTGCCTTGTGCTTTCCTCCTTTATTCCTTTCACCTATAAATCTCCGGTTTATCCCTGTTCAGTGTTATCAGACTCATGATATTTAGATTGGTGATGTTTATTTCTCCTACAGTCCCAGTTCTCAGGCTCTTAAGACTATTTGAGAATCCCAACTTCAATTTAAAAATCCTTATATTGCTAGCTCTTAGGTTCTGGAGAACTGTATGAAAGTATGACTCAAGTGTACTCTAAAAGCTCTGTGTGAAAGGCAAAGAAAAGGTTTATTCTGAACAAAACAAAAAACCAGAGACTACATTCTTAATGCATTTTCAGAATTGCCTGTTGGAGATTTTTTTAATTGCTAGGATTTATGAAGTGATTATGGATAAGTGCCGTAATCTGATCACAAACAGGTATTTCATATAAACATCACAAACCTGGTATAGAGCATAACAGGGCAAACATTTCCAAGGAGCACTGTCAGAACAGCAGAGGGTCAATATTAAATGGCCAGTGAAATCATCTTCTTGTACCACTTTCTCATGACATTGATGTATAAAGGGTGACAAACTCGGGCAGGTTTTGCTCTGGTAACATGACCCACTTGCTCACACTCCTTCTGCAACCTTGCAATGCCATTCCCATGCAGTGTCCCTCACCAAAACCACACATTTTGCCCTTGGGGTCATTAGACATGCCCCTGTTCCTCAGAGCAGCAAACACTCCACAAGAAAGAACATTCCAGATAAAGTTTTCTCGCACGTATCCCGTCGCAGGAAAATAATCTGCTCTGCCCCAGAAAACTTAACAGGACTGCCTTTACCACAGCAGAGCCCTACTGAAGAACACTCCACATACTTTCATACAGTAAAATCTGGAATATCACCTGAATTTTTGCATAATCAATACACTCTAAGCAGGACACTGACTGAAGTTAGAGCTGGCCAGCAGCCCCTGAGGGGGAACCCTCTTATTCTTCCTCTGGCCTTCTGCACAGGAATCAGCCTGGCTTCTCCCTCCAGGATTTACAATTGCACAAAAAAAAAAGTCATAAAAGAGTGGGAAATCAAATCCTAAATTGCTCTGGGGACAAAGCAGGGGGTGCTGGCAGCCCTCAGTGCTGTGGGAACTGGTGAGGTGCTGAAGGAGCAGTGGCCACGCTCCCTCAGGTGCAGCTCCAGGGGGGCTGAGCCCCAGCTGGCTCTCGTCTGAGGGTGGTTTTCAGCACAGGTGTTTCTGTTTAACTCCTTACCCCCGGGCTGTGAGGAGCTATAAAAGCTGAGGTAGTTGCTATAGGTGTTCCTTTAGTCTAGTAGGGGTCTTTTGTGGTTGTAGGTAGCACAGCTGTAGCTTCTGGTGGTGTGAGTGTTCAGCCATGCCTGTGACTTGCTGTTTCTGGATCTGATGGCCCTGGTTTTGGCCCCAGCAGAGGGTGAGTCTCTATTCCTGACAGGAATGTGGCACATTCCTGGTGATAATGAGCTGCCATGGGGTTCTTGGCAGCTCACCAACTGCTGGGGTGGACAGGTGGGTAGCCAAACCCTGGGGATGGTGCATCAGATATCTGGTTTTTTGATCAGCCTCCCTTGTGTGGGAACTGGTTTGTAAATCCCTGGCTATAAGTTCTAGAGACATAAAGGAGTGAGGATTTTAACTTCCAAGCCCTGGTTTCGTAAAGTGCCACAGAAATATTGTGAATAGTGATTGCCCATCCAGCCCTGAGTGTGTTCAGGTTATTCTGGCTCGTGTGTCCTTGTTAGAGTTTGCTGCTGAAGGAGCTGAGGTGTGAGGGAAGCTGCTTTTGTCTACAGTTATGTTCAAAAGAGATGTAGACCTGGTTTATTCTGCTGAGTGGGGAACAGGAGTAAAAACATACTTAAGAGAACTGGGCTGTGTGAAAAATCTGAAGGACAAAAACCTTGTGTTTTTTTGACTTGAAAGCTGTGGCTTGAATAAGCAAGAGAGATGGAGGGGGAAAAAACCTCAATTGTTGCAAAGGGGAGCCAGGGAGGAAGGTGCTGTATGGGGTAGTGCTGCTGCACTGGTTCAGAATTGCTTTACCTCCTTGGAATTGTTGCTCCAGAGTTTGCAATGAAGCTTTGAACTCCTCAGAAATGCCTGTGTCTGGAGAACTTACGAGCTGGTTCACTAATTACGGAACAGGGTGGAAAGGTTACAGATAAAAAGCTATAATATAGGCAGATCTGCAAACCCTAATTGTACTTTGGTTTTGCTCCTGTTCAGGCTACAGCTGGAACATCATTTAGGGGTTAGTGTATTGCTCAGAGGTATGAATAAAGATCCTTAATTAACACCATAGCAAAGAACTTTGGTTACTTATTTGGTCAGAGATTTTAAAAAAATGATTAACTGAATAATGATATAGTCCCCTGAAGTGAAAAATTTGCACCTTACTAATATTTCTTTCAAAACCTCTTGATTTTAAATTAAGAGTAGTGGTTTTGTGATTAAACCTCCCGGTAGAAATTCTGTAGATTTGAGTTCCATTCTCAGGTCTGAGGCAGCCTCATTATGTGACCCTGGGTTAGGTGTTGGTCACCAGGGCTGGCTTTCCAGCACCCATCAGCTTTTAATTGCCTGTACAGTGCAGCTGAGAAATTGCCAATGGGACCAGCAGGACTTTTTGCATTAGCTGCAGTTGACTTTGGATCACCCTTTTGTCTGTGTGTTTCCTAAATGTACGTATGGACAACCAGGCTCTGGGTAACGGGGATGTTGCAAGCATGTATTAATTAACATTGTGCCCTGCTGAGAAATTACAGATAAGAGAATTTTTTAAGTACAGAAATACATTTAGTACACTAAAATAGTAAAATATTAATACTAGTCTTGTCTTTTCCTAATGCAGTATGTTAGAGTAACAACTTAGCAACTTTGTGTTGTCTCTAAAGTATAAGACACTATCACATAGTTTTAAAATGTCTAATTTCTATGCCACTAGAAGAAAACAAAGAAATATATCCAAATATTTCCCCTCAGGAAAGGCTGGTCCTGGTGATACACCTGTAGTTGTTCAAAGTAATTTGGTTTGCGTGCCAGCATCAGCTCAGCACCTTCTAGGCTGTCTGTGCTCTTCTGGGTACTTGGATAGGGGAAAAAAACCAGCAACAAAAAAGAAAATAAACAAGAAACCCCAATAGTAAGTTGAAGTTCTAGACTATTAATTTGATACTTGTTTTGTGCTGAAATCAAAAACATTAGGTAATAAACAAAATTAAAATTATTTTGGGGGGTTATTTTATGTATTATCTTACAGCTTAAACGGCTGCTGTTTCCTCTTGCGTGCTGTGCGTTGTTTTGCTGTGTGGTGAGCATTTCAATGTAACAGACTTAACTGATACTGTCATGTCCATGCCAGAGAAAACAAGCATGGATCTTGTGAGAAGCAATGAGTGTGCTCATTGCTTGTAGGGTCCATTCCAGTTCCTCCTATCAGTCTAAGCTCCTATCAGTCTGATGGGTTGGGTGAAGTGAGATAAAGTAGATTAGGAGGTAATGACTGGAGGAAAAATTGTGTGAAGTTATTCTCATATTTAGATCAGGATCATTATAAGCAGAATCTCAGGAGCCATTATTTTAAGCATTATTGTATAATGCAGTACACTACATTAAGTTTTATGTACAGCATTTGGAACCTTGGGATGGCTGCTGCAAACTTTCCATCACTGCTGGTTTGCACAATGACCTTTTATCTTCATTAGGCAATACTCTGAAATTGCTCTAAGTATACCAGTATGGATTCTTTGGTGGTGTAAATTAGGATATGTATTGATGCTAATGGGGCTGTTTGCATTTATTAGTATAAATTAGTTTTAGTATTCTCTCACATCATAAATCACAATGGACATCAGAAAAGTCATTTGGCAGCACTGATGTATAAACAGTGAAAATGAGAAAACAATTGACTCCATTATTCAATGTTTAGTGGCAGAAATGTGTCTGAAGCATGTGTGTGTATGTATTTCCAAAGCTTCACCCTTACTAGATATGAAGCAATGGATGAACAGGAGCAGTGACAAAGGAGCTCTATTACAGAAAGTTGTTGGATGGGAAAGAATATCCCAAATCTAAACCTTGAGCCTCTATTGTTACTGACAACAGCATTAAAAAATTTGAATTTCTGAGATGTTGCCATAAAACAAATGCATAATACAAATAATAATTCATAGGTAGGTAAATGACAGCTAGTCAGGCAAGCCTGAGCATCTGTTTTAGAGTGAATGAACATTGAACACTTCTGGCATCTAGTGCTCTATTTTTACCCCAAAAATCCATACAATATTTAAGCCCTTTTCATGCTGCATTTTGACTCATTATTCCATATTGATATCATACAAAGCTGTGATTTCCTTATGTATAAAAAAGACTTGCTTGGTTTATTTTTTGAGGGAATTTGTAAGGAAAACTTGTATAGAATACAGAAAATTTGAGATAGCAGAAAGTATTTAATCATGGCAATGGCTTTTTCAAGTGATTTTTCTTTGTGACAAACCAAATACGTATTATATTATTTGTGGATCAGTATATCTAATGTCAGCACACATTGCTGTTTATTGGCTCATTTTATCATGCTGAACTGTCACTAGCTTCTTATTAATCTGTCTCTGAAGGATCAAAATGCTTTAATAAATATGTTAGTTCCTTTAGATCTTGGGCTGAAATGAAACTGTTAGTTAAATGTACTGTGACTTTGAGTGAAGATACCTTTAGAGAGATTTAAAATGGGAACATGTTATATAAATCTAAGTTTGACAAAGCAGAATGTATCTTTCTCTTAATGGCCAATTAGAACTCAAATAAAAAAGTTAAAAAGCCCTTTTCTAGACAAAATGTGAGACTTCTTTGTTATGTGATATGACTGATCTATCAAAGGGATGATTAACTTTGCAGTTTCATAGTGAAAGCTCTTTACTTGTGTGGGGCATTCATTTACATGTCCAGATTGATGTGCTTTAAAATCTGTACATATAATAAATGCACGTATGGCACAAGGGCTCAGAAAGGTGCTCACCTTTCATTGCTACAAAGAGGTAGATAAGAAATTGAGCTTTTACTTTATTCAGGACATGAAAATTCATGTACTTTATTCAGCTGCCAGGGACAAACAGGAGAGGGCCTGAAGGAAAAGCAGCCCCTAAAAGGACTGTAAGACCACTCTGCAGAGGGAAGGGAGTGTCTTAATGGCAGAGAGATCATTTTTTGCAGAGTCAAAATTAAGCGTGGGCTCTGAGAACACAGCAGTAAATGTTTGGTTTCTATAAAGGGATCAAAATGTTGTGCAAGAAGGAGTGGTTGATGTACCGCTGCTGTTTCAAAGGGGGAATGGCTTTTAATAACAGCATCAGATTTAAGAAAAAGGAATTACGATCATCCGTGTGATATTGTCATTGCATTTCAACTTCAGATTGCTTGGCAGCGTTCCCCAGATGAACCCACAAACCTTTGAGTATGAATCCTCTGCAGTGGGAGCAAGGTTTTATTGCAGCTCTGTATTTAGTGAGCATACATTTCACCATTTCAAAGCATTATACCCAAGATCTTTCCTTTTGTTGGTTAAGTTTTTTATCTTGCTGAGATCTTAATGTCAACAGCTGGTTTTTGGTTTTATATGTAGGTTTGAAAAGCAAATGCTGAACTTGAAGCACCCAAATATTTCCATATATCCCTGTTATTTGAAGAATTTACTTGTCTTGAGTAAAAGAGAGTAACAGAAGTTGTATGTAATGTTACTTATTTCAGCTTTTATCTGGAAATGCTCCACAAGTATCAGAATCTTCTTTTTGTAGTAAGCTGGCCTTCGATGTTATGCTGATATTGAAATGCTCATGGCAATTAGCAAATCAGATAATTTTGGATGAACATCCAAATGTGGAAACAGAGTTTCATTGATGTGTACAGTAGTGAACATGTTGGAGAAGAACATGTAGGAATTGCCAGGCCTGTAAAACTGCTCAGAAAAGCAAGTCTACAGGGCCTGAAATTAATTTGTTTTCAAATGCAAGTGAGTGTCCCTGTGCAGCCACAGAAGAATGGATCTCATTTCCACTCGGGGTTAGTTTGCACAGACCATCCATCCACCAGTCTGCTTCCTTAGGAGTGTTAACAGTTTGGCACTCCTTTATTTCCCTTAAATCTTAGCAACAATCCATGATATTGTTACAGCACATTACATGGCTTTTCCTCTGTGTCATTGTATATTGCCATTGGGAAATGAAGCATAAAAAGGCTGCCATTAGAGCACATCATTAAATAAGACTGCATGAATTCCAACTGTTGAACAATTGATCAGTCCCATTTTGAGCCAAAGAGATGTTTTATCCCAGTTGAGTTCTTCTAATATAAAAAAAATTAAAATCCATGTTTTATTGGTGCCTTTAATTTCCTTTAATTTTTCTTTTAGAAATTGTACAGTAATATCAGCCTCTATCTTGTAACGGAAAAGATCAAAGCATACCAGAACTTATGTGCATGTACTAAATGTGAGAAAGTTAGAAATTAACTCCCAAGTGCAGCAAGTTTTCTGAACTATCTGAAAGTAATTCATGCTGAGGGGTTGTTTTGAGACCCTATTTTCGCTGGGTGCAAAGCAGAGTCACAGTTGTTCAATTAGCTGCAGCCAGAAAGATTGGATTTAGCTTTAACATAAATTCTTTTGATTGTACTGAAGTTTTTCAGTTATATCCAGTCTGCTACTTCACTCATTTTGAAGCTTTGGTATTTTGCTGTGGTGTATTTCGAAGCTCCTCAAGTGTTTCTCTGGTATTTTATTCCACAGAGCCTGAAATGTGAACGTGTAAGAGCAGATCAATAGGGAATGCAGAAGGGATGCACACTGACTTCTGTTTTCTCTTTCTCTCCATGTTCAAACATGACCTGAGCCATCCATATCCTCTGACTTTCCCTTCGGTGACCTGATGTCACTTAGTCAGTGGCAGCAAAATCAGTTGTTCTGCACTGTGAAAAAATAGACAGCTTCATTAGAATTGTGTGGGAGCAGAACTGCAACAACCAGCTGAGTGTGAGACAGTCCAGAGCAGTCTGGAATTCTTGGATGTTCTGGGGGCAGAGTTCACACCAGTACTGGGAGGGCTAAGAAGATATTTTCATGCTGTGCCTGATTAAAGGAAATTTTTGGTAACACTGAAGTATTTCTGCACTAGGCAGAGCTGACTTCTGAGCTGGGCCCCAATGAAAATATTTTCCTTTCACAGAGTAGTAGTTAAAAGGCATTTCCATAAGGCTATAATACCTGTAAAATTATTACTGAAAAAAAACCTCAAGCTATGATGTCAACACCTGATTGTACCTGATTTATTTATTTATTTATTTATTTAGGACCTCTCCTTGCATATGTCTCAGATATAGTCATCTGCCAACTAAATTCTCCCAGGAGCCTGTTAAATACACATTTTGTGTTTTAAGTAGTTTTTCTTTGGGTATGTTTATATAGACAACTTTGATTCAAATATATGGTGTTTTCAGTACCTTAAAATTATTCAATATTGGAAATAAGTATTCATTTTCTTATTTAGTGTTAGATTCCTATACGAAGAAATTTGGCTCAATGAAGGAGGGTATAGCTTGCCCACAGTGCTACTGGAAAAAAGTAGAGATGAAAAACTGAGAATGAGTGCAGTCAAATCATCCCCTTCGTTGGGTAGACAAGTAATTAATGTCTTACATCACAGAATCATTAATGTTTTGGCTAATATAGATATCATGTACCCATAAATGCTTGTTTAACACAGCTCATAGACCAAAAATTTCCATCTCTCTTTTGGAGCAAGTGAACATTCACCGAATTTAACTCATTCACCAAACAATTGAGTTTCCAACATGTAATTTAAGGTAGACAAAAGGGTGGTCCCTGTGTTTGAATAGTTTAAATTAGATAGTACTAAGGGTGACAAATGACTCATGTTCCACACCACTAATGATGTTTATATCACTGGGTACTGGTAGTTATTATGTTGTGAGGAGTATTGTGAGGTGTTTGACCATGAAGATGGAATTAGGATTCTTGCCAGAATCAGTGACCTTTAGAACCCTAAATCTGACTTTTCATGCTGGGTGGTAATTGCCTTGTTGGTGAGACACAGTGACTCAAGAAATAACAGGAAGTAGGGAGCTATAGAATGTCCTCTTTATTCTCAAAAACAGCGGCAAGTATTTAAGAAAGCATCTAGCTGTCCCTTGGTGCTGAGTGACCTTAGCACAGTCCTACATCAGAGAGTGCACTGGTTCATTTACTGAAGTGAATAATGTCCCACAGCTGCTGCTGCTGCTCTCACAAGTCCCTGCATCTTCAAAATGTCCTTACATTTGCTTTCTTATAGGCGTCATCAAAAAGAAAAACGATTTGCAATGGTAAAATAATGAATATTGAAGAGCATTCTAATGAAATACTGTAAGGTTATGGAGTTAAACTGAGTGGGGTTTGAAGTAAATGATTACCAGAGGCTTAATCCACTCTTCATTACTAGTTTGACTAAGTGATCAACAGCAAAAATGACTACAGAATCTGATGCCCCTTGCTTTGTCCCGTAGGGTTGGAGGGTCCAAATATTTGTGTGCATTCTCAAGGGTTGTAGGAGTAGAAATACAAGCACTTTGTCACTGTGGGAGAATGTAAAAGCTGAATATATTTGAAGTATTCCTCTTAAAGCCAGAGGTTTGAGTTCAGGTAAAACCACTTCATTTTTTGCTTTAGACTTGTCACCATTCAATTAAAATCAAATTTGGACAGTTTTTTTTCTGAAAGCTGCAATATCTTGTATTATCTCTTATCTCTCTACTCTTATTCCATTCATAGAAAAAAGTCTAAAGCTCTGCCTGTGGAGTCTGTCTGTTCTTGTCAAAGCAGGCATCACAGTTCCAGAAATCAGCATTCATGGGACTTGAAGGACAGAACATCTGCATCTTGAACTTTGCAGCTCAGACATGAAGAATACTTGAAATAGAGCTGAAAGTTAAAAGCTGGTGGTACTTTAAAAATATTTTTGAAAAATCTCTACTTGGTGCAATGCAGGACCTAGAAAGTTGAGCTGGTGTGTACAATGAGCCTGACTGAGCAAACAAACAAACAAATCAAGCAGAGCTTTTGGCACTGTTTGTTCCTAGAGATGGCAAGGGGACCTGCCTGCCTTGTCAGATTGTGGCAGGGAGCATCAGTGCTGGATCATGGGAGGCTTTGGGGTTTATCTTCCTTTTGACAGGAAGTTCTGAGAACACTCTGAAGATGGGGTGTAATCCTATCCAAAGAACATCATTCTTCCTGTGGAACATCACATTTATTGATGCTTGTCCCACAAACAGAAGTTATTGAGGCACAAAATGCATTTATGGGAAAATTCTCATTGCAATGATACTGAGGCAAAAGGAATATATTCTGGATTCACAGTGATAAAACACTTATGACTATTGCCCTTCTTAGAACAAATATTAGCAGAGGTTAAAGGCAAAAGAGTGTAATTCAACCACATCTACAGTGTATGCAAGCCATTTAAATTCAATCTTTATTTTCTCTGAACATTTTGATCTTTGTATTTTTGACTGTGTGGAAAGTGCCCCTTTAGGATTTAGAACGAAGCTGCAGGAGTAAAAAAGATGGTCCATTGTTAAATCTTCAAAGAAAAAGATTCAGGGATAAAAGTAAAATTGAAATACAAAAGATTTTTTAAAGTTATTTAATGTTACAAAATCTGACTCTGGCCTCTGCCTACTGGCCAGTTTCAAATTTACGTCTAAGAACTGGAATTTCAAAGGTGGTTTGGAAATGCCTTTTTTCCTGCATTAAGTAATGTGAGGGCATATGGCCCTTTAGTCTGAACACGTGGCACTAAAAATATACATGTGGGGAGTTCTTTGTTTCAGAGTCACTTTTTTCCTTTCATTTGTTTCTGAAATCAAAGTTTTCATGTTCTTGAAAAGAATGAACCTGTGTAATGTCATGCTTTGAAATGCTGTTCTCTTGACATTATAAGACCATGAAAGGGAGAACTTTGACTAACTGTATTATTCCTTCACCTTAAAGACATTGTCAAGTTTGCTAAGTTCTAAATATGACCCATCTAGTTTTGTTTCTTTTACTTCTTATTCTGTTACAAAGCTTATTTGATTCTTTTCTACATACAGTGCTTCAAAGCTTGCTTTTCTTCCTGAAATTAAACAAATAAAAATCCAGGAATGTAGATTTCAAGTGACTTTTGCATCATTCAGACCAATGTAGGCAGGTGGTTGAAGCATGCAAACTTTATTTTAACTGACTAGTGCTTATCAAACAATGAGCAAAACTGGTTTAGAATTAGTTATGTCTTTTGATGTGTGGATACAGTGCTGATCAAAGTCGTTGATAGCCATTCATGTGAATCCCTGGACAGGCTTTGTCCCCATTAAAAATATATCCCATTGCAATAATCCTCAGACAACCCCCCCTCCTTTTCAAGTGAAAATAATTTTAACTTGACCCCTTTAACTCGCAGACGTAAATCCCCAAATTGAGTAACGTACTTTTGTTTTAAATCTGAGCGCCTCCATCTAACAAAACTAAATCCCTAATGTTTTAATTACCTATAATGATCTCCTTCACGAATATTCTGCTTATTATGGCCCAGAAAATGGTTTTATTGAAATCCAGGCACCACCTTTGTGCATAATAAAGCCACTGTGATATATCTATATGTACACATATACACACACAAGCATTGCTGCTCAATAGGTCCTGCAACTGTGAAAGATACTTATTTTAAGTTCATTCCATTGCCATTTTTATCTAAATATCTAACTGAAAGTGCATTTCAGATCCTGAAACTTAGCTCAGTTCACTTAAGTAAATAGCTCTATCCAGCTGAAAAATTGGCTTTTATGACCAGAAAGTTTAAAAAGCTGCATTTTGTTCATAATTGCTATATATTGAAAATTAATCTTGAAAACTTAATGTGATAAGAAAACTCCTGACCTCAGTAAAATCTATTTTGTGCCTAATAGAAACAGGAAACACCCAAGGCTTTGCTTTGAAGTCCCTGAAACCCAAAGATCAGAATGAGTCTAAAATACCCAGAGCCCTGCATAACTACAATTATTACCTCAGCCTGTGGTAGCTTAAGTTCCTGGTTGAATAAGTGTTAGATCAATGGTGAGCAAACACTGCATTTCTCAAAAAAAAAAGGGCATAGAGTCCAATCTATGGAATATTCCTTTCCCATTGCCCTCTGGAATTGACAGCCAAGAGAGAGCTGGAGTATAATTTGCCTCAATTTTCTGGGGGAGAGCACATTAATATTGTGTTTGATGGGGGAGCTCCAAGACTTGCTGGGTCTTTAAAACAACAACAACAACAAAAAATCCTACCAGAGGGATGTGGATTAGAGAGTTGTTACAGATACACAGAAAATTGAGAAATTAATCTCATTTCATAAGTTGCAGATTTAGTCCTAGATTGGAGTGAGCCTTACCACAAAGTTTAGTGATGAATGTGGAAAAAGTAGAAACAATCTTCTTTGGTTCTACTATCTAAAATAAAATTGAAGTGACATTTTTCAAATGAGAATACATTGTCTGCTGCTTTGTCTGGTTCTTTCATTTCAGCTTTGTTAGATCTTTTGTTTCTTTGATGCTCAGAATATTGCACCATTTGGCTCTAAAACCTGCATTAGAAGAGCATTAATTAAAGGCAGACACAGTGCAACGGAGACACTGTTAAAATTATGCTTGAAGGTACAATGTAATTAATTTTGTACAAGTGAAACATAAAAGAGAGAATGAAACCGGAGGAAATAGCAGCATATCCTCACAAAATGATAATGAGAAATACAATTGCAAATCAGACAAAATATGAAAGGACATATGGAATAATTAGATTTCAAGAAAGAAATTAAAACAAAGGGTAACCTGTTAATTGCTCATGAAAATTAAGCAAAGATGTAACTAATGTTCAAGGTTCTTGGGGTTTGTTTTGGGGTGCTTTTCTGGGAAGTGTAGGATTGGCATTAAGTACCTGTCAGTAAAATGAAGTTGTAAATTTCATATCATAATTTCCTGGCAGGTATGTAAAGAACTGAGCACACAGCTTCCCTGGTAGAGCAAGTTCTCTGTTAGAAGCTATCTAAGAAGGTAATGGGTTGGGATCTGGGTTATGGTCCCCAGGTTGAAAATGAGGGCACATGACATAATTAACTGTATTTCTATCTGTATAGGAGGAGAAAAAGGCTTTAGGAAACTGCTTTATTTTAATTGGTCATTTTAAGTAACAATTAAACTTCTGCAGTTCTTGTCAGAACCCCTGTGGTTCACCCTCAGTTGTGAGTGTTCTTGAGTAAAGCACTTTAAAAGATCAAAAATGTGCCATGAACATTTATCCTGTACTCCAGCGCTTAAGTGAAGCCCAAGGTTTCCACAGGTCCGTGGTGGCAGCCTTTGAAGATGCAACATAAAACAGAGTGAAATTTTATTGTGTGTTTAAAGATCTCTGTTGCACATGGTGAATTGCTGGTGATGGCTGGGATTGCAAAATTATTGGTTCCTTTGGAGCTGTAATTCCAGTTGAGTGGAAACTCTGGGTTGGGATAATCATTGTTACCAGCTACGGGAGGATGGCACCACTTGAGTTTTAGTGGGACCAGGCTTCCAGTTATCAAAGCCTATGTTTTCCTTCAGTTTCAGTTTAAAGAAAATCAGCAGAAATTTTTTTCTTTTTTTTTTTTTGCATTGTCTGGATGAGTCACTTTGTTCCTGTTTTCCAATACATCAGAGGCAAAATGAAAAATGGCCAATGAGACAGAATTCTTGGTGAGGATCAGCCAAACTATAGTGCAGTCCTCTGACTGTGGGCTGGAAAGTTCAGGCTGCTTTCTCCAAAACAGCAGTTGAATATCAGCATTCCCAGGTGATCCAAAGGCTTCTTGCAAGAGCAAGATCATTAATTGCCAACAAGCTGAAAATATGCCCAGAAAAACTTGGTCCCTTAAAAAAAATATCGATCCCTTAACATCCTGTGCAATGTTATTGGCCTTTCTACACTTCTAAAGCTTTCTTAATTAGTCACAAACTCCTGAGCTGGAAAGCTGTGTAATTCATAGCATAATAACACCTCCTCTGTTGTGTGCACTTTGTCATCCACTGAGATTTTGAAGAATTTCAAATAAATCCCTTTTTTAGTATTATATAGCACAGAGCAGTAAAGTCCTTTAAAATGTTTTACTTACAAGGTGATGTGTTTTGCAGCGATTTGAAGGATAAGATAGGTTTCAAAACAAAGTTGTTTTAAGGTAAAACACATTGAACTGTTTCTAGTGTATGTAATTACATTGATCAGTCCATACTTTTTCGCCAAAATGTCAAACCACACCATTTCAAAATCAAGCTATAGGGAAAAGCTTTTTTTTTTTTGGTTTTTTTGGGCCTCCACGGTAAAACTCTTAATTTTTACAATGCAAAAATGTCTGATGAAGAGGAGGGCTTTATGAAGTAGGGAATAGAGTAAAAATGTGAGGATCCTTGATCTCATAAATTGCCTATTTTGTCACGATTTGCACAAAATAGTAAAAATAGTAGGAAGAAAGGAACTTCAGAAGGGCAGAAATTGTTCAGTCATTAATTTTTACAATGATTTTAGGGGCAACTCATTTAACCGAAGTTTAAACTTTATCTCAGTGTCATGATTTGGTAAATTGACTTGCAGTAAATACCAATGTGTTGCTGGGCAGTTATTTTTATTTTAAAATACCTTTCAGAGTTGATGATTACACCCAGAAAAATTGTCCAGCTGAGAAGCTCAACCTTCCAAGATAATGTATTCTTCACAGCTTGTTTCTACAAATATGCTCCTGTTGTTTTGATAAAACATATGTAAGAAATTGATTTCCTGATTCACTTCAGCTTACAGCTTTTTTTAAGAGCAATTTTTGTCTCCACCAATTAATCTTTCCAAATTTTTTCTCTGCTATGTGACTGCTCAGAGAATTTTGATAACACATAGCTCTAATTCATTGCTTCATGAAAGGGCCTTTTAATCTGTTATGTTTTACACTTTTTCCCTGAAGAAACCTGCTGAATTTCAAAGCAGGTGTCTTTTAAAGACTTACTGATAATATTTTGAAAGGTAAGTATATTTTGCTACTATTAGTGAAGGGGGAATATCTTTTCCTAATAAAAAAAGCTGCTCTGAGTGCTGCACTAAGAATCATGAAAGACCTCTTGTGACTTCAGAGCCTCCTTTGCATAGCACAGTGCTAAATTCTGTCCCTCTGAATATTTGAGTAATGCCTTTGCTACCTAATGGTTCTTTGTTGTGATTAAGCTTAGAAATGATGTGCAGTGTTTCTGCATGCAAAAAACCCCAGGTATTTCCACATACAACAAACCCATAATATTTTGAAAGCCTCATCTACTGTGAAACTTTGAAGCAGATGAGCGATTTTTGTTATACCTTGTAATTTTAGCTTTTAGCTCATGTAATTAATCTTCTCCTGTTTTGGCAATCTTACAGTGAAGGTAGCAGGTTTTGCTGGGGAAGAATTTCCAAAGCAGCCTTACTTACAAAAAGTAACGGCAGAAAATGCATTTTCATTAATTCTCAGGGAAATGGGGGCTTGGGATTTTTCCTACCAGAAGTCCAGGGATGAGGGCATGGCAATGAAAGCCACAACAAGGCCCATGATGGGTTTATCCTAATTCAGCTTCTCCTGAGTCCATGCCCAGCTGCTAAAGCAACTCTGTGATGTTTTGTAGGACACCTACAATGAGAATTTTTGTTCATCCTCTTAAATCAACTCAAAAAGAGTACTAACAGTACTAGAAAGAGTCCTAAGAAAGCAGCAATGTTACTACTGTTGAATAATACACTCACTGCAGCAGGTTCCTCAGGCAGTAGCAATGAGGAAGGTGTAGGAAGCACAGCACCCAAAATTTACTGTGCTCTGATCTCAACTGAATTTCTCACTTTTTTCAAAGAAATATGCTTCACAGAATTCAGAGCTGTGTCTTCAACCACCCTTGCAGCTTGTTTCAAATTAGGTTGTGGTTCTGGCCACCTGTCATTACACTGCCAGCTACTATTAAACCATCAAAGCAGTACTTTAGTTGCTTTGATGTAGTCTGGAATTGTATCTACTGCTGAATGATGATTAGATTAAATGTTACAAATGTACCCCAAGGGAATGGAAGCTCTAGTCTAATCTTGATCCACTACAGTTTAATTTTAAGTGTTTCCTTATATTTCTATTATTTCTGATGCATTCCTTTGTATTTATAGATGCTAGTACAGCAGAAACAGAGTCTTGTAATAGCATTAAAAAGCTGCCATTAGCAGAGTCTGTGTCATTAATGTGGTGTTTCATACATCACCATTTCAGAAAGGTCTAGAAAATGGATAGTGGAAATGTCATTTCCCCTTTTTCAATGATGTTCCATTTTGGTAGCTATGGGAAAAGTACAGAAGGAAAATGAAGTTCTTTTGCTCTGGTTTGGTGGAGAAGCCTGGCTTCTACCTGAGATTTGTTGGTCACGTTCCTGCCAGGCCTGATCAGCCAGTTAATGCTTGTGTGGTGTTTGGGCTTGGCCCCAAGCCTTTATTTTATCCTTTGACAAAGTTCTGGTGCCCTGTTGCCCACAAAGCAGCCTGTGTCAGATTCCCCCAGAGGATGCTGGGGCACCTGCAGGGATTGATCCCTCTGATCCTTCCTGGCAAGGGAAGACAGTGGCTGAGCCCTCAGACTCTGCACAGAAGAGGTGAGATAATGTCAGAAAAGGGACCAAATGTCAGCTGTACCTCAGGTTTCTGCTACAGGATGCCAACAGCAGAGCCCTGGGACCCCTTTCCAGCTCTCACACCCAAGTGACAGGCAAGTGGAATTCTGTCCTTTGAGACAGCCCTGGAGAACAGACGTCAGTGTACAATGGCTGGATCCAGTCTCAGTGTTCTGGCTCCACCTTCCACACCACTGCTGTAATGAAAAACAGGCTTTACAAATTAGCTTTCATAGTATCAATTAAATTAATTCATGGAAACAACCTTTTAGCTGCTCCAGAATTGGCTTGCAACAAAACAAAACTAACCCAAATCTTACCTGATTGTGTATTTAATGTTTGAGAACGTGTCCAGACCCTGACCATGGCCTTATAGTTTGTCTTCCCAGAAAGTAGAATTCAAAGCTGGATGCTGACAGATCCTTCTGGGAGTGCCACCTGTAGCCAGGTTAATGGAAGGAAGACACCCATTAGTAGCTAATGCTGGACTTGGTGCTTTTAGCAGCAGATCAGTCTGAGCTCAGAGCCTGCAAACATCTGGCTTTTTGTTTGAGGAGGGATTAATGTTGTGTAATTACAGAAGGGCAAAGATCCAAAGAGAAAAACAGAGAAGGAAAATATTATTATAATGAAATGTCTGATGCTGCATGATGCATTTCCTTTTACATAAGCAACATTTTTAAGCTCAGTTTCATGTTTCAGTTTTTCTGATTTTCAGCAAATTGCAATAATACAAAAAGGTTAATTACAGGCTTCAAATGAATGTTGTTTTTATGATTAGAAGTATAGGAAAGACAAATACGTTTTTCTCTGATTGTTTTCTGGCTGATTGCAATACAATGTAGACAAGAGGTTATTTCTATGTGGACTTTTTCATTTTATTTTCTACACCAAGAGTCAAGTGTGCTTCAAATCACCCTTCCAAGCAGAACATCTACATGATGTTTGGCAAGTGGCAACTTTTTAATTGTGGTAGGTCAAGGAAATCTTTCAAAATGGTACATGAACAGAGCTATGCAATTCATGCTGTGATTCTCCAAGTGAGTTTCTGTCCTTTGAAAATGGCTCATTTTAAGTTGTGAAAAATGAAGAATTTTCATTGACGTCAGCACAGCTTCAAGTTAAATGTTCCTGATCCAGTGCAGTCCAAAGCAGTGTGGATGTGATATTTAGGGGCAGATCTCAAACCTGCTGAAATAAAGATGTAATTTTATCCAGACTTTTATTTAAGCAACCTGGGTGTGAAGATCTGGATGTGCCTTTCATGAAAGGTTTTCTGTGCTTGATTCATGTGTGAGAAGAGCTTTAGAGAAACCCTATCTTTGTTTTGTAGAATTACTTGGGAACTGGAACTGTGTAGTTATATTTGCTTTTGAAGAAGAAATAAGCTTCAATTAAAATGTGTACTATTGGAAAAAAAAAAGAGTGGCAAAGCCTCATCCCAATTACATATTTGAAAGAGAGAGGTGTGAATTTAAAGTAGTCAAAACTTCTGATTGGAGATCTTAAAAACAAATTATCTCACATTTTCTCAATCTCTACATAAAATTGCCATTGAATTTTTTTTTTCTTTACAATAGAGATAACTAAATTCTAGAATGAAACTTACCCTTGTTACATTACCTGGAGGTTACAAGAAATATGAAATGATAAAGAATAAGTTAACTGCTGCTACTGTCTTTCCTTACAGTGAGAGGTTTTAGTGTGTTAATTATGCAAAGGATAACGATGGTTTGTAGTTTCCTGGGGCAGATTTGCACAGTGCACTGGTAACTGATCTTGTGCAAGAATATCAAAATCCTTGGTCTGAGGACCACCACTACAGTGAAAAGAATGAGAAATAATTTGTTAGTCCTTGAATTAAGGTGAAATGATGCCTTTCTACACACGGGATAAGTTCAGCAGAGCCACCACTGGCCATGGTGGCAGGTACACAGAGCTAGTGAGCTGTATTTAGGAAGAGAAAAAGGACTTTTTAGTGACTGATTCTTTTCAGAGACCTATGAAAGGCAAGCAAGGGTGTCTGAAGCGTTTCTTATATATTTTGGTGTAGAACTTGGGCTTCTGTCTGGAGAAAATAACTGAACCAGATGCAAGGCTATTATGTATTTCAGCAACCACAGTGGGGCCAATGCTGCTGCCCAAACTTAGGAGTTACATCCCTAAACACAGCATCCTCTGAGCTCACCCAATCTTTACTATGGCTCTGATGGGGGCTGCCTCATAGCCAGGGGGATGTTTCACCTGTGTTTGCAGAAAAAGTAAATATGTCAAAAAACAAACAGTATCAGCAGCAGTTATCCAGTGGGATTTCAGCATTTATGTAATTTGCAGGAGGGGAAGTAAAAATAATAGTTCATTATTTTGAACTGGGGAGAAAGATCTCCTTAATGACAATTTAGAAGAGTGATGGTTTCCTTCATTGCATTTACTTTCCCTGCATAAATCTATCTACAGCTCAGCCACTGCTGCAAAGGAGGGTATCTGATACTTGTATTTTAAAATAATACGAAGATTCATTGTTTTCTTCTCCTCGTTTTCACTTCACAAGAGAAAAGGGGGTTTTTTTGTGATTATTTTCCACCATTTTAATGCCATCACAATGCCTCTGTGGATAGTTCCAGTGTCCTTCACTTTAACAGCAGAACATGGCCTTGAACAGAATTTTACCCCTCAGCAAAGCCTAACAAGTGCTGGACTGAAGTGGACGTTTTCTCTCACTATAGAAATCTCCTGCTGTGCCCATCTCTATTTTAAAAATGTAAACACTCATTGGTGGGCCACAACCTTGCCTGGATGACTCTTCTCTTCAGCACACAGTGAATAGGTGGCATAGTAGAAAAAATGGTATTTAAAGGCTCCAATATTAACTGCTGTGGATGCAGGCAGTGGAAGGAGAAAGCCCTGGCTTGGAGCCATGGAAATATTAGGAGATTCACACTATTCTGCTCTCTCAGTGGAGTAAGGCTTCCTCTTTCCACACCAGCAGAGCTAATTCCAGCTGTCAAGGGAAAGTGTGTTCCTTGGTAGCAGTGGAGCAGTTCTTGAGTGATGCATGGGCTCAGTGTTGAGCTTTCTTACCCTTTTCTGGGATAATGTGGGTTTCTTAATTTGATGTGATCTCTGCTATAAAATATATTTCATTTTCTGCCTTTGGATGTGACGGACATTTGAAAATAAAAGGCCTGAGTAGCTGGACTTTGTGGGTCTGTCACTGAGAATCACACTGTAACTGAGTATCACACTTTAGGAAAGCTAAAAAGACTAAGAATAGCCTTCTAAAAGCAGCAAATCTGAAGTTATTAATCAATAATGGGAGGAAGAAAAGGCTTATTATCCAAAAACAATGAAAATGTGCATAGACTATGCTTTAAAAAGAATCTGTGTTAGCTGAAAATAAGAAAAATAACCAATGGGTTGTTTATTTTAAGCATGGTAATGAACAGAAAAGTAACTATAAAATAGGCAGTTTAGTGTCTTGTATTCATTCCTCCTCCATGACCTTCATACCAGATCTATAAAGATTTACAAGTCAAGAATTTGGTGAGAGTTGTACAAACTGAAATATTCATCTAAAAGCCAAGATATTTCATATTTGGATTGATGGAACAAAGTGAAAAGTGATTTATGTCAGTTTTCCAGTTTGCTGTGGTAGAAAAGGCTGATTTTTTTTCTTTGTTATAGTGATGAGGTTAGAAAAGACTACAAAGCCTAGGTTTTTGTAGTCACTAAAACTGGAAGTCATAGAGTATAAAAACCAGGGGGATGGGACCAGTTTTAATTGCCTCATGAGCAAGATACAAACCAAATGTGCAATTGATACAACCAGCTCTATTTATATCTGGGATTAAATCTGCTAAGATATTGTTTGGTTTTGTTTTTTATTTTTTTTCTCTTTGGTTGTAGGAGCTAATCTATAAAATCCTTTAAAAACAAAAAGGTCAGAAGATTCAAGTGCTAGATTTGGATACTCCTAAAGATTTTGATCCCTGCTTCTGCAGGAGGTCTAAAGCCTACAAGTCTCCAGCTGCATTGCAATCATTGTGAAAACAGTAAAGCTTTTTACCTGTCTCATTTGAGACATTTTTACCACCTTGCATATTATAAACTGTTCATTTTTGTTCACTGAAACCTTAGTTTATAAATAGCAATGCTCAGCACTTTTACTTCAGAGTAAATTGTTGGGGGAAAAAGATTCAAAGCAATTTTAATCATATTGTCAAACCCAGAATAAGCTAATGTATCAAGTTGAAAGTTTTTTCCAGTTTTATGACATAATTACTTGTGTATTAGGCCCACAATGAAAAAAATAGCTCTGCAAGAGCAATGTTTTTAAAACTTTATTAGTAGTGTTTGTCTTAAGATAAAATGAGTAATTACCAGCCCATTAAATACTGACAGGTAACCAGTTACAAGAAAGACGTTGTCAAGTTATTTCAGCTAAGTAAAATCAATCTTTTATTGTTATGCCTAATTAAGGTAATTCCAGCTTGGCCCTGATGAAAAACTCAGTTGGAATTTGGGAGAAATAAGCCTTGAAAAGATGGAATACTGCTGTATTGTGCAGCATTCTGCAACTAAAGAGTTAATAGCTGATTGTTCATGGCCATTCATAATGAGATGAAAGGCATCAGATGCCAAACATTTCTGAAATTCCCACTTTATTTAGGCCCTAGGTCTGAGCTAGATTTTTAGATCTGCTTGCAGGAGTAGGCTGATGTCTGAGGGCTGCCAAATTCTAAAGCTCTCAAATCTGGTGTTGGATTGTGAGTGGGTTTCTTTGATTCTGAAAGGACTGGAGGCTGAGAGTGAGCTGGGACAGCACATCAGTGACTTCAGCCCAGCCCTGCTGGTCACTGAGAGCACTTCCAGCTTCCAAGCTGCTGCAGGGTAATTCTGTGGTGAAAATAACAAGACTCCAGATTTCCCTGTGAATGCCTTAGAGTCTCATTTTCAGCACCTACCACACATATAAACTACTTAAAAATAAACTAATTCATAGCTAAGTTACTTAAGTATGAAGATACAGCCTGTGTCTCTTCCAGTGGAAGTTTATTTCTTGCCCTGAGTTTGTTCCATTTTTGAGGTATCTTATGGTGACTAAAATAATAAACAAGTAAAGACCATCTCTTTTTTTAAATGCTGGGAAAATTAATATTATTATTATTGTGAAATTGTTTTAAAACCTAGTGCAGTGCTTTTTATGTAAATCAACTGTTGGCTGCACTTGTGTGGAAGGACCAGGGAATTAACTGGATGGAGGGATGATTTAATGCAGTGCTTGGGGAACAACCGGTTCAACTCTACCCAGCCTGCAGGGTGCAGTCAGGAGAGGGGTCTGCCAGGGAATTGTGGCACGAGAGTTGAATCAGATTTGGAGCTTATTTAAGGATTTCCATGAATATTGTAATATCGTGGATGCAAAACATTGTTACCCACTGAGTCTGCAGAGATTTCACTACTTGTTGGACTAAGTAGAAGAGCTCCATATGCAATCTCAAAGATGATTTTTTCCCTCATGGAAAAAAAGTAGTTATGTTGGACTTGAGACTGTAGTGGGAAGCCCAGTGAATAGATAAATGTTGGTATCACCAGAAGCAATGTTGGTAGGACAACAAAGCAGTATCTCACACTCAAAGGGTTTGTGCAAGATTAACTTATTTTGATTCTCTTTCACAATATATGAGGTGTACAGGCAAAAGCATTTAAATAATTTGCAGTTTGGCAGCAAGTTTGACTCTGCCAAGACTTTAGAATCAGAGTGTTGTTATATTATTACCTTGCAGGTTAGCTAAAGTAATTAGCATAATGCAGAGCCCATGATCTTCACAGCAGCTAATGAAGGATTTTGGGGTTATACGCAAAAGCTTTTGTAACTTATTTTGTCTTTGCTTCTCCCCCACCCCGGTGATTCTGACATGTTTTTGTTGCAGCACATTTTTAAGTACACATCTTTATTCTGTTATTTACACAGCACCACCTTCAGCAGATGCAGCAGGTCTTCTGTGATGTAAAATACATCACTGCTCGGAAGCTTTCTCTTCAAAATAATTACATTCCTGGATAATTGTTTATTTTCAGAGACTGTTCCATATTGTGTCTGCTCGCCCCCAATCTAATTTTATTTTGATGGACTGGAATATCAGCTGTGCTGTTCTCAAGCCTGAAGTTAATGTATTCATTAGTTATAATTGCTTCCAATGTGTCCTCACCAATCTTAGTCTTCTGCTTACTTAATGATTCTGATTGGATGTTCAACACTTTTATCTGGGTTAATTTACTATTCATAGTACAATGATGGATTATTCATTTTGTTACCCAGATTACAACTGTAAATGGAGTTATACATCATCAATGAGAGCACCACAGAATCATTTAGCTAAAAAATGCCTCCTAGTTATCTTGAAGCAGCAAAGATGGTCACATAAAAACTTTGTGGCTGGCAGTGCTTCCTGCCCAAAGATGGCTGAATTCATTAGTCTGCTCTGAATTGCTATAAAATTCTGTAAACGCTACTTTTAAGCACTGTTTGACGTGCCTAAGTGTGCATAGGTGTGTATGAATTATCTTGAGGGAAACTTAACAAAATGTAAACCAAAATCCATGGTAGAACAGAGTTTGTAAAGGGCAGTGGATTGGAGCTCAGAACTCCCAAGCTCTGTTCAACACTTTGGTGGATTTAAGGAGGTGAAAAAACTTTATAAAACCTTCAGGTTGGAGCCACAGAAGGAAAAGTAGCCCCAGTCTCATCTCTCACTTGCCATTAATGTGACAGCAGTGCTGGCAACTGATTTAGTGAAGAAATATATTGGGTTTATTCTGGACAAGTCTGAGACTCCCCAGGGCTATTTTGGTAAGATAAATTTTCATTGTGTCCAAATGAAATGAATGGTGTCTGTTGATGGGATATTTAAATACACCAAAAGAAAAACTTTAAATACACAGCATGCATGAACTTTCAATAGGACTGCAGGAGACACATCTTGCATTCATCCCTGGCCTCACGCTCTAAAATCATAAGAAAATCAGACCTCATGTCCACAGATAATTTGAGATTTATGTTTTTCTGTGAGCTCATTTTGCATCTTGATTTTAAACATAAGCACTATTTAAGGAAGGTAATAGCTCTACAATATACATGTGTGTGGTTCTCAACTTGTTGGGGTGTTGGTGCTTGAAATATATAATAGGATAAATGTAGGAAATAACAAAACTGACTAATGATGGCAATTTTAGTTGCCACTGATGCCATGTCATCCTCTTGGACAGCATCTACAGCCAAGCCTGCCTCAGAACCATGGCTGTTGTCAGTTTGGTGTTTGGGATTTTGTAGCATTCTGGGGCCATTTTGGTGCCTTTGCAAGTGAGTCTAGAGGGGAAAAAAAAGCATGAAGGAAGCCTTTCATTGCTACACTTCCTATTAATGCTGTAGTTTTACCTGACAGGGGCTGAGTGGAAACAGCAACTTGATAAATGTGTGGAGACAGCAGAGGAGGCAGAAAGTAGCAGCAGAGCTGAGGAATTCCCAGATTTTATAGGTGTTTTCCTCTGCCCTTGTAATAGGTCCTACCTATTTAGCAACAAAATAAACAAATGGGGTTTTTAATTGGGTTTTGAGCTTGCGGGCTCTGATTCTTTCCTTGCGCTGTAAATTGAGGGTAACTCCATGGTAGTCACAAATAAAGTCAGGTGATGGCTGCATTGTTGTGCCACAGTGGCATTGTGTTCACTCAGAATCCAGTGGTCAGGTGTGCTGGTCACTGAGAACTCTGAACCAGCACCATTCATAAAAATTGAGATGACAGGAGAATTAAACCAGGCAGTAACGGGCAGCAAAAATAGCCTAAAATATCTCTTCTCACTTCTCAAGTCTATTTTGAAAGAGAATGTGGAAAAATTCTGAAAATTTCCAGCGAGCTAGAATTCTATCAAAATCTAGGCAGAATAAAGAAGTGAGGAAAAAGTCAGAAATAAAATGTAAAAGAATCAATTCAGGAGCGAATTGAGGAAAACTAAATGGGTTTGATGCCAGTAGTCATTAGTCTGAAAGACAGAACCTGTCAAAATAAAGTGAGTGTTGTGCAAGAAAAATCAGTGCAGCATGAGGAAATTTTTGGATTTTTCAGACCTAAATGAATTTATGGTAAATTATGCACAAATTTACCTTTAATTGCCTTTTTTTTTAGTTCTCCAAATGCTATTTTAAACCCACAGATCACAAATTTCTGCATTTTGTGGTATTCCTCCCAGTTTCTAGAAATCTAAATAAAAAGGATCAGAATTCTTGGAGTGGTGGCAGAGGCAGGACTGTGCCCTGGGAATGTTTTCCCTGGGGCTGTGTCAGGTTCTGCAGGTTTCGGGTTTTTCTCTGTAGCCTCCAATTTGGGGCTAGTGAGGTTTGGTTCAGAAAAGAGCAGGAAACAGATTTATTAGTGACTCAGAGGGACCAGAACTTTACAAGGATGTAAAGGGGGTAAAGTCTGGTGGATTTGAGGATTGTGATCCTTTGAAAAAACGTGCCTGAAAAACACCAAAACACAAGTCTTCACTTTTACCAATACTTATTTCTTTTCATTCTGAAATAGATCCTTTTTTTTGTTTTTTGAGAGGCATTTAGGAACAGTCTCCCAGACATTTTCCCTGTGACTTCTTCTTGCATTTGTTTGCAATATCGAGGGTTTGAATGTCTGGCATCAAGCACAATTTTACTGAAATATGTGAATTACAGACATGTATATGGATTTTCAGGATGAGAGCCCAGATAAGCAGAATTCTGTTAACACAGTAGCTACTTCCACATTTTTGTAATCTGTGATCTGAAAAAGAAACACTCACACTCTGCTCAGGCTCAGAAAATTTTAAAAAAAGCCTTAAACTCAATTACTAGGATTTGGCGACCTTACAAAAAGAAACAGCACCTGATTAACTGATGAGGAAATAAACACCAGCAATGTAATGTGACCTTTAAAGAGCAGCTCGTGAAAATCTTTTGAATTATTTCTACTCAAAGGATATGTCAAGAATATACTTTCTGTGGTTGTTCTCTTCGTTCTGTGTTGCTGCTTATCTGACACTGTGGCATTTGGGGTTTGTACTGTGGATTCCCTGCAGCTCTGCTGCTCCATGGGCTGTGCATCCAAACATGGACTGAGCTTGTAATTACAAGGGCGCTGCCACTCTAGGGGAGATTGTGGCATCCCTGGTTTTTTAAATGGAACTTTTACTGGTGTGATTATTTACCTCATGAGCTATGCAGTGTTCTCTTCAGTTCTTCATTTGATCCATGAAATACTTTTTTATAGTGTAAGTGGTCATATTAATGAACTGCTACAGTTAAACCCAGAAGTTCTGGTACATTTTCAGATCACCTCTCTCCCTACAATCTTCTTAATAACAAAAATGATATTGAGAGTCTACAGTGTCATTCAGCCACAGTTTTTAAACACAGGTGTGTGGAAGAAAGCTGAGAATCACTTTGAATTCTTGTACTCTAAAGAGCTGGAATATGGATCTGTGAATGTAATCAAAGTAGAAGTACTAGAAAATATTTTGGATTTTTTTTATTTACTATTGGGCAAATTACTGTACCTTAAATCCAGCTTCTTAGGTAGAGCTTGAGAGAACATTAAAATGGAACATGTTGTCATATAAGCATGGTTTATGAGAATTCAAATGTGATATATAACCAGTTCTACATCAAGTAAGATTTTTCTTATAACCTTTTTGTTAACTTTCAACTATGAATTAAATGAAACTATTTTGCCCATGAACAGTAAATTAATTTTCATATTTTAATTAGATTATCTACAATTTTTTTCTATATTGAAAAAACAGATGAAAAATATAGATCCCTCAGATGTCTGAACACACCATTAAAACTTGCAATTTTCTTGTAACTCTTATATTAAAAGTCAGTTGAATCCTGTAGAATCTATTTTTGATAACACTGTTGTAGTTACAAACAAATGGTAACATTTACCTTTCATTTCCATCCCCACACTTTCATTACCTCCCACTTTTGCTCTCTCAGTCCCTGCACCCCTCCTGGGCTCCTTCTCTGAAGGGGTGCTGAGAGTCAGCAGTGTGCTGACAGTCAATACTTTCCTATCAGAACTCCAGAAGCACCCATAACTTCAGGAATAATTTAAAACCTCCAAAGGTGCAGCTGCCTGTGTTCCCTTCCCTTCTCTTTGTTCACACAGAACCAGGTGACTCAAAGGACCAGGACCCAGGTCTGAAATGCAGACAGGTCCTTCCCCAAATCTGCATTTGAGAATAAAATGTTCGTAGATGAAATTTAGTTCAATTAAACTTGGAAAGGTGGTTGCTATCTCACAGATTCCCTTTCTCAAATCAATTTCTGTTTCATGCTGGAAAAGGATCCAAGAGCTCCTCATCTCACTGGATGTTGCTTTTTTTTCTGCCCCAGAAAAAAAATCCTTATGTGGCCAGTACAAAGAGAATTGTTTATGCTTTTCTGAGTGAATGCCAAGAAAAAAAAGAACCAGAAAACAAAGACTAAACCCTTCTTGAATTTGCTACTTTAATTTTCTGACAGTCTGTCACACTGCAGCAGAAAAATCTTAAAAATTCAGTTTATATATTTCCTTCAAAACTATTTGGGAAGCTGAGTGTGCACCAGCCTTTGAAGAGACTATAATCTAGGTTGAAAGCATAAGAGCAGGCATATTAGAAACTTTTTTCTTCCTTTTGTTTTCTCTTCAAAATTGAATGGGACAAATCATCCAAGTTCTGTTCTCTCAAAAGCCATTGAACATCTGCCACCAGATAAGGACTGTCAGCCTTTGTGCCTCT
Organism: Monarcha castaneiventris obscurior; assembly: GCA_026261815.1. NCBI lineage: Eukaryota > Metazoa > Chordata > Aves > Passeriformes > Monarchidae > Monarcha > Monarcha castaneiventris. The sequence continues at coordinate 2,472,129 of JAMPIT010000481.1, forward strand.
GTCTGCAGCACTGTGCACAGCAATCACTGCTCTTCCCTGACAGTTGCTGCTCGTAAGAGGATGTGAACTCAGCTTCCCCCTGCCTCTTTTGGCCATCTCCTATCTTCCACCCTCCCTAGCTCTGTTCCTACTGCTGTCTGTCGTAAATTCTGCTTTTTTCATGCCATTGTTTTTACTGTTTTGACAAAAAAAAAAAGAAGAGTTTTTTTAAAAAGTTTCTTCTGGTGTTGCCTTCATTTTTGGGTCTTTGTGCTTTCACATGGAAATGAGGTTTATACTGTCAGCAGTTACTTGTCTCTGTCAGGTTTCAAAACTTCTGTCAGGTTTCAAAATTTCTCAGCTGTTTATTAATTTAAGTTAAGGAGATGAATAGGTGTTCTAAAAACAAATAAAAATCCCTGCTTTCATTTTGGCCAAGGAACAGGCAATTATTCACCATCCCATGAGCGTGCTTGTAGCTCCAGCTGTATATTTATGTAATGTTAAAGGTGTGTGTGTTGGTTTATGGCGTGTTTGTGGTACACCATTGTAGTCCCGCATCAAGTATTATAAACAGGCAGCCAAATAATAAAAATATTCTTGGCAAAAGTTATGCAAAGTAGATGTTTGAGGTGCAGTGAGTGTTATTTGGCCAAGCAGCCATTTCTTTATCATGTTCTCCACACACCAAGACACAATGGCTGAAAAACTTACCATCAAGTCTCCTTTTTTTGTTATCTGTCATTCCCCAAAAGATTCCTCTTGGAAACGTTGCTTCCTGGAATGAATTTGCAATAAGGCAAATAATTTAGATATCTAGAGCAAGCCTGCTACAGATACAAGGTACAAATATTAAAGTTCTCTGCTACTTCTGTGTTTAATCAAAACACGTTAATTTAAAATATGCATTTCAATCCCAGGCATTTCATATTGTATATATATGTATTGGTAAAATAAATATAGGTCTAGTATTGTTTAATAAAAGAATAACAAAATGATTCCTGACATAATCACCTTTAAGCTTATCCCTGACCTCATATATTTTAATTATGTATAAGAGCTAGCAGATCTCCTGTGCTACAAGGAGCCCTTCATTACCTGTAATTCCTATTTTATAACTTTTTTGTTTGATCTGTTCCAGGATTCATTCTGAAGAAATTCAACAGAATAAATTATCATTCTCCCCAACCATTTGACTGTAGCTTTGAATATATAATGTATCCACCCATGTATATTATTTATGAAAGATTGATTATTCTTTCATCTCAATATCCCTTTTATGTCAAGAGAATTTCAGATTTAACACTTTGCATCCTGGACATGAAGAATTGCTGTCCAAGTGTCGTGCTGCATCCCACATGGGCACACCAAAGCTCGCTGAAAGCTCATCTGGGGACGTCAGCAGGAGCTGCAGTTACACTTTTGACTCACAGGCTGCTAAAGATAACTCCAGGGGTGGGAAGGGGAACAGGAGAATGGACTTTATCATCCATGCCCTGAATGATGAAACATGCTCTTTTAGAGCTGGATCAACATGGAATTTTAAATTAAACTTTTGGCTCCGATTTACTGCTTTGCTGCACCAGTTTTTGACCAGTAAGTGGAGTAGTAGTGAGCTAAAACTGCCAAGAAAATCTAGAAAAATGGGGATAAATATGAACTGAAGGTGCATAGTTGGAAGCCATTTGTGTTTGAGTGGATTTGCTGTGTTTGTGTAAATAGAATGAAAATAAATAAAACAGTATGTTTGCGTTGGGAAAATGCTGCATTTGCTTTTACCTCCAGGTTTTGGTAAACCTGGGAGCTTTGTGTTTCTCAAGGACAGATGGCTTCATTACCACTTCCCCTGCTCTGCTGTCAGTGACAAATCTCACAGCACACGGGGTAAGATGGTGTCTCCTCATCAAACAGTGAGGAGAACTTCTGTCTGGGGAATGCATTTTCCTTCCTGAGGCTTTTCTTGGGATGGTCTCACAGGAAAGGATGAATTAAATATGCTTCTATTGGCACAGCTTTTCCAAGGTGTGCACACAGTTCTTGGCAATCTGGATCAGATATCAGCTCCCTTCTCAAAGAGCACTGTACCAGTTACTGGTTAGGGATGAGTGTAAGGAACTCAAACTTAGGGTTGTTGAGAAATCCAGGAGCACTCTTTGGCTATTACTTATATTTTTCCATCAACCAGAAAGATCTTCACTGTGTCCAAACTTTTCAAAGCCCTTTCTTCTGTCCACCCTGTAGCCTTTTTCCAATTTGGATTAGCTCATGTCGTTTCTTTATGGAGAAGCAGACCCTAAGCAAAAGCCACCTTGGTGACAGTGAGATGAGTTACAAGAAGAATATGGATGGGTATTTGGGTCATCTGGTGCCCCTGGTGTCAGGTACAATTATTTGTGAAGTTTGAGGGTTTTTACAGGTCCATTTCACACGTTTTATCTCCAAGTTGTCGAGCTTGTCTGGAAAATGGATGGTCAAGTAATAGTTAATCTTGTAAGTCCAGGGTTAAGGTCAAGGGTGTCACTCACACCACCACTGCTGCTTCTTAAAGTTTGTCTGCTCATCCTGTCTCTTCTTAGGTGTTCTCTCATGTGATGATCTTTGCAAAGCCTGCAGCTATTTTAATTGTTGATGACTTTTCTGGTGGTCAGTTATTTTCATTTCCTTTTCATCTTTTCTTTCCAATAAAATTATATATTTTTGCTTGAATTTTTGTAGAAATTCTGTTTCCCTGTCCATGCTAGGGAAGTTGGAACTAGATGATCTTTAAGCTCCCTTCCAAACCAACCCATTTTATGATTAAGTTGTTCAGCAAAATAACTGGATTTTTGATCAACACCCAATAAGGAAAAAAGATCAAATGAAATATGAATTACCAAAATAATGAGTTTTAAAATACAAAATTATGAAAGTCATAAGGAAATTTATTTTTCAAATGGTGGATTAATACTATGATTTAAAGATGTGGAATCAAAATCATTTCACTTTATGCATTTTGAGGAGGGAGGAGATTCTTTTTGGTCAAAATAACTCTTGATAGAAAGCTGAAAGGCTGCTGCAGGTTTTGGTTAAAAACGAATCACCTAAACTTGGGTTTGCATTTTGTGATAAAAATATGTTTTCAGGTTGTCCAATAAGGTTATCTTTTGAAATGTGTTGCCTAAGCAATAAGTGGAGTAGAAATTATTCAGTCATCACCCTGTCAAGGACTGCGTGATTCCCACTGGCATTTGGGAAGATGACGTGCAAACCAAGGCCCTAATTCTGTAAAGATATCACATTCTCCAGTTTATGCACAAAAACAGCCAGCAACTTCCATGGGACTGCAGTGGGTATAAACTGTGTTTGCTGGCTGCTTTCCTGAAAGATGCTCTAGGAAAATTCACTCCCATAAAAGCTCCCTGGATGGCTTAACTCTTGCTGGTTCTAAGAGCCATGTCCTTATCAATGAAAAGATAAGGCTGTACAGTTTGGGAGTCTGAGTGCTTCCCTGGAGTTCAAAGGAACAGGTTTGCTTTCCAAACCTGTCAAATATTTGTTGGTTGGAAACTGTTCCTCAGTTTCTTCCTCTTTAAAACTACTCCCAACCTCTCCTGCACAAAACCAGAGAGCATCACCTGCTGTGAGTATTGGTTTGTGACTGGTTTTCTGCAGAAATAACTCAAGAACATCTGGAATATTAGTAACTTGTCACAGGGAATGCAGCAGTATTGCACTGCAAGGGTGTGCATTTATCTTTCATAGCTGAATTAAACCAGATTGTGTTACACAGGGGAATTTCTTGTCCACCCGTAAGATTGAGTTGGATCTGACTTTGTGTATCTCTGGTAGCAAAAAACTTAAAATCCTTTTCATTTTTGATCTTTCATATCCCTTGGTTTCCTTATTCCACCAGTCTAGGAAGTTTAGTCCCATTTGTGTGTCCATTCATCTAATTTCGTTTCCTTGGATTTTTGGTTGGTTGGTTTTTGGTGGGCTCTTTCTGAGAGGGCAGACATGAAGGAATAGTTTGGGGGGAGGGTAAGGTTTTCGCCCTGTGGAAATTCTTACCTCCTTTTCCAAGAACAAGAAAATTCCTCTCTCTTTCTCTCTGTGCAATGCAGTTCTGAGCTTATTTGAAGAATTTTTTTTACAGTGGGAGCTAAGGGAAGTCCCTGGGCTCCATCAGCAGTGCCTGTGTGTGACTTAATCTGAGTCACTGGAGCCACACTCTGCTGAAGAGGCTCGTGACTGGAGGCTGCTCTTGCTCCACCACAGAGAGATTCTGAGTTGCAGCATTTGACAGCACTGGCTGAGGCTCTTGTCTTCAACAAACAGTGAATGCTCAGATGTAGCTTTTGCATGACTGTGCTGCTCCCATCTGTCACCATGGCATTGCTCCTGCCCAAGGTGAAATGCCAGCTCTAATAGGATAGGAGTGCCAAGGAAAGATTAGTTTGGATAGGAGGACTCATTTCTGCTCAAAGAGCCCTGTCTTGTGCAAGAATTCCCCCCTCCAGAACTGTGTCATGCAGGAGCTGGGCTTTTTTCCATTCGCTGTTGCTTTCCCTCTGAGTTACCTCCTCCTCCTCCTGAAGGCTGCTCTCCCAAACACTCCCAAGTCAAGGCTGGCCCCAGGCCTCAGTCTGCCTCCATCAGCCCCCGCAGCTGAACAGCAGGCTGTGCCTAATTTGGCTTCAGTGAATGATTTCTTGTGTTTTAAGAACTAGCCCAGAATGTTGTTGTTGGTTATGATATCCCACCCACCGTGTTAGTTCTTTGTGTATTATTTCTCTCACTACATGATCATTGTCCTGTTTCTCAAATAAACATTGCACTACTGTGCATTTAGTGACTCAAAGAGTAACTTTGTAAGCATCTCTGTAAATAAAGGGCTTTCTTTTTGTATTTATAATTAAATTGATGTCATTGTTCTAAGGTCCTCGAGCCATTCTAATTGATCCTGGAGCTCTTAAGGTTAGAAGTTCCCTTCTTTCAAAGATATCCATTTTAATAATTTATCTGTTACTCTTTTTAATATACATTTCATTGTGAACTTCTCTTTTGGGGAAAAGGTGGTTAATGATGAGAAATAACATATTTGCAGTCTCAGGTTCCTTTATCTGCTGGTTGTTTGGGGTTTTTTTTCTGAAGTACTTTCTATTCTATCCATCCTTTCTGGGAAAAGCGTAAAGAATTAGTCATTTTGGACCCACTTTAACTAAAGCTTGTCAGCATGGTATTTTAGATAGCCATGATTAAGTTGTGTACGTGAAGTTTCAAGGTGGATTTTCTCCATATCTAGATATATTTTGAAGCTGCTGGAAGGTTCTCTGCAGTTTTCACAGCCCTGGTGCAGCCTTCTGTAGTGTTTTAACTATGAACATGAGACTGGAAAGTCAGCAGAGTCATTTTATAAAAGGATAGAAGAAAAGGTTGGCTGGAGAAATTGCTATAAACAAAGTGAATTGTTCATTGCAGAAGGAAAATGAACTTGCTCTATGGAAGATTAACTGTCTATTAACTGCAGACCAGGAAGGGAGAGCAGACAGTTGCTCAGGATATATTAATTTGCAGTAGCTCAGTATCTCTGCCTCCCACTCAGTTAACGTCACTCTGTCTCTTTATTTTATTCTTCTCCAGAGATTTTTAATTACCTTTTCTTTATTCTCTCAGTTCAAAATTAATGATGGAGTAATTATTAGTTGTAAATCAGAATGCCTGAAGATGAAGAGACCAGCACTAGAACTCAGGACTGAAGCAAACCAAAAGCTTCATCGCTTTCCCACATTCCTGGAGATTTCCAGTTGAGTGAGTTCTTAGTCTCAGGAACATGTTTTTGCATAGATTTTATTTCTATATCATGGGATTAGCTAAGCAAACTACAACAGACCAAGTATCTTGGCTGAGATGCCAAACCACAGAGTGCAGTGTTTTACCACGGACCTTTCTGGACGTGGAAGGAAACAGCTCCCTGGGCATGGCTGCTTGGGGGGATTTGAAACAGGTGCTGGCCCTGAGTTTGGTGGGCAATTTTGAGTTTTCTAAACTATCTCATGTGCACTGAGAAAGTGGGGCTCAGATAAAATAAACGGGCAGGATGGAGTTGCTGGCTTTGTCAGACACAGAGGCGAGGGCAGATGTCAGCTCTGTGCCTCATCTGCCTTTTGTGTTTTTGCACAGTATTATCTGTGTGCAGTGTACAGCAGCCTGAACCAATCTCTGGTGTGTTGTGAAGACAGATGAAGACCAGAGGAAGCCTATTTAGCTCCAGAAATCAGAGCCTTTAAGTGCCACTTGACAGGAATAAATAATGAGTTGAGATTTGGGGAAGCTGCCCCGCATGGATTTGCTCTGAGGTCTGAGCCGTGCACGAGCTCCCTGACTGGTGTCTCCTCTGCTGAGTTTAGTTGTCAGGTGCTGTCGCCCTGGTTTTCACAGTGCTCCATGTTTTTACTTGTGTAGTAGAAGTTCTCATGCACTTTCTATAAACATAGCTCTTGTTTTCTTAACCAGCTAAGGATGTTTACTAAACTTTTACATTGTTGTTCATTCTTTCTCCAAGGCGGAGAAAGGTGATAGACTGTGTTCCTACCCTGTAAAATGCTAGAGGTGTTAACCTCATCCACCAATGTATGATTGTCTTAGAAGAGGTATAAAAGTGTGAGAATAAAGGTAGGAGGCCCTTTTGGCCTCTGCTCCGTGGTCCTGACAACCTGCTGCCTAACCTGCCGTTTCAGTCCGCGTGTTCGTGTCCGAAACTGCGACACGGTGCCAGGCAGGAATTCGAGTGTGCCACACACACACTGACCTAAAAACACCTGATGTGTTTGCTGGGAGGAGCCATGGATGATCCACAAAACACGGAACAGCAGCTGCTGCATGGCTTTCATAAAACTCCTGAGTGGGGCACCAAGGGCTCAGAGAGCTGCTGGTGCCCTTCCAGCAACACAACCAGTGCCTTGTGTCATTTGCTGCTGATTTTAATGCAAACTTTGACATTACAGTGGGTTTTATACTAATTTTTGTAAGTTTGCCATAATAATTTATAATATTTTAATGAAGTATCGGAATTGTTAATTTCAAGTAAGGAAAGAATGGCTCACACAACATCTGAGCACTGCCTGCACTGCAGAGTGTAATAAGTAACAGGTTTTAAACACGTGCACGTCACATCAGATTTCATTTGCAAATTATCCATTAAATAGTACCAAAATAAGAGATTTCAATTAATAGCTCTTGTGCCATGCATCTCAATTGCTTTCTGAGGAGGCTTTTGTTATTTGGGCAGCTGAAATACCTGGCAAAGAAGGAGAAGAATCAGCTGACAAACCAACAGATGCAGCAGCAAGAAATTATTTCAAAGTGGCACATCCTGCATTTAAAACTGTTCAAAATTCAGGTTACATGCAGAAAAAAAATCCAACATATTGCCATTCATGGAGAAATTATAAATTCCAAATGAGCTGGAATATTATGCTCCAGCCATCTAAATGTAGAGTACCTATACCAGCAGGAATGCTGGAATAACAGTTTATTTTCCACAGTGATGAAGCTGGCAAATTCAACACTTAATCTAGTTTCTGGGAGGCTTTTGTCCCTCTGTGGCAATTGTGAAAATTGTATTTTTATTTATTCTATCAGAATTTAGTTGCTGGTGGTTAACAATTATGTGACAATGTAGCAGCCTTAACAGAAATTTCAGTACATATATTTGGGATGAAAGCATTAAGTATAGTGAAAAATGCCAATGCAATGTTGTATCATAAATTATTAAGCAATAATAAATGAAAACCAGAATGAATAACTGAAAGACTTCTGAGTCAAGGTGATGCTTGCAATAAATATTTTCACTGAAATACTTCTCCCTGGGTTAGTAGGATGTGAAAAACCTGCTACATAATAGCAGAGCATTTAGAGCATTGAATATCCGAAGCTGGAATTCTAATAAATAAATTGGATTAAAAATCTCCACGTATTTCAAGCAAAGTCCAGAATGGGCCACACTGGAGCCCCTCTGTGTCTGCTGGGTTCTTTCCTAGCAGGCATTTAACAGCACATTCTGTCCTAAAACATTTGGAGATCTTTGAAGGAAAGAAATTTATTATTATGTATTTTATCATAGTTTGTTAACATTCACCTCCCTCAGTATCTCCTCCAAACTGGTATGGCTGCCAAACTTTAGATTCCAAAGCACTCCCTGAATATTTAGAACAGCTGTAGAATATCAGCAAACCTGGAGTATCATTTCCTTCTAATGACATTTGTGCTGTATATGTGAATCAAAAAGTCAAGCAACATATTTCATTTTCATCACAACATGATTTTTCTGTCTGACATTAATACAGGGTCAAATAAACATCGCAGCGGAAGGAAATAAATCCAAATTTGAAGTCTGAAAGGGCAGTCATATTTCTTGAATGTTCTGAATGTCAGCTTTCTGATAGGAAACAAATACAACGGCAAGGAGCAGGGACATTTGGAGTTGTCTTTTGTATTCACATCCAAGTTTAATTTCTTTGAATCCTTGGTGTTTCCCATGCAGCAGTATCTTACAGCATTTCTAATGTTTCTCTTAAACTTCAGCAAATGAAAAGCTTTGAAAGGTCAGACATTCTTTGCCATATCAAATAAAATAAAGCTAAGTTAATAGGTGTTATTTAATAAAACAGAAAATGATGTCTCACGCAGATGTGTTGTTAAAGATTAAATTCCCTTAGAGTTTTGTTACTGGAGAATCTCATAGATTTTAAATTCTTCTACAAAAAATTATACTGGGTGTCCTAAGAATAAATACAATGATTTTTTTTTTAAATCCTGAGCTCTATTGTGCCCTGTGATTATGATGGCAAGTTATCATTCAGGGACAGACAGATTAATACAATCATCCTCTGACCCACATGTCCTGGAAAATGAAACCTAATGTCAAAAATAAGAATAGTAAATTAATATTTAATTCAATAGCTGAGAATAGGCAATATTCTCTCACTTAGTAATGTTAGAGTTTTGTATGATTTTATTTGGTCTGTACAGTAAGAATAAGTAAAGATGAACTTCAGTGTAAGATAACCCCAAGAGATTTTGGTATAGGATTTTCTTAAGGGTGTCCACAGTTATTTCTGATAAAAAGCTGAGACTGTCATTCTTCCTTGACAAAATGGGTCATAATCAGCAAATTTAGCTGCTGTTCTCTATAGAGTTACCTTATAATGGCCTGAATTTTCTATACCTAGGGATGAGCTGCAATGAGATTTTATTTTATTATTTTTTTAACTTGTCTCCTTGTTCCTAATATGCTTAGGTCATATTTTTCTGTGTACTGACTAACAGATTTCTTTGAAATAATATTCCTAGACTGAACTAACACATATTATAAGTATCTGCTGTGAACAAATAAATAAGAGATGAGTAATCAAGAGGAAAAGTAGGAAAGCTGTGAGCAGTTCAGAAGCGAGGGCCCTGTTCTGGCACTGTCTCCAGTCCTCTCACTGCTCCCAGGTTAGGTGTTAACAAGGCACTGCTGTTGCCAAGGTTCGAGCTTCACCCCAATTCAGCACACGTTAATTGACTGACCATTCAAACCTGGGAGTACTTCAGTGAGTGATTCCGAAATTTGCAGACAAATTGGTCCTTCTCAGGGAGCAGTGCTGGCCAAAGCCAGGGCACAGTGAGGAGGCTCATCCTGCTTGGACCCTAGGGGAACAAAGATAAGGGTTTGGAGGATGTTAATTTTTAGATTTAGCATAAAGGAATTATTCTTTTTTAAAGGTGTTTCCTACCTCTGAAAGGTAGACCATCACATGTGGAATCATCTAGTCCCAATTTTTTTTCAAGTTTTTTAAAATAAACTAAAATTCCTATAGGAACAAATTGTCTTTGATATTCCTTTTCCTAATCAAACAATCAAGTATTTTAATTGTTGTCATTGTTCTGAAAGCAGAGAAACAACTATGAGTGGAAAGAAATCTTCACAAGCCCTAGTTACTTTTTTAAATAAAGACCTGGATAGGAGGAATTTACTCTCATCTTCTTTCATTATTGCCTGTGAAATGAGGTGAGAATATATAATCCTCATACTTCTACCAGTGGCTCAGTCAGGACACTGTGCAAGAACCAATTGTTATAGTAATTGAATTTCAGTAAAATTTATGAATCCTCTTCAATAATGTCAAGTTTATTGAAATCTAAAAATAAAGAAACAGAATACTAGTCTGAATTATGGCTTAAGAAAGAATTGTAATATATACAACTTGGAGCACCATTATTAATAAAGAAAACATAATGCACTTCACAGGAAATTAGTTTTCTAACTATTTGTGCTATTGTGAAATGTTACTGCATGTAATCATTTGTAAGGAATAGTTCCCAAAATTTATCTTCGATGCACTATCCAAAACATTAAATGAAGATCAGAGGAGATTTCCACAGCACCAAGGTGGCAATGAACAAGGGAAACTGAAAACAGAACATGAAAACCTTTCTATCATAATCTTCTGGTGAGGGGCTGGACAGCTCACTGTGCTCAATAGAGGAAATTTGAACATGCAGAAGTCCAGTGGGGTTTGCATAGGGACAATGATGATTATGATCATTATTATTATTATTACCTGTTTTGTGTGGATTTGCAGTGCAGGAAGACTGAACCATGACTTGCACATTGCTTTCTGTTGAGCCAGACTCTTTCAGTGGCAGGTCCAGATCACAAGAGACAAAAATCTCTTTTGGGAGGTGGTTGTTACACTCCTGAAGTCAGTCTGCAGCTGAAGGCTTCATCCAAAATGAGTCATTTGTGAGCCACTCGGATCCAAGTTGCCCACGCAGAAACCTCAATGCTCTTGTGTGCACGTTGTGCCTGGAGGACAGAGCACATCCCCATTAATACAGCAGTGTCACCTAGGCTTGGATTGATGGAAATGATTTACAGAGGATTAGGAAATCTTGTTCTGTTTTACCAATAAACAGTGTTACATTATCACATTTCAATAGCTAATTCTATCGCTGGGCCTTTTCTCTCGAAAATTAACATGATTTTCAGAGGGAAAATAATTACATGTCATTCATAATCCATTAACAAGATAAAAATAAAATTGGGTGCTTATTTTCAGAGGGAGAAGTCTAGAGTATCTACACTTCCCTCATGTGGCATGTTAGTGTAAAGGCTTCTAAGAATCATATTAATCAACTAAAATCTGGTACTTCATATTCCTTTTATTGGAATAGAATTGTTTAGGAGCATCAGAATTAGATCAGAATCATTTTCCTTAAGAAAAGGAGCTTCATTTAAAGACTTTTGCCTGTATTAATGCTGGTGAATATGGAAGGAGTTTAAATACAGTTACAAGAAAAGTACATGAACACACACGATTATTATTTTGTGCAATACAAGCAAACAAACACTAAAAAACGCAAGCAAAACCACTGAAGTTTGCCCCTCATACAGAGATTTTTATCAGCACATCTCATACAGAAAATATCATCATATTTTACCCACCAGAAGCTGAAGCAGTGGAAAGGCAAATATTGCTGGTATTTAGGCAGGGACAATTTAACCCTGTTTTGAGACTTTACACTTCCCCAACCAGGCAAATTTGCTGTCCCTGCAGCAGAACCTGATTTTCCTAAAGAGACTGCCCAAGTTGATAGGAATTTTTTGTAAGGGACCGTTTAGTTCCTTCCTTTCTTTCTTTTTGTCGTGTTTTTGTTTTCCAGCTCCCAAACACTTTACGATACAAGAGCTTTTTTTACTTTTTTTTTTTTTTAACTATAAACTGGACAGGCAAACTTAATGATTTTTCAAATGCATTTGTTGCTTTTAAGTAGCACTTGCCAGAGAGCCATTAGAGCCATGATTAATTCCTTCTGTCACAGCAAAAAGAAAAAAAAAAGAGAAAATCAGCCATGAAAAAGCTGCAAGGCTTTTAAGTATGAATAATTTGCTGATGGTCTGGGAAGGGATTACAGTGCTGAATACACATCTCTATAAATATTAAAACTTTTTTTTAATGGAAACTATACTTCAGGACATGCTTACAACAGCTGAAATAGCTCTAGAATTGTGTTTTTCTCCTATCCTCTGTCAACATTTCAAGAATTTGATGTTTCTGAAGAGCCATCATGCCGAGATTTAACTCAATCTAACCTACTTTAATTTTAATCCTCAGAAATCAGTCAGACTTCATTTGGTGTCTGACTTTGTGGTGAAATATTTACGTAACTGTGTTGTTGTTCAACGCTCCATTTCAGCTGAAGTGTGCTGAACTTGTTGGAGATCTGAGCTCTGCTCCCCCATGGGTTGTAGAGAAGGACTCCCAGTCTGAGTGTACCATCAAATATTTTGGGTTTCCTCTCTGAAGACCTGACCCACTGAAGTTGGTGAAAGCGTTATCACTGACAGCAGCAGACTTTGATCCTGCCAGGCTTCTACCATGCAGCATTTACCATCAGGCTGTAAATATAGCAGTGGAGAGGCAATGATAGGAATTTGGCAGAATTTTCTTGCACGGAGATGGAATCTGTGATAGCAGGGATGCAGGAGTTACAAAGTAGGAGAGGAACAGTCAGGATTGCTGTTTGGATGATCGTGTGTGTCACAAAGCACAACAAATGTCTGGGTATATAACGTGGGCAGGTGCTAACTTCCACCACAAGATATCAATTTACAGCCTGTGTTCTGGGGATGTTTTTCTCTAATACTGAAATGCTTTGCTTTCATAGCTTAAGGTGCTGAAATTTTACTTCCGTCTCCTTCAAAAATGTGAGTTATGCCTGAAAAATAATGCAAAGACTTAATGTGTGAATAGTTCTTGGTTTGGAGCTTGGCTACTGCTGTGAATAGTTGTGAGGTATGGAACAGAGGCAGGAGAACTGTCTTTATTGCTGGATGGGGCTGTAATTGTGATTTCTGCACACTGGAATAGGTTGCTGTCTCTTGCAGCCACTTTTGAGGTCTGGTAGGAACATAAACAAATTTTAACTGCAGTTATGTGGCCCAAAGCTGGGTTTGTGATAGCTGCTGTTTCTCAACAATGTGACAAACACTTTTTAAATCATTTACCCATTTTTCTCACCTGTCTCCCTTGGAAATCAGTTTTCTTTTCAGGCAAAGTTATTGGCAAAAATAGGGTATTTTATCCTACTGCCTACAACTTTACAGCACCATATGGATCATTAAGGCCTACAAATGCTTAAAGTAGAGCTCATGAGGAGAGTGCGAGTCAACATCCACACTCACTGAATAGATATTACTCCTGGAATATTGTCATTCTGGGGATTAGCTTGTGAAAAACAGAACTTTACAATGAAAGAACTAATAAAGGGCTAGCAATCAACTGCAAGCCAACACAGATGTGCTCACTTGATAAGAGTAGGTCTATTTAAAAGACAAATTCTAATAATTCGTTATAGAGAAGAAAAAACCCACAATAACACGACAGTATCTGATGCAGTTTTCCATTTCACTGCAACTCCCAAGCTGAATAAATCAACATGATTGCAAACTTCATCTTCTTGCACCTTACAGACTGTGGCACGCTGGGATCTATCCTGCTGTAAGTGGGATTTCTGCAAAATTTGTGTTTCCAATGCAGCTGCTGGCAAGAGGTTGCTGTGCAGATTCCTGGTATCCAGCATCCCTTCTATTTCTTGGCCATTTTCACGTTTGTTGCTGGATTTCTTGGCCATTTTCACGTTTGTTGCTGGCTTCCCAACATCTCTGATGATGCTGTTTCCTGGGCTTTTCCTAGTGCAAGGCACACAGCTGTGGTCTAACCAGCGTGGAGTGATTTTGTGTTATTTCTTCTCTCTTAGTCCTTCAAGGGCTCTGACTTTTGCTGAGTGTTGTGTCCCACAGAACCCAGTGCTCCACATAAACCCAGTGCCAGTGTGATCCAGGCACACACTTCCTTTATCTGTACCTATAACCATCCTCTTTAACCAGTTAATCTCAGGGTACACGTATTAAGCTTTGTGATTTTGTGTACTTAGTGACTGGAAGCACATGAACTCAGCATGCCCTAGTACAATAATACATAATACTAACCAAAATTTAGCAGGGCTTAGATATTGGATTTGTTAATTATGTTGTTTACATGACATTCAAAAACCCAATCCTGGCTAGTTAAGGCAGAGCATGCAGAATAACCTGTTAATTTGGACTATTTAATAGAAACAACTCAGTCTCTGAGAGAAAGAGGAAATGTAATTACAGTTGTGTTGTTAAAACCAGACATTGAGGTAAAATCATGGCAAGCAGGTCAACATTTCCATTTTTTAAAATATTAAAAAAATGCAGAACTGTAGGTGTTAGCCCTACAAATTTCAGTTGGGTTTTAACTACCTTGTCAGTCTGATCTGCAGTGCACTGAATTTAACGGGATTGTTCCATGAATTTTGATGGCACCTCCATTGAGTTCTACCAGTGCATGGTACAGTCAGTAGGCAACAATTTGCAGGTACATTTGTCACAGGATGCTGAAAGCTGTGAGTGCTTAGTGACTGCACCTCTCCCCCTCCCAGAGAATATTCCTGGGTAACTCCTTCGAGCCAACGGAGAAAACTTTTGGCAGAAGCTTTCGGAGGCTCTCAGCTAAAATTATAGGAGTGAAAGACTTTGAATAAATTACCCACATATGTAATTCATGCTCAAAATACAGTTTGTTCATTCCATCTCCACCCTCTGTACACAGTCTCAGTACATAATATACAGTGCCTTCAAAAAGTGGAAAATTGACTTGATAAACAGGTGTACCCCAGACTCTGCTATGAGTCTTCAGTTCTGTGTGTCAAACACCTTAATCACGATTCATGACACTTGATAACCTATAGTTAGGCATTATCATAATTAGGGACAATTGTATCATAGATCTGTGTACAAATTATGTTAAATAATTGTTTTGAAATCACATCTAATCATGAGAAACAGCACTCTGGAAAATACTTCTACCAGAGCTCAGGTTACAGTCCTTGCAGCTGCCTAATCAATTACAAGGTTTTCCAGCACCTAAAGAAAACCTTTTATCTGAGAATATGAAGGCCCCACAGGCCTGATGGACTTGGAGCTAATCTATTAAAAAAAACCCTTAACTCTCGTCTAAACAGCACAGATTATTTCATTTCATCTTTTCAACTACAGAATTTTTCTTGATAAAAAATTGACCAAGATAAGGGAGAGCACAGGGGTTCCCCAGTGCAGATCAGGCTTCTGGGCTGAGGCCTTAGTGATGCTGTGATATGCATCATTCCTCAAAGCAGCTACAAATTATGGGGATAATTTCTGACTTCCAGATATGCCTGAGGTAATGTTGCACATTTGGAATGTAGTTTGGGATCAGTTTTTTTATTTTCTCCATCTGCATACTCATTTCCTGGCTACAAAACTGTGACTTGGGAACATCCCCTAAAGCTTTTATAAATTAATCCAAATTATCATTCAGGTTTTAACTTCCTACGCCCACTTTCTCATGAACACTTTTTATTTGTCTGCTTTGACAGGGTTGGTTGTGTACACACAGAAGTTTTCTGATAAGGACATGGGGCTTTCTTCACTTTTTTTTTGATCAGGTTTTTATTGGAGAATGTTTTTTCACAAGCCAAGTAGATTTTTTAATGGGACTTTTCTAGAGTAATTACTATTTGTGAGGGGCTTTCATTGTGCAATTAAGACAAACGTTCAGCCACATTTGTTAATTACTGGAACACTGAAAACAGCAAACAAAACAAAACACTCAGTCTTGAAAATAATTGAAGAATCACTTAAGCCAGAGCACCCTGCATTGGAAAATGTGAGGTACAAACAAGCAGGCTGAACACCTGCCATCAATGGGACAACCTTCTATAAAAAAACGTGTCACAGACAAGGTATTATAGGTGCTGCCTACTTCCAAATACATCCTGCTTCTGAAAAATGTTACTTCTCAGTAAAAATTACTGAGGTTTCTAATTACTGTATCATTAAGAGATGTAGCTTCTGTGATGAGGTGGCTCAGCTCTCTCACATATTTCCTGCTTTCCCCAAAGCTGATGTCCTAATACTGAGTTCCCCCTCCATCTTCCAACCTCAAACAGGACTATTTAGCACCTTCATTTTTCTCAGCAAAAGCCAAAATGCGAGGAGGTGAGTTGCCTCTCCCCTCTCCAGCAGTTTTTGTGAAGCCATGAAAAGCTCGTGAATGCCAAATTTCAAGTTCCTAAAGCTGACAGTCATTTCTCACTGCCAGATATTCCAGTGTTCACACCAGAGTGATTATCAAATTTACAGGCACCATCAAATCAGCTTTTCTCACATGATTGCTGGGAAGATTTCCGGTCCTTGTGCCACCTTTTGTCCGTGCAGCTCATCACAGTGTCTTTGCAGCACTTAATGTTGGATGTATTCACCATGCAAACCCCTGGTGAGGCAGGGGAGCAGTGCTGAATGCAGTGCAGAGGTAACTGAGGAACAAAAACCTACATTGGAACAAAGCTGCAATTCTGAGGTCTCAGAGCTCTCACCCCAACCACTGGATCAACCTGCAGAGCCTGGGGCTCTACTGCTGAGATTTTAATCATAAAAACTGTTTTAGTTAATTGAAAGCTGGGGGTTTTTTCCTCAGGTCTCAGACAGAAGAGACAGTGAAAAGGTATTTCTTTGTGAGCAGGAATCCTTTACAAGCTTTTCTCTCTACTGTTCTGCTTCTCTCCTTGCTCCTCATTAGCTGCATTAGGCATCATAATCCCATTATGGAAATGAGTTGGTGAGCTAGGAGACATCCTCCCCAAACACCATCTTCTCTAGAGAGCTAGAGAGGGAAAGACATCAACTTAAATCCATTTCCAGCCAATCAGAAAGGGAATGTGACCAATGAGTGACCAAAGCCATATCATAATTAGGGAATTAGAACTGAAAACACAGTGTTTGAAAAATCCGTTTTCAGGCTTTAGGAATAATTCTTCCCTGATGATTCCCACTTTTCAAGGCTTGTTTGGCTGATAACAATGAGGAAACTCACTCTTGTGCTGCATAATGGAGTGCCAAAGTATACAGCACATCCAAAAAAATTCATCTCAGTGCTGAAATCATCTGTCAAATGCCATAACATCTGTCTTACACAGCTGAACAAATTTGCCAATCTTTTAGTAGAATATGGTAATGGTGATGAATGCATTGACAAGGTGACATGAGCTCCCACAGCAGGCAGTATTTCAGAGAGGGGTTTTCTTCCTGAAACAAAGAGATCACAATCAACCCTGTGGAAAAATTGCTGCACAGAGATTGAGGGAGGTTCTGGATGACCCTCTGTCACACATCCTTCACCATGGAACGGGTGATGCTGGGGCAAACAGCCTGCCTGGGGAGCTGTGTGTTCCTGTGTCTGCTGTGGACCCTCACTGCCCTAATGAAGATTTTATTGCAGACAAGATTACGTTGTGGAAATTGAAATCAGGAATTTTATATTCCTCCTGGGCTGAAATGTCCAGATAAAAGCCTTGCTTATTGGAAAGTGCTGATGTTTTGGTTTCCAAGCAAAATAAAACAGAGTGCTTCACTCTTGCCCAATTTCTTACTGAAAAATAGTTCCCATTGCAGCTTCCCCAGTACCTGTGTGGCAATCCTGTCATGCACATATTTGACTTTTGCACCAATCCCTGCCTTGTACAAACGAGGAACAGTTGCATTGTCCCACTGCAGAGCACAATGACCTTCAGTGGCAGGTGAATTTGGACAAGTGTAAGAAAAGAGAAAGTGACTTGCTAATGCAGGAGGATTAAACTTTGTCATGGCCCGAGCTACTTTCTTCCATAGATTATTCTGGGGTCCTGCTTAGAATTGGTGCTGCAAGGTAAATAATTCTTTAACCATTAAAGATTTTTTCTCCTTGAAAACACCTCCTTCTCAAGGCAGGGTGTAGCCTTTAAAATGGGAATAAACTAGGAAGGAATTTTGAAACACATTGATAGGATTGATTCTCCAACTGCTTTACATTGGGATTACTGAGTGGATGAATTTGATTCCAACTAAGGTGTGGGATCTGTTTGTGGTAAGGATCTAAACCTCTCAGATTTAGTTACCATTTCATTAGCATAAGATCTTTACCAAAAAGGGTAAATCAGATCAACAGTTTTATCACAGATGACACTACCTAGACATCTTACTGGAGTAGTTTGATTTATTAAATTTTTCTGCCAATCCATAATTTTTGTATATGGGAACTACTCATTTGCATATCATTGAAATAAGCAACTGTTAGATAAGAGACAACTTGAGACCCACTTTCATTTGCATTTAGCAAGTCAAGCTGATGTTTTTCACATCATTTATTAAGTGAGTTTCAGAAAGATACACACATTTTAATATCCCAGGAAAATACTTGTGATTCATCTTGTCTGTTCTCACAGGTTCCATAGAAAAATCCTACATGTTGCATTTATAAAAATCTAGCAGTAAGGACTGGGAGGAGAGCTGGGTAAAATATTTGTGTTGTGCCTTCTCTGTGGGCTAAATGATGCGAAACTATCCTTCCTTGAGGTTTTATTACATGCTTGGAATTAATTGCAAAATACTAATCAAAAGGAAATGCATTGTAAAGCAGAATTTTATATATTTTGGCTTAAATAAGTTGAAGACTTAAAGATGATTTCAGTGGCTGACCTGAAGAGAGCAGAAGACAGCAGCAAGCACTGGAGGCACTGCAAATTACCCCAGGAAACACTTCCCATCCCTTTTCCCTTGGTGCAGGGAACGAGGCAGGACTTTGCTGAGGTTCTTACCCTCTGCAGCAGCTCTGTGCAGAATTCAGCTCCCCCGCAGATGCTGATGCCCATTTCTTGTGGCCAGTTTGGAGCCAGCATCGATCATTTCCTCGCAGTGAGACACAGCTGGAGAGCAGTGGCTCGGTGTGGAAGCTCTGCTGGGAGGAGGCAGCAGAACACCAGGCTGGGCAGGTGATTTGCAAGCTCCTGCTGACAAACACAGGGCTACAAGCAGCTGGTTCTGGTGCTGATGTTCAGCAGCAGCCACAGGTTGTAAGGATTAAGAAGTTTTCAAAGTCCCATCGATCCACAAAAAGTGAATTCAGCTCCTGCAAATGAAAGATGTTTTTACTGCCCTCTCTCTCTGCTCCCAGCACCAGCCAGAGTCACACCCAGTTCCATGGAATCGTGGAGACACTTTAAAAGCTCTAAATTAGCATGTGCAGAGAGTAGTTTTTACACTCTACTTATAACATCACAGATATTTATGGAATAAGTAGCATAGAAAGGTTATTAATAGTAGTAGGAAAGAAACGGTTTCCCCAGAATAGATGCTGGGTGTAGAAGTGTGTTAGCAAAACCAAGGATTTGGAAAAATGTGGAATGTGAGGGAAAAATCCTGACACATTAGGTGCTAATGGGTTCTGTGGCACCTAATCAGCAACACAAGTGTGCAAAGGAGTGAAGGGCAGGAAAGTTGATAAATCTATTTCAGAAAATAGGATCTCAAAATAACCTCCCAATGCAAAATATGAATTTTCCAGAGAAAGTTCAGCTCATGGTGATTTGGAATGACATGCTTCTGATTTGTCACTAGGCTTCTAGAAAGTAAAACAAGTTATCAGTGACATCTGTCTGTTCTTTGAAACAAAAAGATTGGTAATGAGGCATTTCATTCCTGTTTTGTGGTGACCCAGATCCTCAGAGAATTAAAAAAAGTAGAAAATAAATAATGGTAATCCTACTGAGCAATCCAATGATACTAACTACTTCCAAAGTTTTATCCTTCTTAACTTAAACAGTAAATTCACATCCATCAAAAGCCTTTGATGAGATGGATTTCATCTCTGAACACCATTTCATGCTTCATTTTACTACACTGATGGGGATTTTGGGGTACTCATTACTCACTTTTTTCTTTCTTCTTTTTTTAAGCAATAGAAATAATAAATCCAGAGGATGCTTTTTTTCTTCCTCACTCCAGAAACACACTTCCAGGGAGCTTCACACATCAAATATGGCAACAGTGTACAACAGCTGGTTTGTGCTGTGGCTGGTGGACATTGCTCTTGCCTGTGATACCTGTTGAGAAACACTGAATTTTGGAGAAGGCTTCAGGCTGGCTTCTCACAGTCCCTCATGTCCCAGCTGGCCTTTAGGAGCCCCAGCACAGTTAGACAGAAGGCAAGAAAGTGGTTTATGTGCCTCTGGCCTTCCCTGCTCTCAGGCAGCCACAGCAGGGTGTATTTCTGGAGAAGGGAGGAATTTTGCCCTGGTGGGATGGTGCAGCTGCTTCCTGAGTGGTGCCCGGTCTCACCAAAACACACAGAACTCCTGCATAAAGTTACTTTTAGAGGGCTTGTGTGGCTCAGACCACAGCAAGTTTTGATCATCATTGCTATGAGTGAAAAGCAGAGGTGATCAAGTGGTAATTAACTTGTTAATGATTTCTTAATAAAGTTGTCTCTTTGTTAAGAATAGGGTCATGTAGGGGGGATAGCTTTTCCCTCTGGAGTGGAGAAGTATCCTCAGCCTGCTCACCTGGAGGCACCTTTCCATTCAGCCTTCCTGGAAAATTATTTCCAATTTTCCAATTTTCTAGACCTTTCCAAGAACATCCTGACCTCCTAAAGGCCTTTGCACCTATGAACCACTCTCTGAAGTTTACATCTCTACAAGTCAGCATACACATCTGCCAAAATTGTTTAAATCAGAAGCAGCCCAGTCTGTGCATAGAATTACCCCAAGTTCCATATCTGTAAATCAAGAAGATGAAATATGTGCACTGAGGCAGTAAGGAATGTATCCTCAGTGTAGATCACTTTTTTATAGTGAATATCTTTGAGTCACTTGTTAATTCTTCTGGTTAAATGGAAGTGACTTTTGTGAACTTTCTCCTCCTACAACGAGCAGTTACTGAGTAGGAACTACTGCCTGTAGTCTCCTGAAGGTTTTGTATCCAGGGTTTAAAAAATTTCCTGTGCATAAGGTGAGAAAGAATTTTTCTCTGACAACAGAT
This sequence comes from Monarcha castaneiventris obscurior, assembly GCA_026261815.1. NCBI lineage: Eukaryota > Metazoa > Chordata > Aves > Passeriformes > Monarchidae > Monarcha > Monarcha castaneiventris. The sequence goes on from JAMPIT010000481.1 coordinate 2,493,049, forward strand.
ATACTGCTGGGCACCAGAGTTTATGAGCAACGTGGAGGTGGAAACCAGGGATGTACCACAGGAGAAAATGTGTTTTGTTCTTTTGCCTCTTCTCATTAGAACCCAGAGGCAGGAGAAAATAACCCTGAAGGAAAGAGCTTCCCCTCACAGCCACTGCGACTGGGGCTGCTGGAGCATGTAATTACATGGAGGGGAAAAAGAGCATGCAGTGAAAGGTTGTCAAAAGCCTCAGGACTCCTAATTCTCTGCCTGTTGTTGGGAAGTAAAGCCCTCTGTGGCAGAACATGTTTGTGTAATTGGAAAGGGGACATCTACTGCTTTCATTAGCCTGGCTGTACCTATGTAAATAAATGTATATTGGCAGTATTTTCCTTATGCCCACAAAGTTCTGATCTCCAGAGAAAGGGAAAACAAAGGCAACATGTTGTAATTTATACAGTGTTCTTAAAACTGTGGAGTTAATAGTGGTGCAACTGAGAATGGAAGCAGGGTATAAAATTTGGAGGATGAAGTTGGGTAATGCTGCTTTGAAGTTCCAGAGAGGATAAGTGATGGCAGGGGAAGGGAAGGAAACCAGCAGTGGGGCAATGTCAGTGCATCCTGGTCTCTTTATCGTGTTCACCTTAGTTCCAGAAGCAAAGTTAGAGAGAAAACTTTGTCATTGTGCTGGGCAAACAGGAAAGTTTTGTAAAACCAAAAACAGAGGGAGGATTTGTATATTAATTCCTTTTTCGCAAAGTTCCCTAACCCTCAAACCAACAGAGAAATTAGGAAACAATTTTATTTTGTGCATTTCAGATACATAATGAGCAATATTCTGCACACCCAAGACACCAAAGGTAAAATTGAGGTGTTTCTTTCTGACCTGAGGAAGGAAATGGAATATACGAACCCCAATGAAATAAAGCTCTCTGTTGTCAGTGAGCCTAAAGCAGAAGCAGCCTGGGGCAGAGAGATCTTATTAATGCATTTAAACACCTGAAAGTGCAAAGAGGACAGAGCCAGGCTCTGTTCCATGGCAAAGGGCACAAACCAAAGCACAGGAGGTTTGTTTGAACCTCCTGAAGTGTTTCTTTACTGTGAGGGTGCCTGAGCCTTGGAACAGGGAGTTCGTGGAGTCTCCATCCGTGGGGCAGAGGTGTTGGACCTGCTAACCTCCACAGGCCCCTTCCAACCCCAACCATTTTGTGCTTCCACCATTCCATGAATCTGTAGTTTGCTGTGGCAGGAGAAATAAGCTCTGCCAGTAACGTTTTAGTGCTGCTGACTGCTCCATCCAAGCTGGCTACCATTTGAGGGAGCAGAGCTACTAAAACTCCACAGTCTGCTCCCTTCCTTAAACACCATCTCATCATGCAAAAGGAAATCCAGGGCAGGAAGCTCTTTGCTAAGCACTACAGCAGTACCACAGTGCTCAAGATCTGGCTTTAAAGCAGCAACAAGGAAAAAAAAACAGAGCTTCCTCTCCTCTCCTTCTGCAGTGATGCAATTTGACACCACTGCTTGGTTTTGACACATTCAGAGAGGGAGGAAAGAGTCATAGTTTAGATACGCCAGACTTTCTCTTAAAAATAAAACTGTAAAAGCTTGGTAAGCCTACGTACTATGCAGGAGTATAAATGGACACAAAACGTGTTTTACACACTCCTACTAAATACCTTTTTATAAATACTAGATCAGTGTTTTCTCAGATACTCAATCACAGCCTTCCCAAGTCTCTAAAAGGGGTCATAAAATGTTACTCAGCAGAGTCAGCAGCAGCTCTGCTCCTACAGGGCAGAGGAGTGTGAACAGGCTGTAATTACTGGCTTCAAGTGTTCTCAGTAGTCAGGGACCTATTAGCTATCATTAATTGGTGGCAACAGTTCAGGCAGTTGTACAAAGACAGATGAGCTGAAAGGACATTGCAGGGGTCAAAAGCTGAAGAACCGCAGCATCAGTCAGAGCAATGGACCTACTGGGGTAAATTGCAAAAATACCCCAAATTTTCCCAAAGATACCACCAGTTGTTTGAGTCAAATCAGCCTTTTTTAAAGGAAAGATGATAGGAAATTGCACATTCCTTGTTCACTGAGTTCTCAGTTTGTGCATTCCCCAGCTGGCCCCAGACCAGGGAGGCTCTTCACTGAGAAGTGGAGGCCCCTGTTCAATGTCACAGAGTCACACTCAGAACAGACTCAGACAAGTACCTTGAGCCCAAAATTGTCACCCATTGACCCCCTGGCTTCTGAGGACAAGAGGACAGGCACTGAACTTTCAGTGTCTGAGGAGTGAAGGACGCTTCAAGCCCCTGCTCTGCAGCGTTACAAAGTCATTACCACAGCTAGCTGCTGTCCACTGGACACCTTTTACACCTTTTCTTCCTCACTATCTTTGCCACCCTTTTCCTAAACAGACAGAATACTCTGTTCTTCCATTTAACTGACTTAAACTGTTGTCAGTGTCAATTCTCAATGCAGAATTAAGATTAATTACAAAGTTACAGGTAATCCATGACACAGGAATATAAATGAGCAAAGATTTATCTGCATATTTGTCTTGTTTCCTTATTTTATAGCTCCTTAAATACGTTATTTATCGTTATTTTATTGTCATTTTTAAAAGCTTTTAGTCATTGGCAAGATTTTCCAAAGAAAAATGCTGTAGTCCATTCATGATGAACCTAGGATCCCATTAATGACAGGGAGAGCTCTGGATCAATAGCAAAACACAGCCCCAGGGTCTGAGCTATGCTGGAATAATCACAGTGCCTGGTCCCTGGGGGCTGGAGGGCTGAAGGAGATGAACTGCTCGAAGCAGACAGTGTTAATACAGTCAGATCCTGTATCACACTGGTCAGCGTGTGACCTTGGGTCTCACAGTGACAGAAACAAACCTGCCAGTACAGATGTTAGCCAAGATTTTAACAGTGAACTTTACAGGCATCAGAGAGCTTGGAATTTCTAAGCTACGTAACTTCCTAAACTCTTTCACTTATCCCTTGGATCTGTCTTTCATGTCAACCTGGGATTCAGAAAGTCTTCCTCACGCTCTCTTTTTTTGGGTTGCATACTTTTTGAAGTATTCTGACTTCCAAGAATTCTTTTTTTTTTCCTCTCTTTTTTTGTTTTTTTCTTAGTAAGAAAGGACTTTCTTCTTCTAAAACACTGTATCCTGCTTTGGCTTTTATGTCTCAGAGTGGGCATGAACTCAAGAGAGCTTTGCCATTTACTGCAGTTGGGAGAAGAATTGAGGTACTTGAATGATCTCTTTGGAGGAAGGAGTCTATTAATCTAGACCTTACAGAGTTCTTTATATATTTATGAGGCTTTAAAATTGATTATTAATAAAGTCTATTCAGATCTTCTTGTTGTCATCATATTCTCCCTTTATTTCCCCAAAAATGCCAGCTTTAAGAGATTTTTAGCAGAATTTCCTGTAAGTGTCTTGGTTCCTTGCATGCCTGGAATGTGATCCCTGTGGAAGTGAATGAAGTTTCTATAGGGCCCTTTTCTAAGTGTTCCTCATAGCTTCCACCTACTTTGATTCCACCTAAAGAGCTCAGCCATGCTGTCACTGCTGCTCCTAAACCCATCACTCTTTGTGCCAAAACCATCTTTTCATTACATAAAAGTACCTGAGGGACTGGGTGGTTTCAGTCTGAAGGAGAACCATTACACCTTCCTGAAATTGTGATCAGTGCTGATTTTAGTCATCAAATTAATAGTGTGTTGTAGTTTATTAAGTTAATCATCAATGTGCTCTTCCTTATCTTTGAGCAGTTTTGAAGCAGTTACTAGTCTACTGTGTTTATTCACACATATATATTTTAGGAGACCCAAATGAGTGCTAACAGTTGTATTTTTTTCACCAAAAACTTCATTGTTAATAATTCCTGTGTCAGCTTATGAAACATCCAATACTCCTGTGCACCTGAGAGCAACAGGAATGCTTCATTTCTGATACTCTCCCTGGCACCTGCAACCAATATTTCCCTGGGACACAGGGAAAGAAGGAAATATAGCATAAGGAAAGGAATTTTCCACTCTCAAGTAGGGTGAAAAAAAGTTACTGAGTTCTTAATCACTGGGAGAGAGTCAAGTCATGTCCTCACCCTCGTTAACACTGGGAAAGCTGCACGGGTTTAAATTGGCAAAATAAGCCCAGACTGTGAATGTTGTCATGGTCCTTATCTACAGCACAGCCTGAGGGCAGCAAGACCACTCAGTCAGGCTTGCTCAGGCACCCAAGGCTTAGCCCAAAAAAACTGATGGTCCTTTCCTGATTAACCCATAGGTCATTGCTCAAGTAAAGCTGCTGTAAAATGTCTTTCTCAGCCGCTTGCTACAAGCAGAGGCCGTGATTTGTCTTAGCCTCATGTCCCGTTGAGAACAGAGAAATGTATCACAAACACCTGTGAATTTCTGGAACTCTCATCTGATTTTTATCTGACCTTTTCCCGAAACATTATCACACAAATATATTTCTCTAGTCAAGCCTTGGTTCTAAATGGATAAAAGGGCCAGAGAGAAAATAGGATGTTTCATTTTGGTGCTTGTTTGGGATTTTATATATATAAACCTCCAGTAAATAAACCTCTGAATGAAAAATTGATGCAGGTTTTCTTTTTTTACCTTTCTCCCCTTATCAGAAATGCACTGAGCCTTATCTCACTGAATATATTCCCTGATCTTGGCTATTCATTAAAAGTAATGGAACAGCTAAATGACTTTGGGACGCAGTAACTCCAACATATTTTGTTTAGTTTCTTCAATAAATCATATTGTCAGAGGTTCCTTTATTTTGCTATTGTGTCACTGTAAAAGAATGAACTATATTTTGAAAATTTCCATCCCTGTTGCTTAAGCTCTGCTCTACTAAGTTTAATACCCTGACAATTCCAGCCATAATTTACTCCTTGGAACAGGTCATTAAGTACACATTGCTGCTTTAGACTTCTTCTTTGATCCATTGCCTTTTATAAAATATAGAAACAGTCTAAATAGTCTCCATAGAAAGAATTTTCTTTTAGGTTGGTATTTAACTATGAATCATAATACATAATTCCCTCACCCATCCAGAAAAATTCCTTGCACCACACAGACACGTTGCTTTCATTCTCCAAAAGCCATATGGCACTTCATCATTTGCCACAGTGGACTGATTCACAAATAATCAGGTTAATCATATTACCATAGCTAAGTGAGCAGATATGCTGGGAAAGCAGGGAGCATCTCCTGTGGTACCTGGAAAATGCAACTGCTCCGTGGCAGCTCGCCAGGGGCTGTCAGAGGCCCTTACAGGAGCTGCTGGGATTTGGTGTGTGTGAAACCACCAGGGCAGCTTGGCTGTGGATGCATCTCAGAGCTGGAAGCTGCTCCCCTGGGCAGAGCAGAGGGGCTGAGAACACCCCAGGGAATGGTCACAGCTTCTCTCCAGGGAGGAAGTTCCATCTTTTTCCTCCAGAGATCTGTACTCAGTCGCCACGAAGTAAGAACGCTTATGAATGAAATAATCATGTTGCAATTATGGGATGACTCCTGTCACTCCCCAAAACCTTTGCCTTCAGAGCATCCCATTGGGGTCTATTAAATTACCTGAAGTGTTTGCAGGACCCTGCACAGAGAAAGCATCTATTACTGCAGTGTTAATGGATCAAATTGCATTATCTTTATTCCATTGATAATACTCTGTCTAGAACAGGTCTGTTTCAAATAACAGCCTTTAAACTGTCTTGAGGGATAAAGAGTTTATAAGTTCAGAGAGATTTTTCAGAACGACCAGTGTTGTCTATAAATACCTATATAATGACTGCACAGGTCATTTTGTCTTCCTAATGTATAGACAAGTTTTGTTATCCATCATCTAAATCACCTATGAATCTTCACCCTACACTTCTAGTTTATCAATTTTTCATATTTATTTCTTTCATAGCAATTAATCATTTAAACCTATTTATAAGGGTAACATATTTACATGTCTAGACATCTGAATATTCAAGCTCCATTTCTCATTCCATGCAGCAAAAATTGATTAGCCGCACCTAGACAAAATTTGTCAGCGAGTAACTGCCAATATTAACATCTGCCAGCCAATCTTCTTTATAATCAGCAGTAAAAAGAAGTGATTTTGCCTCTTGGGAGAGCTTTCATGGTTTCCTGTCTCAATTTACAGTTTGTAACTCTCAGGGGTGTGAATATAAATAATATTTCAATTCTCCATAGCTTCATCTATCAAATGTTTAAAGTGATGACAGGACCTGAGTAACAAAACACTGGGACAATGACATCCCCAGGCTGCTCTATTAAGAGAAAAAAAACAGAGTCAGCTTAAAAGATCTGTCATCTGAAATGAACTCTCGTGGTAGAATTGACCCAAGGTGTGCAGGGTGATAATAAAGAAAAGATCAGTGCAAATACAGAAACAGTTCTCATGTCTCAGTGAAAACAATGTCAGATCTCAGCAGCGTCTGCAGCTCAGGGTCTGCACACTTCAAAAAACCAACAAACAAACAGAATGTTACAGCTGAGATATCAAAACCACAGGGACACGCTGGATGCCAATTCCTATTAATTTTAATGGGCATCAGCAGCCGGATTCCTTGGGATCATTTGAAATTCAGCACAAAGCATTAACAAATGCTTATATTCCCACATCAGCAGTGACGCCTGATGTGGAAACTAAACCCAGAATCTGGTTAAAGGGAGGGTGCTCAGGGAATAGCCAGGGTGCAGCAGAGTTCTGGGCATGCCTTGTTGTGCCATGAGCAACTTGTGGAGTGAAATAATGGCATCATTCCTTTCCCTGTGCTGGGAATAGGAATTGAGTAGAAGCTGATCCCTTTTTCTGGAGCATTCCCTGAGCTTGGCAAGACACCCACCTTTCCTGAGCCCACAGCAACACATGGAAGCAGCTCCAGGGAGGTCTCAGTTGCCAGGATGGCTGTGGCTGCACCACCTTTCCCCTTTAAGGCTGAAAATAAGTGCTGGACTAATCACCAGGGAATTCGATCTGTAAATTTAAAAAGTTATTTCAGAATTCCTATTGATGTCTCAAATGGTACGTCACAAAAATGATGACAACCTATTTAAAGGCTGCACCTGCAATGCTTAAAGCAACTAGCTATAAAATCTTTTACAAAAGAACATTAGAATTGTTTCACTTCTTGCATTAATTTCCTGCTTCTTCAATAGAAGAGCAAAAATCTTGAGGTAGTTATTAGTCATGTACAGTATTGATTAAGAAAATGTGTGAGACAAATTTGTGTTCCTTAGTTATTTTGCATTGCCTGAAAAGAATTCTTCAGCACATTTGAATTCAGATGATAAGAAGTAATCAGTGAATCACAAGAGAAAGCATTTTCCTTGGCTGTAAAGTATATTTGCTACCAGAGTAATGCACACCAATCAGAAAGGTAGAAAACAAGGGAAATGGCTGAACCCTCTATAAAATAGAATTGCTTGTAGACCAGCTATCACCATCAGAAAGTGACTGAGCAAACATCTCCTCACAAATAGCTGTAAATTAACAGAGCCTCATTGACCACAGTGCAGCCAGCCAGATTTACAGCAGCATCTGTCTCCCTGTACTTAGAGACTGAGCAATTATTTTATTCCTAAGTACTTTTTTCTCAGAGACAAAAGGCTTTCTTTCCACTTGCCCTCCCCAGATTCTTTTAAATAGGCTGTTGGTAGGCTATTTGAAAAGCCAACAACTGCCTGAGCTGTTCTCAATATAATTTCATCATTTATATTTTGACTTGAAAATGTGTGCACCAAGACTGAAATTATTTTACTCCCATAGGGATAACACTCTATTTTAAGTGCCCATTAACTAATCCTAAACAGTGGTGGAAAATCAGTGCAAATACATGTGACATCTACATGAATACCAAGTGAATTCATGAAGATTACTGCTGAATGCAAAATTATTCCACCATAGAACAGATACTTGAAAGAAAAAGTTGCTGAAATAAGGAGCTAGTCATAAAAGATATGTTTCATTCAGTAACAGTTCTTTTATATTATATGGTTCTATTCATTTGTGTGCATTTCTGTCATGCATCCCAGCTTTTGGGGGCTTAAATCTCGTCTGGTAAAACTAAGTCCATGATTTGGTCTAAATTTTGGATTTGGGATTAAATTTCTTCTTGCCAGATCAGATGGCGTCTGAATATTCACCCCATGACCTCGTAGGCTGTGGGGAAGGCAGAGCTTCAACCCCCAAATTTAGCACTATCAGCAGTCATCAGGAAGAGGGAAAAGGGATTTGCACACTGACTTCCATGGACAGAGTTCCCAGGACAACTGAATTCCAAGTGCAGAATCCAGAATACAATATGCAACATGGTAAAATGCAGATTTATAATTACAGTGAAACCAGAATTGCTGTAATCTAGACATGTTCAGAATGATGAAACACATTTAAAATCTGCATTGTTATTATCTGCTAACCCAATTTAGTACACGAGTTGATTTTCCAGTCAATTTCTCTGAGTTAAAATGACTAGGATGGAGTACTTGAGATATTCACTCACATTTGTTCCAATATTTGTGTACAAATACAACCAGTTCTTGTCTCTAAAATTTACAGATGTCTCTCACACTTGTTCTTTTGTATCCTCAACCCCAGTACAACCTCTCCATGCATTCTTCCAAAATATAATGTGATATATTGATGCCCTTTCTCCATTCTAGATACCCTGAGGTGATCATGATGAAGAGAGCGAGTAGAGCTGAAGCTTGTAAAATTACAGGGAAAGGGCTTTTATGGAAGGTTAATTTATGCTGCCATCATCTGGGTAAAGACAAAGTCTTTTTTGCAGTGTCTGCACACTAGGAGCAAAGGGAGGTCCCAATTCAAGATCAGGAAACAGAATCCTACCACAGCATAATACAAATGATCCTCAAAGTCACATTAAGAGCTGAACTGAGAACAGCTGATGGGTTCATTCAGTTGTGGAATAGAAGTGATTTTGCCTTTACTCCTTTCTTAACTGAGGGAGGAGAAGCTACATGTTTTCCTTGACTGAAACCTGCAGAAATCAAATTGTGGCTGAAAACAATTATGCAACATTGCTTTAATTTTTATGCAAGAATTAGGCTAAAAGAAGAGCAATTGACCAATATTTTCAAATATCATCCCTCTGACTGCATGGTCCTACAGGCTCTGAGGGCTCAGCTATTTCAGAACAAATGGAATCAGAGGAAAAGAGCTCTCCTGGAAGCAGTCAGGGGAAATAGGGCCAGGTGGGATGGAGCTGTTCCCTCAGTACCACGGCCCTGGTGCTGCAATTCCTGATCCTCTGCTCTCCGAGCCAGGGACATGATGCACCACCAGGGCAGCAGCACAGGCACAAAGCTCCTGTACTGCACCCACCCATCCTTTAGATTCCTTTCTGGCAGGGCAGGACAAGGCAGTTTGTGGACTCATCATCCAAATCAATAAAGATATCTTATGTATCTTTACATTAATGTAAAGGTGAAAGCCATTACTGAGACCTCGTAATTCAAATACCTGTTTAACACAGTTTTTAAGCCTCCATTGCTGAGTTCTGCGTGGTTTATAAGACTGCATTTGATGTGGACTCACCAGATACCCTAAGAATGGTTTTTTTCCTCTTATCTCTGAGTGTTGGGAGTATTGGTTTTGTGTGTAGCAAATTTAAGAAAGGTCCATGCTTGTCCTTATTCACTGCTGAGGGAGATGTGGGCTTCAGCACATAACACCCTGGATATTTATTTATTTTCTTCCCAAACATTTGAACTGCTCTGCTCTGGCTACCCTCGATTAAAGCTGGATCTGATGTATTTTGTCAGCAATCTACACAATGATCTGGGTGCTGCTCTAACCTTTGCAATTCTGGGACAAGGTGAAGCCCCAGGAAATGCAGGATCCCATTACACACAGAACGTTGCATCCAGCTTTTGAAAACCCAGATCCTCTTCAACAAAATTCAGAACATATTGTGGCTTTCCTTTGCCTATTGTATTACACCCCCGTGTGTGAAAAGGAAGCAAAATTATTTTCATGCTGCATTTTTTAAAGGGTAAAACATTTTTATAGGCGTCGTTTTGGCAAAGTATTTAGTTAGCATCCAAGCAGCTTTTAGGAGAACAATGTGTAAGCTTTAAATCCTTCTTCAGTTTAGCATGTAGGCATTCTCATCTGTTAATATCTGTTAACACATTATTTTCATTTTTCTTCAGCATTTATCTTTTAATCCTGCAGTGGATTTTTGTGGTGGGGCTCATGGTGGTGGTCATATCCCAAAAAGACTTTATTCAATTTGATATTCTACATGGTTTATTTTTCTGAATGAGGATTTCATCCCTTACTCCTCTCCCACTGCAGCAGTAGCCATGAGAGCAGAGCCCTGGGGCTGCCCTTTTGGCAGTGTCTCTTCTCTGAAGCCAGTGGCAAAATTATTGCAGTGCCCTGTAAAGATTTCCACAGCTCGAGTTACTTGGCAGCTGGATCTCCCTTTGGAACCCTAATCATGGTCAGAAGCAATGGGATTATCCACCCCTGGATGTGACTCTATATTATCTTAAGCAGTTTCCAATCTTGAATTTTGCTACTTAATACATGGGAATGAGCAGGTAATGCAATTTAGTGATCAAAGGTAACATTTGCTGCATTGCCAATGTTATTTATTTAAAAAAGGAGAGAGATTGACAAAAATGGCATGCACAAAGGGGATAAAAATGGCTTCTTGCAGAAAATTGAGTCACTGAAGATGTGAAGATTTTATTAATTTAGTTATACTTGGTATAACCATAACACATCCACCAAGATTAACCAAGCCTAATGAAATGTCAAATCACCTCAACTTGTCAGGCCCCTAGGTCAGAACTGAGAGAACAGAGGGAAGAGAATATAGGCAATTTGTTTGTTTATGTAGCCCTAAATGTTTCTGGTATGAACTGTAATGCCATTATAGAGTAGCACACTCTGAATGCCTGATTGCTCTCTGGCTATATGTAATGAACCTAAGGAGCAAACCCTTTATTAGCACTGATGCTAAGAAATGCATAAAGAAGAGGTTGGCCATGAGCAGCAGTAGCAGGTTTTATTGATGTGACAAAATTGAAGCATGCAACACTTTTGAGTGCCATCTACTGGCATTTCTTTCATTAAGTGCTACATGCATTCATATGGAGGGAAATCTCCTAATGTTCCAGAAGTCTAAATGATAATCTGTATCATTAAACCTTTTAGCCCTCCCATTTTTATTTTCATTGTGACCTTTTCTTCCCTGGATATGTCCTAAAGTACGCAGTTTTCTGCTACTATGGCTGCTTTTTATTTAGCTCACCACACAGACCAGAGGGGTCAAAGAAATTAATACTGGGACTGAAAGCACAGAATGAACAATCATCGGGGCTGTGTCATTACCTTGCAGTGTTTCAAAGTGCATGAACATTGCCCAGGACAAACTTGTAAGCTGATCTCTAGTTCCTCACTGTTGTGTGTCAATAAAAACCTGAAACAGTCAAGAATTGAAAGCCCATGGTTGGAAAAAGCAGTTGTCAGAGACAATTTTCATTTGCAGAGGTGTAATAATTTGCTTGGCTCATGTACTCAGCACTTCGTATTTATGCTCAGTGTGTCACTGGGAAACATGAGGGAATACAGCTTTTTCTGGCAAGGTTGGACCAACTCCAGTATCACTTTTCCTGCGGTGGTGAAATCTGCTTTGAAAATTCTGTCCTCAAAATGCAAGTCCTGTTGGAAATGTGGAATGATGTGCGTGCAGGGGGTGCAGCAGGGCTCTGATAAAGAGATTTAACCACGGAACTCAAGGCCCAGCCATGCATTAGTATCACCTTTGCTCCTTCTGGAAGGCAGGGAAGGCATTGGAATGTCTAACTTGACATGTCTTGCCTGTACTCCTCATCTTATTTTCGAACAGCCAGCTGTGATTTAAGGAAGGACTGACTTGATGCTCTCTCACACCATATCGACCCTGAGAATGGGCTGCCAGGGTCAAAGGCAATCAGCATGTATTTCAGTTTTTCCATTGCTCTGAGATCCATGTGTAAAACTTCTTTGCTAACTTTTTTGTAGCTTTTCTCTAGCCTAATGCCTTTATAAATATCTGTGCCTATGAAAAAGAAAAGTATCTTTAAATGATGAAAAATAACAAAAAAGTGTGGACAAAAGAGCAGGTTCTGGTAGATTTCTTCACGATGGTTAATATTTTATTCATAAAAAGTTCCATTTTCAAACTCCAGCAGGGACTTTTTCCTGCTCTGTCTTGACATAACCTTTGCCATTTCATGGTCTCAGTCACACTGGTGGTTCACAGTCGTTCTGTGATCAGGTAATAGAGCCAGGTCCTTCTAACCCTCTGTCATTTCCAAGCTAATGAGCTCCCTGGTTGTACCAGAAATTCTTGTTACTCATTCCTGAGCGAATGGTTGTGCATTTTGTGCTCTTACATTTCATCCTATTTCCATTACTCCAGTTCTAAATGTCATCCAAATTGTCCTGTAGGGTATTCCACTCTTCCTTTACATTGATGATGTCTCCCAACTACGTTTCAGAACCAAATGTCACAAGCATTGTCCCAAACTTTTGTGTCAGCTTAGTAATTAAAATGTTAAATAAAATGGGCCCTAGTACTAATCCATAAAAAATTCCACCGGCAGTTTTTCTTCCTAACTAGACATTTAACCTGAGCAGATGGACTCTCTTTGGAGTCAGAGGAATAAATTTTTCTTATTGGTAATTTTTATTCTGTTGTAGTCAAAGTAAATGACCAGGGTTGTGAGAAGGGAGAGCTAAAATCACTGGTGACTACTGAGATGCCTAAAGTTAAGTATGTGCTCAACTTTTCAGCTATAAATATCAGAGAGAAAATTTCCCTCTTAAACTTCTTGCCTTGAGTGGAATCTTGAGTGTGCATCCTGTTGCCAGAGCAACCTGTTCCAGCACTGGTGCAGTGGCAAAGATCAGCTGTTGCTTTCAGAAATGACAGAAATGTATGCATTAGTTCTGGTTTTTAAGCACTCAGACCAATTTTATCTAATTCTATTTTCCTTATTTCATAAAAATATGGATTTTTTTTGTTTTCCCCACATCAGAAATTAGTTGGGAAAAGTGAACAGAATTCCTCAGTAACATCCAATATTACAACTTTTGCTAATTGTTTAATAATGAACATTTTTATCTGAAATATGCTGTGAAAGGCAACGCAATGGCATCAATCTGATGCCCACATGCAAAGCTGTAACAGCTCCAGTTTCAAGAAGACCTGAAGGAAAATTTGCAGAAAGCTTTTTTGATTCAGCCTTTGATCCTCAGCTCTACTCAGATCACAGGTCCTACATGCCTAAAACTTCTGAGGTTTAACTACTTCTGGAAAGATAAAGGAAACTCAAAGCACACAAAATAGATAATTCCCATCTGAACAGAATTCAGGCACTACACTTGTATCTTCTGCAGCTGAATCTGCTCACAAATACACACTCCAGTGCCTCAGTAGATGTTTGGTTAGAATTTTCCTTTTCATAGTTTCTTCTGCTGCTGTGGAAAAAAAAAAAAAAATAAATTATACCAAACAATATCTAGCTCTGTTGGGTTTTGTTCAGTACTTTTACAATAACAATAACAAGTACTAAAAATTGTCAGTCTTAAACTATTGCTGCACCACAGAGAACAAAAACACCCCTCACACATAAACAAATAGTGAAGGATTATCTTCACTTAAAATACAATGCAGATTACAGTGTAAAGTATACAAGATTTTAATGTTCAATACAATTAAGTATTCTGCTGTTCTCACTGAATATGTTGTGGCAAAATAATGCAAAAGTAAGTCAACTATTCCAGGCAGACTTTGGATGCTTTTTTGTGTGTGTGTAGCTGCATAAATTAGAATGAATTTTGTTTCATTACAGACAGTAAAAAGGAGGATTAAAATGGAAATCTTTTTTGGTGAAAATTTCTATCAAGAATATAGCAAACACAGTGCAATGTTGAGCAGATAATCTAAGGAAAACTCCTGGGTTTTGACATTTTTGGAAACGCTCTGGGTTTTCTTCTCAGGACCTCTGACAGAAGTTTTGTATTATTGACAGTATTTTTTAACCATCCTTCTACTTGATCCAGAGCAATCAATGCAGAGATACCAGCCGATTTTTTTTATCCTTTTTGATGTAAATTGTGTAAATCTCTGCTCGTGGGCAGTTTCATCAGAATAGCTTTTCAGCCCGGAAATTGATGTGTTCCTCTCCTTAGGGTTAATCCCATTTCCAGCATATGGTGAGGCACGGGGTCTGTAACCAGAAAAGCTCCCTTACATAAGGTACAGAACTGAGGGCATTGAAGTTCAGGTCGTGTCTGAGGGGACTCTTTCCAACAGAACCATGGTCAGACCAGGAGTTCTGAAATAACAAATCCCTGAGGGTTTTCCCTGAGTGAACAGGGAGCAAACACCCCTCAGGGCCCGGGCTGTGACACTCCATACATTATTCATTTTCATGTGTGAGGAGGTGTTACTTCAATCTAATCTCACATATTTAGAAACAAAAACAAGAGCTCATCAATGGTTCTATCCCTTTCTCCTGAATCAAAACCATGTATCTACTTTGCTCGATTTTCCACCTGCACATTTTCCCCTTAAATTGCAAGAAACTTTCACTGTTCTACTGGGAAATTTACAATCACATGGTCTCTCACAGTTCACTTTGTTCAATATTTCATGTTTTTCAGCCTCTCAGGTCTGAGATGGGTGTTCTTCCCCACAGTGTGCTATGAGGCAGCACTAACCAGAGGTCACTCTGGAGGCTGATAGGCAAAAAATATAGATATTCTCCCCTGTCACCCTTATAGAGTGATCAATTCTGATGAAAACAGAAAATAAATGCAATGCTTTCCCACTCTACACCCTGCAAAGCAGGAGAATTTAGGATTTATCCAAGTTAAAGACAATCAGAAAATTTGCTTCATATCTACCTAGCCTAAATAAAATGAATTCTCTTCAGATTATTAATTTCCAATCTTGTACAGCATATTGCTTCTTCTCCATTCATTCATTAAACAAAAAAATACCAACCTAAAGGTCTCACTTCACTCCAGCTCTCTGACAGCTCTCAGGTGCATTCCACTCCTTCCCCTTAGCAGGGCTCACAGCTCTGGTCCACACCTTTAATAGGATTATTCCTGGACATGAACCCACCTCAGTCCAGGGCCTGCAGTGTGAACTCCTGGATGGGTTTGCTAAGCAGTGAAATTCATACAAGGCCGGTTTCTGTTTCCCAGCTTCTCACATCATGCCTTCCGTGGATGTTTTGAGAATTACCTTAAAGGTCACTTGAAAAAACAGGTGCAAGCCTATCTCTAAACCTGAGTGGTTCTGTAGATTCCTGTAAGAACTTGTCTAAGATTATTCACCATTTTAAGCACAGTTGCTGAGGTTAATTAGATTTATGACCCCTAAAAAATTTAAGTGTCCCTGATGACTGACTTTCCAACTGATAATTTTGTGAGAAACAGAAAAAGAATAACAAATAGAATATGAATAAATAAACTCCTGATATTCATTCACATGAGGATGGAGAATATGTTTCTGACATTTAATTAAACACCCAACTGTCCAGAAGATCTATAATAAACCACTTTGCAAGACATCAAAATGTCAGAGAAAAACACATTTTACATGAAATGTTTTTTCACCACTGAAGCTGTGAAGAAGATACAACATCTTTTTTAAAAGACACAGAAACAACAAGCACATATTTTATCTTGAAAGTACTTTTTCAGAGGCTTCTGAGCAGCTAGTTTTTTGCAGTATGATGAGTGGAATTATTTTAATTTATCACACAGCAGTTTGAAACATTAGTTTTACAGATATGCCACGCTGCTCTAGTACAGTTTGAGTCCTGAGACTTACACTGCTCAATGCATGGCAAAACTCTGGAAACATTAAATTGAATTTTTTCCCTAAGTACACCTGACACCAGGATCTGAGGATATTTTCCTATATTTAAATGCTGCAGAAAAACTGTTCTAACCTGTTCCCTTTATGCACATCACTTCTTCCTTCTTTTTTTGGTCAAATTCTTGACAACATCCTCTGACCTGCTCAAGGGATGTGCAAAGTACTTCACCTTTCTCAATGCACCCCATGGCTGAGGTTTGATTACTGTAATTGTAGTGAAATATAGCAGAGGCCTACATGGGCCTCTCACATCCCGGGAAACAAGGGAAAACTGCAGCTCCTTCCCCTCATTCATGGGCTCAGCTGGATGTAGGCCATTGTCACAAAGGTGCCTTGCCAAGATGGCAATGCTTGCCAGATTTGCATTGACTTTTCCCTCTGCTTTTTAAGATAAATTAAATGCAAGGAGCAGTTTGTGCAAGAGGTGCTGGAATTATGGTCAGAATGAGATCCATTTGCTGGTCTGTTTTTACAGGGCCACAGCATTGCTTTTGAAATTCACGAGCTTTTCCCTTTCTCACTTCAGGAAAATCACCGTACATGGTTGTGGGTTAACTGAATGATCTGCAGGGAGGCCAGAACAGCAGCTGTAGAAGAAATAAATGTGTCATTATTTTCAGACCAAACTGCAAGGGGAAAGGCCATGAGGAATCAGACAGGAATTACGTGGGGAAGGCTTAGGCAGTCAGTTTGCTTCTCTGGAGTACTTATTCAGGAGCGAGTACGTTCTTTCCTCTCATGAGCTATCAAACCTAGAACCAAGCTCATTAAAAACTGTGCATGTCCCACTCAAGTCCAATACACACAACCAGTATTTCCATGGCTTTAGAGTGATCTTGTGGCCACCTTTTGGTGGCACTGGCACTGCAGTTGACCTGTTGATGAATCCCTCCCTACAGTCAGGTAAGCAGCAGGTTATCACTGACCCAGCAGGTCCAGCCTGCCAGCCCTGCCTGGGGTCAGATCCCTGCCAGAGGTGTCACCCCACTGCCCCCCACGACCCCGTGCACTGATATCCTGCAGTGCCTTGGCACCAGTGGTCAGTGGTTACCCCTGTCCACAGGCAGGAATTGCAAATGTCACTGCATTTGCACCCCAGGCCAGAGCAAACCCAGTTGTGTTCACGTGCCACTCACCCCTGTGCGCCTGCAGTTACCTGGGGTGCAAATGGGCAGTTAATTAAATTGCCCTCACAGAGCTTTGTAAGAAATCTATTAAACAAAGAATTGCTGCTATAAACAAACAAACCTGGATCACAACTTCAGCTCTTTGACCTCTTCAGTGGATTTTCTGGTTTTATCAGGAGAGCTTCTTTACATTTTTCCTCATTTGCCAGCAATATTTTAAAAGTTGTTAAAAAAAAAAGAAAAACGGAAAAAAGAAGGATAAGATTTGGCACCGATTATTTTAAGTCTGTTCAGAATACAGGAGGAAGGTTAATTAGCTTTTCTGACCTGAAGAGTCTAGGAAAGTATCCCTGGTGACTCACTAATTGCTGCTCAATGCATAATAGTGTCTGTGAAGCAAAGTGCACGAAGCCAGACACTGATAATAATGTTACTTTGATTTAAAATTCTATACCTGCGAGGACATAATGCTGTTTCAGTACAGCATGCACTCCACTGATAGATCTAAATATTCCCCAACTATTCATTTATTTTATTGGCAATTCTGGTCACTAATCTTAATTTGAATTTATACTAGGAATGACTGCGTTTCTCAGATTGAAAGTAAAATGCTATTTAGGGTATCATTAGAGCATATTCTGCAAGTGTTTTCTCATGTGTAGTAAACAATTCCATTAAGACAGTTATATGTGCTAGCATTGACTTATTTATTTAATTATGGGGATGTGTCATGCAACGAATACATCATTTTTATAAATATAAACAAAGAATTAGTCCATGGTAGGAAAAATATTCCTAAACTGCGACAAACAGAGGCATCGTGTTATCTTTTAAAATGGTGTGAGACCAATGTAGAATAAGGAATTTTAGGCAACCAATGGAATCAAGCTCTCAGAGTACCAGTAAGATGTTCAGAGTATTTGTCCTTCTTTTGCTATCCATCAATCAAAACACAGTGATGACGATTTAATAGGCAGAATAGGTGTGTATTATTAATTCAGTTAATCAGTAGCTCTTGGGTCTGTTTTTTAAAAGTCTACCAGAGAACAAAATGCAAATTTGCTCTTCTCAGAAGGTTCTGTACTGTTGGTTTCTTGATACCCTTTTGTTGAGAATTAAAGTTTGTTTAGTAACTGCAAACACATTTTTCATGTAAGGTTTCTCTCTGTGCTAATGGTGCAACCTTCTTTAAATAGGTATTCTACAGATCCTCACTGGATCAGTTATAAAACACTTCTTCAGCAATCTGTCCTCCCACAATAGATTCCTGCAGGAACATGATCATCCAAGCCTCATTTGCATTAAGCCTATTGCTCCCAATTTCCAGGACAGTGTTGGAAATGCAGGAGTGTCATTCACAGCTTTGGCTACAGAAATCTGCTGCATCAACAAGCTGCATGCACCCAGTCACAAGCCATTGAAAACCTTCTAATATATAACCAATATTTTCCTTCTCAGCAGCTTATGCCATAATTTAAGGGGGTTTTTTGCAGTCCTCCTGATGCATTTGTCAGTTTATTCCCCACATTCCTTCCTTGAGTCTCTTCTGTCCTGATCCAGGGGATAAAATTGAGGCAGACCTATTCTTTAGGAGGATGCTGACCCAAAGGTGCCCTCGAGTCCCATTGCCAACACCTCTCCACTCAGGCAGCAGGGACAGGGCCTGCAGATGAAGCAGGAGAGAGGGAATGTCAGCATTCAGACATTTCTCCTGCTAAGGCCGGCACATTCCATTACTGTTCCACTTCAGAGCTAGAAATGCTATTAAATAGCTGGGCTGACAGATCTGCCCACTGCTGGGTTGTTAGGAGAGCTCACTGTGTCTCAGGCAGGAACAGACTACGGGGTTTCGGTTTCCTCAGAAGCTCCCTCTCTGTCACAGAACAAAACACCCACCCTGGGCAGTTTTCTGCTCTGCCTGGGCAGGCTGTGAGCCTCCTGCTGCATGGACACACATAAGCATCCCACCCCTAATGCTCCTGTTCTGCAAGGGGCAGCCCTCAGTGTGTGCAAGGGAATGGGATACATCAGTAGCGTGGGAGGAAACAGCAGCTCAGGTCCTGTTTTCTTTCTGTTCCCTGTGTGTCTGTACCTTGATTCCAGACACAGCCCCTGATGCTGTCTGTCAGCTCCTGACAGCAACAGGAGCAGCACAGGTTTTCTTCTGTGCTTTGGCAGACTTAACCTGCACTCCCACTGCCTTTGCCTGAGCAATCTGCGGGTTGATATTTACTAAATCAGCATTTTGGAACCCATATCTTTGTCCCACCCTGTTCTTTTCCCTGTCATTTCTATTTCAGCTCAGATATCCAGCAGCTTGACAGATAAGACATTGCCAAATCACAAAAGACCTTACGTATATCTTGAATTTCCTGACTTAGCTTATTAAGTTGCAATCTGTTGCACAGAATCACACAATAGATGTGTTGCAATCTAACCTGATATAATAAGTTACTCCCATGATAAAAGACAGAAGACGTGCAAAAAGTGACTGTTTTTCTTATCAGTGGAGCAGCTCTCAAAGCCAACAGGAGATCAAGTCAGTTGAATCCAGCATGTGTTTAATTTAATAAAAATTATAGCAGATGCCTGCTAATGTATGGGACATTTTTTTCGGGCTTTTTCTAAAATGTATTCTTATATCTGTAATATAAACCTTTGCTCATTACAGAATCTTGCTGCTCATTGAATGTGAATTCTTTTCATTGCCTAAAATGAAATTCTGAATTCTTGTCCAGGACAAGTTTTCTTACCCCTATTCACCTCCTAAATATTGTGCATTATTTGGCACAGCACAGCTCTCCTGCCCCTCCATGTAGGAACTTTACACACACCAGTGAGAGAGCCAAAAAGAAAGGAAATAAGAAAACTTCTTACTGCTGGGGCACTCTGGGCAGGAACTGAAAGCAAACAGTCCCTTTTCTCTGTATCATTTTGGACACATATTCTTTGTCTACATCCTGTATTTCACTGCAGCTTAAATAGTTCACTAACTGTAACAACTGAACCAAGACTCAAGCCACCAGGAAGAAAGGTAGTGGGTTTTGTGAGATAAATTCCTGTCAGCTTTTCAGGGGAGAAGTGTTCTGCTGCTATACTGCTGTCAATTTGCCCAGTGCCATTATGGAAATGCACAGTAAAAAGGTTAAAATAATATTGGCCTGAGAGTGTCAGCAGTCTCTGTGTTCCAAGGATTTATTTGCCAGTCCTGCCCTGGGAATGGGCTGCATTAATTCATTGAGATGGGAAGAGAAGTTGGAAGGATGAGGTAGAGCAAAGAGTGTTCCAGCAGAGCTTAGGCTCAGGGATGAGCATCACCCACGTCGTGCATGGTAGAGCAGATGCAGCAAAAACCAGAGGTCAGGTGGAGAAGAGCAGGAGAAGCTTCTCTTCCTTACCCCTTTTCTATATTGTGGGTTTGAGACAGACATTGTAGCTCCTCTCCCACTCCTGTTCTGCCTGTCCTCATGTGTGTACCTTGATCTTGGCGCTTCTGGAGTGATTATGAAAGTGGAACACCTGAGACAGTGGAAGATTTGCTGTGAGCCTCAACACGAGTGGATCAAGCACAGCCCTCTCCAGCTGGGGCAGGAGGAGGTCAAAGCTGCCTCCTCTCATGGCAGGCTCTGCCCCACAGGGACTTTGTGGACTCACTCACAGAGCTGCTCCAGCCCCACAGCAGCACTGGCCTTGCCCAGGCACCAGAGACTTCCAGCAGTGCAGGAAATGCAGCAGTTCTGGAGGACAAACATGAAGGACTGGCATTATAAATATCACTTCATTGTCCACTCCAGTGTGTGAGTGGTGAGAGTTAAAATTGCTGGCCTTCCCTAGAGGAGTTTGCTAATTTTTGTCTGTAGTTTACATGAAATTTCATTTCTTCTCAATACAGCATGATTTGTTTTAAATCTGTAAAGCTGGAGCTTTCAGAACTATTCCTTGCCAAGGGTACCTGGGGGAGGTAATTTAGTTCTCTCAGGTTCACTGGGTGGGGGCTCATGCCAAAGTAGTTTAATTTTCCCAGCTGGAGCCTCCGGGTAGCTGAACCTGACAGCACCTGGCACAAGGGTTCCACCGGGTACCTCATTCAGTGTGGAGAGGCACTTTTATGTCACCTCTCATCACCATGGCTGAGTAATGAGGACACATATCTTCTTTGGGGTTTCTTTTTTGTCTCCTATCTTCCCAAAACACTGCCATAATCCTGAGGTAACAACACGGCAGAGGCAAAAGATATGCACTAAAATGAGGTTCTTATCTGCAGTTTTATTATCCCATGCAATATTCTTGCAGAAAATTACTTTCTGAAATGTGCTAAGCTGCTCTTTGGCTCTCCAGGGCTCTATTCACAATTTTCTGTAAGTGATTTTTGTTTAATTTGTAGCAATAGAGGGATAGATATCCTTCACCCTGCCTGTTATCAACTTAATTGTAGCTATAGGAAAAGTAAAGGCTAGCTGACTTTTTATTACCAAGAGTAAAATAATGGGGCATTGTTTGCTTTTCTGTTTCTGTGCAGAAGAGTGGCTAAACTGGTACCTAATTCACATAACTTTGTCCCAAATAAATACTTCATTTAAGTAGGAAATAATTTTTGTCTAGAGGAAGACTGTGTCACCTGTAGTCCTTGTTCCTAATTGCTAAGTTGCCTCAGGAAAACCTTTAGCAGGAGGTGAATGAAGGATCTTTGTGGCTATGGAGGCTGCATTTTGCTGTTTAGCTGCTTTTTTAGCAAAAATCATAGAGACAGAAAGTGCTCCAGCCCACTCTGTGCTTCTGGTGCAGAGAGCTCCTGTTCTGAGTGGAGAAAGGCAGGTTTTGCCCTTGTCTGCTCCATCCTCAAGCCTCTGCTTGCAGAGGGGAAAAAAAAAGTTTGTATGCTCCCGTATGTGCTTTGATGGAAAGCCCAGCTGATTTCATGCATTGATACAGCACTTCAGCAGCTTTTACTTTAATGAAGCCTCACCTGGGGTAATGTGTTTAACTTGCCCACAGCACTCCAAAAGGTAGACAGGCCAGAGAGGAGCAAGAAGAACCTAAAGTGTACAGGAAAAACTGAAAGGTTTCGTCTAGAAAGTGAAGTTTTAACCTTAACACGATGCAAACAGGAGATAAGTAAATTGTTTTCCAAAGGCATGTTGGAAATGGCAAGAAATAATGGGCTTAAATTGTAGCACAGAACAGGCATTAGGAATAACTTTTTCAGTGGTGAGAATAGATAAGCAGTGGCCTCAGCAGGGAGGTTACAAATTCTCTGTCTCTGGCTGTTATTTTTCAAAAATGCACTGTACAAGAGTCTCTTGGAAATGCTGTGTGTGCTTTCCCTGTCTGTGAGAGAGGACAATGGCGTTCATGTTTTGCAGTTACTTCACGTCCCATTTTCTTGTCATTTTTCTCCTCTCTAATAAAAAGGGGAAGCAGCCACAGGGAAGTTGGTTCTCTGTCTGGCAGGCTGGGCTCCCTCCTTGAGAAATCTGCTGTTCTGACCTGCTGTGAACAGAGGTGCTTCCCACACTTGGGCTAGGGAAAGGAAGACCCTAAAAGAAAACCCTTCTGCCCGATGAGAGTCTCCATTTCTTCCTTTAGATATTTAGCAATAGGTGCAGGATCTATCAGTGTCAAAAATGTGAATTTTACTGTTACAGGATGGTTCTGCAGAGGAAAGGGAAGATGCCTCACCTTTGCCATCTGCCTTATGTCTGCGGCATTTTTGGGTAGCATCTTGCAAGGTTTTAATCTCATTTCCTGTGTAGGAAGTTGCTTTTCCTTTCCCCTTGTGTTGCATCTTCAAGGGTAGATTCTCTGTCACATATAAAGAAGCAAAATCTTCCTGGCTTTCAGAAATTCTGTGCAATATTTCAAACTAAAATGCTTTTACACAAAGCTACTGGCATGTCTCTTTTTCATCAACCCCAAAAACGTACATAGTGATACTTCTTGGGTGGATTTTAAAACAAACCTCATTTTTATCTTCGAAAATGTTCCCTTACATCCAATGAAAAGCTAAAAATACCCATGAATAAGTTAACACCTGAAAATGTAGGTTTCTGCACATGGCTTACATAAACCATAAAAGCAAATTTTTAACTATGTTTGAATTTCATGCATAAATCTCCTTGAGAAAAAGTTCCATCCCTGTGACAGTGAGTTTTAGCTAAACATTTTTCCTCTGCAAATGGCATATAAAAACCCCAACTGAAATTTAATAGACCAACATACACAGCTTTTATTAATTTTTACTCACAATTAATCTCTTAATTCTCAAGTAGGCCACTGCCAGAAGCTTTTTTGGCAAACAAATTATTATTTCCTTTGTTTACTTTCATTGTAATTACTTTCAATAGAGCAGCCTAATAGTAGTTGACATAAAAGATATTTTTTCCCTCAGGTTTCTTAATTATTCTCTGATTGATTATATCCGGGGTAAAAAATGAGCAAAATCACAGTTTTCTAAAAATTTATTAAAATATATTAAAAAAAAGAAAACAAAAATATAACCCTCAAACCCTAGAATTTAGTCCACTGTAAACTAATAGGTGATTTTATTAATGCTTATAGAATTACTTTACCAAAATCTAACATAAACCAAAACACTTTTAGATATTCTCTGCTTGTCCTCCATGGAAATTCATCATAATGTATTAATGTATATCAGCTTTTATACTCTTAAGGCTCCACACTGTGACTAATCTTATTCATTTTTGGCTCTCTGAAGGAGCTGTTACATTGTCCATTGCAAAAAAGCCTTTTATAAATGTCTCCACAGGGCAGATAGGCCCAAAATGCCCTCATGGATGCTTGGAAAGCTCTGGAGGGTGTCCTGGGGCTGAACCATTTAATGGTTTATTTATGCTGCGAACCCTTCTCAAAACGTGCTGTGCCAGTGGGATTTCCCGGGGATACTGGAGCAGGCTGAGCCAGGATGTCCTTTGGGGTAGTAAAGCATCTCTTTGGAAATTTCAGTGTCCTGGCCATTAGCAGAGAGGGAATTGGAGGGGGAAGGTGCCATGAGGAACTCCTGAATTCTTCACTGATCTTACTGGGGCAAGAGTAACGAGAGAGAAACCAGCAGATGCTTCTCTGAATTCTCTGATGTACCTGTCTTAGCCCTCTGTGTGAGCCCAGCCCAAGTGGAAGTCTTCTGGAAGAGCCACTTGGTTGGAACATCTCCCTCCTCTGGACCTTCTGTGGCTTCCTAGAACCAAACACATTTCAGCACAGTTATGAGGCTGGCTGCTTTAATTTGCACCAGCCCATGTGTTGGCAGGGGAGTGATGTGAAATTAATAAAAGCTATCGAGCACCAGGAAACCATAAAACTGTTGCCTGTTTTCATAGTTCTTCAGCCCAGAAAAACAGTAATATTAGCACCTGTCAAAAATGTTATGGCAGATCTGAATTCTTGATGGCTTCTCTGAAGGCATGATCATTGTTTACAGGAAGTCTGAGGATGATCTCCTCCATCCTGAATCATAGGGAGAAATGTATGTAGGGCTCTGATGGTGGAAGGAATTTTAAAAACCCTTACAAACTTCACTAGCGTGAGAGTTGTTCTTCATCTGAATTATTTCCTTCCATTAATTCCTCAACTTATTTTGATAGGTTTATTAAAAAATCCAAGACTCATCTAAGCGAATTTGATTTGGTGTCTAAGCCACTCCAAAATCACATCTTAATTTGATTCTGTTGATATAATATCTGACCTTGCTAAAGCAGACAGCAGAGCACATCACTTCTGGCATGCTGAAAATATAATTATTTGCCTGTTAACGTTATTTCTCTGCAAAGAAAAGGCAATGGATCAAATAGTGAAGTTTTAGAGACTGTAACAGGTGAACTTGGAAACCATCACAGCTCACATGATGCTTTTGGGAGCAAAACATCACAATCTTCCAAAAGTCACATTTTCCTGAGCACTCCCATCTCCTGGCACTCTTACAGCCATTTCTGGAGTAAATGCTCTGCACACACAGAGCACTGACTGTGGAATGAATCTCTGAATAGTCATTGAAAGGTTTTGTCTGTGTTTACAGCTTTTCTGTGAGGCTCCTATTTTTGTCTTCAGTGGTTTTGGTTTTCAGAAGTGTTTCTACAGAGAATCAAGGGCTGAGTTTCAGATTGAGCTTCAATTTTCAGCTCTCTGCAGGACTTCATTGCAAGCCCTTATGAGACTCATAAATGATTACGCACTGCATGTGTTTGTATCTCACATATATGAATCCAAACAAAAATAAGTTAAAAAGTAAGAGGAATGAGATGTTACTGCTGTCTACAGCTGCCTGGTGGGAAGGTAAAAGGAGGTGCAGGCAGACTCTTTAAGCTGTCTGTAAATTCTGGTGAATAATACAATCAGTCTAATGCTTCTCACTGAAAATATCTTACCAGATAACTTCTCACTGAACACCATGGAAACTTTGCATCCATAAGTTCACCACATAAAGTTCTCTCAGTCACAACACAAACAGTTGTGAGAATTCTCTCCAGCTCTGTATAGGATGTGAAACACAGCTTTGCACTGTTTGCTTCCAGAAAGAAATGGATGTAAAAATCTTGAAAAAGTAAAATATGGCTTTAAAAATATTCCTTGACCTAGTCCTCCATCACTAAATCAAATTTCAGTGACTTGCTAGGAAACTGTGTTCTTTTTATGTGCTCCCATAAATTATGCATTTCAATGCTGTATGTATCCTTTTTAACTATAGGGGAAGGAAAAAAAAATTCAATAGACAGCTCCTTAAAGCTAAGTCTTCCAGACATTTAGGCTGCCTCAGGTCTGAAAGTGGAATCTTATTGTGAATTCCAAGGTTAAATCTTGTTAAAATTGCTCCTTTACAATGGATGCAAGCACATACTAAGAGTATTGATGAAACACTGATATAATATTTGTTTCTTGCAGGAACAAAGTGTTACAAGACAGGATCTATCTGTAATCTCTCTGACTTGCGTGGCTCTTCCTCATAGTTACTTGCTATAATTTTGACTAATCTAGTGGTTTTCAATATGACTTTTCCATAGCCTTTAGCTGCAAGTTTCATACCACAAAATACCATCATTACAAGATATTCCAGTCCTCTGAACTTACTCGTAACAGTCTCAATGGGTCAAAAATAAGTAATTAGCTGGTTTTGTATAAATCATATTTTCATAACTGGTTTTCAACCTTACTGGTTTTCTCTGCAGGAGCTGTGAAATTGAATACAGCAGAAGCATCAATCATTCCCCCCAGCTCCACACAGCAAGTCCTTCCAGCTCAACAAGCAGCAGCTCCGAATTTTGGGTGACCAACTTTGTCCTTCATGGGTTTGCTGCAGTGCAGAAACACCCAGCCCCAGGTAGGTCTGTCTGAAATCTCCTGTTCCCAAAGCGAGGATTGATATCAGTACCTGGAGGGAGGTGTGTGAAGGGGCTTCCTTTCACTCAGGTGCTTCACAGTATCCGAAGGCAGAGGTTCACACACCATGTGAAATAGCTCATCTCACGTCTGCAGTGATGGGGTGATATGGATGCTGAAAAAGCAGCAGAGAATTTCTTCAGCTCTCTGCAGCAGTTTGTGAGAGTTCTGTCTTTCCCGTGCAGATTACTTTAAACAAGATTACAATATTGTAAACTTCTTGCACCTGCAGGTTGTTTGGCAGAATCGTTATGGTTCTAACTAGAAAACATTCAGAGATGGGTGTCTTAGAACTTGACCAATCCCCTTAGGGGGTGGGTGGCAAACCAATCACCTTATGCCACTTAATACACTGCGACTAACATATAAAAGTCTTCTGAGAATTCATTAAAGTGCTTCCTTTTGCCCTGAGCCTGGACTTTGTGTGGTTTCTCTACTCGGCCACGGTGAGAACAGCAACAGGGTGAGAAGGAGGAGATGGGTGTCAAGTGATGAAAGGACTGGGCAGCACAATTGAGTGGAATGGCTTGGTAACAGCACTGCTGTTATGGCTGGAAAGCAGGTTGAGATCTTGTTGCTTATTAGGTATTAAAACTTTGTTGGACAGTTTCTGATGGACTTGTATAAAACTGCAGTCTTTAATCTTATCTTTATCAAGCTCACAATGTTTTTGTGCATAGCTGAACTGTGTGAAAAGAAATGTGCATCAACTATTGCTCAAGTAAAATTCATTTTTGGTACTTACACATCTGTAATCTTGTTAAAATTTTTAATGATGGCACACACAGAAGTGGTGTTTTGGGAATTAAACGTGTGGGCAAAGGGGATGAAGTACTGATAGCTCAGCAGAGTTTTCTGCATGCAATGATTTGTTCTAGAAGGCCACTTTCCTGTGACAGGTTTTATGGCTCAGTACCTTTTGGTAGCAAAACCATTAAACTTCGCTTTTTTTTTGTTGTTCTGTGGTTAAACAAATTATAGTTAAGCTATTAATTATGGTAGCTATTTAAGTGTAACAAATTAAGCTGACTGTATGGCAAAGTCACTCAGTACCCTCGAGAAGCCCAGCCTTGATTTCAAGACATTGCTCTGGAAACAAAATGTTTAACAGCAAGCTCCATCCCCTGGAGTGGCACCTTTGATTTATGTGGCACTTTCTGCTTGTACATTCAACAGAGCTGTCATGTGGCCAGGTTTGGAGATTACCTGTGCACACTTCACCTTCTAGAAAAGCTCTCTCTGCCACCACAGCGTGACATCCGTAATGGCAATCTTATTCAAAATGCTGCATTGATTAATTTCTGTTGGATAAACTGCTGTCAAACTGAATTCACCTAAATTTGTGAAATAAGTTATTTCAATCAGCCATACATTACTTACTTCCTCATCCATACAGTTTCATTGAAGAACAGTGGATCAAATTCTCTTCTTAGAGAAGCAGTATCAAATTAGAATAACTCCGTTTAAAGCTTAGGAATAAATAAATTTAACATAAATAAATCCCTAGGCCAGAAATACATCTCTGAAACCTGAGCTCATTCTTTCTTTCCCTTGTTCAAAGTAAAATTAAGCAAATGGTTGAATGCCTTTCTAAATCAGGGGAGAAGATTGAAGTCTGATCCATTTAAGCTACTTCCTTAAGCTGGGGTAGAAGTGGAACACAGCTTCTTTTTCAAACTGATAACTCTATTAGAAAAGGGAACAAAAGCTTTTTCCTTTTTCTTTCTTAATTCACTGTAGACATTTCCATATAATATATTTTTAGCATAGGTGTATGTACAGAAGGGAATGTTTATATCTGTGTTATCCTGCTCAGAAAGAACGGGCTTTTATTCCTAACAGTGAATTATTCTTGAGGGAACCTAACATCTTCTAGGAAACCTGACTGGCAAAAGTAATAAGTAGTAATAAAACAGAAGGAATCTTTGTAATCTCAAGATTAATGGATAAAATGTTTATGCTGAGGGGTCTCTTCATCAACAAACTGCTGTTTGCACCTATTTGCATTTTAATGGTTACCCTAGTTCTGAAGTTAAAATTACAGACTTTTCCCAGCTGCTCTTTAAATGCTACATTATAATTTTGAGGAAGCATCATACGTAATTATATTTAATAGACACAGAATTGATTGAAACACTTAACAAAAACAAAAAGCCCAGACCTAATTTTGTAAACATGTTATTGTACAGTAACCCCCAATGAGTTTGTTCTTAAATCTCCTAATTAATTTTTAATTAAAAAGCTCAAAGATGCTATTATACTTCTTGTTGTAAATGGCAGCCTTATGTAAGCATAAACGACTTAGCTGCTCAGACAAATATCTCCCATTAAAATCCATGTTAATGAGAACTCCTGAACGCAGTATTTCAGAGTTTTAAACAGTGGCAGCACTAAAATAGTCTAAATATCACACAGGGGGTTGTTGTTTCTCATTCCTCCTTTCTTTTTTGTTTTGTGCAGAACACAGTAGGTTTGCAGTGAGAAGCTCTCCAAATTTCCACTCAGGTGCATCAATCTCCTCCATTGCTATTACCAGACTATTTATAGCATTACCTAATTACTGATAGGGATGGTCCAACTCACCTCTACTTATCTGAGGGCAAATGGGCCCAAATTACCAAGCTTTGGTGCAGATTTGCTGCATTAAATAGGTGAACATTCCCCTTAATGAAAGAGTGACCTACTGGGGAAAAACAACCACGAGCCAAATTTCCAACCTGGGTAGAAAAACCATCCAGCTTTCCATGATTTTTGTCCATCTTCTGGTTAGAATCAGCCAGAGGATCTGAGGCAGTAGCTGAACACAGCGTGTTGCTGTGGGGATGGGCTGATGTCACAAATTGAGGATTATTAATAGCAGAAAAACAGCAAGTGCTCCTTTCAGAGAAGCATCTTTAATAGCAGGGGAAAAACACTTGAGACAAAATCTCATTTGCTATGTTTTTCTTACATTTTTAACCAAGAAGGGATGGGAGGTGGAAGTGCAGTGATTTCTATGGTTTAATTATCTGTCTTCTCTGTGGTTATTAACGCTGCAAGGAGAAGCAGCAGAATTTAGAAGGCTGGAGGTTGTAAGCTCAGTTTTGCAAAGCTGCAGTTTTCATTTCCAAAGATGCAAAGTTTTGTGGTTAGGATGAAGGATTAAAAATAGTGATGTTTCCTTTTAAAATAAATTCACAGTAGTTTCCCTCACACAACTTTATCAACTTCTTGATATTTTGGAAATGGAAGCTGGTACAAAAATCACTCAGGTTACTTAGGACTGTATTTTTTAACCATGCCAGGAATAAATGACAATACATAGCTTCAAACCAAGGTTTCACTTGAAGAGAGGTTGACTATGAGAGTATCTAGCTCATCACACCCCACAGTAAAATTTGTCCTCTTTTCCAGAAGTTGCTGCAACAAATGCAAGAAAAGCTGCAGCAACTAACAGTGTGCAGGAGCTGGGATATATTTGGTATATTCAGAAAATAAAATTCAGTTACATATGACAATTGAAATTTTTATCACTTCTTATTTTATCCTGAGCTTCTACAGTTCTTTAGATTTGTAATTCTCTTCCTTAACAGACCTCAGACAAAACTTTTTCTGTCGGCAGAGAGGAGCAACAGGAGTCTCACAGATGCCATGGTTTGTGCTTTCCAGAGGCAGTGAAATCCTTGTTTCCCTTAACACTTCAGTATTATTTAAATGCATTTTCTCCAAGTTCTGCTCTTTGCAGGCCACAGACAGCTCTGAAGAAAACAAGGGGCATCTGAGTGATGTGTTTTGCTTTAACAGTTTCAGGAGATTTTCTCTGATTTCTCCCAAAAGACAGACTTCAGTCATTTTTTCCAGAAAAGCCTCATATTCCATGGCAAGCCAGCTCCAAAGGCTTGTGTTCCATTGTGTTTTAGATGGTCTCACCTCTTCGTTGTTTGCAGGAGAGAGGTTGAGTGTCCAAGGGAAAGCTCTTGTACCAAAGCCTTTTGCTACCCTGGGTGAGAAGGTTCATCCCATCCTCCCCTCAGAGAGGCCAGAAGGTGCTGGTGAAAATCACGGCACAGGAGCAGCCAAAATACTTGGAATGCTGTGTATTCACTTGAGTGTCTCTTCTTTGCCAGGGCCTAGAGCCTCCCACAAGAACACCAGCTGTGCAACTTGTCCACCCAGCTGATAGCACTTCAAATCTGCTTAGCTTCAGAAATTACTTGCCTGTGTAATCTAATTTTACCCAATGTTCTGTTTAGAAATAAGTCCATTTACCACTCACAGATTGTTAGTTTCCTGATTTAATAGTGAAATGTTGAAGAAAAAGCAGTGTTTCTCCCTCATAACTCATGCTTTCATCCCACTTGTTCATACTTCAGTAATTGAAATTACAGTTTTATAATTGTGCAGACATTGATGATTTTGCAAATGGAGGATTATTAATAGCATAAAAACAAGAAGGACCTCTTCTCAAAATGTTATTCCAGCAAAAAAGAACTAGAAAAATATGCTTGATTATTTCTTCACTTTTTTGTGCATTCTTCACATTTTAATTAGGCAGAAAAAGTAGATAAGATTTTCTTTCATCAGCATGAATATTAGTGAATCATAGCAGAAAAGAAACTTATGAAACATTACAAGTCATAAACTTAGAGTTTTTTTAATTCTGTGGACTTTAAGGTTCAAAAAAACTTTTGCAAAAAGAAGTACAAACTGGAACCAAAACTTCATTGGTGCTTCAATATAAGTTGTTGGGGGATGGTTGTACATTTAAGTGTATCTGTATTAAGAAGATTGGGTACCTGATACAGAGACAAATGAAATCTTTGGCCTCAGTAATTTCATTCTTAGGAATGCAATTTTATTTCCCCATTGTACTCAGGGTGGTTTTATCTTAGTTTTGTATGTGTATATTTAGCAAAAGCTTTAAAAAACCAACCGTGCTATGAGCATCTCATTGCTAAGCAACAATGTATTCTTCCCTCCCACGTACCTTCTTGCTGTTCTCTGAAAAATAAGGATAACAAATGTGTAAAAAGTAGGGGGCTTTCCACCTGGTGGAATAATACAGCAAGAGGCTCAGCACTGAGCAGCTCTGGTCACTTCTTTCTGAGACAAACTATTGTTGCCATCTGCTTACTGGCTAAAGTAGTATTGGTCTGCATCCTGCTGCTGCATTCCCAAAAATTCCTATTGAGATCCCGGTTTGGCATCAATTCTGCCACACAGAACATTCTGGTAGCTTCTGCAGTGTTGGCCATGAGCAGCCTGGGGTGCTTTGGGATGACCCAGTGGCACGGGGTCTGCAGGACAGGCAGGGGAGCCCAGCACAGTGGCAGAAGGGAGGCTCATGGCAGATTCCTGGGGCATGGATATAACCTGTGCATTGTTTAGGGCTCCCTTGGGAAGTGCCACTGTAAGTGCTGCTGTGTTCGTGTTGATAAGACAGTAAATTGTGGAAGGGGGAGAACAGTGCTTTGTCAGATAACTGTACTTCTGGAAAGTATTTGTCAAACCATCTGCTGTTTCAGTATCACCCTGGACTTAAAGCAGTTTTAAAACTCTACAGTTCAACAGCCTCAAATGTGGGTTTTGTTTGTTTTCTGTGGTGCTGCTCCATTGTCTCAGTGCTCTTGGGCGTGCCTTCGAAAGCTACTGGTGTATTCCATGAATTATAATTTCACTTTGTAACACCAGTGTTGATTGAACACCTCTGAAACTGCTGCAGCAAGGTCACTTTGTAGGACTAAATGCTGGCTAAGTGTTAAATATGACCATGCAGTTGTAGAACAGATTGAACTAGAAATGCTCCCTGGCTTACAGTTCGTGCCTGGACTCCTCTGTACATGAGCATAGGAAAGCTGTAGCAGTTGTAGTCAAGGGTCTCACAGCAAACAACAAGAAATCCAAGCAGCCCCTGTTTGGTGACATCTCTTTCAGGGTACTCGGGGTGCAGATTGACCTAACACTTTACCAAGAGTCTCCAGTGTTAACTACTGGAATTCTCAGCAGACAAAGGCTTTCTTAATCCCCCCCTTTATGACAAAGCGATGTAAAGGCAGTTTAGTTACATTTATGAGAATGAATTCTGCTTACCTGTGAGAGAAAGCTGTGAAATGAGCTCAGGTGTGAACAAAATATTGCATGCTGAGCCTTGCTGTGGATGTCCTTATTCCTCCTTCAAGGAGGAAAGCCTTTAGGCTGTTAATTATTGTAGTGGGGGGTGCCTATCCCAGACCTCTGTTCCTGATTAAATTAGTTGTTACAACCTCAGTGTGCAGTGCAACAAACCATTTAAAAAACCTGGGTGCTCCCAAAGATGGCAGCAGAACTTCTCTGCAGGTGAAGTTACACTGTAGAGGATTACTGTTCCAATAATACCAATATTGCCACTGGAACATGTGATATAGAAGTCAGTGGCAAAACAGGGATCTTTTCATGCACTGGTTTCAGATCAGATTGATAAATTACTGAACACTTGCACATATGTGAAAATATTGCAAACCCCACACTGCTCCTCTTGTCCAGTTTCCACGGAAGGTGAGGAGCAGGCAGGCAGTGAAGGAATAGAGAGTCATAGCTCCACCTAAAGTGCCAGGTAACAACTGAGCACAGAGTGGAAGTGGCTTGCAGGACAAAAGATACAAAATTCCCTTCCCCTGGAGCGAGGGAGAAGCAGCAGTGACAGTATTGATCTCCTGTTCAGAATTTATTCCCCCGTTGTTTCTTCAGTGCAACAACACGATGCACTTTAATCAGAGCAAATAGTTAATATTCTGTTTAACCTACATCAAAGCAAAAAAAAAAAAAAGCCATGTGCCAATGAGGATACAGTCCATTTACCCAAAAGTCTTCTATCCACACTCTTCTCATTCATTTTTAATGATCATTTT
The DNA here is from genome assembly GCA_026261815.1 of Monarcha castaneiventris obscurior. Classification (NCBI taxonomy): domain Eukaryota; kingdom Metazoa; phylum Chordata; class Aves; order Passeriformes; family Monarchidae; genus Monarcha; species Monarcha castaneiventris. The sequence continues at coordinate 2,526,357 of JAMPIT010000481.1, forward strand.
ATGTTTTCACCTTATTTCTTCTTCCTGTATTATTATATACACAAGGGGGAAGAATGAACAAAGTTAAATTGTTTCTTGGGTTTTGCTGAGCTGCCTGGTGGGTAGATAAAAATAGCAAGTGCCAGTGGCAAAGTCTCCTGAAAAGTGCTAGCACATTGTGAAAGTGCTAACACATTGTGCTATTGAATCAGCACTGAGAAATCAGATTTTCCTCACAACGCTTTCTTTAAACTTAAGGTGACCTTTAGGAATGCATTTGCATCAATGTAGAGAACCTTATTACTTTGTCGTATCGAAGACTAAGTCATCCTGAAAAGAGTTCAGCTGTGGGTCCTGGAAATTCCCTTCATTTTCTCCTAGGCTTGATAGGACATTATTGATTCTGGTACCAGAATAAAGAAGCCCCAAACACACAGAGCTGAGAGGTTTTGTCTTTGGGAAGATGTTATCATACAGTAATTTACAGTTCAGTACTGCAGAAAGTTTCTATTTATGAAAGACTCCATTGTATCATTTCTGAAAACCATTTCTATAGACTTGATAATCCCAGCTGTTTTCCTGAAATTCCACAGAGCCCGAGGTTATCTACAACACAGACACTGATACGATTTTTAAGCAGGGTTTAGGGCAGCAGAGCTGGCTGGGATATGGCTGTGGTCTTGCATATTGATTATGTAAAAAAAGTTTGCCTTATGGGGTCAAATTTTTAAGCTCTTACTTGTGGATCAAATAAAGAGAGATTGAGAGCTGCTGTGCCATTTATTGATTTTGAAGTAAGCAAGAACTGCTCAGAACTACTTTCAGTCAGGCCTCAATTGATCAGAGTTCATATGGGTTGAAAGTTATGCCTTTTTAAGTTACTTAAATTATTTTAATCTTAAATTATTTTACATATAACCCTAATCCAAAGCTTAGTGAACTCAATAAAAATACTATCTTATGCTTCTATAACTTGGACTGAAGGTTTATTTTGGCAGGTTAGACACAGAAATGTCATGACCAGCAGAATTGGACAAATGCTTAGAAACTTGGTGCTAAAAATTAGAGTATTGAGTCAAACGAAATATCAAAGAATGAAATATTCACAGCAAGATAGAGCAGGTTCTTGACAGGCAGTGACTTTGAAAACTGCGAGGCTTAAGTAGCTGCTTAAATGTGGAATTTAAAGAAGCCAGAAACAAGCTGAAAAAGTGCATTTTCTAATGCATTGTCACTGGCTTGTCTGTGATCTCTGTAGACCGAGGGCAGGAGGAATATGATTTTCAAAAGGCCAAGACAGGTTTTCAGCCCAGCAGGGAAAGGTTCAATCCCTGTTGTTACCCAAGATCTCCACTGCAATGCACGTGTGTTTACAGTGTGCAGGGAGAAGCACAACAGCATCAAAGCTTAGCATAGAAACAGCTACAGTGAGCTGGAATAAAATTTTCTCCAACTTTTATGAGACTCTCCATAAAATATTCAGTTACTCAGACTTTTTATTAGTATGTTTTGGGTTAATACACAGAGCAAAACTGTTCCTGAAAATTCACTGTGGGAGCTGTATATGCAACAGTTACTGATTTTCTCTCAGTCTGATGTATTAGTTTAAATAACCAAATAACAGTTACAGAAGTTTAAAGCAGATGGCACCACCATTTCATCTAATCTGTGGCTAAGGGCCACTGCATTTTTCATTCTTATTTAAAATTAAATAATACCATTACTGACTTATAAGAAATATTGATGTCAACAAATCATTATTCTTCTTTATCAAGGCATTCATTTTACACTGATCAGGGCCTCTTGCTTGACCTTGATTATATTCTCTCCTTTTTCTATTTTTTTTTGTTTAATTTTAACATTAAAAAATTACTACAATGCAAATCTGTTAGCATTTTTCAATATCTATCATTTTTTTTGCAAAATGGCAGAGATATTTAACAGGTATTTAGCATCTATCACTGCAAAGTAAGAGGTTGCTTATAAATAAGAGTGAAAAGGTTTACTGAAGACAGAGGAGGCATGAATTTTCTGATGATCAGAGCAGCTGATGAATAATTCATTATCCCTCCCTTTTCCAGGAGCCAAACTCATGAGCAGTGGCCACTGTAATTGTGGATAGCAGGTGTCACGTTATTAGGTTATTAATTTGATTATTCAGTGTCATGCCACATTCTATCTCAGCAGCTCTTGGTGTGGCCCAGCTAAATGGGGAGTTTGAAGTGTTGGGACGTGGCACAGCACAGCAGGGACAGATCAAACCCCAGCACTCCAGGGGATCAGCTGCTCCATGCCCTGTGCCCTGCAGCCACTCCCTGGAACGCCACCAGCAGCACAGGAGTGGAATGGAGAGAGCTGCCCTCAGCATCTCCATTGAACCCAGGTGCTTCAGCACATCCCTCATTAAAGGCACCGAGCCTTGAGTTCCAGGTGGCAAAGCACAAGATCAGACAACACCCTCTGGAGAGGGTTTGAAGGAGCAATACAGAGGTGTGAGGCATGAGCCTCGATAATTTCATGGGCCATTTTCTAATTAGCTCGTCCCTGAGAGGTTAACTTGTGAGGCTGATGGGAAACCAGCCAAAGAATAATGGAGTCTGCAGAACCACAAGTGTTGCTTGCCTGACCTTACATGGATTTTATGCTCCTGAAGAAGTGCAGCCTGCCAGGTACAGAGGGATGTCTTTGCCTGCTCCCCTGGATTGATCAGGAGCTGCTGCTCCAGACACTGCAGCTGAGCAGAGATGGTGTGCAAGTAGATGCTGTTAAAGAAGAGGCATAAACAAAACAAAGCCCTAGTTCATGATCCAGTAGGGGAGGCAGAGAAGATCTCAGGATGTTGCTTGCCTCTGTTCTCACAATCAAAATGAATCCATCATCAATTAGCACAGATTTAGAATCAGTGACAGGACTCTGTAATAAGCACACCCAAGCAAAACGTAACGGAGGGGCTGGGTTTAGCTTATCCAAGGGTATAGAATCAATAGGAATTGGAATGACACTGCCACAAATGTAGTCACTTCTAACTTAGTACAGGCATTCCAGGGACAGACCAGGTATGTGTAAATCCAAGAATATGGTGTGCTGCAAGTAGGAATTTCACCCACAACTCACACATTTAATGTAGGGGAGGCTCTATTCTTTTTGAACACTAAAGAAATAATGCCTCATTTCTACCTTATGTAGAAATCTTTCAGATTTGAGTGAGAAAATAAAGGCTTGGAAAATTGCAAAAGTTGTGAGAAAAGTTTATTCATCCTAAGTTTATTGTCATGGGAGAAAGGAGACTTTATTAAAGATTTAAATTTAATAAAGTAATAACTCAAGGAAGAAATAAAAATTTTTATAAAGTTGATCCAAAAGAGCCTAACAATAAGAGGACTTAATCTGAAGGCTTACAAAATCAGGAGTCAAATACAAACTCTGCAGAGCAGGTTCATGTAGCAAGTAATGAGCCTGCACCCCTGCGTAACAATGTGAGAGAATATAGCCAAGAAGCTGAAAGAATTAGATGAGATTCTTGACACCAGGGATTAAGGGTTGTGGCATAAAAATAAGGAAAGGATCTGAATCAGTGAACATGTGATGTATCTTGAGCCGATGACTTTCTGTTCTTAAGATTTGATTTGGTTTTTAGTACTTTCTGTCTTGGAGGCAAAACACAACAGTGGCTTGTGACCAGGCTTAGCCTGCTGCATCTTTTGCTGTCAGTCAGTCTATTTTCCTGATTGTCTGGGGCTGAGTTCACAACTCTGCATCATGAGATTTCTTATTCTTTCAAAGTTACCATTTGCAGAACTGTCTCTCAGTCTGAGCACACTGGATGACATTTTCATCGCGTCCAGATCCTGTAGGAGCGAGGCATCAGAGTTTCATTTGCAAAGGAAGGTGCTGACAGCCAGAGATTTCTAGTTTAAATTTTTCCACACTGAAAATGGTTATTGTGCTACATATTGATTGAGCAGCCCAGGTCCCACCGACTGTCCATTTCCCTCCTAGCATTTTTCATTGCACTCTTTACGTTTACCCTGGGAGAGCTAAAGTGGCTCTGTGGCGAGGCTGAGCTTGCATCGTTTTCTCTGTGTGTGCCTGGGAGAGTTTACAGAAAATACTTGACCTTGAGATAGAAAGATGTAAAGGGAGTGGATGAACATGATTTCCTTTGATTTAGATTACAGTAAAAATATCAAAGCTTCTTGACCCTTCCGATTCTTTCTCGTGGCTGTCCCAGCTGGGAGATGCTGGTCTGCAGGAGCCACCTGAGACGTGCTCACTGCTCAATCCAACCACTTTGCATCCGTAGCAAAGCATGTCTCAAGCAGCCTGAGTCAGGCACGGCTCTCCCTGTGCTGAGTGAGGTGAGTTAATTAAAGCTGGTCTTTCAGTGGGCATTCTTTCAGTGCATTTCTTCTCCCTGTGATTGAGGAGAACATAAATCGGCTGATTTTACTGCAAGTCGTTAACATTCCAGTCCTGGCTGCATCCCCACTGATCCTGCTCAGCAAAGACCACTCTCGAGTGATGTCACTGCATATTTCTCTGCACAGTCAAGAGTAGTAAAGACTATGATCATTGCAATTACTGCTCTGGTTAGCCCACTCTGCTGCTTGAGGTGGTAAAATATAGATGCTGCTTTCACCTCGTGGCAAATCCTCATTGCCAGGCTGTCAGAAGCAAGGAAGCAATATTTACAGTTGTCTTTAGGGAGCTCTATCCCATCGTGCAGTTACTTATGATAAACTGTTTTATTTGTAAGAGCTTAAAACTGCTTTGTACTGTGGCAATGCAGGGCTATAAAGGAGCTGCTTAATGAGGATGGTCAGACCAGCAAATGTCTCCTGTAATTTGACAGGAAAAACAGCAAGATGTGCCTGCCCTGAAAAATAAAGGTGTGATCGTAGCATGCCCTGATAATACAGCTGTGTAATGACAAGTGAAGATGAAGGCAGAGTTTTCAGTGTTTCAGCACAGGCTCAGGTTTTCTCAACACTGTGGGCAAAATTGGATTAGGAGCCCCCAGAGGAGGCAGGGCCCCAGCATTCCTGTCCCATGGGAGAATGAAACATGGGTTCTCACCTGACAGGAGTAACAGGGAGAGGAGAGCCCCGTGGAAAGCTGTTTAGTTTGCTTGTATAGAGATGGAAAGATTTCTGGGGAGCTGGTGAGCTGGTTCCCAGTCCAAGCTGTTGCCCCACAGTCCATACAGACTGTGCCCAAAGCCATTTGGGACTGCCTCATCCTGGAGGGCTCTGACAGCTCAAATAGGCAGCAGCATCCCGGGAATTTTGTTGCTTCCCAACATCGAGCCCTTGCCCTAAGCCTGGGGATGGCCCTGCAGGAGTTAGCCTGGGTGTACAGAGTCTAGGCTGAACCCCCATCTACCTTTCACCACAGATCCTCTGTCATTGCTCGGGCTCTGCACAAGCCCTGACCTGGTGTAGAGCCCACAGGCCTTATTGCAGGAGCAGGCACGAGCATGGACTCACAGCAGGATGATCCAGGTGGTAAGGACTGCTGCAGCACCCTCTGAAATCAGAGTGAGACATCGTGTTGATTTCAGCAGATCCCAAAATGTTCGGAGATTCAGCACAAGCAAACAGCTGGATAATTTATGGGTGCTGTAAGGAGGGTCTAGCTGAGGAAGCTGGCTGGGGCCTTTCATTGGAGGAGATTCATTAGCATTTATGCAGTAATAGTTGAAAAGCCCCTGCACTGCCTCTGCTGGCCCACTGGTCTTTCATCATGACACTGCAGAAAGGAGGACTTGACAGGCCATCTAAATTAAGGCTGCGTGAGCAAAAATATTCTTTATCTTGGGAAAAGAAAGAAATTATATTAATATATAATGCCCTACATTTAACATTCCCTCAGTACCCTCCCACTTCTGAGTTACCTTACTTGGAGATGTGATCATATATTAAACACTGTGAATTCAAGATCTTCTTCTTCCTGGCAGTCTGTCTAGAGCGATTCTATAGAATGTGTTCAGCTTTTATATTCATCTCAAAACTGAAATTTATTGGAATGATATATTGGTTAGCATGTCTGGGAACATCTGACAGTATTGTACTTCTACTCTTCTCTTTTGTGTTTCACACACCTGTCAGAGGAGCACATGCGCTTTCCTTTGCAGTCAATAGCGAACTAATTAGAGCATAATTAGAGTAACTATTGCTTTTCATGCATAAAATCATAACATCTCGACCATGAGTCACAGGCTGTCTATAGTGTAAGGTGTGCAGTAGCTCGGCCTGTGGTTACTGGTTCTTTTCCTGAAGCTTTAATTAGAGCTTTTTGCTGGCTCAGGGTTTCAGAACTGGGGAAGCAGAGCTGGGCACAGAGGAAATTGTTTTTCCTGGTCAGCTGCTACACCAGGACAGAGCCACAAACAGGGCTGTGAACTCAAGGAATTCAGCCTACAGCCCCATTTCCTGGCCCTTCAGTTACAGGCGACACAAAATTAAGAAGGTTTGTAATGCTGAAAAAGTGCATTTTTTTAACTGAAATAGTTGCATTTTCCAAACGCTGTTCATTCACAATACTGATACAGTTTGCTCTGAATCCAAAAACATTTATAAAATACACGAGATGTAGCTGAAGAGTTTTCTTTTAATGCAGAAGTGGCTAGAGAGAGAAAAGTTGGGGCTCTTTCCTAAAACTGTCAGTGTCTATGAGGCTGGCTGGCTGAGCTAGATGGGATTTGAGGACAGGTTACCAAGCTCCCTGTACAGGATAGAATCTTAAAAAATCCCCAGCAAGAACACATTTAGAGGACATGTCTCTTCAGGTTACAGTGCCAGTCTGGCTCATGATACAGAGGGAGTCAGTGCAAATTCAGGTTAGATCAATGCACAGCAATTTTTCACAAGGTAATCACTTGCAGGGCTGTGGTGATATAGAAATAACCCACCATGCTGAGATAGTTCAATTAAAAATTGTTTTATATTTAGCGAAGAGGAAAAAGAATTATAAATCCGAAGCGAAAGAGGAAGAATAAAGGGAAATTAATTTTTTTAGCTGCATGGTGCTTGAATGTGCTTTGAAGGATTCTGTGTGCAGTGCAAGAAATTAATCTTACCTGGCAATGAATATTTACAGTATTGGGAATTCCACGCAGGGCCCAGCCTTGGTTTCCTGTGGAGACTGGGGCATAGTTTGCTGTAATAAAATAAACAGCCAGGTTGTTCTGGAGAGCTATTTTCCTTCAGTTCCAATAAAAATGGTATCAGTGGGAGCACAAAGGGGCAGTTTGGGATGAGTGGGAAAAGCCCCAGTGCAGCAGCCCAGCCCTGTGAGCAGCCTGCTGTTACAGGGTCTCCGGGGTGAGCAGGTTTCAGTCTTTGCTCAGCAAAGATAGATGGAAGAATTTACTTAACCAGCTGAATGTCTGGGGTTTAGTCACTTGGAATCATCCTTTCATGCAGAAAAGGTGATTTTTAAACACTTGGCTAACGGTGCCTGGGGTAAAATCTCCGTTTGTTCAGGACTCATTCCATGTTAAATATTAACCTTTGGAATATGGGTTTAACTTTACAAAAGGTTAAAATAGTTCCCTGTTATTAAGCAGTGTTCTAATGCATTTTTTCCAGCAGATATATGCAGGACTAAAACTTGGATGAGTTTTTTAGCAAAAAATTAATATGCACTGAATTGTAAGAAATAATGCTTTGCTTTAGTACTTGATTAAGGAGCTGAGCAAATTATATGTCTTAACCAAACATAGGCATTTCTCTCTTTTTATATTTCCCTTGATGTAAGGACAATGAAAATGCACTTATGAATCTGTCTTTTAAATAAAAACACAAATTAAATGCACTGGTTAATAGCCATTGTGCAAGTGTTACCTTATAAAAGTCTTATTTGTCATTCTTATGTCTTCTTTCTGGGCATACTTAAATAACCTGATATCATTTCTATGAGTTGGATTTTGTAATAGCTGATTTATGGAGGCTTGCACACAACCTGACATGCACAGGAAAATGACAAACAAGGGAAAAGCCAGAAATAATTTTTTTTTGCTGCTAAGCACTAAATGATATTATTTTCTTCAAATGAAAAATTCTTTCCTCCTCTGTTCTTTACCTTCAAAATACCCTCTCACACCAAATATGTGTTTCCTAATTAGAAGCAGAATCAGTTTAGTCGTTCATTAACTACTCTGGATCAGCATGTTGGACCTCACCACCAGTAAAAATAAATTGTTTCTGTTTCTGAACAACTCAAAATTCTTCTGTTTGAAGCTGAGAGATGCCTCTGTAAGGATTTAAATTAGTTTTTAGATTTATTTCCAAGACATCACTATCAAGAATGTGATTGCAATTTCATGTTGGCACATAGATCCTTAGAGATACCTATGTGAGATAATTACAAGATCATTTAATTAACATTATTATCATATAACCACAATTAAGAGCAAAGATTTTAATCCACAATAAAATTTTCAGCTGGAAGTTTCTAATTTGTGAAATTATGGGCATGAGCAGGTCTGCAAATGTCTTGCTTAAAACACAAGATTTCTTGTTTAATTGTATTTATATTTTCCTTGTTTATCAGATGCTCTCTTGACCAGAATATTTACCACTTTTTGGTAAATCTGATTCTTCATTTATTTTAGGATTTCTGCTCTTATTCTGTATATGAACAATTGTGCAGGTCATGGAATCTTTAGATTCTTTTTATGAGTTACAGAAAGTTCTATTACAGCCCCATAAACCAATGTAGGATATGTTTCCCCCTCAACTTGCCACAAAGAGGCCCCACAAAAATGATCATTATTGTAATCCTTTCAGGCTACAGAGAATAAGAAATAATGCAAAGAGCTCAGCTGGCTGCATCATATGGGATTCTCAGTCTCCTGTTTTTGATTCATTTTCTCATATTTGTTGGAAATGCTTTTAAACCAGCATGAGTTCCATCCTGCTCAGCTTCCACAGGGGAAGGAGCTGGAGCAAAGGGCAAGGCTTTGGAGATGTGTACGGTGTTGAAGCCTCCTCTAGAAGTCCCTAATTCCCTTTACTCTCAGCAGTACAGAAATCCAGTTGGAGATTATGATATTGGAATGCAGATGTCCTTTTTCTTTCCATCTTCTTCCAGAGGGATGGGTCATGTGGTGGGAATCTTTATGAAAGAGAACTAAGGGTGGCTTTGGAATTAGTGATGCCAAGATGGGGTTTGGTAACATATTGCAGTCACCTGCAAACTGTGTGTGCTTCCCTCAGAACTTGTTCTCTTCCAGCCTTTTGTGTGTGTCATTTGTCAGAGTGTTCTGGAAGGAAAGTTCAGAAGTTAAAATGGTCAGAAGCTAAAGCTGGCAGAGACCAGAGTTAAATCCTCCACTGCACTCCTGCTGCAGTGCAGGACATGACTGATTCACAAGCACAGCCATGGCCACCAGTGGCTGCAGCCACAGTGCCAATGGAAGCCCATTTCTGGGACAGCAGTGCTCTCATTGCACACATGAACAGGAAATTAATTTGATGAACTAAATGGTACACGGGATGCACCTTGACTGAAGTCCTGAGCCAGGCTGCCCTTGCAGAGATGGGAAAGCATTTTGTAGAAGCTGTAGATGGATATATTCACCTTTATGAATCGAAATGTTTTCCTTGGAAACTTGCTTTTCTACCCGTGAAATCTATGGGTAGTGAAGGCATTTTTATGTGTGTATAATTCCTACTTCTCACAATGAAAAGACCCTCCCTTTTCTTTAAAATCAAGTCATCTTCACAACTTTCTCTCTTAAAATAATGCATCACTACTCATGTTCAGTCTAATTCTAGAACTGTTTAGTCAGACTGAATGTGTGTGTGTCTGTATATGTATAAGCATATATATAAATATACATAAAATTCAGTTTTAGACATTAGGAGAATAAACACAAAATTGGACCACACATTAATCCTTTTTTTTTTTTTTTTTGGTATGTAGTGACTATTTCCACCTTCATAATCCTCAGTGTAAAGTGTAAGTAAGAGTTTTTCTATCTGTTGTAGCAAATCATAAGCACAAAAGGATTCAGAAAGTAATAACAAAGATAAATACTTTGCAATAAAATTTCAGCTCCAGTAATTTCCCATTTATATTTTCTCACTGAATCATGTAGTCCCAAGCAATGCACTTTTTTACGTCTGGGCTGCATCATACAAAGTGATTTTATATCTAATACTTCCCAGTGTGTCCGAAATATAACATCACATGCACAATGCATGGCAGAGGGGTCCATGAATTATACAGAGCCTTCAAATAACATCACTGGGAATGTGATTTCTAAGGCAATCAATCTTACCATATTATGACGAATGAATTGTCAGTCAGGGGTTTATTTTATTCTACCAGGAATGTTTCAGAAGCTGTTACTTAATGCTCCTTATTGTTGAAGGCTGCCTGCTGAAGATGTTTTTCCTGTGTGAAATTACTGATGGGTTCTGAGTGTCTTAAAATTTAGACCTCAGTTAGCACAGCATTTTACCAGAACGCACTACCTGAGGCTGTAGGAAATGTTATCAAGTGAAAGGAAGTGGAAACTTCAGGGAGGAGGAGGTAGGACTAGTAGGAGCAACAAAAGAATAGCTTTTGTGTATGAAGAGCTTGTCTTTGTCTTATCTAAGTGTAAGCTCTCTCATCTTCCCTCCGTCTCACACGTACTCCCACACACTTATTTAAAATATGATTTGCAATGACAACTTCGCTGTGTCTTCCGAGAGCAAACAGATGAACTTCCCTCTTCCTTCCAAGAGAGTGACTGGGATGTTTCTCCATATTTTTCTTGAAACAGCTGCAACAAAGAGGAAAAACCACCCTGGCAGAGGAGACGGGATTTAGTCTTAGCTGGGTTTTTCTGTGATGTTGCTGCAGCGTGTCCAAGTCGGCTGAGTAACCCGTGTGAGGTACCTGTGGATTCCTGGCAGCCATGAACCCTTTTGGGCTTACAACTGCCTCATTTTCTTTCCTAGAAGTTTTCTGTAGGTGTTTTGAGCAGTTAGAGCTGGGCTTCTCTAGTGAGTCACTTCCGACAGACAGCTGAACAGATGGCTCTGTGCTCTCCATTATTAATGTTAGCTCAGACCCACTCACGTGGCACCGAGGAGCCAAACGCACTAAGGCAAACATGTCAGTCTTCAAATTTGGCTCTTACTGCTGGGCATTGATCATTTAAGTCACTTCTCATTCTCTAACAGTTTTTCACCTGGAAAGACGTGAGGGCTTTACTGCCCACTGCAAACCTGACAGGTTCACAGGGAGCCGGAGTATTCGCTCACCACCAGCTGATTTCAAAACAAGAAGTAAAAGTGACAGAGATGAACCAGCCAGTTGTCTCCCTGCCATCCCCTGGAAGCTGATGTTCTAATCTTCTTTTAGATTCTTTTCCTGAATTTAATATTGATTAGTTTAAGGGGGAGGGAGAAAAAAAAGGATAGCACAGTCAGAAAACTCTTTGTCTTGGTACACTCTTTAATAAGAACAATTTTTTCCCAGTGGGGTAAATGTAATCTTTAGTTGGTTACAGCAAGCTTACAGATTACTGAGACAGAAGAATCCTGAGTGTGAAATTCTGCTGAGTATTTACCTAGATGCTGTCATCTTACTCTTTCTCTAGAGAAAAATGCAAATATGTGCTACAGATTTTAAATATGCCATTAATTACTGCACACTGCCTCCCTTGCACATAGCCAGTGAATTCCATAAGTTGCTTTCAGTGTAAAGGATACAGAGAAATTGTGCCAGCGTTTTTCAGTTTGCAACTTACTGTCACTTCTGGAATCAGCTTGTGACAGCAGATGTTAATTCTCTGCTCAGTAGAAGCCTCAGCACTGGTAAGCAGCAAAGTTAGCAATAACAGCTGTCATAGTTCAGTGCAATCTTTATATTTCTGAGACTTTTATAATCCTGCTCTATTGTACAGAGGGAAATTTAACCTTGGAAATGGAAAACCTGTTGCATCAGCACCAGAGAAACAAAGATAATGTTCACACTGGTGGATGTGTGGTATGCATATGGAATCCAACAAACAGGAACGAGTTTTAAAAAATAAAGTTAAAAAAAAGGAAAAAGCCATTCACATTTTATTACATAAAACAACAGGGCATGCTTCAGATTACTGGAATACTATAGTATTTCTATGTAACATCTTTCAGAAATGCTTTCCCAGCTGTTTTTTACTCTATTTTAGAGACTTCTCCCCCACCTGCTTCCAAATGTTTGTCTCAAGCTCACAGCATTACACTGTTCAATCACCACGTATCTCCTATTTCCTGCCAGAGGAATGAGCCTTTCCACATGAGGGCTTTGCTTTCATCTTGCATCTTCTCTGTTGTCACTTTCCCAAACTGGAATTACCCCAGTGGTTTCAGTCCTTGCACCACACAAGTTGCTTCATTGAACTGGCTGCTGCTGACAATATAACATGGAATTCAAGATGGGTTCGGAATTTTCCCAGCCTCCAAAAAATGCTGTGTTTCACACTAATGGGCCACATCCATGAATTTCTTCAGAGCTGCAGTTCAGAAATGAATTCTGTTGTCCCCACTTGCCACATTTTGTTTCTGTTGCAGAAGGGTTCTGGTAAGTTCAAAACATTCTTTCCTGAGAAAAATCAATCAGAATCTCTGCCCCTGAAGTGTCCTCAGGCCACCCACCAGTGAGTGGGGACGCTGAGTCCAAACCAGCCCTTGCCCCTTTAGGCAGCTTTATTCTGTGTGTGATGGGCAGGATCCTAAAGTCAGACTAAATTCAGTCCAAAGGAAAACCCCAAATTACACAAAATTTCAACAAATCAACCTTATCACTGCTGGCTTCACTCTGCTGATCATTTCCTTTCATAAGCAGTTTTTTTTTTTTGGTTGTTTAGACCCTTGTAAGCAAATAATCTTTAGTGGGGGTAGAGGAGAGGGGAGGGGATGGGAATTGCTGCAGGAAATTTGGGTAAACAGCCTGGGCTGCAGAGTCTTGCAGCTGAAAAATGTCACCCCCTCTAAAAGCTCAGGGGAACCCTCTGATTCCAGGGCAGCAAATGGAAGTCAGGGGAGATTTCTCCTTTCCAGCTGAGATGCAAATGTTCCTCTCTGCAGTGCCTTTTGACATATATGTTGTCATATAAAAAGCTATGTAATGGTATAAAATTGGACTGTATTTTTTCTGTCTTCATATATTTCCTTTAATCTGATTTATGCAGTTTACTGGCAAGTGTGCATTTTCTCTGGAAAAATAGCATGCAGCAGCTCAGCAGGTTTATGTTTAAGACTCCTTGTTAAATAGCCAATATTTGTGAGTGATGTTCTTCCCCTGAAATAATGTTATTTTCCAATACTTAAGAACAGTACATTCTGCCTTTAAAGTGCACTGTGTGCAAGAGACTTCTGTTTGTGAAGCAAACCAAAAAGAGACCAGATTATTGTGGGTAGAATTAATTTCAGTGACTGGAAAATGGAATGTCTCTTTTCCCAAAAAGCAGAAATATTTGTTCATTCCCACACAGTTGCACTATACACACAAATAGCCAGGAAAACACACTGTCTGTCATTTGAATTATTTTTCTGCCTCCTCTTGTTAAATAATCTTGCAGATGTGCATACACTGAATTAATACTTGGCTGCTAGAACACAATTTTAGTGTATGATCAAGTTAGAATTACATATACTCAAAGCTTTTAATCTTGTGCTATGAATTTATCTCGGTTTTATAGACTGTATTTTTAAATGCTTAATCTTCTGTGAGGATACATATATTTCCAGGCTTTTTAAGAGTGGTTCTGATTTTTGAATTTCCTTGATCTTTCTTCAAACATTTTGTATTGATCTCACATATATTTAAATAACTTACAGTAATCATAGGAACAAATGCAGAGTCATGATGTAAGAATAGTTGCAAAATATCCAATATATTCCAGTAGCCTATTTCATACTCTTATTATTGGAATAATATTTCCTTCCTAGCAATGACTGTTCATAACATTCATTTTATAATATATTTTAAGAAAATTTAATATGCACTGGTTTTCTTAAAGCATGAAATAAGATAACTTTAAATTTAATTACTGATTTAAATCAAATTACTTATTTGAATATCTGATATGGGAATGGACTTACAAGGTTGATGGAAAAAAATTAAATTCATTCATTAGAATAAATATTTAAGTTTTATTTAGGGAAAAGGGGAGAAAAGGGAGAAAAGACAATTGTACACATACATATAACTACACATATGGCAGTGGTTGATCTTTCCAAAATAGAGACTATCCAGGGGTCAGAGATCATTTAGCACTTTGTTAATGTTTTCAGATTTCCATTCCTGGGAAGTGATTACAAGTAAAACACCAGATATCATCTTTGCACAATGAAGTGGGGGTTTGTATCTCCAAAAGAGCATCCAGGACCCACAAACACCCAGGCCTGTCAGATTTGCTCTCACACCTCAATATTATTAGGATTCTCTGATCATCCTGTGTGACCAGGCAGCTGAGAATATACTGAATTCTTGGGGGTGTTTTAAAACAGTTGTGCCCAAGCACTGACTCCATCAGCTGCCCGACTTTTCCACCAAGATTGGTCTTTCATTCTTTGCAGCCATAAAAGAGCCCAGCTCACTGAGCCAGCTGACACTCCATCAGCTGCAGTCCATTCTGCTGGAGCTGTTTGCTTGTCAGATTTATTTGTAGCAGTATCTCATGGCAGACACCTCGTACAACTGCAGTCTCTTACAGGGACGTTTCAGGAGAGGATGATGAATCTTCACAGCGATTTATATGGGTCCAGATGCTGGGGATTTGCACAGCATGAGGGACAAAGCAGTTCTTCATGGCAACACCTTTTAAGAGCACAACTTGTGTGTTTTATTACTGGAGGATTTGGGGGTTTTCTATTTGTCTATTGGTATTGTAGTTTCTTGTCATAAAGTTAGGGAATGGTGAGCTTGTTTACAGTTAAATTGGAATTGTTTCTAGGTTTGAAACATAATTTATTACCAGAGATTTCATATGGTAAAAATGATAAAATGTCAATTTCAGCAAAGCATACTTATCACTGGATTTTTAAAGTGATGAGCACTGCTGAAAATCTGGGGCAAAGTATTTCCTACTGAAACGCTTGCCAACTGCATTGGAAAAAGAGCCCATTTTCAAACTGTTTCCAGCGTAACACCCAGCATTTCATCCTTCACCTCAGTTAACTGAGAATACTTTATACACCTTTGTCCACGTGGAAAATTTTATCTTTATCACCACTTTTTAGATAAGGAGAAATTGGACTATGTGAAGTACATTGGATTTTTATTCTAATTCTACAGTTATTTACCTCAGAAATTCCAGGCTCTGCCTTTCCCAGGGAAATGGATGTGCATTCCCTGAGAGCTGGGCATGGCTGCAGGGGCATTGTATCTCTGGGATGTCTGTACACTGTGGAGATTACTGAGCAAATTCGTGTCACTTGTGTTCCCTGGATTCCTCTCTCCAAAATTGGAACTATGAGGTGTGGGATTTGTCAATGCTGTGCAAAACCTTTCTGTCTCACAGTTCTCCAAATTAACACTAGCACCAGGAGCCTGGTACTTGATGGAGGCTTTGGTAAGACAAATTATCCTGGTCCTGACACCATCTGGCTGAACTGCACTGCTTTTGTAGCTACACCACAATATTCTGCAGGGCAGAGGTTTGTTCACAATCCTAATAAAATCAGGTGAGGCTTCACGGGGTCTTGCACAAGATGGTGGTTCTGCCAGCACAAAGCATGTTACAACAACCCATCATTAGCTCAGCAATGAATCTATCTCAGTTCAGAGACCCAGCACCTGTCCTGATCTCTGCCCCCACTCCAGGGTTGCTGGCACTGAATGGCACAAGCAGTGCCCAGATCTCCAAAGGTCACTCAGTCCTGACAAGTGCTGCCCTGCCAATTTATCAACACTTCTTTTCCAGATTATGGCAATGCAGGCACTTTTGTCCCATTTTTTGTCCCCTAACAAAAACCATTTTAACCTGAGTCCTGAATACAAAAAAGTGTTGAAAATGTTTCAGAACCATTACATGCAATACCTTCTAAAAAATAGTCCCTAGACTGACACCTGTAACATGATTTTAACTCTGCCCAGCAATTTTATCAACAGGTAGGATGCAAGAAGGAAACCAGACTAGTTAAATCTATTTCTACGTAAAAGAGGACTGGGAAATAGATAAGGCATATTATAATAGAATTGCTGTTCCCTGCCCTACAAGGAGTGCCAATACAGATCACTAACATTAGCTGGCAGGACCTGTGCATTGTGTTTTATGTAATTAGAATTTTTTTTCCTGGATGCAGATGAGGCAAGGAGGCACTGAGTAATCTACTATGGCATCGGGATTTTCTTACGGCATTTGTACCAATTCTGAACCCAACTTGAAAACATCTCCTATTATTTTTTGGTTTCGCACTTCTTCTAATCAAATCACCCCTGGTATCCTCCATGGGCTTGACATGCACTGTGGTAAATTCCTTGGAAACCATATGGATAACACCTGAAGTCCTGGGACTGATAATTAATAACTTCTGCTATCAAACTAGAATTGTTTATCCTGTATCCAAAGCAGGCACTCAGGGATTTTCCTTAGGGGTTTGCAGAGAATTATTTCCCAAACTTTTACCTCCCAAGCTACCCTGGAACAGCTCTAGTTTTACCACTTTCAAGAACCTCTTCAATATTAAGAAGAGAGAAAAAATTACATGGTCACTGCAGTCCATTGGATTTCACTCTAACTTCATTCTTTATAAGACTGTTAAAAATTTTGTTCTTCAAGCAGCAGCATGTGGGTGGTATAAAAAAATGCAGTTTGAGCACTTGAGTGTATTGCTGAAGTGCCCAGAGGTATGTGAATCCAATGTTGAGAACCCAGGAGCAATTCTGACCTTTCTGCCTGGAATTGGGTATTTCTTCAGTAATGGATTTTCCCCCTACTGTTCTTCTTGGATTTTTATAATAAAGGGAATTCTTTGGCCACGCTGGCAAACATTAGTTGCTATAGAAATGTGTAACTGTTTACGGGTGCAATATTGAATTGTGCTCCCTTCCTGGGACTAACAAGTGACTTGTGTTTATTTGTTGTGGACAAAACAGCCTTCAGCAGTGAGGGGAGCAGGGGCACACGGGTGAGAGGGACAGGATGCCTCCAAGCCATTTGTCTGCCTTGTCTTTAAGGAGAATGTCTGTCAGCTGCAGGGGCTTGGACAATTCATTATGAAACCTTGGCTGTAAGCTCTTCCAAAATGCAAGCATTGCACTCATTGATCTGCAGATATGAAGGGAAGAGCACAAACCTTTCTGATAAGGATGCTGCTCTCTGGGCTCCCTGTTCCACCCCAAAAGGAGAGCAGGAGGCACCGGATTTCATGGCACATGGAATTGCTGCTCCTACAGACGTGTTCTTCCCTGGACTCCTGAGAGGATACACTGCTCAGACAGATCTTGTGAACAAAATATTCCAAATTTTGTTATAATGTTACTTAAAACATATTCAAAACCACGTTAGACTTATGTTTTAAGGCCGAATAATCTGTTTCAGGAGTCCTAATTTGATACCAAAGCAGTTTTCCAACATGAACACAGGATAAAGGGCACAGAAGGATCACCTGTTACTTGTCTGCCAAATAACACAGATTGTTTTCCTACACCTGCCTACTCCATAATGCATTTCAACTTCAATGACAGTAGCTCACTCTCAAATAAAAAATTACATTTTTATACACTCATTCTTCTAAGTTCTTAGGCAAAAAAACATTGTTAATTGGCAAAGCCATCACTTTTACAACACTTTATTTAATGTCTTAGGTATATGTTAAAATTATCCAAACCAATCATGTATAATTCTAGCATAGTGATTTTATAACCAAATTTTTAATTCTATAAAACTTTGAATTAATCTTTTCACTCCATGGGAGCTACTTCTTTAAAATAGTATGAAATGAAGATCTGGTCCTGCAGAGAAGTTAATCAAGTATTTAATTTTTGTACGCTGAGTTGTAACATAGAGCTGCTCTCAGTCTGTAAATGCCCCATTAAATCATATTTAGGAAAAAGGTAAGAATATCCAAGCAGGAACAAGTGTGTCCTCCAAGGATTTCAATACTCAAACAGATTTATATGCTTGACTTGGCTGTACAAGGTCACCTCATCACTGAATTCCTTTTTAAATACAGGCCTCCAATGGCTCCTTTCATTTAAAGAAAGATGTTGCAATGGCTGTACCTGTTCAGACAGCTTGGCTGAGGTGAGGCAGTTGTGCTGATCAATTCATGCCCACAATTCATCTTCTCTCCTTGGCAAAGGAGCTCAGCTTTATCAAGGTAACTTCCAGAGAAGGGACAAGGTCAGATGTTGCCGTCCTGGCAAGCAAAGGTGAGATTTCCCAGGATCTGCTCTCTGCTTGCTGTGCCACTTTTACTCATGCAAGCCACGGGGCAGAGGCCTGGGCTTGAGCCTTCCTCTTGCTGAGGAAGCAGTTTGGGTTTGGGGACTTTCCCCTTGCAAGTAAATAATGGGACAACACACATGATCAATATGATCTAAGTGAAGCTGTTTATTCGAAAAGCCCCAAGTATTCTTATACCTTAAGTGACAGTGCTAAAAATAAAGTTATAAGATAAGTTTTCTTACAGTGCCTTTTCCCACACAAAGTTTCACATAGTTTTCTCTATCCTAATTAGTGCTCTAAGTCCAGTATCAGAAGGCTACAATAATAATGTCATCTGCCAAGCTCCTTCTCAGACACCTGGGAGTTAAGCTCCCTTTCTCCCAGATGTTTTATGAGTGGCCTTGGAAAAGGAATGCAGAGGCCTATTTTTTTCCTAAATGCAGAGGCTTATTTCTCATCTAATGAGTTTCGATTGCTCACTGTCTACCTATTTACTATATGTCTATATATGTATGTCTACATATACAACACAATTTTCCTCCACACCCCACAGTTGTTATTATCTAACTCTGGCACCTTTCCTTGCCTCAGTCAGCAAAGAGCCCGTGAAGGAAGTCTGGGAATGGGCAGGGCACTCCTGGGAATGCCCTGGTCCCACCTCACTCAGAGCAAGGACTTTGCTTGGTCACCACCTGAGGAGGTGCCTCTTTCCCAAAGGAGAATTTTCCCATTTCTGGGCAGCTCACAGGGCATGAACCCACACTGTCAAGTTTGGGATTTAGGGGTTTTAAGAGCTGAAGTTATAAGTTTTATCTCTGCATTGCTTTCCATCTTCTTCTGTCAGGCACTAAATGACACCACCAAGGTGGGAAGCTTCAGCTCCTGGTGTTCCTGGGTGTCTCATCCTTCGTGTGCTCAGTTGGTTTTGCTCCCAGAATGTAACACTTGCATGTCCACTCCCACACATGCATAAAAATAAAATGGAATGTCTAAAGCAGTAGAACAAATGTAACTGGAGCCTTGGTATTTAAATTCATCTTTCTAAGTTTTTTTCCATATAAAAATTAAGATAGTTATTTGAAGAAATTAAGTTTTCGAAGAGCAAAATGCCATAATTTGTTATACAGACAAATAGAACCTTTTGCTTTTTTCTTGGTTTAGGTAGAACAACAGAGTTATCTGAGTTTGACAGGAAAAAAAGGTGAGGGGATTTTGATCTTTGGGAGCAACTTAACATTGAAAATGCTGTAACATGACAGCTGATGCATAGATTGATTTCCTTTTTCCCCAGTTAGGAGTTTTCCACTGCCAATCCACCAGTAATGACAGAAATGCAACAGTGCCATCTCTAGGACAGACTCACTCCCCTTCCTTGTGGGATTCCTCCCATCCCAGTTCTGGTTTCATTAGTTTTTCCACACCATCATTTTCTTTGTTCAATTAGAAAAGCAAAATATTTGCATTACAACACCGAAGTATTTGATCAGTTCTGCTAGAATTTTTTCAGTTCATTTTCTTCAGTTCATTTTACTAAGTACAAAAGGAAATTTTATTTAGTATTGGTAAATTGTAATTTCAAAAATCTTTTTTTTATAAAAAAAACAAAATTCAGAGTTATATGATGGTAATTTTTATTGAATGTATGTTTGCAAAAAACTATAATCTAAGACTTGATATAGGAAAAAAGATTTATTAAAGAAAAAATAACCCATAAAATTTACATTAATTCAGTGAATGGAAATATCTGCACTAACTTGGTTAGGTTTGAATTCTCAGTTTTCTACAGTGTGCACTTTCTTTCAGAACTTCTGGCACAGATTTAGGAAAGTTTTGATGCTCATACTCAATGTATGTCCTCAGATATACTCTCGAAATGCTCTGCCACATGCTTTATTCAGGTGTGGATTTCTGCTCCAGGCACTGCTCAATTTAAAAGGTTCTTTTGCTTGAAAATGCAAATGCGTGCACAGATCAAAAAGAGAATTTGTACCTAGGAAATGTTTTCTACAGAGAAGGTAGATGATGATCCAAAAAACCTCTCATTTAATGTTTTTGGGAAGAAACAAACTTTGAGGGAATTCTCTTGGGGGAAGATCATTTCTTACTTGACTCTGTGGCTGAAGAAGTTGCTCCTGGCAGCTTCGCAGACAAACAATGCCCAAAGAAATCCTGGAATTCCTCTTTCATTCCCTGCTCTAATCCACATCCAAGAGCAATATGTATTCCATACTGTGCCTCATCTTGTTGTTTTTATTTCCAGAAAGGTCATGAGAACAAGATTAATGAAAGGAGTGTTGTCTCAGAGACCCTCCAGAGAGAGTACAGAGTGAGGCAATAGAGGGACAATCAAAGGGTGAGACCAAAGAACTCTTTCATAGGTTCTTTCAGGCTGCAAAATGTCTTAAGAAACAATGAACTGTAAATGTTGTATGAGGCACCTTCTATGGTCTTAACATACACAAAATGTGCCTCTGGATCACTACCATTTTCCTTTCAAATCATGCCAAACAACATTTGCTGCCTCTGCTCTGCACAGAAAATTCTGTTAATTTGTTTGAAGAATAAATATTTTTTTTTAAATTGAATAAGTTTGTTATATAATACTTGGAAAATTTGAGGGCCAGAAGCCTTCTTATTTAAAAGCAAATACTACCATAGTTTATCTGCGTTCATTTTAAGCACTTTCTGCTTTTAAAAAGAAAAGATCTTGGTCATTTCAGCTCATCAGTCCATCATAATCATTTCCCAGTTAAACAAGATCTATGGAATATTTTTGTAGCCTTTCTTTCCTTGGAAATAAGCAAAGAAGGAATTGTTTATGCTTCACCTAATTTTTTCTGCCCTTTTCCTTTAGAAAACTACAGCATATTGTTTTACCTTCAAAAGTTTCTTTTTCTCCTCCTTCCTTTTATCAGCACTCTCTTCAGTGAAAAGACTTTTTGTTTTCTCTTATCAGTTGAGCCAAAGACTACTTCAGTCTTCATTTACTCTTTCACGTTGAGCCTTGGGGTCACACTCCCTTCTCTTTTCTTTCTTTTCTTTTCTTTCCCCCATACAATCCAAAGGGGATACATTTTGTTCCTGGTCACTACCAACACCAGGTTGTTGCATCAGAGAGCTGGTGCCTCTCATTAGCTCATCTCTTGTTTAAAAACGCCATATATGAAAGAAAAGGCAGGAAAAGTACAGTCTTTAATCTTGCATCTTCTACCTGATCTTAAGGAGGCAGGGAGAGATAATTCAGTATTATTTCAATGTAGGGAGTCCTGGTTTCTGGTATGGTGACTTATGGCCACAGCTCTGTGTGACAGAGTTGAACTACCCAGACAAATCCTGTCTTGTGCCTTTAGCCAGACCTTGATACACATCCACTTTTTTATGGTGGATATGGAGAAGTTGGAGGACTTGAGGCATGAGAAAAGGACAATGCTGATTTCCTCTGCCTGAAGGATTACATTAATATCTTCTGCCAGTAACAGATTAAAGTGTGGGGAATACGGATGTGCCGTAATGAGCTCAATAAAACAGAATTATTCTATGCTGTGTTAATATATTAGAATCTCTCCTAACTACCATTTTAATGTTACTCGGGCTATGTGCTGACAAGACTTGTCCACAAAATGGATGAGTTAATTGTTCTTCTAATTGTTTTATTTCTGAACTGGAGTTTCTTCCAGACTTCACCACTCTTTCACGACTTTATGTTTTCAGCCTCATGCTGACCGATGTGTGCCTTTGGAAGCCTTGTGGTTGATCTCTGTCTCTAATCTCATATCTTTCCAAGCTGACAGTTCTGCTGCTACTGTGACACTTGGTCCATTTATTTAAAATGTTTCTGCACAAAATCTGTCCCCGTTTTTTCCTGCATCTTTTACTCCAAACCAAGTGCTCGCTTGTCACTTGGTTACGTGCCGTGTTTTCATATGCATCACAATGATTAGTGGTGCATGCAGAGGCAGGAACAGTCAAGTTGTACCTGAAGGAAACATTTGTCCATGTTATTGATGATAAAATGTTGTCTGGACAGCTCTCCAAATATATTTGTGCTTAATTGCCTTGAGAATTCTATTTTTGCTGTCAGTTGGCATCAGAGGAGCTGCTCAGGGTGAGGAAGTCACCTGAGATTGCAGGTGGGGAGCTGATGGAAGAGGGGTTCCTGTGCTGAGGGGTTCAGGCTGTGAGCTCTGCACACACCTGGAGCCCCACTGAGGTGCCAGCTCTGCCCACGTGGGAGTCTGTGTGACACCACAGCAGGATGAGCTCCCTGCCTTCCCTGGGTATTCAGGTTTTACAAGGATTTGGGGCACTGGATGCTGAAGGTCCTTCCTGGCACAGTTGCAATGACTGGATGAATTGACAATGATTTTTAAGTACTTTGGTCAGCCACATAATCTTGAACCCTGAGGAAAAGCAGACAGTGACTGTGACATGTTTGTGTAGCATCTGTGGGGTGATCCTTTTAAAATGTGCATTTTCTTTATCCCTCTCTTCTCCAGAGTTTCCAGGAATTAGTTTGAAGGACACTGTACCAATTTAAGCACCTAAATAGTGTTGGGTGACAGTTAATTAAAAATTAGCTATAAATGTTAAGTAGAACACAGAGGAAATTTGGTCAACTGTGTTCAAATCTCTTTGAGGCGCCTGTGTGATATTTACAGTATTGTATTTGCAAATCTATGCAGTACTTATCACCCTGCTGTGTCCACTCAGTCTCTTCTACACAGGAATTTATAGGATTTTAGTGTATAAAATGCTTCTTCAATATCAGGATGTTCTGCTGACATAATGCTGATACTTTCAGGTGAAATACTCATATTCCGTTAGTAATTTGAAAGTATAAAAGAAATACATCTAAAGCATTGCAAATAAAGCTATGCAGTGCATTCTGCTGACATAGATGAATGCAAAACTCAATTTCTTACTCTTTGTCTTGCATGCAGCACATCCTACATTGGATTCCACTATAATATTTCATGTTGTCAAGTTCTCCTGAGGTCCTGCAGGCCCTTCAAAAAGGAGAGGGGAATATTCTGTACTTGCAGTTATATTTTACATGTAGAATATGCCTTCAAAATCTCCATGCTTTAATTTTACAATTTCAATACATATAAGAGACGTCATCCATGAAGGGTATTATGTGTCTTTCAAAAGTGTGAGTGACCCATAACTCAAAAGACCCTCAGGTATAAATGAATTATGAAGGACTTTCTCATGAGTGAAAGAAATGTAATCACTCTTCAGGGGTGAGATATTTTATTAACTCCACAGATATCCATTTTAGTCTCTTTAAAAAACATCAAAAATATTATCTATTTGAATCCTGGTATGTGTCCTATGGGGAAAAGGTGAAAAAATATGTTGGAGTCATCAAAATATCTCTTGGCCCCTTTATTTAATTTTCTCTTTCCTGAACACCATGATGGAAACAGTGGATTAACTGCTCTTCTCTATTGAGCTGCTAAAAGCCTGGGTTGGGCCTCTGAGTGACATGGAAAAGAGGAGCTCTGTTTTAAAAATAGTTATCTGTATCTTGTACCAGTCATGAAAATACAAGAGAGATATTTGGCTACTTTCTGAGATGGGTTAGAAATTAGCTATTAGTTGATCTAGATAAATTTAGAAGCAATGATAAATTTACAATTGGTTTGGTTTATCTTGGCTTGATTTTACTTTTGTTTGTTATAATAATAGAGGGGCCACTCAATGATCTGTAGACCCAAAAAGATCCATGACCTTACTGCACTAAAGAGTTTAAATGATAACTTTAAATGTCATTCTACAGACGGGGAATGTAAAGAACATTTGATTGATGGGTGGTGGATTGGTGTCAGAGTTAGAAATAGATCCCAGGTCTCATGTATCTTCATCCAGGACATCACCCACCAGGCTACACTTTTAGACCTTAAAACTGAATTTGATCCTTGCAGATATTAAGAATTTTACATAAAGTAGAACATGTTCCAGCTTTGACATTAGTAGAAGTAGCTTTTGCTCAGTAGTGGATGGAACTGATTTTAACTGAACATAACACAGAGAGAAATGTTTTTCTTTAAAAAAGTGAATGTGCAAACAAGTGATATATGAAGGTCGTGCATTCCATAATCAGAATCTCAGGGAAGATCTTGAAATCCTAAGGAGTTCTGCTGTTCCACAGTCCATCATAAATCCCAAGGTGTTCTGCAGTTTTGGGAATCAGGCCTTTAAATGTGCATTCACAAGCTGGGAGTAGTTTACCAGCATTAAACAATTTAATCCACACTGTGAGGTGACATCTCCTTCAGGAGTTTTACCATTTCTGTGGAAAAAAAATTCATCCTACTCTGTTTTACCCAGCACTTTGTACATCAGTACAAAATAACACAGAAGGAGTGTAAGCCTCTCAGGCACCTGATTTACATCTGATTGTAGCAAAAACAAAAACCCAGCAGAGCAATGAAATCTATGTCAGCTCTCAAAGCATCCATTCTACGTCACACCAAGTGTCCATGCTGGGCAGTGCCCACACGTGTTCCTCCTGCCTAGCAGCCAGCTTGTGCTGCATGATGGGTCACAAAATCCCCAGAAAAGGCATTAAGCATCTCTAAATCACCTCTTCCTTCTCAGTCTGGCTAAGACAGGGTAGCAGACATGATTTACGACATTTTGTTCAATCTGTGCGGATTAGGAAGAGGAATCTTCATAATTATATAGGCTTGCTGTTATTTAAATATTTACCAACATTAAACACCAAAGGGGCTGTGCAAATGATCCAGGGGATTCATATTGTTCTAAGCTAATATCCGCTGTACAATATTATGCAAATTGTGTAAACTTTATTCGGTTGCCTCTGCTCTGAGCAGTGTATCCCAAGGCAGCTATTCACTAACTTGAAACAGATAAAGTTTTAATAATAAATAGTGATGATGAATAAGTTAGAAAGTTTGTGCAATGCTAATGTAGTTGTTGGCCCCAGGGTAGTTTATTAGATAAACAAGTAACATTTTATAAGTTGCCTGCACATAAGTGGCTTTTGTTTTCCAGGAAATGTTTATATGATAAATTATTTCAAAACATGAGGTGTTAACGAACAAATTGTATTCACTTTCAATTTGCCACCACTTTCCTGAGACATGATTTAAACACCAAAATTTTACTTTATCAAAATGACAGTAACCTGAGAAATTAAACTACAGGGTGAGGGGAAATTGCAGTATTCCTAAACCAAGGGATAGAGCTGTAGCTCTTTCCATTAGTATTCAGGGCATTTCCAGGACTTAGGCTCTCACAGAGAGTAAAAATTAGATAAAAGAGTCCAAGGAGTGCAGGAGTCCCAGTTATGCCCACGTTATACTTCTGGCCACTGGACAGTGTGGACCTGTGGTAGATGAGCTGAAAGCATTTATATAATTGGGAGAGAAATCCTACTAAACCAAAAGGGAGTGAAGCATAAACAGGTTTATTTAACCAGCACACTGCAGTGAAAAAGCAGCCAAATCTATTAATGATTCTTTCCACTCCATGCAGTGCATCCCTGACCCATACAGGGCTCTCTTTTTCCAAAGTACATTTTGAGCATCTGCATTGTAGTTATGTTCAAAATCCTCCTGATGATACATCCTCTCTTAATAAACTCAGATCACCATCATTTGGATTTTGCTGATTTTTTTTTTTTTTTTTTAAATGTAAATAACGAAACAATTTGATATCCTTTCAGGGAAAGAACAGATGGTGCACTGGTGAGAAGGGTCTTTCACTGCATTTCCTTGGATTTTGCAGCACTGGGCTGGAGTCTGCCTGATTACTGCTGCCCTGTTGTGAGTCACTCACACACACGTTTATGGCATGGGACATGGCTGCAAGGTTTTTGGGAAAAACCTGTGTTTCTCTCTGTGTTTGCTGTCTTGCTTGACAGCACCAGTCACAAATCCCCTTCTTTTCTCCCATCCCGTGGCTGGATGGATTCAGAATTGCTGCAGAATTTTCAGGAAAATAAAGCCTACTAAATAAATCACAAAACCAAATGGATTTGCATAGGGTTTAATGGTTAGAATTTTGCACGACAGGAGACAAGTTTCCCATTTCTGTCTCTTCCAGTTTCTTACCACTAGTTAAGATGAGTCACTGGAGTGCTGGTGGGTTCAAATAATTGGAGGTATTTTTAAGAAATATGTAGCAGAAATCACATTTCAATTTTAAAGAAAATACTTTTAGACTCTTAGATGAAAAGTAGCATAAAGAAACCTTCCTTTGGCTTTACATCAGCACACCTGTGCTCCAATTCATTTCAGAATGAAGTATAAAGGTAGGCAAAAAAATAAGGGAAAAACACAGATTAAGGTTTTAACACTCAGAAACTGTTTGAACTTCATAGACTTTGGGTATAGTTTTTAGAACAGTGAAAAGGACAGAGGAAACTTTAACGAGCTATCTGCTCTCTATTCCCCCAAATTAATTTGATCATTTGTTTTATGGGATACCACATGCAGCCTGCACTCCAACAATGGCAAAACTCTTTTTTCACAGCCCCATTCTGCACTTAGGTAAAATTCCTCATGTACAAATTTTTGTATAAAGAGAAAGTGATGTTTGCCTTAAAATTTAGCTGTAAGATTTCTGTGAAAGTAGGAGCAGAAATTGGTTTTTTGAAATTTTAATATTTTTAAAAAACCTAAACAGTTGAGGAACTTCCTACGACGTCTTCTAGAATATCACTTGAGTGCTTGTCAAGTGCCTCTCTTCTGTTTGAATTTTCCACATTGGTGGTTGTTGCTATGATACATCAAAGCTGCTGGTAGCAACAGGATTCATTTCATGGGCAGGAGATCCTGTGGCAAAGACTTATCAGAGCGGGAAATTAGAAAGATGCTGTTCCTAAAATCCATTAGCATAAGAATGCACTTAAATGTAATTTAAAATAATTTACCTTTAGAAGAAAATAGAAACATTTCAGATAAAAGTCTAGCAAAAAACATCCAACTTGTACTTTTGATATAAGTAGTGGAAACCATCTTTCACCATATTTTTGCAGTAGATGAGCATTAAAATTTTCTTTTGAAAAGGTTACATACCCAAATTGGTTTAGTTCAGACCTTCTGGAAGCTGAGTATCTGCTCTGATGAAAATGGAAACTAATTATGCACTTCCCCCTACATTCTTGCAACATTAGTCTTTGTTGGTGAAAGACGTATCACTTTCATTCATCCATCTTCCACATCCTCCCAAACACATTAAAATACTCAATTAAAGTCCTTTATTTCGAGAGTGAAAGGTCCATTAGTTTGCAAATTTCTGCAGAACAGCTGAGCATACTTTTGTTTTGACATTTGAGAAAAAGATGTTCTTCAGGGGATAATGAACCAGGTCCTCAACAGATATATGTCAAAATAATAGTTTGGGATGAGCAGAAGAGAGAGAGAGGGGGGTGACATGGCTTAGGGAAAACAGCATTTTTAGAGAAATTAAAATGGAATTTAAAAGGTTAAACAAACTGAGTAATGAGTTTGCAGCAGAACAGCAAAAGATTACTCAAGAGAGGGCCATCCATAACAACCTAAATCTCCACCTCAGAACCACTGCATTTTTAAAAAGTCCTCACAGACTTTAAAATATGATCCCAAAGTTTGATTTCTGGTTTGTGACCCCAGTAACACTGTGTGCGTTGGATTTATCCAGAACTGCAGTTCTGGGAATCATTATTTGGTAATGTCTAGCAAGGAGTTGACTCATCCCTGAGTCAAACCATAAATGTGAAGGTTTGTGAAGGTTATAATTTCCCAAGAAACAACATCATTATATAAAGTAAACATATGCAGCTTACATAGGCCGTGCCATGAGCTGGGTGCTTATAGACACAAGATGAAGGTAACAAAAAACTGCCAAGTTCTTTTTCACTGTAATAGTTAATTAATTCCACTTTCTTCCTGCAAACAAAAAAGTTGTTAGGTTTTTTGGATTTTTTTAATGTAAAATATTCCATTCTCTCTATGGTCTCAGTGGTAGGAGGTTATTAGACAAATTCTCTGAGTCCTGGTTTGCACGAGGCTGCTGAACTGCACCAAGAGAAAAGGGAGTTTACAATCTTCTTCAGAGGATTTCCTCAGGGTTTAATCCAGATTTGGGATTAAAATTCACATTGTTGCCACTAGTGAGGTGCACTCTTGGAACAGCTGATAAAAGATCAGTTAATGCTGCATTAGCTGTAGTATATAAATCGAATAAATGCCTTATATAATCACTCCCTTCTTTCAAACAGACAGAACACGAGCACCCCTCAGCCCCCTGACACGTGCCTTGAGGCTCTGCTCTCACAGCTTCCCTGTGGTTTGCATCTAGCAACCATCAGCTAGGACATGTTTTGTATTTGGAAATACCACAAGTAAACTGGACAAAAGAACCAAGCTGAAGTAGCACCTCTCACCAACGGCAATAAAATCCACATTGTGGCACCAAAATACAGCACAAGGGTTTAAAGCCATTTTATCAGGTACAGATGCTCAACTCACTGGCCAAACTCTTTTTTCCTAGAGCTTACACATAAAGGAACAGATCAGTGCATGAAACTGGTCTAATTTACTTTACAATCTTTATAAATTTAATTATCACAGCTGCTTTCATAGAGTTGCTGCTGCAGAGGGAGAGATTCTGTAATTTTTTACTGGGATCTTTCTCAAAATACACTGGACTCTCCAAACATGCCTAAACAGTCATGGAGGGGCAAGTTCAAAAGGCAATGGTTTGTAAGAGAACCTGCTGAAGTTGTGTTTGGAAAGGCTGAAGAGAAAAAAAAAATAATTATTTGTTAACCTTACATGGGTTTCAGCATATACTGGATAAAATATTGGTCATATATCTTTTGTGAGTACTTCATTACACCTTCTCATCTTCAAATGATTCTGTTTCTTAAAAAGACCTTTTTTTTGGAAGGTACATGTGCATTATTCCTCCTCCAGGATTCATTCTTCTGCTCCCATGGTGTGCATGAAAACAGTGGTCTGGTACTTGTGAAGTGCTCTTGTGATAGCTCTGGAGAAGCCCAGAAGGGCCTGACAGTTGTATTCCCACCAATAGATCATCCATGAGTAGATTAAGATGAAAATTAGTCCATTACAAAATTATAATGTCACTGTGGAAACAACATCCTTTTGTGCACAATAAGCTTAGAGCATCTGTCTGATGTGGAAGCTGCAACCCACGGACAATCACTGCAGAAATCTGTGCTGAATATTAACCAGGCCCAACTGCTTCCTCCTGGGCTATGTGTAAATAAATGATCACAGTATTAGGCTTCAAACAATCTGACTTTAGAGAAGAGAAAATAAAGGCCGTGTAATGCTGACACACAAACATTACAAAAGGCTCTTGGCTCAACTCAGATGCAGCCTTTTTACTATTAAACCAAAATAACTCACAAAAAATCGTTAGTGGAGCACTGGTCCCTGGTGGCATCAGTAAGGCTCTTAGGGCTCTCTGAATAATTGATTTTTTTTTTTTTTGGTTCATCTGCCAAACTGAGGGAAAAATAAATTCTGCTTGAATTGAGCCTAAATAATTTTTTTTTCTTTTGTTAACATGGAACACTGAAAAAAAAAGTTTTATTTCCACTCATGAATGTTTGTTCAAGACTACTTGGGTCCAGATTTTCAACGCTTTAATCTCTGCTTTGCCTCTAGAACTGAGCATGGGGCAGGACACTGAAAAGTGGATAAGGGGATAAGCACCAGGTCAAGAGGATGTTGGAATGATGATAAATGTGAGTGTAGGCAGGAAAATGGGAACAGGTGACCTGTGAGACTACAGACTGGCTTGGACTGAGCTGCACAGAGGAGCAGCTTAATATTTTACTATTTTCTTCTGTACTTTATTATTATTTTTATCTTTTGAAAAGCATGAATTTCCTTCAAAAGAGGCTGCTTTATATTTGGGTGTTGTAGCAGTTTGTTCTCAGTATTAACTGACTGATGCTTGCTGCTGTATTGATCCTGGACCTGAGCTGATCCCAGGCTCTAACACTCAGCCACTGAAGTATTGTCATTGCCAAAAGTGATGGGATTTGTGTACTCACAGCTATAGGCACTTATTATAACCTGAAAATGTCAATGCAACATTGCTGGGGAAAAGAGGACTGCAATCAGGTTATTGATTAATTTGCTGTATAATTTTGAAGCCAATTCTGAATAGATTTACTCAGTTCATTATTTCAGGTACAAACTATGACAAGAGTATCAAATAGGTCTAGACATGATTGATTTCTGAAAACTCCTCCATTGAGCACTCCAGGTAGCCCATTTCAATGACAAGCTGTTTTCTAAGGGTGTCTAAATAGCAGAAATGATGGCATTAGCAGGATATCTCCATTTACTGCAATTGCTTCATGATAGAAAACTTGCTCCCAGACAGCTTCTTTTAATCAGGTGAGCAGAAATTCGTGGCCTTCGGTGTAAGTCGTGAAAATGGCAATAAGCATAATCACCTCTATCAGAGGATTGCATGTCCACATGGCCATATTCTCATTTTGATGGTACTGGAACAAAGCAGAGACAGAGAGGTCACCAGAGGGAGGTTAAAGTGGCACTGGTTTGGGGCTTTGATTGATCAGAGACACGTGGCAGCTCCTACCTGCAAGGCTCTTCTGCCCCCAGTAGAGAGAAAACCTCTTTATCCTTCAAAGTGTTGCTCTTCTGAAGAAGTGACTCTGTAGGGAGAACTCTCACCTTCTTGTCTGAGGAGTTCTGAAACTAGCTGAAAGGCAAAACGTCTCTGTCCTTCCTTTTTAATACCAGGTTTGAGAGAACATTACATGGAAAAATGCACATTTCTGAGCCAGCAAACAGAGAAAGGCAGATTATCAAGGTGGCCTGGTTTGATCCGAGTCATAAAACTGGCAGTTGAGAATGACTTGCTGTTCACTGCCTTGCAGTGTTTACCCATAATATTCGCACGGTTAGGGAGTTATAAATTAATATCAAGCCTATTATGGGATTTTACAGCACAGTCCTTCCTTCCTGTCTCCCTGCCTCCCTCTGCCCCTCCTTGCCTCCCACTGCTGACTCTTACAGTCCTGATAACTTCCAGGCTCCTCGCTCTAGATCCAGAGAGGATCCCCACTATTGTTCCCCCACCTCGTCGGGCACACCCCATGGTGTGCCTGGATGATTCCTGTCACGAGTTTGTGTTTGTTATCTGCATGTTCCCCTGCACTTGATAGCACACACAATTTCTGCTTGCTGGGGAGCAGTGCCACAGTGTTTGTCACCTCTTAGCAGCACCTCAGGAACATGTCGAGCCCAAATGTTCTCACCAGCACCAACAGGCTCTTTCCATGCTGTCACATTCCCTCCCACACCCTTGTGCACAGCACATCCTGAGGGGCTCCCACCTCCTCACCTCTGGGGCTTTGCAGGCTCTGCCCCTCTCCTGCTCCTGGGGAGAAGTGAGCACGGAGCTGGGATGTTCCATGTGATGAGCTGAATTTTTGTAGGTTTGATACAGAGAAGCTGACAAAGTCTTACTGATACTGATTTTGGCGGACAAGGAAGAATTCTGAAGCTCTAAGAGCAAAACAGACCAATAGGTCAGCGATTGCCTCTTTACAGATGCATCAATATCAACACTTAATCTCCTTTTAGGGTCATCTGCAAGTTGGTGTTTTAAACTGTAGATAAGCCACTCCCAAGGGCTGTCCTGTGGCCAAGCACTAAGTCACAGTGATCACTTCCATGAATGTTGCATGTTGTTGTTTTTAATTAACAACCTGCAAGACGTAAAGATTCTCCTCAGCCAAACGCTGCTGTTTCCCAACATCCTGCTCTTCCTCACTTCCCCACTCACTTTCACCGTCCTCTTCTGCATAGAGAAACAAGAAAATCAGGAAAATCACAGCACTTAAGTGAGACTGAGACAAATCTTTGTACTTTGTTGGCCTATTCCAGATCTCTTACACAAAGGAAAGGGTCTTTTGGAAGTTATCTATAAAACAATCACTTTTTCTTCTCTTACAAGATTTCACTTGAGCAAAACTAGAACTAAATGTAACATAGAAAAACAAATAAACTGGAGGGAAACATGGACCTGAGAATGGAAATAGAAACAGAAGATTTAGACCAGTCTAAGTTTGTAAGCCGTGGTTCTTTTTTTCCCAACCAGCTCAAAGTAAATGTTACAGCATTCACGTGCTGCCAAGGAAAAGCAAATATCAAGAGATAGTGGAGGGAAGGGAGAAACAAAGGCAAACCCAGCCTGTTTAGGTTCAGACTCCTTGGACATGGGTGGTTTTTCTGCACTCACGCAACACCTCGTGTGATAATGTTGGAGCTCCCTAAAAAGTCCTACCCCAGCACAGCACGGATTGTTAAATAGTATTTTCACCAAAATTTTTACCCCACATGGGAATCTCTTGCAGCTTCCTTGAAACCCAAATCTTACTTATCACTTCCCAGACTGTAACATCCACAGCAGGAACTGAGCATCAGCCAGTCCTAATTTCTAAATTTACTTTTGGTTCAGCTGGTGTAAAGTTTTGCATGGTGGCCTTTCCATGTCATAAATATTAAATGTTAATGTGTAAGCTCCATCTGGAAGACTCTTCACTCTCAAATTCTCAGCTCTGTTTCCTCACATAACAACCAATAACAGAGATCATTAAATAAGATTTTTATTTAGGAACACTGAGAATGCAACCTAGAGTAGGAGCAATATGCAAAAAATTAAAAAGTAATGTTTTATTGACCATTTTTTCTTTATTGCTGCTTATCTATGAAGAAATGAGAAGATAAAATCAGTAGAGTAGTAAAACAACTTCCACACTAAGTGTACAGCTGTAAAAAAATTTACTTTTTTTGTGTGCTTAAAGTATAATAAGGAAAATATGAATATAAAACATTTCCTACCATCTTCTCCAGAGTTGCTTACTGTAATGTGGAGCTTTCAATTTCTTATGGTGCTGTTTGACACTGATTATTCCCCTTAGAATGTTCCATTATGCTCAGTTTTCTTTACAAGTGTGAAAGAGATGTAAAGTCTGTTGTTGTTCACTGTGAATTTTATTCAAATTCAGCAGCATCCATTTATAACCACATTTACAGAGTGACTTTCATTCTGGGTGGTCCAAATGTGCTTTCCAGACTTTTGTATCAAGAAATGTAGAATGCAGCCACCTCCACTTGTCTTGCTGGGCTGTTTGGTGACATCCAGCAGTGTCACGTGTGTGGTGTCAAATGGAAAGTGAGAGTCCAGTGCTGTGTCCTGGGATGTTTGGGAGGTGGATTTGGTGTCTCATCATCTCCAATGTCTTTCTAATAATGGCATTAATAAATCTTTAGTGGTGATGGCACTGAGGGTGGGACTCCACAGCAAGGTCTGAGCTCCCACAACTCACTGCCAGATAAAGCAGAGACCTGATCATATTCTGAATATCAGCCACAAATTTTTTTGTGTGTTCGTTTTGGGAAGGGGTTTGGGAGATATTAATGGTGATATTGTTTCCTCATTGTTTATCAAATATTATACCCATAATTCTAGAGAATTTCTCCAAGCTGTCTTTCAAAATTTGAATATATAAAATATTTGTTATATACAAGCCTATAAACAGTCCTTTTGAAAAAATGGGGCTAAATACAGGCGTGTGTTAGCTGTGCTAACTGCTGTGTTGTGCAATCCAGTCCTACCATCAGTTTTCTTTTTAATTCATACATTTCTCACCTATTAGCAGTTACATTTTTTTAAAATAATTTCTGTTCCTCCCGGGACCAGCTGTTGGGTTTAAGCTACATCCCATTTCCATTAAGCAGGACACGTAACTCTGGCAAACCACAGGGCACCCATCAAGCTGATGTTCACCTGAAAGCCTGTGAACAGATTTTGTCAAGATCCAAAGTAATTACTTCGTAAAGTTCATTTCCCACCCCGCGTCTCTTTTCTGCTGAATAAATATTGCAAGAGGATGAAATATGGACAGGTTGTTTATATCCATCACTTTTAAATATTAGTGCTCGGCTTATGCAGCTCTTTGTTGTGTAAAAACCATTTGGATACATTATTCCAAGTTGAATAACAGAGTATTTCAGATTAAGAACTAAAAGAAGCCTCCCTTTGTCATCTTGTATTGAATAAAGCAAAGGGAAGGGACAGCCTACTAATTCTAGGGCTAATATATCTTCCCTCTAAATGGCTACACCTTGTAAACATTTTTGTTAACAAATATTATTAAATTGCATATCTGATTCAAACACCTATTATGCTTTATTAAAGTAAATATACTAAATTACCTGTAAGGGTACATAATAACACATCATTTCAGTCAAGTAATACCCATTTTAAAATTGGATTCCATTCCTATTTAAAGATTACTTGGCAATGTTACTTTCCTCCAAATTGTTGGGTGTGATTTTATTTTTGAAGGCACATGAATCCTGCATCCATGAGCAGTGTCCAGGGATGTTTTCTTTGTGCCATGCTATGGAAAAACAGAGAAGATTGGGGAAGTCCAATTCCAGCAAATTTTTTCCATCTTTTTCATGTTTAAGTCAAGTGGAAAAGTATCTCAAGAGGAGTCATAAAATGTGGTAGAAAAACTTCCTCACAAAACACTAAGGGTTCTTTGAATTCATTGTGCTGTTTTTTTGTTTCCTCTACCTACTCTTATTCTAATAAGTTTGGAGTTCTCTTACTCCTCTCCATGGAGTACTGTTTCTTTGTATTTGGAAAAGAAAGGTGACATATCTGCTTTTTTGGGTTTGGGGTTTTTTTTGCATGCAGAATTCCAGCATGATGTTCAATTTCTGTTCAGTTTAACTGAGATCTAAATGAGTGTGCCACAGCAAAACTGATCCTACAGGGCTTGTAATGAGTTGTCCTTTTTTTCCTTCCCTCCAAGCTAGACATTGGTGTCTAGGGTAAAAATAAAAATGCCACTGGGTGAGGGCCAGGAGGATATTTTATGTATGAAATTGCTTCATAAACAGTTTCAGAGAGATTTTCCAAAACCCCAAATCGTGGAGGATTTTGCACGTGTTCTGTCTTATAACAAAAGGTTCATCCATAACATTTGTTAACCTAGGCTGGTGTGACAAATTCAAAGTGTTTGAAAGTCTCTCAGGATAGTTATTTAAAGCGTGTTTTGCTCTCTTTTTCATTAAAGAACCAGGCTTGTGTTTGAAGACGAATCCTCAGCTGGAAAGTTTCTTTCAGTTTTAAATGGAGAATTGACACTTTTTCTTCAATTAGGTTTTGGCTGCAATCCATCCTTGTCTATCAACCTTTCCAGAAGTCCAGTAGCCTCATCTCTTATCCTTTTCTTTTTGAAGACAAGGGTTTTAAATTAAATAAATAATGCATGACATTCAGGAAAAGGTAGAGTAATGTAAATTTTACAGCAAAGAGGGAGGATTTTTTAATTGGAAAGTGAAGAGTGCTGGGGAATGGTCTGTTAGAGCACTCTGTGCTTTCAGACTCTAAATATCCTCAGGGAAATTTGGAGCCTTGCCATGTTAGATATCCATATCCAGAAATACAATTTTGTTTGCACAAGCATTAATTAGCAATTTTGGGAATGCTTTCAACAAGGCCAAGGATTGACTGGAACACTGAATTTATTCCTTCCCATGAAGTGCTCTGTTTGGGGAAAGAAAACATAATATACACACTTTTTACTGAGCTGGACAGGAGCCCAAAAAAATTATAGTTATCAGTGGACTTTCAGTTCAAGGTGGGCTGGATCTGATAGGTTGTGGTGGGACCTTCCAACACACGAGATATTGGTCAACAACAAACTTCCAGGTTTGTGGAACTCAAGCTCTAAGTGCCTCAGTCAGCCATTTCCTGCAACTAAAGGTGTGGAAAGAATTGTTATTAAATTGCCAGAAGGATTTGAGTCTTTCTTCAGCAAACTCTTTGTCCTTCATTGTCTTTCTCTCTCATATGCGTAAGCAATTCTACGGAGATGAGGAGCAGCACAAAGCTCAAAGTGCCAACTCCACGGAATCCTCTCCTTTATTGTTAAACAATTCTGGAGCTTCTTGGACTGAGCAGTTTTGGCTGAACCTCATTCAGAGAGTTCCTCATCTCAGCTGCTTCACTCACTGTGTATTCATCTATCACCTGCTGTGTTTTCTGCTGACATATTCATCTGTCCAGCCTCAAGTGAAATGCTTTATCTTTCCTCATTATAAGAATTCTTATGGCAATAACATTCAGAGGAGTCTTTTACTGGGAAATAAAATGTAGGCTAAAATGTCACAGAACTTTATTAGACAATCTAAACTTAATTGCAGATGAGTTGATGCACTCATAAAAGATGATGCAATGTTTCTATTAACTCCAACATATGGTAACTATTCATGGGAGGACAGCAAACAGATATCACTAAATGTTACTCTAAAATGGTCAAATTAGGAAGCTGGCTGCTTTTTTCTGGTTTTTTTTTTTTATAATAATAAATTCAAATGTGTTACTAACCAGGGAAAGTTTACCTGACATTAGAAGTATTCAGAGGACATTGCCTATATACAACTGTGGTAGGAATTTGATTATGCCTGTGAAGGCACTTGGTTATTCAGATTAATTTCCCATACTCTGTGATGGAAAGTGACAAAGAGCTCTGCTTCGCTGAAGAGTTGCAGGTCTTGAACACATTTCCCTGCTTTCACTGAGGTTCATGTGAGGGTTTTTTAAATAATTAATCCTACAGTAAATGATAACTTGCTGGTAGAAGATATTTCAGATATCATAGTTTAATTATTTGTGCCATTACTGTCCCTATCTTTAGAAATTTTAGTGAAAAGCTCTAACAATTAAATGATCTGTATTAATTGCAGTACAAACTTTATTCCATCCTGTTCTCATGCTGACACGTTCTGTACCCTCCCACTTTGCCCTGATGTACAGTTTAAATGTGCCATGGTGACAGGTTAACTCAGAGGCTGTTCCGAGTTAATCACACGCTGCTAGAGACCATTGCACACAGACAAGTCCTGTGCTGGCAATTCCAACAAAGCACAGACAATTGTATTTTGTGTTTGCCTCAGCTAAGGTATCGACTGAATAAAGAGAATTAAAGCCAGCTCCAAAGGCTGCAATCAGTAGGTGGTTAAGTAATTTCAGGGTTTTTCCTTCATTGCCAAAAATCAAGATGGTTTCTGAAGACATTTGAAGTCTATAAAGACTTGGCTAAATTACAGTTGTTCTACAGCAAGTGTGATATGCAGGGGAGGACTGGAAGGGATCCAGGGAGCTTGTTTTCACACCAGAGATCCTTTCTAGGAGATGAAATCATGCTGGAAGGGCAGTGTGCCCTGGAGGATCAGACACCCTGGTGTGAGTTCATACCTGACTCTGTGATTAGTTTGACGTTGCATAACATTTACATTGCCGCCTCTTTAGGAGTTCTGATTAAAGCTCTCCAATTATATCATTGATATATTCAGCAGAGCTGAATATCCCAGTCTGAACAGATTGTGACCATGACACACTTTCAGTTCTCTCTTTGCTTACCCAAGTAGCCAAAGGACACCTTTGAAAGGTTTAATAGAGAACACCAGTAATGTCACTATGGAAACATAATGTTTTAGAAACTCCTACTTTAACAAAGCACCACCTTCCCTCATACAGCCAGGATTTACAAGTCTTGGCTGGAAATTCCCTGTTCTGTCCATGAAAAGTATAGGATTCAGGACTGTCGTAACCTTACAGAGCAGGACAAGTTACAGAACAGGACATCAGTGAAAACATTAGAGAATGTTGTTTCTAGCTGAATTACTAGATTGCTTAAAGCAATATTAACAAGAATTTTTTTAAAGTAGGTTACTAATGGTATGAGGGGAGTTGATACAAAACAACCACTTCAAACGGCAAAAGAGAAAAAAAAATTTACAAGTTAATGGATGGTGCAGGAAAAATATCTTGAGAACTTTTGCTGAGAAAGAGGATTGCACTCCCTCAGGCAGATGGTCAGCACAGAGGACAAAGAGCCGCTGGCAGTTGCTACCTGAAAGATTTATGCCCTTTGCTCCACAGGTATCATTCTCTTGCTGCCAGGGGCCAAGAATCCAATATCCACTTCCAGAGCATGTTTGTGCTGTCCCGTGTTTGTTCCAGTAATACTATTTATCATGTTATTTATCATGTCATCCTTCTCAAGAAATACTCTATTTGGAAAGTTGTTATAACTCTTGAGAAGCACTTTCTGGACTATGTATTTTTTAATTACTACAAATAAACCCCCTCGGTGTTCTGTGTTGCTGTAGAAAGAGATGAGAATTTTGTAGCCACTTTTTGAAAGTATCACCTTTGAGTTTATAAAACAATGCCCTCTGTGTAATGTATGATAAAATATTACGTGACCTAGAATATAAAGCTTGGAGATTCTACTTCGATTCCCATGTGTTAGGGACTGGTGAGGCTGCTCCATCTGCTTCTGACTTTGTGCAAAGGTCCTGGGAAGGAGCTCAGCTGCATTGGAATGAGCCAGGCCAGGTCTGGTGCACTCTGTGCACGTGTGAGAGGCTGGGAAGTTGTGCTTAATGAGGCTCTGGTGCATAAACCCACCTTGGGTCAGTCAATGCAAGTCGAAAACACTCAGGTTCAGGCAGGTTGTGTTAGCTGGGAACCAAACCAGGAGCTGTAGCTGTTTTCTGTTCACTTAACTCAGCGCTGGAGACAAACTCCAGAGCTCCTGTAAAGAAGCCCAGCAACAGCAAACTCATTCAGACAGGGAAGTCACTTGAGACTGATCCATATGAATAACAAGCAATTTTCCTTGTGGTGCAGCTGCATCTCTTCCAAGCAGTTGTTGTTTCTTATCTCGTGTGCTCCTGGGGCATGAAACTGTGCATCGCCACTGCTCCCAGCAGATCAGGTTGTGTTGCTGCCCCAGATTCTCAAACAAGTACCTGCAAACAGTTTGCTTGAAATGGGGAGCTCAGCTGTTCAGAAAAAACACTGACACATATATAACTTGGTGACAAGTGATTAAAATCAGTGAAGCAAAGGAAAGGAAAAAAAATCAAGCTGTTATTAATTTAAAGTGAGTTCAAAAAGCAGTTGCTAAATCTCTAGAGATTTTTTTGATACCTGTCCAGGCTACAGGTGGTTGGTAAGTGCTTAATAAAGCACCTGCTCATCAACTCAGTTTCTCATGATTCTAACTAAAAAATAAATTACTGCAATAATTTAAAATCAGCAACTTACTTTGTTGAAATGTTGTCCTGGTGTCAGCTGGGACAGAGTTACTCTTCTTACCAGTAGCTGTGATTTGGATTTGGGATGAGAACAGTGTTGATAACACACTGATGGTTGAGCTGTTGCTGAGCAGTGGCCAAGGACTTTTCATCCTCTCATTCTGCCCTGCCAGCGAGGAGGCTGGAGGGGGGCACAAGAAACTGGGAGGAGGCAGGGCCAGGACAGCTGATCCCACAGACCAAAGGGATGTTCCAGACAATGTGGCAGCATGAGGAAAGTCTGGCCAGGGAGTGCTGCCCTATTAAACTGTCTCCATCTCAACCCGCGAATTTTCCTTTTTTTCCCTTATTCTCTCCCCATCCCACTGAGGCAGGGAGGGAGCTGTGCAGTGTTCAGCTGTCTGTAGGTTTAACCACGACGAGCATCCTGCCAGAGGTTTCTGTGCAGTGATTTTTTTTTCTGGGAGTATGGAATAGGGGGAAATCCAGACTGGATTTTTGCTGGAATATAGAATGGGGGAAAACCTGGAGTGGATTTTTTTCTGGAGTACAGAATGGGTATAATTTAATTCCACACACAGTGTGTTCATGTGTTCAGCTGAGGCTAATCCAGAGGAAAATAAATGGAGATTGAAAGGCGAAACCCCAGAGTTTTTTATTGCTAAAAAATCCCTTTTATTTTGCTATTTCTGTGATCTTTCTAGTAAGCTTTACAAAGCTCCTGTGTGAGGCATCAGACAAGAATTTTACAATCAGAACATTCTGCTGTTGGAGGTTTTCCTGATGCCCAAGCCCTCCTGCCCTGCACTGCTGTTTGACCTGTTGCTGTTGTTTGTGAGTCTCAGAAGATCCCTCCTGCCTCCCTTCCCACACTCAGTTACCATCGTGGGCTGTTTGACACAATCTGTTGCTTTTCTTCTCACCTGAACAGATCAGTTCTTCCATAATTCTTCCTTTCACAAATTCCAGAACTCTAAATTAATTCTTTTCCACTTCTAAAAGAGAATAAACCTTATGCCCAGTAGAAGCAAATCAGGAAAATGGAAAATACTGTAAGAGGTGTTTTCAAAGAAGCCAGGACCTTCCCCCTGCAGTGATGCACATAAACTATAACAGGCAAATGTTCATAGTTTTCAACTGGATTGTTTTATTAATTGATTCATCATTACAGACCTGGGGCACTGGGAGAAAGCAAAAAGAATAATGGATCTTGATGTTCCTCTGTGAGACAGGTGCTGGGCTGCCTCTGCCTGATATGCAAAACAGTGTCAGCAGGATAAACACCTAGAAAAGTGTCTCATTAATATAAAATGTATAATTAGAGTTGGTCCATTTATTTCAAGGAAAAAAACATTGCTCCTAACAAAAACATGTATTGCAGATTTTTTTTATCAGATGTTGAAATTAGCAAAATATAGCCCAGGAAATCCCCCAGTTACTTCCCACATTTGCCTACTTTCCACTGTGAAAATGCACCAATCAACAAATGGAATCAATAATTTTCACAACATCTGTAAAAATAATGTAAAGTTTCATATTAAATCATGATTTAATACAGGTAATTACAGAGGAAAGATATTCCAGAAGTTTATCTCAGTATTAGTGCCAGACTGCCTCTAAAATAAACCTTCTCTGATCTTGCCTTATATCCAAAGGGTAGAATACCCTGGGAGTCACTACTTACTGAAGAAATAAGAGTTTACTTTTTCCCCAGGAGAAAGAAAAGTGGAACAAATTATGACACAATCATTCAATGCATTCTCCTTTTCTCCTGGGCAGAACCATCTACTTGGTGACCTGCACTGCAGCCTTGTTTGTATTTATCCTGCAGGAGTCAGCAAAGCCTTCCTAGGGGCAGGGTCACATCCTCTAATTCAAATTTAAATGTCATTCATAAATGGAAAGGGCATTTCACTGAAATGGAAGTAGGAAATGGTAGAGAAGGAGGGAAACAATAGTAAAAACAAGAGGAAAATGGAGGTTAGGAAACTTTAATACTCTGCCAGGATAGGAAATAGGTGTCCACGAGACTATTTAAAAAGTCACCAAATCGAGATAAATTAAGGTGCCAGAGGTAAAGGCAGTAGTGAGAGTCCTGATTATTGCCATTATTGTCCTCCTTCTCAGTCATGCCTGAGCCAAACCCACATCCAGTAGAGCAGCAGGAGGTACAACGTGGAGTGGTTAAACAGACTTGAAATGAGCACACGTGCACCTGGTGAGAATTTTCCGTAACTGTTTGTGAATGTTGCTAAGCAGTCGTGTGCAGTTGCCTGGTGTGGCCTTTTTGTGCAATCCTGTTGTGCTCCAAAGATATTGTAATGTCATTACATCGATGTTTCTTTGACTTACAGGGAGAACATAACCTGCATGACTGTCCTCTTCCTCATGAGTTGGGGATTTCCTAGCTGGAGTTAAAATGCAGCCTCCTATGCCAGTTGTGCAGGCAAGCACAATGATCAAAGTGTTTTGAAGGTTTTGGGGAAGTGAATATTCGAGAGGAGAAGATGAGTTAGAACTTTGAGGTCCTGGTGGTTTGACAGGTAGCTCCACCAACAGACCATCTTGTGCCTCCATCACCTCCCCTGTAAACTGGAGCCTCTGGCTTGTCTTTTATTAAGCTTTAGAGATCTATGCAATTTTTATTTGGTGCTGCTCTTCTGCCCTTCACTTCTGTTATCTTTTGTTGTATTTTAGAGCAGAAACATTAGACCCAGGACACTCAAATAACTACAACTTGTAAAGGGTCCTTCATTTGCTATTGGTAATAAAAAGGGAAGCAGTGGATATTTTGATTCTGTTCTGTCTTGATAAGGTGGCTGTGATGGGTGAGTTAATAAAAAATAAGTAGAGCAGATGTAGTAATAAATTACTACCTTGACAGATTTGACATATCTCCACCCATGTACTGAAGATGAGTTGAGAGATGTGTGTTTGATTAACGTTGCTTAAACGGGTGGTGTTTGATTAGCATTTTGTGCTGTAGGCGCTGGAACCTTCTATATTTTGTAGCAATACTTAGCAATTAAATTGCACTTTACATCGTCAAAGTACTCAGAACATGAGAGATTATGTTCCATTAAAAGCAGGGATAGGCTTTCTTTACATGGGAGACAGAGAAAATGCCCAATGTGACCATGAGCATCAAAGTGGCAGTGGCAGAGTTGCCAGAAGGACACTGCAGTTCAATATTTTATCATAAGATGATTTTTATAATGAGTATTGTTACCTAAGAG
This sequence comes from Monarcha castaneiventris obscurior, assembly GCA_026261815.1. Classification (NCBI taxonomy): domain Eukaryota; kingdom Metazoa; phylum Chordata; class Aves; order Passeriformes; family Monarchidae; genus Monarcha; species Monarcha castaneiventris. The sequence goes on from JAMPIT010000481.1 coordinate 2,569,097, forward strand.
CTGCCTGGCTGAGAACTTGAATGTACTGTAGGAAAAGCTGCTTATTCTGTCAAGTCCAAGGACTAGTTCCTGCAAACATTTGGGTTTGTACCTGGCTTAACTTTAAGCAGAGGACTATGTCCACTTGATTCCCACAAATATGAACATGGATCAGAGGCAGAAAGAAATGTGGCTTTTCTTTTCCCTTGATGTGTGCACTAAATGTGACACATACAAGTAACTCTAACAGTGTGTGTTAGTAATTTTTCATCTCATCTTGATTTTCGTTGGTATGCTTTGCTGTTATTGTTTGAGTTTGTTTGCTTAGGGGTTTTTCTTTGCAAAATGTGTATTTCTTTATCATTTCTTCTTCATGTGGTCTCACCCGCTTTCTTGATCTATGAGAAGAGGACTCCAGGTTTTGCAGCAGCCATGCCTTGGTGAGGAGAAACCACATTTTGGTAAATTTCAATGGCAAATCCGAATGCAAACTGATAGATCAAGGAAGAGATAGGGATAGAAAGTAGCAAAAGTGAGAGTGTAGGAGGGATTTCAGATCCCTTATCCCCCCTTGGGTTTTCTTTGTCTTTTTAACTGAACAACACTGAGCGATGTGATGCTGTTGGTTTAAGGTGAGGTTGTGTCTCTGCTGCTGTGCCCGTGCCTGCAGAGGGGATGTGGCAGCACAGCCCAACAGGAGACAGCCCAGCACCGAGTGCTGTGAGGGGCACAGAGCCGGCTGACAGGCACAGCAGAGAGCTTCTCCTTTTTCTATTTATTTAGGGTAGATAATCTTTGTTACCATATCAGAATTTTTTTAAATAATTGCCATTTTAATAATTCCTGTTTCTCTTTAAATACTTCATAGTGGCAAGCATAATTTAAAAAATATTGTGTGACATTAACCCTGAACAAATGAATCAGTGGACAAATCTCAAGTGATTCTAAATATTTGCTAAGAATCAGCAACTCTGAGTGTGCACAGTAGCACTGCAGGAGCTCAGCTCTTCATCATGTTTGAGATCAGCTGCCTTTAATCCAGACCTATTTCTGACACAGTTTTAATAGCAGCAGTTACTCTAATAGATGAATGTGTTGCATTCCTTTTTTCTTTACCATTGTTTCCTACTTTTTCTTCAAAGAAACCTTCTTTTTTAGATTTACAAGAGAGAAACTGAAGTCCTTTGATCTCTACAATGTATGTACTATTTATACCAGAGATGGGGAAACTGCTTTTGTCTAATTATTTTTGACATCTTGCAAATATTCACAAAATTCTTCATGGGGATTAAAAAGATCCACAGAGTTCAATCTCTTTGTGACAAAGAAATGTTGTTCTCAAAAGGCAAAACAATTGTTTGTTTGTTTTCTCTTAGAAAGATCCTAGACATTCATCTTCCAACATGGCACATTTTATTTGAGATAGTGCAGGAACACATCCCATTTTTAGAATATCAGTAAGTTTCCATAAATAGAGCTGTAGCTTATGAGATCAAAATAAAATAGTGACAAAAATGGAGTGCATTTGAAAAGCATCAATTCCACCTTTATAAAATGTTTGACTCCAGCTCTGTAGAAACTGTTCTCTGCAGAAGCTCCCATTTTAGGGTGTGATATCTTTGAGTTTCTGTTAAGTTACTTATTAAAACAAAATTTGTGAGGTGGTCATTGCTGCACTTCCCTCCACTGTCTTACAGAACATCTATTAATTTACATATCTTTATTTATTTATTTATTATGCAAAGTAAGGGCCATGTGAGTAATTACACTTCCACTTCCAAAGAACTGCCAGGGTTACCAGCTCTCACTAAGGCCAAGACTCATCATTTTGTTTCTCTGGGTTTTTACAGTGTCAAGTAAATCAAATGAATATGAGTCAAGTGAATAGGGAATTCATCAATTTTCATCAGAAAATTTTGGTCTTCACAGTTTCAGAATCTAGTCCATATGGTCAAAAAAAGAAGCTGAAGTTCATTATTTAAACCTCATTTTTACTTCCTGATGTAATATTTGGGATAAACAATAGTTCTGAATTCCACAGAAATCCCCTAATGCTCAGCAGGAGGTTTGGGGACCATGGGAACAGAATCAGATAAGTGGTCCCAGTCAGGGAACACCACCAATGCCACACAGTGGATTCTGCCTTGGTTGGAAAAATTCAACCATTTTGGAGACTTCTGAGCACTTTCTTTAGTGAAAATGGAAAATTTCTGTGTTCAGCCATGCTCTTTGCTGAATTTTCTGGGAGTTTTTGTCCACTTATGCAAGTGTGCACAGACAGATCAGAATAAAATAATAACATAAAGTTTCCCATTATTGCCAAAATTTTCCTTTTTCAACAAGCATACAGAATGTGGAAAAATTGAGCCATAAGTGATTTCGTACTATAGAGTAGATATTTTGCTACCTTTTTAAAATGTATTTGGAACATGGAATTGAGAGAAGCACTATAAAATTGAGATACGTAATGTCTTCAATAACACAGACATCTAGACATTATTTCCTCAGTAAATCTTGTGGGTCTCTTAGAGGAGCTGTATTTCTCAGACATGACATGAGTCAGACGCTACGAGCGCTGCAGCAAATTCCAGGCAATCCATTAAAGGGTGTCACACCCTGTTCTTCACTCCATGTCCTTTCCAAGGTGAACACAAGTGCCATCAGCAAGTGCTTTGTGAAGGTGTCTGTGAGTGCTGGCAGGTAAATAATTTTTTTAAACCCAAGTTAACAGCCCATGTAATCATGTGCATCAATCTGACTTGTGTAGAGGCAGCTGCCCTGCTCTGTGTGCTCTGCTAAGGAGTTCAAGATGGGCAAGACAAAGGGGAGCACGAGGCTGGCAAGGGGGCACAGTGAGAGGGTCCAGAAGCAGGAAGGAGGGTTACAAACCCCCAAAGTGTGAGGGGCAGAGAGATATGCTAGCCATGTGCAAAAGGAATGGAAGTAATCACAGGCCTCACAGGTTTGTAGGTGGCTGTTTAGATAATTCTTCTAAAATTATGCTCCTTTCAGAGAGAAAAAAAATAGCAAAATATCTGGGATGCCAAAGGGAAATGTGATCCATACAGAAAAAAAAATAAAAAGGTTGGTGTAAATTAAATAACAAAACTTATCACTTTCTGCAACGTTCTATCAGCAACTTGCACATTTTTTGCAGACGCTGCCCAAAAGTGTCCTTGGCACAGACCACACAAACACAGAGAGCAGCAGACGGCACCAGCAGGTGTCTGCATGAAATCCTGCTCCTGGAGAGATTTCCAAAAGCAATTGCACTGCCATACCTTTGATCTTTTCCCCAACCAAATGCATGTTGTGGGTTTGTTTTGTCTTATTTTTTTTTTCTTTCTCTTCCAATCCATTCCACAGCCACAAGTGCATTTTACAGAATTTCTGCCCTGCATGTTTTTCAGCTGCCATGAGGTATTTGCAACCTGACAGGCAAGGCTAAATATCTTCCTCTCATGTCTATACACCAATTATTTACAGGAATCTTCCATTCTTCAAGTCATATCACATGGCTCTGAATTTTAACACAGGATCTCAAACAGCCCATCAACCTCCTGAGGTTAATTCAAGCCTTTAAAAGTCAGGTAGACATTTGGAATTTGGAAATTTTGTCTTGTGAATTTACATGGATGCCAAGCCAGATCATCAGCTGACCAGTGTAGATATATAGGTTCTACTAACAAAAGTAAATACCCATTCTTGCAAACGGAAAACCTTCCCGTACTTACACAAAAACATATGTTTTGTGGTACACTTTAGGTGTGCCATCTGTCCTGCTACCTTGTTAGCAAATACAAAGATGCATTATCTGCTGAAAAACATTTACTGTCTGAAGTGAATAAAGAAATTATGGCGATATTGTGGAAGAGAAGTTTGTCCACACGGAAGGAAAATCAGGTTGTGAGCACAGGGAATGACAATGTTTCTCCTGTGTCATTCCCACAGCAAGGGCAACCTTCCTGCCTGTGTCTCCACAATGAACTCAGAGAGACAACAGGGATTAAGCCCAGCATTGATGTTTGTGTCTACAGTGAGTTGTTATAGAGGTTCTTAAAGCCTTGCTCTTGATGATAGTATTATTTCATTTGTTTCTGTGCTTTTGTATTTGTCGTGGCAATGAAGAGACCATGTTTTTACCGAAACAACTGGATTTGAAGAGGGACCTTCTGGGCTGCTTTTAAGCAGCTGCTGCCATTGCCAGAGAGATCTGGATGGTGTCTTTCCAAGAGAAAGGCAGAACGTAGTCCATGGTGGGATAAAGAAAGAAATAAGTGGTCCATCAGAAGGTTTTCTAGTAAGAACTGAGCCATGGTATTAAAAATGTGACAGCACCCAGGATGGAAAGGGAGGTAATGTTCCAGATGGCAGGGCATGCAAATAAGTTTCTCATGCTTGTAGGCACCACAGTAATTCTCATTTTTTAATCCAAAAAGAATAGTCATATCATTTCCTTCCGTGGCAAAAAGCTGACTTGATAACACGACCTTGTGCTGCTGCTCAGGGTCACACATTCACAAAGGCATGTCCTTTCTCTCTTGTTCAGCCCTCCTGCCTTGCCCTTTGCCCATCAGCAGGAGTCCAGGTCACTTCCCAAGTCCCTTGCCTCTCCTGAGCTGCCCGGTGAGCCATGGTCTGCTGCTCCTGCTTCCCCCAATTAGTGCCTCTCCTGCAGCATCTCCTGTCAGTCACTGCCGTGCCAGTGGTGTTGCTCCCAGCAATGCCAGCTCAACAAAGAGGAGACAAGCAGCCTAATGGTTGCCAGCAGCTGGAGCAAGGCTGAGGCAGAGTAACTCTTTCAAGTGTTTTAGGCATTTCTGAAATATTCACATCTACAAGAACAAATCGCTACACGTGTATGCGAGCGGCAAAGTGACATCTGAGGTCCCCTCCTTGGTACCAGCTGGAGCTCAGTCCTGCTGCCAGCGGCAGGGATGTTCACTAATTGAATGGAAAGCTTTGGGACTTCCCTGTGCATCCTCCCCTAGCTGGAAAGCAGAGTCAGCCAAGCACATTCCCACTGCACGGCCCTTCCCAGCTCCTCAAGCTCAGCACTGCAGCCCAGGAGGAGCCACTGCTGCTGGACCAGCCCACAGAGACTGCAGGCCCCATCTCTGCCGTGGTGTCACTGCAAAAGAGGAGAAACAGCTGGGCTGCATTGAAGAGGCAGGAATTAAGCATTCTTGGAAGGGAGGGAAAACAAAAGCATCTCTGCAGAACCCCTCCTGCAGACACGGCAAAGTTCTCCTTCCAAGCAGCCTCTGCCACAAAGGAGACATTCCCTCCTGGCTCCTGCTGCTGCAGCTCCACAGCACTTTTAACTTGCCAATTTACAGCTGCAGCACCAACTTTTGATTTCATTTTCTCAGAAGTGCTGGATGAGAAAAAAGTGTCTCCTACCTTACCAAGACTGACTTTGACTCTCTAACCTGATATTAAGGGCTGACACATTCATTTCTTCCTTCATTGTTTAGAATTGCCTGATCATAGACTCCCTAACTAGAACATAAATTCTGGAGATGGGGCGGTGGTGTTGTACATCACACGCTGTTTAACACTGACATGAAATCCTTCATCTTCAGGAATGCAAATTTCCTGCCGAGATATGATCCAGTTTATGTGTGTGCATACCAAAACCACACCAAATAGTTGAGTCATTGCTTCAAAAATCCATTCCAAAAGTTAAAAAAATTTAATCCCTATTGCCAGTTTCCTGTCTTAACAAACATTTCTGATTCCTAACATTTATTTACACCTCTGGTATAGTACTGTGTTTTAAATTTATATGTGAAGCTGTGTTCCAGTGTATAATGTTATAGTTATACCAGTGCAAAGTCCACTACCCATGGAAAACAATCTTTGTACTAAAAGCATCTAAAAGTGCTCTTCACTCTGGGATTCCACATTTCCTTTAAGCCACTTGCAGTGGCCTTGCAGATCACTGTATCCTTAGGCAATCTGTTCCCTTACCAGCATCAGAAAGCTGACTTTTTATTTTCCCTTCATAAAGGTGAAATGCTACATTTCTTGTCCTGGTCTCAATACACAGGGAGAACAATTTGATGGAAACATATTTGAAATACCTTGTACTCCTCATCGCTCCCTCAGTGCTGTCTTTACTTCAGCAGAGCATTCCAGGTGTTTTGCTCACATCTGCTGCCATTTTAGTCCCTCTTCTCTGACTTCATTTTCTCAACAGCTTTCCCAAAATATGAATTTCAGATCCAGAGATAATTTACTTCAGTTGAAACAAACAAATAATTACTGCCTGTATTTTATCAAGATTGTATTTATTTTATTTTTTTTTCTGCCATAACATGGCCTTATTGACTGCCACAGAATTTATGGTGGCAGATACACAGAGAGAGTCCATTATAGCTCCCACAAAACTTCTGCATTATGATGCTTGTTACATACTTTTCTGACTATAGTATTTAGCAATTATTCAAATGGATTTCATCTTGTATTCGTCTTGTATCTGGTTGGCCAATCATTCATGGAAAACCTCAGCCTCAGGAGGGAAAGGGGTAGGATATATAACATTTCACATGATCAGGTTTGCTAAGGAGAGGAAATGGGTTCTGTAATGCTGCACCTGACATGAAAGGCTTTGGATTTGCATTCCAGGCCTCTTAGTAGTTTCCTATTGGAATAATACTTGAAGAAAACAATAAATGTTAAATGCTAATAGAAGTTGTTGCAAATTATTTGGGGGAATGTGGCTCCTAGACCTGTTTAGATGTATAGCAATGTCAATATGAGAGGGATTTTTAAGCATCATTGTATACTATATTCCTGTTGATGCTTCTCCACTTATTGCTGTGGTAATACATTTGGCACAAGGGACATATATAATGCTAACATTTCTATGATATACATAGCCAATAAAAGCTTTTTCAATTTCATTATTTTGACAGGCAGATTCCATTAATACATCCACAACAATAATGCTCCTTTTCTTCAGGATCTAAGAGAAGAGGATTATTAAAAATTACAGACAATACCCCTATACACTTAATCTCTCCAAATTCACTTTACAATTGCTGTCAGCATCAATAATGTCAGACAGTATAATCATGTTTGTATAAAAAACAGAACTTGTATATTTTCCAAATGGGATTTGTTTCCCCATCTGACAATGCAGCTGTTTTGGTTTGGGGCTTTTTTTGTGGTTTGTTTTTATGTCAGAGAATGATGCTCCCGAATGCCTGTGGAGAATACAAGTGCTGTGAGACAGCCAGGCTGCAGCTCCTTCATCTCATCCCATTCTCCATCCTGTACCCTTGGTCCACCTTTCAATTTCAAAATCTGTGTCATAAATAATGAGAGGAGTGGGGAGAGGAGACAGCTCCAACAATCCATGTCCCTCCTTCAGCTGTCACAGGTTGCACATGGGTAGCCAGAAGCACAAGGGCTTCCCCACAGGCCAGCGGGCAAATTGCTGCACAGTTTCCTGAGAACTCATTTGTTTGCACCACTTTTTTACTTCTCGGGATAAAATGGAAGTTAAAATAATTTCTGTGGCCAAATGATATTGCAAGTCATTTTTCCCTGGTTTAGTGTGGATTTTAAAGGATGTTTGTTGCCCTGCTATTAGGCATGGAATTTCCAGTGCATGGCAAATATTCTTATCATTGATAAGAAAAGGATGCTGCAGGTCCAGCTGCTCTGGTAGAATTCTGAAACACAGCTACAGCTTTGAAAATTCAACTCCTACTAATTTCAATACATGGAGAAATTGAATCCTCTTGAAATCCACATTTTCATTAAGACATTCTGGAAAAAAAAAATCACAGTTTCTTCATGTGCATTGCTCTTAAATCAAATTATGCTTAGTGACTTATTCTTTATTTCTGTTGATATTACCTTTTCAATATCAGTATCCACTCTCATTGGTGACCAACCTTTTACATAACATTTAGAAAATCAGTTTTTGAACAAAAGTCTTTGAACAAAACAACTGTGTGCACCCCCTTTCATGTCAGACTTATCAGCTAATCTATCAAACAAAATACAATTTATTTTTTCCATTAGGTTCCTGGAAAGTCAAGCTAAGTGCGAGCAACTAGAGTTTGTTTCTGGACTCTGATATGTTTTTTCAACAATCTAGGAGTTGTCAGGCAACGATTGCTAAGATACAGGGGCATTTGTATCTTAAATCTGAAGTGGTTGAAACTGGGAAGTGTCTTACATGCTGCTGAATGTTGTCTGTACAACAGGTTTCCAACAGCGTGTTGTTAGTAGTGATTGCTTATCAGCACCCACTTCAGATGGAACAAAGGGCTTTTATCTTTTTATATTCTGGTGTTGTCTAAATTTATTGCAAGTATGTCTGTCGGGGGAGACGTAACAGAGAATGACCCCGGCTTTGGGCAGTAACACGTTAATATCACATGTTTTTTGTGGCTCTCACAGCAGTGTGACCCCTGCTCCCAGCACAGCCAGGGCTCCACTCACACACTCTGATTCCCCTTTTTGAACACCCAGTCTGTAAACCCTGAGACAGACACGTCAGAGACGTGTGTGGGGATATAGATCAAAAGGGTGACTGCACACGTTGACAGGACACTAATTAAATTGATCCGCAGTTAGTGATTACATACTCTGGGCGGTTAATTCTGATCAGCTGCCTTCTGTTCCCTGCTTAAAGAGGCACCTCCTGTCTCCTCCAGACACCGAGTGCCACCTGCTGTGCATCCACAGCCAGGAATTCCTACCTTAGCGTGGATGCCCCTCAACAAACACCATCCTCTGCAGCAGCGCAGAGCCAGCGACTTGGTTCTGACCTAAAACAGGCAAAACACCTCTCAGAATAGATAGGAAATGGACTGAAATGTCTATGTAAGTGTGTGGAAATTTGGTTAAGTAGTGGTTCTTTCCTCAGCTGTCCTACGTGGTCATGAAAGTGTCTTATAAATAGAGGCTCAGGGAATCTAAAAGGCACATGGTATTTTGCCGAAGGTTCCAGAGATATGCTCTGGTCAAACCTTGATTAAGATTAGAAGGTAAAAGTAGTGAAACAGTTCAATGTGTTGATATTTAGCAAAATAAAGCCTGTTTACACTTCTGATAATCATCTCAGTAAACCAAAGAAAGGAAAAGAGATTATAAAGGCACCTCAACATTTTTTACCAAGAAAAACTTCGTGGTCAACTGTCATAAAGTGTGCTTTGGAGGGGTTCAACAAACCCTTAAGTGACAATTACTAGAAGAACTCTGTCAGAAGTAGCTGAATTTTAAAAATGCATTTAATATTCTATAATACGCCAGACAGAGCTATTATTTTGCATCCTTAGAAACTGCACTGTTCTCTCAGCGAGACAGAGAACAATACAGAAATAACAGTGAGAGGGATCCTTGACAAACTGCTACCAAAGAGGTTATGCAAATGCACAGTGTGCTGCGTGCAGTTCCTTTTCTCACAGCAAAATGGCATCTCCGTGCCAAAAGGAGCCAGGCATGACCTCTCCGATGGGTGGGACAGGACAAAGGGATTCCAATCAAAAGGCAGAAATGCTGAAGTTCTACTAAAAGCAAAACAAATTCAAGAAAGGAATCCTAGTCGGTCCATTGTGCTTTGAATTTCACTCCAGCGGGAGATTAGAAGCTGAAAATGTGCTTCCAATGGCTACACAGAAAACTTTGCAACTGTTCCACACGAGGAACTTGCCCGTAAGCAAAAAGATACAGTTTTGCCCACCTTACTTAGAGCCAGAGAACATAGAATTAATAATATGACTTTTCTTACTTCAGAGAGCTTCGATTCAGATAGTTGGCAACAAAAAATTAAACAAGTGAAATTAAGAAGTAAAAACAGTTCAAGGTCAAAAGATTTTACAAGTGATGAGCTGACACTGGAGTTATGTGTATTGATCAGCATCCCATGAACAAAGGATTTAGGCTGGATCTATACTTTATTGCAAACCTTTCTTTCAAACTATTAGATTTTTGTGTTTATAGACCAGATTTGTAATTTAAGGGAAGGATTTAGGAGCCTAAAGGATGTAAGCACTCAGCTGTTTATGAAGTTCAATGGCATTTGAGTGTCTGAGTCCCTCAGGCTCTCTGAATTCGTAACTTATTGACAATAGTTTTTCAGCTCAGAAAGCACAAAATAGTTGCCCTTTACAATAACAGAATATTTGTTTCGTAGCCATAACAATAATCTAGTCTGACTTCCAGGGACTATTTTGTGGTCAAAATCAGGATAACCGACAAAATTTACCCCAGTGGAAAATTCAGCTCTGTGAATGTAGGAATGGTGACTTTACTATAGATTTACAATCACAGGCCCCTGCCTGAAAGATAGGATCACCTGCTCCAGCTTCTCACACCCAAAAAACCTTTTTCCTCTTGTTTACTCCCTGATCAAATCTCTTCAGCAGACCTTCAGCCCAGGCCAGATATGCTTCCTCAGCATCTCCGACCTGGGCCTGATCCAAGGCTTTATTCCCAGCTCCCTCTCCCCAGGAGCTGGTTTGATTCCAGAAACCACCCCAGTCCATCATCTCAGTGCTGCTGCCCAGCTGTGAGAGCCTCAATTGCACCTTAGGGCATAAACCCAAGGGTTGGGTGTGATGGGGATGGATCTGCAGTGCAGGGTAAAGATTCAGTTTGATTTGTGGGTCTTACAGTTAGATGTTGCAGGAGTAAATTCTAGTAAATACCTGCATGTGCACAAAAAGGTCTGTCCCTTGGCAGGGGAGCTCACTTGGTGTGAGGTCTGGAGAGCAAACAGGGCTGAGGGACACATCCTGCTGCCCTGAGAGAGGGGCTGGCCGTGGGGAGGGAACTCATGCCTGGTTTATGACTCTTCACGTTAGATATAGGATATTAAAGTTCATAGCTGTCATTGCATAACATTCCCTGGCTGCTAAAATATCTGTTATAAAGTGCAAAGGGACAGCAGGGAAATGGGAAGGGTTTGCAATGGGGCCAAAATGAGGATGGATGGAGCTCTGATGAGAGCATTTAATAATGTCTCTGAGCTGCTCTTGTGACACAATGCCTGCAAACAGTGATTACTGCTTGTCTGAGGGTATGAGGAGGGAAATTCTAAGGCAAAGTTAATTTACATCTTAAAATAGTTTCCTCTTAAAAAACACACCATGGTAACAAAATTTCAGTATTGTGATGATTAATGTCACCACACTGCACTGACTCTACTGCCTCATAATTAAACAGAAGGTATTCAGTTGTATAGCACTTGAATATGATAATGGTTTATGTATTAACTCGTTCACCTTGCAATTTCTTGACCTATTTTTCATTTTTAGAGGCACATAATGATGGAATGTATACAGTAACACAGACTGAAAACAGTCCCTGAGTTGTCCCGGGGGAAGGAGAGACACTGTTGTTACTGGCTTTGCATAAGCCTTTCTTGAGCATTAAAAAAAAAAAAATCCCAATAACAATGTTCCTTTGCCATTTTAAAACCACCTACATTGAAAGATCTTGGGATCTTAAATCAGTGGATGTGTGTGTTTGTGTTTTTCACCTGTTTCTGTGAATGTCTCACTCTGATGTTTGCCAAGTATCTTGCATGAGCTATTTGAATGCCTAAAGTTACCCATCCAAGTTCAACAAGATACTGAAATAAATCTCAATTTTTTGACTCCCACACCCTCCATTGAAGTCAAGAACAGGATTGTTTCACCCTCGTCATGGTCTTGTTAGCAAATATCCAGCAACCTCATAGCAAGGTGTCTCCTTTCCTCCTCATTTCTCATGTAACTTGGCTTCTCTACATGAAAACACAGACTATAAATAATATTGGATCTTTAGCTTAAAAAATGCATATCCTGATGAATATCCTGATGAATATTTATTCAGCACATTAAAAATACCATCCATGCCTGGCTTTCATTTGGCTCATAAACCTGAATATTGCAAAAAACCTAAAGACAATATTTATTCAGCACATCAGCACAGCATCAGCTGAGGAAACTTCATATTTCTGTTTAGGATACGTGCACACTTCCTATTACTGCCCTGTCAAAATACTTCAGAATCCCTGGAAGTATTTCTTTGAGGCAGGAAGGATGGTTCCCATTTCACAGCTGGAGAGATGTAATAGCCAGATTTATGACATTTAATTTCCACTAATTCCAGTGGAGGTAGACGCTGAATAGTTTATTAAAATCCGGCTGCAAGTCACTTGCCCAGGGTCACAGAGGAGTCTCACAAAGTGTGATTTGCAGTGAACCTGCTGGAACAGGGATCAGCAGTGAACACAAACCTTCCTGATTTTCCCCTCTTGCTGAGGGCACTTTATTTTAAATACCATGACCAGGTGTATACAGCAGCACTAGTTTAGGTTTTCAGTTCGGTCTGGAGCCAAACCTTCCCCAATATCATACCACAGTGATATTTGCTCTCTCACTCTGCTTTGGAGCCACCTGGATCTTTAAACAAGAAAACTTAAATAGTTTCTTAATTATTGGCCTTGGCAGTGCTTCCCAGCTGCTGTGATGGATGCATGCTCCAGTTACCTTTTCCTGTTCTCTTGGAACAAGATGCAAACACAAACTGTCTCCTGCACCTGAGGTCCTGATTTTCTTGGGAGGAGCCACTGCTGTGTCTGGAGATGGATTCTGCAGTTTCACTCTTCCATGCATGAAGCAGTGATGTCTGTGTTTGCATCACGCCCTGCCCAGGACAGGGCTCTGCTAACAAACAATGTTAAACCTCTTCAGCCTTAGTGTTGAGTCACTCCAGAATTCTTTTTCTCTGTTTATTCCAATTTGGATTTGAAGAGATACTCATTTCTACTGTGATTTCTAAGCCTCTCTGAGGAAGGAGCTGCCCAGATTCTACAGTCCAGACTTTCTCATCCTCCAAGATCATTGGGAAAGCTGAGCTTGTTTTTTCCCAATTCCATTTGTCTCCTTTTGAATATAAACTTTTCAAAACATCCCCTCTTCAACAAGGCATGGTTCCTGCTGTGTCCTGCTGGCATCTGTGAGTAGAATGCCCTTGTCACAGCCAGGGATGCTCTGACCAAGAGATCTGTGGGGCCCCATCCTCTCCATTTGCTTTATTCAACCACCCTGGCTCTGCCAGAATCCTCCCTGATTTTCCCTAAAATAACAAAAAGAAGAATCAACCATTGGAGTGGGAAATTCTTTCCACTGTAGATGGAAATAGGGATTCACTAGTCACTACTGCTTTCAAATGAATTTCTAAATGATAAAAAAAACCCTTTTGCAGTGTCAGTACTGAAACATGGGGATGACAGGTTCTGTTGGTTTTCCATCAGTTACAGCCTGTGTCAGCAGCTTTGCAGGATCCAGGATACACTCCAGTTTCTTCACTAAAAGCCATTTCTTTATGTTGCCTTTCTGCTAGGAGCAACTGTGAGTGCCAGTGCCTTGTAATACGTTTGCTATTATTTTTTCCATATGAAATTCTGTAACGTGTTCTTTAGAAGATTGGTTGGTGCAGCTTCCACAATCATCTTGTATTGTTTTCCTCATCTCTCCCAAATGCAATTCAATTAAGTAGTTTCATGGCGTTGATATTAATCTAAGCAGCATTCTTGGCAAGGTGACAAACTGAACTGGACTGAGATTTTGTGGGTTTATGACAGTCCTGGCTATAGCTGATGGTTTTTAAACAAAATGTTTGAAAACAAAAACATGCATGCTTTAAAACATGAGATTCCTATCTCTGTCTATGTAGAAACTATTCTGGGCACGAAGCAAATATTACAGGATAGAAAAACCAAAACACCCTTTCACAGATATCCTGCAAAATATGTTAAAAAAAATTCAACAGCACAAACAGTAGTTCGGTGTCTATCTGTTACTGCTTTTCTTGCAGAGGCATCTTGAAACCCTAATTAAGGACTAAAATCTCTTCTTTCAGGCTCTGTCAAGGATCTAAAAGATGCCACCTGCCCACACAATACATGGATAAGATTCACTGATGTTTGATGGAGATCAGGAAGGATGATGAACTGATGATCTACAGTTCTGAAAGAAATAGGCAAGTTTAATATTTTTTCTTCTCTTTTATATTAATATGCTCACCTCCCCTAATCCTAGACTTGGTACCTTTATCGCTTCCATGTAATTAACTCAGAACTCGGAACTGTGGTGCTTGCCTTGCCAGCTGTTTACAAATCCCCCCACATGACTGAGCTGCTGCATCACTGAGCTGATTTGCAATAACTCTTCTAACTCAGCTCTTGCCCTTTCATGAGGGGAGGTTTCAACTATGACATTCTGGGGCACGTTGCAAATGCCTAGGGAAAAAAAAGTGAATGCAGAGTCCATCAAGATCCCTTTCAGCATCTGCATATTCAGGATTTGACCCCGGATCAGAGGAAGGGTTTCTTGTCTGATTGCATTTCTCCATGGTTTCACTTCTGGACTATAACCTCAGTGTGACAGGCAGCAGGCTTCAAGTTAGGAAATCTCACACTAACCCCAAGTATATTTCTATCATCAAGAACTGCAGTTTGACAGTATCAAAAGTCTCCCTGAGCCATGATTTAGGCATTTTGAAACACTGAACAGGGAGAGCGAAACTGATCTTGAATTTTTGTTTCTTTTTTGAAGTATCTGTTACCACAGCGTGCTGAGCATCTCCTCTGTTTGTGGGATTTATAGGTTTGAACAGTGACAAAATAGATCAGAATATGTAAAATGCTCAGATGGGAAGTTACATATTGAAGGCCAGTTGCAAACATTAATTCCTTCTCTGTGCTCGGAAGTGTTCATTTGTAGGTTTAAATGGATTATACCATATCCTCTATACTCTCAGAAATTCTTTGAATAAAATCCTTTGGAAAAGCAAACAGGGTGGAATGAGGTAGACAGAGGACAATGCAGATTAAAACAGAGATATATTTCTTATCAGTCATTGCTGCTGTCTCTTCTTCATAAAAAGAAAGAGTGGACAAATAGAAAGATTTCTAGATAATGGACATAGCTTAAGGAAAAAAAAATCAGAATATCTGCTTAGGATTTTCATTTTGGCCTCCTCACATCCCTTTTCCTCAGTGCTGCTGTATAGCCATGGACTGCTACCTTCCTTGTGTGATGCTGATGGGGAAAGGGCTTTGTCTTGAGAAAGAAACCTCCTCTCCACTGACCACATCAAAATACACATTTTGTTAGCAGATTGGTTTTCAAATAGGGTATAAATAATCCTTCCTTGGTTTTACTCCTTGCTACTGAGAGGTCGATAACCGGCCTACTTATGCCATCTCCTGGGTAATTACAGAACTGTCTCTACACAGGGAAAGCCTCTGTCAAGCAGCATTAATAATTATCAGTGCCTTGAAATAATTTGCTAATTGAATCCCTGAAGTAATTTTCTTTCTTATTTTATAGAATTTAGAACAATTCAAAAACTACTGAATTATTAATAACATATCATATTCAACTATTATGAATAATCAGTAGATTGTAACAAAAAGATCTTTGTAATCGCAGTCCCAAAAATACTGATATATTAAGTGAAGTTTCGTCTTACAAAAAAATCAGGATAGAATTTAGTAATTGCAGTAGATATTGTGAATTATGTTATTCCAGGCATCAAAGAGGGATCCTGGTCAGGCCCAGGGCAATGGGCTGTGTTTTTCTAACAGGAGCAGATGTTTCCATTGTGAAGGCTTCTCACCACTTTGGAAAAGTATGAAATAATGGGAGTGCAAAGAGCAGAGGCAGCACAAGGAAGGGATGCTCAGCACCTGCTCGGCTGTGCTTTGCATGTGCCTTCCCTCAGTTTTCCCCAATCACCAGTTTTCTGTCCAAGTGCTATTACGGGCTGAAATGGAAAGCCATTGTAATGGCATAAATCTCTCATTTTTCTCAGTTGTCAGCATCAGCACCTGTTAAAAAAGGAAAAGCCTATTTGCAGTTTCTTTGAGGGTGAGCATGGCCTTCGAACTCAGTTGGGAAACTTTGTCACTATCACACATGCTACGATGTCTGTTCCCTGCTTGATCTCAGAAAACCTTGAGAAAAGCCTCCACCTTGGTCTGTGGGGTTTTTTTAAACACTAATCCAGCACACTGCTACTAAGTGTTTAATTATTAGGATTGTGAAATACAACAACACCTAAGGCATTAATAGAAGGAACTAATTATAACCCTCTCAGCATGTGGTTTCCCCTTCACTTACAAAATCTCTTGTCATTTATCTGTCCTTTAAATGACTTCTTGTAATACCTTAATCAGGACAAATGGATCCTTCAGAGGGAAGAAAATGACCCAACTGGCACAGAAAGATTTGATTAAAACTTATACCCCTTCTGTGGCAGCCCAAAGATCCCAGGGGATCCCATTGCTTAGCAGAGTAGAGGAAATAGCAGACAGGGAAAAGCTTTCTGTCTGAGACAAAAAGACTTTATCGCTGACATGCTGACATCCCCTCTCTGTAGGACCAGCCTGTGATCAGTGTCTCTTGTTTCCTCTAAAACTCAGTGTCAGAACTTTGGTTCCAGCGTGATTAATTTCCCCTTTACCGATTGTGTGTCATTTGCTTTTAAGTAAGATCTTTATAAACGAGGCAAAACAAAGACAGAGATGAAGATTGTGCAGAGATAAACATTTGTGCTGCTGGGACTCCCACTGGCTTGGGCACAGCAGGGGCCAGAAGTAATGGGGGTTCACAGGAGTCCTGATTAGACCTCTCACTGTGCACAGGTAATTGAAACACTACAGCCCATCATAGCAGTGGGAAAACAGCAAGCCATGGAGGTACTTAGCTTAAAGCAGACCCTGAACGAGCCAGAGGCTTCACACACTCCCTCTGCCAGTGGGAATGGGCCAAGCCTGGGCTGAGGCCATGGATGTGTGTGCCATCAGCTGGGTGTGCACAGAGAGCATTTGGGCACGGGGCTGTTCCTGGCTGATCCTGTGGGCACTGCAGAGCTCTCAGCCTGGCTTGGGGACAGAAGGCACAAGCAGAGGGCCCTTGGGAAGAAACGTGGCACCTGCCCTCACTTAAGGTCAAATCCACAAGCCAGGTTTGCTGTGAGGCACTGGCAGGGATGGTGTGTGGCCAGCAGGGACAGAGCATCAGCCTCCATGGGAGCCTTTGGAAGCTCCCTCAGTGATGGGAGTCTGATGGTTCTCCCTCACACCCCGGGGAGGCCGCAGCAGCTGGGAGGCCCAGACCTGCTTGGGGTATCCCTGTCATGTTCAGCACGATGTGTGGCACAGGTAACCTGCAGCCTCCAACCCTTCCCTCTTGGCTTGGCTCCTGCTGTTGCCTCACGTGTTTAAGAGCCACTCACTGAGCAGCTTCCTGCAATAGTGTCTTCAAAAGTGTGATTGATGGAAAGGTGTGATGCAGGGGAGAAATGCACTGATTTGTGCCTCATTTTCACTTCTTAGTAATCATTGTTCCGCATGAAAGCCTCTGAATAAACCTTTTTGAGTGTAGTAATTTGTTAGTGAAGCTGCTTCTTGCCAGCCTGGGCCTCCCTTCTGCCAAACTCCTCTAAAAACTTACTGGTGTCTCAAGCAGAAGTTTCTAGTTTTACAACAATGGGAGATTAATAATCTAATTTAGGTTTCCTTCACTCCCCTTTGAGGAAAAATGTCAACTCAAACCTAATGCACAGATGGAGAAAGAAGTAATTGTCATATGGAGCTGACACTCATACCTACAACCCCAACCTAGTGCTGGAGTTTTGCTGTATCCCAGATCGCCCCAGGTGATGTATGACAGATTTTCTGTCCCCGTGTTGGCAGCAGGATTCATAACAGCTTTCATCAGTTTGAGTGGTTATT
The DNA here is from genome assembly GCA_026261815.1 of Monarcha castaneiventris obscurior. Lineage (NCBI taxonomy): Eukaryota > Metazoa > Chordata > Aves > Passeriformes > Monarchidae > Monarcha > Monarcha castaneiventris. Next base: position 2,586,828 of record JAMPIT010000481.1, read on the forward strand.
TGGGTATTTGTACCATGTTTTGTCATTCCTACATAAAAGTATTCAGTGATCATTAACAGGAGTTCAAGTGTCAAATCACCAAATTACTGACTGCAAATTTTTAATGAGAAAAAAGAGGAATATTTTTGGCCAGGTAGTTGCATAAATGGCAGGGCTTGCTGGGAATTATGAATATAATACTACTTCAATTATTACAGTGACAAAAGGGGATTCTGAAAATCTAGATCCATTCTGCAAGCCTCTTTGATTACAGGAGCTGACTTAAAATTTCTGTGCATTCTGTCTCTTACCTGTAAAATGAAGGTTTTAATTATTTGCAGTTTCCATCACTGTTTGCTCCAAGACTGTAGATATTGGAGATTTTGGACTGGTTTGATATGACCACAGCAGAGCACATTTCCCTCAGGCCTGCTCAAAAGGAATGGGGTTAAACCTGCTGCAAAGGTCAGCATTGTTGGTGGAAGGCAAGATAGATGTGCAGCACAATTGATAAGTGCCACTCTTCAGTTTGCCACAGCTCTCTGTGTGACTGTGGTCAACCAAGCAGCTCTTTCAGCCTAAATTTCTGCTCCTTAAAGTGTGAACACTGCATCTTTATCTCACAATGGTGCTGGGAAGCTGTATTAGCTTGGGGTGTGCAAGTCTTCAAATCCTTGAAGACACTGAAATACTGAACGTTACACCTGTGTGGGCACAGGGTGTACAGTTGTGAGAACTTCCAGGGAACATTCTCATTTCCCAAGAAATGTCATTAAAATAGTTATTTTTGTTCCATGCAAGAGAGAGAGAACTTTACCAACATTAGCAACCGTGGCTCTGATCACACCTCACGTTTGGGTGACTGCAGGCATGGTGTGCTCCAAACCCAACAGGAGTTTACACGAGCAATAAACACACAACCACTTTCATGATTATTTTCAGTCTTGTGTAATTTTCAGAAGAGATAGCAAAACACAGCATAACTCTAATCTTACCGATATGGTTATCATCTGCAAGAAAAAAATGCCACCTCAGTTATTAGCAGTGTTGCTAAATCACTGGCCTGGCTTGAAGTCTTCCATCTGGAGTTATAAATTAAGGACAGTTTATCACAGGAGTGATTTATTGTGTAAACAGATCTTGCTGCTGGCATTTAGGAACACGTAGCTGCCTGCCACTCAGCCAGATTCTTTTATCACACTTGACTGAAGTCCCCAGCCTTGAATTATTAGTTAATAATATCAGAGTGAAAGCATAATTTATTGTTTAAGTAAACTTTGAAACACAAAAACAGTGTCTGAGCTCCCAGACTTAGTGCTTGCCTTAGGCAAAGCATTTTTCTTTCAGCACAGGATTTTAATAGAGCAGGAGCAAGATTTGTAACGAATTCCAACACTTCCTGCATGTATAACTTACCTAATGGCAGAACACGATCTCCTGAGCAGTTCTTCCCTCATTTCTGTATTGTCAGACCAACAGCCTTCATGCCATAACTGAGCATAGGTCAATCACACACAGTCAGACATGTCCAAACCTCAAAACGTAAAAGTAACCCATCCATGCTTTCCTAATAGGAAAATTTGATACTATCCCTTCTTTATCATCTAATCTGTTTTATCAACAGTGCTTGAGGAAACCCACGAATTTCCCCCTCAGAGGCACTTGTGGCTAATTTAGAGCAGGTAGTTACTTCAGTGAAAGGAATAACCTTGTCTGACAACAATTTCTTAGCATTTAGGGTGTTATTTACAGCAGTGCCATGAAACCAACAGCCAGCAGATGCCAGCACAGCACACAAGCACCAAAAGTGCCTCTTTCATGCTCAAGGAAGGGTGGTGCAAACCTGTCCCAAGTGTGTGGACCCAGAGGAGCAGTGAACTTTCTCTTTGATGTTTCAGTGTCATGTATAAAGGATATAAAATATGGCACTGTACTAAAGTTAATCTTGGATTTAAAGAGACCACTTCCTGGAGAAAGGACTATACACTGGTCTAGCAGCTAACTGCCTCCTCTCTTCAAACCTGACTTATTTCCATATGGAACTCTGCCTGGAATTTCAGGCCTAGTAGATCTGGGTTGGTTTTTTTTTTTTCCTTTGCATACTGAATTGAGGATTCTTAATATCAAATCTTTTATTTGTGTCAGTGTGCACAAATGTGCCACAATCCCTCCATGGCCTCTGCCCAGTAAAGTGGACCTTCCAGAGGTGCCAGGTTCCTGGCTGCCCACATGCAAACAGGTGAGGCAGGGAGAATGAAAGGCCAGGTACTTGTGGTGCAAACACTGCAATGCTTCCAGGTACAGATGGTCCTTTTTTTCTGAAATTGTCAGTGCTCCTGCCAGAAGCCTTTGCAGCACCATAGTCACAGCCTTCTGACATTATTGAATGATGGAGATCACTTCTGACAGATTTCTTCCAGAGCAGAAAACATTGGTCCCAGAGTGTTCAAAAAATCAGCAGGCAAGTCCTCACTGCCAAAGGAGCTGGAGCAGGGGGAGTTACTGGGTTCCAGTTCCCCTTCCTCACTGAATCTGCAAGGTTCACAGATGTCCCCATAATCTTCCAGCGTGCTTTGGTAATAGACTTTCTAGAGAAGGCAAGAAACAAGGAAAGTCAGCACAAAAGCTCCTACTGCCCTTCCTGAAAATTAAAGGCTATTTTGGCATGCAAATTAGGCAGGAATTTACAGGGAAAAATACGAGTCTTTGTCTGACAAGGAAAGGTTCTACCGAAAATTCCAGCTGCATGAGCTCCAGAGCCTGAACTTTCCCCAGGGTACAAATGAGGCATTTGATCTGTCCTGGACCAGAGAGTTGGCAAGTGACCCTGGCTGGCAGGGCCTGCAGTCTGGCCAAGGAGGCCAAAGGACAGGACTGTAAACGTGCAGGGATCAGACAGGGCATGGCAGGAGGAATTAGAATTTCCCTGACGGCACAGAAGTTCAAGGGCAGGTGACAAGACTTTAACCCTGCTTAGGCACAGAAAGCATTTTAGCCCCACTTCTCTCACCTGAAGGGCAATTCAATCGAGGAAAAAAGGTATTTTCAACAAAGTCTTGAATGTTTTCCCATCAAATATATCCCTTGCTTTCAATTGCAGTGCTTCTGAGATGAGGAGTTCAATGCCCATTTCTTACCTGAGCCAGTGTTTTGTCCACTGTCTCTATGAAGCAATCCAGGTGTCCTGTTTGGGATGTCCCATAAGCAGTGAAAGTGCTGCCATTCTGGAAGACAGACACAGCAGCTCAGGTTTGACCAGCATAAAGTCACCTTCTGACGTTTCTTTCACTTACAAATAACTCCAATTTTTTTTCTGTTGCACCCATTTCTTTTGTGCTGCATTCTCCAGTTACTCCAACAAGTGACAGTTATTTTCTAAATGAATGATATTGCATTATTCTTCCCACTGCTATTAGTAGCAGACCTAATTCTTGGGACACCACTTCCCTTGGTATAAAAATGGACATTTTCATCAAGAACCAGGCAGTTACCTCAGAAATCACTTCTTTTCCAGCTTCCACAGACACAGATGGTAGAGTGGCACCATGTGTAACATCCAGCCCAGCCTGCACACAGGGAGAGGGATGGTGTTAATAAGGAACTGAACCAAGTGTGAAGGATCACACCTCTGCAGCCTATTCCATTTTCCACTTTCATTTGCTTCCTTGTTGCACACACCAGGATGTGTGTGTAGCAGAGTGACAAGAGGTTGCTGTGCTTCCTCACCTGTCAGATTCACCACCAGGATGAGGCACCTGGGAAGGTCCTGCTGATACTGAAGAAGGGTAGGAGTGGTAACAGTCTGTTACCAGAGTGGCATTATCCAGCCCATGCAGAGCACAGCTCCCCAGACAGGCTTAGTGGCAAAAAAGCTTTATTTTGCTCAATACCAAAGCCAGAGGAAACATAATTAAAGAGATGATTAGTAGCACATTCAGCCACACAACACTAGTGGGGTAGTGTGGATTAATGCTGTCACACTCACCTCAGAAAAAGAACTTCTGCTCTCTTCATTGTAGTTGATTAAAGTCTGTTCACCTTCCTGGGGTGGAGCAATGGCTTTGCTTTTAGCCCTTGATATGTAACACTGGCAAAGCACAATGCTGGAGACTGTAAAGGAGAAAGGGAAAGGAGAAATTGGCACTGGGAACAGATGGGTTTGGCTCAACACAGTGGTGGGAGAGGTCCCCAGCCCAATCCAAAGGAGCTCCCTTGGGAAACCCCAGCAGTGCAGCTGTGCAGGTGGAATCCTTGGTTGGAGTGGTGAGACTGAGCAGGGAGACAGAACAGATCATACACAGGTAACCAGAGGAACAGTGCTCAGATAATCTGTGAATTTTTCTCCAGATAAGGGATCAGCAATTCTCTCTGCAGCATTAACCAACATGAGCTGGTACAGAGGAACCAACTCTAAAACAAGGGTAGCCCTATGGGAGAATTTAATTACTTTCAGTTTGCCAGGACACAATAAATGTCAAAAAAGTCAAGTATTCAATTTCATTCAATGCAAATAAATATATTTGCTATGTTCTACTAGAGTTTAGCTTCATGACCATTTACATTTGCCAGTCATCATCTAGATGCAAAACCATCATGATTTTAATAGATGTGAGCTCATCAGCTGCAATTGCAATGAGACCCAGTGGGCAGATAACAGAGAACCTGCATGTCCAGCTTAGGAGTTTGCTTACCCAGTAGCAACAACAAAGCCATCAGTATTATCGCAATGACACCACTTCCAAGTCCCACTGCTGCTTGTAGAACTGGTGAATATTTACATGTGTGTCCATCTGGGCAAAAGCAGAGCCTGATGTGCTGGTTCTGTCTTGTGGAAAATCCTTGCCTGTCCTGAATAATGATGGGCACCAAGTAGCTGCCTTGTGGGAGGCTTCTTAACATCAGAAGTTCAACTGACTGCCCTAAAAACACAAGCAAATCATTTCAAGACTCACAGAAAGAAGTCAATCATTTGCACCCCAATTTCAAATACTTTTTCCAGCCTTAATGCACCATAGTAAATAGGATTAAATTACATCCCACTTCATCACCTCTCCAAGCCTTCCTGACAGAGATCTGTCCCAGCCTGGCTGCACTCTGGCACAGCTCCCTGATAAACTCTGGGGCTCCTCAGGCACTTAATCAAGTGAAGAAGTGGTTCCTCAGCTGAATTATCCCCCTTTCTGCAGCCTGAGCACATTGCTGCTGCTCCTGCCCTCAGCAGAGATGAGGAGCAATGTCACTTTTTACAAACTGCCATAACTTCATATTTTGAAGGCTGTTCTTTCCCATCATTTCAGTCTCACTGAGACTCATCAGTAACAAACCATAAAGGTAAGAGACAGTGAAATAACCAGAGGGCCCACAACTGACAATAAACTCAGGAAGGACACAAAAGGAAGAACTCACCAAAGTTTCTTCCTAACGTCCAGTTACGCTTCACATCCTCAGAGTCCTCAGCCAGCTCAAATGTAAATGGCCCTGAATGTGAATGGGCCAGAGCAGACTTGGCTTCTATAACAAGAGGTGTCCCTTCTTCTTTGTCACACACGTCTAAAGAAGGAGCCACCAAAGATGGCATATGATCATTAATGTCAGACAAGTAAAGCAGGATGGTGCCCGTGCCAGTCTGTGGTGGAATGCCTGGGTAGGAGCAAAAGAAACAGAAAAACACTCACAACAGGGAACTGGCAAGTGCCAGTCCATTGGCAGGATCTGCCTGGTTTATCCTACCAGTCACACATAGCACAAGTTATGAACATTAGGGTGTTTTATTACCCATTAACCACTTAGATCCTTAGTCTTGCTATCTTTTCATGTTCAACATGCACCTCATCTCACAGCCCAAATACTGCTTGAATATTCTCTGACTGGCTGCTTACCATGATCAGTAGCATGAACAATAATGGTATACAGGCTGTTGTTCAAAAAGGGGGATTCTTGATCAAATTCTTTTGCCACAGTAAGAACGCCAGAGTTCTCATCCACACTCAGCCAACCATCTGGGTCATGGGCTAGTTCATATCTGAAAAAGAAAAGGAAAAATTACAAGTTGTTATTTTAAATGGATTTTGGGTACCAAACTGCTCTTTCAAACCTCTTTATATTCCTAAGCGATTATGCAATAGCTATATAATATATAAAGATATATTCCTGTTCTTATTCTCAGAGTTGGAACATCTCCACTTACTTTATGTTATTTGACACATCATCTGGATATGTGGCAGGATACTTTCTAAATACCCTTCCAGGCTTCATTGAATCTTCCTTTTGGACAGTAAGGACAGGAGGATGAAACCTTGGAGCATGTCGTGACTGTAAGACCTTGATGTTCACAGATGTGTTTGTGGTTTCCAGATTAGAGATCCTCACAATGCCATTTTTACACAAGAAGAAAGGTTCTTCATTTGCTACAGAAATGACAAGTCTCATCTCAGAGTCACCTTCATAGCTGAGAGGCTGAAAATCCGAGACAAAAACAGTTAAATTAGCAGTTATGGCCTTTGTTTTGACCCTTTTGACAGTTAATTAGCAATTATGACCTTTGTTTTGTGAGTCACCTCTGTTACCTGGAACACAGGTGGGATGAGTTTACCCAACTCAGCTGACTCTGATTCTCACAATCAGACAGACCACGTGACACACAGTCTTGCTCTGCTTATCTATTGTTATTCTCTCTTCACATTGATAACACTCACCCAACTCAGCTGACTCTGATTCTCACAATCAGACAGACCACGTGACACAGTCTTGCTCTGCTTATCTATTGTTATTCTCTCTTCACATTGATAACACTCACCCAACTCAGCTGACTCTGATTCTCACAATCAGACAGACCACGTGACACAGTCTTGCTCTGCTTATCTATTGTTATTCTCTCTTCACATTGATAACACTCACCCAACTCAGCTGACTCTGATTCTCACAATCAGACAGACCACGTGACACATTGTCCTGCTCTGCTTATCTATTGTTATTATCTTCTCACCTTGATAACACTCAAAATGCCTTCATTTGTGGCTGGATCTGTCTCAATGGTGAACTGCTCCTTCTCATTGCCCTTTGCTATTCTGTATTTTGCTCTCCACGCTGGAGTGTTGGGAGAGTCTTCATCTTCCACTTGGAGCCGTAACACAGCCGGATGTTCTTCTCCTGCTGCAATCTGCAGCTGGTACTGGGAAGGAAAAGGAAGGAAATAAGGATTCTATCTATCTATCTATCTGTCTAATGTAATCTCGTCACAATGGTTTAAGTTTTTGATGGTGCAATGTAGCCACCAGCTTGCCTAACTAGCATTCCATACACAGACTGAGAAATGCCAATTAAATCACCTAAGGAGTGATGAGATAGCAATAATATGTAATTTGTTTGTCTTTCTTTCTTAAAATAAATCGGTCACTGGTTGAGAGCTGAAAATTCAGAATCTTGCCTTCTAATATATAAACAGCACTGTCCTTGCATCACAACTTTTGAAAGTGCAATAAAGGATGATATTCAGAGAGAGGGAACAAATCACAGCTGTGAGAAGGGTCAGAATTTTACTAGACAGGAGTTGATGACAAAGCACAGGCTTCTTGTGTAAACCTGTTTTTGCAGGTGATCTAACATTATTCCCTGAGGTCTTCCAAACACCAGGTCAGAGACACTGGTGAAGGTGTTGGCTTTTGTAGGTGACTTTGTACACACTGTTGTAACCCTGTTGTAGCTCTTCCTGCTCTTCATAACCTCAAATATTTACACAGACAAGTACCTGGCATGACTCAGCACTCTGGATACGTGTGCTGGGTTTGGCTGGGATAGTTTATTTAGGATTGTAAAATAGAGAGCAGATTGTAATCATAGAATGGTTTGGGTTGGAGGACCCTAAAGGCCACCTAGTTCCAACCCCTGCCATGGGCAGGGACACCTCTCACAAGACCAGGGGGTTCAAAGCCCTGCCCAACCTGGTCACAAACACTTCCAGGGGTGGAGCATCCACCACTGCTCTGGGCTGTCAGCACCTTAGCTTCCCAGATGTCAGAATAAGCTGGTCTGTCAACTTCCTTATGCTTCCAGTGAGGCAAAAACCTTCTGGTGCCATACACAGAAAATTAACAACATTTAGCACTTTAAGAGATATTTCATCTGACGGATAAATCTCATTTGCACATCTTTTGGCCTGGTTCTACAGTTCTGCGGGTTTCTATTTCCACTGCTGAGTGCATTTAGCAGTTGGAAGGAGTGAACTGTATTTAGAAAGGCTCAGTGAAGCAATAATGTTTTCCCTTACGTTATCACTAGTAAATACAGGGAGGTGGTTGTTTGCATCTTCAACAGCAACAGTCACTGCTGCAGTAGATGACAGCTGGGGACTTCCATGGTCACTGGCTTTAATCAGAAGTTTGAAAGAGTTGGCAGTCTGAAAAGCAGAAACAAGGAAGTTCCTGAAACTTAGTTCAGAAGCAGTTCCCACATTTTGCCAGCCACAGCTGGATGTGAGACTCTCCTTCCCCTTGCACCTGGTAACTGTGCAGTGAACATGTACCCTGTATTAAATGATGAGAAGGTGCTAAATATACATCACCTTATAATCCAGGCATCCTGACAGAAATATTGATCCTGTGGTAGGATCAATGTTAAATGTGAGTCCATCTGGAGAGGGCATTTGCATACTCATGGAATAGGACACCCGTGAGTTCGCAGTGCCAGCTTCGTCTCTGTCCGAGGCTGTGACCTGGATAACTGGCTCATCTAGGATGAAGAATTGAGATATTATGGGAGTGTTTAGTCTCAGTGTGGAGTTTCTCTGGCCTGTGTGCAGGCTCTTAAACACACAACTCCTAAGAAAACCTGCAGCCTCCCCTGTGGCCGTGGTTATCCCTGCACAGACTCTGGTCACTACTTCATTTGGGTGGCAAATCTGCCTAAAGAGCTGAATTACCATGCTTCTGAATTTACTTTATCAAAAACACATACTATTTCTTCATGCCAGCTCCTGAGGAGTTGACACCGTGTGTATACACACCCAGACTAAGTCTTTGTATTTCTGAGCAGTGTCTGACCACCTCCTGTGACGCTGGGTGCTTGTGCAGCTTCCAGATCCACAGCTGAGATCAGCCTGCTACAGTCTTGGCTTGTAGTTAAGACAAAGTACCTTGGAAGTTTTTCCAGAATGTCTCCAATGATATTCTAATGTACATCGAGGTTAATCAGGAAAGATGTTGAAATTTAGGAAACAGGAAATTGTCCCTGAACTTGTGTTTAAGTAAAAGGTGGAGAGAGGAATGGGTTTAGTAGGAAAGGGATAATTCCTATGAAGGAATCAGGACAAGAACTGTCATACACAAACCAGCAGTAATTGTTGTTGGGGTGGCACTTACCTTCACTGTGGTTCTCTCTTATTGTAGTGCCATATTCTTCCCTGGAAAACTCTGGTGCATTGTCATTAACATCTTTGACCTTTATCTTGAAAAATATAGGGCGGTCCAACAGCTCCCCAGATTTTCTGTTCTCAACATCAAAACGAATCTAAACGAGTAGCAACACAGACATAAGAATGAACTGAAAGCACCATTTAGATATCAAAATAGAACAAAAACCCTTCCGTTTTGAAGCTGCTTGCATCGAATTTGCTTAGCATTGGCTTTCAATCATATGGTTAAGTCACTATTTCACCTTTCAAAGGTAGTAGATTCCTAATGGTCATCCTGGGCCTCAAACAACATTTTTAAAAGTAAAAAAAAAGGTTTTTACTGGAGCTGGATTATTTGAAATGGTGGCCTAAAAGGCAATATGTTGTACAGAATACCACATGAAGAGCTGTAATTTAGGTACAGTTAATCCACAGAGACACAAATAGAAATCATTACAGAATAAACATAAGGAGACCACAACTGAAATTTTTTATTCAGGGGGAAAACAAACCCACACTCCCATATTTCATTCATAAATTTGTTATCATATTTCTTTCATTGTACTTCCTGCTTGTGAACACTTTTCTGTTTCTTAAGGAGAAACATATGCTTCCTCTTATGTAAAATTCCAGTAACAGAGTTTTGCAGCTCCTCCAGGATCACCCAGTTTTTTGTAACATGTGACTATCTGCTGGCATTCTCCTGATTAGGAGGTTGTGTTTACAACTCAGTGTCCTGGCCACTAGAGCTGGAACGTATTTTGAATTTCAGGCCAGCTTTTTAAGTTTTCAGGTTATGATCAGGGGTCATACCAGAAAGAAGTTCGAAAAGGAGGGTGCAGATATTTGTGGAAGTTCAAAGAAGCCACAGAGATTTATAATGAATAGTGACATGGAATTTAATTGGTCTCTGTTGAGCCAATAGATTCAGCATTTATTTGTAGGTGCAAGATAAGAAAAGCAGGTCATGAATATACATGTTTAACGGGATTATAGGTGTGTCCTGTGAAGAGTTTAGCCATGAGATAACAATTAACCTTGGCAGACAGTTGGAAGTGTCCTGTCCAAGTGTGTTACCTGAAAAGCTGGGGTCCTCTCCCTGTCGATGCTGCGATGGACGTACACGTCTCCATTGGCATCATCTTTTATGGAAAACAATCCAACCTCTGGAGGCTCATCTACCCCAGGTCCACTGATTAAATACTTCAGTGATGTGTTGTATGCTCTGTTATTGAACAGCTTTTGAAGAGAGAAGTAGGGCAGTGCAACGTGAGCAGGGAAGATGGAAGAGAAATAAAAATAATTTAGATCAATTCTCTTTCTGCCCCCCTCCCCTTCACAGATGGGGCCTCTCCTGGTCTCAGCCAACCCCACAGCTCCCTGTCTGCAGCACCACTGCACTGTGTGCAGGGGGAGCCTCTTACCACTCCCACTCCATAATCTTCTGTCCCCCGAGTGTCCTTGCAACTTCCCATGGGAAGGACCAGTAAATCCCTCCCACCTCACAGTTCTAGCCATCTCTGTGGAAATTAGACAAGTTTGGACTAGTTAGTTTTATAAATTGCTGTTTAATTCACACTTCTTGCCCTCTGCTCCCTGTGGTATTTTATTGTACAATTTGAGGTGATGAATGCCTCACTGAGCTTCAAGCAGAACTTTTCCTACAAGGTGCTTTGTACCTGTCCAGCATATTTGGGGAATGGTCCTTTGTCCTCCTCTTGGACATCAATGGTGGTGATAATCCAGGTCCTTTTTGTTCGCTTCAGAGGTTGCAGACTGTCTGACTGATAAGAATCCATCCCCTATTGGATAAAGAAGTGGGTTTAGTGTCACAGTTTGCACATTAGCTGTTGTGTATCTGTTATTATATAATATTGACTACAAACCTGAATACTCTTCCTACTGATGGCTTGTCTTAAACTGGAATCTTCAATTCCATGAGAAAAACTGTCAGCAGCAGGAACCTTGTGAAAAAAAGAAAAGTGATTGTGACAAGTGTGGGTCACTACAAAACCTTGATGTCTTGTCTGTGAGGAATTTGCTTTCATGGAAACATATTGATCCAGTTTTGACAGCATTGTATTGAATTGTATGTAACTCTTAACTCCACAAATATCATCATAAATGTCATCCATTTCATTCCAAATGAATGCCATGACAGCTGTAAGGGCAATTCCTCTGGGCAGGCGAGGCCAGTCCCCATAAAAATGCTGTGCCCAAGCAGGCACCAGTCCATGGTATCATCTCTGTGGCTTTTCCCAAATCAAGTATCTCCAGTTTTTTAAATATTCACCCCTGTCTGTCTGTGTCCAGTGCTTCTTTAGAAGTTGTCTGGTATTGACAGGACATAAACTGACTTTTGCAAAAAAGAGTTAAGTCTGAGGGGTATTTCAGAGTCTCAGGGACTCTGTAGTGTGACTTGAAGTGTTCCATGCACAGCTGATTTACCAGAAGGTGATCACTGGACCAAAATCTCTAACTCAGATGAAGGAAATGAATCATTGAGAATGGTGGCTACACCCAAATTGGCACAATTTTACTTTTTATAAATGCAAGCTTCCTTCTCTGCCTCAAACACTGCCGTATACTGGAAATCTTTCACTTTCACAAATCCAAGGACTATGACAGTGCTCAAATTAAACCATTTCCAATAGCTCACAGGTAGCTTGGACACCTTTCCTGATGCCTTCTCCAGCCACCCAGAAACAGAGACTAGACAAGAGTAAGGGAATAAAGATAGGTGTTTATTTGAAGGGCCTTCAAGGCACACCCTGGGGAGCCAGAGGCTGCTTCCACAAAAAAATGGACCCCAAGATGGACAACAGGTCACGAGTTCTTCACACCTTTATAGGTTTGGTTCATTTGCATACCACAGTTAATTCTCCAATTAAAGCCCCAGGTTAATGATGTAATTCCCCTCAGCTTGCTCCCCCCTTAGAGTCTTTGGTTTACACATTTTGGGCCTAGAAGAGCCTGGCTGTCCTTGAAGGCAAAGCCTGGAGAGGCTTTGTTGTGTCTGCCCAGCACGAGAGAGCAGAAATTACGGGCTACAAGGAACTGCAGAGTTACACTCTAAGCAGTACAGAATTTGAAAAATATAAAAGTTAAAACCTAAGGCATCATTCCCCTTCTCAACACTGTCCTTGAAAATCTTGGGGTTTATTACTCATCCTATCAAATGTTTCCAAAAGTGGAACAGATCTCTGCCTGCCCAGACTCAGGCAAAGGCCTTTACCCCGTGACTTTATTCTGAAGAAATAAAACACTTGTAAAACTGTCATTTTATAAACCTGCTGAGCAATGAATGGGGTTTCCCAGTAATGCCTTGGAACTGTAAAACTGTTTATACCCAGGGAAAAGCTCTGTGATGTACAAACAGCAAGCAAGGCTCCAACTCAGCACTTGCAAGTTGTCTTTGCTGGATTTTCTCCAGGTTCAGCCCTGCTGGACCCCCTGAACATTTTTAATCATTTTAGAAGCTTTAATGGGTATTTTCTGGCTTCCCCACCCCTCGTGTGTACCTGCATGGCCATGGCTCAGGGTAGAGCTGTCTCCATTCCAGCCAGGGGCACTGCTAGAAAGGACCAACCCAGTACAGGACCATGAATCCCACAGAAACACTCATGGAAATGCCACTGAAATCCTGGGGGAATGACTGCAGAGTCACCAGCAGGCACCAGCGTGCTCAGCCAGGTGTGAGCACTCTGGTACCCCCAGCAGGACGAGCAGAGGGTCCCCACCCCCAGAAAGCCCTTCCCAGAGACCTGAGCCCAGGAGCTGGAACAGAGTTCGCCTGTTTCCAAGGCACCACATGGGGACAAACAGACTCACAGAGGGGTTAAGGTGGGAAGGGACCACTGGAGATAACCTAGTCCAGCCTCTCTGCTCCAGCAAGTCCCCTTAAGAACACTACTCAGGATTGTGTCCACATGGATTCTCAGTGTCTCCAGGGAAGGAGACTGCATCACCTCTCTGTGCAGCCTGTTTCAGGGCCCAGCCACCCGCACAGTGAAGTTTTCCTCATGTTCAGGTGGGATGTTCTGTTTCCATCTCCTGCCTGTTGCCTCTCATCCCACTGCTCTGCCCCCCGAGGAGATCCTGGCTCCATCCTCTTGCCGTGCCCCCCGTGCAGCCAGACCCCCTGCCCACATCCCAGCCCACACCCACCTGCAGGAGCAGCAGGATGATGAGCAGCTCCAAGGGGCGCAGCAGGACCCTGGGGGATCTGGGAAGATCCTGCCATGGGAGGTGAGAGCATCCAGCTGCAGCAGAGCCGGGTCTGTGGAGCGCTGTGTGATGGCTCCCTGCAGCCCAGGGCTTTTCCACCAGCATTTCCACCCGTGTCCAGCCCTAGAGGACCGCAGGGATTTCCACCTTGTCAGGCAAAGAGAAAAAACTGAACTGTTGTGTCTGTCAGACTGAACTGACTCCAAGCAAAGCTCAGTCCTTCTGTGGTGTTGGGTTGCTTCAGTCAGACTGCACCTGCTACCTCCACACGCAATAAATGGGCTGCAGCTGCAATTGTATTGCTGTTTTACAACTAACAGTAAACACGTGGCTCGATTCAACAGTTCCTTGGAAATGCCATGCCCTAGTAACTTCACCACTGTTTACTAATAATAAACACACAACTTTACTTTCAATAGGAGCTGGGTTTATCCGGGTTTATGCCCAGGAGAGCTGCTTCTCTAGGATTTCAGATTTTGAAACGAGAGCAAGTTCCGTCAAAGCTTATTTGAAAGCTGATATTACAACCCCAGAGTGTCCTGTTCCACCCAAAAATGTGCTAGTTTGGAAACAAACCAGTGGGAGACTGCAAATCAGAATGATATTTTAACAGGAAAATTAAAATAAATGCAATTGTACAAGAACATTGACAGTGTTCTGACACTCTGTTAGTCAGGGTGGCGGTGGCAGTCCAGATGAAGTGGTTCTGTTGTAGCAGGGACCCTGTAGAAAAGGGTCTGGTCTTCACCCAAAGGTCCAGGGGTAGCTCTTGACCTCTGGAGTCCCAAAAAAAAGGGCTGCTCATGCAGTTCCACACCCCAGATTACATCCCGGTGGGAATGCTTGGCTCCTCCCCCTGGGCGGAGCAGCTCCCAATGGGATGATGTCATTCCATGAGTCACGTGCTGTGTCCTTGATTGCCCATTGATTAGAGCACCTGGAGGGAGCTTATCAGCGATGAGTCCTGCTGAGAGATAACAAACACTGCCCCACCCAGTTTAACCCAAATAATGCTGTTGATTACATCTTACATTGTAACCTCCGTCAGCAAGGATGAACAAAAATAGACTTTACATGAAACTGCATAAAGAAGCAGGAAATTAAAAATTAAGAAACAGAGTGGCAGAGAACAGGGGGAAGGTCCTGGCTTCTTTGAAAACACCTCTTACAGTATTTTCCATTCTCCTGATTTGCTTCTACTGGGCATAAGGTTTATTCTCTTTTAGAAGTGGAAAAGAATTAGAGTTCTGGAATTTGTGAAAGGAAGAAATGATCTGTTCAGGTGGGAAGAAAAGCAACAGATTGTGTCAAACAGCCCACGATGGTAACTGAGTGTGGGAAGGGAGGCAGGAGGGACCTTCTGAGACTCACAAACAACAGCAACAGGTCAAACAGCAGTGCAGGGCAGGAGGGCTTGGGCATCAGGAAAACCTCCAACAGCAGAATGTTCTGATTGTGAAGTTCTTGTCTGATGCCTCACACAGGAGCTTTGTAAAGCTTACTAGAAAGATCACAGAAATAGCAAAATAAAGGGATTTTTTAGCAATAAAAAACTCTGGGGTTTCCCCTTTCAATCTCCATTTATTTTCCTCTGGATTAGCTTCAGCTGAACACTTGAAAACAAGTTAAATCCGTTCCGTACTCTGGGGAAATTCCAGTCCGGGTTTTACCTGAGGCCATTCTGTACGCTGGGAAAAATCCAGTCCGGGTTTTACCTGAGTCCATTCCAGTCTCTGGGAGAAATCCAGTCCGGGTTTTCCCAGAATCCATTCCGTACTCTGGGAAAAAATCCATTCCGGGTTTTCCACAGAATCCATTCCGTACTCTGGGAAAATTCCAGTCCGGGTTTTCCCCGAAGTCATTCCGTACTACGGGAAAAATCCAGTCCGGGTTTTCCCCGAAGTCATTCCGTACTACGGGAAAAATCCAGTCCGGGCTTTACCTAGAATCCATTCCGTGCTCCGGGAAAGTCCCGCCCGGGTTTTGCCGCAGCCCGGATCCCGGATGGCCCCGAAGGCGCAGGAAAATCCCGGATTTTTATGGCGGCCCGGGGCGCGCAGGAGCCGCGCTGTGCTGAGCTGCACCCTCCGCCCGACACTGCAAGGAAATTCAGTGGTGCCGTCCTGAGAAAAACCACAACTCAGCAACAAACAGGGCAGTGTCTCACTTTTAATGTAGCAAATATACGGTACCTTTGAATTAACAAGATCACTTTCCCATGGAATTACTAGCAAAAATATCCACATAAAGTTCAAATAAATTAAGAATACATAAATACCAACATCAAAAGCTGCGCTGCAAATCCTCAGTTAATCAAATTCAGTCCTTCCAGTTTATTTTTCAGATGAAAAACCACTAATGAAATGGGAGCAACAAAGGCTCAATACCTTTAAAATAAGGCAAAAAACAGTACATTCTAGGCAATTTCATACTGTAGAAATTTAAAGTATAATATCAGCTCCAAAAAAAGAAAGCACGTACTGACCGAAAAAAACTGTCAAAATTCTCTCAGAATTCTAACAAGATCCTTTAAATAGCAAATACAAGGTAACAGTTACTTCAAACAACAATGAATGAAACACAGAAAGGACATGAACAGTGACGGGATTAGGGCAGGTTTCAGCAGCCTGGAGTCACACGGGACAGTTTAGCCCAAGGAAATCAGCACAAGGCTCCTCGCAGCATCATCCTGCTGTATCCAACTGAAAACGCAGTGGGAGACAGTGCAGGGCAGGTAAAACTTTAACTGCCCTCAGTGTGAGATGTAAGCAGTGGAGAAAAAAGGAACACGTCAAGAGAAAAACAGTATTGCTTTAAATTTCTTCATGTGGTGCACTAAAATACATTAGCATTACTAAGGAGAACAGTGTATACTTATTGGAGTAAAATTCTGTTTCTTCACATCTTCTAACAGGGTCATTTCACTGAAAACAACTGAGTTGTTCAAAGTTTATATGCATGTTAACTCAAGTAAAATTTGCCTGTTCATTTAAAATGCAACCTGAGCATATTTGTTCTGCAGGTAATACTGCAGAACACAAAACTTTTACATTCTCCAGAAAAAAAAAAAAAAATCACTCTGTTTAAACATCTCACATCACAGTAATCTGTTCTTCAAGAAGCATCACCAGTGCTAGGCTTAGATCCACATGATCATATTGCTAAACCTTGCAAAAAAAAAAAAGGGATAATAGCCACACAAACAGTGTGCTGTGGATGTATCTTAATTAATTTTAAACTGAATGTATTTGATGCAACAATTTTTTCTGCTCTGTTTAGAAGTGCTTCTAAAGACAATATCCAGCAATACAAAATGAAAGAAACATTAACCATAGTCCTCTTCATAAAAGGAGCTCTTTTCATCTGTAGGCCCAGGACATGGTGTTAGAATGCAAAGAGGATAAAATCCATCCCTTGAAGGTCTGCTCAGGCCAAGAGCTGTTTGCTGAGGCAAACACAGAATTTGTTTCTGCGTGTGAATAAAGACAAGTGTGTCAGAAGTAGCAAATCACTGACAGAAATTAGACTGGTGTGATTATCGTGTGACACAAACCTACTTGGCCAGATCCCACACGGAGCCCAAAGATGAACAAGTTTTCAGACTTCTTTCAAGTGGCATCACCACTAACACCTGCTTCACTTTTTAGTCTCCAACAGCAGACTGATGTCCATAAGATGACAAACAATACATTAAAACCTTCCTACCTCTGTGACAAAACATTTTTCCCAGCGCCAGTCACCTTTGCTCTGGTCACAGCTGGTTGAAATGGGGTTTATTTATCCTTTAAGAAATGATCATGCAAAATGTGCCTGTATCTACATGCCCTCCTTACAACCCAGGAAAGCTTCAATTTAGATAATTTAGCATCCAGCAATATTCAATGCTATAACAATATGCTGAATTATTTACTGCATCTAACAGAATCTGTTTTTAAAAACTGCTGTTCTGATTATTGCCTGGATCCTGCTCACCTCAGGTTCGGTGCTTTTACCAGTGAACTAGAATAGTGCATTAAATTCCTGATTATTGGCAAAGCAGCTCTCCTATTTTTCACCACTGTTCATGTGATTAAGGAAAACTTGACTAAGGCAGGCTTGCAGAATTTGGCCAGAGCTTGAAACACTAGCACTGGCTGCAGGAACCTTTCATCTAAAAAAGCTGAAATACATGAGGCTGGACCAAAACAAAAGGGTGAAACAGCAACACTGGGATGTGCTGGTCCTCTGCAGCTGCTGGTGTTCAGTCCCATCCTGAATCCACCACACCTCAGACACAGCCAATTTCTCTGGTCTTTGAAAACATCAGATTAAGTTTCACTTGAATTGCATAGAGCTGAATGTACATGCAACTACAATTCATATGAAGTGTAACTTTACAAATACTGATTCTGGAAATGTAATACTGTCTTTTACATTCGTTTCCTTTACCAATTCAAAATTTCACATTTGGTCTGCAGTAGACTAGGAAAAAAAACCTAAAAATATTTCTTAGACTATTCCTGAGCAATGTTTTTATGTACTGTAAAATACTCTACTTTATTACTACATTTCTTAATATTGTCACTTTTTAAACTACATATAAATCCATGCTTTGAAATTTTACAAAGCTGAAGATCTGGTAGGCACAATGAAAGATAGAAACAGCTAAGCATCTTAAAACCAAGATGAGCTCACCAAGAGAAGTGCAATTTAGCTATATACATAATGTACTCTTCAATATTTGCTACTTTTTCATTTTTTTATCACAAAGTGAAGGATCCACTTGCAGAATCTGGTCCATCAGACCTCAGCTCACTTCTCATGAAGATTGTGACTGGTGGCTGAGGAAGAAAATATGCTGGGCAGGATTTTAAAATGAAAGTAAAAAACATTCTTTAGAATTTCGTGCTAACAAGATCCTGTCCCCAGCTGCTGCGATTGATTTGAAATCATAACAGATCAGCTGACACTTGAATATTCTCTGAACTGTCCTTTGTACTCTCTTGGATCTCACAGACACGAGAGAAGACAGAAGGCCCAAAGACAGGACCCAACCCTGGGTGTACAACTTCTTTGTGTAGGACATTTCCCCATCTCACCTCCCTAAGCATTAAGAAGCCAAGCTAGACAGGATAGATAAGAGTCATCTAAGGTGACTGAAAATATGTATCCTCTGTATCAAAATATATCTTTCTTTGAACTTAGAACCTTTACATTCTTCCCCTAAGAGTCTGCTTTTTATGTTTTGAGAGGCTACCAGTTCTGCAATTTAGGCCATACAGTCTCTGCTAAAAGCCTTAGTTTGCGTTACTCAAATATAACCATGTGCAGTTTGAAATTGGGTCATTTCCCCTAAATGACAAAAAGCATCAAGGCCTACAAAATGAACTTCCAGGAAAACTGTCTGTAAACACAGTGAAGATTCCAGGGTATAAAAATACACATTCCATTTTCTTAATCTGTCATTATTGAAGCTGTCTGGTCCCTAATACTTTGTCTTAAAAAGAATTCTTTCTGCATTAAAATATTTCAAAACATTATCTCCATTCTTCTTCTTCTCAGAAAAATAACATCTATTTCATTAAAAAAATCCAATTCATCATCTTCTGTGAAGAATTAGAGTTGACTTTGCATAGATAACAGGCTCCATTATTTTATAAAAACAGCTGAGCCATTTCCATCAGAAAACACCACAATAAACCTGTCTTACAAAAAGCACATGTGGGCAAGGAAAAAGAGCATGGACCCTATTCCCTCACACACAGCAGGGTAAGCACAAGGAACACCTCAGACTTCAACTGGTGCAGACAGGACGTTCTATACTTCTCTAAACTTCACACTGTGCTATTGTTATCTGCATTGAGCAATTATAAATATTTTTGAGGAAAGACCAATGGAAGACACTCGCCTTCAGGGAAAATATTTCTTGCTGGCTTAGGATCAAATGTATAGAAATGAACAGTGCTGACTCAGAACCACGTGTCAGGAACACATTTTTCTCAGGATCCTCCTATGAAGAAAAAAAAAATTCTTCTGCACTGGCCAGATGCTTTCTAGCAGTCAAAAAGCATCAACATTCACTAATGAATTTTCCCTCACTGAAATTTGCGTGGCGTTTGCTTTGTGCCATTTGGTTTTATTTTCCTGTCCGCTGTTGGTTTTTTAGGAGGAACATAATTGCTGGCATTGCCATTTTTCTTTGGATTTGTACACGTGTATGTTTTTAAGCCTTTGATGGGAGCAGCTGCGCCGTGGAATGCTGGGGTTTGCTTAGGGGGTCTGATGTTACCAACACTTTGGATTTTAGAGCTGCTCTCAGGGGGCTGCAGACTGAGAAGCTGCTGCTTTGCAGCTGGTTTCTTTTTCAGTTCACTCCTTACATCACCAGTTTGCCTCTGAGAAGATGCTGCACATCCCATTCTCTCAGGAAGTTTCAGGTGACCTGGATGGGAACGTACCTGGCGACTCTCCTCGGAGTAGGGATCTGCCCTGTGCCCCAAACAGCTCCTGGGCAGCCTGGTAGCACTTTCCTGGGGCACTGCCTGCCTGCTGGGCACGGGGCTGAGCAAGGCTTTGCCTTTTCCGGGGCTCTTGAGGGCACGGGTGGAGCTGGGGGCAGTCTGGGGCCGGGCTTTGGCAGCTTTGCCCTTCTCACTCTGCACTGTCTGCATCTGCAGCCACTCGAGCTGCACCAGGCGCTCGATGTATTTCTCCAGAGATCCCGTGGGTTTGGGACGGAAATCCGCCCTCCCTTCCACGTGCACAAAGATGGCCAACTGCTGCAGGTCCCACGAGTTGAAAGGGGGTGGCAGGAAGTCGGGGTAGTAATATTCAGATTCTTTAAATCCCATTTCAGGGACGTGTTCCAAACAAACTGGGTCGATTTCTTCAGCTCTGAGGATGAGTTCTGGGGGTGTGCAGGGAGAGGGGGGAATGGGAATCCTTTCTGAGTCAGAGAGGTCACTGGCACTATCATCTTCAGCATCTTCTTTAATAATTTGCACCGATTCAAAATCAAGAAACATCTCACCTACAGATGCTTCTTGCCATTTCGAAGAGCCTGGACTGGCTTCAGCATATTCTTGGTGATTCTTTCCCAACTGTTCTTTTTTACTGCAATAAAAATGCTGCATTGGGACATCTTTAGCCCTACAGAAGCTTCCTTGTGTGCTGCCCTTTGTGCCAGAGGGGATCCTGTGCAGGAAGGATTCGTTTTGCCTTCTTTCTGGGAGACTCCTCTTTGGTCCTTGTGCACTGTGCAGTGAGGTGCAAACACTCGGGATCCTGAAGGAAAAGGAAGATCATGAACTGTTAGAATGGTCAATGCCTTTGAACAGCAGCTTACACAGGTCTTGCCACCCCTTCAAGGACAGGGATCTACGAGACTGAAGCTAAAACTGGCATGGAAACTTGGTAATGAGGCAAAATTAATAATTGCTGGTAGAGATAACAGTGCCTACTACTGATTTTTGGGGTTTTTATTCTGATTTTGCCTGAGAACTCACAAAAGCAGGATAGCAAGTTTCCATTTTGATAACTTAGATCTGTTGTTCTCATAAATACAGAACTCTGGGCTGGTGAAGTCAAATGCAAACCATAGCAGCCACAATTTCATGACAAGCATTTTGTACACCAATTTGAAATGGCTACAAATTAAACAGATAATCTTAACATAAAAGTACCTTTTTGACTGATTATTGCCATCCAGCTGGTTCCTTCCCTTCTTAAAAACACTTGGTTGGTGACCATCTTGAGTGTCATGGGAAATCTGAAGGGATATGAAAGTTTGTGATGTTAGTAAGAAGCTGACTTAAGAGGAGGTACCTTTTTATGTTAGAAAAAGGGATTATTTACCTTTTCAATGGCACTTGATACATTTTTGCCTAATCTTCCAGGAGGAGATTTCGCATAAGAAATTGGTTTATTTAGTCCTTTGGTGCTTGGATGGCTTTTTCCATTACTGTAACCACAAAGGATTAAATAGAATATCAGATATAAATAGCAGCATATATGGTTGTCAGAATGGAAATAGAATAGAAGCTTAGAGTGCAACTGAGTTTAAAAAAGGGTTGATTGAAGTTATTCTTAGACTTAAAGTTCATCAGAATTATGCCATGGCCACTGTTTACTTTTTATACTACTAAGGCACTGCTGTATTTTTAATATTATTAATGCAAAAGTGAGTAATTCTATCAGATGGTATAATAATAGAATATAGCCCATATATAGAATCCTCTGTCAGAGGAGATAATAAATATTACAGACTAGGTATTTAACTACTGATTTCTGTATCTGCCTGATAGGTGCTCCTATTGCAATTTACCAAAGTTAATTATAAAGTACAATATGAAGGTCACTGCAAGCCAAATCTTGCTTGTCTTTCTCATTTGCATACTCTCAACAAAATTTAAAGGATTACTCCTTTGAAGGTAAGGAGTGGAAGTGAACAGGGAGCATAAGGTCTATTCTGATATTAATACGAATTATTTCACAATGAAGGCATAAAAAAATCACTACTTCATGTTATAATGGGGTTGTGAAAATATTATTAAGAGAAAAAGCTCATATGCAAGCAGAAGGAATGGCATTACTGATCTGGGCAGCTTAGAACTAAAACATACTTCCTTAATTAAACCAGATAAATAAATAAATGAGCATATTCTGAATAATTCTTATTCATATGAATAAGAAGAGTGTTTGTTCTACAAACAAGAAATAATACTGATTTCCAAATGGAAAGCTTTAAAGTATCATTTCAGGACATGAATAATCAAACTGTGCCCTCCTGTCTAATCTAGCTTTACTGCAGTTCAGTTCATTTGCCAGGCTGTACATCTCGTTCTGTTTTTATGTCAGTATAGTCAGATTCCGTTTTTAAAAACAGATGATTTCACAAATTCAAGAGCTTATAAAAGAATGAAATGAAGTCCTGTGCCTCCAGCATTGCTGCAGTCACCTCAGTGACCTTGTGACCTGCATGATCATCCTGCACAATCATTTCTGTCGCTGGGATCAGGGGAGAGGATGGCAGTGGGAACAGGACAGCCAGGCACTTATTAACTAAGCCACATTATGCTGACATTTCTGTAACTATAAGAAGAGAAATTAATTTCCTTACTTTACCATTCCTTTGTGGTTTTCATTGGTGTGGCTGTGGCTTCCTTTCTGCTGTGTCTCTCTGTGCAGTAATAAGGGATATTCCTGAATGCCTGGTCCCATTATTCCTCTTTCCAAAGGGTATCTGCACCTTTACTGTTACATAATCTTCAAACGGCTCCAGTCTTTTGGCTTTGCAAGACACAGCGTATCCAATGCAGACATCCCCACGTCCTGGAGATGCAGCAACAAACAAAATCCTCCCGATGCGATTCTATTTTTAAAGCAGGAAGATAAACATAATCAGCTACCAAACTGTACTGGAAAACAGTCCCCTCCCCCAGCACTCGCTTAGTGGGAAGCAGCATCGTTCAATTTACTGTTTACTATTCCCAGTCTGTGGAAATACCTGAGGGTACGGCTGTGCTCCCAGAGCTCCCGTGCAGTGTCATGTGCCCATCCCCATCCCCAGCGCTCAGCCTGCGCAGTTCCAGGGGCTGCCTGGAGCCGGGCGTCACAGCCCAACGGGGTGGGTGTTCCTGCTCCCAATTTATGGAGAGCAGATGATCAACCCTCTGCGCGCTGTGCAAGCTCAGTTGTCCTTTTTCTGTCACAAAACGCGCTCTTCCGATATTCTTACACGCGAATTTTGTATCCAGTACTTTTTTTCTTTTTCCAAAACAAATGTCGCATCAGCTCCTACAAAAATACTCAGAGCAGCATCCATAGCTTTCTTTTACTTCTCAGGAGCTGCATTCCCGTCCCAGGGAACTGCACGGTTCCAGGGGCGCACAATGGTCTGCAAATGTGACAGGTGACAAACAGGTCTCCTGACCCACCTTTACTTCTATTGCAGTGCTGTTTATGTATTTAGAGTCACATTAATGTTCGTATCTATTTACACTTGATCCCGTCCTGTCCCTCAAACGCTTCCCCGCATCCTGCCCCAGCCGCGCTCAGCGGAGCCGGGCCCCGGAGCGCCGCAGTCCCGCACCCGGACGGGGCAGAGCCGCCAGGGGCCGGCGGCGGGCGGGCAGTGCCCGGGATGGCGGCAGGCTGTGCCCTCAGCTACAGCAGGCAGTGCCCGGGATGGCGGCAGGCTGTGCCCTCAGCTATGGCAGGCAGTGCCCGGGATGGTGGCGGGCTGTGCCCTCAGCTATGGCAGGCAGTGCCCGGGATGGTGGCGGGCTGTGTTCTCAGCTACAGCAGGCAGTGCCCGGGATGGTGGCGGGCTGTGCCCTCAGCTATGGCAGGCAGTGCCCGGGATGGTGGCGGGCTGTGCCCTCAGCTATGGCAGGCAGTGCCCGGGATGGTGGCGGGCTGTGTTCTCAGCTATGGCAGGCAGTGCCCGGGATGGTGGCGGGCTGTGTTCTCAGCTATGGCAGGCAGTGCCCGGGATGGTGGCGGGCTGTGTTCTCAGCTATGGCAGGCAGTGCCCGGGATGGTGGCGGGCTGTGTTCTCAGCTATGGCAGGCAGTGCCCGGGATGGTGGCGGGCTGTGTTCTCAGCTACGGCAGGCAGTGCCCGGGATGGTGGCGGGCTGTGCCCTCAGCTATGGCAGGCAGTGCCCGGGATGGTGGCGGGCTGTGCCCTCAGCTATGGCAGGCAGTGCCCGGGATGGTGGCGGGCTGTGTTCTCAGCTATGGCAGGCAGTGCCCGGGATGGTGGCGGGCTGTGCCCTCAGCTACGGCAGGCAGTGCCCGGGATGGTGGCGGGCTGTGTTGTCAGCCATGGCAGGCAGTGCCCGGGATGGTGGCGGGCTGTGTTCTCAGCCATGGCAGGCAGTGCCCGCGGTGGATGGATGGCAGCAGTGGCAGCAGGCGGAGGCTGCGCTCGCAGCGATGGCAGCTGTGCTCGCAGCGCCGCCGAGCCGGGCCCGCTCCGCTCCCTCCCGGGAGGCATCGGCGACTCCCGCCGCCGCCGTCACCGCGCTCCGCAAGGGCCGCTCCTCCGCTCAGAGGCCGCCCCCGCATTCCCCGCCGATGCTCGCCCCCAGCCCGGTACCTGCCCTTCCTCGGCGTCCGTGGCCAGCGGCAGCGGGGGCGGTGGCAGCAGCGCCGCCGGAGCGCAGAGCCGGGGGCCGGGCCGGGCCGAGGCGGGGCGGGGAAGGAGCCCCGCGCCTGCGCCGCGGGTGCGGAGCGGAGCGGCCGCGGTGTCGGCCCGGGGCTCGGGGCTGCTCCCGCGGCCGGCGGCTCGGGCTGCAGCGGGGGCCGTGCCGCCCATGGGCGCTGTGGCGGCCCCGAACGCGGATCCGTCCCCCGCCAGCCGCGACACCGAGCCCGGAGCTGCGGCCGCGCCCGACAGCCCTCGCCCGCCCTCCAGCCTCTGCAGCAGCCCCGGCTCCCTCCCGCCCGACAGCCTGCAAGCCTTCCCCGGCCTCGACTCGCCCAGCATCCAGTGTGACAGCCTGGAGTGTCCCCCCTGCCCGTGCTGCTGCCGCTGCCGCCGCGGCGCGGGCTCGGCCGCAGCCAGCGAGGACAGCCTGCAGGCCCCTCTCGCCCGCGGCCCCGGCACACGGTGCTTCGGCTCGCACCGCTCCTCCAGCGACCTCTCCGACAGCCTGGAGTCCTTCATCCAGCACGACAGCCTCCAGTCGCTCTCCAGCCTGTGTGTGAGCTCCTCCAGTATCAGCGGTGATAGCCTGGAATCTCTTTCCAGCTTGAGCCTCGGGGCCACCAGCCAGCACAGCGATCCCGAGTTCATCGGCCACTGAGTCTGTCTTCAGCTTCCTTACTACGCCTTGCTACGCCTTACTGCTGGCTCTCTGCCATTTGCCGTGAGAGCTGCCGGGCTTCTGCCCTTCGTTCGAATGTGACTTTGTTGCAGGTGATCCTTGCTGCATCCAGTGCAATAACCTTAGACCCTACTGTGGTGCCATTCCCAAATTAAGTGCTTCGGAGGGGCAGTGCTCATTTTTACCTGCAGTGTTAACGCTGATTTTTTTGTCACCAGTTAAGAATGGAAGTGCGTGGTCCTCGAAGGAATCCCAGTTACCTCTCAGATCTCTATGAGAACATGTTAAGGGCTGAAGGAGCAGTGGGACGAGGGCAGCAGCAGCCCCCAGCAGTCCATACAAGTAGCAGCAAGACTTTTCGGAGCAGTGCCCCAGCCAAGGAGAGCCCCGAGCCAAAGCATCCTCCGAGCAGCACCTCCTCCAGCTGTGACCCAGCCCTGCGGCCCATCATCCGCCGCCGAGCGAGATCCCTGCCTACATCACCCGAGAGGAGGAGGAGAGCAGCAGTGCAGTGTCAGGAGCCCGACTGCCAGAGCCGCATGAACCGGGTCAGGTTTGCTGATGCTTTAGGCTTGGAGCTCACTGAAGTGAAAGTCTTCCAGACTGGGGAGGATCCAACCATCCCTTTGCATGTCCTTTCCAGGCTCTCCATAAACTCAGACCTCTGGTACAGCAGCTTGAACTTGGAGTTTACTATGCAATGCTTGGTCCCTGACTTCCAGCAGCCTGCAGACTGTCTGGATTTCTCGTCCCGACTCCAGGAGCAGCAGGTGTGTCTGGAACGGGTGACCAGCTCAGATCTGGGGCTCAGTGGCACCATCCAGGTTCTCAATGTTGCTTTTGAGAAGCAGGTGTCTGTGCGCTACACCTTCAACCAGTGGGAAAGCCTCCATGAGGTGTGTGCTCGCTGGCACCAGAGCATCCCAGAGAAAAACGGGCAGGATCAGGTTGATGTGTTCACCTTTTTTCTTCCTGTGCCTCCTTTCCTTCTTCAGCTGAGCACTCTCGTCCAGTTTGCAGCAAGGTACCGAGTCAACGGCCAGGAGTTCTGGGATAACAACAGAGGCAAGAACTACACCCTCACCTGCAGGACTCATCCCCTGAAGCTGCCGAGGGAATGTGAGGAGAGCTGGATCCACTTCATCTGAACAAAGGGGGTGGTGCCGGGCAGCGTGTCAGTGGTCTCGGTGGCATTCTGTCCCTTGGCACGGTTCTCTGCTCCTATGGCAACAGTCTTCTTTTTGAAACCTGCCAAACCTAGCCAAGTGCCCCAGGGCTGAGAAGCAGCCAGCGGCCTGTACAAACTGTTCTAAACCTCTGGGAAAGTTGAAAGGGCCAAAATCTGTAGTGAGATACAATCACAGAAAGGCCGTGTGGTTTTTTTGAGTGTATGAGTCGTTGCAGAATGGTTCCAGGGAATGCTGTGAGGCTACCAGAGAGCAAAACAACACATCTCTTGTTGCTAGTGATACTCTTGGTTGCATAGAATGTTTCTAACTGATCTCTCTTACCATTTTCTACTGTTTGTTTTCTAAGTGGACAGTGTGGCTTTACAGATTCTGTTTCTAATTTTGTTTATATTACCTTACCAAGTCAGGGCACTGTTCCATTTATGCATAATTTGGATGGTAGACACTGTATGGAGTACTTGTATTTATAGATATATATGTTATTAAGGCTGTAACCACGTAAAATATTTCCATTAATATTTGAGTTGGAAATTAAACATTACTATGAGCAAAACATACATGAAAATGTGCCATCAGCCCCTCTGTTTCCCTTGGGGAAAAAAAAAAAAAGGTGCCTTTTCTTATCTCCTCATTGCAGCAGGAGTGATTGTTACCAAAGTGTGTGTAAGGCAGATCTGCCTGGGGAAATTCTCTTTTCAAGTGATGCCCAAGTAGGTTTTTCTCAAGGTGGTGGTACAGGAATTGTCTTCTCTTGGTGCACCTGTTTTTACTAAGGGAAACGTGAGCAATTTTGGACTTGTGCTGCAATTGCAGTTGAAGATCTCAAAGCACTGTATGAATGCTCCTGATTTTATCACTGTTGCTGGTAAAATTACAAATCAAGAAATGGATATGATATAAATATATATAAGGAAAAGAAATAGTACAGGGAGCGGGGTACAGAGGCTTGGAATAGCATTCCAGAACCCTGAATCCTGGCTGTTCCCCAGTGTTCCAGTGCTACCGCAGAATTAACTTTGATTTCCTTATTTAACTACTTATAAAACAGTTGAACTGTCAAGACTGCAGCCTTTGCAACACAAGCTGGAACTTCAAAGCACTTAATTTGGTAAACTGCTGCTTACATAGACCCACAAACAGAATCCCCTCTGCTGCAGGGAGAGCACAGGAACACTGTTAGACCATCTTCCCATGCTTCTTGCTCTGTTATTTTCATTCTGTGGTTTTAGTGTGGTTTAAGATTTGCAACAGGCTTAACTCTATTAAGTAAAAGCTTGTCCATAATTGTTTCCATACATACTCATTACTGCATGGAAAGCTTAGCTTTATATGTGTAGGACAGACTTTCAGAGCTGGCTGGAAATATTAGAAGAGCTGTGTTTTAGGACTGTGCTATGAAAATAAGGCCACTTATTTGGGCATCTTATTGTGGATTGGTGCTTATTTATCGAAATCACAAGTTGTTTGTAAAATCACAGTTGTAAGCAACCCGTGGCCAATTATATATTAGTCTGAAAAGTCCACTGAGTATTTCTGGAAGTGCAGAAACACCAAGAAAATTAATTTGTCTGGCAACTGAATGCTGCTTCTTTGTTGTGATACCCATTTAGCAAAGCTGGGCTTTCAAGTGAGGAAGCTTCCTCACTCCATTGGTCTTTGGCTTTAGAGAAACCTAAGTCAGGAATGAGGATTCTGTGAGCTGCTGAGCACCTTTTGCAGAGTGCTCAGAAAGCTCAATCCTACCTGAATGTGCACACACATGCACAGAAGGACTTGTGCTGAACAAAAGGCACTATTTTCAAGTATTGCTCCCCCCTTTTCTCCCCTCCCACATTACTGTATTTCTTCCATCAGCAAACACAGCACACCATAAAACTCTTTTACCAGCCACCAGTTCACAGTGGCTGTTGCTGGAGCTCAGAGAAATACTTGGTTTCCTGGCAGAAGGATGTTGCTGTCTTCTGGGACAGATTGTCATGTGCTAGCAAATGTCAGAGCTGAGTGCTCTCTTGGCCAGGTCAGGTTCTGTAAAGCTGAGGCTGTTGGGAGAAAGGTTCATGCCAGATGTAGCACAGTGTGAGAGGGGTGAGAAGTGAATGTCTCAGCAGCCTCAGTTGGGCTTCTATTGTCGTCCTTCCACAACCTCTCAGGGGGTTGGCATGTGCAAGGTCTTGAATACTAAATACTGAAGCATTATCCCAAGTTTCCCTTAGCTCTCTCTGCTGCTCTGCCCTGCTGGAGGAGGACTGACAGCTCCATTCCTGCCAGGGCTGTTCTCTGGCTCTGCTGGCTCAGTGGAGCAATGGAACTGAGAGCCATCTCCAGGTTAAGCTGCTAAACGTTCACACCAGTACTGGCACCTGTCACAGCAGAGCTGATATTTGCACTTAGGTTTTCTTGCCACACTCAGTAACGAACATCAAATGGCTTCTGGTTGACAAAAATGGGATTAAGCCATTTGGTGCTAATACACACCTGTCATGAAGGTAAACTTACACCACATTTGTGTCTTCTCAGGACAACTTGACTGCTTGCACTGTGTTCAAATTAAGCACTTCCCTTTTAATGAGGATTTTGTAAAAGTGAATTTTTCACAGGGGTTATCACCATATAATGCACTTTTAAAAACATGTATTTATTATTGTCATACAGTAAATGAATGTCTAGTAGTCAAGGTTCTTTCAAGCATGTTTTTTAAAGAAACATGAAATCCATGTAAATGAAAAGGGGTTGTCTTTCCTGATTAAATGTCTTGTCCAGAATAAAGTACATTACACAGTATATCAATAAAGCACATATGCTGGACAAAAGGTCTAGGAGTTGTAAAATTGCAAAGTGCTTAATTAATTTTAAAAAGCAATAATAAATCTATGGCTGTTGTAATACAGAAGATTAAAATAAAAGCTTTTCACGATTTTCTGTTGTTTTTGTCAATGGTACTTCTGTTAAGAAAGCTCATGAAGAAACTTAATGTTGAGTTGTCATTTAGAGAGCAATGTACTTAGGGAGGTAAGGTGGATTTGAGTTGGTAAAAATGAACAGCACTTGATAAAGATGTAGTGACTAGAGTATGGGTCTGCAAAGATGATCAGGCTGCCACTTCCTCCATGGAATCTGCTGTCCTTTCACCTCAGAGTTCTGTGCGTGCAGCACCTGCAGGATTGAGATTGTGCTGCAACTTGATTCTAACATAGCTTCATGGAAGAGATGAGAGAGGGATTCTCCTCAAATTGCACTTTCCAAATCTGTGCTAGATTGTACTTAACACGTTCATTTCTGGGCCTCACAATTGTGTTATTATTTGTTCTATTTTTTTCCTTTCAGTTCTCCTTGCTGCAGCCCTTCCTCTCAAACCAGCTTCTCTTCCCTGACAGGTTTCACAAGTATCTACCTGTGCTATGTTAAGAGTGTCCATATGCAGTGCCAGATTTATCCTCCATGTGAAATGCAGCTCCTCTGGGGTCAGGCACTTACCTGATACAGTTCAAGATTGCAATTGTTGCCAGGTTTCTCCTAAAGCAAAATGGGGCCATTTAACTAGCAGACAAAATATATTAACAGTTACTTTTTAATCACTGCTAGTAACTTCAACACTGCATTCTCAGAGTTGCTTGGGGGAAAGAAGATTATTGCAGATCAGTTTAAATACATGGGCATGTCTATATTAAGTTGTTCAAAAATGTAAGATTATTTAAGAAAAGGTTTGTGTATTTTCTGCAAACATCCAACTGTCAGGTTTATCTTACAGGTTGTTAGTGTTATTTTTAATATAGGTGGTATTTTTACATTTAGTTTCAAATTCATAGTTTATTTGTATTTATTTTACGAAGAAAAAAGTTGCAACTTGTAATGACAATAATATGCCTCTACAGTCAGTAACTACAGCACTTAATGAAGTGTATCACCCGTGCTCAGTTGTACTTTACAGCTGGTAAAGACTTAGAACTGCAAGTCCAAGTGATTATTCATTTGGCAGCAGGAGTGTAACATTAGTACTGACTTCTTTCCCAACTTCTTTCTCCCTGTGATCTCAGATCTGCAAGTATTTCAGCTGACACTTGATATTCAAACTGTTGGTATCAACACTTCTAACCCTTCTCAGTTTCACACACAAGAGCAGCTGTGCCAAAGATTGAAAATACCTTGGCCAGCACAATGTTGTCCATTAACAATAATAAGGATAAATATTTATACTACTGCAGTGAATAAGGGTCCCTGTAAATAGTGCTACCCTACCCTAAAGAGTTTTGGTTCCATTTTCTCTGGCGTTTTCATGTGTGCCTGAAATGACTGTGGCCAAATAATTTCACTGTTGGTTCTGGTCTTTTTAATGCATAACTCAATGAAACTTCTGCTCTCTGACTTCCCGTCTGCTAAACCAAACCAAATAGACTAAATGTTAGAGAATGAGAAATGAGCTGAAGTCATCTCAGTGTAGATTGCAGGAAGGAAAGCGTGTGATCCACTTCTGGACTGTCTCACTTCTCTTTTGCTATAGAGTGAGTAAGGCTGGATGGGCTCAGCCTGTGTGCTTGCCCATGTGACTGGTAAGGGAAAACATCAAACTGGCTTTGATTATGTCTGCTTCATAGGATGAAAGTACAATTCAGGGTTCAGTTTTCATAGAAAACTTCTGATGCTCCAAGTTCCTCATGCAGTTTTGTCATTAGTAGGTTTCTCAGTAAAGCTGTTTTACAAATCTGCTTTAGCACTGCTCACTCCCAGCTCCTCAGTGCCAATACTCCACTTCTCACACCACTTGTCATTTTCTTGCATTACAGTGACATCTCGTGGTATTTTAAATACTTTCTGTACAGCACAGCTTTTTTTTTTTTTTTCCTTTTATAGTATTGCGTTTTTATCTTTCTCATTTCAGGGATTCAGCAGTGTTATTTTATTTACAACTGCTGCAGGTTTACCTGCTTTGAAAGGTGATTCCTGTCCTTGATGCTCCACTATTGTTGCTTATTCTAGGTATGAACGGAGACTCTACTGGAGTATGTGAGATTCATTATAAATTTTATCATCTGTATTTGTGGTATGGCAATAGATACACGAGTGCAGGTAAAGCACTTTGGCACTGTCGGATTCCATTTAAGCACGTTATCCAGTGCACTGCTGGATTCCATTTAAGCACGTTATCCAGTGCACTGCTGGATTCCAGTTAAGCACATTATCCAGTTCCCTCTGCATAATAAAAACCACAGACGTCAGCCGAAGCCATTTACCCACAGCAGGTCTGTAACCGAGCGTGTCTTTGCACCTACTCGGGCAGTGAAAGGGTTTCTGAATTAAGCACAGGAATGCATTACACTGGTTTAGCAAGCTCATCCCCGGTAATTTGTGTGTGTGCGCGGAAATCGGTGCCAAACGCCGGCCGCAGACGAAGTCAATCGGCGGTGCCCAGGCTGAGGGCGCTCCCGCGGCCGCGCTGAGGGCCCGCCCCGCCCCGCGCCATTGGCCCGCGCGCCCCGCTGCCGGCCGCTGATTGGCTGTCGCCGGCGGCGCGCGGCGCTGGGGGGCGGGGCGCGCTGAGGGCCCGCGGCTGAGGGCGGGCGGTGGCCGCGGCTGGCGCTGCTCGGAGCCGGGAGCCGCGGGACGGTGCCGTGGAGTCTGGGGGTTTGCTGTGTCGAAAAGGGGGTTCTGTTTCCTCCTCAGGGCTGTCTGACCGCGCCGCAGACAGGAGAGCTGTGAGGTGCCTGCGCAGGCCTCAGCGGAGGCCGTTGCGTTCTTGTGTTGGAAAAAGTAATTAAAAATCACCCTGTATTTGTTATTTCTGTGTTACTCAGTACAGGAATAGCTAGGCTGTGTTCCCAGTTGCTATTCTATAGAAGTCATGCCTTGTCTTTAATCACTGTTTCCTTGGTCTATATAATGTCTGGGATGGGGAGACCAAAGCTGCAAGTCGTTGACTGTACATGGTTTGGTTGGTGTAAAATAATTCATACAAGGCATGAACAGGTTCATTGCTTTTCTTAAATGTTCAACAACGCAAATACTTTGCCTGCCCTTGAGTATTAAGACAGTTTTCAGAAACCTGTTACCCACCTCTTGCTTTTAGCTGGTGACAGTCACTTTACTATCACTGTATATATAATCAAGAAGTCTTTTTCCCTGTGTCGTTTGTGATATTTGTGTTAAATGATTCAATTCTTCATTTTATGGGGAGGCCTTTGTGGAGTTTTTCTGTTGACTCACCTGTCCTGAATAACCTGATGTTGACCATCTGTGCTCTTTCCTTGCTGGGAAATCCTGAGGGTCTTCCCAGGCCCTTCTGTGCCTCCAGTCGTGAAACTGATTGTTCCTTCCTCTCTTTTGCTTTAAGTAATTGCTTATCAATGCAAGAAAGTTCCCTTATATCCCCATTACATAGCATTTATCTAGCATTTATACTACTGACAAACTTCGGAGTTCATAATGTATTTTGACTGATTCCTAAATGTGTTAGCAAAACCTCTTTAAGTGATGATTGTTCCCTTTTATGCAGCTGAGTTGGTGAATTGCAAAAATGCCAGTCAGGAGTGAGATGCAGGTATGTGCTGATGGAGCAGAATATGAGTATTGATTGTTTTAATTACTAGCATGCAATTGCAAGTAAAGTCTTCAGTGTGGCAGTGCAGTGTGGTAGGAAGGAATTTTCCTTTGACATAGATGAGTGCAGAGTAGCTGGGTGGAAAGCGAGAGGAACTGGAAATTCTTTTTGATGAAACTAAATCATGTACATTTGGCAGAGATGAATCAGCTGAGGTGATGCTTAAGATGAAAATGTTGAAACCCAGTTATAATTGATTGAGAAAGAATAAAGGGGCAAAATGCCTAAGGTAACTTAGAAGTGTAAGTACTAAATATACTAAGTACAACAAACACTTCTGTAGGAGATTAGTTGTAAAATGAGGAAACAAAAGCTTGTTAATGCAAATAATTAAAATCTCAGTGCATAAGTATTTGCAGGATTAATGTATTAGATAAGGTGCTCTGTACTTAAGGTTTTACATTTAATTGTTTTGTGATTCAGAATATTTGCTTCAAATGCAACAGGTGATTGTGTAAAACCTGCATTGAATCTGTGTTAATTAGATGTGTTATATCAGTGTTAAGCACACAGTAATACAGTTGCTTTGGTTTATTGCTTACAGTTGGAAAAGTTAATTGATGAAGCTACAAGAAGAAAGGATTTCCAATCCTTAGAACAATTTCTGGCCACAGATGAATGTGAAAATGTCTCTCACAAATGCAGCAAACAGTTTGCCAACAAATTGGACAAGCTTCTCTGTTGGGTAATGTAATCATTGCATCAAAGTCATCTACACCATCTTTGGAACAGGCTGAAAAAGGTTTTTTCATTTGGCTTGGTTGATACCAGCACTGGATTTAAGAACCCAAAATAAAATTTAAGAATGAAATCCTCCTTCAAGCTGCAGTTAAGGTGGCTTTTGAGAACAAAAAAGGCATCTGGTTAATTAAATATGGGTTTTTGTGGGACTTCACACTAAAGTTTATGTTGTAATTTCGATTTCAGGCACTTGACAAACAAGAAGTCAAAGGCATTTCTACTTTACTAAATGTTATTCAGAAATGTGTGAAAAAAATCAGCATAGCAGGAGAAGATGGGCTCCCAGCAATGATGAAACAGGGTCTTGTTGGAAGGATAAGTAAAACCATAAAGCATCTGTGAACTTCTAAATAAATATGTGAACATCAATGAAGTGTATAAGCTGAGCTTAAGTGCTTCAGTGCTGAGCAGCTCAGTGTTTGATTTGATTCTTGATTGGGTCAGAATTAAGAGTTTCCCATAACTTTGCAATAAACATTGTTTGTATTTAAATGTTCTTTGTCAAGGGACCCCTTATAAAGGGATGCTGCTCTATCCCAGTGAGGGCTTTGCAAACCATGCAATATATAATTAATTTAGATATGCTTACAGCAATTAAAACAAGATGATGTATTTTCATACAAGTTTGTTGTATTGCTATGGACTCAGGAATTGGAATTTCCTGGTGCTGTTTAATTTTTTCTCGTTAATTCCCACAGCAGCAATTTTGTACCTGCTCTTTCAGCAGGTTTTAGTGCTGTTCTGATTATTTGGTGTTATTTTAACCTGCATGTTAGAAACATAAACCATTTGTAACTCAGCAAATACTGAACAGACACCACTCCTAGCTGCTTTCACCAGAGATTTCACTGGAGAAAATTAATGGCAATGTCAGATGAGAGGTACTCAATTGCCTTCTTAGCTGCTTTAATAATAAACAACAAAACCAGGGTGATGATAACTTTATCCTTGTATTCACACCTAGAAACAACATTCTTTCGTTCAGCCATTATCAATTTTCAGCTGTTCTGTCTGTGGTGGCAGATGTCAATGTACATCTCCAGTTTTTGTGTTAATAAGTCCCTAAAATCCCCTAATTTTGTTTAGCCTGAGTGAAAAATTTCAGTCTGGGGCCAACATCTGCTCAGCAGAGTGGTGATGCTGTTGTTTTAATCATTGTGGAGTTTGTATAGATTTACTTAAGTGTAATACAAACCATTGTCCTTTCCCAGGCTATTAGAATAGATTTACCTTTGTTTCTCCTTTACATGGTCCACTGGTTTGAAAAGTTAAAAGGAATTTTGGTCCTCAGAGGAAATGAAAAGAATGAAATACTTACAAGTCTGGCTGAAGATTTCTTCCTCATGTTGCTGGTAAAAATACATTGATAATAAAATTTGTTTTATTAAAGTAATCAATAATAATTAGCAAAATAATTGTTACCAGTTTAGCAATAAAAGGACTTTAAAATGTGTTTCTATTTAATATCTTCCTAAGGTTAACATTACAATGACTTCTGAAATAGATTATAAATAATTTGGGATAAACAGTTTGCTCTGTTCACACTAATTTCTGTTCATGGCTGACATAATGAAATAAAGTGAAAAAAACAATAACAGTAAATGTTCAATGAATTTTTCATCTTGATCAAATTTTGATTATGTCCATTATTGGTATTGTAGTCCAGTTAGATCTGTGAGTTTTCTTCTCTTCATAAAAATTTTTGTCATTGGTGAAATAATTTCAGTAAATTTAACTGAAATATAATTTTGGGAAAACACACTTGTTAGTAGAGATCATCTCTTAGATTCTTTGTTAAGGACAAAATAACTTCCAAAATCTTAAATGCTTTTTGGTGACTTCCTTCAGATACATGTTGCCTGATTTTTTAATGCTATAATATTTTCTTTATGAAAATGATGTGTTTTGGGTTTTTTATTGCAGGCTGTGTGTGATAGCAGACCTGAAGGTGAGCTTCAAAAGCAGAAATGATAGTTTAAAATGTGTCTTTCAGAGCAGACAAAGGACCACATCTCTCATTCCTGTGACATGTCAGCTTTAGTTTGAGGTTTCTCTATGGACAGATTTCCTTGTAACTTGCTGTTGTCAGTAATAAAAAAGCACAATAAGTCTCAGAGGTGGCAAACAAACTGAATTATTCCTAAAAAAAGTTGGTTCTAAGGTCCTGTCGCAGCTCAGCACAGCCCAGTGACCCTTCCTTATTGACCTTATCCTCATGAATGTCTCCCTGCCCTTACCTTTCAGTGTGGCCCTAGAAAAAGTCCCTTCAGACTGTCTGGTGTCATGACCAAAATGAAAGATTCATTTCCCTGGCCCTGGGGAGAAAAATTCCACCACCTGAGTTGTATCTCAGAGAGCTGAGTTATAGGACTGACCAATGACATTTGAAAATTAATAGTCTCTTACCCTGTACAGTGATGTACAGGAATAGAAACATAGTTACTATAAATTGAAGTAACTATTCTGTTTTGTATATCACTAATCCTACATAAAAAGGCAGACATGCTGTATTTTATTTCTAAATGAAAAGGAATCCTTTCCCAAATGTTTATGTGGGAGCACCCTGATAATACACTCTTGACAACTCTTTGATTTATTTCTTTCCTGCTTTTTAGGTAAAATGCAAATACTAGAAAACTTTGTTCTGAGAACATGTTCCCTCATCACTGATGCAAGAATTAATATTTATATTCGGCAGGAGGTAAACATCCTTCTTTCTAAGCAGCAGTTTTCTGGTTTGTGTGTTAACAGGCTTTGTGGAGAGAGTTATTTAACTGTGCAGATGCTACAAAAAAGAGAATATTGTAGTGCTCTAGGATCAGAAGGATCGTTTCATGTTTCTCTGGGAATGTTTGCATTTATTCATATGTTGGGGCTGTTTCACATTACTGACCTGGGATTTTTTTTTTTTTTTTGGAGAGTATATTACAACATAGTGATATTAAAGTTCTGGTAAGAAAGCTGTATAAAAGCACAGGAAAAAATGTGCTCTACAGCTGCTAGAAATAGGATTAAGATTGTTGGTTGTAAATTCTTTAGTCACTTGCACGAAATTTGCATTCCTTCTAGTACACTCCAAATTTCTCCTCTTTATTTTAGTAACCTCAGGTTGTCAGGGTTTTTTTCACTCTAAAGAAAGGGAAAGTTACAAGAAAAGTCTTCTGTAAAGGCTACATCCCCAAAGGAAAGGCTTTTTAGTGCTAAATTAAGGTACACTTTAGCTCAGCAATCAACTGCAGACAGAACTCTAGCTTTGAAAGATTTTCTTTCTGTATTTAACCTATATTTTAGCAACTATTGTTCACATTAAAACTAATTAATTCATTGAAATTGAGGTTTCTTTAGTAAGATAAATACCATTTAGAGCTCATGTAGAACTCGTTTCTTCTTGTTTTGCAGTTACTTGAACCTGATGCTTTCTTCAGTGGTTTGAAATACATTACAAGGGCCCAAAATAAGAATAACTCAAAGTTTAACGAACTGACTTTATATTTAATCTTGCTCTCTTTTTTCCACTCTTCATAGGTAATAAAAAAACTGAATTTATTGCTTGACAAGATGCCTCGAGATGCCAGGAAAAAGATACTTTCTACAAAGGAGATGTTACTTGTCATGTAAATGATCTTCAGTATAATTTTTATATCATTTCATCATTTGCAGAGCTGGGAGGCAGTTTTTACTAAGCTGTTGTGCAGATTGATCCCTGTTTAACTCAACTTCTGCACTTGCTGTTGAGTTCTTTGTGGTAGTGGCTGTGGACAGGTATTCTCATGAATTTTCCTCTTTCCCAGTCTGGATCAGGCATCTCTTCATCCCAGTTGTCATAAAATAATTAAACTCCTATTTGTAAGAATGTGCTTAAAGCACAGTGAACCAGTCACTGGAACGTTGGGTTGTTCACACTGGAAATTGTTTAACAGCAATTCAGAAAAGCAAATAAAATCAAAATTGTATCTATCAGGTGATTCAGGTCCCCCAGCAGTACTCCCAGAGGTATTTACCCCTTGGAAGTCTTACAGTTCCATGGAATCAGGGGTTTGTCTCACACATTGAAAGTTTATAATAAACCTTTCCTCTGGGCCTTGCGTTGCTGTCACTTTTTGATGAAATGTTCCTTTGTTTGGCAGGAGTGAAATGGGGAGGACAATTTTGGATGCTGGAGGTGAGCATGGGACATAATTTAGTATTGAGCTTCTTAAAAATTAGATGCAGACCCATTAAGAAACCAGAGAAGGCATTCTGAAGGTGCAGAATGTTGTGATTAGAGTTATGTGAAAAATACAAATATTGCAGGAAAACAAGCTGTAAGCTGAAACGTTTTTGTGTGTTCAGCGTAGGGGAAACACATTGAAGTTTTCAATTCTTCTCTAGAATAAAAGTTCTAAAATAGGAAAAGTGATAAGGAAGTCTGTCTTTGAGGCTGTG
This sequence comes from Monarcha castaneiventris obscurior, assembly GCA_026261815.1. Taxonomy (NCBI): domain Eukaryota; kingdom Metazoa; phylum Chordata; class Aves; order Passeriformes; family Monarchidae; genus Monarcha; species Monarcha castaneiventris. The sequence goes on from JAMPIT010000481.1 coordinate 2,625,179, forward strand.
AGCTGTGACCACAGGTAGTTGTATTGTAACTTCCCTCAGGGATCACTTTGGTATCCAGCAATTTCCCAGGTCAGAGAGATCAAAGTTGAAAACTTCTCTTTCTTTTTTAAACAGCTGGTGTGGCTCTGACAGTCCGTGCAAGTTTGGTTGGAGTTCATTTTGAAAAACAAGTTGTTTAGTCATTGTTATTCCCATACTTCTTTTTCTCATTATCCTTTATGGGTTACATATTTGGATCTAATGGGATCTAGAATATGTTCAGCACTGCTTACACCACTTTTCTCATATTATTTTTCACCTCAGTAGTTATTTAAATCTCCTCTTGTGAACTGTGTTGTGCTGCAGACTATGACACCCAAGTGGCCATCACAGAAGCTCTGTGCAGAATGGTGTCAGAGAAGCAGAGGAAAGAACTGGCCTCCCAGTGGTTTCCCATGGAGTTTGTGGCCACTGCATTTAAAGGAATTAAAGATTCCGAGTTTGAGACAGTAAGTCACATGAAGAATATTTCTAGGGAGGGAAACTTCCATTTTACAATTGTTTAATAATGTTCTGTGTTTTAATAGGATTGCAGAAAATTTCTTAACCAGGTGAATGGCATGCTTGGAGACAAAAGAAGGTAAAACTGTTTTTTTAATGCTAAGGTTTTTTTGGGCGGGGGGGCTTCCGTTTTGTTTTGGGGTGTTTTTTATGTTGTGATTAAATTTCATGTTACCTCCTTGAGGGAAAACTTACTTTGGGATCTCTATGTCTCTAAAGTTTATGAAAACACAATCCATTTGCTATGTTCAGATCTGCAAAATTTATTTACAGCATTGTAGAATACTTGAAAAAATATCCTTTTCTTACAGGGTTTTTACTTATCCATGTTTATCAGCAGCTCTTGATAAATATGAGGTAAGATTCTCTGTTCTAGTTAATAAAAAATAGAGATAAGAAAATTACTTTTTTTCAGAAGTATACAAATAGGCATGGACTGAAAGTCTGTCAGGGGTTCAGACCAACATGAAGCTTCTTAGCTGGTAGAAATCAGTGCTCTCTGCTCTTACTGTTTTATCCTGTTCTTTCTGTTTTAGCTCCAGATCCCATTGGATGAAAACCTAGAAGCGTTTTGGGTTGATTTCAATGTTGGCAGCAGAAGTATTTCTTTCTATGTGGCAGAAGAGGATGCAGTAAGCTGGGCTTGGTCTCCTGCTGGGTTGTTCTGAGCCAGCAGATACACATTCCTTGGAGTGTGTCAGATTTTATTTCCCCATGTTCAACATGTTGAACTTATGTGCATTCCAGTGCTGATGAGGCTAAAAGAAAATCCATATTTGGTGGCATTTAGATCAAATAATTTCACGGTAATGGTTTTCTAATGCTGTTTGGAAATAGTTTAATGTGCACAGTGAGCAATAGTGAAGCACAAATTCCTGTCACTCTGTGTAACAGAGGTTTAAAAAGTTGGAAATTTGTCCTCACTGAATGACTTAGATCACTGGATTTCATTTAATTGTAATATAATACTTTTCTTTCTTTCAAAATGTATTTTTCATGTAAGGAGCTTCAGTGGGAAACAGTCATTATACGAGAAGAAGATGTAAACATGTACAGCCTGGAAGGTATTTGAACTCAAAAATGGGATCTTTCATTGTGTTCTTACTGGATTTTCAAACTAATGTCAAACTTAATCTAGAAATACTGACTTAATTCTAGCAAAGCAGAATTCTCCCTTAAAATATTGTAGGAACTGTATTTATCAGGGACAAAATTGCACTACAGTAACATCTGCACTTTGGGCATGCAGGTGTGATTTTATGAAAATAATTTCATAATCGTGTCTTAGAGTTATTTCAATACAAAGTAGGGCATAAGCCAATGACAGGTAATACTTCTTTTGAACTAGTTAGAACAGTAAATGTCTGTAATTTGTTTGCAGCTATAGAAAGTAATCTTCAAAGAAAATTCTGTGGAATAATATACAGAATAAGTATTTCTAAAAGATTATATCTTGAATTGTTTGAATAATAAAATTATTGTAGATTAGAGTGAATTAAATAAAATATTAATCTTTGTACCTGAACTGAAGAATGTGTCATGTGTTTACAAACGTTGTATGAAATGCTGTTAAATTGAAATGAAGTTGCTTTTCAAATTTTGTTTTTGTCCAGAAAAAGATTCAAGGAAGTTGTTAACAATTGATCTAAAAAGCCCAATGAATGTGGGCACTCTTGAAGGAGGGAGATTTCTTTTACATTTTGATTCTATCTTGGAAATCAAAGATGTGACCAGAAAAATTTATGGATCTCATAAATGTAAGGTAAGATTTAAACACCTTTTTGCATAGTTTATAATTGATTCAAAATCAATGTCTCATTGCCATATGAATGTTCCAGCTGTGATTATTGGTCTCTCTCCATACCAAGAGTTTCTGATGAACATCACTGCTACAGAACAGCAGAATGTGTTAAGCTTTGCGAAAGATGCTTAGTAAGGACAAGAGGAAATGGTCTCAAGTTACACCAGGAGAGGTTTAGGTTGGATTTTAGGAAAGTCTTTCCACTGAAAACGTTGTCAAGCCCTGGCTTGAGCAGTGGTGAAGTCCCCTTCACTGGGTTTATTTAGAACACAGTGGATGTGGCACTTGTGGTGGGCTTGGCAGTGCTGGACTCAATCACCTGAAATTGGTGATGGTGAAAAAACACCCATCACCATATCTTAATGTCAAATGTTGCATATTTAATTTTCCAGAAACACAACCTGGTTGCTTACAAATACTTTCAGGAATGATTCATGAGCTATCTTGTTTTGCAGTGCAATTACCACTCATGAATTTATTCATTTAGTAAAACATTTTTAGCAAGCCATACCTTACTCCTTACTGCTTGTAACCAACTCTTTGTCCTGAAGTCCAACTGACTGAGGAACTCATGAGGGGTAGAACTGCTGCAAATTTGTAGAATCTGTTTTTCTCTGTAATCTGATTTCAGACACTTATGATCTTTCACTTAAATATTTTGTGCCTTGTTTAAAAAAAGAGCAAAGTGTCTATTTTGACATATCCCTTTGCAGGATTTCAGCAAGAAGCAGTCTGCATCAGTAGCCAAAACAACTGTTCATATCGTCTTTGATGAAAGTGGATCCCAGGTATTTTACCTCAGTGTGCTGAGATGGTTTCTTGGGTTTGTATAATTAATCTGATTATTCATAATTGATAATCATTCACAGTGAAAACAAAGACTTTAAAATATTAATAAGTATAGATAAGTCTAAAGCCAGGCAAGTGGTGTCTAGTATGTATGTATTATTTTTCTGGGGAGATACTAATACCCAAATCATTGAATAAATCAGAAAAATACACACAGGGGAAGTTCTTTTATGTTCATTGTTACTTGAAAACCCATTCTTGTACCAAAAATAGCAATTAAGTTGGAAGCTTTTTAACCTAAAAGTCTGTAACCTCTGAAGTTTATCAGAATCTCCAGTGGGGGATGTGTTACTCAGAGTGAAGAAGTTGCTCTATGTATTAGCATAAATATGAAAATAAAACATTATACAAAACATCCTGATATTGTATAACAAATTAAAAGAAATTAAAATATTCTATAGGTTCTGGTACCAGAAAGTCAGTTGTCACCATGTTTGAAAGAAAAATCTGGAGAGGAGGAGGAGAAACTCAGTAAGTGCAAAACTCAGCAACCTCCTGTAAGTTTGAGGACTCAGACTAAAAGTGACAGTCAAGAAAAACCCAGGAGTGATTCCTCCAAGGTAAGCAGGATTGTTAAATCAAAAAGGACTGGAGAGAAAATGCATGTCAATTTAAATATTTGTAATATTTAATAGTCTAAACCCCATCTTATTTGATAGTTGGAATATAGTTAGTACAGGGTTTGACTGTTTTTTATGACTTGACACTAAGCTATAAAAATCCTTTTGCTAAAAAAATTGTTAGTATTTTGAAACTACAGTAATGTGACAGAAGTAAAAAGGGATTGTTAATGTTCTTTAGACCACAGTGCTCTGAGAATTCCATTTAAAGAGAGGTTTTTGAAGACATGCTCAGATGTCCCAGGATGGAAAAGTCAAGTGTGGCCTCAGAGACTGCTGGGGAGGGGGTAAACACTGAAACAGTCACCGTGTCCTCATCGTGCAGCAGTGGGTGTCTTGCAGGAGTTACTAAACCTATTTCTGCTTAGTTTGTAGCTTTGCAGAATCTCCAGGGAATCCCTTGCTGAGCAATAGACAGGATTTGCCCATATTTCATTGAATTAATTTAGAAAGCAAAAATCATGAATGTCAGTTTAAAAATATTTTGTTGAAATATAACTGCATAAAAATCACGTTACCTTGATGTCTGCAGCAGCAGCAATTGCCACTCCAATAATGGAGAGTGTCAAGAGACTCCTGGCAATAGATATTCTGAATTCTTGTGCTGTCATCCTTAAATCAGTGTACTATGGTCAAGTTTTTTCTGTTCCTCAAGGTAACTCCATCCCGTAAAAGGAAAGTGTCTGAAGCATCTGTGCTTATTCCTGGAACTGCAAGAGTTTCCACAAGGAGTCCACTGGGTTTTGTTAGCACATGTAAGTTTGCAAGTGCTTTCAGGGCAAAAATACACTATAAATGGTCTTTGAAATTCAGGTGTAAACTGTGATTTTTGTCAGAGCTGGAAATGAAAAGGAGAGATTATAAAAATCTCCTGAGCAGATGCTTTAAACTCAAATGTTTAAGGGCCGCTTGCTCCTGGTCCATAGACACAGTGTGGGACAGGGGCTGCACTGCATTCCCAGCAGCTGAGGGTCACCTGGCATTTTCCCTGCAGCTGTCAGGCAGCTGCTGGTGCTGGAGCAAGCTGAGAACTCAGTAAAAATATATTACAGTGAAGTCTTTAAATAGCAACCAACTATTTTCTACCAGAGCCAGCCTGTAACAAGCTTTGCTTTTGCCTCCAGACATCCACAGTCCGTGAGCTCTTAATCTCCACGTAACGTAGTTGGAATCAGTGGAATTATTAAAGGTCCATAAGGGGCTGGTATCAAAACTAACCAGCTTTTGTTGGAGATCATGGAATAGCTGTGGTTGTGGGCAAAACTCTTCCTGTTGTAATTGCAATGGGAGAGCTGGTACAGTTCTAACACATCTCTGTTTTGTTTCAGCCACTCCTTTTAAAGGGAGATTTAAATTACCTTTGGAAATGACCAGCTCTACTAAAAGGTCTGACAATGATGCAATAAATGAGAGCAGAACAAAGAATTTCTGTCAGGAGCCTCCTGGAGTATGCATGTCCTCTGTAGCTAAGTGTTTTTCTTAGAATAACATTCATTTCTATCCTAATTTGTTCCTAATTCATATTTCAGAGAGCTAGAGTTTTACAGTCAGCAAATCACTTTTAGAAAATAGTATGTTTTACCTTATTGCATGATGTTTTCTTGCCCTCTGAATTTCAGGTTCAACATGTTTAAAGTCAGACTGAACTCTAACAAAATTCGGCACAGTTTGCATTCCCTCATCAGTTCTGACCCCAGAATTCACTTCCTGTTTCTGGAACTTCAGTTCTTCCTTTGTGTATAATAGGAGAAAGGTGCATGCAATAATCTCCTATAGATTATGCACTAGTGAAATAGTCATAAAACAGAATACATTCAGCTGTGGGTATGAAACATTCATGTCTTCAGCTTGCAGCATTTAAAGCATTAGTTCTAGTGCATTATTGATCAGGCATTCACTGCTATAAAAAAACTAAATAGGTGTCAATGACCTGCAGTTTAAGTATATTTTTGAGTGTTTTCTTCCAATTGAACAATGACTATAAAATAATATTTTTATATTGTTTCTGGTTGTAAATGTCTGCCTTGCGCAGATTCAGGTCAAGCCCAGACTATGGGACTCTGAAGCATTTTTTGATCCAGCCATGCTTTGAAAAAGGCTTTCATGTACAGAATGTTTTGTCTAGAGCATTTCTTTGGCTTTTATGGGTGTAACTGGCAATGTTACTTACTGTGCTTTTTAGAGTAGGCAGAGATGCCCAGTAGACAATGAATTTTGTGAAACAGAACAGATCAGGAAGTCAGACACCAGGAATGAGGCAAAAGTACATGAAAAGGTACTGGAACAGCACTTCATGAAATGAGGAAAAGAATCTCATGTTTTATGAGGGAAAGCACAAGCTTATGAGGTTGTACTGCTTATGGTCCTACACTAATATTTCCTTTTGTGTGTCATTCCACTGTAGCAAATGTGTTCTGAAGAAGTCTTTAAAAATTTACAAGAGGCCACAGAAAAGCAAACTTTAGGCAAGTAATTTTACAAGCATCGATAGTCCTTACTTTTAAAATTGTTTTAAATTTTCCATTTTTTTGTCGTAATAATTGACACCAAATTAATGTCTCATTTAGATGAAGTGTTAGATATTGTCCCTGATTCTCAGCCAGTTGGGAGAAGCAGCAAACCTTTGTAAGTATTGGAAAAGAATTCCAGGTCACTCTTGTCACTCACTTTGAAGGGAGAATTTTCAGGCATTACCAGAACTAATATTTTGTTGTAATTTAAAATGCTTTGTTATCTCTAAGATATCATCATTTTTCTGTTTTATGATGCATGTTTTTTATGAGACTCAAGTTCTGACAGTAAGATGATGTTGTTGTCTTTGTTAGGCTGCCTGGTCTTTTGGCAACTTCTTTTGATAAAACTGAAACGTGGAAAAAAAGAACATTCCCTCTTCCTGAGAAGAATATAACAAATGGGGACGAGCAAAAGCCAAATCCATCACTGGCACATGCATCCCATCCAGGTGATGGTCACACTTGGTCAACTGTTATTCTGAAAAACAGATCAGAGAAATTAACTTGCAGTGATGCTTTTTTTTCCCTTTATTACTATTGTAGTGAAAGAGCTGTGAAACAAAAAAGCATTTATTCAGCTCTTTGAAGTACCTCTCCAGATAAATTTAAAAAACAGAACAGAACAGAAGAAAATTAAGTTGATACCATCCTTAGTGGCAGTCAGAGTGTTGCTCATTTGGAACAGAAACTGTTATATACAGAAGGGAAAAATATTGAAACCACGACTGAACCATGGTTTAAAACATTTCTTTCAGCCAGAGTGTCTGACACGTCTTTGCATTCTCATCTTGCCCAAGAGGATCCTGATGTTCTCCTCAGAAAAGAGACTTCAAATCCAAAACAGTCAAAGACAGTGAGAGTTTCTTACCTTTGTTTCTTCCACTTGCAATTAAGAGAATTGTCAAATTTTCGGTTTCGGAATTGGAGGGTTTGCTGTCATGCAAGGGAAAATGGTTTTCAAATGAATGTAATTTAATCCATGTAGGAGACATTTAATGAAGTCTGGGGGGTTGTTAGGAACCTGAAGTTCTGTTTGCAGCTTCGTTCTTTTGTTGGATGTTGAGTCTTAAACTTTTTTTATAGAAAGCAAAGTCTAAAGAACTGGCAGATACAGCCAAATCACTGATCAGTAAAATCAGTGACAGATACAAAGACAAGAGTGATGAGAAAAGCAAAGCAAGAGATTCCCTGGGCTTTAACAGGTACGATGTGAGCTATTTCCTGTTGTGCTGAGCCTTTGTGTGCCTCTGGCTGTCTCTGTGATGTATCAATGAATGCTGATAAATGAAAGGGGCTGGGCACTTTTAATCCGTCTTTTAATTGATGTTGTATTTAAATGCATGAATAAATTTGCTGGGTTGGGTAAGGTGTATGTTTATACAGGCACTATTCTAGTGCATATATTCTAAATGAGCATTTAACAAAATGTATCTTTATTTTTAGGACACTTTTAAATAAATCCTGGCTCTCCAAGGTAACAGTGCTTTTGTTGGAATTGTTTTTAATATGTCCATATATGGTGGTAGTCAGTCGGTGTAAAGGGAAAGTTAACAAATACCATTGCATATTAAGTATTTGTAGATGTTAATATTAATTATGCATTGCCTGCATATATGTTGTGCCACATTGAACTGTTGCTAATCAACCTGATTATCTTCATGATGAAGATTTTGCTTTTTGAGATGACAGTGTCTATGCATGCACAGTCCAAATTTGACAGAGGAGCTAACTTTTCGTTTATGGATAGGACAAAGTTCAGGACAGGACCCTAAAAGCCACTTCTTTTCTTAATATAACTGCTGGGCATGTTCTGTAAGTAGTTACAACATTTTCAAACACAATTTCTGATTACCCACACCTGACTGTGAAATGTTCATTAATTCACCCACAAAATTGATCTTTGTTTCACAGGGATGATGTCTACAACTTTAACATCAGTGGGTTTGATGAGCCTACAATAAAGCTTGGAGTAAGAAATAACTGCAACTTATATGTTATGAATAAGATAGAAAGAAATTCAGTCAAATGTTGTCTACTGAAAGTATAAATAAGATCTGAAAATTCAAATTGTATCAGTGAACTAAGTGGGGGAAAAGGTTTGCCTTATAAATACCTCCAGCATTCTCAGATATTTAACAATATACTCTGTCTTAAGATTCTGGCCACTTCAAGCTATGATGATGTTTTTCCTGAATTAAGAATTAAACTGTGTTAGGAGTATCATTATTTTTAATTACCCTGATAACATTATTGCCATCCTTCTAATCCCCATTTTAAAGACATCTTTTTCCAGATGTTTGAGCAAAAGGAAAATCTAATGATGATAAAAGATGGTTTTGCTTCTTAGGCTCAGAGGAGCCTGGTGAATTGGGAAGGTGGTGTGAAGCAGGTGGTTGGGAACTCTTGTATTGCTTTGAGATACTGAAAGCTTCAGTCAGCTGCAGCTGGTTTTAACTGTGAGCTCTGTTAAATAATTCTAAGGTAGAAATTAATGACCATTACTTGCTCAGTGTAATGACTGAGGGAAAAAGCCCTTAGCAGTTACTATCTGGTAGCCTGTCTGGTGGCCTGTTTAATTTTGTTCAGATTCTATAATAAATGGAACCTTCATTTGTTTCCTCTGTATTTGCATTTTTAGATCCAAGAATTGCGTGTGACTGAACTGAGTGTTCATACAGAGACAAACAAAAAAGGGTAGGATGTTCTGTTTTGATTGCTGATTATCCAAGTACAGGCTGCACTCTCCAGCAGGCAGTTACAAAATTCCAGGGAGTGTTGCATGACAAGAATATCTTGGCTGTGTTGGTTTTTTTAAGCAATAAACACTGCAGTGTTGTCCTAGGGTGTTCCATGACTGTCCTTTGGGAAGGCAGTAAAAAGGGATGCGTTCCATGAAGGAAACTGTTCTCCTCATGGAATACTACAGGGAGAGAAACCCCTGAATATAGGGGATGGTTTTTGGTTAATGACCCTCCTGGAAAGGGCTGTGTTGTTACTGTGTGCTCTTACTGATAATTGGGAAACAAGCACAACCTTCAGGGTTTAAGGTGAACAGGTAATTCCAAAATAATGTGGAAACAAAAGTAAGTACCTCTGTTTGAATCTTTAATCCACATATCATGGGAATAGTAGAAAGTTTTAGAACAACTATTTTAAAATGTATTGTTTAAAGGTTTTATTTCTCTAATTAAGGAACACAACCACCAGTAAGTCCAGCACGGAAGTGAAAGGAGGAAAAAAGGTAAGGCTCAGATTTTTATGGAGCAGCCTAACTTGTCCTCCTGTCTTTAAATACCAATTATGTAAGTAGACTATATTTAAAAGCAAATTAATAACTTAAGAACGTTTTTGGGTTTTGTAGACTAGGAACAATCGAGACAAGAAGCATCTCTTTAGTGACTCAGACACAGAAAACAAAGGGGATGACAGCAAGACAGAGATCAGTTGGCTGCAGGAATCCAAGAGAAAACCTAAAGCCCAGATAATTGATTACAGTAGAAATAAAAAATCAGGGAAGCCAATAAGCACAGACAAAAGTAAGAAACCTTTTTCATATTTCTGAAGAAAGTTTGTCCTTAGATATTAAGTGCACAGCATGGCATGTACTGTGTTGCAGGTACCATATATTTTTGTTGTCTTGTCTCCAGGCATAAAGAATTTTCAAATTAGTTCTAATCTTTTATAGAGATCAATTTACAGAAATTCTGTTCTTTAATGTGGAAAACTGTTGGAAGATGGGACAGGTAGAAGAAGTTGTTGTCAATTAAAAAAATGTCCTTTTTTTAATAATGGGCTGAAAGTAGTTACTGAATCAATCAATTTGTGGCTATGAAAGTGATTCTGTTATTTTACAGCTAAAACTAATGACAAACATTTGAATATTTTCCTGATTTTTTCCAACTTTTTTTACTGTAACAGCAGATAAATTCTCTGAACCTGCTTGCCACATGGATAAACCCAGAAGCAAAAATACAAATAAGAAAAAGGTAAATGTAAATTTGCAACTAGAATTTTAATATAGATTCAAAATCTTAGTTCCCCCCAGAAACTGTTTTAAAATAATTTTTCATGAATGTGACATTTCTCCCAGATCATTTGTTAAATACAGTTTATTCTTTTCAAGTACTATATTTTTTTCTTGTAGTATTTAGCTGGTTTTTTAGGCATAAGTGGATTAGAATGATTTTTGTACATTGATGCTGTTTTTAGTAGACTGATGGTTGGACTTGCTGAGCTTTGGTAAAGTTAAACCTTCTTAGCTGTTCTGAAATAATGGATTTCAAGTAATTAAACCAAGTTACCTGCCATTTTATCATTTATGTGTATTAATCATTCTTATGAATTGAAGATGGTTTTATTCTTCCAAAGACAAACAAATGTAAACCCCAGAATTCAAAAACAGATGAAATGATAGTGAAATCCACCAGAAAAAAACTCCCTCGAAGAGCAGCAGCAACAAAAAATTACAAAGAGCCTTCCAGTTCTGAGTCTGAGAGTGAAGAAGAGATTCCAAAATGCATCTCTAAGGAGGAGAAATCCAAAATACAGGTGTGCAGTTCCACTTGAGTATTAAAATTCCTGCCATGCTTTTCAAAGTAAACTCTGCTCTGCTTTGTACTTGTTACTTCTGAATTTTAAGTGCCCAACGTGAGCAAATTGAAGTTAATTTTATTGTTTTTAATACTGCTCTTTTTTTAATGATGGGTATTGAGCTGCTGAGAAAATCAGTCCTAAATTATCTTCTTAGTTTCTATTTCTGAGATTTATTCTGCTGCAAAGGACTACTGTGAGCTGTATTTCAAAAATGTGACAATATTTTGAAAATACCTTTAAATGGGAGGGTTTAGTGAGTCAAATCTTGTTGAGTTGATGTGATGCTGGTAATGCTATGTCAGTACATCTGCTGAATATCCAAACAGGATTTTGAGTAAATGAACTTTGGTTGCTAAAACATTTTCATTGTTTTAGCATAACAGGTCAATATATATGGAAAGGTTCATAAACTTCGTTCATTAAGTCCTGAAGCATCAGTAATTGCCTCCAATAATTAAGTATTTCATAAGAATAGAAATTGATGTGTTGAGTTAAATTTAGTGTTTATTGATGTTGGAACACCTGATCTGCTTAGGGATTTAAGTACTTCTGATGATGGTCCTTCTGCTTGATCAATGTTACATATAGTTAATATATCTATATCTCTCTTTATCAGCTTTTATGTACACTGTGGTTACAGAGATGTTTATATACAATGTTTTTTACTTTAACAGAAACATATCAATGGGGCAAGCAAGGATTACAAGCAGCCAAAGGTGCTGCAGATTGTACCTGTGGAGCCAAAGAGAGTGGATAGCTATGTGCGGAAAGCTCTGGTCAGATCCAGGAGTTCTGCAGAACAGAAGGAAGTGGAAATGCCTCCAGCTGAGAGCCCTGCCTTGCTTGAGACAATGAGGTGTAGGTATTTTCACTTTTAATTTCTAGCAATACTGAATCAAGAGGTGGAGGTTAATTGAGGGTTGTCACGGCAGTAAATTTTACATTTATTTCATGCTCCTAAAACAAAAGATATCCCATAAGTCCAGGTGCTCCACATAATTTAGGGAATTGTGTTAGTAGGTCACTAACATTTCTATAGGTTGGTGCAGTTATTTGACATCAGTGTAATATAAAAACCCATTGTGTCAGTGTTAGAACAAATCTGGTACTGCTGAAACTGAGAGGGAGAAAGGGGAACTGTGGCAAGGCCTGTGCCAAATTCCACCCATCTGAGACTTGGAAATTCCTAGGGCTGGACCAGGGAGCAGTGTGGGGCTTTGGCTTCCTTGTGTAACTCCCATTGCTGGTGCTGACGGTGCAGGAATTGTTTCCTAGGTGCTGACAGAGTGTCAGGAGATGTTAGTCCAGAGCACAGTTCCAGTGAAAGGTCACTTGGTCTTCAGGAGTCAGCACTAGAAGACAGGGAAATGCTAAACTCTGAGAAAGGAATCTCTCCCAGTAATTTCTGTCCACAAAATAAGAGTATGCAAAGTCTGGGTGTAAATCAGTCCCCTGAGACAGCAGTTACAAAGTTGACATTTGGAAGGAAAAGCTTCTCACCAGTTTTAACTGAAGCATCTTTGGTAAGAGCATTAACATTTCTCTGGAGCTGTTTTAACTGAAATTGTTCCATTCAGCTGCCAACTGTTTTGTGCTTCTCCTCTCAATAATGTTTGGGGGTTTTTGTTCATGTACAGCTCAGCTTAACCACATATAAAACTGTCAGTGGCAAAAATTCCAAGGGAGCTGCATCAGAAACCTGTGACAATAATGAAGATTCAGGTTTCCAGCGTTGCTTTTCGGACACATTTTCTGTTAAAGGAAAGCTTCAGGATATCACTAAACCTATCCTCAAAAATAAGGAAGAGGTATGTTCCTAAATGCTTTGCTCTTCAGAAGAGACCTGCAGCTCTTTGTCTGTTTTATCAGTTTACAGGGGCTGAGGTTTAAGGGACATCTCCTTTCAGTTATGATTTTTTTCTTAATGTGTAGCTCAGCTTAACAACGTATAGAACTGACAGTGGAAAACATGCAAAGGGAGCTGTGCTGGAAACAGGGAATAACAATGAAGATTCCAGTCTCCAGTCTTGCTTTTCAGACACACTTTCTGCTAAAGACAAACTCCAGGATCCCACCAAGCCTCTCACTAAAAGTAAAGAGGTGAGTTAGTACATTCCTTGCTCTCAGAGCTGCAGCTTGGCCTCTGTTTTATCTGCTTTGCAGGTGCTGAGGTTTAAGGGAAATGCATCTCCATATTAAACACACATCTTCTTGGGACCTGCTAATAGTTAATTTTTAAACATTGGAGATAAATTAAATAATTATTTATCATATTATTCATAAAAGAATTATATCCCAAGAAGATCAGTTACCATTCATATTTTAAAAAAACAACAGGGATTAAATATTTCCTTCGTGACTTCCAATAAAAAATAAATGATTTTTCACAACATGAATGTGGGTTTCTGATGGAGGCTTCTAAAAGGAATTTAATTTTGAAGGTAATAAATAAACCAGTGACTTTTCTTTCAGGATTGTGTACCACCATCTCCATTGTCTGCTTCCAGCAGGAGTAGAGTACAGTCTTGGATTAAAGAACCTTATGCCCCCATGAATGAGTCAGGTACAGACATTTAATTTAAAGCAAAAGAATTCCTATGTTTCTCCATAAAGGTTAAAGAAAAATGTTTTATTTAGCATAATAATATGGCCAAATAATGCTAGAATGCAGCATTGTTTCCATGTTTATTGAAGGACCGAGTGCACAGACATTCCACAAACGGACTTATCACAGTGACACAGAAAGCAACTCTGATGAGGCAGAAACAAGCAGAGAGGAGGAAAAGAAAGGAAGGAGAAGAATAAGTTTAAAGCCAAAAAAATTATTTAAAAGAGATGATGCTGCTACTTACAGAGGTTGGTTATGGACTGACCGTGCAAAGTTTTAAAATAATGTGACAAATTCAAGTTTTAACAAGGAAATATATTAAAAAAAAAAGGCATTTTACATGTTAAAGCAGAGAAATTAAAAATTTTAAATGTTTGGAGACTGGATCTATATAAAAAGTCAGAAAACTGATACGAAAATAGAACCTGGTTTCAGACATCTAATGGTTGACATTAATTTATATATAACAAAAGTTGTCCTAGGCCCTGTGCTAACTTCAGATAGGGGACTTTATAATACTGCATTTGACGTTATGTTTTTGTTCTCTTCAGGGTCTGAAAGTGTCTCCACTCAATCTGTAAATGACCTGGGTGGTTTGGATGGGGAATTCTGGGAGCCTGGTTGCTCAACCATCAGCATTTGTCAGCAGCTCCAGAAAGAATATACCAAGAAAATTGAGGCAAGACCCTTCATGTGCAGTATCACTTGGGGGGTACATGAGCACACAGGTGACAGCTTGGCTTGCAGCACACAATCACATGTTTAAAAAAGGGGGTTTGCTGTGATATTAAACACTGAATACACTACAGGGTTTTTTTTCCTTAAGTGCAAATAATCTGAATTTCATGTTAAAACATCCTCATAGAACCGCTCCCGGAAAATGGATAATTTTAATAAGCAGACACTGAGAGCTGCCCATCAGCATTTGGCAACAATGAGTTACCAACTCCATGAATGCAGGTCAGTAGTGGAAGATTTCTGTTAAAACATCCTTAAAATGCACTGAATACCTTCTACAAGTAACCAGGTTTGTTTTGGTAGGATCAGGCAGCTGGACAAATTTCATTTTACTCTCACTGAGGAACTTGAGAAATTTGAAAAGGATTCTCAGTCCCTGAAAATCATGGAAAAAGAGTTCTCGGTTTGTATTTTAGTTGTTTGATCATGGATAAAAGGGAATTCTTGTGGAATCTGTAGATTATTTACATCATCTTTAATTTAAGATCATTAATTTTGATTTTCAAAGTCCTTACCTTTTTGCTTCTAGTTGGGTCAAATTTCAAATAATGCATTTGAAGGGTTAGGATGCTCTTTGAATTCCTGAGCCACTCTATTTTCCTACATGTATCCACTATATGAATTCCTGGATGTTTTTCCTCCTCCAATAAACTCCTACAAAGACTTTATTGGGCTGGTTTCTTCCAGCTTCTGTGGGGGCTGTGTAACTCCTGCCCCTTCTGTGTTGAGTCTGTTCTTGTGGTCATATTAGATATTAATTACTTGTAGTTTGGAAAATCAGTTCCTAATGATTAGCATCTCTTTTCTTTGCAGACCTTTTGGAAAAAGCATTCCCACACTTTTAGCACATACATGAAAAATGAGCAGCAGAGGTCAGTAGGGTTCACTAATCCTGGGGTGAGATTTGTGTTCTGTTCAGTTGAGGGAGAAGTCAGCACAACTCCTCTCTGCAACTTCTTCCATCAAGAGAGATGGTTGATGAGATAAAAAAATGAGATTAAAATGTTCATGTAATTATTCTCCAGCTAAATTTCTCCACATACCTGTGGAGAGGGACTGTTCCAGCAGTAACAATTATTGGGATATTTATCCATGCTTTAAATGCAAATAGACTGTCAACAATGAGATGTATTTGTGCTCTGTGTAGGAGGTTCATATGTAGCAAAGCTGTTTGAACTGCCTTTATTTCTTTAGAATTCAGATTCTTAAGGCTTCATTTGAAAAGAGTATCTACCATTCTGTTGACTATGAAGAAAATGTTTTTACTTCCGAGGTATGGTGAATTTTGTTTTGCTCATTTTAATAATTCCTCAGTTGTATATACAGATATCAGTACTGACTTTTTCCTGAAGATTTTGTCCTCAGCATTACAGTAATGATACATAAGTATTTTTGTAGTTTTTAATAGTCATTAAATGTTCTTAATTTAACAATATTCAGTGTTTATGCCTAGAGTTCACCCATTGCAGTGTGTGCAGTTATCAGGACTTTGTGTTCTGTGGCTTTGTGTATTGGTGTTACTCATGCAAGAAAGAACAGATTTAAAACACGCATCCCTTTCCACAGGCAGGTGGCTGCCTGTGCATCTGTATCTCTTGGTTATGACACATTTAGGGATGCAGTTGTTTGCTTGAAAATGTGTTGGCAGTTGTGGGCAGAGGAGATGCATTCAGTGTCTTTTTGTAGATGCACCTGATGAAAGAAGACATAAAAGGACTCCAAGAAAAATTTCTAAAAGAAATGGTAAATAAAATTATCTTGTCCTCATTTTTATTTTGTTTTTGCTGTTTGAACACTAAATTACTAAAATTTTAATTTCTATTTTTAATATATGTGAAAGGACTCCTTTAGTTCTGAGTCTTAATGTTGAAAATCATCACATTTGGTATGTTAAAGGCAGCATATACAGTGCACCAGGATTGCAATACATTAAATAAAATCTGCCTTTTTTCAAAAGCATGTTATAAATGTAGTGTGATTGATGTGATAAGCAGTGATAAAAGTGATAATGGTAATTTTTTTGGACAGCAAGAAGAGGAGCTGTGTAATGTTCGCAGAGGATTGCAGACCTTGTTTCAATCAAAGGCAGAATTCTGAGGTGATTTTTCAGATTCCTTCCTGAAATTCAAGGTGAATATAAACACTTTTGTAATGGAAAATTTGAAAGCTTTTTCAATTTTTTTCCTTTTTTTTGGTCACACTTAAGGACACTACTTTAATGAAAGCATATTTTCCTTAATAATATTAAAATCTGTGTGGATAAGACTTTTCCACTCACCTGTGAGATTTGGAATTATTTTACTCAGTCTTCTAAAATGTAATTTATAATTTTCTTTTTAGGACATGCTACTTTTAAATAAGTCTTTTACAATTTTTATAGGTTACTTAACTGACTTTCAGAGAAGTCACTTTGAATTGCACTTTGAATCTATGTTTTGGGTCTGATCCAGAATACAGTCAGGAATTATTTAGGGACCAAACCACCTGGTTTGATCTCATTCCTGTTTGTCTGTGGTGTTAGACTTCAGTAGGATTTTCTAAGAGAGAACACTCTCAACACTTGTGTTTGAACTGTGTTGCAAATAGTTGTATTAAACAAGTCAAGAAAAACAGATAATGTCTGTTGGGTTTTTTACACAATGTCATTGCTATTTTGTTTTAAATCCATTAGAAGTCAGATAAAGCTGCTGTTCAAATATTTTGGGTAAGAATTTGAAAACCACAAGGCTGTGTTGTCTCTGGAAATCATTATACTGCAATTTCCAGTAAGCAATTCGGTCCACTCATCCCATTTACGTAAGTGTAGGGATGTTTTCTGAGCCTTTGGTTTTTGTGTGGTTTGGGGTTTTTCTGAGCCTGTGCTCCCTGTAATCTCCACTAGATGGACCCCGTGAGATGTTAAACTTCGCACTGGTCTGAATTTTATCTGAATGAAACAGGACTTTTCTTGTAACTTACAAGGTTATAAAAGTGCACTGCAACACCCAAGTTCTTTTCTTACAGTGAGGCCATGTTGGAAAGATAATACAACGGCCTTGTTTTTAGTGATAGGAGCTGTGCACTGCAGGCCTGCTTCTCTTTCCTGCTGGGAAGAAGCTGCCCAAGAACAGCCTCCCTGAGCCCTCTGAGGTGTGATCAAACTGCAGCAGGAACCGAGCACAATCCATGGCCCAGGGAGTGTCCAGACACCTCCACGGACTGCCCCAGCAGCAGGCAGGCAGTGCTCAGTGCCAGGGTCAGTGGCTCTGGAATTGCCATGAGTTGTGTCTCTCCCAGGAGCAGAGCAGAGGCCGGGCTGGCTGAGGAAGGAGCAGAGAGCACGGGAAGGATGGAGCCACCCAGAGCTACCCCAGGGTTCTGGTGCAGCAGTGACACAGCTCAGGGCCATTGTTTGACGTTTAAAAGCTGCTCTAAGTTACCCTTACAATATTTTTCTTTTTATTATATTTTTCACTGTAATTTTAATGTGTTTTGTATAATATTTATTACCAGTGGAAGTGTGCATCACTGCTAAACAGGAGTGTTCCTGTGCATGGGTTGTCAGCCAAGTTTAGTTTGTAGTTAACAGTGGCTTATCTGCTCTGCTCAAATTGAAAATGCTTCTCCTGCTGAAGAAACTTTGCTCTCCTTTCTGTTTATACTTTTTGTATATTGCACCTGGACTATCATTATATTGTTGTTAAGAATTAATGCTGTATTATTAATAATAAAATGATAAATGTATTTATGTTAAAAGGCTAGTTATGATGTTACGTATTTCTGTGAAAAGACAAGTTAAAAAATTACAATAAAGAGGAAAAAACACATCTTTGGATCAAGTGATGGGGTCATTCAAGTCTTCAGCTGATAGTCAAGTAAGCCAAACATTAAAATGTTGACAGCACCTCTCCCAGGAGTCCTTAGTTCCTTCTCCCATTGCACTGGCACAGACTTTGTGTGGCACTGTGTGTCCTTACCTTCCATTCCTGCCTGACAGTTTCCCCAGGAGCAGCTCCAGTTCTGTGGTTCCATCCCCACCTGGGACAGAACAGAGACTCTGTGTGTGGGGACTGTTCCCCACCTCACAGCAATTCAGCAGTAGTCTATACAGACACTTGGACAGACTGCATTTTATTATTCTCACACTTCATGGAGATCATCCCAATGAAGCTACAAGACCAAGAATGCCTTTTTCAAGTTTTTAACATTGAATGACTCCCTAGAATGGCAGCACTTCAGAGTCTTGCAGAGAAATGTTTGTCTTGTGAGTGGATTCACCATTTTTTTCTGACTCATCAGGTGTGGTTAACAACTATCAATATATTATTCTTCTCACAAGTATTTTTTTTAGTAGTAGTGATTAAATCCTCAGGTGCTTCTCCATGTCAGGCATTATTAAAATGTCTGACTTTACATTTTTCTCAGCCAGTTCTATTTGCTTTGTTATTAGCATTTAGTAACTTTTTTCTTCTTACTGTCAAGAAAGCATTAAAACCACTTGTTTGCTAAACATCAAAGTACATTGTTACATTCCTGCCTCTGGTTATCCAATTGAGTACTTTTGAATAACAGTGAACCAAACTGTCATTCTTTAGAGGGTCAGAGCCTCAGCTGGTGCACAGTGACAACCAGGTTATGCTATTGCACAAGATGGAACACCTTAGTTGAGATCATCCTTTTGCAGACTCTGTGTCGATGAAGAAGATGGTTTGGTGCATAATAATTATAATCTCTTCCCTTCCCAACTATCCCTGGGAAAAAAAGAGCTTTAGGAAACGTGTTCATTTCCTGCAATAAGTAGTCATTTAATTAAAGAACAAAAGTAACAGGAATCAAAAATGCTCGCAGCTGTGATTCTGTTAGACAGTATATAAAAAAGAATGAAATTATAATACATTAAATTAGTTTTTAGAACATGAACTTAGGTGTTTTACAAACTAACTGTGGTAAGTTCAAAATGTCTTGTCAACATAATACTGGATGACAGAGTGTCATGTCCGTTTATGTCAGAGGCCTTGGAATGGTAAAGCCTGTACATGCACAACATCTCCTTTTCCAAGGCAGGCTGCAAACCAGTTCCACACAGGTGGGAAAGGAGAGGAGGAGGCTCTTCCAAGTAGCTTCACTTCAGTCTTTTTCAGCAGCTTGTCCCACTCCACAGGCCAGCACTCTTCTGCCTCCAGAGCTCGGGGCTGGCGTCCTGTCCCCAAGTGCTGCAGAGTCCTTCTGTCACATCAACACCCAGGGAGCCTGCACTGAACCTTAGGGAAAGACTCCAGTATTCCCTGATGCATGTGCAGCAGCAATATCAAAAAGTAAAGACAGATTCTTCTCAGAAGAAAATTTCTATGGCCTGTGAAATCTAGGAGAAAAGGGAGACTTTTTTCAAACCACTTTGCAATATAATTCAATTATTTTGGGGGGTTTATGTTAGATTAACAAAATTTTAAAAGCCCACAAAAGTATTCATTCCATTTAAAGGTATTTAAACAGGTATTTAACAGTGCTGAAGAATATTCGCAACTCTTAATTTTCCCCAGCACATTCCCACCCCTGTGCCATGACTGCAGTGCAGCTACAGTCCTCAGGGCCCTGTGTACCTCGTTAACATTTATTTGGGAATGCAGTTGCAAATACAGGTATGTAAATTGATTTGGGTTTTTATTCTTTTAGTAAATGAAGCCACAGTTTGTCATTGGTAGCAATAGTCTTTATTGTGCAGTGCTCTTGGGTTTTTTAGGCATTAGACAATGTTGAAATGCTTCATAAAGTATGAGGAGATACAATAGTCTTGTGAGTCTGGAATAGATTTTCTCTTGCTCTGTAGGCTTGGTTTTTTAGCTGAGATCCGTAATTAAAGCCCCAATCATTTGTAATGCCTTAGCACTAATTGTAAATTGTAAGCCTGTTTACTCCTCATAACCTGAACAAATTTCAAAATCTCTCATTACCATCTACTCAAACTCCCCAGGTAGCTTCAATTAGGGAACATATAGCTCACTTCCAGACTGAAACTGCAGCCATGCCCTCTTCCCTTCCCATGTTTCATTCCATCAATGCACTGATGCTGCTTTGCCTCTAATGATGCCTTTTTGCAGCCTCTCATTTTTTCTCCACTTAAAGAAAGGAACTGAATGTTTTCATGTGTGTTTAAACACAGTCCCTGTCCCCAGTGCTGGCACATGGAGCAGGCACTGCCCTGACCAGGTTAATCACGTGGAGAGTGACAACAATCCAGACCTGCTCTCTCTCCTGACCTCCTCCATGGAGTTAAGTGTCATTAAGTTACCTGCAGCTTGCTCCCTCCAATAGCAGCTGGGCTGACAGGGAACACTGAAATCCCCCGGCTGAATCCTTTAGAGCAAATCCAATTAGAACAAAGGCATTACCCCTGGGCACTGGGGGTGGCCTGTCATGGTCCATGCACTTCTGTATCTCTGAGCAGGGAAGTTTCAGTGTTTGTGCTAAGGCTGCAGACTCAAGAACACTTAATTCAGAGCTCTTTATACAGTGTATTAAGCTGCTCTGCTTTTGCAAATCCTATTGTTTTCTGTGTTATATGCTTTATTTTTCTGTCCCATCTTTGAATGTTTGGTGCAAGGAATGCTGGCTGAGGGATGCCCTGGAGAATGTCTGCAAGCCTCTTGGTACGTGCTAATAAAAGCCCCCCAAAAACTCAGAAAATTGGGTTCTCTTCAGGAAGAGAAAAAGAGAATTTTCTTTTAATATTAAACTCCCTTTGCATATTCTCCCACATCCAGCATGTGAGAGTAAAATCCACAGGTGCAGGACTCAAGCAGAGTTTTTAGCAGGGAGTGGAAATAAATAGCTGGAAAACTGACCTTGTCAAATGTTTGCTCGATGCGTGGACCTCCATTTCATTACTTTTGTATTCATTCAGCTCTTTCCGAATTGCTGCCTAGGAATTGAAAAGAGACAAACATGAACAAATAATTTTGTGTTTGTGAGCACTGCAAAGTGCCAGACCTGCAGAGCAGAACAGTTTTCTGGGGTAGAAGAAGCAGGTATTGGGTATGGCAGAGCACTCTGTACTGGTAGAAATGCTGAATATCAGGGCTGTATGGATTGGTGACACAATACTTCTCATTAGTTATTGATTGCTGACAGGGTCACTGCTGTCTAGAAGCAATTCTGACAGAATAACACCTCAGGGCTGGTTGTCTCACATTTAATAAGATTCCAGTTAAAATTTATTAAAGATTAAGAGAAGTTGCCAAGAAATTGATCCATTTTTCAGTCACAAATGCAAAGGTCCTGCTCTGACCCTGACTTCCTGATGTGTGCCACCTGTGTGTGCAGTTGAACTGTCACTTTCCTTTGGCTTATAAACCTGCCTTGTTAATTGAAACATGAACACTGAAACAGTAAAGCCAGGAAAAGTCTGATTTTAATAAAAGTACATACGGGGAAAGTATAAAATCATTATTCCATTGATTACTATGGAATAGCTTATTCACCATTTTAGAGAGCTTGGGAGAACAGCTACTGGAGTAGAAATGCTCTGTTCCTTCTCTATGAGTCCTCTAAGGCCATTTGTCACTTACTGAGGAGACACTGGGATGAAAACCAGTGTTTGATCTCCACATGTGAGCACAAAGCCATGTTAACAGTCCTGTGTTTGCCATTTTGCCAGTAACTGTCTCAGCATCCTGCTCCTCCTGCTTCCTGCAGCCCTGAAACTTCCCAACTGGCTGGAATCACCACAACCTGTTCTTACCACTCAAGCATCTAAGTGTGACACTTAAATTGGGATGTAAATCAGCTACATGGCAGGTATGTGATGGGACAAAATGAGTGGTTCTGCTCGGGAGCATGGGGGTCCAGTGACTCCTTGAGCATTCACAGGAAAAACAGGAGAGGAAATATTTGCATGTTTGGGATGAAACTTCCAGTCTGAGAATACAGGTTAACACTCTGTTGGCTGGAAATGGTTTTGAGTTGGAGCCCAAAAGACTGGATTCACCTTTTTGGGTGGGTGGGTAAAAGCCTTTACAGTACTAAATAGGCATTTTTATAAACAGCATTTTTTATTACATTGGTGTGATTTCAGCATAAAAAATAATGGTAAAGTTTACAGATATTAAATGTTCCAGGGGTTAAATGTCTGTTCAGAATGGGATGTATCATTACAGACAAAGAAAGGAGAAAGCAGAACTCTGGGGCTCTGTCAGTACCTTGTCTGCTGCTGACAGTCGTGTCCATGGTTTGTCTGCTCTCCTGTCGTAGTCCTGTGCTTTTGCCACTTCCACATAATCACTGAATCGAATCAGGATCTTTCTGTCTCTCAGTTCATCAACTGTAGGTCTCTGGTTAAGCTGTATACAGAAGTTTTGTGAAATAAAACCAGGGTTAATAACAAATGTATCAGTAAAAAGTGCAGTATTTGCTGCTTTTTGTCTTGGTTCAGTGTGCATTTACACATACGGAAAACCACCCAACCCTTGGAAACTCCAGGGAAATATTCTGTCATTTGGAGGACTGCTAGGAGGGTAATAATGGTTTAAATGGAGTTATGGGCCACAGCACAGTGCCTTTATAATGGACAAAAGAAAGCATTTCAACCCAGACCCTGATAAAATACATTTTCAAAATGAAAAGGAATCATGATGGATTTTTTATGATCTCTGGATGATTCTGGATGCTGTAGGATGTTCCACTACAGGCAGAGGCAGATTGTCTGTGTGAGATTCTCAGCACTAGACCCATTTTAAGAATTTTAGTCTGGCTTTAACAAGTTATCAGCGTATTTGGTCTGTAATTCCATTAGGGATTTCTAGGAACAGAACAACAAGATCTCGTTCTAATTCCAAGAATATTTTAAATGCAAAAAGAAATGTACTATGGGAGCAGACCTGGTGCTCAGCTGGGAGCCAGCTCTGCTACAAAGAATGAAAAAGTCCTTTCCTAGCAATAGAGCTGACAGGTAGGCAGTGTGCAAACAAATACCCATTTTCTGCCTAAATTTATATGTATATATTCTGCTAGATCTCATCTGGCTGGGATAAGGCAGGTATGTCTATAATTCATATTACCAGACACTACTATCAGACACTGCTGAGGAGGACGCATATTAAGGGAGGTTCTGTGTCATAACAACTTCTATGGCTGGTTGATATTATAGTAATTTTAATAAATTTCTAAAGCTAATAGCAGGTATTGCAAGATTTTACCTTTCTTGTCAGTCTCTGCTTGATTTCCCTTCTCTCTTCCTGTTCCGTCTGATCATTTCGTTCTGCAGAGAGTATAAAAAAGAAGATGACTTTCCTCATGAGGAAGTTTGGTGTTTTCCAGAGTTCCAGGCAATAATGAGCACAGCAAAAGGAGCAGCTCGTAGCTGGGTGTTTTGGTACTTCAGAGCATCTCTGGTGTGTGTTGGAGCACAGTCACCTCTCTGTGAGGACACCGTGCTGGTGCCAGTGTCAGCTCTGCCTGTGCTCTGAAACTCCACGGGGATTTCATGCAACAGCAGCAGCCACACCAACACTCCACTCGGATAAACTTTAGGAGGAAAACCAAAACACTCCACAGCTGATTAATCATCCTTTTTTACTCTCCACATTGCTGGAGCCATTCATGCTGTCAGATGCTGAGGAGCCTCACTGCAGCAGCTCCAGCAGAGCCTGTCCTGCCCTGTCCCGGGTTCTGGGGCTGCATCCCTCGCTGGCTCTCAGCTGCACCTTGGCTGTCCCTGACATGAGACCCCTTTCTCCTCCCGGGGCTTCCTTTGCACAGCTCTGCTCCGAGCTCAGCCCCTTGTCTTTGTGTGTTGTGTCTATTAACATTCAAGCCGTGACAACTCCTACACACTGGCTCTAAAAATAGACCCGAGTGCTGTAACACTGTGTGAAATAGATCCCCTGCCTTAGGAAACGAGTTAATGGCGTTTCTATTTCCAGTACTATCTGTTACTAAATTTGGGCGGGAGTCCATGACCTGAACAAAGCTGCAGAGCCAGAGAAAAAGGTTTAACCATTCTGGGATTCTCTGGATACTACTGGGAGGTTTATTACACCACTTGCATTAGATATTTCCAGTGTTAAAGAACACACGTGATTTCTACTATGCCTCCAAAACCCAACAGCACTGCAGATGGATTTCCAAGATGGTATTTTTAACAATGAAGCATTTTTCTCCCTGATTTTTGCTCCCGTTATGCAGTCTCATTTCAGATGACACTGAAATGCAGTCACATCTATTTAAAACAACAAAGTAGTGCATAGCCCCACCTGGCTATGGGAGAAATGTAAATCAAATTAATTTAAAATGCTATAATGTGCTGCATTACAGTTCAGTGGCAAGGCACAAAATGTAAAGAGAACAGGTCAGCTAAAATTAGTGCTGTGTCAGGGATGAGCAGCTATTTCAGTCTGCAATGTGCAAAAGGAGAACAGGCTTTCAGAAGTAGAGGGTATTCTTAGATATAGAGACACTGTCAAGAACTTGTTCATTCAGCTTTAATTCACCCCTTTTGCAGTAGATA
Organism: Monarcha castaneiventris obscurior; assembly: GCA_026261815.1. NCBI lineage: Eukaryota > Metazoa > Chordata > Aves > Passeriformes > Monarchidae > Monarcha > Monarcha castaneiventris. Next base: position 2,649,921 of record JAMPIT010000481.1, read on the forward strand.
ATCCTATTTTGTATTTTTTTCTAAATTAAAATTGATAATTTTCTGTAGCATAGTGCCTTTATAAGGTATGATGTCATATGCAGTGAGAGAACTGTCCAGAGAAGCCGTGGCTGCTCCATCCCTAGAAGCCTTTGATGCCATGATGAATTTTGTCTTTTCTTTTATACCCCTGTTATACCTTTTTGCAACTTCTGTATTCTTGGTGCTTTTTGCCTACATTCTTGGACTTGTTTGTTAAGCTAAGAGACTAAACATTTTAGAGGCTTCGTAGTTTGGGTGCCAGGGTGCCCAGAGCCCAAGGTCCTCTCCAGAACACATTTTGTAAACTAAGATAGAACCATCCAGGGGAAGGTTCCTTGGGAGGGGGGGCTCATTTGAGCCTCTCATTGGGGAATATTTGATAGATATGCTAATTAGTAAGACCTAGAATGTAAGACCAGATCTAGGAGAGAGAGACTTTGCAGTGGGGATGGGGGGGGGGGTGCACAGAGGTGTATTCGACCTGTTCGTGGTGCACCTAAGGATCCTCACAATAAATACCAAGGTAAAACCCTTTTTCCCCTTCTAACCGTGTTCGCCTCTTGATTTTTAAGACCAGGAAAGGCATCACCTTCAAGGCAGGTTGGATGGGGCTTGGAGCAACCTGGGATAGTGGAAAGTGCCCTGGCACTGGCAGAGGGTAGAACAAGATGATTTTTAAGGTTCATTCCAACCTAAACCATTCTGGGATTCTATGATTCTAATTCCCAAAGAAAAGCCAAAAATACACAACTCTGATCAGAAAATACTTTTCCAAATATACTAAATGTGTAGGGACTCATTTCTATCTACTCGGCTTCAGTGCTTATTTCCAGCTCCAAGAAATAAAATAAATGGTTCTTTTACCAAAAAAACAACCTGAGAATTGCTATGAAATGCTGGCAAGGGATTCTAGAACTCAGGCATTATTACTCAGACAGCCCAGAGAGGCTTTTCCCATCCCTGCCATCCTGCCCACACAGATCCATTCATTCCTGAGGGCTGGTTTTGTAAATCTCAGCAGAGATGCTCCCAGTTCTGAGGGGGGCTGTGCAGTGCTGGAACTCATTCTGTGCTCTGCCAGCTCCTCAGGGAGCTCTCAGCTCTGTGTGACACCAAGGCAGATCCTCGGGTTCAGAATGAAGCAGGAATTGTGCAGGGGGGTTCAAGAGATGCCTTCTTGGCTGGGAGTTCAGCTTTCTGTTGAGTGCAGCAAGGACACATCTGACACCTGGGCTGTGATTGGAGTTCATTTGCTTTTCATGCTTGGTGGGAAGCCAGCAGTGTTTCTATGGTTAAAGGACTTGGAAGATCAACAAAATTTAAAGAAAGTGCTGGCTTTAAGTTTGCCTTTTAAGTATTACTTTTATCTCAGAAACAACTCCCTCAAGGAAATAAGAAATCACTTTTTGAAATCTTGCTGAGATTTGCTTTAAAGAGTAGTTGTACTTTGCAATATGCTTCTCTTTTTACCAGAGTTGTACAAATGTGAATTCTGAGTCCATAAAAGACCTTCTGTCAGCAGTACCAATTATGAACATCAAAGATGTTGGGAAATGCACAACTTAAAACTGCACAAACCCTTACTACACCTGGAGGAGGTTGTGGAGATTTCACTGAAGGGAATTTATACTGCTGCAGCTTTACAGGATACTCGGCTTTTTATATAATGGCAGAGGTAAATAAAATGGAAGTGGTTCTGATCCCAGCTGAACCTGTATAAAGCCTGAGCAACTCAACAGAAGTCAATAAATTTGCTCCATGCTGGGAGCTCTTTATATGAGATACAAATCTAGACCAGTATGTTTAGCTGGTATTCAGGAACTATCTTTAATTCTGCTTTATCTTCTTTCTGCTTTATCTCTCTCTAAGCTCATTATATGAATGTATTCAAACTTTTTTAGTATTAAAACTGGTCAGTTTAACCCAGATTAGGGATGTAAACAGCACACTTCAAAAAAGTAAACATAAAGAAACAGATTTTTTTGTCAGTGGAGATCAGCTTTTCCTTAGCCAGGAAAAAATCCCAAAGAAACAGATTTTCAGAGGTCTTGGTTACTAACTCCTGAAAATCTGGTCCCACGTATTTCAGGATCTTGGGTTACTGTTTTTTCCTGCCTCTCATGGTAGATGACAGGTGAAGTCTGGCCAAGTTCACCCACTCATGTAGCAAGGAGGGTTTCCTTTTCCTCCTCGAGGTGTGCACATGCTAAATACAGCTCATTTTACTGTGTGTGATCTGTGCATTGGAACAGCATGGAAAATACTGCTAAATATATGTTGCCTGTGGAATCCCTTTGTATTAAAACTCAGATGAAATCCCAAATAACTTCAATGGCAAGAGCATAAGGCTTTTCCCTAGGAAGCACTAAGGAAGTTCTGATACATTAAATTTTAGGTAACACATTGTAGATAACTTTTTGCCTAGTGAATTACAATCACATGATTAAATATAAATTAAACACTGTAGGCAGCACTGCCTGGGTGACAGATTTCTGTGGCTTTATGTTTTGTGCTTGCTTAATGAGAAACTGTAGTTCACATCATTCCAGGTTTTGTCTTTCCACATTAAATAGACTGAATAGCAAATGGATCCATAGTGGAGACAATTTTAATGCTCTCTCTCACCTTTCCCTAATTCAGCAGTTTTAGGGAAAGGGATAATGTTCATCACTTGTTTGATCCCTTGGAAACATTTAGGAAAAGTTTTGCCTTGTGAATTTAAGAGATGCTCAGAACACTCCCCTGTGGCAGTGCCTGTAACAGGCCCAGGACTGTCCCTCTAATAATTCTGATATCTCAGACTGGTCTTTGACTTGGCTTTGGGAAGATCTCCAGTGGCATGAGCAAATGGACCTTAGGAGATTCACACCTCTGCCAGGATGCTTCCCCCTTCCACCGTATTCCAGTGCTATTCAGTGTTTCCCTTGAAAATCTGTGTCTTGGAAAATGTCGCTCCAATTCTCAAGGCACTGTGACACTCGGATTGTATTCTCCTCTCGGACACCAGTAACAGTGTCATCAGAATGAAAATTACTTGAAAGCCTGAACCTGAACAATTCTTTTCTGTCCTAAAATTGCAAGTCCTCATGAAAAAATAAAACTTTTAGGTACAGAAGATAATCCCAGTGAATTAATTTTTATATTTAAAAATAATACATTCTGGAAATGCAATCACTGATTTCAACGAACACATACAAAATTCTTTGGGAAAAAAAAATACTCACGTTTCAGTATATTCCTTCTTTCTAGCTCCTCAACAGCAGGTCTTTGGCTGAGTCGCCTGCGGAAAAACACCAAAATCACATTTTGAACCATGCCTGTTCTTTGGAAAGGCTGCAGTATTCTGACTTCTGGTTGGTGTTTTCCTCAGGAGGAGACTACAAAATCTCTCTCCAGGACTCGTGAAGAAGAAAAAAAAAAAAAAAATTCTGGCAGAGAATTCTTTCTTATATTATTTTTCCCAAATGCCAGTAATGCAGGTAAAAGTTCTCCTCTAGTTTGCTGTGCTGTCAGTGAAAAGCTTCCTCGGAATGTGCATCCTTTCCATCACACTTCCCAGACAGTCAGCTGGAACCAGCACTCTCCAGAGGAAAAATTCACTCTCGAGGTGGTTATCAAAGGAGATTCACTGTGATCTTCTGTCTCTATCGCTGCCTTTACCTTTTAATCACACGTAGCAGCACATTTCTCCACTAACACCACCCTGACAAAAAGCAGACTGGCCAGAAACGAAGCTTTCCTGCTCTTTCCCGACTCCTCATCCAGCAGCCCGATCCCCAGCTCTGCTCCTGCCTGCTGAATGCAATTCGTGTGCTGCTCACAGCCTCACTGGCTGAACCGAGTGTCTTGGTTCCACCTCCCCTTTTCAGTAGTGCTGCCTCAGGACTGAGTCTTCAAATCATATGATCGGTGCCACAGCGATTTTATTCCGCATACTAAATGAGCCTCCCCCACGAGGCACTGAGATATCTGCAGAGGATCTCAGGTAATTGGAGCCCTCCCCTAGGCACACACACACACACACACAGAGGCTGCATTTGCTGGCTTTCATGTAATAATCCAGCCAGCAGATCGGAAAGAGTTCCCGATGCTTCCTGGCCTGCGTTCTGGCAAGGCAAAGGATTCTCATCGTCTGCTCTCAGCAGATGTTGCCAAGCCGGAGATGAAGTTACAGAGACAAAGAAACACTCAGAGCAGGGACCACACTGCAAACTGCTGCAGTTATTCCTCTACTGGGTATAGGGAATAAATGAATAATTATAAAGTCATGCTGTAACGGGATCTACATTTTATCACATATACAGCAGATGGAAAAATGAAGTAATTGTTAACACACTGCAAAAGAACCAGTAAAAGTACCTGATTCCAGTTTCTCCTTGTTTTGTTAGCCTTACCCAATACACCTTCAAAACCAACTCTGTGGTCATATGCTATCAGACCAACAACTCCTTACCCTTTTTTAATTAAACTCTCTGGAAAAACTCTCATCTGTGGCAACAGGAAGGCACCACAACTACTGCACTGAATTCACACCGACAGAAAACTTGGATTAGATGAGCTCTTGTGTAGAAACACCTACAGCCTAACTCTCACTCTTCCTTTGGATACACTTTGTATCACCTAAGGCTTTTCTCCTGACCTCTGGGTTCTCTTTGGAGTAATAAACTGGATACTCCAGCAGCAGAAGTTGCAATAATCCCAACTGAAACAGGAATGATGCTGAAACTAAAGGCTTTAAATATGTATTTCTAATTCCTGTTACCCTTGGACTCCTCCCTCCTCGCTCATTTCCCTGTATGTCTCAGAAATTACACAACTCTGGCTAGGTTTTGTTTGAAACAGATTGAAGTGTGTTTTGCAGTATAAATCAGGGAAGAATGACTTACTCCAAGAGCTCATCTGCAAATGAAAGGTCCACCCGACCTGCTGCTCATATGCCTCCCTCTCAGCCATTCGTAATCACAGCCCTGCCATGTGAGATTGATAGATTCTCTGGAATCTGTACATTAGATTTCAGAGGCCCCTTTTAAACTGGGGGATTAAAAGCCTAACAAAATGAGTAAAGCAGTATGAGAATGAAACTGTATATGAATTTTCTGTGATTCTGTGTGAATGCCCTGTATTTATATATCATATGTACGATGGTTGATTGTTTAAACCCTGTTTCCCTTTTGGCTTTGATAAATTCATGGTAAGTGCCCATTTTTTCTGTGCACACCCTCAGCTTTACCCCCAGCAGAAGGAAAAGGTGCGGACACACACAGGACTATGTGCACATGAGAGCATCACAGGGTTTTTTCCAGAGTTTTTCAGAGATACAGACCACACTTCCAAATTTTGTGTCAGAGTCACAAAACTAGACACAGACTTTGGTTAAAAATAAAATTCTAACAGGGTTTCAGGAAGGTGGGGATAGAGTGAAAACGCCAAGGACAGCCAGAGTCACAATCAAATGAGAAGTGGTAGAAACCTCTGACATTGTTGCTATCAAGGTCCAGGGACATTTTGGGTCTATTTATTTCTGCTGTTGAGGAGAAGCCTCTCTGTGACCAGACACAACTTTCGCTTCCTTTCTGAGCTGCTGCTGGGCTTGGGGAGCTGCTGAAGGAGAAGGGCTCCAGATGCCCTGACAGTGACAGGGGCACAGGGGCTGGAGCACAGCCTGGGGCCACCCGGCTCTGCTGAGCTGTGCCAGGGTGAATCGAGGCTCCAGAGACCCTTCTGCAGGACTTTGCTGCTTGTAAAGCAAATCCCCTGCCTTGTCTGATCACCCCTCACAGCAGGGCACACGTGGCTGCCGTGGGTGTTCCCTGTGGGGCAGAGCCCACCCTGCCTGAGCTGCTCTGGGGCATGGTGAGGGCACCTCACCCCCACACGGGGTCTGCAGCCCCAGCAGCACCTTCAGTCCCCACCTGCAGCTGGAGCCAGAGCCAGATAGGGACAGGCTGAGGGCTCCTGGCAGGGCAGGAGCTCAGCAAGCACGGGGGAAGCCACAGGTTACCCCAGTCAAAGGGCACATCCCTCCTGAAGGAGCTTTAATGTAAGAATCATTTCAGATGAATTTGTGCCTCTGTTTGGGTGAGCCGTTCTCTGGCTGCTGCCGGCTCTGAGCAACAAGTGCTCTATTTTGGATATTTATTTCATGTTTTCCCTGAAGCTGATACATGGAGAATCCTGCCTCAGAAACACACCCTGTGTGCTGAGCTCAGTGGGTTTCCTTGGAAGGGACTGTCCATCCCTGCGGAGAGCCAGTGCTGTGGCCTCGGGAATGCTGCCTCACCTCAGGGACACCTGGCCTGGGGAAATGGCCCCTGGCTCCCCTCATGCCATGGCTGGGAGCACAGCCTGAACAGGGGATGGAGAGACTCAGGAGCCAGAGAGGGGATGCTCAAATCTCGTGTTTAAAGGAAACAAACTCCAGCTGAACAACCATTATCAGCAGACTGCAGAGCAGGGGAGCCAATGTGTGATTCTGGAGAATGAAAACAGGCACTTGCCATGAAGGAGCCTTTGTGAAGGCTAAAACCTGACCCCTCAGTGACTGTGGATGTTCTCCATAGGCTTTGCACAGAGACAGTTTTGTATGAGGCAGGTGCAGATTGTGAATCAGAGTCCTGGCTCGTTTCCTGTGGATCCAGTGAAGTCCCTGCACCTGAGTGAAGGGGGTTTTACAGCTCACCCTGGGCTGGTGTGGCTGCTGTGCTGTTCAGCAGCTCTGGCTGGAGGTGCCATTTGAAGGTCTGAGGTGGGCAGGAGGCTCCAGCACTGCTGAAACACGGTGTGGTCGTGGCTGGGTGAGTCCTGTGCTTTCCACTTCTGTTCTTTTTTTCACTTAGAGACTCAGAGCCCCACGTGGACTCACCTCAGCAAGGTGACTGTGAGCTCCACAGGGAGCACTCACATAGTCCAGCACTTCTGTTGTGTGACAGCAATGATTTCCTTTCAGCTGCTTTCGATATCTATGTCTTGCTTCTGGGAAAAACAGCCAATGTATGCTGCTGTGTTCTTGGGTGTTACGAAAACCTAGGTTTGGGTATTTTTGTACTGCCTGGTGAGGCAGGAATGCTCCCTCTGAGCACCTCTGTGGGGTCAATTCTTTCTGGGAAGGTCTTGAACCTTTCTTGAAAATGTTCAAGTAGCTCAGTCCAGGAATTTGCTTCCCTGTTAGTTTAAACCGAGGGATGCCAAGAGCAGCAATAACTGGAGCTGAACTGGCAGCACCTCAGAGGTGATTGCAGCTGCCTCAGGGAAACTGAGCACAACTGGAGGCACCAGTGGCACTTCCCTGTAAGTGATGTCTGGATGCAGTTCAGAGACTGCTGCACATGTGTCAGAGATGCTCCACGTTTGGATAGATACCAACATCTCCTCATAACCCTAAAGTAGTCACCATAAGTGTGTGAGGGTAAAAGGGGACAGACACTCAACACTTCATGTGCAGCTATTTCTCAGGTTCAGAAAAATTGCAAGGGTTTTGTGTTACTGTTGTTCTGTGCAAAGTGGGCATCAGCTTTCAAGCAGCAGGTGTTCTTCAGTTGTTTGAAGCTTGGGGAGTGTTCTGGGTGTATTTTCTGACTACCTTTGGAAGGTTTTCTCCAGTAATTTGGGCTCAGAAAGAGAAATCAGAGAGATAATAACATGTATATTATTACATATAAAAGCCAAAGGCTTTGCTTGCTCCCATGTTTTCCCAGTGCTCCTCCTGTGGGTGAGAGGAGCAGATCATTGCAGGCTGGCTCAGTCCCCTGTGGCTCTCCCCAGAGCACCCTGCAGGCACAGCCAGGTGCTCTTGGTCTCAAAGCACCTCAGGTGCTCAGAGTTTGCACATGGCCTCGAGGTATTTGTTTTCCCCATGCCATGTGCACTTGGGAATCCTCTGACGTCCGTGAGCTCTCCTTTGGCTCTCAGAGGGGCAGGGGATCTGTGGTGCCCGGCTTTGTCCCTTGGTGAACGTGTGTGGTGTATAATTGCAGCAAAACAAGCTGCCCTGTGCCATCAGAGCCCTGCCACGATCGTGCTGGACACCAGCACAAGTGCAGGTGTGGATTTGGAGTGTGGGGAAAGCCACAAATGGCTCGTCCCCTCCGGAGCAAGGGCACATGTTTGTGAGCTCAGGGACTCGCACATGTGCCTCTGACTGCTGATCAGGAGATCAATATTTGCTTCACACTGAAGGGAATGGATGTCTTGGGACCACTGTCACACAAGGATTGATCATATTGGACAGTCACAGGTGACTGAGTGCTCAGCAGTCTGAGGATCTGCGGGTCACCTGGACCCAGGGGCTGCTGTCAGATGGGCAATGCATCAATGTGTCCTGCGAGCAGGAGGTGCTGCCAAGTTCTCTGCCCTCTCAATTACCCTCAGCAGTGTCTCCTTTGTTCCTTGTGGGAGCTGCATCCCAGCAAAGCCACAGCAAGCTGAGGGCTTGCAGGTGTGGGCACAGGATAGCTGATGAGAGATCAATTTGGAGCAGGCACAGCCCTCTGTGTGCATATGAGGCTATGCCAACTTCCCACACCTCAGACACTCCTTCCTTTCTCTCCTCTTATTGGTCTGTATCTCACCTGCCTGGCAAATTCAAGCAGAATCCAGTGAAAACCAGCTCAGGTTTGTGTGGTTCCTTATCTGTCCCCAGAATATGCTCCTGTTTCCCAAATATATTTTTTCATAGAATCTGTTGCACAGTATCTGTGTGTATGCTTGCCACCAAACTAAACTTCTTTCAGATTTGTAGCTGAAGCCAAAAGTTGTACTTTGGAATCCTATTGCTGGCCTTAGTAAGATCCATGTGCTGCTGACGATCTCCTCCAAGGGGAGGAGTGAACTGGGTAGGCTTGGACACGTGCATGTGCCTGTGGACCCTGGACTGACAAGCGAGCAATCAATCCAGCCATCAGTAAATGAGCTGCAGCCAGCAGCAATTGCATTGATTGTCCCTTGTGTCAGGTGGTTTTGCAGATGAGTCGGGAAGGGAGGTGGTGGGAAAGGTCCCTCTTACAGCCCAGGCAAAGGGAGGAGAAATGGGAGTGCCCTGGTTTTGCTTCTCATAAAGCTGCTTGTGTCTGCTACCCATCGGGAGGCAGAGGCTCTGCCTCTTAAATTGGCATCTCTGTTGCCAGAACATCATGTTCAATTCAACAAGAAGTTTATTTTCATCTTTCCTATAAGTAGCTGTGAAGAGGATGTGTGCCAGGGCTTTGAGTCACCCACGCACTGCACTGTGCCTGCCTGCAATGTACAATTATGGGTAGTAGTAAATCTGTGGTGGGAGGGACTTCTCTTTTACTGTCTGCACAAAATTAGAAGGCAGACACTGAGACACAAACTTGTTTATACCCCAAGGTAATTCTGGATCATGTAAAAAGTGGGAACTGATGTGCCAGCATTTCCCATAACAGGAAAATCACAGAACTGGGATAGTTTGAGTTGGAAAGAGCCTTTAAAGGCATCTTGTCCAACGCCCCTGCAGTGATCAGGGACATCTTCAAGTAGATCAGGTTGTTCAGAGCCTCATCCAACCTGACACTGAGTGTTTCCAGGAATGGGACATCCCCCACCTCTCTGAGTAACCTGTTCCAGTGTTTCACCACCCTCACTGTAAAAATCTTCTTTCTCTTATCTAACCTGACCTTCCTTCAGTTTAAAACCATTCCCCTTGACCTATCACTATCTGCCCATGTAAACGGTTGCTCTCCCTCTGTTTTTATAACCCCCTTTAAGTCCTGGAAGGCCACAGTATTATCTCCTTAGAAGTTTCTTGTCCTCAGGCTCAACAACCCCAACTCTCTCAGCCTCTCTCCACAGCAGAGGTTCTCCAGTCCTTGGGGCATCCAAGAGTATCATCCTATGAGCAGTGGCTGACCTCTGAGAGCAGGGAGCTCAGAGCAGTGTGAAAAGGGTGAGCTGGTTTGGTAAATTCTGTGACCAGCATTCTTCAAAATCGCCTGATATTTGTGTCTCTGTGCCATCATAAACTATTTTTGGCATCCAAATAAGAAAGCTGCAGATAAACACAGAGGCTATAAATGTTGCCTTAATTACATGAGTTATTTATTTGTTTGGCCTTTAGTTCTGTCTGGATTTTCAAAGCTGCAAATCAGCACGAGTTCAGTTAATTATGTTGCCACTCATCTACCAGGCAATTACAGTTGTCCATCATTATCATTTCTGTGATAGGAGCCCTGCAAAGAGTTCAGATTTCAGCTGAAATAGAAACCACACACTTGCCCAGCATGACCCTTGTATCATAACCCACTGTCCCTGAAGGACCTACCCTGTGACAGGTTTGTTATTGCACAGGGCTGTAAGCACTGTGTGGGCTGAGACAACACAGAGCCACGATCTAATTGTGTCAGAGGATTCAGGTGGAGAAGGCTTGAGGGTAATCGCTGTTTTCACGCTGTGAAAGCCCTGCTGCATTTGACCTTTGGGTGCCTGGTTTTCCCAAGGTGTGAGGAAGAAAAGCCAGGCACAGCTGGGAGCAGATCAGGATCCAGTTCTGGGTTCAAAGACCTGCTGCAAAGCTCGCTGCAGATGCTGAACATCCTTCCACCACCTTCAGGAGGCTCTTGCTTTCACACCTCTCTCCACACTCAGAGAAGGACTCTTGGAGGATGATGTTGCCCGTTGTGGGACCAACATAACATTACAGGTTTAATTTTCATCTGAGTTATTAGTTAATATGCAAGAGCTAACGTGCTGACACGGGATTTAAATGTAATAACTGCTTATTTCAGAACAGCAGCTTTCTCCTCTCCCTTCCACCTGCTTCCCCACTCTGTGGTTTAACAGAGCTGCTGGATATTAGATCTGTCCTGTTTGTAAAAGAATTACAATATTTAGTCATTAGGGTGACAAAAGCACAACTGGTTGTTCAGCCAAAGACATGTTCCCTGTCTGTAGTTTGATGCAGTGTCAGTGTGAGCAGCACTGTTCTCATGAACAGCACTGAACAGCAGCTTGTTCTCACTTCTGCTCTGCCTTGCAGCTGGGCAAAGAGCTGGTTTGGGGAATACTTTCAAGCTAAAAATAGCTCAGCGAGGCAAAGTGCTGAAAGAACACACTCTTCAAATAACAGAGTGAGTGGTGCAGCTCCCAGAACAGCTCCTCTGCTGAAGGTTGAGGAGAGCTTCAGGCTGGGTATAAAATGGGTGTTGGAGGGTCTTCCAGCAGAAACCACATGCTGGGTATGACCTGGTCACACTGTGCAGGTCACTGAAAATGGTTAATAACATTTCATTGTAAAGCAATAGGTTTTCTTTCTTTTTTTTTTTTTTCCTTTTTTTTGTCTCTGAAATAGGAGTAAAACTCTGGAGCCCTGTGTTCCCACAGAATAAAAAAGGAAAAAGCAATGCTACATATCTCAGATTTGGGCAAATGGAGAACATTGTGGGTTTGATGCTTCAGGACAGGCAAACAAAAGCAATCATATAAATCCCAGGGTTTTAGTTCTATCCCATTATGTGTTTATTACCATGATATCATTTTAAATAAAGACATCTGCTGCTGCTGAAATGATACTAAAATCAACTCTGATAGCAACTGCATGAGCAGCAGGAGGGAGTCTGCAATAAGCAGCAGACAGAGGGATATCTCAGCCCAGTGATGGGGACTGCCACTGACCTGAGACTTTCCTGTCCTAGTGACAGCTGCTTAGTCCTGGGTGCTTACTGGGTAATGATACAAAAAAAGGAAAAAGGGGGAAAAAAAGATAAGAAAAGCGAAAAGCCAGGTTTGAACTTCACTGTACGAACAATGCCTAATACAATGTTTGTGCCTGTTCTCCTCCAGGGAGGCTGGGGCTGGCTTGTCAGCCACCTTTGTTCCCTGTATGAAATGAAGTGTCTGTAGGCTCGTGACTCAATTTCCTGGGCAGCCAGGAGTGCAATTTCAGCCGTGGCAGTCGGAGAGGACAAGGACAGGATGACAGAGGCATGTCAGTTTGGACTGCAGCACTAGCTCTGTTTCAGAGCACAGCAAATAGAGATAATGTCCATGGATGGAAGTGTCCCAGAATGTCCTGGACTCAGCTGGGATGCTCAGGGCTGCACTAAGACCCTGCAGTTCTGTGCACTTAATCCATAAACAGTTGCCCCTACAACAGATGCCACTGCAATGTGCAACTGTGGGATTTGGGTCACTGGAAGAAAGCACAGCTGGATTTGCAGAGAGCAGGCAAAGTGTTGGTGTGCGTGGGCTGTCAGCTGAGTGTCAGTTCTCTTCCTCCTCTTCACTTGATGCAAAACAATTTGAGAATGGCCCTTCTTGCAATGGACAGGAGCTGGGATTTCCCCATGCAGTGTGAGTTCTGGAGAACATCCTTCCCTGTCACCTGGAGTTGTATACCAGGGACCCTTTGGCAATCTGCAGTCTGTGAGGTGACAAATAAACCTCTGCAAGGTGTCTTTGCCCTCTGCAAGAGCAGAGAGGGTTTACCCCAGAGCAGGGGACATTGAGCTGTGAACCTCCTAACCCAGTAGCTCCAAGCAGGAGTGGACACGCTGTGGCACTTTGCAAACTCCTTGTGATGCCAGGCTTGATGCCAAGGAGCAGCTTTCTCAATTACAGAAGTAAATCAAGGGAAATGTAGCACTCTCCGAGTACTTTGTGTAATCCCTGAAGGAAAAACCTAAATGGCAGCAATTTCTGAAGCTGCAAATGCTGCTGGGGTGGCCAGCCCCTGCTGGGGCCGTGCGTGGCTGCACAGCTGCTCCCAGCCTGCAGGAATCTCTCTGGGATCTCCCCCTGGCAAGGCAAGTACTTTCTAGTTCTTGCCTGTCACTCACCCACACAGCATCTCCAAAAGGATGGGATATCCCTGCCTTCAGACAGCATTTCACCATCTGCTGTACTATTTGCTGTGTCTCCCGTGCACACTATTGTTGGCCCAGCGTTCTCCAGGACAGAGACCAACAGCTTGGCCTCACACTGTCACTAACCTTGGCTGGCCAGAGCCACACAGCCTTTGCCCACAGCAGGCTCTGAATCCTGCTTTTTACTCCACTCCCATCTATTTTTTCCAAGTTTCTCTTGAGTTTATCTGTTGATTTTTGAGTACAGAGTGTTCCTGCTCTCAGTGCGGAGTGAAATGATAAATTCCATTGAAAGCTCAAAGATGTGGTCCAAACAGTCTATAGGGGTTCTAGTCCCCTGGTCTCAGTAATCAACAATTTTGTAGACTTTCAGCAGCAGCTCTCACAGTGCTCTGCAAAGCTGTTCTATATGGTTATCTCTGCTGTACACAATAGGAAAATGTGGCAAACTGTCTTGTCTGAAAAACCAGATTTGCAGCCCCTCTGGGAATTTATTCACTTTCCTCTGCAAATGGTATTTCAGTACTTCTGTTTTTTCTTTGTTTTCAAATTGGACTGGGTGAGGAGTATGACTTGTCACACACACAAAGTGTGACACTGAGCACTGTGGACAGGCTAACTTACAGGAAAATACAGGCAGGATTTGAATTTTAAAATGTCATCCTCATATTCTGTCTGCTCTTCCCAAAGCTTTCTGGAACCCTCCCTAACTTTGTTTAGGATCCTGTGTTTAGTTATGGTCACATAAATCCAAACAGAATTTGCTGACAAATTTCACATAGAACAGAATATTCTGAACTTCTGAAATCCAGGTTCCTCAATTGAATAAAATGTAAGAATTCAATTATGTAATGTTAATTTTGGATGTTACAGCCGTGATTTGTTGTGGTACAACACGCACTGTCTCTCATTGACAAAGCTCAAGGCTGCCACACAAAACCTTCGTGATTTTTCTCGGGAAAGGATCCCATTGTGCCACCTCCGTGTTTGTCCTCGGAGTTGTTCCCTGCCTAAGGAGAGATTGCTGGAATGGGGAAGGCCAAGGAGAGCTGTGGAAGCTGGCAGTGACTCCTCAGAGCTCACACAGGCCTTGGCTCTGTGCACACGCCCTCCCTCAGACCATGATTTTCCTGGGGTTTGCTGCTGTTCTTGTCCTTGCAGCTGATGCACAGTAAGTCCCAGTCCTGGAGTGCTGGGCCTCTGCTCCACCAAAATTCCCTGCTAACCCTCAGCCTCCTGCTCCCATCCCCCTTGCAGACCTAAGCTTGGCATTTCCACACACATCATTCCCTGTTACCTTTTTCCTTTATGGTGTAAACAGGCTGATAAAGGGATTTCTGTGAGCTTAACTGCACGACGCCCATAAATATAACTTCCCTCACCACATTAACCTGTTTAACCTTTTCTTCAGAGGGAGGATTTTTCCCCAGCTGGGTGGTATTTGGAAGTGCTGCAGCCACTCCCAGTAATGATTATAACAAGGCTGCAGTGTAGCCTGGCCAGAATATGGCTTTTGCAGACACCCTCAAATTAGCCTGATCTCTGTGCATCAGGCCAGCTGCTTTCTGCAGAGACTGCTGACAGGGCCTGGCTTTAATTTTTTTTTAACATAATTTCTGAGAAACTAATGAAGTATTAATTCATTCAGAATTTAATTTGCTTAATGAATATGATCATCTCAAGAAAAGGACGCTGGCAGTTCATCTGTGAGCCGTGTAGTCCTGGTTTTGGGAGGCTTTTCTTCCAGTGAGGCACTCAGGTTTTATTCTGCTCTTTGTCTCTTGCCCCAGTAGTATTCTGTATAGCTTTAAGAAAACAAAATAACTGACACGTCTTTGCAGAACAATGGACTAAGTAGATTGAAGTACCTGTTTCTAATGTGATTTAAGACAGATTTTGCCAGCTAGCTGGTTCTCATTTCCCAGCTGCCTTGGTATCCTCTGTAGAAGGGGACTTTTCACCAGGAGGAGGTCCTCAGCCTCCAAAGATGTGGCCCATTTCTTCTGAATTTCACTGGATAGCAAAATGAGCATGGATTGATAAACCTGGGAGTCCTTTTGTTTGTTTGTTTGTTCTCTGGTGTGTTACATGTGAGAGCTAAAGGAAAAAATGGAAAATAAGAGTGCTTTCCAGGGACAAAAGCACTCCTCCAGAGTCTGGGGAGGTCAAGGAAGTGTGCTGGCCACTTAGATGACTTCATTATCCTGAAAAACAGATACTGAAGGAAACTTGCGGTGCTCTGGTTGACTCAAGTAGCTCCCAAGACCTGATTATGTAGCTGCAGCTTGCCAGGTGGGCACTGGCAATGCAATCAAAGAGACTTAGCTAGAGCCATGTTTTAATAATTGATACAATTGCATATCATCTATTGAGCAGTGGTTGAGGAAAATCAGTGACCTTCTGTTCTGACCTGTTTTCTCTCCTTCCCCCACTTCCTATTTTCTAAATATTTATTTCTTTCATTTCTCTTCACCCTCACCTTCTTTGAAGTTATTTCAAAAAGAAACTGTGCTAGACTGACCCAGTTTTTTCTGTTTGAAAGCAGCAAGCCCAAGCCTCCGACTCCTGGAGGAGCTGGGATCCTGAATGAACCAGGCTACAGAAGTTGTGCTCAGAGCTGCGGGAGGAGGGAACTGTAGTAACTCTGGGAATGTGGTGAACCAGAAACTGCAGGGTATGAATTACAGTTTCCTTGGATCACATGTCCTGAGACAGAGTTTTCTTGGAAGAGAGCCCAAAAATATGATCAAGTTCTTCATGGGAAGGTGCAGGTGATTCATCTGAGAGGCCTCCCCATAAACCAGAGGTAGCACAGAGCTGTGCCCCCAGGGACAGTGTGTGCAGCTGTGGCTCTGCACAGTAAGGAGGCTTTTTCTTCTCCAAACTAAGCCACATTTCAGATTTTGGGGGAGAAGTGCCCATTTAGGTATTCTGCAGGCAATTCACTGCAACAGTCATGGTGACATTTATATCCAGTCTGCATATAAATTTTCTCAGGTTTAAAAGGCAAGCGGGGGGAGAACCAACACAGCACCAAAACTTTCTCTCTCTCCTTTGTTCTGAAATGCTTTCAAGTGGCACATCTGAAATGGATGTGTTAAAAAACATGCAGCCAAACCCTGTTCTGGCTGCGACTGTGCTTATACAGGTCACAGCCTTTCAGATACACACTGTCCATCCCATCTGGCTTCTGTTCCATCTAAGTGAAGTAAGTGCTTGGCTTTAAGTGCAGAAAACGTTTCTCCTGAATGTCATTAACAGATCTAACCCAAAAAAACCTAATCCTAAGTAATCTCAGTGACACAGTGACCATGCCTGTACAGAGTGAGGGCTGGCACTGTGTGTGCCTGAATCCCTGCCTGCCCAACCCTTGGGTTACCAGGAGCTCACAAATGTTACAGCATCTTGTTCTGGTCAGGTTTTCATCCCACAACAGCACAAATCACTGTGACAACCAGAACAGCTTACTTTGGTCTCTATCGATTAAGCTCTGCAAATTAAATTAAAGTAATTTCTTTCTGTAATTACTTGTGCTGCACGCCCACACTAGCTCAAGGACCTGCATCATAATCCAGTGTAAGGTGAAGCATTACAGAATATTACTGGCATGTCATGCATTTCCACTTTGGTTTATGACTGCTTGTCTCACCACAGGGGTAGAGCCCAGACCTTCAGGCATGTGGAGGTGCCCAATTTCGGGAAGGGATCTGAGCTGAGCATGTGCTTCTCTTTGTGGGCGGGTTGGCAGGGCAAAGCAAGTGCACTGTTTTCTTCCCAAAAAGGCTTTTTTCTTATTCAATTACACTTGCTTTAGCACTTTTCCTGTAAGTTTATTTATGTAGTGATGCTCCTCTGTGATACTTTACAGCTTTCTGCACTCTGATTTTTTTTATTTCTGGTTTCACTTGTGCCACTTACGCCAGATCTATTCGAGGAATTGACTCTGTGTCCCAGAAAAGGCCCTCTATATTCCTATCTGTGTTTCTACCTGCTGCTCTGCTCTTCCCTTGCCTGCTGTGCTCTGACCTGCTGCCCTTGCCTTCACTGTGCTGTGCAAAACAGGTTTGATTAGGAATTCCCAGCACTGGAGCCAGGGAAGTAAAACAGAGCAGTGCAAGGAAATAGTGTCTTCCCAGAAGACAATCTTTAATCAGCTGTGCCCTGGGAATTTGGAACTTTATTTTGTCCCCTGGCAGAATTGACTGCCTGTGCAGTGACACTGTCTCATCTTTGTTAGCACAAATACCCCTGTTTTCGGCAGGAGGTGGATGTTGAATCCTCAGCAGTACAGTCCTGCACTGAGAGCAGCTCTGGGTTGTGTGCATGTGTTCAAACCAGAAAATAACACAGGACTAAGGCAACCCGGTTTCGACCCT
Organism: Monarcha castaneiventris obscurior; assembly: GCA_026261815.1. NCBI lineage: Eukaryota > Metazoa > Chordata > Aves > Passeriformes > Monarchidae > Monarcha > Monarcha castaneiventris. Next base: position 2,667,133 of record JAMPIT010000481.1, read on the forward strand.
TTATAAATGAATTAGTGTGTTCAAAAATTCTTGCCAGACAAGCTGTGGGCTGGTCTGAGACAGCAAATTGCTCATTCTGGTTCAGCTGCAGATCACAGCTCTTGCTGTGATTATGGAGCTGACAGGGTGCTCCATAATTAATTGTGCAAGTGCTGCTGAAGCAAGGAAGCACCTCTGGTTCAAGAGCTGCTGTCCAGAGTATGATCACACACTCAGGGAGGTTAGGTTTACCTCCTGACCAGGGATTGGTGTTAGTGAGGTTCATTCTATTCTTGGAGTTTAATACCTGAAAGGGAACAAACCTTTCTCAGTCCTTCAGACAAGGGGACGGCGTAGTCCAGGTACAGCACGTACAGATGTACTTGAACCTTCTCTAATGCTTTGTTTGAACTGCACTGCAGCTCCCTTGGACTTGAAAAGCCCTGTAAACAGGAGGCTCAACTTACTCATTGCTTGGAGACCTTAATGACACCTGAGTCTTCTCCCTTTCCTCCTGGTTTTTACCACTGAAGGCTGTCTGAGGAGCTCTGGCAGCAAACACTAACCCTCAGCTCCTTGACCCAGCCTATGCTGTCACTGTGTTCACAGCAGAGTTCCAGCTGTGTGCCACTGCCTGACACCAAGGAAGAGCACAGGGAATATTAATGCCTTGGGACCTGGACATCCTAATCCTTGAGACAACCCCAAAAAAATCTCAGCTCCACTTGCACCTCCTCCATTCTTCCGACTGCTCCCTGCCCATCCCTCACAGTATCTTGCTTTTCCCACAGCCTGATAAGCAGAGGCCATAACTGAAAAGGGGCAAAACATTCAAAAAATCCCAAATCCTCACTGAGCACATGGGTGCTGTGCGAGCTCTTAATAAAATCCTGCAGCCATGTGCAGGTCTGAGAGCAGCTCCCAGCTGTCCCCCTGCCAGCATCACGTCTCGCTGTCTGGAGCAGAGCAAGGAGACGGGAGACTCCCTGGGCTCCCACACGCCCACAGAATTAAATTGTGGCTCTATATTTAGCTCCTGTCTCGTGTGAGGGGCTGAGCCTTGCTCACACGCCCACGCTGCGCTCGCTGGGCTTATTTTTAGCATCATCAGGATGCTTACCTGGATGATTCCTGCCCAGTAATGAAATGCATTAAATTGTACACAGCTAATTAGTGCTGACAGCTGATCTGTTCTTTGTACCTGCCCCCTGCCTTTCTGTCTCTGGAAGGAATCTGTGTCAAGCCTTCCCAGCCTTCTAAAAACTAGGGCAGTTCCCTGGTTTTTAGTCCAGTGACCGGGAGTTGGAGATTCATCAAAAAAACCTTGCTAATCTTCAGGTGAGCTTAGGCTGGGCTCAGTTCAGCATCTCCTAAACTTCTGCGTTAGGGCTACCAGTAGTTTGTACATGTACCCACACACCGCTTTTTTTGGTCAACCTAAACAAAATGTTCCCCAAAGTTCTGTGCATTCAGCCCAGTTCCCTGCTGAATGTCTCAGTCTGGAGGGCTGATGCCTTTTCAGTGAGCAAAGCTGCACTGAGCCATTTCTGTGGGGAAGTGGCACTGGATGTGCTGTCCTTGGGAAACAGGGCACAGCTTTTGTGTAGTCAGAAGCTAAAATTGTCCTTGTGAGTGCTCTGTGTTGAGCTGTGGTGCTGTTTTGCTTTTAGGCTGCCAGTCTGAAGTGCTGTTTGCTTGGTATTGTTCTGCCTCCAGCAGCACAGTGAACTTCACGCTCTGTTACCTGAGGGACGAACCAGGGTCTCATCTGGGTGTGCTTTTAGCTCCATCCGCAGTTCCTGGGTGAGTTAACTTGAAAATGCCTCTCCAGGAACCTCAGGGCAGCACCACAACCACAGATTCCAGTTGTGGCAATGAACGCATGCCTCCTTTTCCCTTTATGTTTCCAGGAGACCTTGCCCCAGCATCATCCACTTACCCAAGCCAAGGTTTTCAGCTTGGGTCAAGATCAGCTTTAGGTGCTCCAGTTTGGGTTCCTCTCTGTGGACACAAACCCTTTGTTCTTCCTGTCTGACTCCTCTGCCCACGTTTCTGTATCTTAATTCCTGCCTCCATCGTCTTTTAAGTGCCACTTCACCCATTGTGTCTACCTGTACAAATACCTGAGGAGCAGCACATGAAGTATAATCTTTTCCGGGAATTCGTGTTTTCAGTGAGACACTAAGTCATTCTGGAGTGTCTTTAACTGTGGTTGTATGAGGCATTCTCAAGAAGCACGAGCCACCCAGGCACTTCAAACATCAACTTTCTAAACAGCCAGCTATCAAATTTAATGAAACAACCTTTTCCCGAGTCACCCTTCAGTCTAGCAAGTCTTTCACTCCCCCAGGTTTCAGCTGACACCCCTTCTAGAACAAAGTGTGTCTGTGAGACAGGAAGCAGATATTACAAACAGTCATCCTTGCAAATGTCTTTTCTGCCTCGTGACACAAAGAGCTCTCAATTCACTGAATTCCATCGAGGGCTTATTATCTGTGCTCTGAACACGTGATAATGGAGCCCAGACCTGTTGGGAGCCCTGCTGCCTAATGCACAGTAGAGTACTCCAAGTGTACACCATGCTCTGGGGCGTGGGGATGCGTGGATTAGTAAGAGAAGCACTACAGCACAGGGAAATCTGGAATATTGCCATTTTGCATGGAGGAGGGGGGGGAAGTGCATGTTTCCACGGCAACAAGTGGTAGATTAAATTGGCTGGGAGCACGAAATACAGGAAATACACTTTTCAAAAGCAGCAATGCACGTAAATGAATCCTGGACTCTCTCCTCACGCTGCTGTCAGTCGATAATGAATCTGGAGTCAGTGGATTTGCACTGCTGTAAAAGTAGAATTTGGCTCAAAATACAGAATTTCCCAGTCTCCCTTTTGAGATGGAATGAGTGGAAAAGTGAAGGAAAATAGGGGTTTTAGCTTTGACTTCATAAGCACTCATCAGAGTGATAGCAGAGAGTTGCTTTTCTCAGCAGGTTCACAGCTACTGCTGAAATGTGTTACAACCAGAACCACTTAAATAATACAGAGGTTTTGAGAGGATGCTATTCTTTTGTCTCTCCATTTTTAAAGCTATATAAACACCATTATTTGGTGTATTTTACACATTATATATGTCAGTACATCTTTCCCTCCAGAGCACAGAGCTGTGTTAGCTGTGGGGCTGAGGCAATTTTCTAGACAGCTACAGACCATCAAACCCTGCAACTGTGCTGAAAAATATCGACCCTGTTAACAACTGCCTGGTTATGAGCCATTCTTATGCAGTCAGCCATTGAATAACTACTTGCTAATCTGCCCATAGATTATTCTTTGTGCTAAACACAGATCTATAGCCTGATGGTACACGTGGATTCATGATTTGTTGTTATCTAAGTGTTACTATTACAGCAGCAGCAGCAACATGCTGCTCTTTTCTGCACAGGTAGTGGCAAAGCCCTGCAGAGAACAGACTTTTCTGCTGGATCCCATTTCCAAGGCAGCACTTCCCACCCCAGCACTGCATTCCTTAGCTAGAAATCTCCAAGTTGTCACACAGAGACTGTGCTGCACAAGTACCAGTGAAATGAATGAGTGTAAACACCTCAAAATCTCATCCAAGAATTTCACTCTTCCCCGTTTGGTTCCATTTCTGCACCACAGCCAGGCTGTGCTCTGAGTGTGGGCTCTGGGGTGGCCCAGGTTTTGTGAGGTGACTCCTAGTCAGAAACTCCAAAGGGGTATCTCTGGGGCTTGGGCTCTTTGGCCCTTGCCAGAATTCATTTTTACTTTGTTGGTTTGCTGTTTGGGTTTTTTTGGACACACACTTGCTTTTCCTGGTGTTGTAAATATTTTCCTGCATTCATCCACCACCTGAGCTTGTTTGCACGGTCATGTTCTATTCTGGTGGATGAGTTAAGAGCTGAGCTGAGCTCTGCCAGCACATATGTGCTGGAAGTTGTGTGGGAGACTGCTCCCAATCTGTTTTGCCTTTCCTGGCTATTCCAGCAATCTCTGCGCCGTCTGTTCCCCGAAATGCACTCAATCTTCCGTGTTCCAGGAAGAAGGAACCAAATTAAGGCCTGACTTCCAGCATTTGGAACAAAGATGGCTTTTAGCCATTCTCTAGACTTCACCAGTGACACTGGTGGGCTGCACCCCAGATTGCTGCATGAGATCACAGCAGGCAGGGGAGGCTCCCTTAGCTTCATTCACCTACAGACAGCAAATTTCCTGCCTCCTGGGCAGGACCAGCCCCTTTCACCTGCCCAGAAGTGTCCTCTGCAAGTCCTGGTACTGACATTTGACTCTAGGGGACGCATCCCTCACAGTAATTCTTTAGGCTCATTATTAAGCAAGATAAATGGTAAATGAAAACAAAGGGATAAATGCTGTAGTTACAGCACCTGAAGCTGCAATTCCATCAGACCTTTCACACTGAGAGAAGTCAGGCAGGGCTGAAAAGAGATGTGACCTTCCAGGCATTTCAGCAATATGAGATGGGGCTGGATATGACATAATCTTCTCATTCAGTGAATACTTTGTGATGGTTGAACTTGGTTTTAGGGACGCAGTAGGGTGGAAATAATTCTTTGTGTATTTTAGAGCAATCAAATTAGGCTTTTGATGTATGAAGAGACCTAATGAATGATTAAATGGCCAAAATAATGGAATTAACAATATTGGGGTGCAATGTGACGTGTTTCCCTGAAATGAATGCACAAAGCTTGCAAGGTCGGGATGATCAAGGACCATCTTTCTTTCCATCCTAAGGTGATGGATATAAATGAGACACACCTATGATCTGCTCTGTCTGTAACTCTTGGAAGTTAATGTAGATTGTAGTGGGATCTTTCCTACTTGTCTGGATGTACGTGTTTTGTGTGGCAGGGTCTGCCCCCAGCACTGAGTTGTGCAGCCCCTGGCACAAAGCTCTGCTCCCCTTCAGGTTCAAAGTGTTGCTCTGCACCCCCTGAGATTGGAGGGACCATAACTCCATCTCTGCTGTTGCAGGGGCACCATAAAGGGCACCCAAAAACTCCTCTGTGTTCCCTCAGCAGCTCGTTCCTTAGCTGAGGGCAGGAGTGGTGATGGCAGAGATGCTCTCCTCCATAAACTCTGGTCCATTAGGACTTGTGCTCTGATCCACCCACTTGTTCTCATTCCCTGTCCCCAGAGGTAAAGTTTAATCAAAAGCATGCACATGAATGAGTTAGTCTAAATATCAATAAATGTTTCTTTCAGGAGAGGTTTGAGATATTTAATATTTAATAATCCCTGAAAATGAGCTTCTATTCATGTTTCTCAATTTGATTCCAAGCATTTTGGCGGTGAGCGGCGCTCGCTGTCCCTGTGTGGGCAGCACAGCATAGATTATTTAACAATCCACTTTGTCTCCTCTAAAATATTCCTGTCTGCAGATATCCAAATGCAGCCCTTAATAAAGGCACACACAAAAAGCAAATGGTGCAGTGTGAACCTCTCAGTTACCTCCAGTCTTTGCTTTAGGCTGCACGCCACAGTGATGCTGCTTCTCTCAGCTCTCCTCTGTTGCCCTGGTTACTGATCAAAACCAGAGCATCCCTGCCGTGCCTGCAGCTGGACTTACACAGGCACCTTCCCCAGGTGAGGGCAATGCTGCTTCTGCCTTAAAGCACCAGTGCAGCCACCAAGGCAGCAGCTTTCCCTTGGGCAAGTATATGTGCAGCTCCAACAATTGCTTTTATCCTCACACTCAGCTAGAGCTGACAAAGCCAAATCAGATTGATAAATAATTATATTACTATTTTTGTTAAAGCACTGGGTTTTCTGGAGGACCTCCAAATCTTGATTGCAGCAGCAGAGCTGCAGGTAGATTTGGCAGGATTTTGTCTCCCAAATTGACTTCTGTCTTGTTTTCCCTTTAAATCAAGGCAATCCTGACTGAGGAGGGAGTTAAGACTTTTTTTCCTGTGGCTGATTGACAGCTGAAAATGTGCTGTATTGGCTTGTGGATGGTTCCCTGCAGGAAATGGGCCTGGGGGGGTGACAGTGCCTCATGTGACAGGACTCAGAGGATGCTCCATTGTAAAGGGAGGCTCCTCCCTGTTCTCATTCACAACACTTACTTTGAGAGTTTCATTTCAATTTGCTGCCGGATTTCCTGTCTTTCCTCATCTGTTCTCCTTGGGAAAATATTCCTGTCTTCCAGCTCCTGCTTACTTGGTCTGTTCCGTAGTTTTACTGCCAGCAGTTCTTTCTTGCATTTTCTTGGCAAAGTACCTGGGACATGCATTGAAAGGAAAGTTATTAGAAAGGCAGCTCCTGGGGATGAAACAGGAACTTGTGGAGAGCAGGGGTGGCACAGAGTGGCAGTGATCCGTGTGGGGCTGTGCAAGGAGCAGCTGCACACGTTAATGTCAGAAAGCAGCACCACAGCTGAGCAGGGCTCAGACACAAAACCACCACAAACACAAGAGGGAACATATTTCTCAGGGCATGCAGGAGCTGCAGTTAAATCTTTGTTTCATCTTGGGGGCACGGTGTGTAATAGGAGGTTAATTTGTTTTGGTTCCTTTTTGCTTTAGACGGTTTGGTTTCTTTTTAATTTAATGCTTCACCTTTTCTACAGAAGGTCACCTCATTTTTAAAGAAAGTGACATTTAATTGGTATTTTTGTTTGGCATTTGAGATAGGATTAAAGTCTATTTTTTAAAGGATGCTCTGGAGGTTGACAAGATTCTAAATCATAAATAGGTTCTCATTCCCAAATACTGGGGTTGTATTTGCTTGGGATCTGTGGATCTCCATTATTATTATCACTGCTGATCTCAAATTTCTTTATGCAGAGGGATGGAGCCTGTACAACCTCCTTCCCACATTTACCTGTTGGGAAGAGTGGGGTAGAGTAGTTTTGGTCTCCCTGTGTGAGCAGTGAAAAATCTCTTGATAGTTGCACTGGCCTAAAATTAAACTTTTTAGAAACCATAATCAGCTCAAAACCCCTTTCTGGAGCCTAAAAGCTGTGCCCTTATTTAGCCCCCTCCTTGAAATGCTCTCACAGTCTGTTGCAAGCATTAATTAAATTAAACCACACAGCCCTGTCTGAAGTAGCAGATATACATTTAACAGATGGGCAGGGAAGTTAAATGATTTGGCTGCTGCCACATGGAGCCTTCTGCTAACTGAGTATCTGACTCCATCAGGAGCATTTGGCTCACAAAGCCAGACTTGGGACTCTGACAACCAAGCTGGGAGTGGGAGCACAGGAACCAACAGAATTCCTGCTGCAAACAGCCTGAAGGACCTTCGGGGCTGGAAAGCTCCTGGGTATCCCTGCACACGTTCCTAGTTTCACCTGAGCATGTTAAAGAGGCAGGAATTTGGCCATGTCAGGAGGTTTCTGTGGAGAGCCTGCACGTGGACAAGGAGCTCTGTGTGTGCAGGCCACGGGAGCTGCAGCACTGGCCAGTGCAGGGTGTCCCAGGGCAGGGCAGGACACCTTGGGGGCATGGAAAGTGATATCATCTATAGGATTTTTGTCATTGACTTTAAAGGAAGTGTGGTCAAAATCCTAATTAACAGTGTCAGCTCCATCTGTCAATCAAAGGTAGACTATTCATAATGAGACATCATTTACCAGAGCAGGTTCAAATGCAAGTATACATGCAAAATTTAAATATTAAAAGAGAATAAGTGCATGTGAATAAAACAAAACTAGAGAACAAAGAGAATATAAAGCCCCAAGCTGGTTTTCCCCACATCCATTTTCAGCACCCTAAGACAAATTCTTTCCTGATCACTATCTCAGTAGAAACTGAACCTGCAAACACCCTTATTCTCTTCCTAAGGGTTATTTTTCCTGGTCAGTCAGGCACGTTCAGTGCCAGTCTGTCCCATGACCATCTATCTCAGGCAGGATCTTGGCTGGATTGTTTCATGGTTTATCACACCTCAGCTAGGTCAACAAGAAATGTTTGGGAAATTCACACCCTTTTCATGTTAGGGCTGCAGGTTCCTGCAAAAACTTCCTGCTTTAATTCAGTCGAATCATGACATTTAATTTCCTGTATGTTTGCTGTTCTTTTTCTCATATTCACTGTTCTATCAAACAAAAAGCAAATCCTAACACTGCCTGATGCTGGACAGACCTTGATTGCAGCAGTTATCAGCTGTGGGCTACGTTCTAGTAACACAGATTTTTTAAGCTCGTCTTGCCTTGTGTTGTCAGAGGTTTCAAGTAATAATTTATTGAGTAGGATGCTAATGGAAAACCAAGGTATAATTCCTCACTTTTTCCAGAGTTATCTGTGACCTGTCTGTACCTCCCTGTGGCAGGACTGTGGCACTGTGCCCCGTGTACTAAGGCACTACAGGGATCGTAAAGCAGCTCGGGATTAATGGATAGTTTTACTCCCTGACTTGGAAACCAGCCCAGATTTTTCCAAACTAGAAGGAACCTGGAGATGTCTAGGGAATTGTTCTGGTGCTGTTCCTGTCCCTGCTGCACCTCTGGAGTGGTTTGGTGGTTCACTGGAGTGAGGGCTGGCACCAGCGGTGCTTCCCAGTGTCCACACCAGAAATGCCTTGAGAATGTCCCAGCTTTTCCAACTGGACATCAGCCCCAGAGCTCAGCATCCTCTGTGCTGGGCAGCAGCGTTGTTGCAGCCACGATAAAGCCAAAATATCTTTAAAACACAGCTGGTTTTCTCCGTTGGCCTCAGCCATCCCCAACACACCACTGATGCCATGATGAATTTTGTCTTTTCTTTTATACCCCTGTTATACCTTTTTGCAACTTCTGTATTCTTGGTGCTTTTTGCCTACATTCTTGGACTTGTTTGTTAAGCTAAGAGACTAAACATTTTAGAGGCTTCGTAGTTCGGGTGCCAGGGTGCCCAGAGCCCAAGGCCCTCTCCAGAACACATTTTGTAAACTAAGCTAGAACCATCCAGGGGAAGGTTCCTTGGGAGGGGGGGCTCATTTGAGCCTCTCATTGGGGAATATTTGATAGATTTGCTAATTAGTAAGACCTAGAATGTAAGACCAGATCTAGAAGAGGGGGACTTTGCAGGGGGGATGGGGGGGTGCACAGAGGTGTATTCGACCTGTTCGTGGTGCACCTAAGGGTCCTTACAATAAATACCAAGGTAAAACCCTTTTTCCCCTTCTAACCGTGTTCGCCTCTTGATTTTTAAGACCAGGAAAGGCATCACCACCACTGTCCTTTACTGCAGACATTTTCCAAAACTCAAGCACTTATTGTGGAAAGCTGAGAGCTGCCTCTAGATATCACTGAAACTTGTACAATAACCAGTGCCCTCCTATCATCATAACCATGAATAATTATTTGTTAACTATAGAGAGGTTCACCTTCAATAGTAAAATATTCAGATTTGGTTTTGCTCGTAGGGGATAATATATTTTCTGCCTGGCTGCCTCTAGCTCTTAGAATTTTTATCAAAGGAGACCACTTTTACACACATAGCCAGAAAAAAATAGAACTTAAAAGGTGGTTTTTAGGTTTTAAGCTATCCTTAAATGCACAGCAATTAGGCAAGGGACTTTTCTTTTGCCTTACCTTAGGAGTCTGTTCTGTTACTTGGTGTGTTAAGTCAGAGCAGCAGAACTCATGTCCTGTCTGCTGGCTCATGCTTTCAAAGACACCTTTTAAAATTCATCTTTCATCTGCTACAACAATTATTTTTTGATGAATTGTCCTCTGCCTGCCTTCTTTTAATGCATTCACGAAGAGAGTGAAGGATGAATTTCAGATTGAATCTGTCTTGCTAACATGAAAAACATTAAAACCTTGAATGAAAAATAAATTTTCTAATGAGAGCTGATTATTTTGCCAAAGCTCTCTTAAATAATTGCACAGGATTATAAAATGCATTCCCCATATGTCTCAAGAAGGGGTAAAATGGCCCAAATGGTGAGAAACTTCATTCTTTAAGGTATTTTCTCTACACGTTTGTCCTTCCTAGATTGATTGGTCTCTGTCACTTTTCTGTGTACCATCACTGCATGGAATAATAGTCCTGAAATTCCAAAACACTGCCAGCATTGGCACTGGGTGTACAGAAAGCTCTGGCTATGGACAGGGAGATGTCTGGGGGTGTCTGTGTTCATACAGAGCAGCCCAAGGGCTGCAGCAGTAACTGAGAGGGTAAAGCACAGTGATACATCTCAGTGTGCAGTACCAATTTAACTTCAGCTTTTCACCAGGATTCCTTCAAAAAGTTGATGTGACAATAGAGGAATTTATCCTTCTCAATATTTTTTCTGTTGTCTGCTGCCTTTAGAGCATTCCCTTCAGTTGTGAGAGTGTACCTTTGTAATACAGTGACTTTCCTTACCAGAAATAACAGAGTCGTTCAAAACTTCCTCATCCTGATAAAAAACAGACTCTTCCTTGAGCTCTGAGTTCATGATCATGTTTTCTTTGTTCTCATCTGACTCCTTAACCGAGTTCCTCTTGTTTTCTGAGTCGCTGCCATAACTCAGCGAGTTCTCCTTCTCTTTGTTGCGCTCCATGCTCGATGTTCTCGAGGGTCGGACATCCACTCTTTTTTTTGGAGAGCCTTTGCTTTCTCTTCCATGGAAGCTGTGGGTAGAAGATGCACAGCCCAGTTTTTACAAAGACTGTTTTATTGCTGCAGCACAAACTTAGATGAGAATGAGAAAAATGTCCTGTAGCTCGTAAAGGGCAGGGCAGGGAGTTCAGCAGGGACCAACACTGGGTGGCATTTTCAAGTTGATAATGGCTAATGTGGATCTACTTTCCTGTCTCTGCCATTAAAATAAGATATGGAGGGATGGTGATGAATGTTTTTCTTTGATATATGGTCACAAGATATACTGTAGTGATTGAAAAAACCCACAACAACACGGCCTTCTAATGTGAAACATGCGTGGCATGAAATGTGACCATTCATATGATATTGTATGATCATGACAAAGGGCCTGAAAATGGTATCAGGTGAATCTGTGCCCTGGGACAGTAGTTGTTAGGGAACTGAGAAATGATACCTCCTTCACTCCAAAGCTCTAGGATGGCAAAGGTTATCTCTGTCCTCTGATATACAGGAGGATTTATAATGAAACCCAGATAAAGCACCCGATGTGCTTCCCAAAAGCATTTGTATTAAAAATGGATCTTGTATGTGCTCCTGTGCCAGCCAAAACCACAGAAATTGCAGCATTTCTCATGTGTAGAGGGCTGGTACTTGGAGCAGGATGTGCCTTTGCTACTCTAACTTGATCAAGGATTATCCCGTGACTCTACCTGCTTGAAAACCTACTCCATGCCCCAGTAGCCTCCCCAGAAAGGACAAACATACTCTGAAGCAGCTGCCAAATGAAGCAGTTTAACCAGGGATGGATGTTCCAAGCAGTGACATCATGAGGAAGGTAACCCCAAGCTGCAGGAGCAATTAAAACACTAACAACAGGAGATAGGAACATTTCCCAAGAGCAGTGATGTGGTGGGATGAGTGTCCTCATGCAGCCCTGGAGCCAGGAGGCTGTAGGTACCTGTCCTGCCGGTGTTTGGTGGCCAGAGCCCTGTGGAGTTCTTCAATGACTCTGCTGGGAGGTAAAGGCAGATGAACGGCAGCCAGGTGAGGGGAACCAGTGGGCGTTGTTACCTGGCCTCTGCCATGGGGCTCTGAGCTTTTCTGGCCAGAGGGGTGGAAGAGGGCAGCTTGTCCTGAGATTTGGGAGGAACCAACAATGACGTAGTTCTTCAGGATGGTGGAAGGAGGAGATTTCATGGCTGGGTCATCCATTTCACTTCCTGCTGCCAAAACACAAGAGGGGAAGAGGTTGTGCAACACTTTTTTGTTTGCTTTTTTTTTTTTGCACAGTCTGCACTGAAATTCATTTGTTGTATTGAACAGAGGATAAATGGTGATGTTTTGCTCTTGCTGTGAGGTAACTGGCTGTGAGTAACTGAGTTCAAAATGCTCCTGCTGCACCGCTCCACATCTTTAATCCAACAAAATAGATACCTCTCCCACTTCCCCTGTTTCTCACAGGATCAGATTCTCCTTTTTCCCAGCCCACCAATGCATTTTTGCTTGCCCACACTGTTGCTCTTAGCCACCAAAGGCTTGGGCTGTGGTGGCTTTCCAGTCTAGCATTTTCTCTGCTGGACTCTGGCAGACTGTATTAAAATTTATGCCCTGTGGTTCTGAGTCTGGACAGAATGTACCAGTGTCTGTTCGCTGCTCCTCTGTGATTGCTGCACAGCTCAGACCTCTGTCTTTCATATGCCCGTTGAGAAAATGCCAAAATCATTATAATATGAGGATAATGTTTGCATAACAAAACTTGCCAAATGGCATCCAAATGAAAGATGGGGTATTAAGCACTAACAAGAAAAAGAAGGGTGGGGCAATCTAACCTCTTTTTACCCCCAGGACTCAGGTATTTTCTATGCAATGTAAACATTTTGTCTGAAATTAGAGTCGAGTTATACATTTCCACTGATATACACATTGCCTAGCATTTGAGCCTGAAACACAGTGGACATTTCCCTGGTTGTAAATTTGGTAGCTTCACGCCCTTAGGATAACTGAACATCTGGCCTGAAAAAGATGCTGCTTAGTTTTTCTGTTCTGCAGTCCTTTTCCCTCTCCCCCTAGATCCCTGTCCCAAGCCTCTGGGATTCGGAGTTGTTTACACCAGCAGCTCGGGCAATGCGAGTTCCTCATCCCAGAGTATTTCTTGTCCCTTGTTGCCACCTAGTGCTTCACGCAGGAATTTAGACTGGCACAGCTTGAGCAGCTTTGGTACAAACGTGTTTTCTCGGGTAATTTTCCTTTTTTTTTTCTGCTTACTTTTGAGATAAATCCTTCAATTCATAGCAGAGAAAAACTTCTGCTCAAGCCAGGATTTTGCTGAAGCAGTCCTGTAACAAGGACTTGGTTCCAGTTAGCAGGGTAACTTGCTAGACAACTGGAGAGGGTAAAAAACATTAACTTCAGCTGTTAAATATCTCCTCTCAGAGCCAGCATCCTGCATAAGGGTCACCAAAAACATGCCTTTTCTTAAGTTTGCTTGAGAAGAGCTCCTGAAATCATAACCAAAGTCTAACCCTGAAAATCTGAGTGTGGCAACACTATGCCTGGTCTCTTCTCTTGTTTGTGGGCTGAGAAGAGCATCCTTCAGTGAGGAGAGCTGCATCCACAATAAAATCTCTCTTGTTCTAAGGAAGGTCTAACATTACTTTTTTTTCATTTGGGGGGGGTTTGTGCACATTTGTGTCCCTCCAGCCCAGAAACCTTAGCAATGGCTTTGTCCATCTCTATGCAGACAGGAGACAGGCTTCAAAACTTACCCTGTTTAAAGTCTGCAAAGTCTGAAAGCATTTCAGGGGCATTTCTCCAAGTGCCAGAGTTCCTGATGTGCCATGTCTGAGGCACCTTCCCACCCCGGAACTCCTCCTGCTCTGATCAGGGTGGCTGCTCCAGCCAGGACACAGCCGAGCTCTGCTGAGCAAAGCTGGGCTTGGTACTCCAGGGGGTTTTGATTTTGTGCTACGGTGGAGATGGACAGAGAACATTTATTATCAATTGCTGCCCATTGAACCATGGCCTGAGGGGGTGGGCAGAACCACTTTCTGAGCCACTTGATCCTCTGCACAGGGAGAGAAGGGGTCTGTGTTTCCCCAGAGCGAGAACCATGGGCTCAGCTCAGCCCTAAAGCTGGAAGAGAGGAGATGTTTTGTCTTTACACCAGCTTGCTCCTGGTCAGGGGCCAATTTCATCCTCGTTGAAGCTTTGTACAATATTGAGAATTTCCTGAGAACACACCTGATTTGTCCTAGTGACAGATGTTCAGTGAATAATCTTGCAAAGTGATGTTTTGGCACCTTGCCCTGTTCCTCCTCTCTCTGATTAATTGGTGCTTGACTTACTCCTCACTCCTCTGCTGACAGCATCCCTGGCATTGTATAGGGGGAAAAAACTAAACACAAAAGAGCTTTTCAGCCTCTTCATCTTCCTTTTCTTTCATAATCGCCCTTTTTCTCTCCCTACACTTTTGTATTTCCTCTCACTCACTGATGGTATTTGTTTAATTTTAACTTAGCACTGCCTCCACATCCCCACAAAAATAAACATGTATAATCACTACTGGAAAAGGGTCTAGAGTCACTGGAGTCATTGAGAAAATTAAAAGTCATTCTTTGTGGAAAATGTAAATGAGAATTAAATACCAAAACCCAAAATATCTCAGATGCTACAGGAAATACTTGGGTTAAGCAGCAAAATATGTGAACTCTAAATGCTCTGAAGTGCCTGGTGGAGGTGTGATCTCTATACCCTGCGTGGGTCAGGTTTCCAAACACATCTGATGCCAAGCATGGCCTTCTCCTCAGCTGAGCAAGGGCACAGGGGCCTGGGGCTGCCTGTTCCTGTTGCAGGGTGGAAGGGGAGCCTCACCCACAGCACAGGATGGTGAAGCAACCTGAACAGCAGCTCCAAGGAGCACTAAAATAAAATACCATTTTGAATCCAGCTCCCACTTGAGTTATTACAGCTTTTAAGCACAAAGTATGAATCGTTTCCATGGGAAACAAATACTTGTAATTTTCTTCAAAGAGACTGAAAACCTCAGTATTTTCTATAAGCCCCAGTGGTCAGGTCACAGTGCCCCTCTGATGTTTTGTTTCCTGGTGACTTTGAAAACCCTCCTCATTGTGCCAGATGATGAGTGTGGATGCAAATCAGGGCTCACATAATGGCTGTCATTTAAAAGTCTAAATATCCAACAGGTCTGACATTTAGATGTCAGGACTTGATTCTAATTTGCAATAAGGCCCTTTTAACTGGTTTTACCATATGTAGGGGCCCTGAAATTGGAACCAACTAAAATCATTCTCATTTTAGCACCCTTTCTGCAGTGCCAGAATGCTGAGAAATGTAACAACATTGGCAATACATTAGAAAATCAGGCCCAGGGGAATTGCTTTTGGAAATGTTCAATGAAGTCTGGCACAGAGGATTGCCAGGTGTATCACTCTTGTGTGTTCTGCTAACGAGACCAGATTTCATAGCTCTAGTTTAGACCTGCCCTAGAGAGCAAACCCTTCAGACAGGAACCTCTGCAGAACCTTTGACTTGAACCAGATTTTGGCTGCAGTCCTGCTCTCCAGTGGGAGTCTAGGTAATGAAAGCATTTAAATCTTCCTTGTGTTTTATGGCATATTGATATGAGCCTGGGATTCAGCAGATGTCTGCAGTTAGTTTGATTTGTTTTACGTGTGTTTAGTGCTATAGACTCACACCAAATAATCCCCTGAGAGATTCAGATAAATATGTGAAATACAAAGATCAGTGCATTGTGATCAGGCAGCCAGACATGGTTATGGCTCACTCACTTTAACTGGCCTGATCCTCAGCAGTTTGGGCCTTAAAAACAGACATGAGAAAAGGATTTGATAGGAGGTGAACAACACATAAAGGATGGGAAAATCTTTACTGAGCAGTGATGACTGACCTGTTATGCTCTTGGTGATTTTGGAGATTGCCTTGGGTGGTGGAGCTGGGAGCAATGGAGGGCTGGGAAGCTGTGCTGAGTTTCTTTCTGTCTGCTTCTGGGGGGAATCCGTGGATTCAGGTACGAGTAAGGCTTGTGGACTGTCTTCAGATGCTGGCAGGCTGGCATCTTCCAGTTCTTCCGTGGGTGCTGAAGGTTTCTTGGCTAGTGGGAAGATGAGTGAAATTAATGGAACACGAAGTTAATAATGATAGGCCAGGGGACAATGCCAGGAACATTCAGAAAAACTGAACACATGGCACACAGCTAGAAGCACTTCTTTTCCACAGTGAAAGTAATTGTGAGAAACAGCCAACCAGCCAGGGCAGGTGAAGAATAAAATGTATGAGGATATTGAAGAAATATTAGATTTGATGTTCCTGAGAAAACTGCTGAGCTTCCTTTACTTCCCTAAAGCCTTTTCTCCCCATTTTTGGGTTTTCTTTTTAATAATGAGGATAGCAAGTTCTGGGAACTGCAATGAATTTTCTCAGAGCACACAGCTGTGGTGTCACAGTCACTGGGTGAGTACTCTTCTGTCTAGGAACACACAGCCAAAGGGCAGAGTATCAAACCCATATTATTACCTAAAAACTGACTGTCCAAGAGCTGCTGTGTGTGTTTATTTTCCCCATATGATTTTTATCTTATTTAATACATGATTTCAGCTTGTTTCCCCAGTCTCCTTTTACTGTACCTGACTCCAGAGCTGTTGAGCCTTTCCTGAGGTTAAAGCTGATAACCAGAAAGAACCTGCCACAAAAAAAGATTTGCTATCGGATCTGAGCAGCCCGAGTGGAACAGGGAACCAGTGAAGTATTCAAGAAAAAACTCAGTCTCCAAAGCCCTAATTTGAGATGGTGAAGCACTGCTCATTTCAGGATTGTCTCTGCAAGGATGGTAAAAGCACTTAGCTGTGAAAGTTAGTGCAGGCTGAATCACTGAACAGTTCATCAAATTGACCAGGCTGTGATGAGGGCACAGGGGAATAGATCCAGAAAGGCATGAAGCTGAAGCAGGACATAGGTGGAATTTCAGTGATGAACTCCAAAATTAGCATCCTTGAATTCTGCTCAGCATCCTTGAATTCTGCTCAGATACAGCTGCTCTGGCAGTGCCCAGACTCGCACAGAGCCTCATGCTGGGCTTTCACTCTGTTACATGCCCTGATCTCTGCCTTGGCAGGTGTGGGGAACCACTGAGAGGCACGAGGCTGACTCTGATCCAGGTACCCAGCCATGGCCAGGCTCCCTCCAAACTGCATTTCCAGCCACTCTGGCTGGGCTCAGCAGTAGCCATGAGGGTCGTTTTTCCTACCCCAGCAGGAGAAGCACTCATCCAAATGGGGAGATCAGTGTTTAAATCTCTCCTAAGCACAGAATCACAGAATAGCTTGTGTTGGAAGGGACCTTTAAAGGTATTTAGTCCAACCCCCTGAAATGAGATGGGACATCTTCAACGAAATCAAATTGCTCAGAGTCCCATCCATCCTGACCTTGGGTGTTTCCAGGGATGAGGCATCTACCACCTCTCTGGGCAATGTGTTCCACCCTCATTGTAAAAAGAGTCTTCCTTGTAGCTAGCCTGAATCTTCCTTCCTTTAGTTTACAAACATTACCCCTTGTCCTGCAGGAACAGGTCCTATCAAAAAGTTTGTCCCCATCTTTTTTATAAAGCTCCCTTTAAGTACAGAAAGGTTGCAACAAGATCTCCCTGGAGCTTTCTTTTCCCCATCAGGATGACCCCAACTCTCTCAGACTTCCCTCTCAGGAGAGGTGTTCCATCCCTGTCATCCTTTTGGTGGGTCTCTGGCCCTCCAACAGGTTTTTGTCTTCCTGTGCTGAGGATCCAAAGCTGGGGTCATGCAGAGCATGAGAGAAGTCCAAACTCCTGGGAAAATCCCACTCCTTTTGGCACTCTGGATTGTCTAACCAGAGGACCTTTCCCTCCAAACCATTCTAGGGCATCTCCTGAAATCTCGCTGCAGAGGCAGCCACAGCTGCTGCATCACGAATCTTTGCTTGGCTCAGTTTTGTGTGTCTCGTTGGGAATTCAAACTCTCTGTATTAATGAACATTCAGCAGCCTCGTGCTCAGAGTGCGTGGGGAGGCACCAAAGCACTCAGGCAGTTGGAAACAATAGCTCTAGCAAGATAATGGCATTTAATTTGTTGACAAACAGATTAATGAGTATGCCTAGAAGAGGAGAAATGAGTATTTATCACTCAAAAGAGACACGAAAGTAGAATAAATATGCATCATTACCAGGAGTTCTTGTGAAATTTGTCATGACAGGAAAGCTGCTGTATGTGATAGTTACGTGCACTATAGAAGGAAATAATTTTTTTAAATGTACTTCTAGGGAAATGCTTTGTTCCAAGGTGACATCACTTGGGTGTTTGTGCCCACTGCACAGGAGACAAAATGGGTAATAGAGGAAGGGAAAAATAAAGTCACTAATGGGTTACATTATAGAAAGATCAAGAGCCCCAGTAGATGTGAGGAGCTTGAGAGGAAAATTAGTCAGCTGTGAGTGCATTTCCCTGAGTGGAGCCGTGCTTTCTCTGGCAGTGACTCCAGGAGCAGTGGGTGTGCCTGTGACAGGAAGGGCTCCATGGCACAGGCGCAGAGGAGCAGCCACAGTGGGACCTGTGCTACAGAGAAGGTGGATCCCAAACACTCTCAGCCCCAGTCAGACTTTTTTGGTCCTGAACTCCACCCTGGTCTGGGAGTGGTGTCAGGCAGGCCTGAGTCTGGAGCACACAAACCCATTAACAGATTTCATACTGCAGAGTGAATATTATCCTGCTGAAAATATTCCAAGTGCTCAGCACTAGGCTCCTGCTGGAGTGGCGAATTATTCATGGAGTGCCACTTGTCAAAGTGCCATCTCATTACTAGGTAGAAATCCTCCCCTCGGGACTGTCCCCAAGGCTGCTGGCAAAGTTAGGTGGGAAAAAATGCCCTCTTTATGCCCTGGCTGTTCGTTTTCTGTGTATTAACATGAACATGAAGTCTACAAATTGTGTTTTCTCCTCTTCCCCTCCTTGGACTTTATCCCACATCCTCAGGATGACATAGAACACATTGGGTATAAAGCAAATACATTCACTTTGTTTCTAGCTGGTCACTTTCTCATACGAATTTCTGGAAAGACACCCACTGCATTAGGCCTGGATTGAGCCCAAGGGCAAATGTTATAAAAAACTCAACGTTGCAATAAACTTAGCAACGCACTCTGACAATTTTGAAGAGCTTTCCCACCCAATTAATTCCTTCAGGTGCACTCACTAGAGACAGGAATGGTAGGATGTACAGACAGGGATAAATTAGCACACTAAGACTAGGTCAGCAGTAATTCTTTTGGAAGCCAGAGGCCACCAATGGAAGAGGTAGAAAGGCTTCCTACAAACTGGAGTCTCTCAGACTAGGTAGAGAGGAGAATGTAATCCCACAGGGATTTTTTGTGGAACCTGGGAAAATGATGCCTCAAAAACTGGAGGAAAAGAAATACAGAAGACAGGAAAGATTGTTTCATGGAAACAATAAAAGGAACTAGGATTCGGGAAAGAGACCTAAGAAACTGGGATGATTTTGAAGGCTTCAATGCACAATTTTGAACACACTGTAAGGTAAATTTTAAATCACAGCATCAGTTTATGCAGAGCCATAAGGTTAAGTACATGACACCTTATTGGTGCTATCTTGCCATGGTAGTATGTCCCCATGGCAAGAATTAGAAGTTCAGAAAGAGATTTCATGAGTGATACAGAATTACATGCCCTAGAAAAGAGAAAGAAGAAAAGAAACCTGTAATCTGGTCAAGATTTGATCTGGTTGTTGTAAGAACAGGGAGATGAATGGGTTTTGCCTCAGCTAATAAGGGAATGATTTCCATTCTGAGGGTGGAAGCAGGCAGGGGTGGGCTTGGGGAAAGCAGCCAGGGGCTGGGACCCCCAAGAAAGAAGGGCCTGAAAGGTGGGGACAGAGAACAAAAGGCAGCTGGGGCAGATGGAGAAGGTGTAAAGATTGACCAGAGGCCAGGAGGATCCATAATCACTACATGGCACTCCTCCCAAACCAGGATAAAGCTTTATCTCTGCAGCTTTGCATTTCTAGGTTGTCAGGAAGTGAATGGAACCCTCCAGCTGCTGGGTTGTGCCTGGCTGCTCTAGTCCCTAGGAACTGCTGCCATGGATGAGCTCAGCGGAGCAGAGCTGCATGAAAGGAGCTTGGTTTAGCTGATCTGTGCTCCTGGGATCGAACTTGACTGGTGTTTGCAGCATGCTGGGGACAGGGTGATGGTATGGACAGTGTGGGCTGTGTATTGACATTGCTCTCCTGAGCCAGGACAAACCAATTCAGGCTTGGCACAGAAGTTTAAGAAACCTTTTTAAGAGAAGCTTATTTCATCTTCACAGCAGCCACTGCTGATACCAAAGGGGCACCATGCCAAGACTGGATCATCTCATAATTCAACTAATCCCATCATGCCAAGCTTTGTGTAGTTCCTCAGTTTGGCAGAAGTCTCACAAATCAATGCTTTTAAGTACCAGTTGCTAACCCAGTATGGAGCTGAGCTGAACAAGGCGCTTTGACCCTTTAATGCACTGACACATTCAACTCCTCAGCAGAAGCCTTTCTATAACACTTCATAGTTTTTCTGAAAACATTTTCTATCCAATACCTGCATCTTCTTTCGGCTCATCCAAGTGCAGCTCCTCACCAAAGGAGGTCACATTCGTTGTGGCTGCTGTTGTGGTCTCCTGCTGCCCCTCCTCTGATGCCAGTGCCTGGCACACGGGTGCTGGGGCCTCGCTCTGCGTCGCCCTCGTGGCATCGTCACCAGTGCAGGCTTTGCCTTCAGAATCTAAAACAACAAATCATTTGATCTTAACTAAACCATGAGCAGTGAAAGCTGAGACCCCCCTGCTATCCTCTTGAGAAGAGGGAGTCTCCAACCTCCCAGTGCTCAGAGGAATGAGACTTCTCTTAGAGCAGCACCCCATCTCTGTATTAACCACGTGTAATGCAAATCCTGTGGGCACCAGCCCATCTGGATACTAAAACCCTCTCAGTTTTCTCAACGAGGCACCTATTCCTGTGGGCATCCAGCAGCCTGAGCAAATGGCCGCTGTGCTCTGGAAGCAATGGGCAATCAGAGGTCTCTGGGAGAAGGCAATTCCTCCCTCTCACAAGCAGAGCCCGTGGTGCAGCACATGCCCAGGTTGGTCTGACATGTCTGGGGTGTGTCAGGCTCTGTGCACGACTCGCTGCCACCCAGTGATGCTGGAGCCTTGCTGAAGGAAAGGCTGCTCATGTTCCCTACCGAGCTGCAGGTTTTTAGCACAGTTTTAGTTACTCAGCTTTGAAAAGTGTATCCTGTGTGATTGAGCTGATCAGAAATTCAAATCCCTCTTCATGCAGACCTAGAAACTGCTCCCTTTGCTTACTCTGAAAGATTTTTGTGCCAGTGATCCCTGCAGCTGTACGCATCTTGATGACTGAAGCTTTTCTAGTATCCTCCTATTCAGGCAAGAGTCCTCAGAATACAAACTACCCTTTTACTCCCTCAGAATTTACAAGATATACATCACTGTTGCAAACCATAGAAAGCAATCATTTCCCTCCCTGGGCAGCTCTCCATGCTGATGGACACTCCTGCTGTCCACCCTTCACCTCTCAGCTTGTATTTCTCAGCCCTGGACACTCCTTTCTGGAAGCTCCTGACAGGGCTGTGTTTTCTTGCAATGATATCACTACAAGTTCCTTGAATATTGATTTAAAATAGCAACATTCACAGTTACCTCTTTTTGATGCTATTTGGACAATCTGCAGGGTAATTTCCTGTGCTTTTGGGTGAGGGTATCAGATTTTGGCCCAGAGATGCTGCGGAAGGGATGCAGTATTTTTGCACACTGAGCTCACTCAGTCTGCCTCATAATCACGTTTGGTGAAAAGTTACTGTTCTTAAAATAGCCCTTGCAGTAGCACAGTTGCTATGATACAGGGAAGGGGAGGGGGGGAAAAAGTTCATTGCCTACATTTCAGCTCATTGTGAAGGCAGCCTGTACACAATCATCGGTGTAGGAGCCACTGCCCGCGTTGTTTGACAGGCAGCCCTCACCCCAGTGCTGGAAGCACAGATAAACCTCATCAGCTTTGTGCTCACAGTGGGGAGGAAGGAACATCGAGGGGGGAGCTCCCTAAATGTGTTGAAGGTAGCTCTGCTCTGCACGTTCCTCACATCCTTGGGCAAGGCAAGCAGCTGGCAGCGGTGCCACAAGGAACCTGCAGCCACAGATGGGGCTCCTTCAGTGCCCGGCCCAGGGAAGTGCAGGCTGTAATGAAGGGATGGCAGGCAGAAGTCATTCCTGGTGGAGGATTTCTGAGGCTCACAACAGCGATGCTCTTGGGCAGGAATGCTCAGCGTGTGCTTTGATCAAAGTGGGTGCGCTGCTTTGGGTGGCAGTGGGTCCCAACACCGTATTTTAGAGATGGTCTGGGGACACAAAAAAGCACAGACCTGAGATCCTTGAGTAAGGAGAACACCAGTCCTCAGTATTGCAAGGTAATCAGAAGCAGGGCTGTAATTTTGCTGGGAATTAACCCCACTCTATGCCAGACCCTGCAGCGTGTAACCTCAGAGAGCTAAGCTGGCTCCCCAGAGTGAAGCTGCATTTCGGGAGCTTTCCAGGGGCGGGCTGGCATCTGCCTGTGTGAGCAGAGCTGGAGAGGAGAGAAGGGCACGGACATGGGCCAGGCCAGGCAGGGAATGGGCAGCCAGGCTGGGGGGTGTGTGAGGAGAAAGGGTGGCATGACCTGCCAGGGCAACTCATCAGCCATGCAAGGATGGTGCAATTCCACCCCGGGCTGCTCCCGGAGCGCTGCACATCCTGCGCCAGCTCTGTGGAGAGCTCAGAGCCACAGGGGCCACTGCCTGGGCCACTGCCTGGGCCACTGCAAGGGCCAGTGTCAGGGCCACTGCCAGAGCCACTGCCAGGGACACTACTTGGGCCACTGCCACGGCCACTGCCTGGGCCACTGCCACGGCCACTGCCAGGGCCCGTGTCAGGGCCACTGCTTGGGCCACGGCCACTGCCAGGGTCACTGCCAGGGTCACTGCCAGGGCCATTGCCAGGCCACTGCCAGGGCCACTGCCAGGGCCACTGCCAGGGCCACTGCCACGGCCACTGCCAGGGCCATTGCCAGGGTCACTGCCAGGGCCACTGCCAGGGCCACTGCCAGGGCCACTGCCAAACGCTGCTGACACGCTTTATGCTATGGGTCTCAGTGGCACCTACTGCAAATACATGAGGCTTCTCAGGCTGCAGCATCATCCCCGTTGGGCTATTTATGAAAGCGAGCAGGATTCAGCTCCCTGGAAGTGGAGTGGAGGCTGCTGGAATAGAGGGATTTGAGGATTTACTGTAGACTTTTAGCACGGTATTGCCGCTTTGACCATTGCAACTTACTGCATAAACGAGGACTTAGCCTTGAAACTGCTGCCACTTCAGCTCAGTCCAAGTAGGGCACTAATCATTTACTGGGAATTATTTGGGTCAATTTTTTATTCCAGTTAATAAGCTGCTTCTACTAATATAATAAAATAACCCTGGAGATTCACAGCACCCTGTAAAGAAAAATAACTTGCAGGCAGCTGCAATGTCTTTCAGCTGACTGTGATCCATTCTTCCCCTTCTGGGCACAGGGAGGCACTGGAAATTTGTGTGATGTTTATAGGAGCTCTAGGCTACTTTCCTGCAGACAGGTAAGCAGTCTGTTTGCAGCTGTCTGGTTAAAAGCACAGCTTGTCCTCACACCTCACTGGAATATATTTATTTAAACTACTTTAATTTTGTTAAAATACTCTTGCTGCTTGGCATTGCCTTCTCCTCCCAAGCTGTTCTTTATGCATGCAAGAGGTTTATTGATTCTTCATTATTACCTCTTAATGTGCTCTACAGTTATTTTGCTGTTCTTTTGCAGAGCTGTACATATGTATGTCTTCAAATTCATGGATTATAGGGAACTTTCCCACTCCTCGTGGAGATGGTGTATATCCAGTAGTGCTAATATGCTAATAGGGCAACTAATTATCTAGAATTATGAGAGACACAAAGACTTCAATGGACATGAACTGAAAATGAGCTTTCTAAGAACTTCCATTTTAGAATAAGCTGATGGTTTGATAGATTATTTAACATGAAACATACAATATATCCAACAAAATAATATTAAAATTGCTTTACTACCATGGAAAAAAAAATCCTGTTTAAAATGCTCTTTTCTGACTCCTCAGTTGCTTGGTTTCACTCCAGCATAGCATCACTGAGTATTGTCCCAGGGGTTATTTATAGGCATGGCATTTGTTTTATACAAAAGAAACTCAATTACTGCTTTCAAAGAACGTAACTTCTATCTGTGAGATTAATCAAACTCAAAAGGCCAGTCCTCCTTCATGACAGTACTTTCTGCTATAATGTCTTCAAAGTAAAGATGGATTTGTGGGGTTTAGGTGGAAATGGCAATTG
Organism: Monarcha castaneiventris obscurior; assembly: GCA_026261815.1. Classification (NCBI taxonomy): domain Eukaryota; kingdom Metazoa; phylum Chordata; class Aves; order Passeriformes; family Monarchidae; genus Monarcha; species Monarcha castaneiventris. Next base: position 2,691,159 of record JAMPIT010000481.1, read on the forward strand.
GGATGTCGTCCATAACACTGGGAGCTCAGTTAATCTCACAGAACAGTCACCCAGATCTCTGTCTCCCTTGAGCATCTGTCAGGGCTTTGGAGATCAAAAACCACATCCTTTGTGAGTGTTTCTGACACTTCATCATCTCTCCTTCCATGACTTCTGGTTTGTACTCAGGAAAGCTTCAAAATGACTACAGAAAATGCTTCACTTTTCCATGGAAATGAAAAGCAGGCGGACTGGTAATGTTACATCACAAACTTGGTTTACTGGGCAAACAGCTGAACACATCAGATTAGGATCATTTGATGGGATTTGGATCCATAGGTTGCTCATGTTAGCTGACTGCATCTGTATGTTGAAGTTTATATTTATCCAGCTTGAGCTGGATTTCTTGGCAGGAGGATTTAGCTGGGTTTAGGGCAATTACATAAAACATACGTAGCAGTTCAGGCTGCACCACGTGTAAAGCAAGGGAAGATGGAGCTGCATTCAAGATGGTAAAGCATCAAACACTAAACTGCAGGGAGTATTGCAGCAGGGAGGAGCTTGAAGGAAGGACAAGCCTTAATTCAAACACTGAGATTATCTCTCTGTTTGGATTGAAGGTTTTCCTTTTTATTTGTTTGCTTGTTAGATTTCTGCTTTTGCAAATATGTGTTTCCTACTGTCCTGAAAGAGCTTCTGATAAAAAAATATTAAGCATATTTGCTTACCTTGTTCCATCATCTCCAGAAGGCCTTTCTTAATGAGTTCATCCCGCCCTTGCCGTGCTGTCATCTTCTTCTCCAGCACTGCACAAACAAGTGGCACAACACAGGACCGGTTACCAAGAGAGCAGTCATTTAATGGGGTGAGAAGGATGCAACATGGAAATTCCCTCCAGTCTCAGGCCCCTGTGTGCTTGGAATGGACTGCAAGGATTTTGCTTTGGGGAACATGGATTGGTCAGCTGTTTGTGCCTGTTCCTTTGTTAAAATCCCCACATGTAAAGCTGAGGTTTATGATGGTGCTGTCAGGTCACGCTGAGTGCAGAATCACAGGGATATTGGAGCCTTCCTGCTGTTTAATGTGGCCCCTTGGAGCTGCCTTGGCCAGTGCCCTTCTCTGGGACACTCCCACAGGGTACAGGAGCAAGCTGAGGGAACGGCAGCATCCCATCTTAAGAAAATGCAAGTCAGTTTGTCTCCTTACTGATCTCCTGGGACATCCCTGGAGACCATGGAGACCGTGCTGTGCTGTGTGCTGGGCTCCTTCCCTGCAGAGACAGCTGCTTGAGGGAAGGCATTTCACATGCTGCAGCTCCCTTCTGTCACTTTTCATAATGTTACTGTGACCTATATAAACTTCACCCCAAATAAAAGGGGTGACAATACTTGGGGCCATAAATGCAGCCTATGTGAAGAAGCGACAGCCCATGCAAAGCAGTCTGGGGGGCAAGGCTTGTGCTCCCCTCTTGTATTTTGATCTTTTTTTCCAAATGTACTATATTGTATTATATAGGAAGTCAGCCTATATGGGCCCCTCCTTGCCCTAAACATTATTGATCTGTTGGATGCTGGAATCTCTGCACTGGGTTTGGCTCAGGTCGCCTTTAACGTGTCCCATGTAAGCTTTGCTGTGCAGCATCCCTCCCTTGTTCTCAGCCTACCTGCAGATGTCTGCTTCAGCTTCTCATTTTTCTTTTTCCGCCACTTCCATGGTTTGAAGATCCTGCCCAGCGTCGCCAGTTTGCTGTTCCTCCTCACTGGTGGAGTTCGAATCCCTGAGACCAGGTAGTCAGAACGCACTGCAGGGGACTGCTCCATCTCATCTGGGAGGGGAAAAGGGGAAAACACTGCTGGACAAAGCCCTTCCAGAGTGACTTGCAAAGGGCAGGCAAAGGTGCTCACCAGGGCAGTGGTGTCACTGTGCCCCCAAGGGCTGCGGGGAGCTGCCACAGCCTCCTGAAATGTGGAGAGCTGAGAGCTCCCCACGGCTTTAACAAGAGCAGTGGAAGTTTAACACATCTGTAAATCAGGCTCACATGGCCTCCAGTTAATCACATAAATGTAATGTTCATTTAGAAAAATGCAGACCTTTATGAAAAGCTGAGAGGAAGCGTGAGAGAGCTCAGATCCCTTCGGAATCCCCAGCTTCCAGTTCTGTTCCTGGGTCACAGGATATTGCTGCCTTTTAAATGAACTCTTCACATGAGCTAACATCAAACATGCTGACTTCTGGGAGCTGATGCAAGTCTTATATAAAAGAAGAGTTTGTTTGATATGTGCTACATAAGTAAAATCTTAGAACTGTTGTGAAAATTTATTCCTTCCCCTTAGGAAGCTAAGGGGAAAATTGTTTCCCTTTTGTCCAGCCAAGCCACAGGAATTCAGAGATAATGCTTCAGCTGGAAAATCAATTGAGGTATTTTTAATAATTTTCCTTGAAAATGCACCCTAAGTTTTGCTAATACACAAGTGTTGCATAAAACAATGCCCACTGAGTATTCACAGTTGTGTGCCAGCCAGTGCCATGGAGGACAGTGGGACAGTCCCCTAAATGGGGTTATTGATGTCTTTACTGAGATTTGTATTAGAGCACCAATACAGTAATTGTTGAAAGAGAAGCTGCCATCAGATCTGTTACAGAAATAAAAGCTGAGCAACAATTTGTATTTTTTTTTCCCAACAACCAGTTATGATTTAAATCAGCAACGTGAAGCTATGAACATACATACATTTCCAAGTAATTTTTCTCTGGAACAACAACATTTATCATAAATTGCTTTATTGACTGCAAGATCATATCCAGCATTTCTAGGCTTTGTTTTTAAGTTAACAGGGTGCAAATGCCTAAATCACAGCGTGGAGGTGGGGATTTCCAAGTAAACAGGAAACAATTTTTGGAAGATTATTAAACACAGCAGGGGAAATGAACACATTCCTCCTCTTCCATTTAATTTTGAAAATACTGGTAATAGAGATGAATCACTCAGTGGAGACAAACTAAAAACTTGGCTATGTGAACTATCAGAGAAGAGAAAAAGCTGTAACAATTCCCCACACACATCATGCATGCCCAGGGAAATTCTCTTTCTTTGTCCTGAATTTAGAGCACCTTTTTTCTCATTCCACTGAGTTTATCTGGGGGTTTAATTTACAAGAGATTTAAAGTAATAATACTTTTTTTTGCTTTTGAAAGCGTGGTGCCTACCCAAGGTGATATTTATAATTTACAGTTTGGAGGTCAGTGTTAAGTTGAGAGCAGAAAATAGCAACGAGCCTTACTCAGAAGGGAGGCAGTAGCCTACAGACCACAGCTGGAGTGCCAGGATATTCTGCTCCTTTCCTAGCAGTGTATTCAAAAATGAGAAGTACCACAGAAATAAGCTTTGAAGAATTAGAGCTGCTCTTGATTACAGCAATAGCAATGAGGATGGAAAATGGCAGAGTAGATCTCCTATTAATTTGCTATTATGATCACTTCAAAGCTGTAATAGAAGCCTCAGGAAATAGCATTTGGTCATTTCTTGTGACACCTCTTGAGTGGAAATAGAAATGTTCACGAAATTGGCTCATCTCAAAAGAGCTGTAGATGAGACTGTGAATCAGAGCCCTGGGAGCTGCAGTGGAGTGGGACGAGCTCAGCTCAGCTCTCCCTGGTCCTTGCTTGTGAGACTGCACTGCTGCCCCTCCCAGGCCAGGAGTTTCTCAAGCATGGAAGTGAAGATTAAACAAGAAGCTGATTTAAAGGAGTACCTTGGCAAGTTACTGACTCTGCTGTGTTTCCTTCAGGACGTAGGTGTCGGCAAAGTGGGTTAGACATGCCCCATGTGTTTTCTTTAACACTGCCAGCATGAGGTCATTTTAGGGTTTTGCTACATAGGGGATATACAAAATACCAGGAAATTATTCAAACCCCAACCTGTGTGTCTCCAGCAATGCTTATGGCCCCAGGTATTCCCCTAAGAAAGAGAATGGGGAGCTACCACAAGGACACTGAGCTTTCCCTGAGTGCCCTGTAGGGATCAGTGCTTCTGTGGTTTCCACCAGCCCTGCCAGCTGGGTTTCTTCCCTCCCTTTCTGCCCTCTTGGTTGTGCAAATGCAAGGATTTTGTGCCTCAGACTTTGATTGCAGATGAAGCACAGGTAGAAATCCAATGTCAAAGAAGGAATAGCAGCTAAAACAAATGCTCCAGTGGTGGTTTTTGTGGGCTTTTTAACTTTATTAATGTTTCTCATATGGTACAAGCAGTCCTTAAGCAAATGGATTTATCACCTGGTACATTCTCACCATATGCAGTTTCTATACTGTGCATTGGGAGACATGGACACAAAAATAGATAGAGACACAGCAAGACAGATGTCCTGAAGTCATAAATAACAAGGAAAAGGTCTCACTGGCAATAAGAATCACAAGAGAGCCCTTGGAGCACCTCATTTCCAGTCAGTTCATTTTCTCCTGGTTGTGGGTTGGCTGCTTGGGAGATCAGAAATTGACAGCACAAAAAGCAGTTCCCACGTACAGCAATGAATGCTGGAGGAGAAGGCACTCCTAAATACCAGCCAGTTCCTGCAGCCAACAAGCTGCCAAGACTTGCCAGCCCTCCAACCACTCTGTGAAACATTCAGCACATTTTTTAATCTGCAGTCAATATTTTAATTATGCTAACTGTTCTGTGGAATAATGTGGTTATTCCTCCCAGAGCCTGACAGCCTGGGGCCAGGCCATGCAATTACACAGGGGATGTCTGCAAAATATAAACAGCCAAGAGCCAAATCATGACTCTCCAAATCAGCAGGGGGAAGCAAGCAGCAGCTTAACTCGCTGTGTAATGTGGGAGGATGAGGGACAGTCCTTATTGGGGTCCAGAGAGCACCAGTTCAACCCCCAGCACAGCAAGGCCAGCCTGTGCTTGGCCCTCACTGCCCCACAAGCAGAAAATCCTCAGCCCTGTGGGGCCACAGGATTTTGCTCTGGCTGTTTATGGCAAAAGCACTTTAAATTCCTTGCTGTACCCCTTTGAGGGCAAAGTGTCCCGTGCTGGAGCTCCAGCCCCAAAACAAACCCCTCACATATCACACTCTTGCCACCTGCTCTGTGTGCGCCAAAGGGGTGGGAATGAATGTGGCTGTGCCCCTGCTGATGATGCTGGGCAAGTTCTTCTTACAGTGCTGGCTGGGGTAATTTCTAGAGCTCCTGACAGTGGCCCAGTGTGAGTGGGTTAATGTCTGAGACATCCCCAATCAGAGCAGGGGAGAGGTTCCAAAGTGACGGGCACTGCTCTGCAGTGCAGCTCTGGGCTGCAGAATCAACCAGGCAACAAAGAAGAAGCAAACAAACCATAATATTCATTACATTTGGCTCCAGGGTCTGACCCCTCAGAAAGTCTGAGCATCTGCAGCTTCTGTTTACATCAGCAGCAGTTGTGGTGAAAAACACCCCCTTGCTTTCTTCTTTCAAACATTGTTGTGCCATACATAGAGCACTCCTCCTGCAAGTCTCCTCTCTGTGGGAATTGTGCCATGATTGTGAAGGTTTTCTGCACACAGAAGCTCTCCCATTTGCACTTGTCAAACCCTGCCTCCATCCCAGGCAGCCTCCCACAGAAGTGGGGCAGGTTTGCTGGGAGTTGTGTGAATTGTGTGCTGGGTGTGTGCTGGAGAGTGCCCTGAGCTGCCCACAGCCCTCACCTGTACAGCAGCTGGCTTTGGTGCTGAGGTGATCATGTCTGGGCGATAACAGCATTGTTAAATTGAGCTCTGGGCTCAGTGAGCTCGGTTTATCTTCTCAAGTTTTTCATGAGGAGCCAGAGTCTGTAGCCGGGTGCCTGGGCTGCTGCTTACAGCAACTGCAGGATGCATTCCACAGGCTGAGGAAGGGCAGCTGGGAACATCAGCGCTGTAGGGCTGACTTACACTGACCTTGCCATGTAGACAGGCTGCAGGAGACATGGGATGTCCTCCTGTGAATGCAGCAAGAAGTTTGTGGGAAGATGAAGGATGCTGAATTTTAATGTGCTGGGAATTTTGGTAACTTAAATTCATGGTAATGAAAGTTGTGCCTTGCTAAATCCTGTGTGTGCATTGGTAGGAGAAGGACCACTGAAAAATCTGCAACCTGCAGGCAGTTTAAAAATAACACAGCAGACAAGAGCTGCAGGCAAATTTGTAAGGCAGGCGTGCTCTGTTTGCTGATGAATTGGTTTGTAATGCAGCTCCACATGTTTTCCCCTTTGCTGTCATTGCATCTGTCTTTGCAACTCATACATCGAGCTAAAAAAGGAAATAAAGGTTCCCTTTGGTCCACTGTAGAGGGGAGAGACAGTGAATGGAATTAAAATGACCTTTTTGGCTTTTGGGATAGAGGTGCCTTTACCACCAGTAACTTTCAGTGCTGCCTGGAATTCAGGACTGCCTTTAGAAAGGATGTGAGGGGGGATGGCACTAAGGGAGCTCAGCTTTTAAAGGGTTCCTGTCCCCTCCTGGTCAGCCCCAAACTGAGCCAGCACTTGGGAGGTTGTGACCAAGGCACAGCACTTCCCTCAAGGTGCTCCTTGCTGAGGGTCCCTGTCATCCCGGGAGAGGAGGCTGCAGGGCAGGGAAGGCAGAAAGGTGGTCTTGGTTTCAGAGTAAGGATTATCCTGAGCATTGTGAAATAGCATTAGCAGCAGGAACAATCCCATTTTCCTCAGTTTAGCATCCTAAAAAAGAAAGAACTGACCACAGTGACTGAACATGCAGGACAGGAGTAAGTTGCTTGTGTCTGGGAGCCTTTGAATGCTTCTGTTCTGTTCCAGAGAAGCAGAATTCAAACTGAAGAGCTTTTTTGTTGCACCAGTTAGATGTTTCCTGTGATGGAGCTCTTCCTTGTTCTAAAAATGTTTTCTGTCACCTGCATTTCTGCAGACATGCTCTCTTTCTTGACTCTCTTTGAAAGAGAGCTGCAGCGGAATGTTCCAGTTTGAAGCTTCCATTTCAGGTTTTTGAACATAGAGTATTTTGATTTTTGCAACTTTGAATGACTGTTAGAAATTAGAAATGAAAATTAAAGGAGAAAAAAAGCTTTTTAAGAGCCTGAAATTTATTTAATTTTTGAAGGACTTTGCATTTGAAGCTGTGAATGTTTCGGTGTTGTTTTGGGTTGGTTTGGAAAAAACTTACAAAGAATCCTCTGTAAAAGAGAAAACTTAGCTCCTAAGAGTTTAGTTATTTAAAAAGGCAAGGTAACTGTAGTCATTATTGAATGTAATCATGAGCAGATTTTGGGTGCACAGCTGCTTATGTGACATAGATTGTTGCTCTGACACATCATATTCGTTACTCCAGAAAAACTGAAATAAAGGAGGGAAAATTACAGGTTTGAGGTGCAAACTCAGGCATTTACTCATCCAAATTTTTAGGTTTTGCATGGTCAACGATGTAATGAAAAAATGGCTTGAATTCTTCTCTCTTATTGCAACCCTTTATGCTCATGATTTCCCGCCGTGGATTTCATCTCTCTGAGAGTTTAACCTCACAAGGAGCAGATGGAGAGTGGGCCAGGTTTATCCACATGGCATCTACGTCATTCCCTGAGTTACCTTGGGGGGAAAATCTGGCACAGTAAATTTGTGCAGGCTGCACACTCATGGGGATCCATGAAGGCAGGGTGAAAATGCAAAGATAAATAGCAGGGAAATACAGAAACAGCTCTGGGTTCAGCTGCCCCTCAGTAAAGGCTGTGCTTGGGCTCAATCACTTTTCCTTTTGCCGGCTGATATAAATCCTGATTAGGTTTTTATACTTCCCTGCATGAAAATGCAAGTTTACTGCGTGGTCTCCAGAGTCTGAGCTTCCATTTCTACTTCAGACTCAAAGGTTTGCCGTTTGTCCTCATTCTATAATTTCCACTGCTCTTTAATATGTTAAATTACGATTTAACATTTTTCTCTAATTGAAGGAAATGTAAAAAAAAAAACCCCAAAACATAACTTGTGGGTGGTAGGAGGGGGCTGTGCTTGCCAGGGAAGTTTATTTCCATTTTGTCATGCTGAGCATCCCTTCAAAGTATTTGGATTTTAAAACCAGGCTTCCCTGACATGAATGGGGAAACAGATTATGCTTATCAAAGGAAAGAGAGCAGGGAAGTGGCAACTCCAGCTAAATCTCTTAGATAAAAATATGTTTTGTATGCTTGAGATTTGTGATTTCTTCCAGAAAACGTTCTTTTGGAAAGTTGACATATCACCTACCAGCATTACCACCAAGTGAGCCAAGGTGCAAAGAAATTAATCAGGAACTTTTCATGCTTTTTGGATCATCGGGTGTCGAGTTCCAGCACCACTTGCTGGGATTTACAATGCAAGGTGTGACATTAGCAGTTCATTAACAAAACAGGTTTGTCAGTGTTTGCATAAAGGAACCCACAACGCGATTTACCTGGGTAAGAAAGGGCTCAGTAGCAATAAGAAAATGAGGCTGGTGAAGGATTGCTGTGTGATCCCTGTTAATTCAGTTACCTGAGCCTGTACAGTGTCTGCTTTGGGCAGGGGAAAGCTGCTGTCTGCAAGCCTGTCCCCCAGTGAGAACTGCCTCAGGCAGCAGGGCAGCATCTCCCCAGATCCACAAAAAAATCCATTCAAATAAAATAAACATTCATTCAAATGGGCACTGCCTCTGCAGAGGGCCAGGAGCCAGCCTGTGCCAAGTCTGTCCCTCCTGCAGCTGCAAGGGGTTTGTGCCACACACGTTCCAAATCCCCAGGGCTGGGCAGTTCCCCCCAGGCTCCTGCAGAGATGCTGTGCTGCAGGACACAGGGATCCAGCCCCAGCAAGCACAGGAATGTTTGGGATGAGGTTTGCCATGCACTCAGAGCACTCAAAGCTGCTGTCTGCACTGCAGGACCAGCCTTTCATCACCTGCAGTTGTTTAATTAGCTGTAGCCTTGCTGCAAACCTGTTGAAAGGATGTTTTTTATAGCATCCTCAGGGAGTCTGCAGACTGAAACACACCCTGGGCTGTCTCCAAGAGGCACCTTCAAATCCCTTCCACTGCAGTTACTGCTGGCAGCAGCTGCCTTTGGAGGGACATGGAACACCCAGGGAAGCCAGCAGGGACCCGTGCACGACTTTTTCTGGGATCCATGGCCCAGGACTGAGCTGTTCACAGTTTCTCCAGTTTATGGGAGTCTGTGCCTGTCAGACATACAATCAGCTCTCACTTTGTGTCTATCCCAAACTTGTCTATCAAGAATTAATGAAATCCTCATGTCCTATGCACTTTCATGCCCTTGTAATTCCATGCATAATTTCCTTCTTTGCTCGAACACATCACAGCTCTCTGTTGGTGCTGTCACTGTTCAGTGCCACTGCTGCAGATGGAAAACACTCTTTGTGCTCTGTGAAATGCAAGAGCATCTCCTTTTGTTTTGTTTTGTTTTCTCCTTTATCACTCCTGCTGCTTCACACTCTCGCTTTCCTCACACCCATTGGCAACAAATACACATCAGTCCCCAGTCTCTGGTGCTCACTCCAGGCCTGCTCCACAGCACAGGACAGAGATTTGGGAGAAGGAATACTTAGACAACAAAAATCTGATGTAAATCAGAACAGCTACAGGGAAAGGTAAATAGAAAACAGGCACAATGAGCGAATTCAACTTTTGTCTAAGATTATGCATCCAATGTGGCTCCTTGTAAAACTGTTTTAAAGCTACCGGTGATTTATACACTTGGTTGGTATGTAAATTGTAATGAAACCCTTCCTGGGAGGTCATTTCACCTGAATGAATGGTTCAATACTTCCTAGGGATGGTTTGCTCTGCTGGATGTAACAGTTTGTAAATACGAGACACATGCAGGAAATCCTTTAAGGGGAACATTGTTTTAAAAAATTCATTTATTCCACTGTCTACTGGTACTTCTCAACAGGCAATTATACTAAATACTCAGCAGTCCTCCAAAGCAAGGTACCACAAACCCTCAGCACCTCTGAAAAGACACATCTGTGCTTAAACACAGAGCAGAGTCAGATGCTACCAAGTCCCCAAGGGCGAGGGCACTTCTCACCTGTTAAATTCTGCATTGAACATCATCCTTAGCATGGAACTTTCTCAAGGCCCAGATGAGGGTTTTAAAGCACTGATCTAACCAAACTGCAGCATGCCTTCTAAAATTCAATTCTTCACTGGGCGAGGGCCAAGAGAAATAATTGCTTATCAAATTTACTGTAGTGATTATCACTGTTTGCCTGAACCAAGACCACAATCTAGTCCTAATGGGAATGGCAGGATCTTCAGAGCAAGAATAAACATGGAAATTACTCTAAATATATGAAGCTGTCTCCTCTGCAGCTCTTGGAATGACTCCATTGCAGGTTGATTCCTCCTTCTATTATAGGAACTAGGAAAACAAACTACTGAGTTGTAATCCTTGGCCTGTGTAAGAAACAGAAAAATAGAGAGACAATGTCCCACATGGCAACAACAAAATGAGAATCTGGCAGGAGAACAGCACTGTCTGTCCTTTAACTCTCTGTGTCACCAAGCAGCCAAGCAGGGAGAACTATGGAAGTAACTGCAATTTCTCTTGCTAATGTGATTTATTGGCTGTGTCTGCATTAGCAAGAAATGCAGTGTAAGGAGTGGGTCTGTGAGCAGCTGGTGCTGAGGACTCAACACCTTCTGGCTGCATTTGTTAAGGAGCAGTGGTGTGATCTTGTGACTCCAACTCGACAGTGAACGAGCTCTTTCCTCACAAAGTGCAAAGGAAACACAATTCTTCTTGATAATAAAAATACCGACCAAATTAAACAACCATCCTTCCACAAATAAACTAAGGATGCCTGTGTTTTCTTCCCAGAGGAAGGATAAAGATCTTTATTTGTATCATTAAACTGCAGGTTTCAAAAGTCCCTAATCACACATGCAAATTCATATGACTTGTTGGCACCAAAAGTCACCAACTTTCATCAAGACATTGGCTCTTAAATATTTGGTGAAGTAAAAGTTCCCTTGTATTGCGTTTTACCCCATACTAAAGCTCATCTGATATGTCCTCATACTGCATCTGTCCACTATAAATGCCTCTGTCCAGAGTGGCAGGTACCTTCCTGGGGCCTTCCAGCAACACATTTTAGCATCAATGAAATTGCTTTGCATAAATTAACATTAACAATGGTAACTTCAAAGTTCCTAGAATGATGCTGAGGCTGTGACAGAGAAAGAAATTTAATGCACAGACAGATGAGTTTCTTTCAGCTTCTTTTCTAAGGTTCATAGTGCACTGAATCTAGTGGAGAAAGGACTCTGCATTTAACCAGAGTTGTACTGGATTTATTAACTGGAATGAGTCTTCTCGCAGTTCAGTGCAACAACTGAGCTTTGTATTCGCTCTTCAGTTCATAAAACATTCTTTCCATGCTAACTAGACAATTGTTGCTAAAAACAATGTAATGTAATAATGTAATGGTGTAAAAAAAAAAGAAAATGTGGAGTATCTATAATTTTGAGAAGTGTCCTGGGAGCACATGATTACACTCCTGTTCTGCTGGTCAGGGCTTATGCAAAAGAACAAAATGCAATAAGCATTTCCCAAACTAAAGCAATGGCAGGAGGCTCTCTCCCTGTACAGACCAATTTTGTTAATTTTACTGGCCACAAGTTTTAAATTCACATTTTTTAAACCAACAATCCCAGACAGTTCCTTTGTCTCCAGCTCTTGATTTTCATTCAGGACATGTTTTTGAGACAGAAACCTCTAATGAGTGCTTTTCTAACATTTGCCTTTCATCAGCAAGAATATTTGACTTTCTTTTCTTGTTTTCTTATCTTATTTTCTTAATTTATCACTTTTTACACAAAAGGGATAACCAGATCTGTGAAAAAACTATCATTTTATAACTACCAGAGAATATGAACTGAATTTCTGTTTCAATGCATGAGGTTTTTATTAAACAAGTAAATAATAGTCTTGTTCATTTCAACCATATCCTGGGCCTGTTTTTATGTCTCACAAAGCCCAAACAGCTTGGAAGGAAAACCAGCATGGAATATTTTTACCCCATCTGACCTAAATTTATGTATGTTTTAGTTCTTCCAAGAGAAAGAGAAGTGGAATAACTACTCCCTCTTCTCAGTTTCTTTTCAGCACTCATTTTAACTGTGTTCTCAGCTGCCTGCATGAGTCATGGAGAGCTGGAAACAAGAACCCCCCACAATATTGGAATAACTGCTTCCTCAGGAGGGAGCCTCTGTGTGTTTTGGGGGATACCACTAAAAAGCCACAAAAATCTTCTTGTGCTAAAAACCTCCATGGGAACTAATAGAGGAAGTGACAATACCTTAGCTGCAAAAAGAGATTCTTTATGAGTGTAATAATAACAAGGATGTCTGAGGATTTCCATATCACTCTCTTGAAATCCATGTAATTGTTCCTCAGCATCTGCAGAGATTTCAGACTGCTGTTGACTTCGTGGATTGTTTCGTGTAATGACAGTATTGAATTTCACTGGTCTAGGCATAATTTGGATTTGGTCCTGTGATGTTCCAAGAAACTCTAAATCCACAGGCTTTTAGAGGAACTGGGAGGGTTCTCAGTGCTTGCCACACTGACCCACACTATTCCAAGGCAGTCCAGTGCCTGTCCCTTCCTATACTCTGTGAGTTACATCCCAATTAAACCTGTTTGAAGCTGCCTAGGAAATATTTCAAAACAATGGGGGAAGCTCATGGCACAAAACCATCCTTCATTCTGAAATGCCATAATTTTCTGAGAACAAGCCAGACCTTTCTTCCTTTGGTTCATGTCTGGACTGAGCAGGGCACAGCAAACCAGGGCAAGGATCTTGTGCAGTGAAAGGAAAAGGAAAGAAAGGTCAACTTCATAAACCAAATTCGCTGGTGGGTCAAATGGATTCAAAGAGCAAACACACAACAGTAAAAAGATGTTGTGAAACATTAACAGAGGTTCTTGGTATCAAACGTGCCCATCAGCTCTGTGGCATTTACAGGCCTTAGAGTGCCCTGGCTCAGCCCTGTTGGCTGAAGCTTATCTGCCTCTAACTTCAGTCCTAAATTCCTGCAGTGAGGTCAGACGAGGAGTTGGTCACACTGAAATCACATCTCCCTGTCCGAGACTCTTCCCTTTCTCACTGGGCTACCCCTCCCCTCTTCTATCCACATTCTGCTTTCACGCCCCTGTTTTTGCTGTCCTTTTGATGCCTTAGGTTTTAATTTTTATATTTTTCAAATCCTGTACTGCTTAGAGTGTAACTCTAAGCTCCTTGTAGCCTGTAATTTCTGCTCTCTCGTGCTGAGCAGACACAACAAAGCCTCTCCAGGCTTTGCCTTCAAGGACAGCCAGGCTCTGCTAGACCCAAAATGTGTAACCCAAAGCCTCTAAGGGGGGAGCAAGCTGAGGGGAATTACATCATTAAACTGGGGCTTTAATTGGAGAATTAACCGTGGTATGCAAATGAACCGAACCTATAAAGGTGTGAAGAACTCGTGACCTGGGGTCCATCTTGGGGTCCATTTTTGGAGGCAGCCTCTGGCTCCCCCAGGGTGTGCCTTGAAGGCCTTCAAATAAACACTGACCTTTATTCCCTTACTCTTGTCTAGTCTCTGTTTCTAGGTGGCTGGAGAAGGCATCACTTTCACCTCTGGACAGGTCTGACTGCTCATCCTGCAGCCTCCCCTCCCAGCTCAGTGCAGTTTGCTGAGCCTCTGCATAGGAACAGCCTGACTTTAATCAAGACTATGCAGGAAAAGCCTTTCTTCTCCAAGAAAGCTTTTAGACATTACAAGTATTCAGGGTTCATTTACAACATTGGGTAATGAAGCAGAGCTAAAAATACCATATGTTCCTCTGACATTGCCCATTCATTGCTATAAATGACTGGAATTTCTGTGACTGCAGAACAAAACTTGTTTTATGTTTTTGCTTTTAAGTGAAGCTGTGTATAAAGCTCTTTGCCACTTGAAATATCCCAGTGTTTTACATAAGAGGATAACAAAGTTTATTTGGAAAAGGCAGCGAAGCCTGCAGCTTGTTTTCCTCTCATTTTCTCACATGAATGAGGAGAGATCTTAGAATGTGAGATCACAGGAGTGGAACTGGCTGAATTTTCTCCGTTATGAGAAAATACAGTGAGGAATTTATTGAGACTGCCCCCAGAACATCACCTCTGATTGGCAATTCAGTGCACTGGATAAGCAGAAGTCTTTTCAATCGGCTTCAAGCCTCCTCTGCAATCTGTGTAAATCTATTTCAACAACGGAATGAGATTATCAAAGCATGAGAGAGAACTGACACATAGGGCCAGATTGTTTGAAGATGTTTATTTTAAGTCATTTCACATAATCTTATTCACTTTATTTGTTTTTTGAACTCAGAGAAAGAGAATTATTTTTTCCCTAGTAATTAAAACTATGAAGGCGGGCACACTTGCCTGCACAATAAAAGAACTTATAATATTTTAGCAAGTATTAAAAAAAGCCCTATAAAAACCCTCAGCTAATTTCTTCCTTTCAAGTGCTGAAATGATCTAATGCTATTAATAGAAGATTCTTTCTCTGTGGAAAATGTATTCTTCTATTTAAAGCTACTGGGGAAAAGCTTGAAAGAAAAAAAAATTATGATTCCGACATCTGGCTTTCAGTGTAGCCTTCAGATGATGAGTTCAGATAGTGGCTTTAAAATGCACACATTTATTTGGAAATAAGGCAGGATGATAGACGAGGCATCATTTCCACACACAGTTCTATCCCATGGCTACACCCCTGCTGGAATCCCACCCAGCTTGTCCCTTAGTGAAAACTGGAGGATCCCAGATTGACAGCCCTGGAAACCACAGGTTTTCCTTCATGCCCAAAAGCAGGCAGAGCTAAGGCAGCAGCAGAACCTCCCCAGGTGCTGCTCAGCCAAGCCTGAGGCTGACCCAGATGCTCCAAGATTAGCAGAGCAGGTGTTGCTCTGTCCCCATGATCCCCCTGCAGAGGTATGAAATTGCTACCAGGGCTGGGATGACATTTCCTGTGGGCAAAGGATGAGAATTCCTGTTGCAGTAAGTCAGCAAACAGAGCACCTCCCCAGGAGTTTAAAGGGACATTTTATACTGAATAGCTCATGTCCTGCTTCCAGGCACCTGATCCATTAGGCTTTACTTCCTTGACATGTGCTGGCACTTGGTCATTTTCTCCACACGCCGACCCTGCACCCAGGTGCTGTTCTAGGGATTCACTCCACAGTTATGAGAGTTATGTGCCTTGTGCATTCCTGGTGGGATCATGCAGAGATCATATTCACAAAAACACAGGGGTATGTTGCCCGAAACATGTGATTCACAATAAACACAGCAAAACCTGAATAGAAGGCTTAAAGCTGAAAATCAAATATTTCTTTGGATTTTGTTCTTGGTTTAATAAGGAAATGCAGGCAAAATGTTTGTAAAATGAACACTGTGCTAGAGATCTCTAAGTAAGCCAAACCCAAGTCTATCTCTGCAGCATTTGCATGGCTGTGAGTCTAAAATGGAGAGCTAAGCAGCATTCCCCATTAGCAGAGTGCTGGATGGGAGGAATTACATATTTCCATGATGTATGCATGGCATGGAATGAGATACAGCAGCTCAGACCCCCTAACACAACTTTTCTTCCACAAGAAGATGTATCTTCTTCCCTTAGAAGATACAGACATGCCAAGCAGGTCTAGGTTTACAAACTCTTGGGCTGGTATCCAATAAATTGAGTTTTTGGGTGTTCAGTAACAGATCAAAATGACCACGGTCCCACTGGTACAAAGTGCAGATCCAGTAGAAATTCATTCTGACTTCTCAAATTATTTAAAATATATTGATTAGCTCACACTGTTCCTGCAAGCTTTTTGCTGGATCAGGTATCATTTCTCTGCACCACTTGCACTTTATGCTGTATCAAGAATTGTCTGTCATCCGCCAGTTGGCATCAATCTGGCATAAAAGCACAGAGCTGGCATAAAGTGGATCACAGCTCTGGCTGATTTGACAGAAATATGGTTATCTGCCCGTGCCTGATCTGCAGGAAACCTGTGCCTGCTGTTAGAAGCCCTCGTGCACAGATCTGGTGTCAACATCAGCCTCTGGTACGGCAGCAGAGCCTGGCAGTGCCAGAAGGTGATGGGAAACTAATGGAACATCTCTGCCTGTGCCCCAGCCCTGAGCTCAGGGTGCCAAAAACGAGACATCACATGGTGGCTCCAGCCCTGTGCACATCCTTCTGCTCAGTGACCTCAGCTCTCAACAGCAGCTCCTGCCACAAGAGCAGCAAGGAGAGGATTTTCACAGGGCATTGAGCCTGTGCTGTGCAGCTGCAGCCGGCAAGGGGGATGCAGGACAGCTCTGGTTTCAGAGCAAAACAGACACCCTTCCCTCGTGTTTGCTCTTCTTGGGTTTGGGCTTTGGGCTTTTGGCTTATGCACCCCAAATTCAGCAGCTATCCTGTAGTCTGTACCTGTATATTACATTTATAGTGTATATAAGCATGCACACAGCATTACATGTTGTATTACGTAACTACATGTTGAAAATCTTAAAAAAAACCATCAAGGAGTCTGCTGATAACATGGATTTGATTATAAAACAGCTGCTTCTCATGGAGGTCAGAGTGAGAGAGGGTTTGGGAGCTTGATTTTAGGGTGGCACAGTTAGCACCAGAGATCTTGCAAACCCAGCCCAGCTCCCCAGCAGAAGCCAGTGCTCAGCCTGCCTCGCTCAGCCAGGCTGCTCCTAACCCTTCCTCAATAATGCATCTCATTCATCCGAGGAGCATGTGTGATGACTTTCAAATAAAACAAGATAAGGCATGAGTTAGAAGTTAGATTTTGGCATCTGTTACAGTGCTGTCTTACACGTTCATATTTATAATGCTCCAGTGCCTAAATGCACAGTGAAAGGGTTGTAAACAAGAGTTAACTGCAGCTCCCATTAAAGGCTTCTTTAGGTCCTCTCATCTCTCCTGCTATTTGTTTCCTCTGATTCTTTTGTTTCCTTTTTTTTTGTTTTGTTTTATTTCCCCACCCCTGGCCCCCACGGCTGGCAGAAGGGCAAAGGGAGAAGGGCAGTGCTACTTTGTATTTAGGCAACATTAAAAGTGAAAAGCTTTGACATCTCCCAAGCCAAAACTGGCAACGCCAGCTGAAAAAATCCAAATGTTCCTGTTCCAAACTGCAAACTTTTCTTATTTGTTGAAAACATTCCAGGATATACTGAGCCAGCCTGAAGGCAGGTTTAACTTATGTTTTGACCATTTAAGAAAGAAAACAACTGTCTTCTTCCATGATGCTCTTTGGCACTCAGCAAATAAATTTTACCATGGCGACTGTAAAGCCACTTGAGGCACAAATTCTTCATTAGAGTGGTCCTCGACATCTTGTTGTACAAACTAACCTGGGCACTCTACAGTCATTAAGAATAAAAAACCCCCATGAAGTAGCTGAGTATCATGTATTAGTGTCATGTTTTCCAGTTGTTACTTCAACATAACAGCTGAGTCTTACATAATCCTGTTTTGTAATTATATACCCAAGTGCTTTTCAGAGGAGGAAAGCTAAAATGTGTAGTGGGACCTGAGTCAGGTTGTTCCAGTGCTGGAAAGAGAAACTTCACCTCTGAATATTGTTCCAGAACTCTGCCTTTTAGCTTCTTTAGCTGAATCCTGGAGCCAGCAAATTCTGAGTGGAAGTTCCCCAGAACTGCCCTGTGATATGATACCTTATCTTGCTCTGAACGTGGTAGAATTCAGAGCCTGTGAAGGTGCACAAATGGATAATGTAAGTGTATTTTCTTACCCAACCTGAACGCTGTGCAGAATGACTGCACTGACCGCCACAGAAAAATATTTCCAGTGCTTGTAGTGTGCAGCTGTACACGAAGTGTGTGCACATTTAGACCTAATTTGAGCTAGAGCTGCCACAGCTGGAGGTATGAATCATGTAATGGCTGTGGGTTTGGGCTCTTGTGATGTGTAACCACCGAGCTCCACGAGCAAAGGCAGGGATTGCCAATCCATGCCTTTCTGCAGGCTCAGTTAATCACCCCCTCCTTGACACGGTGCCCTCACGTTCAGCACAGACAGAAGGACAGCACGGGGCTCACAATTTCCACAATGAGACCTCGCTGCACAAGCAGAATTTCTTGCCATGATTCGTCTCAAAATAGATTAATCTTTGTAGAAAATGAGAGCAGAGGCTAATGAGGGTTGAGGCACAGATGGGATGGCACCGGCAGCTACTTCCTACAAACACAGCAAAGTAATAGTTTCTAGCATGATATTTAATATAACCAAGCCCTTGCAGGATGCACAGCTACAGGGGACTTCAGTCTGAAGTCAAATCTGATGCTGACTGGCTTTCTTCAGTGAAATACTACACCAGGTCTCCTTATGTCACCTTATCAATTTAATCACACTTTTAATGAGCAGAAATATAAAAAGTTAACAGTTCCCTTCTCTTCTTAACAATACTAATTTTCTTTTTATGCTGTTTACTTTGAATAACCAGAGTTCCTTTTTAGACCCCTGTTCAAGATTTCATTCGAAGAATTTCACGAGCATTTTTGAAATGCTGTTTTGAATCTCCAGTGATGTTCAGTGCAAATTTCCTGGGATTTTCTCCCCTCTCAAACTGGGCTCTGTCTTTCAGAGTGGGGGAAGAGCTGTTTCATGGTTTGCTTATGAATCCAGCTCCATTCCCAACTGAGAGAGAAGTGAGAACTCTGTAGACCAGGACAGAGGTGAACTGTGAGTGATTTCTGTATTAGCCCCCTATCTGTAGAAGGTCCATAAAAATCCAAATGTTATTCAGGGGTGTGTCACTTTGTTATGAATTCTGAATAAAGAATCATGAACTACTCCAAAAAAAGTAGCCCAGTGGGATAAGCATCAAACAGTGTTTTCAGCAGTTATGGAATGACAGATATATTTGTGTCTTGATACATGTGCAACTAACAGTAACTGGCATTGATAATGTTATTTGGGAAGTTGCTGTGCAATTTTATGCTCAGAAGAAAATAATCTGATGTGTCATTTGGCATAAATTGCCTCCTCTGGATTTGCAGATCACTGCAGTTGCTGTCCCATTTTAATTGGGTTTTACTGTGCTAATTTCTCTGGATTATTGCACTTATCACCTTCCAGATGATTGTTTTATGCTGCATTGAAAAGGAATTATTACCTATCTCTCATTTTCCGGAGACAAATAAGAAAAACTGGGTAAAGTTCTCATTCTCTCAAAAGGGAGGTGACAGGATCCTGCTGTTTTTCTCTGCTTTGGACAATATTTTTTGCTGGCTTCCAGTGGCAGTGCAGGTGTAACAGGCCAGGGAGAGTCTCCGTGGGGCACTGTGCTTGTGCCAGAAAATAGACCCAGTTTTATTTCTCTGGCACTGAAAACAATGGAGAAAACTTTTGACCTGCAGACACGGGGAGAGCAACAGTCTTTTGGCTTTATGACCATTGCCAGGTGTGTGAATTACAACATCCCCTTGAAAATTGTATATATCCCCTCTCTTTTTGTTTTTTTTTTTATTTTTACAGTAGGAGAGGGGCAAGGGAATAGGATGGATCTCCTTGCAAGGCCCTCTGGTTTTTGAACCAGTAGAGTGCATGTGGGTCAAATTTTCAAGGCTTATTTCCCAAAAGTGAAAATCAGAAATTTGCATTATGAAAGTTTCTGATATTGGATATATTTGTCCATTTTCCCAAGTGCTGCTTAGGTAGTGGTGCCTGGTGATCATGCCTGGATAATCCTGCAATAGACTGAGATCTAATTTTGGCAAAAAACGTAGTGCTGCAAAAATAACATTAGGGTCGGATAGCTCAGTTTTCTGTGAGTGACAGAGCTTATTTCTTCTTGAAGAACATTAATAGATTTTGCAGATAGACAATAGAAATCAATTAAATTTTCTGGCCCACATGGTTATTCTGCAGAGCTTGGTAAAGTGAGTCATAAGGGCTCAATAGCCCATGGTTTAATTTAAGTTACATGACTTCTGAGAAAATCTTGAAATTTTTGGGGAGGGAGATGAACTTTCTGCAGAAAGATTTAAAGAACAAGGAAGGACCAGGGAATAAATCTGAAGGAATTTGGTGCACAAAGCTGGAGAAAGTTGGCACAAGCAGCCTCAATGGAAGACAGGATGGAGAGACCCATCCTTCATGTGTAATAATCCTGACCTTTGCTTTAGTTTTAAAGTAATACTTGGTAGCCAAATTATAGGAAATAGATTAACCAGGAGCAGAAGGTTGAGAGAGGGCTGGCTGCATTAAACATTGCAATAACTGTCAGATTTGACACGTGTGGCATTTTCCTCTTCAACCACTGCACAAGGGGTGAAGTCAGGAATTTGCTGTACAATTACCAAATCGTGGGATATTCAAACAAATCAGTGCTTTCATCAGCTTCTACCATTTCGTCACATTTCTTCTGAAATTGATTTTATATTGTAGGCCCATATATCCCCTGAAATACATTTCTCTGCATATGTGGAGCATGAAAAATTAATCCATTAACAGGTATTCTTTAACTAGGTCTTGAGAGTGCTGTGAGCCTGAATTATGCTGCATTTTCCAGTATCTTTTTAATTTTGCATGTTCTAGACAAAAAAACTGTTTCCTTTAAAAATTGTTGCTCTCTTCTCTGTAATGGTGACAGGAGGGGAAGAGGATATTGAAAAGTTCCTCATTAGCATAAATAAATTAAAGCCCCCACTTCAGAGAAGCCAAGAGGAATGAAGCTCCATTAAATGTTTTAAGAGGAAGCTGGAGGCAGAAATGACCAAAATGAAGCTCCCCAGTCTAAATATATTAGCAACTCTTTCCACACTTGGATTTTTAAATGTCACATAATCTATTAAAACTGAAACATCTTTGAAGGTAGCGCAGTTAGAGCAGGGATTGTGGTACCACGTATTTAAATAATGGAATATCACATTTGCAGTTTTTAAACCTGTATTTGCAGGTTGAAATTCAGCTTTCTGTTTATAGGGCCAGTCTCATATTTCTGTCTCTCCCCAGGCTCCTCCTCTCTTTATCATCCCTTTCTCTGCTGCCTGATGATGCCTCATTGTGCAGGATTTCAAAGATTTGCAAAAATTTCACAGCAGTAATCCTGTCATGCAGCCAGGGATGTATGTACACTATTTATACACTGATACAGTTCCACGTGCTGCACAATAGCAAGTTCATGATTAATCAGGTATTTTATTAGAGAGCTTCACACACAGCGTTGTCAGCTCAGGATTCAACCCCAAGTTTTATGGTATTTATACTTCAGTATATGGGTTTTTTCAGGCAGATATCCATGAATCGGACACTGTTTACATTTTTTATGTCACTTTTCACAAAGACTCTCTTGTGCATGGGCCAAGATTTCCCAAACCTGGAAGATCTGTTGATTTTTTTCTTTGTATACTCCTACCACTGACTTGCCTGGTGGCCTTGAGCAACCTTTTCCTTCCCTCTGGGCTTCATTTATCCTCTTTGAGTAAAAGGGATACAAGAAATTTAATTTACTTTGAAAGGTATGATTACCACTCACAATGTCCACTGGAGTCTTGGGACATGGATGGATGTGTGTTTAATGGAGAGGACACTCCTGGCAGTGGCTTTGGCAGGAGGATCCTTCCCTGTGGCAGCAGCACCATTTCAGTGCTAGGGAGAGGGAAATGAGAAACACACCCAGAGTTTCTGCAGTGATCCTGCTCCATTCATCCCAGCAAACTTTAATTTTTGAAAACCAACCTTTTCCCTGCGGTATCTCCTCAATTTTTCCACTGCTGTTCATTGTATTTTATGACAGTTTTATCTTGAGTTATGGGCATATTTTTCACCTGGGTTTCAAACACAGTATGTTTTTATCAGCTTAAAGGCATCTTGATTTTTGGACTGTTTATTTTAGGGTTTTCTTTTTTTCCTGATCTCCTCATTTTTACTTGGTCCCTTTTGGGGAAATTAAGCACCTGGATGCACTGGGCCTCCTATCCCCCCAAAATAGAACTGGATTTTGGCTCTTACTCCTTCAACACTTTTGAACTGAGCCCTGAGCACCACTCCAGATGAAATTCAGAATTCATTTCTTGTGAGTCCTGAAACTGTTTGACAAAGCAGTTGGTTTACTGTGTCCAGAATTATTTATCCCTCTTGTCCTGAAAAGAGAGTTATCCAGGCTATATTAGGGAAATCTTCTGCTTATTACTACTCTGAAATTTACAGCTTTTCCTTAGAATCTTTTTTTTTTTCATTGAAAATTCCAAAGCCCCATTTCAGTCTCTTTTATCCACTTGACATATTTTTTTTCACAGAGATGGTTTTGCAAATATTAACAACCTCTGTAAACAAGACCAAACCACACAGGGGAAGCTCCTCCTTAACCTGGTCCCTGAAGAGCCATTTGGAACAAATGGCTTTGCATAATACAGCTTTTTCTAATTAGCATCTCTGGCAATAAGCCACTTGGGTATATTTGATATGCTTTTATCTTAAGATTAAATTTACATTTGCTGCTAGGTAGCTCTGACATCTTCATTCTTGTTTTAGATCTCTGTCATAACACGATTATTGTGTGATCACTACTCACAGCAAAGCAGCCCCTGTTTGTAAATGGCTGTGGTTCATCCACACTGATGGGCTCTGCAGTCCTGCCAAGTAAGAATTTTGGGGGTGTTTTTTGCAACTTGGCTCTTGGAATTCAAAAAATATTGTTGTAAAAGCTGCAGGGCAGGTTTAGGGTCTTTTTGGAGCCATATAACAATCCCAAGAAATAAGATGGAAAAACAACCAAGAAAATAATGGATAAATAAGAATGATTTTTCTGAAGAAATTGCAATTTAAGTATTCTAAAGGAGGTTAGTCCAGCTTTACAGGCAGACCACGGCACAGATTTTAATGAATTTTCCGAAGTTTTGAAGAACTGAATAAAGAACTGATCCTTTCCTTAGTCCAGTTTCCTAACCACTGAACTTTTTCCTACCACAGAGAACTAAGCACTTTCAAATATAATTTTTCAAGGGCAGATTCACTATCAGTGCTATAAATTGTTCCAGCTCTTACGAAATCTGTTGATCTATTACTGATTATATCAACTGAGGATCTGCCACAGGACTCTCCAGTACAAAATAAGTTAAGCAATATAAATCAAATGAAAGTGCTTTCGTAAATGTTAGAAATATTAACAAAATTTCTTGTGCCACAAAAAAATCCATAACTTTAAAAAACTTTATGTTTAAATAGAATATTTTTTTCAATGCTTGGAAACAATGAAAAAGTTCTCAGGTCACAGTAGGAAATGTGTAAATCAGATCAGTCATTCATCTAATTTAATTTTAAGAATTAAACCTAACAGTTTAGGTTCCCTACAGCTGCTTTAGTGAGAGTCTTTATTGTAAAGTGCCAAAAAGGATGGAAAATACCCCACCATGCAAAGTTACCTCTCCTAGACATCACTTTCTGAGATTAGAAACAGAAAAATCCAACTGGAATGCAAAGGTAAAGTGACAGCTACAAATCAAACAGGAATCTAATTCTGTTCACCACATGGGCCTTTGGGATTTTCATACTTTGTGTGCTTAATCAGGTTTCATGTGATGGCCATTCATTAAGGAAAACATTCCTATTTCCCCAGGTAAATAAATAGATTTCTTTCTCCAAGCAGCTTTGTACTCCACTCTTGCTTTACCACAGGAGCCTGTTAAGTGTTCAGGTCAAAACCACAGAGCAGGAGGATACTAATGCAGAACTGGAAATCCTTTACTTGTTCTCCTTTGAGGTTTGTTCACCTCAAACACCACCAGGAGAGCGAGGAAAAGTGCTCCAGTAACACAAGTCTGAAGTTGTACTGGGCCCTTTTTACTAAGACCATGCTGCAATAAATACCATAATGCCACCCCATGAGGTCTACAATAAATCCACTCATTTTGAACCCACCAAAAACTACATCAATCACATTCTGTTAGCCCAGGGTTGCTTTATAATTGCAAAATGGTGCCAGATTTCCAGCAGAAACAAGGGCTTGGTGGTGGACAAGATCTGAGATCCATAAATTAATCAAGTATCATTTACCAGCTCATAATATCAATCATCATACAGCATTCATAGCATGGTCTTCTAACATTTAATGCTTACAGCATGGCCATTAATGATTATTATGGTAGATTATGATGAAGAAATTACACATTATAGATTCATTTTATTGACTAACACTAAAAATCCAATGGCAAAAAAATGTATCGTTCATTTCAATGGAGATTAAAATAGTTTTCCTAGGTTCCCTTTAAAAAGAGACACTGAAAATCTCCCTAATCCTTCAATCTGTATAATATAACTTCTTTTTTAAAGGGTTGTCTTAATCTGGGTTATTTCAGGGCTACACTTCACAACACTGCCTCAGAAACCATTGAGGGGGCAAAACTGAGGACAAGGAGCTGAGTGCAGGATGATGGAACACAAGTGGGAAAGGAAACAAATAGCTGAAGGCAGAACAACTTCTGAATTGGCTTTGCCTTCAAAGCATGTCCTAAAACTCTGTCCCAGGCTTAGAATTAAGAGAAGCAAAATTGTGCCTCGGAATGGTGAAGTGTAGGATTAGAAATGTGAAAGAGAGAAAGATGTGGAGCCAGAATTTTAAGAGAGACAAAACTCAGCTGGAGAGATCTAAGGGGAATGAAAAAAGATGAATTCAAAGCACACTGTCCTCCAGAGCCTCAAATGAAGTCCAAGATTTCAGACATTGTTTCTCTACTGGGAAATACCTGATGGGTGCTGGTAGAGGTTCCACCTTCATTCCCACCTGCTGGCTCAGTTTGTCACTCTCTGCAGGACCTCTGCTGCCTGAAGAGCTGCAGACAGAACACTGGTGCTGAACTCTGTGGCAGAAGGTCTGGGGCTGGTTTAATTGATATTCTGAAGTCTTTACTAGAGCTCTCACATGCCTGCTGTTAGCTACATAATCTTATGCAATATTCTATTGTCATTCTCTGAGAAATTGTATGGTGGCTTGATGCAAAAGTTGTGCATGGGTCAGGGAACTGTGGGAAAAGAAAGATGGAGAAGACCTTGGAGAACTGGGTTCTGTCTCCTACCCCTGCCAGACTGCCGGGGGGGCAAAGTAAATAATTTAAACATAGTACAGCTGACATGTAAATCTTCAGGTAGCTGGGAATCCACAAGAGAATTTAGTAAGACATTATTCTCTAAGCATGTAAAGTGCTGCCTTATCTACTGGGTCTGGAAAATCACAGTGTACACTTCTCAAGTAAGGCAGTCAAAATTAGCATTTTTAAATCTCTCTCTGATGCTCTGCACACCCCTCAAGTGTGTAAGGTGGGCACTCCAGCCCCACACTACTCAGAGCTTTTGTGCAGCACGTACTGAAGTGACAGGCACTACATAAAAGCTTCTGAATCTATCAATAACTTCTGCCCTCACAGATTACTGGAGAAAAAGGTGTGTGATGTGCACTTTAAGGCTGCATCACAATGCATATGCACAAGGAACCAAGTGAAGATTGCAGAGGCAACCATAATTCTGCCACTTCCTAAGTTTTTAGTGCCTGCCTTTAAAACCTCAATAATGTGCTTTTAACATAGCAGCTTTCTGGTATATAACGTGATTATCTGAAATTACGTATATATTTTCACAGTATCTGGAGAACATTTTGTTTTGTGCTTTAGAAGGATCCTGAAAATAATCGTTATTTAACTAAAACATCTTTGGCTTTCTTTTCACTTTGCTTTTGTGTGGAAGCCACAGAACAGCTTTTCACATACCAGATGAATAATGTGTAGGAAGAGTGAGAGAGGAAGGGAACTGATGGCTTCTTTTTAAGTATGTGAATTTAATTTCACCAGGCACTTTATTTTAATCATAATGCAGATCCAAATTTATAGGGGGGAAAAAAGAATCTTCTGAATGCTCCTGTATGTTGGCTCATATACATTACTGAAAAAGTCCATATTCTGTAAAATAATCCATTTCTTTCTGAGTTTTTCAACTGTAGCTTGAAAATGAATATACATTGATATCTAAAGTACTAGGTAGCATAAAAACATTCTGCATCTTCAAACTACAGCAAAATGCAGTCAGAGGCTTGCTGGACAACTGTTAGATTACCTGACCAGATTTAGAGGTTTCACAGACAGAAATTTTCTTGCACTGTTAGATTTTTTTAGCAAAACTCTTTTCCTCATCAGTGCCAAGAGGAAAGAAACGAGCTATCCAGCACACGCCTCAACTCTAAAGTATTATGGCACTTGCAGTGAGAAAAACAACTTGTTTCCTGCCCCCATTCCCTCCAGCTTCTCTGCAACATAACTGCAGACATAAATCCCTCTCCCTATTGGAAAAGTGTATCTATTGATCCTGAAATAAGCACGTGGAACAGTTATGCAGTTGATCTGCCAGCAACATCCCTGGTTCCCAGTTTGGGAAGAACACGTTCCTGGTTATGAAATGGATAATTTCAGAGCCCAAAGTATGAAAGAACAATCCTACTTGCTTAGGTAAAAGAGAGCCAATGGAATTTTTTCCTCTATTCCTAATGATCACAGAGTTAACACATTCTTGCATATTTTATCACAAGCAAAACATCCTAGGAGTCCTAATTCCTTCATGTTAAAAGCTCGCAGCATTCCCTCAACATAGAATCTCAGAAATATTTTTAAAATAGCCGAAGCTTTAACGTCCACTCACCTCAGCTAAAACTCCCAGTAAACAGATCAGTTTAAGGAAATAAGATAACTGTAGCAGGAAGGAAGTATTTACCCATCTTTCTATTCATTTCTTTTGTCCCTTGCTACTCACCTCCGAGTGCTGCTGTTGCTCGGAGCACCCAGAAGGCAGCAGCTCAATCCGAGGAAGAAAAAGGTTATTTCCTTTCACCCTCTGTTACTGCTCTCCCTTCAAACTCCTTCACTTTCTCTTTTCGAGGTGCACAGGAGCACAAGGATGGACCCTTTGGGCTCTCTCCAGGTCTGTGTATATTATGTAAAACAGATGAATGCATTTCCTATTTTAACCATGGAGATCATGTCTGCACTGACAGGCGCCGGGATCACTAACAGTGCACTGTGTGCAACAGTGAAAGCCCACGGAATGCTCAGAATCGGGCTCAGCTCTCCAAATGCAGAACCAGATGAAAAGCTGCAAATCAACTTCTCTTTGTTGCAAAAGTTTCTTTTTCTCTCCTGCAGAAGCAGCTGGAAATCGCTGTTTAACCAGTGCCTTTCATTGGAAATGATGGAGCAGAGCTCCAGACTTGGTGCAACACCAGAAACAAACACACTGGAGATGTTTTGGCCACTAAAATGCCTCTAACCCCAGTGTAACTTTCGGCCAGCTACCACATCAAACCTGTGATTCCTTTCTCCCAAGACAATTTTGTCTTGTAGCACTGTCAGCAAACTGCTCCAGCACTGCTTGAAAAGATTCCAGCCCAAATTACAGTAGTGAAAGCCTGTTCTGGCCTCTTCCCTTACTGTTTTTTTTCTAGAATATTTACATTTCATACTATTCCCCACCCAGTCTTAGCCATAGTTCCCAGAATGCAGGAAAACAGACTTTCCTTCCTGCAATCCTAAATGCCTTCATTAGGGAGACTTAATGTTGAAGTGTTTTGGAAGGCAGATGCTCTGGATTTAAAAGAAACAGGAGAGGACTCAGGGAACAGCTGCATTGCTCTCAGCTTCCAGAGAGCCATATTTCAGAATGGTTTTCTACATTATTTTGTCAGTGGGAACATATTATTACCATCTAAATTTAAAAACACTGGCTTTCCTGCACGAAGGCAAAGCAGACTTGAAACCACAATGACTGTTCTGTGCAAGTATTCTGTGCCAATGATGCAGAAAATGAGATCCAAGTGAAAAACAAAGTGGTTTAGAAGGTCTTTGCTTGCAAGGTGTCTGTACAGAACTGGCCAAAAACCACTGGTACAGGAATTCTTGTACACTTTAATCACTATTCACAGTTCTTTGTTGAAATTTCATTCCATGGATGCTTCAGCTCTTCACTGACTGCTCAAAAATACTAATGAACGCTATTGTATTACATTTGTAATACATTGAAATGCTGGAAATTAAACCCATGTTCCAATTACAATTTTTCAGTTCTAAAGGAAAATCTTTTTCAAGTAAACTGAGCACTGTCTGTTTCTGTAGACACTAGATCATGTAATTCCTGAAAGAGTGCTCTGGCAAAAATTCCACCTTGGAGCCCTGAGCACACCTCCTACTAGGGAACCCAGGGAGAAAATCTAAACATATTTTCAATAAAATCTTATAAATTTAAAGTAAATCGCAGTCTTTTTTTGCCCCAGGAAATAGATATTAACAGTTTTTCTCTTATTGAGTCTTCTTATGCATCATCTACAGCCTCCCACGTTTATTTTCCAGAATAGTTTAGTCAGTGACTAAAGGATCCACTGCAGCTCAGGTAAATTGCTTCTTCTGAAAAGAAGTGCACTAATCATATGGATAATATAAAATTGATTTGGCTTAATTCGATGAACATATGTAAAAAGAAGCTTTCAGTCATAAATAGGACTTCAGTGGACAGCCCATTGTTTATTCCCTAAGGGATACTTTAGGGAACAAGTTTAATGAAGTACTGCTTCAACAACTTATTATCACTGGGAGTCTTTTAATTAATGTCCATGGCATAACCTAGGTCAAAAATTTTGTATAGGGAAAAGTGGAAGATAAAGTCAAACAAAGCAAAGGACAAACATCTTTGTATTTAAAAGCCTGATTTCTTGGTTGTATTGAAGTGATCAGTTAATTAAAAAAAAATACAATGTCCATCTCTCACCATTCTGTGCACAGACATCAGCCCTTCTGCTTACCGAAGTTCTGGAAAAATCTGTGATAACCAAAGGCCTAACTTTAAGTGTAAATAAAAATATTAAGCAAAATCTCTATTAAAAATTAAAGATTCTTAAAGCAAAGTTCCCAAATATGTGCTTAAACTTACTCAGTCTTTACAAGGTTAATAGGATTCATCTGTCAGGGAGATGCCTTATGCCAAACAGGCTTCTTTGAGATTCAAATCCATATTTGCTAAGCTTCTAAATACTTGAAATTTAGGCACACAAGTTTGAAAATCTGGCAAAAGCTTCTTAAACGCAAGTGAAAAATAAACAGCTCTTTCCTGGTGCAGAAGTTCCTATGAATCATCACTCTTCAGGCCCAGAGAAGTGGCTGTTACCCAAAGCAGGAGCTGCATCACGGCCCCACAGGCAATGCTGGGGGGCCCCCGAGGCTTCAGCAACCAAGGCAAGAGGAAACTTTGGATACAGGACTAACAAAGGAATAAACATATTGAGGAAGCTGCTGCTTTGTACTCTTGCTGGTGGGCAAAATTCCCCAAAAGCTCAGAACAGCCTAACTTCAGATTTGTCAATGCCATAAATAAAACTTTTCCTCCTTACCAGACTCAATCTTCCCATTTTGCATGAGACTCAGAACTCTCATTTTTATACTTCATGTATGAAGCACCTCTGGCTACTCACACTGCAGGAATAAATAATCTCTGCAGTGAATACAGCCTTTTTAAAAGTATCTCTTCTAGAATCTGAGCTCCATTCATACCCTTGGTATTTTCCATGGACTGGAATTCTCCGTTTCTTAGTGGAAACTACGTTTCAGTGAAGCTTTCCTCAGCAAACATGCTTCAAGTATGTGAACTTTGTCAAGCATCCTGAAGGTCTTCTGCTAAATTCTGTGCATGTGGCAATAGTTTTGGATATAATAGTTTACATTTCAGCTGCCAATGCATTTCTGTGTTAGAAGACATTCATTTATTTATGAGATTCATAGATCTTCGGATTATAGCTAAAATATAAGACTTTGCTGGTAATAAATTGTGTCTCCTTTCACTGAAGCTGGGCAATATTCCATCTTCTAATGCTTTATTGTGCAACTTCTTAAAAAGTCTTCCAGTAAAAAGAGATTAAATTGTCAAAGTTACCAGGTAATGGCCAGAGCAGTGACAGAACACAAACTTAGCACACAAAGCATATGTGGATATTGAAAATCTTGTTTCCTCATTGAGGAAGGGGTCACTGGGTGCAAATTGGGTAGGTCACCTCTTGAAAATCCGAAGTGTTTTACTTCTGATTCCTCTTTTCCAAGAAAAAAATGATAATGAGAAAGTCTGTCTGTGTATCAGAATACAGAGTGCTAATTTTAGAACTCTTCAAATAGAATCAGAAGACTCTTTGAGACACTCACAGTGAATAAAAATTGGTATTTGAGGAATCCTTCTTAACAGGTTTTAAATTAGGTGAAATTAGGACTACAACATTCAGTATTTCTTAAGTAGTCATAAATTGTGTTTGGACTCAGTTTTGAGACTTCTTTCTATCAGGTTTCATGAATACTTATAGCAGAAGCATACTCATAAAAATTGGAAACAGCTACTCTTTAAAGCAAAAACTTTAAGATTAGATTTAGAAATACTGTAGAATGAGGCATTTGTTCTCTTGTTGTCATGATCCCAAAGAAATTTCTCTTATTTTAAAGTCTTTTTCATTTGAATACACTTAACATGCTTGGAGTACTTTGTTACTACTGCAGTAATTAACATTTGTAACCTTTGCTGATTTGGAATTAATGTTATATTTAGTAGAAAAAGAGAGACCAGAGATTCCTATCTATTCCTGGAAGTATCTTTAAAATGTCCTAAGAATTATACTCAAAAGCTAGAAAATTCATGCACTACTATCACTGTGTGTCTTGATCAGTCTTAATTAGTATATTTGGGGGGTTTAAATGTGGCAATAAGTTCCTTTCATTTTCTCAATAAGGCATTTTTTCAATTTTTATTTTTATCATCTGTCACAGAAATCTGTTGTATGTGTAAGCAATTTAATGGTTCACTGAAAGGTTGTTATGCAACTGAGTTGTATAAAACCCTGTCCAAGCCCAGAAATTACTGTAAGGGGGAAACAGTGAACTGATGAAGGGCTGAGAATTTAAATATGTTTCCTGTTGGTATTTCTGTCTTTTGTCAGTGGGTTTGTAGAGCTCCTGTGAGGGCAAGAGGGAAGAGATTACCTGATGCTGGGATCCCAGGGATAAAAAGCTGCTTCCCTGGGCAAGAGTCTGGAGCCATAACGTAGCCAATGGGGAGGGAGCCTGTAGTGCCAGATCTGCTCTGCACAGGTCTGAAGTGATCCTTCCAACACAGAGTTTTCCAAACAGAAGCCACTCAGTGCAGTGCTGAGCTATTATTAAAATCATTAAGCCTGGACTTATCAGTGCAGGTGATGAATGATTAAATGCATCATTCCAACTGCACCGGGGTCAGGATTCGAGGGCTTTCTATCAATACATGTTTATAATCCTGTAAATGAATACAGTGGATGG